>CM043699.1:77240637-78660637 GCA_023935145.1 Bretschneidera sinensis
CTAGTGTTACCTATCATACAAGGGATAGTAAACATACCTACATCTTTGCACTTCGCAGGGAGTTTTCTTTGAATAATTACAGAAACATTCTCCCCTACTCTCACCTTCTCACATCCTTTAAGTTTTTGTTTCCTCTTAATTGTACATATTCTTTCAGGAATTTAGCATAATGAGGTACTTGTTTAATAGCATATAAAAGTGGAATATTTACCTCGCATCTACGAAAAATCTCATATAAATCTTTATTTTGCTCATCTTTTCTAGATTCTGCTAAAGCCTGAGGAAAATGAGGTACCAATTTATAATCAGAAAGAGGCGGAAACTTATGCTTAGGTACATCATCGTCATTGGGAACGTCCCTGTCTGCAACGATGTTTATCTCCTTCTCTTGCTTTGACGATGTAGGGGCAGCCTTTACTGGAATCTCAACCTCTTTACCACTTCTCAAAACGATCGCACTTGCATTTTATCTTGGATTTACTACCATTTGAGAGGGTAATTTCTCATAACTTTGTGCCTCTAGCCGATTAATTGCGGTTGCCATCTGGCTCATTTGATTGTCCAAACTTTGAATACTGGCCCTCACTTCTTGTTTAAATTGTTTAGTCTCCTATTGAAATTGTAAAGTATTAGTGGCAAGAGACCTAACATTATCTTTTAAAGACATACCAGAATTAGAAGTTTGGCCCGACAACTTGTGCGGTTTTGAGTCGCGAGCTGATTTATTTGTGGATTACCATAGCTAAGATTGGGGTGATCCCTCTATCTTGGGTTATACATGCTCGAATAGGGATCATACTTCCTTTGCGGTTGTCCAGAAAAACCAGTGACCGCATTCACTTGCTCAATGGGCTCCTCTTGAAGAGTTGGGCACATATCGGTTGGATGCCTTACTACCGAACAAATCCCACAAGCTTTTGCTGTTTGCATATTACCTACAACCATTTGATGAACAAGAGAAGTTAGACTTGCAAGTTGTTGTTCAAGGGAGGAAATATTTACCTCATTAACACGCTTTGATGGAGGGTCAAGCCTAATGCCAAATTGTTGAGAATTGGCTGCCATATTTGCAATCAAGTTTTTCGTGGCCTCTGAAGTTTTATCTATGAGAGCTCCTCCACTAGCGACATCAATCATGCTCCTATTAGTGGGAAGAAGGCCCTCATAGAAATACAGAATAAGTAGTTGCTCACTAATCTGATGATGGGGGTAGCTTGCATATAATTTCTTGAAACGCTCCCAATATTCGTGTAGGGACTCTCCATTGTGCTGCCTTACACCACAAATTTCTTTTCAAATGTTGGCCACCGTTAAAGCTAGGAAATTTTTCTCCAAAAACAACCTCTTCATCTCATTCCATGTGGTAATACTCTCGGAGGGTAGATAATAGAGCTAATCCTTAGCTGAATCCTTCAAGGAAAATGGAAAGGCTCTTAATTTAATTTGCTCTTCAGTCACCCCGTGGGTTTCATACTCGTGCATACCACATGAATCTCCTTTAGATGCATGTGAGGATCTTCACCCGCAAGGCCATGAAAAGTGGGCAAAAGATTTATTAGTCCAGATTTTAATTCAAAAGTATTGGTAGTATCTAAAGTAGGGAACATTATGCATAAGGGTTGTTGATTTAAATCAGGGGCAGCAAGCTCTTTCAAAGTTCGATTTCCAACCATGACTTCCTCCTCTTCTAAATCAAAATTGCTAGCAAATAGGGGATCAAGAACTAGGTTGTTCTCTTCAGAATTTCTCCGAGCTGACCTCCTTAACCTGCGCAAAGTTCTCTCTATTTCTGAATTGCACTGCAAATTACATATCGGTCATTTTTGCGGATTAAACTGTATTGATTCAGAAAGAACCAGGAGATGATCCATATATATTTGGAAAGATCCGGATGTCTATTTTCTAGAGAATTTTACGACTCATAAATATGATTTTTCTAGAGAAAGTTATGGCAGTTTTAGTAGAAAAATGTCAGGTTATGCGCAATTTCAGCATGGCAGAAATGAAGGGGCTATTAAATTCTGATTTTTTTTCCTTTTGTTTTGTTTTTTTTTTATTTTGGGACAAAATAAGGATTACAAGAAGCAAAAAAAAAAATCAACTAGAATCACTCCCCGACAACGGCGCCAAAATTGGGTGTGCTGTCGCAGGTAACCAAAAATAAAACCTATATTCCTAAAAATACATGTAGTAGCGTGAGTAAGGATCGTTCCTACGAAGAGTATCTAGCCTAGTTTTATGCTACGTGAACAAGGATGGGGGGGATTTGAGTATAACGAAAACAATTTTAAGGAAAACAACTAATGGACAATTCAAATTGAAGTATCAAAATCAATCAAAAGAACAAACCTTGGTCTAAGTCAACATCCACCATCAGAATTTTACAACTGATCATCGATGCAAGTATATGTCAATTCACACTTTGAATATTCACCATTGGAACTATTTTCCTATCTCTCCTTAGTCGCAATTAATTAGAAAACAAGCGATCTAATTAACCCTAACTACTAAATAACCCAAGATAAGCGCTAAAGGTTTAATCTAGTAGCAGCCTTAAGAATTAGAGGGATCGATGAAGCTAAACAACACAAGCACAAGCGGTTGCACTTAATTTAGTCGAGTGTTCTTCCTAAGATCTAATAATTTCTAACGTAGCAAGTCATTAAATCTTAGTTGCTTCACAAATTAGAGGGGTTAAACAATTACGGATTTGATATCTAACCTAGCAGTAGATTACAACGAATAATAAACTAGTAGGCCTCCTAGTAATTAAACGAGACAATCATAAAAATAGGGATAGAAAAACATTCGATACTCAAAGCATAAATTTAATTATAAAAACAGATTAGATGTCACAGTTTTATTGATTCTGAGGCTTCCATTTTCTTCGACCAATTATTAAAGTTTAGCCATGCAGGGCCATGACGAAAACTCGAAGGAGAAGTTAGAGAAGAGGGAAGATAGAGATGTCCCAATTCTGATGATTTCTCCCCTCTTATACACGTTATTTTTAGTAGTATAAACCCTACAAGGTCTCCCAAAATATTCTAAATCTTATCCTAAAATAACAATATCTAAATCTGACTAATTTAGGAAAATATTAAAAATAAAATAAAGTCCTAATATAACTAGGAAACTGGTGTTTTCAGCATGAATTTTCATGCACCAGATCTGAAAACTTCTTAAAATAAACCGCATCAAATTAGTGTATTAGAATTGCAGGCTAAGGAACTTTCCAGAACGGTAACAGTGCAGGTGCAGCAACTCCAAGCGCAGTTTCGACCTTGATTCAGCCAGTATCTCTCAAAAGGCAAAACAGTGAAGTTGTAGAGCGTTTTCTTGGCATTCTGTAGCATCTTGAATCATCTCAATCGGAGCTCACATGAGAGAGTTATACCCAGATTACGAAGCGATGTTAAAACTATCTTAAATCGCCCAATTCATTTCATTTTGCACTTAACACCTCCATTTGCATCCTAAATCAAAATATAAGAATAATGAGTACATTTAGGCACCAAATGGGTATAAAAAAAACTAAACATTATGGGAGAAAAATATGACATTTTGCATTCTCATCACCCATCCCGAGTGGGCCCTTCAGAACAGCTCTATTACCTTTCAGCACTAAGCACCTAGACTCGAAACGCAACCAAACAAAACATATAAATCAACAACATTCCTTTTCAATTAATTCAAATCTATTTAGAAATAAAACCTTAAGTATAAGAAACTTTTCAAAACAATGCAATAACTCTTAAGATCTTACAAAAGAAACAATTACAAGGGGAAACATTCCTTATTTTACTCCTAAGTTGTACACTTTTACAAAACTAAACTAAGAGAAGAACTTAAACTTCCAAAGAGACCCAAGAGATAAGGATGTCATTGAAGGGAACTTTACTAAGACCTTCTTTCAACCTTGACCATACTTCTTTCGATGATTTTCCTAAAAGGTTAGTAAAAGAAAAGAGTGAGCTAAAAAGCTTAATGAGAAACACATTACTAAAAGTAATTGTATTGGAGGAAATTATCATTTTGATTTCAACTAATTCATATAACATATAATTACTAAGTATGTATAATAAAATTCTTGAGTTTCCTCCAATAGTTTCTCTAAATTTTGTAACAAGAAGAAAACAATGAACATAAGAATTCATCAATCTTTCTTAATTAATTTCAAACATATTATTCTTAACACATTTTACACATCATAAAGCCAATAAAATTTGAGGAGCTTCCATCTCAGTATTTCTTTATTTCCACATCAACACCCCTTATTGGGCGAATCATATCATTTCCACTTCATAGACCAATTAAAACAAGTGTCCCTTAATGGACTAATCACAACATATGCCCCACACAGGCCAATGCCATCAACATCATCATCTTCAATGAAGTTGTATGCAATGTAATAAATGTATGATTAATGTATTAGCTCATCATAGATCATTGCCCCTCACTGGGCTAATCTCATATAATATCATTGATGTCTCCCCAGGTACCAGTACGTTTTCAACAATAATTCTCGTCAGAAAGCTTCACATCCCCTAAACCCTCTCATCGGGTGGGGTCCTACACGTCCAATCATATTTGGTTCCCTATCACCCCTTGTAGGAAGAGACATACCGACCTCACCAATCACTCACCTTCTTATAAACCGTTAAATAATATATAGCATGCAAAAATACAAATTCACGATTCAATGAATTTTTAATCTAAGCATTCATCATCAAATCTCATTACAAATTCATAACAATTCATTAACCATCTTCATTACAACGAAAACATCGTATTCCTCAAACACAATTGCATTAAGTCATTCCTACAGTTATTCCTTGTATGATATTATCCTAACATAAACTTATATCATTCTTATCTCAATAATATATTTTCCACACTCCTTAACTATAATCAAAATTATACTTAAAACCAAATCTTGTACTTCTAAATATTTACATACATACATATATATAAATATATATATATATATATATATATATATATTATCTCATTATATCAATACTTTTCCTCTATAATCGTTCATAATTATATACATATTTTTAAATTTTTGTCTTTATTTTATGATTTCGCTATGTTTACTAAAAGTAAGGTGAAACTCACCTCTAGAACCAAGTTCTAGACTTGAATAACTTCATTTCCCTTACTGCGATCTTCAACCACACCTATTGAAAATATTACTTAACAAATCAAAACAGGTTGTACACAATCATAACATTTATCTAAGTCAAGAAGGAAAAACTATGTTTTAAGTCACGATGTTCACTTCCTCTTGGTCTAAGTGTTCTTTAAAGGTTAAAAACAAACAAAAAATGATGTTCTTAAGACTATTTGATCCAAGTTTCTAACTTATAAGTACCTTGGGGTGTTTTAGAGGGAGTTACAAACTCAAAAAGTAAGAAAAACTTTGGTTATTTTTGAAAAAAGGTTGACCCAATCGACGTCCCTAAGCTTCCTATCGATTGGAATTGGTCAGTAACATTTGCCCAATTTATTATTCGACTGGGTACCATATACCAGTCAATGAGTACCTTTGATACAATCCCCAATTGACTAGAGGAAGCCACCAATCGACTGGTCACCCGTTTCCAACAAAACATTCCTGATAAAAAACAACTTTTTCTGTCAAAAATCACCTTGAATCCTCAAGAAACTCCCAAAATGTTTCGAATAAAAGTTTTTCCTAAAGTTTTAAGATAAAACTCCACAATACCCATAGTAGAAATCTCATGTTAAAAGCTTCAAATCAATAAACCTAGCACAACACACATTCTTGAAAAAAACTCTTTTCTCAGAATTTTATTTAGCAAAACTTTCAAATTCAACTTTCAAAAATTCAAATCTCTAGTTTAGTAAACAAGCTTGATGATTCAGAAGTAAAGAAAAGCAAGATGTGACCTTGATTTGCCAAGATTTCCCCATTATTTCCTTTCTCTTCCTCTTCTTTTTCGCCTTTCTCTTATTTTCTTTCTTTTCTCTTCTCTTTCTCTCCTCTCTCTTAGTTACTCTACAAAATTCCAACACAACCTGGTCTTTCTGAACCAATCATCCTAATATAGGCAATTCAAAAACACAATAAGGTCATTTCGACAACATCAATTCATACAGCACCAAAAAACATGTTGTTTCAACTTTAATCTCAAGACATCTTACTCCCACCTAAACCTTTACTGGTTAAACTCCTAAACGACATCCTCTCTAACTCTACACAACGTTCTATAACAACTCCATGCGCCAAGGGTTATGCAACTAAACTTTATAGAATCTTAAACTTAAATCTTTGATACCAAAAACGTAGCGATCGATCCTGAGTTGGCCTTACTCAAAACGCAAACAAAAAAAAACATATAAATCAACAACATTCCTTTTCAATCAATTCAAATCTATCTAGACATAAAATCTTAAGTAGAAAAAACTTTTCAAAATAATACAATAAATCTTAGGAGCTTACAAAAGACAATTAAAAAGGGAAACATTTCTCAATTTACTTCTAATTCCTACACTTTTACAAAATAAAACTAAGACAAGAACTTAAACTTCTAAAGAGACCTAAGAGGCGAGGATGCCATTGATAGGAACTTTACTAAGGTCTTCTTTTAACCTTGACCACACCTCTTTTGGTAATTTTCCAGAAAGATTAGTAAAAGAAAAAGGGGGAGCTAAAATGCTTAGTGAGAAACACATTACTAGAAATAATCGTATTAGAGGAAATTATCATTTTGATTTCAACTAATTCATATAACATATAATACAATTCTTGAGTTTCCTCCTATTATTTCTCTAAATTTCTTTACAAGAATAAAACCATGAACACAAGAATTCATCAATATTTCTTAATTTATTTTAAACATACAATTCTTAACATATTTCGCACATCATAAAGCCAATAAAAGATTAGTAGTTTCCATCTCAACATTTCTTTAATTCCACAACAATATTCATACACTTCACTAGGCCAAATACATTCAACACCCTTTATTGGGTGAATCATATCATTTTCCCTTCATAAGCCAATAAAAATAAGTATCATTCAATGGACTAATCACAACATATGCTCCACATGAGCTAATGCCATCAACATAATCATCGTCAATAAAGTAGTATGTAATTTAATGTAATGTAATAAATTTATGATTAAAGTATTAGCTCATCATGTCTCATTTCCTCTTATTGACTTACTCTCGTATTACAACAGGGACATCTCTCCATGTCTCGGTACATTATCAATAATAATTCTCATTAGAAAGCTTCAGATCCACTACACCCTCTCATTGGGTAGGATCCTACACATCCAACCACATTCGGTTCCCTATAACCCCTTATGGGAAGAGACCTACCTGCCTCACTGATCACTCCCCATCTTATAAACTGTTAAATAATATATATCATGCAAAAATGCAAATTCACGATGCAATGAATTTTTAATCCAAGCATTCATCATACAATCTCATTACATATTCATAACATTCCATTAACCACCTTCATTACAATGACAAATATAACATTTCTCAAACACAATTACATCAAGTCATTCCTACACTCACTCCTTGTATGATCTTTTCCTAACATAAACTTACATCATTCTTATCTCAATAATATATTTTCCATAGTCCTCAACTATAATCAAAATTATACATCAAACCAAATCTTGTACTTTTAAATATTTACACATATATAATCTCATAATATCAATACTTATACCTCTATAATCTTCCATAATAACATTTTTTTTTAACTTCTCGTCTTTATTTTACGATTTCGCTACATTTACTAAAAGTAAGGTGAAACTTACCTCAAGAACTAAGTTCTAGACTCGAATCACTTCATTGTCCTTACTACGATAGTCAACCACACCTGTTGAAAATAATGCTTAACAAATCAAAATAAGGTGTACACAATCATAACATTCATCTAAGTCAAGAAGGAAAAATAAATAAGGAAAAACGATGTTCTAAGTCACGATGTTCACTCCCCCTAGGTCTAAGTGTTCTATGAAGGTTTCAAAAAAAATGGAAAATTATGTTCTTAACACTATTTGATCCAAGTTTCTAACTTATAATTACCTTGGGGTGTTCTATAAGGAGTTATACTCTCAAAAAGTAAGAAAAACTTTGGTTATTTCTGAAAAAAGGCTTACTCAGTCGACTGCTCTAAGCTTCTAGTCGACAGGAATTGGTCTAGGAACTTCTGCACATTTTACTTGTCGATTGGGTACCATATACCAATTGATTGGTACCTTTGACACAACCCCCAATCGACTACAGGAAGCTACCATTCGACTAGTCACCCGTTTACAACAAAATATTACTGAGAAAAATCAACTTTTTTCCCTAAAAAATCACATTGAATCCTCAAGAAACTCCCAAATCTTTTAGAATAAAAGTTTTTCCTAAAGTTTTAAGATAAAACTCCGCAATAACCATAGCAAAAATCTCAAATTAAAAGCTTCAAATCAATAAACCTAGCACAACACACATTCTTGAAACAAACTCTTTTCTCAAACTTTTCTTTAAGCAAAACTTTCAAAAATTCAAATCTCTAGTTTAGTAAACAAGCTTGATGATTAAAAAGTAAATAAAAGCAAGAGTTTACCTTGATTGGCCAAGATTTCCCCATTATTTCCTTCATTTTCCTTTCCTATTTCCCATTTCTTTTCTTTTCTCCTCTTTTTCTCTTATCTCTCTCGGTTCCTCTAGAAAATTCCAGAACAAGCTGGTCTTTCTCTCCCTCTCTCATCTTCTATATAAGCAAAGTCTTTTTTAATTATAAAACCACCTTTCCACTTTACAATTTTTTTCACAACCTACCTCAAATACTCTTTAAAATTCATATAGTCTCCCAAGTCAAGTTTTTATTACTCAAACTTAATTATTTACTTGTTTCGAAGTTCCAAACATCCATGTATAAATTTATTACAACTCAAATCTGAATAGGCACACATTTTACACATCAAAATGCAAATCTCGAAATTAAAATATTCTACTTAAGGTACCTTGCTCCACAATTCTCCCCCACTAATAAAAATTTTGTCCTCGAAATTTCCTTGACCATCATTCACAAAATATCAGGATTATTACCTTCCTAAGTCCGTCTCACATTCTCAAATAAACTACTTAAGTTCTTTTTTTTTTTGGGTCCAAATTAGACTTTATAAGGTTAAACTTCTATCTTACCATTTCAACAAAAACAATAAAGTCATTTCAACAACATCAATACATACAGCACCCAAACACAAGTCGACTCGACTTTAATCTCAAAACATCTTACTCCCACCTAAACCCTTACTAGTTATACTCCTAAAAGACATCCTCTCTAACTCTACATAGCAGACCTTTTATAAACACCCCATGCACCATGCGTTACGCAACTAAAGTCTACAGAATCTTAAACCTAAAGCTCTGATACGAAAAATGTAACAACCCATCCTGAGTTGGTCCTACTCGAAACGACTCCATTACCTTTTAGCACGAAGTGCCTTCACTCGAAATGCAACCAAACAAAACATATAAAGCAACAACAATTCTATTCAATCAATTCAAATCTATCCAGACATAAAACCTTAAGTACATGAAACTTTTCAAAACAATACAATAACTCTTAAGATCTTATAAAAGAAACAATTAAAAAAGGAAACATTTCTCAATTTAGTCCTAATTTCTGCACTTTTACAAAACTAAACTAAGACAAGAACTTAAACTTCCAAAGAGACCTAAGAGGTGAGAATTTTGTTGACGGTAACTTTATTAAGGTCTTCTTTCAACCTTGACCACACTTCTTCTGGTAATTTTCCTGAAAGATTAGTGAAAGAAAAAGGTGAGCTAAAAAGCTAAGTGAGAAACACATTACTAGAAGTAATCGTATTTAAGGAAATTATCATTTTGATTCCAACTAATTCATATAACATATAATTATTAAGTACATATAATACAATTCTTGAGTTTCCTCCAATTATTTCTCTAAATTTCTTAAGAAGAAGAAAAGTGTGAACATAAGAATTCATCAATCTTTCTTAATTTATTTCAGACATACTATTCTTAACACACTTCACACATCATAAAGCCAATAAAATATGAGTAGTTTCCATCTCAACATTTCTTTCTTCCCAGAACAACATTCATACTATTCACTAGGCCAAATACATTCAACAACCCTCATTGGGCGAACCATATAATTTTCCCTTCATAGGCCAATCAAAACAAGTGTCCCTCAATGGACTAATCACAACACATGCCCCATATGGGCCAACGCCATCAACATAATCATCGTTAATAAAGTAGTATGCAATGTATTAAATGAATGATTAATGTATTTTCCCCTTACATGGCTAATCTCATATAACAACAGGGAAGTCTTCCCATGTACAGGTACGTTTTCAACAATAATTCTCATCAGAAAGCATTTAATCCCCTATACCCTCTCATTGGGCGAGGTTCTATATGTCCAACCATATTCAGTTCTCTATCACCCCTTATGGAAATGGACCTATTGGCCTCACCCATAACTTTCCTTCTTATAAATAATTAAATAATATATATCATGTAAAAATGCAAATTCACGATGTAATGAATTTTTAATCCAAGCATTCATCATCCAATCTCATTAAAAATTTGTAACAATCCATTAACCATCTTCATTACAACGAAAACCATCACATTTCTCAAGCCCAATTACATCAAGTCAATCCTACACTCACTTTTTGTATGATATTATAGCAACATAAACTTATATCATTCTTATCTCAACAATATATTTTCCACAGTCCTCAACTATAATCAAAATTATACATCAAACCAAATCTTGTACTTCTAAATCTTTACATATATATATATATATATATATATACATATATAATCTCATAATATTAATACTTATACCTCTATATTCTTTTATAATTATATATTTTTATGTTTTCGGCTTTATTTTATGATTTTGCTACATTTACTGAAAGTATTTTGAAACTCACCTCGAGAACCAAGTTCTAGACTCGAATCACTTCATTGCCCTTACTACGATCTTCAACCACATCTATTAAAAATATTACATAAAAAATCAAAACAAGGTGTCCACAATCATAACATTTATCTAGGTTAAGAAGGAAAGACTATGTTCTAAGTCACGATGTTCACTCCCCATTAGTCTAAGTGTTATTTGAAGGTTAAAAAAATGGAAAAGTATGTTCTTAAGACTATTTTATCCAAGTTTCTAACTTATAATTTCCATGGGGTATTCTAGAAGGAGTTACAAACTCAAAAAGTAAGAAAAATTTAGGTTATTTTTTTTAAAAAAGGTTGACCTAGTCAACTACCCTAATTTTCTAGTCAACTGGACTTGGTCCACGAACTTCTGCCCATTTTACCAGCCGATTAGGTACCATATACTAGTCAACTAGTACCTTTGATACAACCTTCAGTCTAATGGTGGAAGTCACTAGTCGACTCATCATCTGTTTCCAGCAAAAATTTTCTAAAAAAAATAAGGTTTTTTCCCTAAAAAATCACGTTGAATCCTTAAGAAACTCCCAAATATTTTAGAATAAAAGTTTTTCCTAAAGTTTTAAGATAAAAGCCCAAAATATAAATATTCAAGATATCAAGTTAAAAGCTTCAAATCAATAAACCTAACACAACACACATTCTTGAAACAAACTCTTTTCTCAAACTTCTTTTATGGAAAACTTTCAAATTCAACTTCTAAAAATTCAAATATTTAGTTTAGTAAAAAATCTTGATGATTTAGAAGTAAATAAGAGCAAGAATTTACCTTGGTTGGCTAATATTTCTCTATTATTTCCTTTCTCTTCCTCTCCCTTTTCTCATTTATTTTCTTTTCTTTATTTTTTTCTCTCGGTTCCTCTAGAAAATTACAGCACAATCTGGTCTTTCTATCCCTCTCACATTCCTATATATAGGCAAAGTCTATCTTAATTACAAAATCACCCTTCTACTTTATAATGTTTTCACAACCTACCCCAAACACTCTTTAAAATTAAATAATTCTCCCAAGTTAAGTTTTTATACATATCCATTACCAAAAGATGTGTAACTTCAACATTCTAAAAAGAATATATCAGTAGAAGAGGAAAGTACCAATGAGGAAGCATGGGACAATAGTTAGAATCCAGAGTTAGAAGGATTATCTGGATCAAAAACTTGCAAGCAGCTGCACCTAATCACACCTTATCATAATCCAGTAGAAACTTGAGGTTACATTGAGTTGAATGTTCAATAATAGCCTTGTACAATCCAGTTATAGTTAGTTAGTGGTTAGTTATTAGTTATAACTGATGTAACTAGCTGCTATTGGCTAATAGAGGTAGTAACAATAAGCATTTGTAATTCATCCAAGATAGAGCATTTAATGATGATAAATTAAGGTATTTCTTTAAAATTCCATTGGAAGCCCTCATTTGCTCAAAAGTGACAAATACCATATGTTTTTCCTTCTCATTTCTTTCTTGATTATTTCTTTCTTCTTTTTCCACCCTATCGTTAGTGCTCTCATCTTTCTCCCCTCTAATTCATTCTCTTCATCTTTTACTCCATTAACCAGTAACTTTAGATGCCAAAAGGTAATCAAAACTAAAATAGGATGGAAGAACAATTCAAGTCATTTCAAGGTAGAATTGACAACCTCTAACAGTTCCACACCTCTCAAATACTAGGAAATTGTTGAATGGAGAAAAAAATTTAAAGTTCAAGACTCTGAGTGGAAGAGAGTTTTCGAGGTTTAGTTAGCAAATCTCAACAATATATTCAAGACTTATATGGCTTCAATGAATCAAAGATTTGAGAGTCAATCACAAAGCATGTTGAAGGTTTTAGTGTGGTAAAAAAAAACAAGAAAGAGAAATAGAGGTGCTTGTAACAAAATTGAGTGAGGGGATAAGGCTTGTTTCGAGGACAAGTAACTTCTTTGATGTATTTATTATTCTTTACCTTCAAGATTATAATTTAAGGCAATTTATAGGATACAAAATAGTGCACACAACAGCTACATAACAACTAACAGAATGCTAACATAATCCTAACTACCTTATAGTTGTACTATAGTTGTACTTAACAACCTTAACTAACTTTCTCTAACTCTAGGTCAAAGCTTCTTCCTTCCTCTTTTGCTTGCTTAGCTCATCTCTTTTATTTTTCCTCATCCGGATTACTTTCAGTGTCTTGTTCACCCTACTATTTCTACTTTATAGATTCTGCCCATATCTTTTTGGTTTTACTAAGGCAGTCATATCTCTTAGGTTTATTCTTGTAACAATACATCCCCCATAGACAGGCACCTTATCCTCAAGGTGTAGGTGAGGGAGGGAGGATTGTATTATGCTTGTATTCTCTTAAGAAGGTTATTTTAATGGGAGTTTTTCCCATTAAATAAGGCATTGTTTGACCCATTGGCCTTGCTACCATACTTATCTATCTTATAAGATTGCAATTGGGTGATAAATGGGATAAGAAGTGGTGCAATCCTCTAGTTGGAGTGCTGATTTGATTGAGGAGCCTCTGAATGATTTGAAAAGGGAAATGTGGAAGAGAGAGTGTAATTTGTAACCTTCGAGCAGTTATAATTTGTAAGCCACTTGTCCTATATTTTCTATAACTTGGAATGGGCTAAAGAACCTTTTGTTGAGTTTGTGAGATAATCTAGTATTAGCTGAGTGTTGTCTATAGGGCTATAGCTTAAGGAGGACTAAGTCACCCCCTTGAAAAGTTAGTTCAGTTCTGTGCTTGTCAGAGTTGAGCTTCATTCTTTGTTGTGCTTTAAGCAAATGGGCTCTGACTTGGGTCAGGATTTCTTCTCGGGTGCCCAATTTGTGATCCACAACATCAAGTAAGGAAGAACCTTTGGTGTAGTTAGGCAATGTTAGTGGGGCTCTGCTATAAACTAGCTGGAATGGAGATAAGCCCAAGGATGAATGCAAACTAATGTTGTAAGGATACTCAGCACAAGCTAAGTAAATTGACCAAAGGTGGGGATGATCAGAAGTGAAAGCCTTGAGATATTGCTCCAAACAACTAGTGATAACCTCTATTTGGCCATCGGTTTGAAGGTCATAAGAAGTGATCATTCTAAGTTGTGTGCCTTTGATTACGCCCAAAGTATAATGTGGTAGTTGTAGCACAGCTTTGGGGTGTCGATTCCACAGGGAAACAAGTTAACTACAAGAGAAGATGTAAACCTTAACACAGACGATAAAGATCAAGTGAAAGAATAAAGTATTGTGTGAAAATTGTGTAGATAGATTGATGGATATAATAAAGAAATAACAAGATTTCGGGAATCCTCCCTAGGTTCGTTGCCTCATTCTAATATTGATTTAATTGTTTATCTCGATTGCAAGTTTCACATCCCAAACAGGCAATCAACAAATATTCAATTAAAGCGCATGTGTAAACCCTAATGTAATTGTTATGAAAAACCTTTTACTTTCAAGCACGCATGACCTAACTTATAGATTATCAAGAAACAACAATATATCATGATGAAAATACTGCAGTAATGGACAAATCTATAAAAGAAATCTATCGGACTCAATCACACCTCAACAACATCACATAAGAAGAGCATAACTAGACTTAAATAGGGGAGAAAGATGCAATCACCGGATTAAGGGAAAATCTTCTAATTAAATTGAAAAGTAAATCATAATAATGTTTAACGATAAATCCACATTACAACTGAATCAAGAAAAGAAAATTAGAGCAACTACACCTAGGGATTCATCCCTTCGCCTTGCTTGAAGATTAGTCGGCCATGGGGCTCCTTCTTGAGTCTTGGGACCTTTGTCCAGTCTCTAAGGTCTTGATTGATTTTTTGAATGATGTTTCTTCAACTCTAAGTAATCTATTTATAGAAAAAGGGTTCAAGGGTATTTGTGGGCTCAAAATTGTCACTTAGAAGTCCTAATTAGTTTAGGAGACCGTGTGCGCGCCGCACCTCTCTCAGTGGGCAGTGCACCTCTCACTTTTGGCTTTTCTTCTCAATGCTGAAGGGTGCACCTCTCCTTAGTGGGCAATGCACCTCTCACTCTTGGCTTTTCTTCTTAATGCTCACTCTTGGCTTTTCTTCTCAATGCTGGAGGGTGCACCTCTCCTTAGTGGGCGGTGCACCTCTCACTAAAGTTTCTTTCTTTGTTCTTTTGGGTGCTGTTCTGGAGGCCGCGGCACACACACTTTCTTCTCTTCATTTTATCCTTCCAAAAGCACTCATTCACTTTGATTTGCATGAGATCTTTATGCTTTATTCCACGATAGCTTTTCTCTTTCTTTTAGACTCCAAACACCTGAAAATGCATCAAAACAAATCAATGATCCAAGAATGACACTTTAGAATTGTTAAGGTATAAAAGTGCAATTAAAACCTAATTCAACCCTAAAATGCTAACAATTAAGTACTTTAAAGATGCATTTTATGACTCTCATCAGCCTTAAATCATGAAGAGTTCCCTCCAAAAACTGGTTGGTGAAGAGGGGTCTCTATCACTGATTATAGATTTAGGAATGCCATTGAGTCTGAATACAATTTTCATGAATACTTGGGCCACCTTAGTTGTTTTGAAGTGTGGTTGAAGAGGTACGAAGTGTGCAAACTTGTTGATCCTATCAAAAGTCACAAAGATAGTTGTAAAACTATAGGAAGATGGAAGGTGGGTAATGAAATCCATGGATATGTCTTCCCATATTTGATCAAGAATTGAGAGAGGGTGAAATAGACCATAAGGTTTAGTATTGTGGGGATTGATCTGTTGGTATATTGTGCATTGGAAGATAAACTGGATCACATCTTTCTTCATGCCTTTCTAGCGAAAGCTAGCTAAAACTCTAGCAAATGTCCATGAAATGCCAGTATGGGCCCTTGTTGGGGTGGAGTGGCAGTAAAAAATAAAGGTGCTTTTCAAGGATGAGTTCTGGCCCAAAAATAATTTTCCTTTATGGTATAAAATGCCCTCTTTGACTGTCCAAGCTTGGTGCTGTAATGGAGCAATGGTGCATTATTGTTGTAAGGCCTTGATAGTAGGATCTTCCAGGTGTTCCTTTCTGAGGTCATCTAGGAATTAAAACTATAGGATTGAAATTTCTAGGCAAGTTGACACCTTTGATTCAGGGGGGAGTCTAGAGAGAGCATTTGTACATGTGTTATTGCTGCTAGAATTGTACTGGATCTTATAAGAATAGTCTAGCAGCTTGTGAGGTAGTGCTGCTACTCAGGGTTCTGAATGGTCTGATCCATAAGGTATTTGAGGCTCTTATGATCAGTTTGGATGAAGAATATGGCACCAAGGAGATATTGTCTCTATTTTTTTATGATTGTAGTGATTGCATATAGCTCTCCAATGTGAGCAGATTGACACTTCATTTTGGAGCCCATCTTCTTGCGAAAGAATGCAATCGGATGGGTTTACAAGAGGACAACACTGACACTAAAGCCACTGACATCTATCTCTAGAGTGAAAGGTTTACTGAAATCTGGAAAGCTGAGTATTGGGGATGAAGTCATAGCCTGTTTCAGTTGTTGGAATACAGCATGAGCAGTAAGGCACCAGTTGAAGGCTTCTTTCTTTAAAAGGTCTGTTATGGGGCTAACTATACTAGAATAGTTCTTGAAAAATCTTCTTTAATATCCTGTTAAGACTAGGAATCCTCTCAGTTGTTTTGGTGAAGTAGGGACAGGCTAATTAATCATGGCTTATATTTTGGACTGGTCAGGTTTAACTCCTTTGGCACTGATGATATACACCAAGTAATCAATAGATTCTTTAGCAAACTTACATTTGCTCATCTTAGCATAATGTGTATGGTTTTAGAGGCACTACAAGACTACTTTTAAGTGTGCTATATGATCTGTTATACTCTTACTATACACCAGGATGTCATCAAAGAAGATGATGACAAACCTTTTTAAGAAGGGAGTGAAAAGTTGATTCATGGTGGTCTAGAAGGTAGCAGGGGCATTTGTAAATCCAAATGGCATCACTCTGAATTCATAATGGCCCTAGTGTGTTTTGAAAGCAGTTTTTGGGATGTTCTCAGTGTGCATTATGATATAGTGGTAGCCAGCTCTCAGGTCTAGCTTAGAATAAAAAATAACACCATGTAATTCATCTATGAGTTCATCAACTGTAGGATGTGGAAATTTTCCTTCATAGTAAGAGGCATTCAAAACTCTATAATCAACACAAAACCATTAACTTCCATCTTTCTATTTAACTAGTAACACATGAAAATTATAGAGACGATTGTTAGGTTGAATAACAACTTATTCAAGTATGCTTACTAACCAACTTCTCTATCTCAGTCTTTTGATAGTTCGGATATCTATAAGGTCATACATTTACAGGTTTGGCATTTGGTTCAAAAGTAATCTTGTGATCAGTGGGTCTGGGTGGTTGTAGTGTACAAGGTGTGGAAAATACAGGACTAAATTCACAAGTATTGACCCTCACCTGTATTTTAATGATGACAAAACACAACTCTTATTATACTAACGATGCTATCTAAGTGTATTAAGCAATAAGAGCATTCAACCAAGGATCAAGGTGCAAGAACTCAACTCGAATCAAACATCAAGTGAAGACAAAAGAACTAGAATAGGTCTATGGTATTAAATCAAGTTGTAAGTCTCACTTGTTCAGGTAATTAGCTTGTCCAATGGCTCGTTTTGAAAAACTACTTAAACATAACCTTTTAAACAAATGTTTTTAAAGTTAAAATCTATTCAATACATGAAAACTAGGTTGTTAAAGCAACCCATTTTACTGGGTACTTATACCAGTCTTCTGGTATAAAGGTAAGTGTGCTCCTAGTCGACTGGATACTTCATACCAGACGACTGGTGTTTTGGTTAGAGACTTCCTAGTCGACTGGTAAGAACTACCCAGTCGACTGGTACCTTCAATAGCCTTAAAATGTAATTTTTAAAGAGGACCTAGTCGACTGGTACTAAGACTCAGTCGACTGGTAGTTCAAAAAATATGATCGTTGGGATGTGAGATTTCAGCACAACTTGTAACCCTAAATGGACAAAATCAGTTACAAACAGGCATATTACCTCAAGGTTATATAAACCCACTCTATTAAGCATTTAAAAAGAGAGCTTTACACATTCAAACAAGTTTTTACTCATTGATACTCAAAAATCTTTGAAAAATTGAACGTTGAGCCATTCCTCAAGCTTTACCTAGAAAGAGAGATATTATTCAGTTGTATAAGCTTCCATTGTTGTCTCTTTACTATTTTCTGTACAGTATTTATTGTAAAGGGAGTTGCTTCCGAAAGGAAGGGGTTTTTGCTTCTAAGAGGAAGGGGTTTGCTTCCAAGAGGAATGGATTGTAAGGTTTGTGCAACACCCACGAAGTTGCACGACTAAATTTCTTAGTGGAGTACTTCAAGGAGGTTCCTTGAAGAGAGTGGACGTAGGGTCGGAATGATTTCGATATTGCCGAACCACTATAAATTAAGTTTGCATCCTCTATTCCTTAATCTCTTTATTTATAGCACATATTACTTGTTATATGCTTGTTGTGTTATTTGTTTTAATAAACTTGTGTTTTAATCCGCAAAAGCTTTTGAAACCCAATTCATGCCCCCTCTTGGGTTGAAACCTCAATCTACAACAAGTAATTGTGATATTTCAGGGTTTTGTGGGTGAGACTTGGAGGTCTTTGATTGTGCTTCAGTATCATTCACATTTAGAGACATCAATAGAAAGCAAGACTGTAAACCATCATGCTTAGACAATTTATTTAGTGTGCTACAAGAGATAAGCTCAGAAGCTACCTCATTTTGTCCTTGTAGATGCATCTTGTTTCCATTATAATAAACGTCTATAGTAAGGGTTTTGTAGTCAGTGGTGATAAGGCCTAGTTCTTGTAGCCATTGCACACCCAAGATGACATCTGCCCCTTGTAAGGATATGACATAGAAATATGTCGTACATATGTATCCTTGAACTGAAAGTTGTGTATTTTCACATACTTAAATGCATGATAAGTATTCGCTATTGCCAACTTAAACCTTGAAATGGGTTGATGGAGCGATAAGTAATTCAAGAAATTGAGCTATCTTTTCTTGTATGAAACTGTGAGTGCTTACTCCATCAATTAGAAGTTGCTCATGATGGTTTGATTGAACCTTGGAGTCTGAGTATTTTTGGTGTCTTTTGGCCAAGAAGAGCACAAAGAGATATTTCTAGAACCTAATCCTCCTCAGCGGTTGCAAAGGGATTGAAGAAGTCTGTATCTTGATCTTCTTGATCATACCATTCTAGAAGTAATAGTAAACTATTAGGCTTACACTGGTGTCCAGGATGAAACTTGTCATTACAGTTGAAGCAGAGGCCTTTGTCTATTCTTGTTTGCATTTAATGGAGAGAGATTATCTCGATAAGGAATCTTGGGGTCTTTAAGTTTTGAGTTTTTGTTGGTTAAGGTTGGGAAGTCACAACATTACTAAAAGGTTTGTGGTTTACATTTGGAGGTTTGAGGTTGAATCTTGATTTCCATATCTTTGGAGGCCCTCTGGTGTCTCCACATTTGTCTTCTTATAGTCTTGTAAATCCTATAGCATCATTGTAGTCTTAAGGTCTATGAGTAAGAATCTCCTTTTTGATATATGATTTTAATCCAAAGATGAAGCAATTCATTAAGAACTGGTCAGATACTCCAATAACTTTACTAGACAGTGCCTTAAACTTAGCCTGATAAGCTAGGACAGTGGTATCTTGTATCAACTTTGCCAATGCTCCTTGAGGTTCTTCATAAGTTGAAGGGCCAAATCTTGAATGGAGTACCTAGAAAAATTATGGCCTAGAATAGATCATCTTGTTGTTGTGAGTCCATTGGAACTAACTTGCTGGTGGTTCTTCCAAACGGAATGAGATAAGTGATAGTTTTTGGTTATCTGGAATGTGGGAGAAGAAAAAAAATTGCTCAGCATGAAAGAGCCAATCCGTGGGGTCTCTTTCCTTGAATCTTGGTAATTCAATTTTTAGATTTCTAAGTTGAGAGAGCTTGGTAGATTGCTGATGCAATTCTTGATCGTAATTTGGAGGTGAATAAGATGAAGACTCTCCTTTGTATTGTTGTTGTTTATGATAATCAATCTCTTATTGAAAAGGCTTGATTACTGCAGTAACTTCTTGCTTAATATATTGTCCAAGTTTATCCCAAGAGAATTCTTGCTTATCAGTTTTATACCTTAATCTTTCTGCCATTGAATCAGAACAATGAAAGCACCAGTTATTGAAGGTTCTAGTGTGGTAAAAAAATAAAGAAGAGAAATGGAGGTGTTTGTATCAAAATTGAGTGAGGGGATGAAGCTTGTTTCAAGTACAAGTAACTTCTTCGATCTATTTCTTATTCCTTACCTTCAAGATTACAATTTAAGATTATTTATAGGATACAAAATAGTGCACACAACAGCTGCATAACAACTAATAGAATGCTAAAATAATATAGCTTTACTTAACAACCTTAAATAACTTCCTCTAACTTTAGGTAAGAGCTTCTTCTTTCCTTCTTTACTTTCTTAGCTCATCTCTTTTATTTTCTCCTTGTCTGGATTGCTTTCAGTGCACTGTTCACCCTACTATTTCTGCCTTATAGATTCAGCCTATATCTTTCTGGTTTTACTAAGGCAGCCCTATCTCTTAGCTTTCTTCTTGTTACAGAGCATACACCAAGGGCACTAACATTAGAGACATGATCAAGAAGGCCCTAGCCATCATCTAGAAACCAATTCTTTTACTATACTAGCTAAAAAATTCAGAATTGACTTTCCAAGATTTGATGGATTAGATGTGGAAGGATGGATCTTTAAGGCAGAACAGTTCTTTGATTATTACAACACTTCTTATGATCAAAAGAAATCAAATTTCTTCATTTCACATAGAAGGATCTGCATTGGCATGGTTTCAATGGCCACACAAGTGAGGATTGATTCCTTCTTGGATTTCATTTCTTGAAGCATTAAGGTTGAGGTTTGGACCACCAACCTATTAAGATCCTTAAGGAATTCTAGCAAAACTGCAACAAACTACTACTGTTGCTGATTACCAGGCTCAATATGAGGCTTTGGCATCCAGGGATCATGGATTATCTTAATCTTTCTTAGTGAGCTTGTTTATCTCAGGTTTAAAAACTCAACTAAGAAGAGAATTATTGCTGCTTCAACCTTCTTTTGCCATTTATGCTATTATCATTGCTAAGTTGCAAGAAAGTGAGTTCAATGACTTCAATTCAGCATCTAAACCTCCCTGTCACTCAGCTTCCACTTCCAGCATTCCTTTAGGTATATTTAAAAACTCATATTTTTTAATTCCTAAACAATATCCCAGCAAAACCAATATCCCATCAAGAAATTGAGCTCTACATAATTCAACCTTATAAGAGAAAAAAGATTGTGTTACACATGTGATGAGAAATACCATCATGATCACAAATGTAAAACTAAGTTCTTGACTCTTATATGAGACCCTGATGATGAATTTTACCCCCTATTGAACCACTAGACCACACTTCCTTATCATTACCAGAACAAGAATCCAATTTGCTTTAAAAAATTAGCTTGCATGCCTTGGCTGGACATCTTAGTCCTAAGACCCTTAAACTTACTAGACATCATGGTCTGTTTCAATTACAAGTGCTAGTGGATAATGGTGTGACATATAATTTCATTCAGGAATAAATGTCATTAAGACTAGGTCTACCTATTTTCCAATTCAGACTTTTTAAAGTCTATGTTGGAAATGGTTATTATCTGTGTTGTGATAAAGCATGTTATGAAGTATCCTTAACCTTACAACAACATGAGTTTATGTTGGACCTGTTTATGCTCCCCATTTTAGGTGTTAGTGTAGTATTGGGAATTAAATTGTTTGAGTACTTAGGACCTATCCTAAATAATTACAAGGACTTTACAATGTAGTTTCACTGGAATGGAACAATAATACACCTTCAAGGTGAATCTTACTTCCATCCTAGCCCATTTCCCACTAAACAACTCCAAAAACTAGCTGCCCTTGATGATATTGTCTCTTATTTCTATCTAAAACTTGATGACACATCTCCATTGATTGAGGACATTACCCTTCCACCCTATTGGGAAACCACCCTTAAGATGCCCAGGAGGTGATCTTCCGAACACCCAAGTCTAGAGTGACTTGTATAAAGAAAAGAGACAGCAATCAATCAAAGCAAGAAAGAAAAGAACACAAGCAATTTGTTGACGAGGTTTGGCAATATGCCTACGTCCCTGTGAGCTCCTCCGAGCTCTCTGCACTATCTTATCAATGGAGTTCTTTACAATCAGCAACACCTCTCCAAGAACTCATAGGTTCTTAAAGAACAAAAGAAGAAGAAGTAAAAGAAAGTGATAAGAACTAACCCTGGAATTTTCCTAAGAAAATTCCCCTTACAAGCCCTTGAATCCCCTTTCTATTCTACTCTCTCTTTCTAAACAACTAGTCTTTACAATGAGTCCCACTTGTTTTGTGTCTTTGTACTCTTACAATTGATCTCACTTTCAATCACAAGTTTTTCACAAGTTATGTCTCTTTGAAGCTAGGTGACCCTTTATATAGTGCACCAACTTCTTGACCACTCTTGAGAGTCAATCTCCACCCTTAGATCTTGAGGACCAATCAACCATAGCCCTCGATTAATTCTAAGTGATCCTATAGATTTTGATCATGACTCACGTATCATTTAAAATGCTGAAACAAAAGCATCAGGTGTACCTCATGCTGAGGCTTAGATCAGGGCGTGCTGAGGCTTAGTGCTTTGTGCTGAGGCTTGGATCAGGCTAGGCCGCGACGTGGACCAAGGCACCCTCTGCATCCTTTCTGGGCGCCGTGGCATGGGGGAGGTTGAGCCGTGGCACACACCTCCTCTAGGACTCCTCCTTTGCTGGGTGCCGCACTTTGGAATGAGCTGGGCCGTGGCGCACACTGGTGTGCACTTGATGCTGATATTTCCTTGTTTAAACCTTGTTTAAACGTTAGACAAACACCAACAATCTCTACCGTTGTCTAAGCGTTTAAACCCAAACCCATTGTGTAGAGAACTCAGTATCCAAACTCATCTTGAGTCACCATATCAACCGACTCGAATCCTAAGAAGTCCAAAACAATGATTGAACTTGTTTAGAGGTAGAACTTTGGTGCCTAAAGCAGTGGGATTTTCTTCCGTGGCTACCTTGTCCACATGGATGCATCCTTTCGTAACATTTTCCTAAACAAAATGGTACCGAATATCCATGTGTTTTGTCCTCTCATGGAACACCAAATTCTTGCACAAATGCAATGCACTTTGGCTATCTCCTCTAGAACCTTCAACTCTTCCAGCAACCCTGTGCACCACATAGCCTCCTTGATGGCTTCCGCAGCCGCTATGTACTCAACCTCGGTTGTTGAGAGTGCTACCACCTGCTGCAACTGAGCCTTCCAACTTGCACAACATCCATTTAAGTTGAAGAAGTAGGAGGTAATCGATCTTCTTTTATCCTGGTCAGCACCATAGTCCGTATTCGCATAACCTTCAAGACAGATGGACTTACCCCTCTTCTCATAAACCAACCCTACTTTTGGGCTTCCCTTCAAGTACCTTAACAACCACTTCATCCCAAGCTAATGCTCCTTTCTGGGATTACTCGTAAACCTACAAAGGACACTCATTGCATGAGCAATGTCAGGTCTAGTGCTTACCATCATGAACATGACTGAACTAACCGCACTAGAGTATGGGACCTTTTCCATTTCCTTTTTCTCCTCATCCGATCGTGGACATTGATCACTGGAGAACTTGAAATGACCAGCAAGGGGAACCTTCACTGGTTTGCTATCTTCCATAGAGGACTTAGATATCATCTTCTCTATGTAGGAAGTTTGAGAGATCTTTAATCTATTTCTCTCCCTTTCCCAGATGATGCACATCCCAAGGATCTTCTGTGCATGGCCAAGATCCTTCATCTCAAACTCCTCACTGAGTTGAGCTTTCAATTTTCTTATCCTCTCCATGCTGCTCCCAACCAGCAACATATCATCAACATAGATGAGGATGATTACCACTTTCTCCACCTTGTGCCCCTTGTAATACAAGCATGAATCACAGTAGCTCCTCATAAAACCCAAGCTGGTTACCAAGGAATCAAACCTCTTATTCCATTGTCGAGGTGATTGCTTTAGGCCATAAAGAGATTTCTTCAATTGGCACACCAAGTCTTCTTGTCTTCCTTCCTCATAACCTTCGGGTTGCCTCATGTAGATGGTCTCATCAAGCTCTCCATGTAAGAACACTGTCTTCACATCCATTTGCTTGATTTCCCAATTTAATTGGACCACCAATGCTAACACTATCCTTATTGTCTTGTATTTCACAACCGGTGAGAAGATTTTGGTGAAATCTATGCCTTCTCTTTGTGTGAACCCCTTCGCCACCAGCCTAACTTTATACCGAACTTCATCCCCTGGAGTGTTCCCTTCTTTGATCTTGTAGATCCATCTACAATCTATAACTCTTTGTTTTTCTAGTTTGGGCACCAATTCCCAAGAGTTGTTCTTCCTCAAAGAATCCATTTCTTCCTCCATAGCTAGCTGCCACTTTGACGACTCCTTTCATTCCATGGCATCCATGTAAGTTTCTGGTTCAACCTCTCATTCTGTTTAAGGAGCTGCTACATGAGTATTGATTACGCCCAAAGTATAACGCGGTTATTGTAGCACAGCTTTGGGGTGTCGATTCCATAGGGAGACAAACTAACTGCAAGAGAAAGTGCAAACCTTAAAACGAACGATAAAAGTTAAACGAGAAAATCTTAGTTTGAAGTAGTGTGAAATAATTGTGTAAATATAATAGAACAACAAGGGTCTGGGAATCCTCCCTAGGTTCGTTACCTTATTATATTCTTGATTCAGCTGTTTTTATCTCGATTGCAAGTTTCACATCCTAAACAAGCAATCGACAAATATTCAATTAAAGCACATATATAAACCCTAATGTAATTGTTATGAAATACTTTTTACTTTCAAGCACACATGATCTAACTTATAGATTATCAAGAAACGACAATATATCATGATGATAATACTGCAATAATGGACAAATCTATAAGAGAAATCTACCGAACTCAATCACACCTCAACAACATCACATAAGAAGAGCATGACTAGACTTATATGGGGGAGAAAGATGCAATCACCGGATTAAGGGGAAATCTTCTAATTAAATTGAAAAGTAAACCATAATAATGTTTAACGATAAATCCACATTACAACTGAATCAAGAAAAGAAAATAAGAACAACTACACCTAGGGATTCATCCTTTCGCCTTGCTTGGAGATTAATTGGCCATGGGGGAGAGTATGGCAGCCTTCATGATGTTTTCCCTGGCCTTCGGCCTTTAATTGATGTTTTGAATAATAATAATATCAAACCCTAAGTGGTCTATTTATAATACACAAGGTCCAAGGGTGTTTTAGGGTTTAAAAAGTCATTAAAATCATAATTAGGTCAAATCTCGGAGAAGAAAAACGTGTGCGCGCCGCGGTACTCCTTTATGGGCACTGCGGTGCTAGCTGGTGGTTCAAGATGTGGAGGTTCTGGGCGCTGCGATGCTGGCTGGTGCTGTTCTGGACTGACCTTTGTCTACTAAAACTGCATAACTTTCTCTAGAAAAATCATTTTGAAGAGCCGTAAAATTCTCCAGAAAATAGACTTCCGGATCTTTCTAAACATATATGGCTCATCTCCTGTTTCTTCTTGCATCAATACAGTTTAATTTGCAAATATGATTAATCTGTATGAGCAATTCTGTCAATTTAGTGAAACTCCTTTCCAAGTGCTTGTGAACCTTCACTCCGGTGTTCATCGAGTCATTATACTTCAAGCAATGATAGCTTTTCCATCTCTTTTGAATTTAAAGTACCTGAAAATGCATCGAAATAGATCAATGATCCAAGAATGACACTTTAGAGTTGTTAAGGTATAAAAGTGCAATTCAAACCTAGATCAACCCTAAAATGCTAACAATTAAGTACTGTTAAGATGTATTTTATGACTCTCATCAAGTATCCGCAAACCCATATCTCAAAGGTGGTCTAACCACACTCCTTTCCTGATCCCTTGTGAGTTGGTAGTCATTCAAACTTGCTGCATCATCCCCTTCTAATTCAGCCTCCTCTTGAGTGCCTTGAGCTTGGCCTTCTTCAATGGGCTCTACCTGGTCCAAACCCTCTTGCCTTCCTCACTCTACCTGATCTGAATTCTCCTTGATGCTATGCTTCACAAATTTCGGACTAGTTTGCTCATTATCCCCTGCAGGGTTAGTTTTCTCCAAGTAGGAAAATAACAATTCATTAAAAATAACATCCCTACTTATTATGGGTTTCATTCCTTTTGATTCTAAGGACCACAACCTATATCCCTTAACCCCATCACCATGCCCTAGAAACAAACATTTTTTAGACCTTGGGTTAAGTTTATCATCCTTTTGATGTGCATATGCAGCACACCCAAAAGTCCTAAGGTTACTCAACTTAGGGGGTTTCCTACTCCACATTTCCATGGGAGTCTTGAGCTCTAAAGCTCTAGAGGATGATTTATTTACCAAGTATGCAGCAGTAGACACAGCTTCCCCCCAAAAATATTTTGGTAATCCGGATCCTATTAACATGCACCTTACCTTTTCCATAAGGTCCTATTCATCCTCTTATTGCTGAGGTGTTTTTACAACCATTCTATGCCTTAAAATGCCATTTAACTCATAGAATTTATCAAAATCCTTATTACAAAATTCTAAGCCATTATCGGTTCGTAAAGCCTTTACTACCCTTCCCGTTTGAGTTTCCAGCAACTTTTTCCACACCACAAATTTATTCAAAGCATTTGGTTTATTTTTAAGCAAATAAACCAAAACCTTTCTTGAATAATCATCAATTAAAGACAGAAAGTAAAAGTTACCTCCCTGTGTTGGTGTTCTTGCTGGTCCCCAAAGGTCCGAATGAATGTAGTCAAGAATGCCCTTATATTTGTGCACTCTGGTGTTGCAAGAATACAACACTCGCAAAAATCTAATTTCTCTACTTTGTCATCACCAAGTAGACCATCCTTGCTGAGGACTTGCAGGCCCTTTTCCCTCATATGTCCCAAGCGAGTGTGTCAAAGGGCTGCCCTATCCATCTCGGCCATCAAACTTGCTGCTTGATCCTTGATTTCTGTCTCTCCGATCATCTCATAGAGTCCATCTTTTATTGTTGCTTTGATCACTACCAAAAATCCCTTAGTCAACTTGATCTTTCCTCCCTCTGCCTTGTATGTATACCCCATGGAATCCAGCTGCCCTAATGAGATCAAATTCCTCCTCAAATCTGGGAGATACCTTACATTTCGCAGCAGCCTTGTGACTCCATCAAACATCCTCACCTGGATGTCTCCTATCCCCCTCACTTGACAAGAATTGTTATTCCCAAAGAAAACCCTTCCATCATTGATTTCCTTAAAATTCTTGAACCATTCCTTGTGAGGGCACATGTAATAAGCACATTCGAAATCTAAGATCCATTTCTCACTGCCTTGCCTCCTGCTCACGTTTGTCACAACCTCTTCTTGCAATCTTTCTTGAAGTGACCCTTCTTGTTGTAGTAGAAGCACCTCTTTCCTCCAAATCTTGGTTTGGAATATGCTCTCCCATGGCTCTGCCTCTACCCTTTGATTTCTCCCGGTAGTTGCCATGGTTGCTACTGCTATTCCGAGTTGCTGGCCTTCTTCTAATGATCAACTCTTCTCCACTTGATGCTTCCCTCATATTGGCTTTGAAATCATGAGCCCTTATAGCATTGAGCACAATTTCCTTGGTTAGTGTATCTCTTCCATATTCAATAGCATTAATCAAACTCTAAAAACAATCAGGAAGAGAATTTAACAAAATAATAGCCAATTGTTCATCCGAGAACTTTATACTACAACTAGCCAAATCTTAAACTAGTTTGTTAAACACATCAATATTATCTTGCAACTATTTATTAGGATCCATTTTAAAAGCAAAGATTCTTTTAAGAAGATAAATCTTATTAGGGAGAGTTTTGGTAAGAAACAACTCATCTAGTTTCTTCCATATGACAGCAGGATCTTCTGAGTCTCCGCACTCCCTTGTGACACCATCCGACATGTGCAAGAAAATGGTGCTGTATGCCATCTTCTTCATCTCAATCCGCTAGTCCTCCGTGATACTTGCTAGAAAAGAATCATCTTCTCCAATAGCCAAGTCCACCTTCTATTGCATAAGAACAGCCTTGATCTTCTGCTTCCATAGGGAAAAATCTCCCTTTCCATCAAACTTCTCAACAACGAAATTTGAACCCATCTTGCGGAGATGATCTCAGATTTGTGCAGCACCCAAAAATGATTTCCAACTTCTTCTAAACCTCAAGAACACGATCAAAGATTGATCTTAACACTGTTCTTGAATCACCCTCAAGAACATGATCTGATCTTGATCTTTACTCCATTCTTGAATCACCCAAGAAGTTTGTTCTTTAATTATTGGAGTCTTGCTCCGATACCTTCTGCTCTTGCTCCGATACCCAGCTGTGCAAGCTCTGATACCACTGTTGTGGTATCTCCTCCAGCTCTGATACCACTGTTGTGAAACCACCCCCAAGATGCCCAGGAGGTGATCTTCCAAACACCCAAGTCTAGACTGACTTGTATAAAGAAAAGAGGCAGCAACCAATCAAAGCAAGAAAGAAAAGAACACAAGCAATTTGTTGACGAGGTTCGACAATATGCTTATGTCCCCATGAGCTCCTCCGAGCTCTCTACACTATCTTATCAATGGAGTTCTTTACAATCAGCAACACCTCTCCAAGAACTCATAGGTTCTTCAAGAACAAAAGAAGAAGAAGTAAAAGAAAGTGATAAGGACTAACCCTGGAATTTTCCCAAGAAAATTCCCCTTACAAGCTCTTGAATCCCCTTTCTATTCTACTCTCTCTTTCTAAACAACCAGCCTTTACAATGAGTCTCTCTTGTTTTGTGTCTTTGCACTCTTAAAATTGATCTCACTTTCAATCACAAGTTATGTCTCTTTGAAGCTAGGTGACCCTTTATATAGTGCACCAACTTCTTGACCACTCTTAAGAGTCATTCTCCACCCTTAGATCTTGAGAACCAATCAACCATAGCCCTCAATCAATTCTAAGTGATCCTGTGCATTTTGATCATGTCTCACACATCATTTAAAATGCTGAAACAAAAGCATCAGGTGTGCCTCGTGCTGAGGCTTGGATCAGGCTGGGCCATGGCGTGGACCAGGGAACCCTCTGCATCCTTTCTGGGTGCCGCAGTGTGGGGGAGGCTGAGCCACGGCACACACCTCCTCCAGGACTCCTCCATTGCAGGGTGCCGCATCTTGGAATGATCTGGGCCTCGGCGCACACTGGTGTGCACTTGATGTTGATATTTCCTTGTTTAAACCTTAGACAAACACCAACACATCCCAGCTTACTCAATTACTCACAGAATTTTACAATGTCTTTCAATCTCCCACTCAGTTACCCCCTTCCAGACCATTAAACCACAACATCCACCTTTTACCTATGAATCAACAAGTTAATGTCAAACCATACAAATACCTAGGCCACTTAGTCTCTTCCCAAGGTGTTCAACCTGACCAGAAAAAATTTCAAGCTATGCTTAATTGGCATGTACCCAAGTCCCTTAAGTAAATAAGAGGTATTAGGCCTTACAAGGTACTACCAAAAATTTGTGCAATACAATGCCACTATTGCTGCCCCACTTACAAATCTTTTAAAGAATGATGCCTTCTAATAGATTGAGGCTGCTATGAAATCCTTTTCCACACTTAAAACTGCCATGACTCAAGTTCCAGTACTAACTCTTCCTGACTTTAACAAAATGTTTGGAGTAGAAACTAATGCATCAAATGGTGGCATTGGTGCAATCTTAACTCAAGATGGGCATCATTGGCCTTTTCTTACAAGAAATTGGGTCCAAAACTGAGCTCAGCCTCCACTTATGTCAAAGAATTACATGCCATTACTCAAGCTATAATGAAGTGGAGACAATATTTACTGGAAAGGAAGTTCACTATCATCAATGATCAGGGAACCTTAAAGAACCTCATAAATCAAGTCATTCAAACACCTGAGCAACATCACTACCTTACTAAGTTGCTTGATTTTGATTACACTATTATCTACAAGCCTAGCAAGGATAATGAGGTAGCATATGCTTTTTCCAGGATTTCAAAAATTGATTCATCTATTTATGCCTCCATAGACTCTATTCAGATGGACTGTTTATTTGCCTTCTCTAGTCCCTTTTTTGACATCCTTCCTCATTTACTACTAAAAAATACCACAGATCCTGAGCTCCTCTCCATCCATATAGCCATTCATAAAGATCCCTCACTATACCTTGCTTATACTACATAAGATAGTTTGCTTTATCGCAAGGGTAAACTGAGACTGAGATCCTTCTCAAAGTTAAGACAATTGCTGATTAACGAGTTTCATTCCACTCCCTTGGGGGGGCCATGTTGGAATTCTAAGAACCTTACTTAGGTTGTCAGCAAACTTCTCTTTGCCTCACATAAAGCAAGATGTTCGAGCTTTTATAAAAAATTGCAATGTCTTCTAGTCTACCAAGTACCCTACTACCAAGCCTGTAAGATTACTTCAACCTTTACTTGTTACTTATTAGATATGGGAAGAGGCATACATGGACTTCATCATAGGCCTCCCAATTGATAGACTTTCCAAAGCTTCTCACTTTGGTGCCCTACCTAAATCACATACAACTCATTTAGTAGCTCAGGTCTTCATCCATATGGTGATTAAACACTATGGCTTTCCTAAATCCATTGTCTCAGACAGAGATTCTGTTTTTCTTAATAATTTCTAGACTCACTTATTCATCCTTAGTGGTACTACTTTAAACATGAGCTCATCCTATCACCCAAAATCTGATGGCCAAACAGAAGTGTTGAAAAGATGTTTAGAGCAGTACCTCAATGCTTTTGTTTATAATCTGTTGGAAATCACCTTTGAGATGCCCAGGTGGTGATCTTCCAAACACCCAAGTCTAGAATGACTTGTAATAAAACCGAAACAAAACAGGAATCAAACCAATCAAAGAAAGAACACAAGTAATTTGTTATCAAGGTTTGGCAATTTGCCTACGTCCCTGTGAGCCCCTATGAGCTCTCTGCACTAAATCAATAAGTTCTTATAATTATAGCAACACCTCTTCAAGAACATGATTTAATCTTGATCTTAATACATTTCTTGAAGAACAAAAGAATTCCACTTACAAAGACCTTGAATCTCCAATCTATACTACTCTCTCTCTAAAAAACCAGCCTCTCTAAAATGAGTCTCTCTTATGTTTTTGTCTTTGCACTCTTACACTTGATCTCACTTTCACAAGTTATGTCCTTTTGAAGCTAGGTGACCCTTTATATAGTGCACCAACTTCTTGACCAATCTTGAGGACCAATCAATCATATCCCTTCAACAAGTTTAAGTGATCCTGTGCATTTTGATCAAGCTCCACGCATCAATCCAAAGTGCTAATCAGGAAGCTTCAGGTGTGCCTAGCTCCTCGCCTCAGAACAGGGCAGGCCGTGGCTTAAGCCAGGGCACATTACTTCCATCGTCTAGGCGCCAAGACGCACCCTTCTTGAGGTGTGGTGCATACCTAGGCAGAAGACTCCTCCTTGCTGGAAGGTAAGGCACACACTTCCTGGGGTGCGGCACACACCTGGGGCTGAACACTTCTTCTTGCTGGGGGGTAAGGACCCTTTATATAGGGCAATGACTTCCTCATCCAATCTTGGAGATCAATCTCCACCCTTAGATCTCAAGAACCAAAGACCTAGGGCTCTCTAAGAGTCTAAGTAATCCTGTGCGTTTTAACTAAGTTCCACACACCAATCCAAAGTGCTGGTCAGGGGGCATCAGGTGTGCCTAGCGCGGCGGCTCAGACCAGGGCACACTACCTCCACCTTCTGGCCATCGTGGCGCACCCTTCCTGAGGTGCGGTGCACACCTGGCCAGAAGACTCTTCCTTGCTGGGGGCAAGGTGCACACTTCTTGGGGTGGGCACACATTTAGGGCTGAACACTTCTCCTTGTTGTGAGGTGAGGCGCACACCTCCTAGGGTGTGGCGCCAAGGCCTGATGAAGCTTCATTCTTCAACCCATTTAATTCTTAGACAAATACCAATAATCTCTACCTTTGTTAAGCGATTAAACCCAAACCCATGGTGCAGAGAACTCAAGATCCAAACTCAACTTGAGTCACCATATCAACTGACTCTAATACTATGAAATCTAAGGCAATGATTGAACTTACTTAGAGGTAGAACTTTAGTACCTAAATCTACAGGATTTTCTTCCGTTGCGACTTTGTCCACATGAATGCATCCTTTCGTAACACATTCCCGAATTAAATGATACCGAACATCCATATGCTTAGTCCTCTCATGGAACACCGGGTTCCTACACAAGTGCCACGCACTTTGGATATCCGAAGACACCATCACCTGCTCTTTTAGGACCTTCCACTCGTCCAACAACCCTTTGCACCACATAGCCTCCTTTATGGCTTCCGTAGCCGCTATGTACTTTGCCCGGGTTGTTGAGAGTGCTACCACCGGCTGCAACCAAGCCTTTAAGTACCTCAACAACCACTTCATCCCAAGCCAAAGCTCCTTTCCGGGATTACTCACAAATCTGCTGAGTACACTAATTGCCTGAGAAATGTCAGGTCTAGTGCTTACTAACATGACCATTGTTGTGAGTTTTAATTTACTCGCAAGCGCACGAGTCATTTGCAATATAGCGTTGTGCAAGTGCGAGGTCGAATCCATAGGGAATTGTGTTGTGAAAATATAATTTAATCTAAACTAATTTTATCTTAACCTAGTTGCAAATTTGTAATTATATGTTGCAAAATAAATAAAAGCTAAACTAAATTGATTTTAAAAACTAATAATAAAAATACTAAGGTTTCTGAATCCACCCCGCCAAAGTTAAGCATATATCTCAATGTTCTAAAGATAGCCTATCAAAAAATTCCATGAATCCAACTATAAGACAAAAAACAAAGAATATCCCAATTAAACCAAAAGCATCCAATGTATCCGCTCTTAACAAATCACAAAGGAAATCCAATTTAATCGAAAACAATTCGATGTATCCATCAAATGAAACACAAGGAATATCCAACAGAACAATTTAAACTCAATCAATCACAAGATTAACTCAAATAATTGACAGAACATTTATACTAAAAAATATCAGATTTGTACAAGCAAATCTGAACTACTATGCCAAACAACGGCAGGGCTTCATCTTCAACCTTAGCTGAAGATTCTAGCCACTCATAATTATGAAACTACAATTCATAATAAAAGTGCTAAACATTAAACTAAAACAACTAAATAAAAAGATTTAAATAACTTTACATGGGAGAAATTCCACTCGCTGATGGGCGGTGCTTCCCCTCGTGGCAGCAATGCCTTTGGGATCCACCATAATGCTAGCAGACGTCCACCAGTTAACACCAAAGTGGCCCAGGAATTGTACATTGAATGATGAGGCCAGATGGTGTTTATATAGGGGAAGTCTCGGAGCACTGCAGGTTTCAGATTCGATGTGGGATACTGGCCTGAGTGCGCTCGATCGCAGAATGGTGCGATCGATGGCATGTGCGCTCGATCACATGTATGTTATGATCGATCGCAGACGCACTGAACAGCAACTATTTCGATGTCGGATGCTGACCATGCGCTCGTTCGTAGGCAGGTGCGCTCAAGCGCAGGTGCGCTCGATCGCATATCTTGTGCGATCGATCGCAATGTCTCCTGAAGCTTCACATCTCCTGAAATGCTTCAATTTCTCCACAAACCTGTAAAAATACACAAAACACAAAAAAGATATAAAATAAAGTGAAATACTACTAACTAAGAGCATAACAAATATAAGTTAAGGGTCTAAAATATGTAATATTTAAGACTCATCAAATACCCCCAAACTTATATTTTGCTAGTCCCTTAGCAAAACAAAATAAAAGACTCAATGAAAAACAAAGAACATAAAGATAAGTTCATCACTCATGGTATCCAAAAATTTAAGGAGCACACATCACCAAGATATTCATTCATGAGCAAGCTTAAAAAGATAAACCCATCTTCGCAATGAATAGAAAAGTTAAAATCTAATTACTTACAAAAGGCAGGTTAAGGCATCACAAGCTTGAATCTGTGTAAGGTGAATTAGCATATAAAAATGAAGCTTCCAAGTAATTCTAATGTGTAAGGTCTCCATGTCTCAAGATTCACCGAATTTCCCATCAAAATGAACGAAAAAAACATAGTTTTTATTTTTTATTTTTTATTATATATATATATATATATAAAGCACGGCTATGTCTGGTTCCCTTAAGCTTTCTAATTGACCCATGTAGCGAGTGTTGAGTCAATGACTCCCAAACCAGATGGTTTTAGGGCATTAGCTGTAAAGACACCCCTAAGGACTTACTAACTCGAGTCAAAAAGGCTACGAAATTAAACCGGCCTTGATAATACCAAGCAAAATTCGACCTTTTGACGTGAACACTCACTGCTTACTGAGGCAAGAGGTCCAGTTACTCAGCGAAAAGTTTCGCAATGATCATTATGAATAAAATTCCCACCTTTTGACGTGAACACTCACTGCTTACTGAGGCAAGAGATCCAGTTACTCAGTGGAAAATTTATTGATGATGATCATTATAAATATTAGTAGTAATTTTTTTTTATGCTTTTCTATGCCCAAGAATTCATCCAACAAGTCATCCAGTTTCAGTTAAGATAAGGAAAAATACACATTAAAATCATACGTCATACCTCACATAATGTGTGCTAATGTGCTCATGTTAGATTAGGTCAAACATGTGAATTCTCAAATGCCTAAGGTAAGTAACAAAATTTTAAAATTTATCACCAGATCATGTGTTCAAAATGTTAAGCTCACTAATGACATCACATCACAGAAAATGTTTAGATCAACCAAAATTTCACGATAACATGAGCATGCATTTATCTCTACGACGAAAAGACAACAAATTAGGACAAAGTGTGTGATGTGTCTCCCATACCCCCAAACTTAAATTACACATTGACCTCAATGTGTGACTAATATGGAAAGAGCTGACCTGAGATATGGAGAACTATCTGGACTGGTATGGCTCACAGCATACCTCCAAACTTGAACTGAAGTACGCATTGTCCCTGAAAAAATAAAAACTGGAAACAAACATTAATCATAAAAATTAAGAAATATACAGAAAAGATAAGTTGTGGGGTGCCTCCCATAAACATTAAGTTTAAAGTCTTCAGCCAAACTCTTCTTAGTAGATGACACTCAATCAGAGTAACTAGGATCCTCCAATAATATCGTCTCTATTTCCGGACTCCTCAACTCCAAGAATGGTTTTAGCCTTTGTCCATTTACCTTAAAAGTGTTACCATTCTTGGGATCCTCAATCTCGATGGCCCCATGAGGAAAAACTGATCGAATAATAAATGGGCCTATCCAACGAGATTTGAGCTTGCTTGGAAAAAGATGCAAGCGTGAATTGTAAAGAAGAACTTTTTGACCCTGCTCAAAAGCTCGTCTCAAAATGTTTTGGTCATGAGTCTTCTTCATTTGTGCTTTGTATGATCGGGCACACTCATATGCATCATTCCGCAGCTCCTCCAATTCATTGAGTTGGAGCTTCCGTTGTGAGCCAGCCTTGGAAAGATTGAAATTCAGTTGCTTGATAGCCCAATACACACGATGCTCTAATTCGACCGGAAGGTGACATGCCTTTCCGTACACAATACTATAGGGAGACATGCCAGTTGGCATCTTGAAGGTTGTCCGATATGCCCACAGTGCATCAGTCAATCGCAGAGACCAATCCTTTCTACTAGGGTTCATAGTTTTCTCTAAAATGTGTTTGATCTCGCGATTAGAAATTTCCACTTGTCCACTCGTCTGCGGGTGATATGGAGTGGCAACCTTGTGTGTGATGAAATACTTCTTCATCAACTGCTCAAAAATTCGGTTGCAAAAGTGCTTACCTCCATCACTTATGATTGCTCGAGGCGTACCAAATCAAGCAAAAATAGTGTCCTTTAAAAATTGGACCACAACTCTGTGGTCATTGGTCTTGCACGCAACGACCTCCACCCACTTGGACAGATAATCCACAGCAACTAGAATGTACAAGTTGCCAAAAGAGTTTGGGAACGGTCCCATAAAATCAATGCCCCATATGTCAAAAATCACAACAATCAGAATAGAATTGAGGGGCATCATATTCCTTATAGAAAAGCTCCCTAGCTTTTGGTAACGCTCACAAGATACATAACAGGTGTGAGAGTCCCGGAACATGGTAGACCAATAAAATCCACACTGCAAAATCTTTGCAGCGGTCTTTTTAGCACTGAAATGGCCTCCACAAGCATGATAATGACAAAAGACGATGACGTTAGATTGGTCATGCTCAGGAATACATCTTCTGATGATCTGATCGAGACAATACTTAAACAGATAAGGATCATCCCAGAAAAAATGTTTTACCATGGCTAAAAACTTTGATTTATCTTGTCACCCCCAATGCAAAGGCATGTGTCCAGTGACAAGATAGTTTACTATATCAGCAAACTATGGAGCGGGATTTTGAGCAATGAGCATTAACTGCTCATCAGGAAAGGTCTCAGAAATGGGAGTGGCGACCGCAGTGAAATCCACAATCAATCTAGATAAATGATCCGCCACCACATTTTCAGAACCTTTCTTATCCTGAATCTCGATGTCGAACTCTTGAAGTAGCAAGATCCATCGGATAAGACGAGATTTAGCATCTTTTTTAGAGAAAAGATACTTCAAGGCTGCATGATCCGAGTAGATAATGACCTTAGATCCTAACAAGTAGGATCTGAACTTGTCTAATGCAAAAACGACTGCTAACAACTCCTTCTCAGTGGTAGAGTAATTAAGTTGTGCGTCGTTTAGAGTTCGACTCACATAATAGATAACATGGGGAAGTTTATCAACACACTGCCCCAAAACAGCTCCAACAGCATAATCTGATGCGTCACACATAATCTCAAAAGGCACACCCCAGTTGGGTGGCTGAATAATGGATGTGGACGTCAGAATCTTCTTCAGATCCCCAAATGCTTTCTTACAGTCCTCATCAAATATAAATGGGGCATCCTTTTGTAATAACTGGCACAAGGGCCTGACGATTTTGCTGAAATTCTGGATAAATCGCCTGTAGAAACCTGCATGGCCCAGAAAAGATCGAACCTCCTTCACTGTACGTGGGGGTGGAAGGTTGGAAATCAGGTCCACCTTCGCTTTGTCGACCTCAATCCCCTGATGAGATACGACATGCCCAGTACAATGCCTTACTTAACCATAAAATGGCACTTTTCCCAATTAAGGACTAGGTTCTTCTCCTTGCACCGCACTAAAACCAAAGTAAGATGATGCAAGCACTCCTCAAATGTTGAACCGAAGACGGAGAAGTCGTCCATGAAAATCTCTAAGAAGCGCTCTACCATGTTAGAAAATATACTGACCATGCACCGCTGAAAAGTAGCGGGTGCATTGCATAACCCAAAGGGCATGCGACGGTAGTCGAAAGTCCCAAAAGAACAGGTAAACGTCGTCTTCTTCTAATCTTCGGGGTCCACGGGGACCTGGTTATATCCAGAATAACCATCCAAAAAACAATAATACTCGTGCCCAGCCAAACGCTCCACCATCTGATCAATAAATGGCAGTGGAAAGTGATCCTTCCTTGTGGCAACGTTCAGCTTACAGTAGTCTATACACACTCTCCACACTGACTGAACACGAGTTGGCACCAACTCGTCGTCCTTATTCTTTACTACCGTCAATCCTGCTCACTTGGGCACGACATGAATCGGGCTCACCCATTTGCTATCAGAGATGGGATAAATGATCCCTGCATCTAACAGCTTAATTATTTCTGCCCTCACAACCTGTTGCATAGCTGGGTTGACCCTTATCTGTGGCTCCCTTGATGGCTTGGCATTCTCCTCCAAATGTATCTTGTGTATCACCACCGAGGGGCTGATTCCCCTGATATCCTCAATGGTCCACCCGATAGCTTCCTTGTGCTCTCTTAAGACATCTAATAATTTCTCCTCTTGAGCTTCACCCAAATCTGAAGCTATAATCACAGGCAAACTATCGGCTGAACCTAAGAACTTATACTTAAGATTATCTGGTAAAGGCTTAAGTTCCTTCTTGGGGGTTTCAGGTTCGGTGGTCTCCTCTGTCTCATTGCTTTCTTGAGGATCAGACTCCAAAATGGCATCCACTTCCTCGAGTAGCTTATCTAAGCCCAAATCCTCTCCAAAGTGAGCAAAACACGCCTCCAGGGGATCCTCAATGCTTGATTCATCCACAGTCTCTTTCAAAATCTCCTCTATCAAGCATACATTTTTCACTTCATCATACTCCAGTGGTTGCCTAGTGATATCAAAGATGTTTAACTCCACTGTCATATTTTCGAAGGAGATCTTCATCACCCCTGTCCTACAATTGATTAGGGCGTTAGCCGTGGCTAAGAATGGTCGCCCTAGAATTACCAGTATTTGAATCCCTACATTCTGGACCGGCTCTGTGTCAAGCACAATAAAATCCACTAGGAAATAAAATTTATCCACTTTTATCAAGACGTCCTCAACTATTCCCAGTGGTCTTTTCACTGACCTGTCGGCCAATTGAAGAGTTGTGGATGTGGGCTTCAATTCTCCTAACTCCAACTGCAAATAGACTGAGTAGGGTAGAAGATTCACACTCGCCCCTAGATCCAAAAGAGCCCTCTCAATATGGCTGACTCCTATCGTGCAAGAGATGGTAGGACACCCCGGGTCCATATACTTGATGGGTAGCTTGCACTGAAGGATTGAGCTGACCTACTCGGTCAAAAACGCCTTCTTTGGGACATTCGTCCTCCTCTTGATAGTGACAAAGTCTTTTAAAAACTTGGCATATGACAGCACTTGATGGATGGCATCCAAAAATGGGATATTGATTTGGACTTGCTTGAATACCTCCAGAATTTCCTCATACTTCCCTCCTTTCTTGGGTGCTTGTAGTCTGTCGGGGTAAGGCGCACTAGGTACAAACGACCTAGGAGGGTCTTTCTTAGTAGGTGTGGCTGTAGATGGCTCAGTATCTCTCTTCTCCTTGTTGCCACTCCCTTGCCCTTGCTGCATAGCAGGGCTCTCTTCCACTCGATTGTCCACTTGTCTCCCAGACCTCAGTGTGACAATCGACTGTACTTGTTCCTCCCCGTGCGTAGGATTTGATGAACCCCCAACCATAAATTATCCTTTCGGGTTGGTCACGGGCTGACTGGGGAACTTCCCCTTCTCTCTTTCACCTAAGTGACTTGCAATTTTTCCTATTTGACTCTCCAGCTTGGCGATTGCTTGGGTGTTTACCACTGTTGCACTCCTCACATCACTCATATTTTGGCTAGTCGCCTTCATGAACTCCTTAAGGGTGTCCTCTAGGTACTGTGAAATTGGCACTGGTGTTTAAATGGGTGCGTGGTAAGCAGGTGAAGGTCCTGGATGGGCAGAACCACCATGATTAGGAATTTGTGGGGCAAATCTGGGAGGATATTGATTTTGAGCATGATGAGGGGCTCCTCCCTGATTCATTGGTTGGTTCTGCCTCCATGAAAAATTTAGGTGGTTCCGCCACCCTGGATTGTACGTCTTGGAGTACAATCCATTTGACTGCCTTCAAAAGTCATTGAAAGCATTTACTTGTTCCATAGGATACTCGGCACAAGCCGGCATTGATGGGCAATTCTGTGCTAGATGCATGGGACTAGCACAGATGGAACAGCTTTCAACATTGAATGTGTTGGCGGCATTGATGGATTGGCTCACAGTGAGAGCGTCAATCTTCTTAGTGAGGGCATCTAACTTTATCCTTAAATTAGCATCCTCCCTGACCTCATAGATGCCTCCCCTCTTAGGAGCACAAATGGACTTATCTCTACAGCTTGAAAAATCCCACTGCTGTGAGTTGTCGGACAACTTGTCCAATGCCATATATGCTTCGTCTCCTGTCAAACTCAAGAATGCCCCCCATTCATAGACTCGATCATGCTATAGTTAGGTTGAGTCAACCCTTGGTAGAAGAATTGAACGAGTCTCCACTTCTCATATCCATATGGAGGGCATCTGATCAGTAACTCTTTAAAACGCTCCCAGCTCTCAGAGAAATTCTCATCCTCGTCCTGAGTGAAGGAGCTAATCTCCTTTCGGCACTCATTCACTCTAGACATTGGGAAAAACTTATGATAAAATTTGCTAAGCAGGTTTTCCCAAGATGTAATAGACCCGGACGTGTTGGAATCCAACCACGCCCTAGCTCTATCATGAAGAGAAAAAGGGAAGAGTCGAAGATGGACTGACTCCTCAGAGAAGTTCTGGAATTTAAATATGGCACAAATGTCTTTAAACTTCTTCATATGACTATAAGGATTTTCAAGATCTAAGCCATGGAATGAGGGTAAGAGTTGGATAACATGTGGCTTCAAGTCAAAATGTGTGGCATTGGTTGGTGGAAACACTATGCAAGAGGATGAGTTAGTCACAACGGGTGCGAACAAATCCCTAAGGGATGTAGTGGAGTCCACGTTCCAAGCTCTAGGTTGCTCTACATGTTCAGGATGATTAAAATTCTCTCCCATCTCAACAGTCTCTCTCACAACTAGTGCTCTTCTCTGTCTCTTAAGAGTTCTTTCTAAGTCGGGATCTAAATATGTTAAATCTAAGTTGAGGGATCTTCGACCAAGCATACACCAACAGAAAACAATGAGATACTAACCAGCAGAAATAACAGAATAAAGCAAACACACAACTCAAAATTATTATTTTTTTTTTTTTACTAACTAGTAGAAAAATAAAATTAATTCAGAACAAAAATTTTCACAAACCAAACAACTCCCCGGCAACGGCGTCAAAAACTTGTTGTGAGTTTTAATTTACTCGCAAGCGCACGAGTCGTTTGCAATATAGCGTTGTGCAAGTGCGAGGTCGAATCCACAGGGAATTGCGTTGTGAAAATATAATTTAATCTAGACTAATTTTATCTTAACCTAGTTCCAAATTTGTAATTATATGTTGCAAAATAAATAAAAGCTAAACTAAATTGAGTTTAAAAACTAATAATAAAAACACTAAGGTTTCTGAATCCACCCCGCCAAAGTTAAGCATATATCTCAATGTTCTAAAGATAGCCTATCAAAAAATTCCATGAATCCAACTATAAGACAAAAAACAAAGAATATCCCAATTAAACCAAAAGCATCCAATGTATCCGCTCTTAACAAATCACAAAGGAAATTCAATTTAATCGAAAACAATTCGATGTATCCATCAAATGAAACACAAGGAATATCCAATAGAACAATTTAAACTCAATCAATCACAAGATTAACTCAAATAATTGACAGAACATTTATACTAAAAAATGTCAGATTTGTTCAAGCAAATCTGAACTACTATGCTAAACAACGGCAGGGCTTCATCTTCAACCTTAGCTGAAGATTCTAGCCACTCATAATTATGAAACTACAATTCATAATAAAAGTGCTAAACATTAAACTAAAACAACTAAATAGAAAGAAATAAATAACTTTACATGGGAGAAATTCCACTCGCTGATGGGCGGCACTTTCCCTCGTGGTAGCAATGCCTTCGGGATCCACCAGAATGCTAGCAGACGTCCACCGGTTAACACCAAAGTGGCCCAGGAATTGTACATTGAATGATGAGGCCAGATGGTGTTTATATAGGGGAAGTCTCAGAGCACTGCAGGTTTCAGATTCGATGTGGGATACTGACCCGAGTGCGCTCGATTCGCAGAATGGTGCGATCGATCGCATGTCTGTTACGATCGATCGCAGATCGATCGCAGACGCAATGAACAATAACTATTTCGATGTGGGATGTTGACCATGCGCTCGTTCGTAGGCAGATGTGCTCGATCGCATATCTTGTGCGATCGATCACAATGTCTCCTGAAGCTTCACATCCCCTGAAATGCTTCAATTTCTCCACAAACCTGTAAAAATACACAAAACACAAAAAAAAGACATAAAATAAAGTGAAATACTACTAACTAAGAGCATAACAAATATAAGTTAAGGGTCTAAAATATGCAATATTTAAGACTCATCAACCATGACTGATCCAACCGCATTAGAGTAAGAGACCTTTTCCATTTCCTTCTTCTCCTCATCCGTTCTATGACTTTGTTCGCTGGAGAACTTGAAATGACCAGTAAGGGGAATCTTCACTGATTTACCATCTTCCATAGAAAACTTGTATAACACCTTTTCTATGTCAGAAGACTGAGAAACTCTCAACCTGTTTCTCTCCCTTTCCTGAATTCTTCTCATCCCAAGGATCTTTTGTGTAAGGCTAAGATCCTTCCTCTTGAATTCCTTATTGAGTTGAGATGTCAAGCTTTCTATCCTCTCCCTGCTGTTCCCAACCAACAGCATATCATCGACATAGATGAGGATAATAACCACTTCCTCCACCTTGTGTCCAGGTGAGAAGGTTTCTATGAAATCTATGTCGTCTCTTTGCATGAACCCCTTCGCCACCAGCCTAGCCTTATTCTGGACTTCATCCCCTCGAGAGTTCCCTTCTTTGATCTTGTAAGTCCACTTACAATCCACAACTTTCTGTTTTCCTGGAATATGCACCAATTCACAAGAATTGTTCTTCCTCAAAGAATCCATTTTTTCCTCCATAGCTAGCTTCCATCTTGATGAATCCTTACATCCCATGGCATCAATGTAAGTCTCTAGTTCACTTATCCCTCCTTCTGTCCAAGGAGCTGCTGCATTTGCAGCCGTAAAACCATATCTCAAAGATGGTCTGACCAACCTTTTTTCCAGATCCCTTGGGAGCTGATAGTCATTCTGACTTGCTGCATCATCCTCTTCTAGTTCAACCTCCTCATGAGTATCCTGAGCTTGGCATTCATCAATGGGCTCTACTTAGTCCGAACCCTCTTGCCTTGCTCACTATCCCCTGCAAGGTTAATTTTCTCTAAATAGGGAAATAAATGCTCATTAAAAATGACATCCCTACTTATTATGAGTTTAAATCCTTTTTGTTCTTAGGACCACAACCTATACCCTTTAACCCCTTCCCCATATCCTAGAAACACATATTTTCTAGACCTTGGGCTAAGTTTATCATCCTTTTGATGTGCAAATGTAGTATATCCAAAAGTCCTAAGGTTGTTCAACTCAGGGGGTTTCCCACTCCACATATCCTCGGGAGTCTTGAGCTCTAAAGCACTAGAGGGCGATTTATTAACCAAATACGCAGTAGTAGACACCGCTTCCCCCCAAAAACATTTGGGTAATCCGGATCTTATAATCATGCACCTAACCTTTTCTATAAGGGTCTTATTCATCCTCTCAGCAACTCCACTTTGCTGAGGGGTTTTCACAACCGTTCTCTGTCTTAGAATCCCATTTAACCTACAGAATTGATCAAGTTCCTTGTTAAAAACTTCTAAGCCATTATCGATTCTTAACAGCTTAACTACCCTGCTCATTTGAGTTTCCTCTAGCTTTTTCCACACCAGAAATTTATTCAAAGCATCTGATTTATTTTTAAGCAAATAAACCCAAACCTTTCTTGAATAATCATCAATTAAAGAAAGAAAGTAACGATTACCTCCCTGTGTTTGTGTTCTTGCAGGTCCCCAAATATTCGCATGAATGTAATCAAGAATGCCCTTAGACTTGTGCACTCCGATTTTGAAGCTAACCCAATGATTGTTTCATAAGAACACAACATTCGCAGAAATCAAGTTCCTCTACTTTGTCACCATTAAGTAGACCGTTCTTGCTGAGAACTTGTAGGCCCTTTTCGCTTATGTGTCCTAAACGATTGTGCCAAAGAGCTGCCTTATCCATCTTAGCCATCAAGCTTGCTGCTTGACCCTTGATCTCCGTGTCTCCGATCATCTCATAGAGACCATCCTTCATTGCTGCTTTGATCACTATCAAAGATCCCTTAGTTACCTTGATCTTTCCTCCCTCTGCCTTGTATGTGTACCCCATGGAATCTAGTTACCCCAATGAGATCAAATTTCTTCTCAACTCCGGAAGATATCTTACATTCCTCAGCAGCCTTATCATTCCATCAAACATCCTCAACTAGATGTCTCCTGTGCCCCTCACTTGGTAAACAGTATCATTCCCTCGAAAAACCTTTCCATCATTGGTTTCTTTGAAATTCTTGAACCAATCCCTGTGAGGATACATATGATGAGTGCACCTGGTATCCAAGATCCATTTCCTGCTGCCTTCTTGTCCCTTGCTCATATTTGAGCACACAACAAGAACATCATCATCTTAATGTTCTCCATTGGCAACCAAAGCCTCTCCATTCTTGGTATGGCTTCCCCCCTCATCCCTCATCATCTTCTCGTAATCTTTCTTGAAATGACCCTCCTAATGGCAGTAGAAGCATCTCTTCCCTCCAAATCTCGATTTGGAGTGTGCTCTCCTATGGCTTTGTCTTCTAACTCTGTCCCGGTAGTAGCCATGTATGTTGCTGCCATATCGAGTTGCTAGGCTTCCTCTAACGAATAACCCTTCTCCTCTTGATGCACTCCTCATCTTGGCATCAAGATTATCTTGCAATTCTTTATTAGGATCCATTTTTAAAGCAAAGATTCATTTTTGAAGATACCTCTTATTAGGGAGAGTCTTAGTAAGAAGCAAATCATCTAGTTTCTTCCAAATGATAGCTGGATCTTCCAAGTCTCCACACTCCCTTGTGACATTATCCGATATGTGCAAAAAGATGGTGTTGTACACCATCTTCTCTATCTCATTCCGCTATACCTCCAAGATACTTGCTGGAAAAGCGTCATCTTCTCTAATCGCTAAGTCCACCTTTTGTTGCATAAGAACCGCCTTGATTTTCCGCTTTCAAAGGGAAAAATCTCCCTTTCCATCAAGCTTCTCAACAATGAAGTTTGAACTCATCTTGGGGAGAAAATTCTAGATTCATGCAGCACCCACAATTGCTTTCCAACTTATTCTAAATCTCAAGAACATGATCAAAGATTGATCTCAATACTGTTCTTGAATCACCTTCAAGAACACGATCAGATCTTGGTCTCTACTTCGTTCTTGAATCACCTCAAGAACACGATCAGATATAGATCTCTGCTCCGTTCTTGAATCACCCAAGAAGTTGACCTTGGAGTCTTGCTCCGATAACCCCCTGTTCTTGCTCCAATACCAGCTGTCCAAAGCTCTAATACCACTGTTGGTGGTATCTCTTCTAGCTCTGATACCACTGTTGGAAATCACCTTTGAGATGCTCAGGTGGTGATCTTCCAAACATCTAAGTCTAAAATGACTTGTAATAAAACCGAAACAAAACAGTAATCGAACTAATCAAGGAAAGAACACAAGCAATTTGTTATCGAGGTTTGGCAATGTGCATACGTCCCCGTGAGCTCCTTCAAGCTCTCTGCACTAAACCAATGAGTTCTTAAAATTATAGCAACACCTATTCAAGAACACGATCTAATCTTGATCTTAACATCGTTCTTGAAGAACAAAAGAAAAAGAAAAAGAAAGTGATAAGGACTTGAGTTTCCCTGGAATTTTCCCTAAGAAAATTCCACTTACAAGGCCCTTAAATCCCCAATCTATACTACTCTCTCTCTAAACAACTAGCCTCTCTAAAATGAGTCTCTCTTGTGTTTGTGTCTTTGCACTCTTACACTTGACTTCAATTTCATAAGTTATGTCCTTTTGAAGCTAGGTGACCCTTTATATAGTGCACCAACTTCTTGACCAATCTTGAAGTCAATCTCAACCCTTAGATCTTGAGGACCAATCAATCATAGCCCTTCAACAAGTCTAAGTGATCCTATGCATTTTGATCAAGCCCCACGCATCAATCCAAAGTGTTGATCAGGAAGCATTAGGTGTGCCTGGCGTCACACCTCAAAACAGGGCAAGCCGCGGCTCAAGCCAGGGCACACTACTTCTACCTTTTAGGCGCCACGGCGCACCCTTCCTGAGGTGCGGTGCATACCTGGGTAGAAGACTCCTCCTTGTTGGGAGGTGAGGTTCACACTTCCTAGGCTGTGGCACACATCTGGGGCTGAACACTTCTCCTTGCTAGGGGGGTAAGGACCCTTTATATAGGGCAATGACTTCCTCATCCAATCTTGGAGATCAATCTCCACCCGTAGATCTCAAGAACCAAAAACCTATGGCTCTCTAAGAGTCTAAGTAATCCTGTGAGTTTTAACCAAGTCCCATGCACCAATCTAAAGTGCTGGTCAGGAGGCATTAGGTGTGCCTGGACCCGCGGCTCAGACTAGGGCACACTACCTCCACCTTGTGGGCGCCCCGGTGCACCCTTCCTGAGGTACGGCACACACCTGGCCAGAAGACTCTTCCTTGCAGGGGGTGAGGCGCACACTTCCTGGGGTGCGGCGCATACCTGGGGCTGAACATTTCTCTTTGCTGTGGGGTGAGGCACACACCTCCTGGGGTGCGACGACAAGGCCTGATGAAGCTTCATTTTTCAACCCGTTTAATCCTTAGACAAATACCAACATAATCAACCTAAGCTTTGGTATAGCTGCTTGGGTAGAATTCTGGTACAATACGAGCTTCTAATCATCAGCAAGGATCACTATTTAAGGCTATTTATATCAAACAACCCCATACTATCCTAGACTACCTTAAACACTCTACTAACATTGAAGCAGTATAACAACACCTATCCTCAAGGACAAAGTTGCTACACCAACTCAAAAGTAATTTACTACAAGCATAAGCTAGAATGAAGGTAAAGGCATACAAACATAAAAGAGACTGGTCTTTCAAGGAGGGAGATTAGGTTTTGGTGAAGCTTCAACCTTACAGACAAATTTATATTGCTTCCAGTACCAAAAACAAGTTAAGCAAAAGTTATTTTGGCCTCTTTCAGGTTCTGTAACAAATAGGAAAGGTAGCTTACAGGCTCCAACTTCCAAAAATTAGCATGATCCACCTAGTTTTCCACATCTCCAAATTAAAACCTTACATAGGTCCCTCTGTAGATATAAACACTATGTTTTTCCATATAATAGTATCAACAACCAACCTTTGATTGTCCCTCAAGAAGTAGTAGCCAAGAAACAAATTTTTATCAAGGGATAACTCATCCCTCAAATCCTTGTATAGTGGGAAGTTTTATTTCCTAAGGATACATCTTAGGAGAATTTTTTTGACTTCTCCATATCTTATCCTTCTCTTAACCTTAAGGACAAGGTTCATTGCTAAGGAGGTAGGAATGATACAAAGCCATTACCAAAAGCTGTGCAACTTCAATATGCTAGAAGGAATAGATTAGCAGAAGAGGAAAGTACCAACAAGGGAGCATGGGACAATAGTCAGAATCTAGGGTTAAAAAGGAGTATCCGGATAAGAAACTTGCAAGCAGCTCCTGCTGATCACACCTGATCATAATCCAGTAGAAACCTAAGGTTACATTAAGTTGAATGTTAAATAACAGCCCTGTACAATTCAGTTATAGTTAGATAGTAGTTAGTTTTTAGTAATAACTGATGCAACTATCTGCTACTGACTAGTAGAGGCAGCAACTATAAGTACTTGTAATTCATTTAGGATAGAGCATTGAATGATGATAAACTGAGGTATTTCTTTGAAATTCCTTTGGGAGCCCTCACTTGCTCGAAAAGTGAAAAACACCATAAGTTTTTCCTTCTCATTTTTTTCTTAATTCTTTCCTTCTTCTTTTTTCATCCCATCAAGTTTTTATTACTAAAACTTATTTCATTTAATTGTTTCCCAGTTCCAAATATCAAAGTATGAATCTATTATGACTTAAATCTGAATAGGCACACATTTTATGCATCAAAACGAAAACTCCGAAATTAAAATATTCTACTTAAGGTACCGGGCTCCACAGTGTATGATGCCGAGATCGTGCACAAGGCAAAGACCCCGCACACAATCGAAACTACGCATGAGGCTAACACCCCTCATACGACAGATACTATGCACGAGGCTGAGACCCCATATACGGTAGAGATCACGCACAAGGTCGAGACCTCACACACAGCTGAGATCGCGTACGTGGCTGAGACCCCGTATACAGTTGAGGGTGGGCACAAGGTCGAGACCTCACATATAGTCAAGAATGTGCATGAGGTCAAAAACCCACACAAGTCCGAGATAGTCAACGAGGCCAAGAGCCTACTTACGGTCGAGACCCTGCATGACGCTGAGACCCCGCACATGATCAAGAACACGCACGAGGCTGTGACACCGTACAAGGCCAAGATCGTGCACGAGGTCGAGACCCTAGACACAACTGAGACGGTGAATGGGGCCAAGACCACGTATACGACTCAGACTTCATACAAGGATTAGACCCTGCACATGAATTAATATCCACGCACACCGCTCACTGTGCACACTGCTCGCCACGCACACTGATCGCTACACACACTACTCACTGCACACACCACTCATTGCAGACACTACTCGATACGAACAATAGTCGTTGTATAAACTACTCGCTGTATAAACTACTCATTGTGCACACTACTCGCTACACACAACTTGTGCTAGCTACACACACCACTTGCGCTTACTGTGCACACAATTTGTGCTAGCTACACACACTGCTAGTTATATGTCAAGGTCTATCAGATTTTCTCTAAGTCTAAATGGTTGTGCAACACTAAAACTTCTCTAAGTTCTAGCCAGCCTTTCTTCAGCTTTAGTTTTCACCTCAAGAACTCGCGAGATAACTTGTTAGAAGCCACATAACTCATTTACTTTCTCTGAAACTCAAACTGAAATACCAAGAAACTCACTCGAGCACGCACAAAAGCACCCAAAGTCTCTGCTCAAAGCTTGGTCCACTACCAAGAAACTATCCCAAAGTGCCTCTGATTCTCAACTGATACAGAAGTCTTCAAGACCCAACATACCTGATGCTAAGACCCACAAGATGCTTGACCTTGTCCAAGAGGTTATCATATCAGTCTCAAACCAACTATACATCTCACTTAACTGAATAATCACTGACGTGAGCTAATGGCCTTCATCAACCCTCATGCCTTTAGACACTAATAAGGAACATTTACCCTATTAGGAGTACATGACTAAAGTCTCATTGGAACCTTAAGATGTCCTAGAAAGGCCACATAGTTGTCATATGTGTCAATTCCTAGCTCACTCACCTACAATCTCTCTTACTTGTTTGCCCACTAAAGATGCACAATGTCGCCCCTCATTATGCTGGTCACTGATCCGCTAATTACACACTGAAGCATAATCTTTATTTCCTATTGCTAGATATATAGATGATATTCCACCATCATAACTGAGAGCCAATTACCCATAAATCCGATTGCATGCAACCAACTCTCAAGCCTGACTACATGCACACTACCTGAAAGCCCAACTGAAGATAGCCAATAAACAACTTGTCTAGTGATGCACACTACCTCTCATCATTGCGTTGAACACATGGATGATTTCCCATAACATAATGGAGAGTCTATACGCATTCAGATATGGTCGAACGCATTCAGCCCAAACCTTAACTGAAGATGTCCCCACGGATGCCTCATTGCCAGATGAGAACCACACACCACTTACACATGCAGTGCCAACATGACATCAGATGGCCCACATGATAAGGAATGTAGGCTAGAGTCTCAAGCATGGGAGAAGAGCACAATATAGTGCATTCGAGCCACCTGTACTATCCATGAAGCTCCTAGTTTCATGAAGGCTCGAGTCACCCTCTAGTGGCCCCAAACTTGCACCCCAAGTTACCTTGGGAAGCTCACTTAGTGCCACACATGTCTCAAACCATAGCCTAACTATTGCCTATGTGCGCACAATGGGGGTGGTGGAGAGCCCAACACCATATCCCCCCTAAAGAGTCTTAAGTCATTCTGAGTATAACTGGTAGGAAACATAACTTATGCTTGAGTTGTCATAAACCTTTAATGAATAGAATTTATGTAATCTGCTAAATCTAAGCATATAATAACACTGTACAAATCTTCGAGATATTCCCAAAAATTCCTATTAATTTCTGGAGCATAAATAATATATTTATGAAAAGGCCATTGTGCCACTTTAGCATACTGCTAACACACATCTGTTGCACAATTGCCACATAACTAGGCTACACTTGCTGTATAGAACTTATATCAGTTTGTTCAGCACAATAATGAGAGGTAATGTGCATTAATGGGTGAGTTGCTCATTCTCTATCTTCGGTTGCACTTGCAGGCAATGTGCGTGTAATCAGGCTTGAGAGTTGGTTGCGTGCAGTCGAATTTGCTGATGGTTGGCTATGAGTTAGGATGGTGAAATATCATCCATGTGTTTAGCATAAGGAAAGAGGGATTATGCTTTAGTGTGCAAGTGGTGGATCAGTGACGAGCATAATGAGAGGTGACATTGTGTGTCTTTAGTGGGTAAACAGGCAAGAGGGATTGTAGGTGAGTGAGCTAAGAATTGTCATAGATTACAACTCTATGGAATTTTAAGGATGTCTCAAGGATCCAATGGGACTTTATGCGTGTGTTCCTAATTAGGTAAGTGTTCCTTATTGAGGTCTAAAAGCACGAGGGCTGATGAGGACCATTAGCTCACGTTTGTGGCTATTCGGGTCACTGGAATGTTGTAGTTAGATCAAGATTACTATGATAACATCTAGGAAAAGGTCAAGCATCTTGTGGGCCTTAACATCAAGTATATTGGGTCTTGAAGACTTTTGTATCAATGGAGCATCAGAGGCACGGTAAGATGGTTGCTGGGAAAAGGGCTAAGCTTTAAGTGGAGACTTCGGTGCTTGTGAACACTTTCAAGTGGACTTCTTGGTATCATTGTTTGAGTTTTAGAGAAAGTGTGATGAGTCTTGGGGCTTCAAGAAGGCTGTCTTGCGAGTTTTTGAGGAAACAAACTAAAGGTGGAGAAAGGCTTGCTAGGACTTCGGGAAGTTTTAGCGTTGCACGATCCTGTGGACTTAGGGCAAATCTGGCAAACCGTGACACTGGACACACTACTCTCTGCACACAATAATCGTTGTGCACACTGCACACTCCAATTGCTGTGCACATTGTTCACTGCACACACTAATTATTGTGCACACTACTCGCTACACAAACTACTTGCGCTCACTGCGCACACTCTTTGTGCTCACTACATATACTGCTCACTGCACAGATTGCTCACTGTGTAGACTGCTTGCTACATATTTTGCTCACTATGCACACTACTTGTACTCACTGCGTGCACTGTTCACTGAATACACTACTTGCTGCGTATTCTATTCGTTGTGCACACTACTTGCCATGCATATATTACCAAAACGCATTAAGCCTCGACCACCATACGCCGAACATGAAGAACAAAGCCTTAGCTACATCATGCCAAGCACAGTAACACCTTGGCTACATCACGCTAAACATAACAAAGCCTTGTCTACATCACATAAAGCATAAGAAAGACTTGGCTACATCAAACCAAGCATGACAAAGCCTTGGCTATATCACGATAAGTACAACGATGCCTTGGTCAAATCAAACCAAGCACAGCAAAGCCTTGGCTACATCATGCCAAGCACAAAAATCCTTGTCTACATCACGCCAAGCACAATAAAGCCTTGGCGACAAAGCCTTAGCCACATCATGCCAAACACGACACTTTAAGGATCAGGCATCATATGCTAACCATAACATGCCAAGCCTTGGCTACCTTATTCCAAACACATCATGCCAAGCTCGCACACTAAGCCAGATGCATTAAGCCTCAGCCACCACATACCAAGCATGATGCTTTAAAGATAGGCCATCGCATACTGAGCATAACATGCCAAGTCTTGGCTACCTCATGCCAAGCACAAACTCCCACCAAAGAAAACATTTCACAAACTACTTACTCAACTGTATAAATGCACTCAATGAAGTGGAGGGATCTAATGTAAGGGAAAATTCCCTATCCAATAGCTTACTGACTCATGGCACCCGTCAAGGGCAAAAGAGTAATTTTATAAGAAAGGCAAACGACTAATCAGACAAGAATGCATGGCAAAGGGCATAATGGTACTTTCACACCATAACCCTAATTCTACTACAACACTCCCACCCATAGATAAACTCAGTCTTATCTCCAAGCAGGTCCTAATCCTATCAAGATAACTCAAAATTTAAATAGAAATTAATTTTGTCAACAGTTATGTTCCTATCAGGATTCTATCTATAACACTATATAAGGGGGTTCTCACCATCAAAAGGTACACACAAAAAATACTCTCTCTACTCTAAACAACTTTCATTTTTCTAAGCCCTATACTAACTTAGGTATCAGAGATTCACCTTAGAGGTACAACCCCTCCGGTCCTCCGGCGACTCCTCAAGGTTTCTTTAGTCTTTGTTTGCGCAGGTTGTGTTTCATAACTGTTCGAATTCCTGGCTGATTTTTGACATCAACATAAGGTTTATGGCTTGGCCTCCTCCTCTTATATCTTTCTACTAACTGTTTCGGGTTCGACATTCTTGTTGTTGTGACTATGTGAGGATTTTTTATTTCCACTGTGAGATTCATCATAGAGTCCAAAATAGGTACACTTTCAGATAATTAATTAATCACATTATATTAAGTGTTCTACAATCTTGTTATGGTTGATTCTAGGGCCGAGTTATTTTATTACAATTCTTACAATCGTTTCTATGTTTAGTGTTTTTATGACTACTACTACACACTCCTTCATCACTAGTGTTGCAAAAGGTACAATATCCCATAATTCCTACACTCTAATCCTCTATATTCCTCTCTCTATTCAACATAGAATGCTATTCCCTCAAAGGCAGAGAGGGGGGAAGGAAACTAGAATATTCTCTCAAAGACCGAGGAAAGGAAGGAAGGAAACAGAGAGTAACACAAATATCAATTAATGGAGAAGTAAAACATTTTGTTCACATCAAGTAGAAACAGTTTCGTCTTGGTTCTCTAATCATTTCCCTTAATTAAGAATAGTTTCTAATTATGCTATTTTATTTCTTTATTCTTAAGATACTCTTTTTTGGCTCATTATTCTTAAGATTCTATCACAACCAGCAAGTGAATATTTCTTTCGTTTTTAAGGCGATAATTTTAATAGAATCAAGATTAGTAAAATAAAAAATTTACCCTTATAAAATCACTATAGCAAGTGAGTTTATTAATTGAATGATGGTATGGTTCCCTCTACAACACTCTTTTAAAAATTAAAGTTCTAAAAAATTTAAAGGCTTTTACATCGTGTGATTTAATTGGTAGAATTTTTTTTTGAAATTAGAATTTCCTTCCTACATTCTCCCTACTACTTAGCAAAGCTTGCGGGCGGTTAGAAGGCTACCCAATAGTTAGCGCATGCAGCCTTAAGGCCACACAATAGTTCGCATGATATCACAAGGTGAATTTCCTTTAATTCATCCCGTGCGGCACTAGCAAAGATCACACGGGTAATTTATCGCGTGTGGCACTGGCAAAGATCACCTTGTGTGATCTAGGCTAGCAAGCCTTAAACCTGAAAATAGTCCCTAAGTGAAAGAAAGAAAAGAAATTAGAGAACTCTTTCTAATTTTATTAGATAGTAGAATATTAGGTGATGAACATATTGAGGGAGCTTGACCCTTTATATAGGCAAGCTCTTAGCAACTAAAAAGGAAATAAAAATGGTACTACTCCTACAAGGAGATGAAATAACTAGAATAGGAAATACTAATGTCGCAAGGCAACACAAAATAGGAAAATAAGTAATACTAGTCAAGCAAGTGGACGCTGCTCAAAATAGGAAAAAGAAATCAGTTAGGAACGAGTACAAGATGGAGGGTTCAAGTATGAGTAACACGGCATGGGCTTGGCACTATTGTCGGGCTTGGAACTAGTGTTGGACCTGGAAGGGTGCTGGTGCTGGACTTGGAAATAGCACTGGACTTGTACGCTAATGTGCTGGCACTATTTTTGGTTCTGGGCTTTCTTGTATAAGAGTTAGAGCAAGGTTTACGTGCAATATAGGTTGTTGTTACGGTACAAGGAACTGAACTGTGACATTCTTCCTTGTTGATTTTGGTGACGCCATCGTAACTTATAGATCTTATAAAAATTCTTCCTTTCTACAAAGAAGGTCTGCAACTTGATTGTTCTTGCCTAGCTTATACTCCATAACATAGTCAAATTCCACAAAAAAAGTTTTGCTACCTAGCCTATTTTATAGAAACTTTTTTTTGAGTCTGAAAATAGGTGCCAATGATATTGTTAGTCTTCAAAATGAACTTCCGTCCCAGCAAATAATTTCTCCACACTCGAAAACAATGAACTACAATCGTCATTTCTTTCTCTTGGACAATATAACACTGCTCGATATCATTGAGCCCATGACTCTCATATGTAATAAGAAGTCTGAGGTGAAAATTTTAAATGCTCGCAAATGCACGAATCACAAATAGTATTGCGATGAGTTTACTCTCAAGGTCGATCCCTCAAGGAATTACAGTAGTTTAGATCCTAAATTACTTTCTTAAAATTACTAAAACAAACTCTGAAATTAAATCCTAAACACTCTAATTAAAAGATTGGTTAAGAGAAAATTGAAATAAAAACAATTAAACAAAACGAATTATAAAGATATGAATATAATCAATAAGAACAATTGGGAGTTTAGCTTGCTATCCAATCATGAATTAGAACATTTGGTGAATATAAAGAATTAATCAACATCCAAGACTATTGGTATTTCCGCTAAGACTAGAGAATGCCATTGATCGGATTTATTCTCAATTTATAACTAATTAATTAAATCCTATGGATCGTGTTCATCAATTAATTAGTTAAATTAAGTATAAGGAAAACGCAACCACCTAAATCACAATTTGATTTGAATCCTGATTTAAATTCCTATTCAAGAAAGCTTAATTAGGTCTATATGATTTATCCTTAACCTAATCTCAAATATTAACCTTGACTATCAATAATAGATGGCCAATCCACAAGCAATAATCAAAGGTATGAAGAATATTAAATACGAAATAATTTGAAAAATTTCATAAAACTAAATCCACCAAAATATCCAAAACAATCAAGGCAGCCAAGGCAAACGCTCAACAATGCGTTTGATTACGCCCAAAGAGTAATGCAGTAGTTGTAGCATAGCTTTGGGGTGTCGATTCCACAGGGAAACAAGTTAACTACAAAAGAAGGTGTGAACCTTAACAGAAACGATAAAAGATTAAATGGAAGAATCTGAGTTGTGAGCAAATTGTGTAAATAGATTGAAGAATATGATGGATAGATATAACAAGGTTCTAGGAATCTTCTCTAGGTTCATTGCTTTATTCCAATCTTGATTCAATTATTTTTATCTCGATTGCAAGTTTCACATCCCAAACAGGCAACCGGCAAATATTCAATTAAGCACAAGTAAACTCTAATGTAATTGTTATGAAGTACTCTTTACTTTCAAGCACACATGACCTAACTTATAGATTATCGTGAAATGACAATATACTATAATGACAATATTGTAGTAATGGACAAATCTAGAAGAAAGATCTACTGGACTCAATCACACCTCAACTACATCACATAAGAAGAGCATGACTAGACTTATATGGGGGACAAAGATGCAATCACCGAATTAAGGGGAAATCTTCTAATTAGATAAAAAAAAGTAAATCATAACAATATTTAATGAAAATAAATCCATACTACAACTGAATCAAGAAAAGAAAATAAGAACAACTACACCTAGGGATTCATCCCTTTGCCTTGCTCGGAGATTAGTTGGCCATGAGGCTCATGCTTCCTTAAGTTGCCTCCGGCCTCTCGATGATCTCCCCCTTGGTAGCAAAGCTTCGAAGATTCCTCAGCTTGCCCTCCAAAATTTCACTGGGTTCCTCCTAAAGATCCTTTAGATTTTCTCCTAAAGGCCCTCTGGATCTGATCCCCGATGATTCCCAAAGCTGAAGTGGAGTGGGGCTTTTATAGGGAAACTCCTAGAGTGCTATGTGTTTTCTATCCGATGTGGGATACTGCCCAAGTGCGCTCGATCGCAACTTGGTGTGCTCGAGCGCACTATGGTGCGCTGCAAGGTATTTCTGACCGATGTGGGATGTCATGAGTGCGCACTTACGATCGATCGCAGGTCTGGTGCGCTCGAGCGAACTAGGCATCTTCCAGCTTGACCTTCGTCTACTAAAACTGCCATAACTTTCTCTAGAAAAATCATTTTTACGAGCCGTAAAATTCTCCAGAAAATAGAATTCCGGATCTTTCTAAACATATATGGCTCATCTCCTGGTTCTTCCTGAAACAATGCAGTTTAATTTGGAAAAATGACTAATCTGTATGGGCAATTCTAGCAATTTAGTGAAACTCCTTTCTAAGTGCTTCCTTTTATTCAAAAACCTGTAACACATAGAAAACCCAGAAAATATATAAAATAAAGTGAAATAACACAACTAAGAACCTAACAACTGTAAATTAAGGGGCTTAAATATAACTATTTAAGCACTTATCACACCCCCCCAACTTACATATTGCTAGTCCCTTAGCAATACAAAGACTAAAACTAAATAATAAAAAAAACAAAGAACACAAAGATGAATCCATCATTCATGGTATCCCAAAATTTAAGCATCACACAAATCTATAATATTTAGTTATGAGCAAGCTTAAAATGTCAACCCAACTCCACAATGAATAAGAATTTTAAAATCTACTTACTTACAAAAGGCAAGTTAAGGCATCACACACCTGACTCAGTGTAAAGTGAATTAGCATAAAAAGATGAGGCTTCTAAATAATTTCAAAGTGTAATGTTTCTATATCTCAAGATTCATAGAATTTCTCATCAGAATGAACAATGACGACATAGCTTTATTTTCTTTTCTTTTTTATTATAAGGCTCTGTTATGTTTAGTTCCCTTAAGCTTTCTAATTGACCCATGTAGCGAGTGTTGAGTCAATGACTCTCAAACCAGATGGTTTTAGGGCATTAGGTGTAAAGGCACCCCTAAAGATTTAGTAACTCGAGTCAAGAAGGCTACGAAACTAAACTGGTCTTAATGCTACCAAGTAAAATTCCCACCTTTTGACGTGAACACTCACTGCTTACTGAGGCAAGAGGTCCAGTTACTCGGCGAAAATTTTCTCGATGATCATTATGAATAAAATTTCCACCTTTTGACATGAACACTCACTGATTACTGAGGCAAGAGGTCCAGTTACTCAGTGAAAAGCTTATCAATGATCATCCTTTTTTTTATTATTTCTTTACTCTTCTATGCCCACGTGTTCATCTAACGAGTCATCCAGTTTCAGTTAGGCCATGGAGACATACACATTGAAATTATATGTCATACCTCACATAGTTATGTGCTAATGTGCTCGTGTCAGATTAGATCAAACATGTGAATTCTCAAATGCCTAAAGTAAGTAACAAAATTTTAAAACTCTATCATCAAATCATGTGTTCAACATTTTAAGCTCACCAGTGACATCACATCACAGTATTGTTTAGGTCAACCAAAATTTCAAAAACAATATGAACATGCATAAAAAGATAATATTGAAGTTGCACCACACCACTACCCCCCCCAACGCAATTGAAGCATTTTCCTTAATGTTTAAGAATCAAATTTGAATAGGGAGTGCTAAAAGGGTAGAATACACCTGGTGAGTGATGTGATGAGTGACGTGGGTAGCCCGTTAAGTACCAAAAGTGGTAACCTGAATTGACAAAATGAAACTAACCTGCAAACAAAAACAAAAAGAAAGAAAATACAAGAAAAGAAAAATAAAACAAAACAAATCATACCTGCGTGGTGTTGTCAAGGTGAATAGACCGGATCCATTAGTGGAATTTCTTCCACCACTGGATCTTGCCTATCAATTAAAATCTTAAGCCGCTGACCATTTAATTTAAAAGTTTGACCATCCTTAGTATCCTCTATTTCTATCGCCCTAGTTTCAAAAGCATTTTTTTACTATAAAAGGGCCGGTCCACCTCGACCAAAGTTTGTATGGGTGCTTATGGAGTCTAGAATCGTATAAGAGCACTCGATCATTAGGTTTAAATGTTTTCCTCAAAATATTTTTGTCCTAGAATAATTTCATCTTTATCTTATAAATTTTAGAGTTCTCATAAGCATCATTTCTTAACTCCTCTAACTCGGTCAACTAGTATTTCCTAAGCTTACTCGATTTTCCTATGTCAAAATTGAAAGACTTGATGGCCCAATAAGCTCGATGCTCGAGCTCTACAGGTAAGTGGCAAGGTTTTCCAAAGACAAGCCGATAAGGTGACATACCTAAGGGAGTTTTAAAGGTTGTACGGTAAGCCCAAAGCGCATCAACTAGTCTCAAAGACCAATCCTTGCGATCTAGGTTAACTGTTTTTTCTAAAATTTGTTTAATTTCCCTATTAGTAAGCTCTACTTATCCACTAGTCTGAGGGTGGTATGCAGTAGAAATTTTATGTAACACCCCATATTTTCTCATTAAAGTTTCAAAAGAACGGTTGCAAAAATGTGTACCTCGATCACTAATTATAGCACATGGGGTACCAAATCGAGATAACACATTTTCTTTAAGAAATTTAATTACTGTTCTATTATCGTTGTTTCGGTAAGCTGCTGCCTCTACCCACTTAGATACATAATCTATTGCCACGATGATATATTGCTATCTGAAGGAATGAGGAAAGGGTCCCATGAAATCGATGCCCCAACAATCAAAGATTTCAATTACTAAAATGGGGTTTAGGGGCATCATATTTCGGCAAGACACAGCTCCTAACTTTTGACACCTTTCACATGAGCGACAATAGGTGTTTGCATCTTTAAACAAGTTAGACCAATAAAATCCACACTGCAAAATTTTTGCAGCGGTTTTTTTCATTGAAAAGTGGCCTCCACAAGCTTGGGAATGATAAAATTCTAAGACACTTGCAATCTCTTTATTAGGGATGCAACACCTTAGAATTTGGTCAGGGCAGTACTTGAAAAGATAGTGGTCATCTCAATAGGAATTATGTACCTCATATAAGAATTTCCTCTTGTCTTGAGTGCTCCAATCCATTGGTATCTCACCTGTAGCCAAATAATTCACGATGTGAGCAAATCACGGTAAAGAAGTAACGGAGAGTAAATGCTCATTGGGAAAGTCATCTTTGATTGGCATGTCGTCAGAGGTGTCCTCAAATGTGAGCCTTTAAAGATGGTCGGCCACTACATTCTCTACTCCTTTCTTGTCTTTGATAGTGATGTCAAATTCTTATAGGAGTAGAATCCATCGTATTAGCCTTGCCTTAACATCCTTCTTTGTAAGAAGGTACTTGAGGGCTGCATGATAAGTAAAAATAAGGATAGGAGAACCAATTAAATAGGCACAAAATTTATCCAAAGTAAATACTACAGCTAGCAATTCTTTTTCAGTGGTGGAGTAGTTCATTTGAGCACTATTTAAAGTTTTACTGGCATAGTAAATGACAAAAGGTTTCCCCTCCCTTCGCTGTCCAAGAACAGCACCTACAACATAGTCACTAGCATCACACATAATTTCAAAGGGTAAAGCCCAATCAGGTGACTGCATTATAGGTGCTGAAGTAAGCTTGCTAATCAGTGTTTTAAAGGCCTCTTGACAAGCATGAGTCCACTCAAAGGGGGTGTCTTTAACTAGGAGGGCACATAGTGGTCTAGATATGTTCGAAAAATTTTGTATGAACCTCCTATAAAAACCAGCATGACTAAGGAAAGATCTCACATCCTTTATTGTGTTAGGGGTAGGTAGTTTAGAGATTAATTTAATCTTAGATTGATCAACTTCTATCCCTTTAGAAGAGACAATATGCCCTAAGAAAATACCGGATGGTACCATGAAATGGCATTTTTCCTAATTTAGGACCAATTCTTTCTCCTCACAACGAATTAATACTCTTTCTAAATTAATTAAGCATGCATCAAATGAAGATCCAAAAACAGTTAGGTCATCCATAAAAACCTCCATGCAATTTTCAACCATGTCACTAAAAATACTCATCATACAGCGTTGAAAAGTAGCAGGGGCATTACATAATCCAAATGGCATTCTACGAAAAGCATAAGTGCCAAAGGGACAAGTAAAAGTGGTTTTATCCTGGTCTTCTAATGCAATTTCTATTTGATAATAACCAGAATAACCATCTAGAAAACAGTAAAAGGGATGGCCAGCTACACGCTTAAGAATTTGATCAATAAAAGGGAGTGGAAAGTGGTCTTTCCGGGTGGCAGCATTTAATATTCTGTAATCAATGCACATACGCTACCCGGTCACAAGTTTGGTAGGGACTAGCTCTCCTAGGTCATTTTGTACCACAGTGACCCCGGACTTTTTAGGGACAACTTGCGTAGGGCTTACCCACTTACTATCATATATAGGATATATAATACCTGCATCTAACAGTTTCAGCACTTCATTTTTCACTACTTCTTTCATAGTGGGGTTAAGCCTACGTTGAGGGTCTCTACGAGGAATAGTTCCTTCATCCAAATTTATTTTATGGGAGCAGATTAGGGGACTAATTCCCTTTAAATCAGCCATGCTCCATCCTAAGGCTGATTTGTGTGCATTTAAAGTTTGAATTAATTTCTTACCTTGGGTCTCAGATAATTCAAAAGAAATAATAACAGGAAAGGTATCACCTGGACTGAGAAAAGCATGTTTTAAACCCTTAGGTAGTGACTTCAATTCGACTTTAGGTGCTTCCACACTCGAGGGGACTTGTTTCTCACTTCTTTCGGACAGCTCCTCAAACTTCGGTTGCCATGCCCGAGTGCCATAATCCTGAGATTTGTCAAAAACAACACAAATATCATTATATAAGATTTATCATTAATAGGATCAATCTCAGAACTATCAAGAAAATATTCAAGAGGATCAAAATCATGAGCTATGGAAACTCCCCTATCGATGAGTGACTTGATCATGTATAAGTGGTGGTTCTCATCCTCATCTTCGGGCTGTTTAGCAACATTAAAAATGTTCACCTCGAGAGTCATGTTTCCAAAGGACAGCTTCATGAGTCCATTCCTACAATTTTTTAGAGCATTGGCAGTGGCAAGGAAAGGTCTACCCAAAATCAAAGGGATTTTAGAGTTAGTGTCAATAGCAGAAGTAGTATCAAGAATTAAGAAATCAATAGGATAGTAAAAGTTTTCGATTTGAATCAACACATCCTCTACCACACCCCGGGGTACTTTGACTGAACAATCAGCCAATTGCAATACCACGCCGGTTGGTTTGATTTCTCCTAGCCCTAGCTGTAAGTAAATAGAAAATGGCATTAGGTTTACACTAGCTCCTAAATCTAGTAAGGATTATCCAACCTCATGATTTCCAATGATGCAAGCAATGGTAGAACAGCCCGGATCCTTGTATTTTGGGGGAATTCTTTTCTCAATTAACACACTAACTTGCTCAGTTAGGAATGCTGTTTTTTTGATATGGTGCTTCCTCTTAATAATGCATAAATCCTTGAGAACTTTTGCATAGGTAAGGACTTATTTAATCACATGCAAAAGAGGAAGATTAAGTTTCACTTGCTTTAAGTTCTCTAGGATTTCATTGTTTAGGTCCAGATTTTTCTTGTTGGATTTTAAGACTTGAGGGAATGGTGCCTTAACAAGACTTTTGGTCACTTCAGGGTCCTTGGCCAGCTCAGCTTCACTACTAGTTTGACCCTTTTTCACATCCTCAGATTTATTCATTAGTGGGATGTATAGTGACTTACAACTTCAGGTCACAATGGAATTTACATCTTTCAAATTTTCTTGTGACATATGTTAACCGTGAGGTATAGACTGAGCTTAGGAAGGGAACTTACCTCGCTCAGTCACACTTAAGGAGCCCATTAATTTAGACACTTGGCTCCTTATTTCTTTGTTCTCTTCAACCACTTGTGTGATTAATGCCTCACACCTTTGGTTTGTCTTACCTTGTGCTTCTATAAAAGCATATAAGGTGTCTTTTAAAGAGTTCCTAAAGGATAAGGGTGCATGATAAGGTGTTGGGTATGATTTAGGGGGTTGTGCCTGCTGCTGATTTTCAGATTTCCAGCTGAAGTTAGGGTGATTTCGCCACCCTGGAAAATAAGTGTTAGAGAGGGGTGCTAGAGGCCTCTTGTACATGTCTAAGGCATTACATTGTTCCTCATACATCCCTTTCATATCAATAAATGTGGGGCACTCTTGAGCAAGATGTTCTACCCCGCCACACACAAAGTATGGCTCCAAAGACTCGGCATGATTAGCCACATGTGTTTGCTTTGAGCCTTTGGTTTTCAATGCTTCTAACTCCCTAGTGAGCATTTCGACCTTAGCTTTCAGGTTGTCTTCTTTCCTAAGATGGTATATTCCTCCACCACTTGAGTTTCCTATAGGTCGTGACCTATTCGTGCTTTCAGTAGCACTAGGTGCAGTCCATGTGTGAGCTTTTTCAGCAAGCTCATTAAGGTACTCTATAGCCTCATCAGGATCTTTCTGTAAGAATTCACCATTGCACATCATTTCTACAAATTGGCGCTCTCTATATGTGAGTCCCTCATAAAAATAGCTCATTAAATGCCAATTCTCATACCCATGGTGGGGGCACATACTCAACAACTCCTTAAACCTCTCCCAAGATTAACATAAAGTCTCATTGTCCTTTTGTGCAAAGGTGGAGATTTGCCTTTTTAAAGAATTGGTCTTATGTTAGGGAAAGTATTTATTAAAGAAGACTCGAGTCATCTCAGTCCACGACCCAATAGATCGTGGTCTCAGTGAGTATAGCCAACTCTTAGCTCTATCTTTCAAAGCGAAAGGAAAGAACTTAAGTCTCACAATGTCAGCAGCTGCACCTTGACTATGAAAAGTCGCAACTACTTCCTCGAACTCCCTAATGTGCACATATGGGTTTTCATTTTCCATGCCATGAAATGTAGGGAGTAACTGTATCATCCCTGTTCTAAGATCTAGATGGGGACTATTAGCTGGAAACATGATACAAGATGGTGTGGCTGTGCGTGTAGGGTGGAGGTAAACCTGAAGGGTCCTAGTAGGTTGATCTTTGTGTTCACTCATTTCCTCAGGACTAAATGGATTATCAAATAAAGGGTTTAAAAAGTTTAATTTTGACTCTAGCACAGGCCTACAAGCAAATCTACCCAAATGGTCTCTATATCTGGGCATGCGAGATTACAAAATAATAAAAATCCTATAAAAAGAAGGAATAAAATAAAATAAATTAATGCAGCAAGCTAAAAGAAGGAACGAAGTTACCACCTTTACAAACTGCTGAAAGAAAAACTATCTACAAATCTTCTACCGTCATGTCTCAATATAGACAATCTTTCTTGTACTTAAGCGTGTTTCCCCGGCAACGACACTAAAATTCGGATTATGCCCAAAGAGTAATGCAGTAGTTGTAGCACAGCTTTGGGGTGTCGATTCCACAGGGAAACAAGTTAACTACAAAAAAAGGTGTGAACCTTAACACAAACGATAAAAGATTAAATGGAAGAATCTGAGTTGTGAGCAAATTGTGTAAATAGATTGCAGAATATGATGGATAGATATAACAAGGTTCTGGGAATCCTCCCTAGGTTCATTTCCTTATTCCAATCTTGATTCAATTATTTTATCTCGATTGCAAGTTTCACATCCCAAACAGGCAATCGGCAAATATTCAATTAAGCACAAGTAAACTCTAATGTAATTGTTATGAAGTACTCTTTACTTTCAAGCACACATGACCTAACTTATAGATTATCATGAAATGATAATATACCATAATGACAATACTGCAGTAATGGACAAATATAGAAGAGATATCTACCAGACTCAATCACACCTCAACAACATCACATAAGAAGAGCATGACTAGACTTATATGGGGGAGAAAGATGCAATCACCGGATTAAGGGGAAATCTTCTAATTAGATAAAAAAGTAAATCATAACAATATTTAATGAAAATAAATCCATACTACAACTGAATCAAGAAAAGAAAATAAGAACAACTACACTTAGGGATTCATCCCTTTGCCTTTCTCGGAGATTAGTTGGCCATGGGGCTCATGCTTCCTTGAGTTACCTCCGGCCTCTCGATGATCTCCCCCTTAGTAGCAAAGCTTTGAAGATTCCTAAGCTTGCCCTCCAAAAGTTCACTAGGTTCCTCCTAAAGGCCCTCTGGATCTGATCCCCGATGATTCCTAAAGCTGAAGTGGAGTGGGGCTTTTATAGGGAAACTCTCATAGTGCTATGTGTTTTCTATCCGATGTGGGATACTGCCTGAGTGCACTCAAGTGCACTATGGTTTGCTGCAAGGTATTTCTGATCGATGTGGGATGTCGTGAGTGCGCACTTGCGATCGATCACAGGTCTGGTGCACTAGAGCGCACTAGGCATCTTCCAGCTTGACCTTCTTCTACTAAAACTGCCATAACTTTCTCTAGAAAATCATTTTTACGAGGTGTAAAATTCTCCAGAAAATAAATTTTCGGATCTTTTAAACATATATGGCTCATTTCTTGGTTCTTCCTGAATCAGTATAGTTTAATTTGCAAAAATGACTAATCTGTATGGGCAATTCTGGCAATTTAGTGAAACCCCTTTCTAAGTGCTTCATTTTATTCAAAAACCTGCAACACATAGAAAACCCAAAAAATACATAAAATAAAGTGAAATAGCACAACTAAGAACCTAACAACTGTAAATTAAGGGGCTTAAATATAACTATTTAAGCACTTATCAGCGTTCAACCGCCCATGTTTAAATCCTAATCGCAGAATTCAAATACTAGGGTTACAAGCATTTTGAAAGACAAAAGGAGCAAAGACAAAATTTCTTCCCGAATTACAAGATGAATCCTCAAAGTCTTTAAGTGATTGATCATCATCTTCCCACCAAGCACTTTCTTTAACATCTTAGCAAGACGTTGGTTGAACTTATTCAGGATTGTGCACCTCAATGCACTCAACAACCCCCTTCTCATGGACTCCTTCTAAGTAAGGCTTCACACGATGCTCGTTGACCTTGAATGTCACTTGAGTCTTCAGGTTCAACAACTCTACCGCTCCAGGAGAAAAAAACGTTGACTACCGAAAATGGTCTGCACCATCTTGACTTCAATTTTCCTCAATGAATTTCTCCACCGTATCCGAGAAGATTGACATCATGCATCTTTGGAATGTGGCTAGAGCATTGCATAGGCCAAATGGCATCCTCCTAAAGGCAAATGTCCCAAATGGGCAGGTGAATGTTGTCTTCTCTTGATCCTCTAGTGCAATCGGCACTTGGTAATAACCTGAAAGACCATCAAGAAAACAATAAAAATCATGTCTGGCTAGTCTTTCCAACATCTAATCAATAAAAGGAAGTGGAAAATGATCCTTTCTAGTAGCTGATAAGTGCTTAAATATTCGTATTTAAGCCCCTTAATTTACATTTGTTAAGACTCCTAGTTGTGTTATTTCACGCTATTTTATGTCTTTTATGTGTTTTCTAGGTTTTTGAAGAAAATGGAGCATTATCCAGCTTAGAGAACAAATATGGAAAAACTGGAAGCTGTTGATCACAGTGCCCTGCGATCGAGCGCAACAGCGCTCAAGCGCCCATGCCAAGATCAAGCGCACCTATGCTCGAGCACAGCAGTCTATGATCAAGCGCACACGCACAGCAGAGAATAGTAAAACAATAGAACCTGGTTTAGAAAGTAGGAGTAGGGTCTTGTTTTACGAATTAGGGTTTCCAAATGTCCCTAAACCTTATAAATAGGCTTGTAAACACAAAAAGAATGGAGCTTCCCAGAGAGATAGAATTTGGAGACGAATTGATGACTCAATGATGAGAGTCATAAAATGCACTTTAACAGTACTTAATTGTTAGCATTTTAGGGTTGATCTAGGTTTGAATTGCCCTTTTATACCTTAACAACTTTAAAGTGTCATTCTTGGATCATTGATCTATTTCGATGCATTTTCAGGTACTTAAGTTCAAAAGAGATGGAAAATCTATCATTGTTTTTAACACAATGACTCGTTGAACATTGGAGTGAAGGTTCACAAGCACTTGGAAAGGAGTTTCACTAAATTGCCAGAATTACCCGTACAGATCAATCATTTTTGTAAATTAAAATTATTTTAATGCAAGAAGAACCAAGAGATAAGCCATATATGCTTAGAAAGATCTGGAAGTCTATTTTCTGGAGAATTTTATGGCTAATAAAATTGATTTTTCTAGAGAAAGTTATGGCTGCTTTAGTAGACGAAGGTCAAGCTGGAAGATGCCTAGTGCGCTCGAGCGCACCAGGCCTGCGATCAATCGCAAGTGCACACTCTCGACATCCCACATCGGTCAAAAATACCTTGCAATGCACCATAGTGCACTTGATCGCAACATGTTACGATCGAGCACACACAGGCAATATCCTACATCGGAATGGAAACACATTGCACTCCGAGAATTCCCCTATAAAAACCCCACTTCACTTCATCTTTTTTGGATCATCTGGGAGTGAATCCATAAGGCCTTTAGGAGCAATCCGAAGGGCCTTTAGGAGGAAAATTAGAGGCCAAAGGCCGGGGAAAACACCATGAAGGCTGCCACACTCTCCTTCATGGCCAACTAATCTCCAAGCAAGGCGAAGGGATGAATCCCTAGGTGTAGTTGTTCTTACTTTCTAGTCTTGATTCATTGTAATTTGGATTTATTATTATTATTAAAAATTGTTATGATTTACTCTTTGATTTAATTAGAATATTTCCTATTAATCCAGTGATTGCATGCTTTTCCTAGATATAAGTCTAGTCATGCTCTTCCTATGTCAATTTGTTTGGATGTGATTGAGTCCGGTAGATTTATCTTTTAGGTTTGTCCATTGCTGCGATATTGTCATTTAGATATATTATCATCTCTTGATAAATCTATAGGATAGGTCATGTGTGCTTAACTCAAAAGTAAAGGGTAATTCATATCAATTACATTAGGGTTTATACATACGCTTTAATTGAATATTTGCCGATTGCCTATTTGGGGTGTGAAACTTATAATCGAGATAAAAACAATTGAGTCAAGTTAGGATTAGGGCAACGAACCTAGGGAGGATTCCCATAACCTTGTTGTTTCTTTATTATATCCATCAATCTATTTACACAATTTTCACACAATACTTTATTCTTCCATTTAACTTTTATCGTTCGTGTTAAGGACTCCATCTTCTCTTGTAATTAACTTGTTTCCCTGTGGAATCGACACCCCAAAGCTATACTACAACTACCACATTACTCTTTAGGTGTAATCAAATTTTAGCACTGTTGCCGGGGAAATGCGCTTAAGTACAAAGAAGATTGTCAACTTTGAGACAGAACGGTAGAAAAGTTGTAAAAAGTTTCTCTTTTCAGCAGCTGTAAAGGCGATAACTTCGTTCCTTCTTTTAGCATGCTACATTATTTTATTTTATTTTATTTTCTAAGTTTTGATTTTCTTATTTATTTATTTATTTATTATTATTCTGTTTTATTTATTTCCTCTTTGAATCATTTGGTGCATGCTTAGACCGAGAGATTTGCGAGGTAGATTCATTAGAGGACCCGAACTAGAACTACCCTCTCCTTCCACGTCCGTTAGTGAAACCTCGTTTAGATCAAACCATAGTGCACCCCCACATGAGAATTTAGAGGATTTTGTTAACATGGCCGATAACCCTAATGAGAATGTTGCTAGGACACTTCAAGATTACCTCCACCCTACACGCACAGCCACACCATCATGCATCATGTTTTCCAGCCAATACTCGCCAACTAGAGTTTAAAACAGGGATGATACAGTTACTCCCTACATTTCATGGCTTGGATAGTGAAAACCCATATATGCACATTAGAGAGTTTGAGGAAGTAGTTGCGACTTTTTATAGTTAAAATGAAACTGATGACATTGTGAGACTTAAGTTCTTTCCTTTCTCTTTGAAGGATAGAGCTAAGAGTTGGCTATACTCATTAAGACCACAATCTATTGGGTCGTGGACTGAGATGACTCGAATCTTCTTTAATAAATACTTTCCCAACATAAGACTAATGCTCTAAAAAGGCAAATCTCCACCTTTGTACAAAAGGACAGCAAGACTTTGTATCAGTCTTGGGAGAGATTTAAGAGTTATTGAGTATGTGCCCTCACCATGGGTATGAGAGTTGGCACTTAGTGAGTTATTTTTATAAGGGACTTACATATAGAGAGCGCCAATTTGTAGAGATGATGTGTAATGGTGAATTCTTGGAGAAAGATCCTGATGAGGCCATAGAGTACCTCAATGAGCTTGCTGAAAAAGCTCACACTTGGACTGGACCTAGTGCTACTGAAAGCACAAAAAGATCACGACCTATAGGGAACTCAAATGGTGGTGGAATTTACCATATTAGGGAAGAGGATAACCTTAAGGCCAAGGTCAAGATGCTCACTAAGGAACTAGAGGTGTTAAAGACTAAGAGCTTAAAGCCAACATATGTAGCTAATCATGCAAAATCTTTTGAACCATGTTTTGTGTGTGGCGGGGTTGATCATCTCTCCCAAGAGTGTCCCACATTTGCTGAGATGAGAGGGATGTATAAAGAACAATGTAATGCCTTAGGCATGTACAAGAAGCCTTTGACACCCTTCTCTGATATTTATAATCCGGGATAGCGAAATCACCCCAATTTCAGCTGGAAGTCTGAAAACCAGCAGCTTGCACAACCCCCTGCACCATATCATGCATCTATGTCTGATGAGTCTTAAATATTGCATATTTTAGACCCTTAACTTATATTTGTTATGCACTTAGTTATTAGTATTTCACTTTATTTTATGTTTTTTTTCGTGTTTTGTGTATTTTTACAGGATTGTGGAGAAAATGAAGCATTTCAGGAGATGTGAAGCTTCAAGAGAAATTGCGATCGATCGCACTATGCTGCGATCGAGCGCAAGGTCATCAATCCCACATCGAAATGTTTGCAGTGCATCGCACCAGTGCGATCGAGCGCACCAGACACGCGATCGAGCGCACCAGACACTCGATCGAGCGCATCTGCGATCGAGCGCACCAGAACGCGATCGAGTGCACCTGCGATCGATCGCAAAATACTGCGATCGAGTGCACTCGAGCAGTATCCCACATCGTTTCTGCAAGCCACATTACTCCGGGTCTTCCCCTGTATAAGCACCATCTGGCTTCATCATTCAGCGTACAATTCCTGAGCCACTTTGGTATTTACCGGTGGACGTCCGCCAGTATTTTGGTGGATCCCGAAGGCATTGCTACCACGAGGGGAAGCGCCGCCCGTCAGCGAGTGGAATTTTCTCCCATGTAAAGTTGTTTATTTATTTCTTTATATTCAGTTGTTTTAGTTTAAATGTTTAGCACTTGTTATTATAGTTTTATAGTTATGAGTGGCTAGACTCTTCAGCTAAGGTTGAAGATGAAGCCCCGCCGTTGTTTGGCGTAGTAGTTCAGATTTGCTTGTACAAATCTGACAATTTTTAGTATAAATGTTCTGTCAATTATTTGAGTTAATCTTATAATTGATTGAGTTTAAATTGTCTGTTGGATTTTCTTTGTGTTTCATCTGATGGATACATTGAATGCTTTTCGATTAAATTGGATTCTCTCTGTGATTTGTTAAGAGCGGATACATTGGGTGCTTTTGGTTTAGTTGGGATATTCTTTGTTTTTTGTCTTATAGTTGGATTCATTGAATGTTTTGATAGGCTATATTTTTAGAACATGTATGCTTAACTTCGGTGGGGTGGATTTGGAAACCTTAGTGCCTTTTTTATTAGTTTTTAAATCAACTTAGTTTAGTTTTAATTTATTTTGCAATATCATCTGAAATTCGGAACTAGGTTAAGATAGAGTTAATTTAGATTAAAAATTATATTTTCACAACGCAATTCCCTGTGGATTCGACCTCGCACTTGCACAACACTATATTGCAAACGACTCGTGCACTTGCAAGTAATTTAAAACTCACAACAAGTTTTTGGCGCCGTTGCCGGGGAGTTGTTTTGTTTGTGAAAATTTTTGGTCTGAATTGATTTTATTTTTCTACTAGTTAGTTATAAAAAAAAAAAAAAAAAAACCATGTGGATGAATCCAGCACCGGTTTCACAGTCTTTAGAGGACGCCCTCAAGGATTTCATTAAAATGACCGGCCCATCCCTCAATATTGGCAACACTTTCAATGTTGAAAGCTGTTCCATCTGTGCTAGTCCCATGCATCTAGCACAGAATTGCCCATCAATGCCGGCTTGTGCCGAGTATCCTATAGAACAAATGAATGCTTTCAAAGACTGTTGTTGGCAATCAAATGGATCTTGCTCCGAAACATACAATCCAGGGTGGTGGGACCACTCTAATTTTTCATGGGAGCAAAACCAACTGATGAATCAGGGAGGAGCCCCTTATCATGCTCACAATCAATACCCTCCTGAATTTCCTCCACCAATACCAAGTTATGCCTATCCAGCACCATCACCCACTTACCAAGCTCCCATTCAAGCGCCAGCGTCGGTTTCGCAGTCATTGGAGGACGCTCTCAATAATTTCATGAAAACGACTAGTCAATCTATGAGTGAAGTGATGAGTGCAACAATAGAAAACACCCAAGCGATTGCCACACTAGAGAGTCAAATTGATCAAATCGCAAGTTACGTGGGTGAAGGAGAGGAAGAAACGTTCCCCAGTCAAACTGATCCTAACCCAAAGGAACAGTTTGCGGTGGGAAATTTATCAACTGCTATACAAGGGCAAGAAAGTGGCAACAAAGAAAAGAGAGATGCTGAGCCATCTACAGCCACACCTATCATTAAGGATCTCCCTAGGTCTTTTTTACCTAAAGCGCCTTACCCTGAGAGATTACAAGCACCCAAGAAAGGAGAGGAGTTTGAGGATCCCCTAGAGGCATGCTTTGCTCACTTTGGAGAGGACTTGGGCTTAGATAAGTTACTCGATGAAGTAAATGTCATTTTGGAGTCTGATCCTCAGAAGAGCAGTGAGACGGAGGAGATTATAGATGAATCATGTATTGAGGACCCCCTAGAGGCATGCTTTGCTCAATTTGAAGAGGATTTGGGCTTAGATAAGTTGTTTGAGCAAGCAAATGCTACTTTGGAGTCTGCTCCTCTAAAGATCAGTGAGATGGAGGAAACCACAACACCTGAACCTCACAAGAAGGAACTTAAGCCTTTACTGGATAATCTTGAGTATAAGTTCCCAGGTCCAGCAGATTCTTTGCCTATAATTATAGCTTTAGATTTGGGTGATGCAACAGAGGAGAAATTATTGGACATCTTAAGAGAGCATCAGGAAGCTATAGGCTGGACTATTGAGGATGTCAAAGGAATCAGCCCCTCGGTGGTGACGTACATGATACAGTTGGAGGTGAATGCCAAGCCATCGAGGGAGCCACAAAGAAGGCTCAACCCTGCTATGCAAGAGGTTGTGAGGGCAGAAGATATTAAGTTGTTAGAGGCAGGGATCATTTATCCCATCTTTGATAGCAAGTGGGTGAGCCAGATTCCAGTCGTGCCCAAACGTGCTGAATTTACGGTAGTAAATAAAGACAACAAGTTGGTTCCAACTCGAGTGCAGTCAAGATGGAGAAAGTGTCTAGACTACCGTAAATTGAATGCTGCCGCTAGGCCTGATCATTTTCCATTCCCATTTATTGATCAGATGGTGGAGAGCTTAGTTGGGCCTGTTTACTAATGTTGGGTCTGGCTGAAGACGTTAAGCTTAGCACTCATGGGAGGCACCCCACAGCTTATCTTTTCTTTTGTTTATTTATTATTTCGCATTTTTATGATTAATGTTTGTTTCCAGTATTTTTTGTTTTCCAGTTTTTATTTTTCAGGGACAAAGTGTACTTCAGTTCAAGTTTGGGGGTATGCTATGAGCCATACCAGTCCAGATAGTTCTCCATATCTCAGGTCAGCTCTTTCCATATTAGTCATACATTGGGGTCAATGTGTAATTTAAGTTTGGGGGTATGGGAGACACATCACACACTTTGTCCTAATTTGTTGTCTTTTCGTCATAGAGATAAATGCATGCTCATGTTATCGTGAAATTTTGGTTGATCTAAACATTTTCTGTGATGTGATGTCATTGGTGAGCTTAACATTTTGAACACATGATCTGGTGATAAATTTTTAAAATTTAGTTACTTACTTTAGGCATTTTGAGAATTCACATGTTTGATCTAATCTAACACGAGCACATTAGCACAAATTATGTGAGGTATGACACGTGATTTTAATGTGTATTTTTCCTTATCTTAACTGAAACTGGATGACTTGTTGGATGAACTCTTGGGCATAGGAAAATATAAAAAAAAAATATTATTATCAATAAACTTTTCGCTGAGTAACTGGACCTCTTGCCTCAGTAAACAGTGAGTGTTCATGTCAAAAGGTGGAATTTTGCTTGGTAATATTAAGGTCGGTTTAATTTCGTAGCCTTTTTGACTCGAGTTAGTAAGTCCTTAGGGGTGTCTTTACACGTAATGCCCTAAAACCACCTAGTTTGGGAGTCATTGACTCAACACTCGCTACATGGGCCAATTAGAAAGCTTAAGGGAACTAAACATAGCCGTGCCTATTAAAAAAATAATAATAATAATAATACTATGCCTTTTTTGTTCATTTTGATGGGAAATTCGGTGAATCTTGAGACATGGAGACCTTACACATTAGAGTTACTTGGAAGCTTCATTTTTATATGCTAGTTCACCTAACACTGATTCAAGCTTGTGATGCCTTATCCTGCCTTTTGTAAGTAAATAGATTTTAACATTTCTAGTCATTGCGAAGATGGGTTTACCCTTTTAAGCTTGCTTATGAATGAATATCATGGTGATGTGTGCTCCTTAAATTTTTGGATACCATGAGTGATGACTTTATCTTTATGTTCTTTGTTTTTCATTCAGTCTTTTATTTTGTTTTGCTAAGGGACTAGCAAAATATAAGTTTGGGGGTATTTGATGAGTCTTAAATATTTCATATTTTAGACCCTTAACTTATATTTGTTATGCTCTTAGTTATTAGTATTTCACTTTATTTTATGTTTTTTTCGTGTTTTGTGTATTTTTACAGGATTGTGGAGAAAATGAAGCATTTCAGGAGATGTGAAGCTTCAAGAGAAATTGCGATCGATCGCACTATGCTGCAATCGAGCGCAAGGTCATCAATCTCACATCGAAATGTTTGCAGTGCATCGCACCAGTGCGATCGAGCACACCAGACACGCGATCGAGCGCACCTGCGATCGAGCGCACCAGACACTCGATCGAGCGCATCTGCGATCGAGCGCACCAGAACGCGATCGAGTGCACCTGCGATCGATCGCAAAATACTGCGATCGAGTGCACTCGAGCAGTATCCCACATCGTTTCTGCAAGCCACATTACTCCGGGTCTTCCCCTGTATAAGCACCATCTGGCTTCATCATTCAGCGTACAATTCCTGAGCCACTTTGGTATTTACCGGTGGACGTCCGCCAGTATTTTGGTGGATCCCGAAGGCATTGCTACCACGAGGGGAAGCGCCGCCCGTCAGCGAGTGGAATTTTCTCCCATGTAAAGTTGTTTATTTATTTCTTTATATTCAGTTGTTTTAGTTTAAATGTTTAGCACTTGTTATTATAGTTTTATAGTTATGAGTGGCTAGACTCTTCAGCTAAGGTTGAAGATGAAGCCCCGCCGTTGTTTGGCGTAGTAGTTCAGATTTGCTTGTACAAATCTGACAATTTTTAGTATAAATGTTCTGTCAATTATTTGAGTTAATCTTATAATTGATTGAGTTTAAATTGTCTGTTGGATTTTCTTTGTGTTTCATCTGATGGATACATTGAATGCTTTTCGATTAAATTGGATTCTCTCTGTGATTTGTTAAGAGCGGATACATTGGGTGCTTTTGGTTTAGTTGGGATATTCTTTGTTTTTTGTCTTATAGTTGGATTCATTGAATGTTTTGATAGGCTATATTTTTAGAACATGTATGCTTAACTTCGGTGGGGTGGATTTGGAAACCTTAGTGCCTTTTTTATTAGTTTTTAAATCAACTTAGTTTAGTTTTATTTTATTTTGCAATATCATCTGAAATTCGGAACTAGGTTAAGATAGAGTTAATTTAGATTAAAAATTATATTTTCACAACGCAATTCCCTGTGGATTCGACCTCGCACTTGCACAACACTATATTGCAAACAACTCGTGCGCTTGCGAGTAATTTAAAACTCACAACAATGTCTTCTAGGAGTTCTTTAGAAGACACTTTACATGAATTTATTGAGGCACAGAGTAAGACTAATCAAAGACTTGAATCTTTAATTACACAGGCTGTTGAAGAAAATAAAGAGATAAAGAGCCAAGTGTCCAAGTTAATGAGCTACTTGAGTGTGACTGAGCGAGGTAAGTTCCCTTCTCAAGCTCAGTCCACATCCCATGGTCAGCACCTGGTGCAACAAAATTTGAAGGAGGTGAATGCCATTAAGACATTAAGTGGTAAGTTATTACACATCCCAACAACGAAAAAATCAGAGGATGTTGACGGAAGCCACCAAGCATACATGATTGACTCATTCATGGAAAAGGTCCAGCTCCTTAATCCATTGGAGTCCACCCACACCTATGGCTTCACAAGAGCATATATCGAGCCAAAATTTACGGATGTTACTGATGACATCCTTGAGGCCTCTCCAAAGTATACAAGCACTGAATTTGGCAGTGAAGCAGTGCCTGGTGCATTCAACCTATGTTTTTCTAGAAGGGAATAAGAGCGTCTGGCTGAAGACGTAAAACTTAGTGCTCATGGGAGGCAACCCACAACATATCCTTTTATTTTTGCTGTTTTTCATATTTCTTTTTTTGTTTATTATTATTATTTTGTTGTTTTCCAGTTTTACTTTTGTATTTATTTTTCAGAGACAAACATGCGCATCAGTTCAATCGGTCGTGCACAATTTTCAGCTCTACAAACCTTTGTTTAAAAAGAGAGTTTCCTTAATTTTTGCTTTTACATTGAGGACAATGCTTATCTTAAGTTGGGGGTGGAGGAAACACATTTCTTATTGAACTGCTTGGTGTCATTTTCCATTTTTGTTTGTTTTTAGCATGTTTGATGTTAGCCTTAGAGTTTATTCACATGTCAATGATATAAGCTTAATTAAGATAGCATATAGCATTTAGAAGAAATTAAATCTTGCTTTAGTTTGAAAATAATTTAAGTATCAATCTTCATTTGGTTTGAGACTCTAGTTTGTGGTAAGATTGTATGATTAGTCTAAAACATTTAGAGAAGTTTTATGTGTGATTACTTTGTGAATACTTTTGCGGTCTCGAAAAGCTCTAGAACTTATTTGATAATCACTTGAGGTGAATTCCTAGAATGCACATTACTTAGGATATGATATAGGTCATTTTTGAACCGTTTGAGCCTTTCAAACCTACCATTGCTATATTTATCGCTAGTCACCTATTTGAGCTTTTTCTTGAAAAAGAATTTGAGTCTTGTTTGTTTCAATAGCCCATTCACTCACCTTCATGAGCCTAAAAATATTTTATCCTTACCTTTCTTTTAAAAGAACTAGTTATACACATTTGTTGAGAATCACTTAAAAGGAGTAAGGATGGAAATATGAAAAAAAAATATATATATATATATATATATATATATATATATATATATATATATATATATCACTACCACAACCCAAGTACATTAAAGGAGATAGTTGGCGGTTGTGGAAAAGAAAAGAAAAGAAAAAAAAATGAAAAAAGGAGGTGGATGGTCTTATGCCAAAATACAAAAGAAAAGAAAAAGAGAAGTGAATTATGGCAAAGAAAGAAGAAAAGAAAAGAAAAGTGGTGACTTATTGAGAGATATGCTCTTATAAAAAAAATGATTGAAAGAGTTGGGTGTTGAAGTAAGGTTATCAAGTGCTTAAAGTGGTTGCGTTTAAAACTAAGAGATTGAGTTCTTTTACTTGTGAATCCTTCCCGTTCTTTCTTAACCTTTACCTTAGCCTAATACAAGCTTATTAAAGACCTATTGATCCAATGTAGTGTGATTTTTCTACAATAGTGGAGAGTGATTTGAAAAGTGAGCCTCTGGAGCTTGTTTTTGGGATTGATGTCACGCAATTTATTATGGTTTTAAAGGCCAAGACTTGTATTCACGAATGTTATGCATAAAGTCATTCGGGTGTTCGGATTAATGGATTGTGGTAAGACGGATGATAAGAGTCAATAACGATTTTAAGATTGATGCTTGGATTACTTTTGGACTTAAGTGATATTTAATGATTCTATGTGCTACGTATTATGTGCAATTTCTGAGACAAAAAATGTGAATTGCTCATTGTTTAACACTAGCATTGCTTTACCTTATTTTGATTCCTACCAAAGAATTCATTTCTCGTTTTCACTTGAATTGTTAGGGACTAGCAATAAGCTAGTTGGGGGTTGTGATGAGAGTCATAAAAAGAACCTTAATAGTACTTAATTATTAGCATTTTAGGGTTGATCTAGGTTTGAATTGCACTTTTATACCTTAACAACTCTAAAGTGTCATTCTTGGATCAATGATCTATTTCGATGCATTTTCAGATATGTAAGTTCAAAAGAGATGGAAAATCTATCATTGCTTTTAGCACAATGACTCGTTAAACACTGGAGTGAAGGTTCACAAGCACTTGGAAAGGAGTGTCACTAAAATGCCAGAATTGCCCATACAAATCAATCATTTTTGTAAATTAAAACTGTATTGATACAAAAAGAACCAGGAGAGGAGCCATATATGCTTAGAAATATCCGGAAGTCTATTTTCTGAAGAATTTTATGGCTCATAAAAATGATTTTTCTAGAGAAAGTTATGGCCATTTTAGTAGACGAAGGTCAAGCTGGAAGATGCTTAGTGCGCTCGAGCGCACCAGGCCTGCGATCGATCGCAAGTGCACACTCGCGACATCCCACATCGGTCAGAAATACCTCGCAGTGCACCATAGTGCACTCGATCACACCATGTTGCGATAGAGTGCACACGGGCAGTATCCCACATCGGAACGGAAACACATTGCACTCCGAGAATTCCCCTATAAAAACCCCACTTCACTTCATCTTTTGGGATCATCTGGGAGTGAATCCAGAAGGCCTTTAGGAGCAATCCAGAGGGCCTTTAGGAGGAAAATTAGAGGCCAGAGGCCGGGGAAAACACCATGAAGGCTGCCACACTCTCCCTCATGGCCAACTAATTGTTGTGAGTTTTAAATTACTCGCAAGCGCATGAGTCGTTTGCAATATAGCATTGTGCAAGTGCGAGGTCGAATCCACAGGGAATTGCGTTGTGAAAATATAATTTAATCTAAACCAACTTTATCTTAACCTAGTTCCGAGTTTTGTATTATATGTTGCAAAAAAAAAGCTAAACTAAATTGATTTTAAAAACTAATAATAAAAACACTAAGGTTTCTGAATCCACCCCGCCAAAGTTAAGCATATATCTCAATGTTCTAAAGATAACCTATCAAAAAAGTCCATGAATCCAACTTAAGACAAAAAACAAAAAATATCCCAATTAAACCAAAAGCATCCAATGTATCCGCTCTTAACAAATCACAAAGGAAATCCAATTTAATCGAAAACAATTCGATATATCCATCAGATGAAACACAAAGAATATCCAACAGAACAATTTAAACTCAATCAATCACAAGATTAACTCAAATAATTGACAGAATATTTATACTAAAAAAATGTTAGATTTGTACAAGCAAATCTGAACTACTATGCCAAACAACGGCGAGGCTTCATCTTCAACCTTAGCTGAAGATTCTAGCCACCCATAACTATGAAACTACAATTCATAATAAAAGCGCTAAACATTAAACTAAAATAACTAAATAAAAAGAAATAAATAACTTTACATGGGAGAAATTCCACTCGCTGATGGGCGACGCTTCCCCTCGTGGTAGCAAAGCCTTCTGGATCCACCAGAATGCTAGCAGACGTCCACTGGTTAACACCAAAGTGGCCCAGGAATTGTACCCAATGGCACAAAGAATTGCACACTGAATGATGAAGTCAGATGGTGTTTATATAGGGGTACTCTCGAAGCACAATAGGTTGCAGATTCGATGTGGGATACTTCCCGAGTGCGCTCGATCGCAGAATGATGCGATCGATCGCAAGTGCGATCGATCATATGTCTTATGCGCACGATCGCATGTGCGCTCGATCGTGTGTCTGGTGCGCTCGATCGCAGATGTACTGTACTGCAAACATTTCGATGTGGGATTGTTGACCATGCACTCGATCGCCGCATAGTGCGATCAATCGCTATTGCTCCTGAAGCTTCACATCTCCTGAAATGCTTCATTTTCTCCACAAACCTAGAAAAATACACAAAACACAAAAAAAAACATAAAATAAAGTGAAATACTACTAACTAAGAGCATAACAAATATAAGTTAAGCGTCTTAAATATGCAATATTTAAGACTCATCAAATACCCCCAAACTTATATTTTGCTAGTCCCTTAGCAAAACAAAATGAAAAACTAAATGAACAACAAGGATTATAAAGATAAGTTCAGTATTCATGGTATCCAAAAATTTAAGGAGCATACAAAATCATGAGATTCATTCATGAGCAAGCTTAAATAAGTCGAACCCATCTTCACAATGAATAAGAATTTAAAACCTAATTACTTACAAGAGGCATTGTAAGACATCACAGGCTTGAATCAGTGTAAAGTGAATTAGCATATACAGATAAGGTTTCCAAATAACTTCAATGTACAAGGTAATTCAAGTCTCATGATCCACAGAATTTCTCATCGGAAAGAACAACGATGGCATAGTTTTTTTTTTTTATATATATATATAAGGCTCTGCTATGTTTAGTTCCCTTAAGCTTTCTAATTGACCCATATAACGAGTATTGAGTCAATGACTCCCAAACCAGATGGTTTTAGGGCATTAGGTGTAAAGGCACCCCTAAGGACTTACTAACTCGATTAAAAAAGACTATGAAATTAAACTGGCCTTAATACTACCAAGCAAAATTTTCACCTTTTGACGTGAACACTCACTGCTTACTGAGGCAAGAGGTCCAGTTACTCAGCGAAAAATTTCGCAATGATCATTATGAATAAAATTCTCACCTTTTGACGTGAACACTCATTGCTTACTGAGGCAAGAGGTCCTGTTACTCAGTGGAAAGTTTATTGATGATGATCATTATAAATATTAGTAGTTTTTTTTTTTTTATATATGCCCAAGTGTTTATCCAACATGTCATCCGGTTTCAGTTAAGACAAGGAAACGTATACATTCAACTCACATGTCATACCTCACACAAATATGTGCTAATGTGCTCGTGTTAGATTAGATCAAACATGTAAATTCTCGAAAATGCCTAAAGTAAGTAATTAAAGTTTAAACTCTATCATCAGATCATGTGTTCAAAGTTTTAAACTCACCAATGATATCACATCACAATTTTTCAGATCAACCAAAATTTGTAGACGAACATGAACATGCATTTATCTTTATGACGAAAAGACAACAAATTAGGACAAAGTGTGTGATGTGTCTCCCATACCCCCAAACTTAAATTACACATTGACCCCAATGTGTGACTAATATGGAAAGAGTTGACCTAAGATATGGAGAACTATCTGGACTGGTATGGCTCATAGCATACTCCCAAACTTGAACTGAAGTACGCATTGTCCCTAAAAAATAAAAGACTGAAAAACAAAAAAATACTAGAAACAAACGTTAATCATAAATACGTAAAATAATAAATAAACATAAAGGATAAGCTGTGGGGTGCCTCCCATGAGCACTAAGTTTAACGTCTTCAGCCAGACCCAAAATTAGTAATCGTGCCCAAATAAATGCTCCACCATCTGATCAATAAATGGGAGTGAAAAATGATCCTTCAATGTGGTAGCATTCAACTTACGGTAGTCTAGACACATTCTCCATCTTGATTGCACTCGAGTTGAAACCAACTCGTCATCTTTATTTATTACTACCGTCAATCTAGCCTGTTTTGGCATGTCATGAATCGGGCTCACCCACTTGCTATCAAAGATTGGATAAAGGATCATAACCTCTTGTATAGCTGGGTTGAGCCCTCTTTGTGGCTCCTTCGATGGCTTGGCATTCTCCTCAAAATGTAACTTATGCATCACCACCGAGGGGATTATCCCCTTGATATCCTCAATAGTCCAGCCGATAGCTTCATTGTGCTCTCTTAAAACGTCCAATAAATTATCCTCTTGAGCATCAACCAAATTTGAAGTTGTAGTCACAGGCAAAGAATCTTCTGGACCTAAGAACTTATACTTAAGATTGTCCAGTAAAGGCTTAAGTTCCTTCTTGGGGGGTTCAGGTGTTGTGGGTTCCTCCGTCTCATTGATCTTTTGAGGAGCAGACTCCAAAGTAGCATTTGCTTGCTCAAACAACTTATCTAAGCCCAAATCCTCTTCAAATTGAGTAAAGCATGCCTCCAAGGGGTCCTCAATATGTGATTCATCCATAGTCTCCTCCGTCTCACTGCTCTTCTGAGGATCATTCTCCAAAATGGCATTCACTTCCTCGAGTAACTTATCTAAGCTCAACTCCTCTCCAAAGTGAGTAAAGCATGCCTCCAGGGGATCCTCAAACTCCTCTCCTTTCTTGGGCGCTTGTAATCTCTCAGGGTAAGGCGCTTTAGGTAAAAACGACCTAGGGAGATCCTTAATGATAGGTGTGGCTGTAGATGGCTCAACATCTCTCTTTTCATTGTTGCCACTTTCTTGCCCTTGGTGCATAGCAGAGTTCTCTTCCACTTGATTATACACTTGTCTCCCAGACAAGTATTGGACAGTTGATTGCACTTGTTCCTACCAATGCATAGGAGTTGATAAATTTCCCACCGCAAACTGTTCCTTTGGGTTAGGATCAGGTTGACTGGGGAACTCTTCATTCTCTCCTTCACCCACATAACTTGCAATTTGATCCATTTGACTCTCTAGCTTGGCAATAGCTTGGGTGTTTTCTATTGTTGCACTCATTACTTCGCTCATGGATTGGATAGTCATTTTCATGCACTCCTTAAGGGTGTCCTCAAGTGACTGTGAAACTGGCACTGGTGTTTGAATGGGAGCTTGGTAAGCAGGTAATGGTGCTAGATAGGCTGAGTGACTATAACTTGGAACTAGCAGAGGAAATTCGGGAGGGTATTGATTGTGAGCATGATAAGGGGCTCCTCCCTGATTCATCAGTTGGTTCTGCTCCCATGAAAAATTAGAGTGGTCCCACAACCCTGGATTGTACGTTTCGGAGTAAGATCCATTTGATTGCCAACAACACTCATTGAAAGCATTCATTTGTTCCATGGAATACTCGGCAAAAGCCGGCATTGATGGACAATTCTGTGCTAAATGCATAGGACTAGCACAGATGGAACAGCTATCAACATCGAATGTGTTGGCAGCGCTGATGGACGGGCCGGTCATTTTCATATACTCCTTAATGATGTCCTCTAAAGACTATGAAACCGGCCCTGGATTCATCCACATTTTTTTAAAAAATATTATTTTTATAGGCCAATGCAAACATAAACAAATAAAATAAAATAAAATTGCGAAAAGAAAAATCAACAAAAATTGCTAACTAACTAGTAGAAAAATAAAATCAATTCAGACTAAAAATTTAATTTTCACAAACCAAACAACTCCTCGGCAACGGCGCCAAAAACTTGTTATGAGTTTTAAATTACTCGCAAGCGCACGAGTCATTTGCAATATAGTGTTGTGCAAGTACGAGGTCGAATCCACAGGGAATTGCGTAGTGAAAATATAATTTAATCTAAACTAACTTTATCTTAACCTAGTTCTGAGTTTTGTATTATATGTTGCAAAATAAAAGCTAAACTAAATTGATTTTAAAAACTAATAATAAAAGCACTAAGGTTTTTGAATCCACCCCGCCAAAGTTAAGCATATATCTCAATGTTCTAAAGATAGCCTATCAAAAAATTCATGAATCCAACTTAAGACAAAAAACAACAAATATCCTAATTAAACCAAAAGCATCCAATGTATCCACTCTTAATAAATCACACAGGAAATCCAATTTAATCGAAAACAATTCGATATATCCATCAGATGAAACACAGGGAATACCCAACAGAATAATTTAAACTCAATCAATCACAAGATTAACTCAAATAATTGACATAACATTTATACTAAAAAAATGTCAGATTTGTACAAGCAAATCTGAACTACTATGCCAAACAACGGCGAGGCTTCATCTTCAACCTTAGCTGAAGATTCTAGCCACTCATAACTATGAAACTACAATTCATAATAAAAGCGCTAAACATTAAACTAAAACAACTAAATAAAAAGAAATAAATAACTTTACATGGGAGAAATTCCACTCGCTGATGGGCGGCACTTCCCCTCGTTGTAGCAAAGCCTTTGGGATCCAACAGAATGCTAGCAGACGTCCACCGGTTAACACCAAAGTGGCCCAGGAATTGTACCCAATGGCACAAAGAATTGCACTTTGAATGATGAAGTCAGATGGTGTTTATATAGGGGCACTCTCCGAGCACAATAGATTGCAGATTCGATGTGGGATACTGCCCGAGTGCGCTCGATCGCAGAATGATGCGATCGATCGCAAGTGCGATCGATCATATGTCTTGTGCGTGACGATCGCGTGTCTGGTGCGCTCGATCGCAGATGCACTGTACTGCAAACATTTCGATGTGGGATTGTTGACCATACGCTCGATCGCAGCATAGTGCGATCGATTACTATTGCTCCTGAAGCTTCACATCTCCTAAAATGCTTCATTTTCTCCACAAACCTAGAAAAATACACAAAACACAAAAAAAGTCATAAAATAAAGTGAAATACTACTAACTAAGAGCATAACAAATATAAGTTAAGGGTCTTAAATATGCAATATTTAAGACTCATCACTAATCTCCAAGCAAGGCGAAGGGATGAATCCCTAGGTGTACTCGTTCTTACTTTCTAGTCTTGATTCATTGTAATTTGGATTTATTATTATTATTATTAAACATTGTTATGATTTACTCTTTGATTTAATTAGAAGATTTCCTGTTAATCCGGTGATTGCATGCTTCTCCTAGATATAAGTCTAGTTATGCTCTTCTTATGTCAATTTGTTTGGATGTGATTGAGTTCGGTAGGTTTATCTTTTAGGTTTGTCCATTGCTGCGATATTGTCATTTAGATATATTGTCGTCTCTTGATAAATCTATAGGATAGGTCATGTGTGCTTAACTTGAAAGTAAAGGGTAATTCATATCAATTACATTAGGGTTTATACATGCACTTTAATCGATTATTTGCCGATTACCTATTTGGGATGTGAAACTTGCAATCGAGATAAAAAAAGTTGAGTCAAGTTAGGATTAGGTCAACGAACCTAGGGAAGATTCCCAGAACCTTGTTGTTTCTTTATTATATCCATCAATCGGTTTACACAATTTTCACACAATACTTTATTCTTCCATTTAACTTTTATCGTTTGTGTTAAGGACTCCATCTTCTCTTGTAATTAACTTGTTTCCCTGTGGAATCGACGCCCCAAAGCTATACTACAACTACCGCATTACTCTTTGGGCGGAATCACTTGTCTATGAAGTATTTTTGGGTTTCTTCTTTTCTTTATTTAAGTTTTATGAAGATGTTTAACATCAAACTCATGTGTAACTAAATTACTAGTAAAGACTTGATTGAAGCCCTGATTATGTTTACTCAATAATTCAATATTGGCGCCTTTGCAATATTTATATTATGATGCTTAACTTTATTAATGCCTGTTTTCTTGAATTCCTCATATGTGTTTGCCTGATCAACATATGCATGTGGTATGGACTAGTTAGTTAAATCAATTTGGATAACTGAGTCCTGGGTTTAACAATAGTAACAAAAGAAATCCACGTCGGATTCTTGGGTTAATCAACATGCCCTAGGTCTCGTGTGTCTGTCGATTTCCACAGATATTATGCTTTCTTAAGAAACAACTTAGTATACACCATGCTAAATCCTTTAAGAAAGAAAATAGTTAGAGTATACATCATGCCTAACTCATTACTTAGGGAAATCAATAGCTTAAGGAGTATACACCATGCCCTTAGGTTGACAGACATTAGGTATTCATGACGTGATTAAAGCATTGGCATATTTTTTTTTTTGTGGTAGCATGATTAGTAGTGGATATCAAGTCCCTATGCTTTTATCATTATCGATTCAAGCTCAATATTTATTTCTATCATATTATATATCGAAACTAATTCTAAAACAACATTTACCAATCCCTATGGAGATGATCTCACTTTTGCACACTATACTGCTATGTTGACCTTGTTCACTTGCAAGTAAAACGGTTCAATTATTTGCTTATTAATTTAGGTAGATTTTTGCACAACAAGTTTTTGGCGCCGTTGTCGGGGATTACGTTAAATTCTATTTAGAATTAATTTCATTTAGTTTAGTCATTTTTATTTTATTTTTATTCTATTTTATTTTTATCAAAAATCTAAAAATTCTGAGTTTCTGTTTTTCTGTCTGTTTTGTTTTCAGGTTGCTGGCATTACGATCGAGCGCACTCGGGCCAGTGACTAATCCGAACAGCAGTACTAAAACTGTTGCACTGAAGTGTTTTAGCTAATTAATGCAAGGGCTTCGATCTAGGAATCCAACCTTCTTTCCACTTGATACAGAGCTTGAGCAGACCATTCGACAAAGGCTTAGAGACAACGTTGAAGAGGTAGAAGAAGAATTCAAGGGAGAAGCATCAATGGCAGAACAGTTTGACAACCAACCGCCGCCAAAGAGAAGAGCCATGAAGCAATCCTTCATTCCACAGAACCTTAACTAGCCTTCATGCATTGCTTATCAACCTGAGGCAGAAGGAAATTATTACATATCCCCGCAGATACTCAATGCTTTGACTCATTTTAGGGGTACACCTGCTGAGGATCCATATTTGCATCTTCAGGAATTCTTTGATCTCTGCAAGTTCTAGAATATCTGGGGCTTAGATCAAGAGAGAATCAGGTTAATTCTTTTCCCTTTTCATTAAAAGATAATGCTAAGTTGTGGTATAATTCATTGCTTGCAGTGTCCATCCATACCTGGGAAGAACTATGCAGTAAGTTCCTAAAGAAGTTTTTCCCAGCACAAAAGAAAAGACAGATGAGGAAGGAGATTCAATCTTTCCAACAAAAGGATGGAGACTTTTTCTTTGAAGCATGGGGACACTTCAATGAGCTGCTTCTCAAATGTCCACATCACAATCTACCTCAAGATGAGCTGGTACAAGCTTTCTATGAAGGTCTAAGTGACCTAAATAAAGGTATTGTGGATTTAGGTTGTGGAGGTGTGCTGATGGAAAAGAGTAGTGAAGAAGCCATGGAGCTGTTTGAGACACTAAGTGAGCATACCCAACAATTCTCATCCAGAGGTAGACAAGGAGTTAAGAGCAAAGGTATGTTGAGGTGACCTTAAATGGTGGATCTTCAAATCATATGGCTGTTATGGAAAGGAAGCTAGATATGCTTGTTAAAACCATGATTGCTCAGAACATCTCACCTAGACCACAAGCTACACCACTCCAGGTATGTGCTATATGTTCTCATTTTGATCACACTACTGAAACTTGCCCTTTATATTCATCTGTAGATCTAGAGTAAGCAAACTATGTGGGACCAAACAACTATCCACCCAAGAACAATCCATATGCAAATACCTACAATCCTAGATGGCGAAACCACCCCAACTTCTCATGGACTAACAATCAGAATGCCCTGAACCTTTAAGGGCAGCAAAGGAATTCCCAACCAGTAGCCCAACCAATTTCGGAATCAAAGAAGAGTGTCCTAGAGAGTCGTGTAAGGTAATTGGCCACTTAACAACAACAGCTGATGACTTCACAAGATCAATTTATGGCAAAATAAAGACAATTTCAGACTGAGCAAAGACAAATCAATGCCAAGCGTGAGCAAATAATTCAAAGGCTGGAAGTACAAGTGGGGCAATTGGCTAAAGAGCTAAGTGGAAGAAAGCAAGGTGAACTCCCAGCCCAAACACTACCCAATCCAGGAGGACACCAGCAACTGAAGGCCGCCACAATTCTCAGAAATAGTAAGATCATAGGAGCTAATAAGCCGACACAAGTATATCTAGTTAAAACATCCACATCAAAGGTAAATGAAATGGAGAAGGTGAATGCACCACTTGATTATGCCCAAAACATAACACGGTAGTTGTAGTACAATTTTGGGGTGTCGATTCCACAGGAAAACAAGTTAATTACAAAAGAAGGTATGAATCTCAACAAAAACGATAAAAGTTAAAGTGACAAAATCTGATTTGTTGATTGTATGGAAATTATGTAAATAATTTATGGATAGTATAGTAAAGAAACAACAAGGTTCTGGAAATCCTCTCTAGGTTCGTTGTCCTAATCCTAACTTGATTCAGTTGTTTTTATCTCGATTGCAAGTTTCACATCCCAAACAGGCAATCGGCAAATATTCAATTAAAGCGCATGTATAAACCCTAATGTAATTGATATGAATTATTCTTTACTTTCAAGCACACATGACCTAACTTATAAATTATCAAAAGACGACGATATATCTAAATGACAATACCGTAGCAATAGACAAATCTATAAAAGTGATCTACCGGACTCAATCACACCCAAACAAATACACATAAAAAGAGTATGACTAGACTTATATAGAAAAGAAGCATGCAATCACCGGACTAATAAAAATCTACTAATTAAATTAAAGAATAAAACACAAAAATATTTAACGAAAATAATACCAAACTACAACTGAATCAAATAAAGGAAAATAAGAACACCTACACCTAGAGATTCATCCCTTCGCCTTGCTTGGAGACTAGCCGGCCATAGAGCTCATGCTTCCTTTAGTTGCCTCTGGCCTTTCAACGATCATCTCCTCCTTGGTAGCGAAAGCTTCAGTGATTCCTCAGCTTGACCTCCAAAATTATACTTCTGATTTGTTCTAAAGGCCCTCTGGATTACTCCTAAAGGCCCTCTGGATTCACTCTCTGATGATTTCAGATGAGCTCCGATTGATCCTCAAAGCTAAAGTGGAGTGGGTCTTATATAGGAAAATACCAAGAGTGCAATGTGTTTCCCATCTGATGTGGGATGTGAGATATAGAAATGTGTTTTCCAACCGATCTGGGATGTGGGATTTAAGCCCAAAATCACGATGAAATCCTGCACAGCCCGCACAGCCTGACCTTTGTCTACTAAAACTGCCATAACTTTCTCTAGGAAAATCCTTTTGAGGAACCGTGAAATTCTTCAGAAAATAGACTTCTGGATCTTCCTAAGAATATATGGCTCATCTCCTGGTTCTTCTTGTATCAATACAGTTTAATTTTCAAACATGATTGATCTGTACGGACAATTCACGAAATTTAGTGAAACTCCTTTCTAATGCGGGCAGCAGCTGTTGCTCTTTTAAGCCCTGCATCTTGTCCTTCCGGAAGTATTCTTTCACTTCAGTATGCCTCGAGTCTTTGTGCTTTAAGCAATGATAACTTATCCTCCTCTTTTGAGCTTAAAGTACCTGAAAATGCACCGAAGTAGATCAATGATCCAAGAATGATACTTTAGAGTTGTTAACGTATAAAAGTGCAATTAAAACCTATATCAACCCTAAAATGCTAATAATTAAGTACTGTTAAGATACATTTTATGACTCTCATCATAACCCCCAACTAGCTTATTGCTAGTCCCTAGCAATTGAAGCGAAAATAAGAGATGAATTCTATGGTAGGAGTGAAAAACAAAGTAAAGCAATGCTAGCGTTGAACCAAGAGTAATTCACTTTTTGTCTTAAAAATTGCACATAACATATGGCACATAAAATCATTAAATTTCACCTAAGTCTAAAAGTAATCCAAACATCAATCTTAAAATCGTTATTGACTCTTAACATCCATCTTACCACAAACCATTCATCAGAACACCCGGATGATTTTATGCATAACATTCATGAATACAAGTCTTGGCCTCTAAAAACATAATAAATTGCGTGACATCAATCACAAAAACAAGCTCCATAGGCTCACTTTTCAAATAACTCTCCACTATTGTAGAAAAATCACACTACATTGGATCAAAAGGTCTTTAATAAGCTTGTAACGTTAAGCTAAGGTAAAGGTTAAGAAAGAACGAGAAGGATTCAACAAGTAGAAGAACTTAATCTCTTAGTTTTGAACACAACTCTTTAAGCACTGGATAACCTTACTTCAAGACCCAACTCTTTCAACCATTTTTCGAGCATTTCTTTCAACAAATCACCATTTTTTTTCTTTTCTTTCTTTCTTATTTCTTTGCCATAATTCTTTTTTTTATTTTTTTTATTTTTAGCACATAACCATTCACCTTCTTTTTCGTTTTTTTTTTCTTTTCTTTTCCACAACCCCCAACTTATCTCCTTTAATGTACTTGGGTTGCGGTAGTGATATTTTTTTTCATATTTCCACCCTTACTCCTTTTAAGTGCTTCTCACAACATGTGTATAACTAAGTTCTTTTAAAAGAAAGGTAAGGATAAAAATATTTTTAGGCTCATAAAGGTAAGTAAATAGTTTATTGAAAGAAACAAGGCTCAATTTTTCTTTTCAAGAAAAAGGCTCAAATAGGTGACTAGTGATAAATATAGCAATGGTAGGTTTGAAAGGCTCAAACGGTTCAAAAATGGCCTATGTGCTTTCTAGGAATTCGCCTCAAGTAATTATCAAGTAAGTTCTAGAGCTTGTCAAGACAGCAAAAATATTCACAAAATAATCACACATAAAATTTATCTAGATGTTATAGACTAATCATACAATCTTACCACAAACTAGAGTGTCAAACCAAATGAAGATTGATATTTAAATTAATTTCAAACCGAAACTTAATTTAACTCCTTTTAAATGCTATCTGCTATCTCAATTAAGTTTATATCATTGACATTTGAATTAAATCCAAGGTAACCACAAAGCATGCTTAAAACAAAAAAAGAGAGAAAATGACACCAAGCAGTTCAATGAAAAAAGAAAAATGTATGGAAATAAAGAAAATGAAACAAAGAGATGCGTTTCCTCTACTCCCAACTTAAAAATTGCATTGACCTCAATGGAAAAGAAAGACTGAAGGAAACTCCCCTTGTAGCCAAAGGTGCACAGAAGCTGAAAATTGTGCTCCACCATTTGAACTGCCTCATATTTTTGTCCCTGAAAAAGAAATGCGAAAGTAAAACTGGAAAACAGCAAGATAATAATAATAAACAAGAGAAAAAAGAAATATGAAAAACAATAAAAATAAACGGATACGTTGTGGGTTGCCTCCCATGAGCGCTAAGTTTTACATCTGCAGCCAGACGCTCTTATTCCCTCCTTGAAAAACATAGGTTGAATGCATCCGCCACTGCTTCATTGCTAAATTTGGTGCTTTTATGCTTTTGGGGGGCCTCAAGGATGTCATCAGTAACATCCACAAATTCTGGCTCAATGTATGCTTTGGTGAAGCCATGGATGAGGGTGGACTCAAATGGATTACGATACTGGACCTTTTCCATGAATGAGTCAATCATGTATGCTTGTGCTTGATGGCTTTCATCCACATCCTCTGATTTTTTCGTTGTTGGGATGCGTAATGACTTACCCCTTAGTGTCTTAATGGCATTCACCTCCTTCAAATTCTTTTGTGCTAGGTGCTGACCATGGGGTGTGGATTGAGCTTGAGAAGGGAACTTACCTCGCTCAGTCACACTCAAGTAGCTCATCGACTTAGACACTTGGCTCTTTATCTCTTTATGTTCTTCAACAACCTGCACAATTAACGATTCACGTCTTTTATTAGTTTTACCCTATGCCTCAATAAAAGCATGTAAAGTGAATTCTAAAGAACTCCTAGAAGACACAGGTGCATGATATGGTGCAAGGGTTTGTGCAAGCGGCTGGTTTTTAGACTTCTGACTGAAATTGGGGTGATTTCGCCATCTCGGATTATAAGTATCAGAGAAGGGCTGTCAAAGGCTTCTTGTACATGCCTAAGGCATTACATTGTTCCTTATACATCCCTCTTATATTAACAAATGTGGGACATTCTTGGGCGAGATGATCTACCCCACCACACACAAAACATGGTTCAAAAGATTTTGCATTATTAGCTACGTGCGTTGGCTTTAAACTTTTACTCTTTAACTCATCGAGCTCCCTAGTGAGCATCACGACCTTGGCTCTAAGGTTATCCTCTTCCCTAAGATGGTAAATTCCACCACCATTTGGGTGCCCTATAGGTCGTGACCTATTTGTGCTTTCAGTAGCACTAAGTCCAATCCAAGTGTGAGCTTTTTCAGCAAGCTCATTAAGGTACTCTATGGCCTCATCAAGATCTTTCTCTAAAAACTCACCATTACACATCATCTCTACAAATTGGCATTCTCTATATGTAAGTCCCTCATAAAAATAGCTCACTAAGCGCCAACTCTCATACCCATGGTGAGGGCACATACTCAATAACTCTTTAAATCTCTCCCAAGACTGATACAAAGTCTCGCTGTCCTTTTGTGCAAAGGTGGAGATTTGCCTTTTTAAAGCATTGGTCTTATGTTGGGGAAAGTATTTATTAAAAAAATTTGAGTCATCTTAGTCCACGACCCAATAAATTATGGTCTTAGTGAGTATAGCCAACTCTTAACTCTATCCTTCAAAGCGAAAGGAAAGAACTTAAGCCTCACAATGTCATCGGTTTCATCTTGACTATGAAAAGTTGCGACTACTTCCTCAAACTCTCTAATGTGCACATATGGGTTTTCATTATCCAAGCCATGAAATGTAGGGAGTAATTGAATCATCCCTAGTTTAAGATCTAATTGGCGAGTATTGGTTGGAAACATGATGCATGATGGTGTGGCTTGGTGTGGCTGTGCGTGTAGGGTGGAGGTAATCTTGAAGTGTCCTAGCAACATTCTCATTAAGGTTATCGGCCAAGTTAACAAAATTCTCTAAATTCTCACTTGGGTTTCCACTATTGGTTGATCTAGGCGAGGTTTCACTATCAAACTCGGAAGGAGAGGGTAATTCTAGTTCGGGTCCTCTAATGAATCTACCTTGCAAATCTCTCGGTCTAAGCATACACCAAATGAATCAGAGGGGAAATAAAATAAATAAAACATGAAAATAAAATAAATAAAACAGAATAATAAAAGAAAATTAGAAAATCAAAACAAAGGTAAAGGAACAATATTACCGTATTTACAAACTGCTGAAAAGAAAAATATTTACAATTCTTCTATTGTCATGTCAAAAGTTGACAATCTTCTTTGCAGTTAAGCGCGTTTCCCCGGCAACTGCGCCAAAATTTGATTACGCCCAAAACATAATGTGGTATTTATAGTACAGTTTCGGGGTGTCGATTCCACAGGGAAACAAGTTAATTACAAAAGAAGGTATGAATCTCAACACAAACGATAAAAGTTAAAGTGACAAAATCTGATTTGTTGATTGTATGGAAATTGTGTAAATAATTGATGGATAGTATAATAAAGAAACAACAAGGTTATGGAAATCCTCCCTAGGTTCGTTGCCCTAATCCTAACTTGATTCAATTGTTTTTATCTCGATTGCAAGTTTCACATCCCAAACAGGCAATCGGCAAATATTCAATTAAAGCGCATGTATAAACCCTAATGTAATTGATATGAATTATTCTTTACTTTCAAGCACACATGACCTAACTTATAAATTATCAAAGGATGATGATATATCTAAATGACAATACCGTAGCAATGGACAAATCTATAAAAGAGATCTATCGGACTCAATCACACCCAACAAATACATATAAGAAGAGCATGACTAGACTTATATGGAAAAGAAGCATGCAATCACCGGACTAATAAAAGTATACTAATTAAATTAAAGAATAAAACATAAAAATATTTAACGAAAATAATACCAAACTACAAGTGAATCAAATAAAAGAAAATAAGAACAACTACACCTAGGGATTCATCCCTTCGCCTTGCTTGGAGACTAACCGGCCATGGAGCTCATGCTTTCTTGAGTTGCCTCCGGCCTCTCAACGATCATCTCCTCCTTGGTAGCGAAAGCTTCAGTGATTCCTCAGCTTGCCCTCCAAAATTATACTTCGGATTCGTCCTAAAGGCCCTCTGGATTTCTCCTAAAGGCCCTCTGGATTCACTCTCTGATGATTTCAGATGAGCTCCGATTGATCCTCAAAGCTAAAGTGGAGTGGGTCTTATATAGGCAAATACCAAGAGAGAAATGTGTTTCCCATCCGATGTGGGATGTGAGATATAGAAACGTGTTTTCCAACTGATGTAGGATGTGGGATTTAAGCCCAAAATCACGCTGAAATCCCGCACAGCTCGCACAGCCTGATCTTTGTCTACTAGAACTGCCATAACTTTCTCTAGAAAAATCCTTTTGATGAACCGTAAAATTCTCCAGAAAATAGACTTCTGGATCTTTCTAAGCATATATGGCTCATCTCCTGGTTCTTCTTGTATCAATACAGTTTAATTTTCAAAGATGATTGATCTGTACTGGCAATTCTCAAAATTTAGTGAAACTCCTTTCCAATGCGGGCAGCAGCTGTTGCTCTTTTAAGCCCTCCATCTTGTCCTTTTGGAAGTATTCCTTCACTCCAGTATGCCTCAAGTCTTTGTGCTTGAAGCAATGATAACTTTTCCTCCTCTTTTGAGCTTAAAGTACCTGAAAATGCACCGAAGTAGATCAATGATCCAAGAATGATACTTTAGAGTTGTTAACGTATAAAAGTGCAATTAAAACCTAAATCAACCTAAAATACTAACAATTAAGTACTGTTAAGATGCATTTTATGACTCTCATCACCACCCTTACCTCAAAGGTTAGTAAAGCCAAAGAAAGAAAGTAAATTGCTTGATATCTTTGAAACTTTGAGAAAAGTAGCAATTAATATTCCTTTATTAGATGCAATTCAACAAATTCTTGCATATGCTAAAGTTTTGAACGATTGTTGCACTAATAATAGGAAGTTTCAGGAGCATGAAACAGTGGCTTTAACTGAAGTGGTAAGTGCAGTGTTATTAAGAAAACTACCACCAAAGCTAAAAGACCCAGGTAGTTTTATCATTCCTTACAGGATAGGTGACCAACTTTTTGAGCATGCATTACTGGATTTAGGAACGGGTTTCAATTTGATTCCATACATGGTATTTAAAATACTAGGTTTGGGGGAGCATCAATCGACTTCTATCACCTTGCAATTGGCAGACATAAGCATCAAAAGACCAAGAGGTATTCTTGAGGATGTCTTGGTAAAGGTAGGTGAGTTTATTTTACCTGTTAATTTTATTATATTAGATATGGAAGAATGCCCTATGCAATTACCTCTGCCCATCATCTTAGGAAGACCCTCTATGAGAACTGCTAATACAAAAATTTGTGTAAAAAAGGGTATCGTAAGTATGAAGGTAAATGGTAAGAAAATAGAATTCAAAATATTTGATGCATTAAAATTACCCTAAGATGATATGGAATGTTTTAATGTATGCATAATGCAAGGTATTGTTAAGCATGCTTTTCAGGTCAAGCATATTAATCCGTTGGAGACCACCCTCAACCAGAGTTTCACAAGAGCAAAAATTGAGCCTAAATCTAAAGATGTTACTGATGATATCATTGAAGCTGTGCACCTCCTTAAGGACTCTCTAATACATACAAGATCGGGTGATAAAAGGAAATTGCACGTGAATGAGCTGAAAGAATTGAGGCATGATGCATATGAGAACACCAAGCTTTACAAGGAAAGAACCAAAACCTATCACGATAAATAGTTGGTTAGGAAGGAGGTTCATTGGTCCAACAACAATCAGACATTCATGGTGAATGGACACAGAGTAAAGCCATACCTTGAAATCAAAGTGCCACCAAGAGATGAAGATTTGGCACTCTAGTTTGTCTAGTATGCAGCAGCACCAAGAGCGCTTGAGCCACATGAGGTTGACTTTAAGTGTTCCCTTCTAAGAGAGTAGCACTGAAGCTACTATAAAGAGCGTTTGAGCAGTTCAGACTTTGATAAACGTGTAGCTCAAGTGCCTCTATTGAGGTCAGTGGTACTGAGGCCACTGAGTACGGAACATTTTTATTTTTGTCTATTGTTTTTCATTATTTTTAACTTTCTTCATCCTTTCCTTAGTTAGTTTAGTGGTACAGTGGATTATATCCTTGCGATCGAGTGCAACCTCGTAATTAGCCCAATGGCACGCGAGTGCATCCACATGCACACAGTTGCGCACAAGTGCGATTGAGAGCACTTGAGACAGAGGGTCATGTGCTTATTTTAAGTCATTTCATTCAATCACACATTTTCACTCTCACTCTCGTATCCTTCATTCTCGCACTCTCTGCCTGCTCTTAAACCCACTCACCACTGTACTCTCACTCACCACCACTCACCAGCACACGTCGCCACCACTCACCACCACCATTCACCACCACTAGGTAATTTCATACCATTATTTCATCACTCATAACCACACATGATCATGAACCATTTCGACATAAACCCACATTTTTTATTATTCTTTTTGCTACTAAAAATTGCATACAACGTGTCCTTTTTTTCTTTTTTGTTATGTTTGGTTGAAACTGCAGGAGGTTAGGAACTTTCGGCTCTTGTTGCTACTGCTTGGATTCACTTTCGCCCACAATCTGTTGGACAAAAGACCACAGTGACATACCAGCTAGTGTGATCGAGCGAAATACAAGTGTGATCAAGTGCACTTGGTACAGTGCAATCAATCGCACTTTTTTGTGATCAAGTGCACCTCTACTGCAAATTGTATCCAGCATGCCTAAACACATTGCCTCCATATCTCATGCTTTGGGAAGCCGAGTACAGTCATCCCGACCTCATTTTGCGCAACGGGAGATCTCGTGCAAAACTATATTTAACATAAACGGCGATTTTAATAGCTTTGAAGCCACTCAATGGGCCGTCTGGGAGTTCAAACGTCGTGGTTTGAAAAGATTGTTCAAGCCTATCAGCTCTACTGCCTACACCAGATTCATTGTTCAGTTCTATGAGAACCTCTATTTCGACTGCAGCAGGCCGGGTGTTTTGTTCTCATTTGTTCAGGGCAAGTACATTGACTTGGACATCATCAGATATAGTTGTTGCCCTAAAGTGCAATGACGAGTATCCAGCCGAGGGCACCCAGTTGGATGAGCAACCAGAGCCTTTTTCCATATCCACCATCATTGAGGACATGTGTGCCAGGCAGTATATAGATAGGGACAACAATGCTGGCTATCGGTCCAAGTTGCCTCCACGACTCTGGCTTATGGATTCGATTCTACAGCGTAATGTGTGCCCTTTGGGACATAAGACTTAGACGCGAGACCAGTTCCTCCAGGCACTGTATGCCTTTTATAGAGGTCATTGGTATTCCATTCTTATGATCATTTGGAGCCAGATTCATAAGTTTTATGACCACGTCCATACATGCCAGGTCACCACTACTAATGCTTGGGGGCTCCCGTTCCTATTCCTCTTTAGTTATATTTTCAAGAAAAAGGGAATTAAGGGATCCTCCATCGATAGACCAGTCAAGGAGCACATTTTCTTTGGTAAGAGTCAGTGGACATAAAGCCAATCACACATGCCCAAAGGATTTTAGGGACCTGCACTAGCTGCTGAGAGGGTAGAGAATGACCCTATGGAGACAAAGGACCTAACAGCTAGCCAGACTTGGGAGGAGGACCATGCTGATATGGGATCCACAGAGTACCAGCACATCCTTGAGGAGATGTCTTTCTTCCGGTGTGAGCTATCTGATATTCGACTGGAGGATCAAGAGGCTACATTACTAGTTCATTAGTGCATAGACGGGTTAGAAGCACACTTTACGAGGCAAGAAGTGATGCTCTAGGCCATTCTAGACTGACTACCTCCCGTCTCGGACGCCTCATCTTTAGCACCATATGGAGACCAGCAGTGAGAGATGATGCACCGTCTTGCTGAAGACATAAAACTTAGCGCTCATGGGAGGCACCCCACAACATATCCTTTTGTTTTTATTGTTTTTCATATTTCTTTTACTGTTTATTTTTAGTATCTTTTGTTTTCCAATATTGAGTTAGTTTTTCTTTTCCAGGGACAATATGTGCATCCGTTCAAGTTTTGGGGTGTGCTATGAGCCATGCCAGCCTAGTTAGTTCTCCATCTCTTAGGTCAGCTCTTTCCATGTTATTCGCACATTGGGGACAATGTGTCATTTAAATTTGGGGGTATTGGAGACACATTCACACACATTTTGTCCATTTTTGTCCCTTTTGTTCCATTTTTTTTTAGTAAAAGATAAATGCATGTTCATATTGTTTTGAAATTTTGGTTGTTCTAAACAAATACAATGATATGATTTCATTAGTTAACTTAAAATCTTGAACACATGATCTGATAATAGAGTTTTAAAGTTAGTTACTTACTTTAGGCATTTAAGAATTCACATTTTTGATCTAATTTGACACAAGCACATTAGCACATAATTGTGTGAGGTATGACATATGATTTTAATGTGTATGTTTCCATAGCTTAACTGAAATCTGATAACTTATTAGATGAATATTTTGGCATAGAAAAGTAGAAAAAAAAAATTTTGCACAAAAAGAGAAAAAAAATGCTCATGATGATCATTAATAAACTTTCCACTGAGTAACTGGACCTCTTGCCTCAGTAAGCAGTGAGTGTTCACGTCAATAGGTAGGAATTTTGCTCATAATGATCATTAATAAACTTTCTGTTGAGTAACTGGACCTCTTGCCTCAGTAAGCAGTGAGTGTTCACGTCAAAAGGTGGGAATTTTGCTTGGTAGCATTAAAACTGGTTTAGTTTCTTAGCCTTTTTTACTCGAGTTAGTAAGTCCTTAGGGGTATCTTTACACCTAATGCCCTAAAACTATCTGGTTTGGGAGTCATTGACTAAACACTCGCTACATGGATCAATTAAAAAGCTTAAGGGAACTAAACATGGTAAAATCTCATAATAAAAGAAAGAAGGAAATAAAACTATGCCATTATTGTTCATTTTGATTGGAAATTCGGTGAATCTTGAGACATGGAAACATTCCACATTAAAATTATTTGGAACCTTCATTTTTATGTGCTAATTCACTTTATAACTGATTCAGACTTGTGATGCCTTAGCCTACTTCTTGTAAGTAATTAAATTTTAAAACTCTTATTCATTGTGAAGATGGGTTGTATTTTAAGCTTACTCATGAATAAATAACATGGTTTTGTGTGTGACTTAAATTTTTGGACACCATGAATAATGGATTTATCTTCGTGTTGTTTGTTTTTCCATTTAGTTTTTAGTTCATATTGCTAAGAGTCTAGCAACATGTGAGTTTGGGGGTGTGATAAGTGCTTAAATATTCGTATTTAAGCCCCTTAATTTACATTTGTTAAGACTCCTAGTTGTGCTATTTCATGCTATTTTATGTCTTTTTTTTGTGTTTTCTAGGTTTTTGAAGAAAATGAAGCATTATTTGGCTTAGAGAAAAAATCTGGAAAAACTTGAAGTTGCTTAGTGCGATCAATCACAGCACCCTACGATCGAGTGCAACAGCGCTCAAGTACCCATGCCAGGATGAAGCACACATGCACTCAAGCGCAGCAGTCTATGATCGAATGCACATGCACAACAGAGAATAGTAAAACGATAGAACCTGTTTTGGAAAGTAAGAGTAGGGTTTTGTTTTATGAATTAGGGTTTCCAGATGTCCCTAAACCTTATAAATAGGCTTGTAAACACAGAAAGAATGGAGCTTCTTTATTTAAGTTTTATGAAGATGTTTAACATCAAACTCATGTGTAACTAAATTACTAGCAAGGGCTTGATTGAAGCCCTAATTATGTTTACTCAATAATTTAGTATTGGCACCTTTGCGATATTTATATTATGATGCTTAACTTGATTAATGCCTATTTTCTTGAATTCCTCATATGTTTTTGCCTGATCAATATATGCATTTGGTATGGACTAATTAGTTAAATCAATTTGGATGACCGAGTCCTGGGTTTAACAATAGTAACAAAAGAAATCCACACCGGGTTCTTAGGTTAATCAACATGGGAAACCGGGAGTATATACCATGCCCTAAGTCTCGTGTGTTTGTCGATTTCCACATATATTATGCTTTCTTAAGGAACAACTTAGTATACAGCATGCTGAATTCTTTAAGAAAGAAAAGAGTTAGAGTATATATCATGCCTAACTCATTGCATAGGGAAATCAATAGCTTAAGAAGTGTACATCATGCCCTTAGGTTGATAGATATTAGGTATTCATGATGTGATTAAAGCATTGACATATTGTTTTATTGTGAAAGCATGATTAGTGGTGGATATCAAGTCCCTACGCTTTTATCATTATCAATTCAAACTCAATATTTATTTCTATCATATTATATATCAAAACTAATTCTAAAACAATATTTATCAATCCCTGTGGAGATGATCTCGCTTTTGCACACTATACTGCTATGTTAACCTTGTGCACTTGCAAGAAAACTGTTCAACTATTTGCTTATTAGTTTAGGTAGATTTTTGCACAACAGTAGCTGAGTTCAGTTTCTTGTAATCAATGCACATTCTCCATCCTGTAGTCATCCTAGTGGGCACTAGCTCATTCTTCTCGTTTAGCACCACTGTAATCCCAGACTTCTTAGGCACAACATGAACTAGACTAACCCATCTACTATTTGAAATTGGGTAGATAACTCCTGCATCTAAGAGTTTTAAAATTTCTTTCTTCACTACCTCTTATAGGTTAGTGTTTAGTCTCCACTGAGCTTCTCTCACAGGTTTGGCACCATCCTCTAAAATGATCTTATGTATACATGTAGTAGGACTAATACCCTTGATGTCACTTATACTCCATCCTATGGTTCTCCTAAGTCTGCTAAGCTCCTTCACAACTCTCTCCTCTTGGGTTTGGGTCAAAGTAAAGGAAATAATCACAGGATATGTGTCTCCCTCTCCCATAAATATGTACTTAAGGTGCTTAGGCAACTCTTTAAGTTCAAGCTTAGGTGGAGTAGTATCTTCCCTAGGTAGAGAACTTGGCAATTCTAAAGGTTTGCTAGACTCTTATTGGGGTGACAATGGTATTGCACTATCTAACATCTCATGATACCCTTTAGTCTCATCTTCTAGAGTTTCCTCTACTCTCTCAGTTATAACAGCAACTTCAAGCTTGTCCTCTAGTTCTGTCTGCAAATAAGTGTCATAAATAAGTGAGTCTACACCATCAATAAAATAACACTCATCATTAGTAGAAATAGAAGAAGGAGTGGTTAGAGAATCAAACACTTTAAATTGTATAGTCTCTCTTAAGACTGTCATTGTTAAACTCCCATTATGGACATCATCTTGCTTGTGGCCATAAACGGTCTACCAAGAATAATTGTGTGCTCTTTGTCCATAGATGGGGTTCTTTCATTCTCCAATACCACAAAATCCATAGGCACAATCACTTTATCTACCTGCACCAATATATCCTCAACTATTCCTTTAGGATATTTAACTAACCTGCCAATGAGTTGAAGGGACATAGTTGTTGACTTAAGCTCCCCAAAACCTAGTTGCAAGTATATTGAATATGGCATGAGATTTATACTTGCTCCTAAGCCTAGCATTGCTTTGGTTACCTTCTTGTTTCCTATGGTGATGTTGATGATGAAACTTTCGGGATCTTTCAGCTTAGGTGGCAATCTTTGTTGGAGCACTGCACTAGCAACTTCTGACACCATCACTTTCTCGTTCTTCTCATATTTCCTCTTTTTGGTGTTAAGTTCCTTAAATAATTTCACATATGATGGCACATTCCTGATAACATCCAAAAGAGGCAAATTAATATTCACTTTAGAAAGCATGTCAAAAATATCAGAAAATTTTTTATCCTTTTTAACATCCTTCAGACGGCTTGGATAAGGAATAAGAGGTCTGTAAGGCTCGGTCGCCTTATGTAGTGTCATGAAGGAAGATGGCTCCTTCTCCTTGCTCTCCTCACATGTTTGAGAAGACTGTGGATCTTCAACTGGATTTCCTTTAGGAGTGTCATGCTCCTTTTGCTTCTCAATTGATTTTCCTGCATCACGTGGCAAGTCATAAGAAATTTTATCATTGGAATTTTTGTTAAGAATTTTACCACTTCACAGTGATAGCCTTTTCTTACTCAGGTTGGCTAGCCAACTTCCCTTTTTGATGTACTTACAATTGTTTCATAAGTTGCCCAACTTGTACTTCCACCCTCTTCATTGATGCCTCTAAGGAATCCAAACTTTGGCTATGTCTCTCATGGTTCTCTTTGTTAACTTGAATAAAAGCACTCAAGTTCTCCTCCAAAGTTGGATTTCTAAGCTGATTAGGTGGTGTAACTTGGTTTTGATATTGAACCGGTCTTGAACTTTGAGCATATGCTGGAGCATTGTTAGTCTTCCAAAAGAAATTGGGATGATTTCTCCACCCAGGGTTGTAAGTGTTAGAATATGGATCATTCCTCGCCCTAGGTTGGTAAGACTCCATTGCATTAACTTGCTCTTGTTCATTTCTTGCATAAGATTCATAAGACAAAGAACAAGTGTTAGCACCCTGACCAAAAACCCCACAAACTCCACATACCTCATTGTTAGGCGTGTTTGTGGTAGTGAGAAGATTAACTTGTTTGGTCAACTTTTCAAGTTGTATTGCCATATCATTGTTGGAGCTCAATTCATTAACCGTAACTCTCCTTCCTCTTACATTCTTTTGTTGGGAATTAGCACCCAATATCTCATGTTGTGTCAATCCATCATAGAAGAATTGATTTTGCCGCTGCAATGGGTAATGAAGGTGCAGACATTGGACTAGAAGTATCTTGAACCTGTCCCATACTTCATGGAAGGGTTCTCCCTCCATTTGTGAGAATGTGGCAATCTTTGTTCTCAACTCAGGGGTCTTCAGATGGGAGTAGAATTTTTTCATGAACCGATTGTAGACCGCTTCCCATGTAGTCAAAGAACCGGGTGGAAGAGTCATCAACCACGCTTTTTCTCTATCTTTTAATGTGTAGGGGAAGCATCTCATCCTGAGTTGATCCTCATTCAGCCCCTGTAGAGGAAAAGTCTGCACTGTTGCATAGAAATCCCTTATGAATATTAATGGGTCTTCATTTGGAATTCTGTAGAATGAAGGGATATTTTTTATCTCACAATTTTGTGCAACTTCCCCCAATTGGATCCAAGATGTGGAAGTGCCGATGATCGGCCTTGGATGCTCATTCATCATAATTTGTCTTTCAGCTCTTTCTATTCTTTCAGGCTTCTCTTTTTCTATTCCCTCAACCTTGTCTATTGCTGGCACTAGATTTCTCCCTTGGGATCTTCTACCGTGCATGTACCTGAGGAAAAGAAAAGAATAATTAAGCTACCAAGAATCAAGAGAGTGAAAATCAAGAAACAAATTAATACCAATTTAAATCAAGAAAATCAAGAAGCAAATAAAGAAAATTTGACGAAATAAAAGAAATAAAAATTACGCCAAAAAGAAAGAAAAGAAATAAAAAAATAAGAACAAAGAAAATAACTAAAGAATTAAACGCCAATTCCTCGGCAACGGCGCCAAAAACTTTATGTGCAAATTTTAAATGCTCGCAAGTGCATAAATCATAAATAGTATTGCGATGAGTTTACTCTTAAGGTCGATCTCTCAAGTAATTGCAGTGGTTTAGATCCTAAATTCCTTTATTAAAATTACTAAAACAAACTCTAAAATTAAATCCTAAACACTCTAATTAAAAGATTGGTGAAAAAAAATTGAAATAAAAACAATTAAACAAAACGAATTATAAAGAGATGAGTATAATCAATGAAAACAATTGGGAGTTTAGCTTGCTATCCAATCATGAATTGGAACATTTGGTGAATATAAAGAATTAATCAACATCTAAGACTATTGGTATTTCCACTAAGACTAGAGAATGCCATTGACTATATTTATTCTCAATTTATAACTAATTAATTAAATCTCATGGATTGTTTCATCAATTAATTAGTTAAATTAAGTATAAGGAAAACGCAACCACCTAAATCACAATTTGATTTGAATCCTGATTTAAATTCCTATTCAAAAAAGCTTAATTAGGTTTAGATGATTTGTTCTCAACCTAATCTTAAATATTAACCTTAACTATCAATAATATATGGCCAATCCACAAGCAATAATCAAAGGTATGAAGAATACTGAATAAGAAATAATCTAGAAAATTTCATAAAACTAAATCCACCAAAATATCCAAAATAATCAAGGCAGCTAAGCCAAACTCCCACTAATGTGTTCAGCCACTCATGTTTAAATCCCAATCACAGAATTCAAAAACTAGGGTTACAAGCATATTAAAGGACAAAAGGAGCAAAGACAGAATTTCTTCCCGAATTACAAGATGAATCCTCAAAGTCTTGAAGTGATTGATCGTCATCTTCAATCTCTTAATAAGCCGTCTTGATGAAAGAAACCGTCTCCTACTTCAATCTCCCAAAACTCCTCTTGATAATATCTCTCTAAAAAAACCACAGTCTCCCCCCCTCCTCGGGTTCTCTGAGTCTAAATTCCTATATATAGCTGTATGGAGATGGCTTTATAAACTGAAAAGTTGCCTTAAGGTTTCTGTTTAGGCTATATGCTTTCACTACTATCCAGGCCCAATTCTACTACTGTCCAAGCATGGTTCTACTGCTATCCAGGCCGTGTGCTTCTTCACTTCTGCCACTCTGAAATCACGCACCGCCTGACCTTTGTCTACTAAAACTTCCATAACTTTCTCTAGAAAAGTCATATTTATTAGCCGTAAAATTCTCTAGAAAATAGAAATTCGGATATTTCCAAGCATATATGGCTCATCTCCTAGTTCTTCCTGAATCAATACAGTTTAATCCGCAAAAAATGACTTATCTATATGGGCAATTCTGGAAATTTAGTGAAACTTTTTTTCACCCTTTGCTAGTGACAACATAACTTAGCAAAATGCTCAATTTATCTTTAGTAGTCTAGAAATGATAAGTTTTGTTGCACTCCAAATCCCACCAGCTTTACTTCAAATGAACTCCAAATGCTTGTGAACCTGTAAAACAATGAAAAACAAATCAAAGTAACAAATTCCTAAGCTAAACATATAAATAAATACTTTAAAAACATACAAAATACTAGGAAAAATATTCATTAATCAATGTCCTTCCTTTATCAATTCTCCTCCAAGTGTGAAATCGGAGGCATCAATGTGCACCTCAAAAGGCTTAGAGTAATTGGGTAAAGCCAACACAAGTTTCTTAGTAACGACTTTCTTTAATTCTTCAAAAGCACGAGCACATTTCTCATACCAACCCCAAGAGTATCCTTTCTTTAATAAATTTGTTAAATGATCTGCTATGGAATAATACTTCTTGATAAACCTGCGATAATAGTTAACTAACCCAAGGAAATATCTTAACTCCATAGCTCTAGTAGGTGCCATCCAATCTCTTATTACGTGGATTTTTGCTTCATCCATGTGGATTTTTCCTCACCCCACAATATGGATAGTAAAATTTACCTTTTCTTGTGCAACAAATAGTTTTCCTTCTTACCATACAGTTCGTTGTCTTATAGAGTCTTGAGAACTTTAGTTAAGTGCACCACATGCTCAGTCAGGTTTTGATTGTAAATGACAATGTCATTTAGATATACTACTACAAATTTATTGATAAAAGAGGTCACATTTTGTTTATGAGGGTGAGAAACGTGGTCGGAGCATTATTTAACAATAATGGCATAACTAGGAATTCAGAAGATCTGTATCTCATCAGATAAGTTGTTTTAGGTTCGTCTACCTCAGCAATACGCACTTGATAATACTCCGATTGCAAATCTAATTACAAAAGTACCTAAAACCACTAAGTTGATCAAATAAATCTGCAATTAGAGGAATGGGGTTTTTGTTCTTTATCTAAAACCACCAAGTCAATGCATAGTCGTAAGGATATGTCTCTATTTTTCTAAATTAACATCAGTGTGCCAAATGGGGCTTTAGAAGATCTGATGTATCCTACGTCGAGCAACTCTTTTACTGTCTTTGTAACGCTTCAAACTCAAGAGGGGCCTTTCGGTAAGGAACTATTGCTAGTGGCTTTCTTCTAGGTTATACCTCAATGGCATGATCCACTTCTCTTCTAGGTGGTAGTTGATAGGAGCTTAAATATTCATATTTAAGCCTCTTAATTTATATTTGTTAAGCCTTTTGTTTACGTATTTTATTCTATTTTACTTCCGTTTTGTGTTTTCTATGTTTTTTATAGGCTTGTGAAGAAAAGAAATCATTTTGAAGCTTTAAAGGAAGAAAACCCAAGATCTGGAAAGAGCTAGTGAGATCGAGCGCAATATGGCTGCGATCGAGTGCACAAGCAATCGTGCGCACACATAGAAGGCTCGAGTGCACCCATGCGCTCGAGCGCAGAAGCATGCGATCGAGCGCACACACAGAGAAAGGCGGCAAAGCCAGTTTTGGAAAGATTTCTTCCAAACCTATTATGGAAATTAGGGTTTCGAGGCACCTTTAGAACCCTATAAATAGACCCTTAAAACACAAAAACAGTATCTCCCTTTTGAGGAGCTTATCTTCCTTTTAGTTTAGTTTTTGTTCGGGGAGATTGGAGAAGAAAACTGTGGAGGAGAATTGATGACTCTTCTCTCGGGTTTCTTCTTTCCTTTATTTTTATTATGTGTACTTAAACTTTTAAAATGGCTTGGTTGAAGCCCTAATTATGTTTAACCAATAATTCAATATTAGCCCCTTTGCAATACTTATGCTGTGATTCTTAATTTGATTAATACCTATTTTTATTTATATTCCTCATATGTGTATGTCTGATCAACTTATGCATGTGGTATGGATCAGTTAGTTGAATAAATTTGGATGACCGAGTCTTGGGTTTAACAATAGTAACAAAAGATATCCACACCGAATTCTTGGGTTAATCAACATGGGAAACTGGGAGTGGACCAAACCTTAGGCCCTATGTGGTTGTCGATTTCCATAGACCTTATGCTCTCTTAAGGAACAACTCAGTATACACCATGTTGAATCCCTTAAGAGAGAAAAGAGTTAGAGTATACACTATGCCTAACTCGTTGCTTAGGGAAATCTATAGCCTAAGGTGTGGACCAAGCCCTTAGGTTGACAACCAGTAGGTATTCATAGCATGAGTAGAGCATTGGCATATTGTTTTGATGGGGTAGAATGATTAGTGGTGGATACCAAGTCCCTATGTCTTTATTATTAGTGTCTAAACTCAATATTTATTCCCATCTATTTTTACTTTGTGAAACTAATTCTAAATCGAAATTCACCAATCCCTGTGGAGATGATCTTGCACTTACACACTATGCTACTACTGACCTTATGCACTTGCAAGTAAAACTAGTATGGTTATTTGCATATTTATTTAGGTAGATAATCGTTCCAATAAGTTTTTGGCGTCGTTGCTGGGGATTGTGCTAAATTTCTTTTTGGAATTATTTTCGTTAGTTATTTTATTTTATTTTATTATGTTCCATTTTATTTTTATTTTTATTTTTATAAAAATTCAGATTTATTCCTTCTTTTCGTTTTCTGTTTTTGTTCAGGTGTGCAGAGGAGGAGTTTCTATCCTCATTACGATCGAGCGCACTCCTTGGTGCGATCGAGCACAATCCCAATGCGATCGAGTGCTGTTCTTGGTGCACTTGAGCGCAAAAGCTCTAGAGAGTACCCGAGAAGCAGTACTGAAACTGCTATACTGAAGCTTTTCAACTAATTCATTTGAAGGAGAAGCACTAATGGCAGAAGCTAGTTATGATTATCTAGCTGCTATGGAGAGGAAGTTAGATATGCTTATAAAAGCCATGACTGCTCAAAACATCTCACCTAGTCCACGAGCCAAACAACTCCAAGTATGTGCTATATGTTCTTGTTTTGATCACACTACTAACAATTGCCCTTTGTATTCATCTATAGATCAAGAGCAAGCAAATTATGTGGGACCGAACAACTACAACATATATGCAAATACCTATAATCCTGGATGGAGGAACCAAACCAACTTCTCATGGAGCAATGATCAAAATGCCTTGTGTTGACCCTTGCCTGTATTTTAATGATGGAAAAACACAACTGTTATTTAACTAACATGTTTAAACTAAGTTGTATTAAGGATCAAACACATTCAACCAAGGAACAAAGTGCAAAAACTCGAACCAAATCAAGTATCGAGTGAAGACTGAAGATCGAGTATAGGTCTTAAGGTTTAGAACCAATATAAGTCTCACTCATACATTGTATTAGCTTGTTCAATGGCTCAAACACAAAAGGTTTTTCTAAAACCATTATTTTTAAATGTTTTTAATGAAAAACAGAAGAAAAACTAGGTTGGAAGACAACCCAGTCGACTGGGTACATACACCAGTCGACTGGTATATAGGTCAGAAGATACCTAGTCGACTGGATGAAACAACCCAGTCGACTGGTACTTTGACCAGTAAGTTTCCAGTCGACTGGATGAATCTACCCAGTCGACTAGTAAAATGGATAAAAAGTCCCCAGTCGACTGGATGATATATACTAGTCGACTGGATACCCAAAAGGTCTAAAAACGAGTATTTTTCAAGTGAACCCAATCGACTGGTATCTCGACCCAGTTGACTGGTAGTTCAAAAATTGGACTCCAAATCTGAACGTTTTAAAGTAAATCTTTTTCAAATTAAAGTCCTAAACGGCCATATTAATTGATTGCTATATAAACCCATTCAGTTAAGCATTCAATAACAAGCTGCACATATTCAAAAAGAGTTGATCTCACATAATCAAGTTTTTATACTCTTGAAACACAAAAAGCTTTGAAATAATCTTGTTGAGCCATTTCTTCAAGCTTTACTTTGAAAAAGAGACATTTTTGTTGTAATAAGCTTTCATTTGCTGTCTCTCTACATTTTACTTTACACCATCTTTGTAAAGGGATTACTTCCGAGAGGAAGGGGAAACTTCCGAAAGGAAGGGGATTGTTCGATTTAAGCAATTCCTGTAATTTGCTTGTGTACGGTTTGTGCAACACCCAGCTAAGTTGTGCGACTAAGTTTTCTTAGTGGATTACTTCAAGGAGTTCCTTGAAGAGAGTGAACGTAGGGTCGGAACGAATCCGATATTGCCGAACCACTATAACTGTGTTTGCATCCTCTTTCTTTAAACTCTTTATTTATAGCTCATTACTTGTATTTATTATTTGTTGCTTATCAGTTTTTATAAACTTGTATTAATTCCGCAAAAAGTTTTTAAAAACCCAATTCACCCCCCCTCTTGGGTTGAAACCTCGAGCTACAATTGGTATCAGAGCCTCGTTCTCTTTATTAGGCTTAAAATCCTAGAGTTGATCCAATGGTAGCAAATAGCTACTCTGAGGGACATTCTTATACTAGACCACCATTGTTCAATGGCTCAAATTATAACTATTGGAAAAATAGAATGAAAATCTTCGTCGAAGGACAAGATTACAATCTATGGAGAATTATAGAAGAGTGACCTAAAATTCCTTCAAAAGAAATAGTTATTGGAGAGACTCTTCATACAATGCCTAAACTCAAAACTGAGTTTACTGACGAGGATTGTAGAACGATGTCTCTCAATAGCAGAGCAACAAGCATGCTACATTGTGCATTAGATATTTCTGAATATAACAAAATATCTGCATGCGTTTCTGCTAAAGAAATATAGGACAAATTACAAGTCACATATGAAGGAACAAGTGAAGTAAAAAAGCCTAAAATTTACATGCTAATTTCTGAGTATGAATCTTTTAAGATGTCTCTTAACGAAACCATTTCTGAAATGCACTCACAATTCACCACTATTATAAATGGTTTAAAATTGCTTGGCAAGAATATTGAGGATGTTGAACTAACCAGAAAAATCTTAAGATCTCTGCCACCAGAATGGAAACCAAAGAGGACAGCCATTCAGGAGGCCAAAAATCTTGACAAGCTTGATGTTGAGACGCTGCTTGGGTCATTATTGACATACAAGATAGAAGAAATGACTCCCATCATCAATGATGATGAGAAGAAGAAAAAACAAATTGCTCTCAAAGCTTCTACGAGCAATAAAGAAAAGGAATTAGAACAAGAAGCAGAGAGCAGTGAAGAGGATGGTGAAATGGCTTTAATCACCAGACGATTCCATAGGTTCTTGAAGAAAAGCAAGAAACCTTACTCAAAGGATCCCACCTCAAAAAGGGAACCACTTATGTGCTATGGCTGCAAGAAGCCAGGACATATAAAAGCTGACTGTCCGGTTTCAAACAAACCATACAAGGGCTTCAAGAAGAAAGCTATGGTAGCAACTACCTAGAGCGATGACGAAGAAGATGACTCATCAGACAAAGAAATCGGATACGAGGAAATTGCCAACCTTTGTTTGATGGCAATCGATGATGAAAGTGAGGTAACATCTTCTCCCTCTTCAAAAAATAATATTGTTACTAGTAGTGAAGAACTGCTAGAAGTCATAAATGAAATGCATGAATTATTAAAGAAATTTGATTCTAGAAATTCTGTTCTTAAGAAAGAAGTATCATCTCTTTCTAAAGAAATGATAATTCTTAGAGAAGAAAAAGAAAAATTATCATCCTTACTGTATGATTCGTCTCAAGATTTTCTTAAAGATGGAAATGAGAATTTGAAAAATAAAATTTCTGAATTAAACAGCACTATATCTAGACTTATGCTTAGTAAAGAAAAACTTGATGAAGTGCTTTCTTCCCAAAGATTAAGTGGAGGAAAATCTGGTGTAGGATATTCTCCATTGGGAAAACAAAAAACAAAAGAGAGCTTATTCATGAAAGCCTCTTGTGTAGATGGAGCTTCTACTTCAAAAGCTCCTAGCATTGTTAAAAGCACTCCCTCGATAAATGCTAGGAAGTCTAGAAACTTAAATGATCATACTAAATTGAAGCATCCTAAAAATACTCATGCTTATATGTATGCTCATTCTAGAAATGCTCATATACATCCTAGAAATAATTATCATGCTCATTCTAGGAACAATGTGTATAATCAAAGAATGCATTCTGCTCATGCTCATCCTAGGAATTATCATCATGGGTATCCTAGAATGCATCATCATACTCTTTATAGAAATGACATGAATTTTCATACTCCTTACCATAGAAACATGTATCCTAGGAACTATTATCCTAAGGATTATAGGAATTCACATGTAAGACATCCTAGAAATTTCTATGACTATCATGCTAGGACTGTGCATCATAAACTTGTTCATAGAGCACCTCATGTTAAGAAAGTATGGGTCCCAAAAGGAACCGTATTTTCAAGGACTAACCCCAAAGGACCCAAGAAATTTTGGGTACCTAAAAGTGCTATCGTATATCCTTGTGTGATGTAGATTTGCCTTCACACCAAGGAGAAAGGTAACTGTTGGTACCTTGATAGCGGTTGCTCGAAGCATATGACCGGTGATAAAAACGTATTCAAGGAGCTAACTCTAAGAGATGGTGGACTTGTGACCATTGGAGACAATACTAAAATAAAGATCATCGGGCATGGAAAAGTCGGTAATGATTTCTCAACCTTAGATAATGTATTGCTAGTACAAGGCCTTAAGCCAAATTTACTTAGCATTAGTCAATTATGTGACAAAGGATACAAAGTCACATTTGAGACCTCTCAGTGTCTAGTTATAGACATCAAGAGCAACAAGATCAAATTCATTGGCCATAGACATGAAAATGTCTATATAGTTGATTTGAAATCCTTGCATTCTGATAATGAAAAATGTTTTCCTGCTTTTAGTGAAAATCAATGGCTATGGCATAGAAGGCTTGGTCATGTAAACATGAATTTGCTAAAAATTGTTTCAAGAAAAGATTTAGTTATTGAACTTCCTAAAATCAATTTTGAAAAAGACAAAATTTGCAATGCTTGTCAAATGGGAAAACAAACTAGGATATCTTTTAAAGCAAAAAATGTAGTCTCAACTACTAGACCTTTGGAACTTTTGCATATGGACTTATTTGGTCCAATTAGTACCATTAGTCTAGGTGGCCATCAATATGCTCTTGTTATTGTTGATGACTATTCAAGATATACCTTTGTTATTTTTATTGCTTATAAGGATGAAGCTTTCAAAGGATTTGAAAAGTTTTGCAAAAAGGTACAAAATGAAAAAGGAATTTTTATTTCAAGCATAAGAAGTGATCATGGCAAAGAATTTGAAAATCAAAGCTTTTCAAAATTTTGTGATGAAAATGGAATTAATCACAACTTTTCAGCTCCTAGAACTCCTCAACAAAATGAAGTTGTTGAGAGGAAAAAAAGAGTTCTAGAAGAATTTTCAAGAACAATGCTTTGTGAAAATAATTTACCAAAATATTTTTGGGCTGAAGCCGTGAATACTTCTTGCTATATTTTAAATAGAATTTTGATAAGGCCTTTGCTTGATAAAACTCCATATGAACTATGGAAAGGGAGAAAGCCCAATATTTCCTATTTTCGTGCTTTTGGTAGTAAGTGCTTCATCTTAAATAACAATAAAACTAACTTGGGTAAATTTGATTCTAAGACTAATGAAGGGATATTTTTAGGATATTCAACTACTAGTAAGGCTTATAGAGTTTTCAATAAGAGAACTCTAGCAGTAGAAGAATCTGTGCATGTAACTATCGATGAATCTAACCCAATGAGTAGTGGAGAAGTTTCCTTTAAAGATGATGCAGATTTTATTCCAAGAATGGAAACTCCTACTCCCATTGTTGACCCAAAAGTGAGTTCTTCTCAAACAAATGAAGGGATGGCAAATCCCAATTTAGACCAACCATCCTCAAGTCAACAAGAGAAAAATCTACCCAAGGATTAGAGGTATGTAAATCATCATCCAATTGATCAAGTAATTGGTGATCCTTCACAAGGGGTAAGAACTCGCTCTTCCATTAGAAATATTTGCAATTTTGTAGCTTATTTGTCTCAAGTAGAACCTAAGACATTTATAGAAGCTGAAAAAGATAATGATTGGATAATTGCAATGTAGGAAGAGATAAATCAATTTGAGAGAAACAATGTTTGGAAACTAGTTCCAAGACCTAAAGATCATTCAATTATTGGAACTAAATGGGTATATAGAAATAAAATGGATGAAAATGGTATAGTAACTAGAAATAAGGCTAGACTAGTTGCTAAGGGATATAACCAAGAGGAAGGAATAGATTTTGATGAAACTTATGCTCCTGTAGCTAGATTAGAAGCTATTCGAATGTTATTAGCCTTTGCACGCTTTAATAAATTCAAGCTATTTCAAATGGATGTGAAAAGTGCCTTTTTAAATGGATTTATAGAAGAAGAGGTTTATGTTGAACAACCTCTTGGATTTGAAAATCCTAGTCTTCCAAATCATGTCTATAAGCTTTCTAAAGCTCTATATGGGTTGAAGCAAGCTCCAAGAGCATGGTATGAAAGATTAAGTAAATTTTTGATTGACAATGATTTTGTAAGAGGTAGAATAGACACAACTCTCTTCACAAAAATGACACTTTGATAGTTCAAATATATGTTGATGATATTATATTTGGTGCTACTAATGAATCTATGTGTCAAGAGTTTGCAAAGTGCATGCAAGGTGAATTTGAAATGAGCATGATGGGAGAACTTACCTACTTCCTTGGACTGCAAATCAAGCAACTAAAAGGAGGTATCTTCATCAATCAACAAAAGTACATCAAAGATCTACTAAAAAGGTTCGGGATGGAAAGCTCAAAGCCACTTGGAACGCCTATGAGCACAACCACCAAATTTGATCTTGATGAAGGAGGTAAAACTGTAGATTCTAAATATTATAGAAGCATGATAGGTGATTTACTGTATTTGACTGCAAGTAGACCTGATATAATGTTTAGTGTATGCATGTGTGCTAGATTTCAGTCTAATCCTAAGGAATCATATGTAGTTGCAGTAAAAAGAATCCTTAGATATCTACAAGGGACCCAGACCATAGGATTATGGTACTCTAGAGAATCATCTTTTGAGCTAGTAGGATATTCGGATGCTGATTTTGCTGGATGTAGGTTAGATAGAAAAAGCACAAGTGGAACATGCCAATTCTTAGGTGCTATGTTAACTTCTTGGTTCTCCAAGAAACAGAATTCAGTTGCACTATCAACCACTGAGGCGGAATATGTAGCAGCTGGCAGTTATTGTGCCCAAGTATTATGGATGAAACAACAACTAGAAGACTATGGCATGAGTCTCAAAAATATTCCTATATTTTGTGATAATACTAGTGCCATCAACCTAACCAAAAATCTTATTCAGCACTCTAGAACCAAGCATATAGAGATTAGACATCATTTCCTAAGAGATCATGCTCAAAAAGGTGATATAAGATTAAAATTGATACCTTCAGAAGATCAAATAGCTGATATTCTTACAAAACCCTTAAGTGAAGCTAGTTTTTGTAAGATTAGAATGTTGATGGGATTGCTTGATTTTGATAAACTGAATGTTTGATTACATCTCATTTCATCATTTGCATGTTTGACATTGAGTGATAGAGTATTAATCCATGTTTAATTATTTCCCTCACTCAAAAATGTCATAGATAAACAAAATCGTGCTAAAAAAAAATTCAGGACTGGAAATTTTACTAAGGGTTCAGTCGACTGGTAAATGTGCTCCAGTCGACTAGTAAGTCTCTGTCAAATATTCCAGACGACTGGTAAGTCTTCTCCAGTCGTCTATAAGATCAAATCCTGTTTGGAGCCAATTTTTTGAAAAACTCTTGTCCTCTAGTCGACTGGTAAAGATAGCCCAGTCGACTGGTAAAGAAACTGTTCATCTTTTCAAAGGGACCCAGTCGACTGGTATATCGACCCCAGTCGACTGGTATCGCGATTCTATAAAAGAGACTGTTCATTTTCGCCATTTTTACGCCATTTTCAAATAGCCCAAGCTTTCTCTCTCTAGAAAAATTCATCATTTTGATCCAAAAACCATCCCAATCCTTTCTAAACACACCGATCTACTCATTCCTAAAGAGATTTTTAACTTTCTACGGTTAAAATCTCTCATTTTTACCAAAATCACTTTTTCCAAAAACTCAAGATTTCTCCAAAATGAGTGACAAAATCCGTATTAAACTCACAACAAGTGGACTTAATGCGCCTAAAAAGCCAAGGTCTTCAAAACCTTTGGCTTCGGAGTCGAAAGGGAAGGGAGCAGCAGGCTCATCCAGCAAGGAGCCCAGAACAGAGCTGGAGCAGACTCTGTTTTACAGCCCAGCGGCTCATAAGAGGTATAATACTATAATCCGTCACAAGAAAATCATGACGGGTAGAGTCGTTGATTTCGACTCTATTCGCCATGGTAATTTCGATATTCTACCAGCCTTTGAGGCAATAAATCTGACCCCACTGGTCAGAATTCATGAAAAATATTACCCGCGACTGATTCACCAGCTCTATGCGAACTTGGTGAAACCCAGTCCTCTGGTTCTGAGATTCAGAACCAGAGTTAGCGGTGTGGAGTTTGAGGTCAACACTGACCTGTTGATGAGCATTCTGAGAATCCCTATAAGGGGGGTTCAATGGAGTCTGGATGGATGGCCAGACAACTTTGAAGTTGAGGAGGCCTATCGGATAGTCAGGGGCGACCCTAACTATGTGTACAGACCCACTACATTTCATACATGTAGTGACTTGCCCCTCGACTCAAAGATGTTTCAGTTGATTGTCAGTTAGACCATCCACCCGAGACTCGGGAGTCGAGGGTATCTATCTAAAATAGATACGGTATTGATTTGGTGCCTAAAATCTGGGCACCACTTCAATATATATCCTCTGCTGCTCGCCAACATGATAAACGGCGAAGCAAACGACTCTGGGTGTCTTCCTTATGGGATGCTCATTACGCTCATCCTCCAGCACTTCCGAGTACCTTTGCCTGCTTCTGAGGCTCAGGATATCGGATTGACAGACATAATCAACATCTCATCTCTGAAGAAGATAGGATGCACTGTTCGTGAAGGGTTCCTTTATTCGAAGGCCGGAAAGCACCTAAGGATCCGAGATGATGCGAGCGACAGTGATGAGGATGCTGATACGGCTGCTGAGATGGAGACGGATACCCGAGCACCTCCCATTGGTGACTCGAGTACTGGTCAGACTGGTTACGGTGACATCCTATGAGCTATCATGAGCTTTCAGATGACGATAGAGTCCGGTTTTCAGTCCATGCAGTCTGATTACCAGAGACTGAGCTCCTCCATAGACCACCTACGGGACGACTTCGAGTTACATCGAGAGCACACCGAGAGTTCCCTAGCTGAGATTAGGGAACTTCTTCGTGACAGCTCGGACTCTCCCGCACCTTGAGTCTCTATCTTTTGTTTTTACTTAGCAGTTTTCCAGTTCTTATCACATAGCACGGACATCTCATGTACTACTATTTTTTTCTTAGTTATGGCTCTGTGAAGCCCTGATTGTATTGACTTTTTCTCTATGATGATATATTACTATTAGCCATATTTATTGCATTTATTTACACTATTTGTGATATGTTAGCACTGTTTTAAAACTCTGTTTGGTCACTAAAACTGTTATAAAATGCTTATACGCTTGAAAACTTCCGGTTCTTCCCGGGAAGGCTTTCGAAATTCGAATGAAGCCAAATCTTCGCGTACAACTTTTTTTTCTTCTACTCTATTTGACTGTATTGGCTAAGTAGCTTATTTTTTATGTTATGCCCCCTTTGGTTGCTGTTGTCAAAACGGGAGAGAAAAATAAGAAAAACGAGAAAATCTAAGTAAACGCAACCAATGCATAGATTTAGGGGGAGCATTGCTCTATAACTTTGTAAAAATGTTTATTGATTGGTTGAGTTTGATTATGGATTGGTTGAAAGAAATATAAACTGTGTTTGCTTGTTTACAGGGTGGTTTTACTCGAAAAACATAGGAGACTCTGTCCAAATTTTTGTAAAATCCTAACACTTAGTTTTTAAAACTGTTTTTACATTATTAGTTTTGTCATCATCAAAAAGGGGGAGATTGTTGACCCTCGCCCGTATTTTAATGATGGCAAAACACAACTGTTATTTATCTAACATGTTTAAACTAAGTTGTATTAAGGATCAAACACATTCAACCAAGGAACAAAGTGCAAAAACTCGAACCAAATCAAGTATCAAGTGAAGACTGAAGATCTAGTATAGGTCTTAAGGTTTAGAACTAATGTAAGTCTCACTTATACATTGAATTAGCTTGTTCAATGGCTCAAACACAAAAGGTTTTTCTAAAACCATTATTTTTAAATGTTTTTAATGAAAAACAGAAGAAAAACTGGGTTGGAAGACAACCCAGTCGACTGGGTACATATACCAGTCGACTGGTATATAGGTCAGAAGGTACCCAGTCGACTGGATGAAACAACCCAGTCGACTGGTACTTTGACCAGTAAGTTTCCAATCGATTGGATGAATCTACCCAGTCGACTGGTAAAATGGACAGAAAGTCCCCAGTCGACTGGATGATATATACCAGTCGACTGGATACCCAGAAGGTCTGAAAACGAGTATTTTTCAAGTGAACCCAGTCGACTGGTATCTCGACCCAGTCGACTGGTAGTTCAAAAATTGGACTCCAAATTTGAACGTTTTAAAGTAAATCTTTTTCAAATTAAAGTCCTAAACAGCAATATTAATTGATTGCTATATAAACCCATTCAGTTAAGCATTCAATAACAAGCTGCACATATTCAAGAAGAGTTGATCTCACATAATCAAGTTTTTATACTCTTGAAACACAAAAAGCTTTGAAATAATCTTGTTGAGCCATTTCTTCAAGCTTTACTTTGAAAGAGAGACATTTCTGTTGTAATAAGCTTTCATTTGTTGTCTCTCTACATTTTACTTTACACCATCTTTGTAAAGGGATTACTTCCGAGAGGAAGGGAAAACTTCTGAAAGGAAGGGGATTGTTCGGTTTAAGCAATTCCTGTAATTTGCTTGTGTACGGTTTGTGCAACACCCGGCTAAGTTGTGCGACTAAATTTTCTTAGTGGATTACTTCAAGGAGTTCCTTGAAGAGAGTGGACGTAGGGTCGGAACGAATCCGATATTGATGAACCACTATAACTGTGTTTGCATCCTCTTTCCTTAAACTCTTTATTTACAGCTCATTACTTGTATTTATTATTTGTTGCTTATCAGTTTTTATAAACTTGTATTAATTCCGCAAAAAGTTTTTAAAAACCCAATTCACCCCCCCTCTTGGGTTGAAACCTCGAGCTACACCTTGAACTTTCAAGGGAAACAAAGGAACTCCCAACAAACAACCCACTCAGTTCTCGAATCCAAGAAAAGCGACCTAGAGAATCTTGTGATGCAGTTGGCAACTCAGCAACAACAATTAATAACCTCACAAGTTCAGTTTATGGCAAAGGAAAGGCAATTTCGGGCTGAGATCAGACAAACTACTGCACCGCATGAACAAGCCATTCAAAGATTGGAAGTACAAGTGGGGCAATTGGCTAAGAAGCTAAGTGATCAAAAGCAAGGTGTTTTTGAACAAGTTTTTCATGACCATCATGTTGATCCATTAGAGACCACCCTCACCCATTATTTCAAAGGATCAGATATTGAGCCAAAATCTGAAGATGTTACTAATGACATCATTGAAACTGTGCACCTCCTAGAGGCCTCTCAAAGACTGATAACGAAAAGGAAAAAAGTAGTATTAGAAAACACAAGAGTGTCAAATGGATCAGTGTACTTACTTAGATAATTTAGAGAGGCCTCTAGGAGGTGCACAGTTTCAATGATGTCATCAGTAACATCTTTAGATTTTGGCTCAATATCTAATCCTTTGAAATAATGGGTGAGGGTGGTCTGTAATGGATCAACATGATGGTCATGAAAAACTTGTTCAACAACACCTTACTTTTGTTCACTTAGTTCCTTAGCCAATTGCCCCATTTGTACTTCCAATCTTTAAATGGCTTGTTCATGCCGTGTCGTTGTTCGTCTGATCTCAGTCTAAAATTGCCTTTCCTCTGCCATAAACTGATCTAGTGAGGTTATCAATTGTTGTTGCTGAGTTGCCAACTGCATCACAAGATTCTCTAGGTCGCTTTTCTTGGATTCGAGAACTGAGTAGGCTGTGTGTTGGGAGTTCCTTTGTTGCCCTTGAAAGTTCAAGGCATTTTGATCGTTGCTCCATGAGAAGTTGGTGTGGTTCCTCTATCTAAGATTATAGGTATTTGCATATATGTTGTAGTTGTTCGGTCCCACATAATTTGCTTGCTCTTGATATGCAGATGAATACAAAGGGCAATTGTCAGTAATGTGATCAAAATAAGAACATATAGCACATACCTGGAGTTGTTTGGCTCGTGGACTAGGTGAGATGTTTTGAGTAGTCATGGCTTTTATAAGCATATCTAGCTTCCTCTCCATAGCAGCTAGATAATCATAACTAGCTTCCGTCATTAGTGCATCTCCTTTAAATGAATTAGTTGAAAAGCTTCAGTGTAGCAGTTTCAGTATTGCTTCTCGGGTACTCTCTGGAGCTTTTGCACTCGAGCGCACCAAGAATAGCGCTCGAACGCACTAGGATTGCGCTCGATCGCACCAAGGAGTGGGCTCGATCGCAATGAGGACAGAAACTTCTCCTCTGCACACCTGAACAAAAACAGAAAACAAAAAGAAGGAATAAATCTGATTTTTGATAAAAATAAAAATAAAACATAACAGAATAAAATAAAATAAAATAAAATAAAAAAGCTAACGAAAATAATTCCAAAAATAAATTTAGCACAATCCCCAGTAACGGCACCAAAAACTTGTTAGAACAATTATCTACCTAAATAAATATGCAAATAACCGTACTAGTTTTACTTGCAAGTGCACAAGGTCATTAGTAGCATAGTGTGAAAGTGCAAGATCATCTCCACGGGGATTGGTGAATTTCAATTTAGAATTAGTTTCACAAAGTAAAAATAGATAGGAATAAATATTGAGTTTAGACACTAATAATAAAGATGTAGGGACTTGGTATCCACCACTAATCATGCTATCCCAACAAAACAATATGCCAATGCTCTACTCATGCTATGAATACCTACTGGTTGTCAACCTAAGGGCTTGGTCCACTCTTTAGGCTATGGATTTCCCTAAGCAACGAGTTAGGCATGGTGTATACTCTAACTCTTTTCTCTCTTAAGGGATTCAGCATGGTGTATACTGAGTTGTTCCTTAAGAGAGCATAAGGTCTGTGAAAATCGACAACCACACGGGGCCTAGGGTTTGGTCCACTCCCGGTTTCTTATGTTGATTAACCCAAGAATCCAGTGTGGATATCTTTTGTTACTATTGTTGAACCCAGGACTCGGTCATCCAAATTGGTTCAACTAACTAATCCATACCACATGCATAAGTTGATCAGACACACACATATGAGGAATGTAAATAAAAACAGGTATTAACCAAATTAAGAATCACAACATAAGTATTGCAAAGACGCCAATATTGAATTATTGGTTAATCATAATTAGGACTTCAACCAGGCCCTTACTAAAAGTTTAAGTACACATAATAAAATTAAAGGAAAGAAGAAACCCGAGAGAAGAGTCGTCAATTCTCCTCCACAGTTTTCTTCTCCGATCTCCCCGAACAAAAACTAAACTAAAAGGAAGATAAGCTCCTCAAAAGGGAGATATTGTTTCTTCCTTTAAAGCTTCAAAATACTTTCTTTTCTTCACAAGCCTATAAAAAACACAGAAAACACAAAAAGGAAGTAAAATAGAATAAAATACATAACTTAACAAATGTAAATTAAGGGGCTTAAATATGAATATTTAAGCTCCTATCAGTAGTTAGTCGGGTAGATTGTTGGGCATTACATGTGGAATTCTTCTAGCACAACTTGAATTTCATAAGGTATTTTCCTTTGATGGGACCTTAAATCTTCTTCTATATTTAAAGCAACTAAGAATGTGGGCGCTCCATTCTTAAGTCCTTAGGATAGTTGTATAGCTGAGAGCACACCACCCCATTAATTTTATCTTTTGATTGGCACCACAAAACATGCACCATTCTTGGTTATGCACATTATGTTGTTATGGGATATTAAAGGGGCCTTCACTTTGTCAAGGAATGTTAGTCCGATTACAAGATCGTAGTCATCAAAGACCACTCTTGATAGCTCTTCATCCCCACTCCACTCCCCTAAGACCATTGGTACTCTCTGCCCAACCCCAAGGACGGGGACGACTTTAGAATTAATGGCTTTCATTGTTGCTGCTGTTAGAACAACTTCTAATTGCAACATTTTCGCTATAGTCTCGGGCATAAAAAGATGAGAGGCCCCTATCTGCGGTAACACTTAAACCTTTTTCCCCAGAAGTAAGGTTTCCACAAATATAGAGTCATACAATCACAATGTAAACTTTTCTTCCCCTTCCTATTAATTAGGATCAACCATAAGTGTCGCAAGCTTGTAGTATTTGAGGCACTCAAGAGCATAATGAATTACCTCACATATAAAACAAATAAGTCTTGGTCTTGATTAGGTGGAGGACTCACCTTGATAGGATTTTGTAGGATTGGTGTCTCTTAGTAGCTTCTCTCAATCATCTCTACCCCGATTCCCATATCTGCCTCGTCTAGTCTTGTAAACACTTGCTCTCTTTTTTGATCTCGACAAGGGACTCAGTCACAGTTATGATATCTGCAATATCTTGCAATTCTTTTCATTGTAACTCATTTTTTGTGTATCCTGTAAACCATCCATGAACACAAAGTATGTGTCCTTATCACCCACGTTAGGTATTTCAAGTAACAACTCTAAAAACTCTCGAACATATTCTTAAATAGAATCGTATTTTTGTCGAAGTGTATGAAGTTTTCCCTAGCTTTCATCCTTAACATGTTTGGGGTAGAATTGCCTCTTCAGTTCTGTCTTGAACTTGAGCTATGTAGTTATGGCACAATTGTCCCTTCTTATGTCATCACACCTACGCTTCCAACACACAGTTGCTATGTTATTCAAATAAAGAGACATAGTGCTTACCTTAGAAATATCTCCATGCATCCCTTAATGTCAAAGTAGCTCTTAAGTCCCCATAAAAAGTTTCCAATCTCCCATGCACTCTTAGAACCATCATAGTTCTTTTGCTTTGGCATCTCTACCCTTGTTGTGGCATGTGTAATTCCTATATTGTTGACCATCATAGCCTTGCACAAAATCAGCTTTTCCTTGAGCCGCTCAACCTCATCCTCAATGTCAACCACGACAGTTTTGAGGGTCTCGTCCCTCTTGGACAGTGCATTAAAAGCATAGTGGATGGTGTCATACAACATCCTATGAAGTTCTTCTTTGCCCAGCTCATATGCGACCATATCTAAGCATTGGTCCCAATATTGACCTTGGTCCTTGTCTTCTGCTACAACCATCTCAATATTTTTCACACCTTTCTCTAATGCAAAATGTGCATCGTACAATTTGCCCTTGTAACCCCTTGTCACAGGTGCGTTGTACGCGAGTTGATCTTGTCCCTCAATCTCCTTAGCCAACTTGTATGGTTCTAGAACCCCCTTACTCTAATACCAACTGTCATGTGATGAATTTTCCTTAATTAAACTCATGTTGTACTAGCAAAGATCACCCCATGTAATCTAGGCTAGCAAGCCTTAAACCCGAAAATAGTCCCTAAGTGAAAGAAAAAAAAATATGCCAAGAAATGAAAAGAAATTGGAGAACTCTATGATTTTATTAGACAACCCAATATTAGGTGATGAACATAATGGGGGTGCTTGGCCGTTTTATATAGGCAAGCTCCTAGCAACTAAAAAGGAAACTAAAAATAGTACTACTCCTATAGGTAGTTGAAATAACTAGAATATGAAATACTAATGCTGCATGGCAACACAAAATAGGAAAATAAGAAACAAGTAAGCGTTGCTCAAAATAGGAAAAAGGCAATCTATTGGGCGCACAAGATGGAAGGTTAAGAGTCGCATGGCATGACCTTAATACTAGCATTGGGCTTAGAACTAGCACTAAACTTGGAACGAGTGTTGGTACAGGGCTTGGAACCTGCACTGGACCTGACGCTACATAAAAGTTAGGGTGAGGTTTATATGCAGAATAGGTTGTTGTTGTGGTACAACAGACTGGACCATGACAATGGCACCTATAAGGCTAGAGAGTTGCTAGCGAAAGTGGACTCATATCCAACTAGATTTGAATCTTTCCGATTAGATTTGTCATGATATCTCATCTTAATATTTATTTTTTTAATCTTGATTTTTCCTTTTTTTTATTTATTAAATTAATAAACTCAAACTCAATAGTATTTATCAATGATATAGCTTGAGTTTTTATTTAGTGAAGGCAATTTTTTTAAAGTATATGTAACTAATGTTTAATGAAATTTAAAAGTAACTATAATAGTAAAAAGTTAACACATGTACATTGAATAAAAAAATCTATATTCATGTTTATCCTAGCTAAAATTGAGTACTAATGGATACATTATCAATAAAAGTTTAATATGAGAATTTTAAGAACTGTTGATGCCGAAAATATTCTGGGAACAGTGAAGGGCCGGGGAGCGGAACCTGCACACACAAAAACCAAAGAAAAACCCTAAGGAGTCACCGGAGAAGTTGTACCTCCGAGGAGACTCTCTGATGCCTAAGTTAGAATAAAACTTGAAAGAAGAAAACTTTATAAGAGTAGAGAGAGTGTTTTTCTATGTGTACCTTATGACGTAGAAAGCCCCCTTATATAGTGTGGGAGGTAGAATCCCGATGAGATCATATCTATTGATGAGATAGAATTTTTTTAAATTTCAAAGTCTTGATAGACCTAAGACCTATTCGAAGATAAGACTGAGCTTATCCCTGTGCTTGAGTGTCATAGTAAATTTAGGGTTTAGTGTGAAAGTATCGTTATTCCCTTTACCATATGTCTTTGTCTGATTAGTCACTTGTCTTTCTTGTGAATTTATCTTTTTGCCCTTGAAAAGTGCTACCTATCATTATGTCACTGACGAGAAATTTTCTCCTACATCAGATACCCCGCACATCCTTCAGTGCAACTATATAGTTGATGAAGTAGCTTGTAGGATGCGTGCCTAGTATGTGGTAACCAATGCTTGGTAAGTTATGCTCGGTATGTGTTGACCGAGGCTTTCCATGCTATGCTCGGCATATTGGTGTGTCCTACTCAACATGTTAACATAGCATAATGTGCTTGGCATGATATAGTTAAAGCTTACTATGCTTTGCATGGTGTAGCCAAGACTTTGTTGTGCTTGGCATGGTGTAGCGAAGGCTTTGTTGTTCTTGACATGATGTAGCCAAGGCTTTGCTATGCTTGGCGTGGTGTAGCTAAGGCTTTGCTGGGCTTAATGTCATGTAGCCAAGGATTTTCTTTGCTTAGCATGATGTAGCCAAGGCTTATTGCATCGTAATCGACATGCAATGGTCGAGGCTTAATTCTTCATGCTCAGCGCGTGATGGGAGAGGCTTAAGAGCTTTATGCCTGGCCTAAAATGGCCAAGGATTAATTCTTCATGCTCGATGTATGGTGGCCGAGGCTTAACGCACTTTGATAGTAACAGTGTGGTAAATAGTGTGCATAGCAAGCAGTGTGAGCAACAAGTAAAAGTAGTGCGCGTAGTGAGTAGTGTGCACAGCGAGCAGTGCGTGCAGCTAGGCCAACTAGTGTGATCTTAGAGAGATAAGTTCCACCTTATCTCTAGAAATAATTTTATTATAGGACTTTCATTCTTTGATCCGTCACTTGGTGGCCATCATGGCTAACCAACGTGGCCACCATCTGGCTCCTAATAGTACCTTGCCTCTTCCTAACCCCTCTTTAGCCTTCATTCAACCTTCAGCCTCTAGCCTCCACCTCTGCCCCTGCTCCTCCAGCCTCTACCCTTAACCCTACAACCGCAAACACTAACCCTAACCCTACAAATACTAACCCTACTCCCTCACTCTCATCTCCCCCTTCTTCTGTCGAGATCGTTTTTATATCGTCAAACCCAAACTCGTTTGTTCTACATTGCAATGCCAGATTGCTTTGGAAACATCTCTTCATAATCTGGCTATTTCATCAAATCCTTAAAATTCAATGGAGAATCGATGTTGTAAGTTTTAAATTACTCGTAAGCGCATAAGTCGTTTGCAATATAGTGTTGTGCAAGTGCGAGGTCGAATCCACAGGGAATTGCATTGTGAAAATATAATTTTATCTAAACTAACCTTATCTTAACCTAGTTTCGAATTTTGAATTGTATTTTTTGCAAAAGAAATATAAACTTAAACTAAATTGGTTTAAAACAAATGATAAAATAGCTAAGGTTTCTGAATCCACCTCACCAAAGTAAAACATATATTTTCATGTTCTATATAAAAGCAATCAAAAATTTCCATGAATCCAACTTTAAACAAAAAACAACGAATATCCTAACCAAACCAAAAGCATTAAATGTATCCGCTTTTAACAAATCACAAAGGAAATTCAATTTAATCAAAAATGATTCGATGTATCCATAAGATGAAACACAAGGAATATCTAATTTAACAATTAAAAGCAATCAATTATAAGATTTACTCAAATAATTGAACAAAACATTTATACTAAAAACATCAGAATTATTATGCGCAAATCTGAAAATATAATGCTAAACAATGGAAAGGCTTCATCTTCAACCTTAGCTGAAGATTTTAGCCTCTCATAATTATGAAACTAAAGTTCACAATACAATTGCTAAACATTAAACTTTAAAACTAAATAAAAAGAAATAAATTACTATACATGGGAGAAATTTCACTCGTTGTTGGGCTGCGCTTCCCCTCGTGGTAGCAAAGCCTTCAGGGTCCACCAAAATGCTAGCAGACGTCCACCGGATTACACCAAATGGCCCAGGAATTGCACACCGAATGATGAAGTGAGATGGTGCTTTTATAGGGGGAGTCCCGGAGCACAATAGGTTGCAAATTCAATGTGGGATACTGCCCGAGTGCACTGGGTCGCAGCATGGTGCGATCAATCGCATGTTGGTGCACTACAAAGCATTTTTAACCGATGTGGGATGTGCAAGTGCGCACTTGCGATTGATCGCAAGTCTGGTGCGATCGATCGCACTAGACATCTTCAGCTCGACCCTTGTCTACTAAAACGGCCATAACTTTCTCTAGAAAAATCATTTTTACGAGCCATAAAATTCCACAGAAAATAGACTTCCGGATCTTTCCAAGAATATATGGCTCATCTCCTGGTTCTTCTTGAATCAATACAGTAAAATCCACAAAAATGACTAATCTGTACAAGCAATTCTGGTAATTTTAGTGAACTCCTTTCCCAGTGCTTGTAAACCTGAAAAACAACGAAAACAACTCAAGTAACAACTTCTTAAGCTAACAAATGTAAATTAAGTGGCCAAAATATGCTATATTTGGCACTCATCAGATACCCCCAAACTTACATTTTGCTAGTCCCTTAGCAAAATAAAATAAAAAACTAAATGAAAAACAAAGAACATAAAGATAAGTTCATCACTCATGGTATCCAAAAATTTAAGGAGCACTCAAAACCATGATATTTATTCATGAGCAAGCTTAAAAATATAACTCATCTTCGCAATGAATAGAAATTTTAAAACCTAATTACTTACAAGAGGCAGGCTAAGACATCACAAGCTTGAATTAGTGTAAAGTGAATTAGCATATACAAATGAAGTTTCCAAATAACTTCAATGTACAATGTCTCCATGTCTCAAGATTCACAGAATTTCTCATTAGAATGAACAATGATGGCATAGTTTTATATATACATATTTTTTTATTTTTTTTAAGAAGGCTCTGCTATATTTAGTTCCCTTAAGCTTTCTAATTGACCCATGTAATGAGTGTTGAGTCAATGACTCCCAAACCAGATAGTTTTAGGGCATTAGGTGTAAAGACACCCCTAAGGACTTGCTAACTCGAGTCAAAAAGGCTACGAAACTGAACTGACCTTAATGCTACCAAACAAAATTTCCACCTTTTGACGTGATCACTCACTGCTTACTGAGGCAAGAGGTCCAGTTACTCAGCAGAAAGTTTCACAATGATCATTATGAATAAAATTCACACCTTTTGACGTGAACACTCACTGCTTACTGAGGCAAGAGGTCCAGTTACTCAGTGAAAAGTTTATTGATGATGATCATTATTTTTTCTTTTTTTTTAAAATTTTTTTTTCATGCTTTTCTATGCCCAAGTGTTCATCCAACAAGTCATCCAGTTTCAGTTAAGATAAGGAAACATACACATTAAAATCACATGTTATACCCCACACAAATATGTGCTACTATGCTCGTGTTAGATTAGGTCAAACATGTGAATTCTCGAATGCCTAAAGTAACTAAGGTTTAAAACTCTATCATAAGATCATGTGTTCAAAATTTTTAAGCTCACTAATGAAACCACATCACGATTTTTCAAGTCAACCAAAATTTTCAGACGAACATGAACATGCATTTATCTTCACTAAAAAACAACAAAAAATTAGGACAAAGTGTGTGAAATGTGTCTCCCATACCCCCAAACTTAAATTGCACATTGACCCTAATGTGTGAATAATATGGAAAGAGCTTACTGGGATATGGAGAACTATCTGGACTGGTATGGCTCATAGCATACCCCCAAACTTGAGTTGAAGTATGCGTTGTCCTTGAAAAATAAAGACTGGAAAACAAAAAATACTGGAAACAAATATTAATCATAAATATGAAAAAAAATAATAAATATACAGAAAGGATATGTTGTGGGGTGCCTCCCATGAGAACTAAGTTTAACATCTTTAGCCAGACCCAACATTAGTAATCATGCCCAACTAAGCGCTCCACCATCTGATCAATAAATGGGAGTAGAAAATGATCCTTCTTTGTGGCAGCATTCAACTTACGGTAGTCTATACATACTTTTCATCCTGACTGAACACGAATTGGAACCAACTTATCGTCCTTATTCTTCACTACTGTCACTCTAGCCCGCTTGGGCACGACATGAATCGGGCTCACCCACTTGCTAACAGAGATTGAATAATTGATCACTGCATCAAACAGCTTTATCACTTCAATCCTCACAACCTCTTGCATATTTGTGTTGAGCCTTCTTTGTGGCTCCCTCGATGGCTGGACATTCTCTTCCACACGTAACTTGGGCATCACTATCGAGGGGCTGATTCGCTTGACATCCTCAATAGTCCAGCCGATAGCTTCCTTGTGCTTTTTTAAAATGTCCACTAATTTATCCTCTTGAGCCTCAACCAAATCTGAAGCTATAATCACAGGCAAAGGAACTGCTGGACCTAGGAACTTTTACTTAAGATTGTTTGGTAAAGGCTTAAGTTCCTTCTTGGATGGTTCAGGTGCTGTGATCTCCTCCGTCTCACTGCTCTTCTGAGGAGCAGACTCCAAAATAGCATTTGCTTGCTCAAGCAACTTATCCAAATCCAAATCCTCTCCAAACTGAGCAAAACATGCCTCCAGGGGGTCCTCAATGCTTGATTCACCCATAGTCTCCTTCGTCTTACTGCTCTCCCGAGGAGCAAACTCCAAGATAGCATTTGCTTGCTCAAGTAGCTTATCAAAATCCAAATCTTCTCCAAACTGAGGAAATTATGCCTCCACAATGTCCCCAGACTGCCCTCCTTTCTTAGGCGCTTGTAATCTCTTAGGGTAAGGTGCTTTAGGTACAAACGACTTAGGAGGGTTTTTAACAGCAGGTGTGGTTGTAGATGGCTCAACATCTCTTTTCTCCTTGTTGCCACTTCCTTGCCCTTGCTGCATAGTAGGGTCCTCTTCCACTCTATTGTCCACTTGTCTCCCAGACCTTAATGTGACAATCAATTGCACTTATTCCTCCCAGTGCGTAGGATTCGATGAATTTCCAACCACAAACTATCCTTTCGGGTTGGGCACGGGCTGACTGGGGAACTTTCCCTTCTCTTTTTCACCCAAGTGATTTGCAATTTGCCCTATTTAACTCTCAATCTTAGCAATCGCTTGGGTGTTTACTATTTGCGCACTCCTTACTCCGCTTATGGGTTGGCCAATCATCTACTTGAAATCATTGAGGGCGTCCTCCAATGACTATGAAATCGACGCTGGCGCTTTAGTGGGAGATTGGTAAGCAAGTGATGGTGCTGAATGGGCTGAGAGACCATAGCTTGGAACTGGTGGAGGAAATACGAGAGGGTATTGATTGTGAGCATGATGAGGGGCTCTTCCCTGATTTATCAGTTGGTTCTGCTTCCATGAAAAATTAGGGTGGTTCCACCACCCTGGATTGTACGTGTCGAAGTAAGATCTATTTGATTGCCACCGACAGTCATTGAAAGCATTCATTTGTTCCATAGGATACTCGACAAAAGCCGGCATAGATGGACAATTCTGTGCTAAATGCATAGGACTAGCACAGATGGAACAGCTATCATCATTGAATGTATTGGCTGTATTGATGGACTGGCCGGTCATCTTTATGAAATTCTTGAGGGCATCCTCTAAAGACTGTGAAACCGGTGCTCGATTCATCCACATTTTTTTTATTTTTTCTAATTTTTTATTTTATTTTTTTTATGGGTAATTTCCAATAGAAACAAATAAACTAAAATAAAATTGCAATAAGAAAAATCAAACAAAAAAAAGCTAACTAACTAGTAGAAAAATAAAATTAATTCAGACAAAAATTTCACAAACCAAACAACTCCCCGGAAACGGCACCGAAAACTTGTTGTGAGTTTTAAATTACTCGCAAGCGCACAAGTCATTTGCAATATAGTGTTGTGCAAGTGCGAGGTCGAATCCACAGGGAATTGCATTGTGAAAATATAATTTTATCTAAACTAACCTTATCTTAACCTAGTTCCGAATTTTGAATTTTATTTTTTGCAAAAGAAATATAAACTTAAACCAAATTGTTTTTAAAGCAAATGATAAATAGACTAAGGTTTCTGAATCCACCCTATCAAAGTAAAGCATATATTTTCATGTTCTATATAAAAGTAATCAAAAAATTCCATGAATCCAACTTTAAACAAAAAACAATGAATATCCCAATTAAACAAAAAGCATCCAATGTATCTGCTTTTAACAAATCACAAAGGAAATCCAATTTAATCGAAAACGATTCGATGTATCCATCAGATGAAACACAAGGAATATCCAATTTAACAATTAAAAGCAATCAATTATAAGATTTACTCAAATAATTGAACAGAACATTTATACTAAAAACATCAGAATTATTATGCGCAAATCTGAAAATATAATGCTAAACAATGGAAAGGCTTCATCTTCAACCTTAGCTGAAGATTTTAGTCTCTTATAATTATGAAACTAAAGTTCACAATACAAGTGCTAAACATTAAACTTTAAAACTAAATAAAAAGAAATAAATTACTATACATGGGAGAAATTCCACTCGCTGTTGGGCGGTGCTTCCCTTCATGGTAGCAAAGCCTTCAGTGTCCACTAGAATGCTAGCAGACGTCCACCGGATTACACCAAATGGCCCAGGATTTGCACACCAAATGATGAAGTGAGATGGTGCTTTTATAGGGGGAGTCCCGGAGCACAATGAGTTGCAAATTCGATGTGGGATACTGCTCCAGTGCGCTCGATCGCAGCATGGTGCGATCGATCGCATGTTGGTGCACTGTAAAGCATTTTTAACCGATGTGGGATGTGCGAGTGCACACTTGCGATCGATCGCAAGTCTGGTGCGATCAATCGCACTAGACATCTTCAGCTCAACCCTTGTCTACTAAAACAGCCATAACTTTCTCTAGAAAAATCATTTTTACGAGCCGTAAAATTCCTCAAAAAATAGACTTCCGGATCTTTCCAAGATTATATGGCTTATCTCCTGGTTCTTCCTGAATCAATACAGTATATCCACAAAAATGACTAATCTGTATAGGCAATTCTGGCAATTTTAGTGAACTCTTTTCCCAGTGCTTGTAAACCTGAAATACAGCGAAAACAACTCAAAGTAACAACTTCTTAAGATAACAAATGTAAATTGAGTGGCCAAAATATGCAATATTTGGCACTCATCAATCGACTCTCTCTCTATTATCCATTGAGTTTTCGAAAGCCACTAAAACTTTCAATAACACGATGGTTTTAAAGTTTTATGTAGGTCTTCCACCAATGAATCCGATCCACCATTACATTCTCTTGTGGAATCTAAAACATAACCCTATTGTTGGAGTTCTTGATAAACGCCACGTATTGGTTCATTTGGATTCCAATTACGATTTGAGAACTGCATGGGCTCATCTAAATCGTAAGGTTCAAAACTCTTTGTATAAGTTATTCAAATAGATAATGGATTTCTCTACAAAGATGGAGACCATAATGGCAGTCATATAGATTCATATATTGGGTTTGTATTTCCCTTATTTTCATCTTTCAATTTTGAAATGAATTAATTATTTTTTTGCTCATTTTTTTAAGGTTGATGATCAGATGTTTACGCATGAATGTCTGAGTAGTGCTCGGATTTGCATTAAGATTGATTTCACTCAACTTTGGCCTAAGAGGATATGGCTACATCCTAATCATGAGGATGGATATTGGTAAACTATTATTTATGAAGGTAACTTGGATTTCTACAATAAGTAGGACCATAGTGATCTCGAATGCCAGAAATTCAGGGCGGCAGGGGCTGGTGCTATAGTGTCTCAAGGTGGTAACCCTACCTTAATTCCGGGTCATGGGCCTCAAGCCCAACAACCGAGCAAGCAGGCCCAGTAGAGGTTCTAAACGACAGAAAAACAAGGTAAAGGATGTCGTTTTTTTTTTTTATAACTTGGGAAATCCTTCACAACCAACAAGCCTTGAGCAGATAGGTGTGGCTCCTCCAATTTTCATTTTTGCGGCCTATACTAAGATTTCTAGCGCAGATTCTTCATCTGGGACTAGTGCTCCAGGTTTAGGTCAAGCTACTCAAGATTGGCCGTTTAATGAGGTTCTTACAGCTCCAGACATGAGCACTCCTATTCAAGCTGGATCCGAGACTCAAGTTATGGATGATTCTGGTTTGGCAAAGCCCGTTAATGTGCCTGTTGGGCCTGTATTTGGTTCAAAGCACAAGGAAGACTCTATTGATATGGGAGTTATAGGATTTGGCTACTTTACAGCTAATGTGCAAGACGATCTGGGCACAGATCCTAGTGTTCAAGTTTCGATTGTGCACTCTGAAGTTGACTCAGTTAGGCCCGACTTTCTTGTTATTGTAGACATCATGCAAACTGGACTTTGTTTGGAGCAAGTATGTTTAGCTCAGCTTTAGCAGTTTCAGTGACTTGAAAGACCTGCTTGTCAAGTTACGGATAATGCACATAGGGTTAGTGTTGGTCAGGAGCACACATTAGTGGATCATTCACACCTTCTTTAGGCTCTTAAAGTGACGCTAAGTCAATCAGCCTTGGTGACCACTCATGGGATAGAACACATTGGTGTTGCTTCAAGGTCTAGTGGGTCAGAGGCCCCTTCTGAGGATGGCTGCGATCAAACACATACAACTATGCCAATTATTCCATAGAGCCTAGGCTAGAGGATTTCATTTCAGTCCAAAATTCAAGTTAGTTTTCTCCAGTTGCTCCTCCTCCGAAAGTGAAAACCACTATAACTAACCTGGATAATTCAATAGAATCCTTTAAACTTGGTTCAATTGAACTCACAAAACCTGCAAAAAATATCAAAGAAAACTCGAACTAAAACTAAGGGTCTTGTAGTCCCTACTCCAAATTGTTGATTTATGATTAGTACACTTATATGGAACATTAGGGTAGTTAGGAGTTCAGATAAAGTTGGCCTACCATGTAAGATGAATCGTACTCAAAATGCAGCTCTAATGGTGATACTAGAACCAAAACATGATGGTAGTGAATTATGTAAATTTGCAAAGAAATTCAAATTTTGTAACTATTTGCATGATAATCCTGAAAATTCTCATATTTGGTTTATGTGGAATAATGATGTGTCTATAGATGCTCTACAGGTTAATAGGTAATCAATTTCAGTAAGGATTATAGGATTACATTGTTTAATTCTTTAGAGATTTGTTATGCTTCTTTTGCCTTTGCCAAATGTCATTACGTGGATCGAAGGAAGTTATGGTCTTCTCTGACCAATTTCAAGGCTTCTTTTAATGCTTATTGGTTTGTTGGGGTGCCTTTAATGTTGTCTATCTCCTAATGAAAAATTTAGTCTAGCTCCAATTGATACCTGTGGCGCTTAGGAGTTCAAAGAGTTTATTGATACAAATAATCCTGTTGATCCCGGTTTTGAGGGGAGTAAGTTTACCTGGTCTGTGAACTTAGTGAATACATGGAAACACTATTGAATGGATTCGATTTTGTTGTGGATTTTGTAACTTTTGATTTGAATCCCGTGATCCCAAGCATGATGGAAAGTATAAGCTGCTACCAAGGAAAAGGTTTAAGCAAAAACCTTCAAGGCCTCACTAAATTCACAGATTTCAAGCCCATTCAGAACTACTATGGGCTAAGATATGAGCCCACCAATAACTAAGGTACCCTAAACTCAAGATCATCTTGCATGATGAGGTTGAATGGGTGAGCAATAAAGAAGGTGTAAAGCAATGCCAAGGAAGAAAAGATAGAGGAATAGATGGATGAGAATGGATGGATCATGTTGATAGAGAAGTTATGGAGCTCTTGTTAAGTGGAAGATCTATCATCACCACTAACCTTGTCGAATTGATCACCCAATTGAAGAAAGAATCATTGTTTGTCGATGGAGGTTCGAGAGAAAAGTTGCAATCCGTCCTACGAGTGGTATTTTTTCTATTTCTAGATCTTTTTCTAGGTCTAGTTTGAGTTCAGAGTCTAGTTTACTTTAAAATTTTGATGTTTCTACTTTAAAGACCATATATAAGGTCAAATCAGAGTTTTGACTAAAGTGTCTACATGATGAATCTCATAGTATTCCGAGTCAAGCTGTAGAACTTCAGGAAGATTTGACCTTTATGCAAGTATTAGTAAGAATTCTAGACTGAAAGGAACAAGTCTTGCGTAATAAAGTTATTCCTTTAGTTCAAGTGTTATGGCAGAACAGAGATCTTGAAGAAATTACTTAAGAGCATGAGGCAAGAATGAGGAAATAACACCCTTAGCTTTTTCATGAGTTAGGTAAGGAAATTTCTGGGACGAAATTTTTATAAAGTGGGTAGAATCGTAGTACTCGCGTTTATAAAATAAGGATAAAATAATAATTTTACATATATTATATTGAATTAAATAATCCATTGATGAAATATTTAGTATTGATTTGAAATAATATTTGAAATAATATTTGAAAGATAATATTGAAAATTTTGTTGAAAAGAGTTAGAAATTTTTTAAGAAGAAAGTACTAAAATTTTTTGAAATTTGAAGTTGAAATGAAAGAATTTTGAAGAAAACAATATTGACTGAAGTTGAGGAAAATAATAAAAAAAAAATTGGAAGAAAATATAAATTTTTATATTTCTCTATAATTTTTATAAAATTTTCGGAAGGAAGAAAAGATGAAAAATTGATTTTAAAGGATAAATGGAAAAACTATAATTATATAATGGCAAAATTATAAATTTTAAATAATGGCATAATTTTTAATAACCAATGATAAATATGTAAATTTTTTTTTTAAAAAAAATTTGCAGACTTCACGAAGCGGTAAAGCGGAGAAACAGTGAAGCGACGAGCGACGATAAATAAAAATAAAGAAAATATATAATAATAATAATAATTTCGCCTCTGAACGTTTAAGTAGTGAAGGAAAAAAAAATTATTGAGTGGTGAAGCGGTGAAGTGGTGAAGGAGGAAAAAAAAGTTCAGAGTTTGTTTATTTCCTTATCAAATCCCGTTTGGTTTACTTCTTTCTTCAATTCAAATTTCTTAGCAAAAAGTTATAAAGAAAATTTTTTAAATATTAGAGATAGTACAGTCATTCAATTACAATAGTAAGATTTCATCATATTTGATGTGTTGATGATTAGCAATCTCAAAAAATTGTTGAAAGGTGTAGGAATGGCAAAGAGGTGATCCATGGGTAGCTTTAAGTCCTACGTGGTGAGTTAGATTTACTTTGAGTAATAAAGACCAATAAAAATATGAATTTATGATATTTGAATAAATTGTTGAATTATAATGGTTTAATGATGTATTTTCAGTTAAGTATGATAATTGATTGATTTATTGATTGGGGATTAAATAGTATGTTAGGTATTAATTATATAAGAATTTATATTTTAAAAAGGGATGGATTAATGAAAAATATGCTGAGAAGTTATACGAAATTTCTGAAAATATGATTGAAAAATTGATATGATATATGGGGAAAGAATTTAATAAATATGATAAAAATAATAAGATTGAGAAAGAGCTAGATAGTTGAATTTAATGTTTTGATGTATGCTTGCTTGCATATTATTTCTCGTATGCATAAAAGGGAAGATTAGGAAGGCAGTTGATCTGGCTGAGAAGACTAGGAAGGCATCTTGTCTAGTTGAGCAAGCCAGCAAGTTAGTTGGTCTGACTGAACATATCGACATGTGGGAAGACGTTACCAGATGATAATATAAAATGTTTTGATGAGAAAGAAAGAAAGATAATTTAAATTCATGTATTATATTTGTTTTAAATATTTATTATTAATGCTTGAGATGCTATAGAAGTAGTTTTGATTATTAAATGATTGATAGATAGATGAGTCTCATAATGAGACAATTTTTACGATAAATAAATAGAAAGGATGACATAATCCAGGGCATATGGCGCAGTGGTAAGTTCGGCTTTCGAGATGGCGGTTCCCCCGTGAGGTCTCGGGTTTGAGTCATGCCACTGTGCTACACATCCTTCGATTTACATCCTCCACAGGGTCCTAGGGCAAGGATTGTGGGGCCGGTTGTAATGGTCTGTTATCCAAAAAAAAAAAAGAATTATATTATTGATGTAAACTTTATGATGATATTAAATTGGAAATATTTAATTGATAAAATATATAAGATATATGTATTGAAATATGATAACCTGATAATTTATTTATTAAGAGAAATTTATAAATGATTGAATTAGAATTTAGAAGAGATAGATGGTTAATTATGTTGATTTAACAATGAAGGAATATAACTGAAAGTATACAAATCGAGTCCTTCTAGTAAATTTAATTCACTAAGCTTGTGAAGCTCACTCTTCATTATTAAATAATTTCAGGTAGCGGGCAGGACAAATAGATTTATGAACTGAGATTCAAAATGAGTTATTATCAGTAAGTCTCGTGGTCCACATCCTCAGACTAATAGAAGAATTTTTTTTATTTTTGTAAATATTCATGCAGAATATGTTGTATGTATTGTTTCAATTGGGATATTAATAATGTAACTCCCCTGTTGAGGGTTGAGGATTGATGTATGTATATATTTTCAGTTGATGTATGTTTTTATATTGTTGTGTATATGTATCTTGCTCAGATTTCAAAATGTGACGACACTAGGATGGGTTGTTACAATTTTGGTATCAAAGCATTAAGTTTTATGCTTCTGTAAACTGCATAAAAATTTAAAGAAGTGGAAGATTTAAATCAACTACAGTTTAATGCAGAGTCTGAGGATAACACGTGGACATTCTAGAGCTAGAGGTATAGTATTGAACCAGAGAGGACATGGTAGACTCCCAATATTTAGAAGAACTGAAGCTGAGGGGGAGGTCGAGTCTGTGGTTCATGCAAGGGAACAGATTTCTAGTACAACTAGTACTAGTAGAGGTGGGAGAGAATATGATATTATAAGGGATGAGTTGAGAGAATTTCTTGATTGTGCTATAAAGAGAATGAATGCAGCAGAAGAAAGAGCTAATCGTTTACAGAGGTGACTAAAGGAAAAAGGCAGAACACAACCTGATGTGGTAAAACAAGAGGCTTATAAAGGAGAGGGTGTGTTGGCACATGAGATGCAATAGAGAAGAGGAAATGTAAGAGATTTTAGACGAATTACACTTTGAAATTCATACTAAACTCTTTTATATGGGTATTGGGAATTATGCGATAATAGTGGATAAAGCATTACAAATTGAGAAGGATGTGATGAATTTTAGAGATAGGAGGGATTGGCTGAAGAGATCTAGATTTGAGGAACCCAGAGGTGGTAGCAGTATGAGTGTGCAAGGTGGGAGACCACCCCAGAGGGGGTGTTCCTTATCACAAGGAACTATAATACAGAGTCAGAGGCAAGCATGATCTGTTGCTTCTGTAGCTCAGAGTAATATCGGTGGGACCTTTAGATTTGGGAGACAAGCTATGGAAACTGGAAGTTATGGTAGAGGAGTAAGTATGCCACCGAGAGGAAGTGGTAACCTAATGTATAATCAAGAGAAAAAATTTTGTTATAGATGTAATCAGATAGGGAATCTGTCTCGGAATTGTCCTACTCTGATGTGCTTTATATGTGGTGAGGGATGACATATTAGTGTAGATTGTCTAGTGTGGAAATTTGTTGAGATAAGTACTAGAGGTTTTTGGAGAAAACAGGTGGAGAGAGGTGGTGGATCAGGGATTATGCGGGGGTAGAGTCAGAGGATTAGTAGCTGAGAGAGGATGCGATGGTCAGTTACAGCCCAGAGAAAAAAGTTTCCAGTTGTTGAAAAAGAAATTGATGACTGCTCTGGTATTAGTGCTTCCTTTTAGTGATGAAGGATTTTTTGTCTATAGTGATGCATCACATTAGGGGTTGGGATGTATGTTGATGCAACATGGGAGAGTTATAGCTTATGCTTTTAGGAAATTGAAGAACCATGATAGGAATTACCAAACCCATGATTTAGAATTGGCTGCCATAGTTTTTGCTTTATAGATTTGGAGACATCATCTATATGGAGCCACCTGTGAATTTTTACTGATCATAAAAGTTTGACGCATTTATCTACCCAGAAAGAGTTGAATTTGAGGCAGAGGAGGTGGATGGAGTTGATTAGTAACAAGGACTGTACAATTCATTATCATCCAGTGAAGGCTAGTGTAGTAATTGATGCATTAAGTAGAAAGTCTACAGGGAAATTAGCTGCTATTGGGAGTCATGATATTAGCTTAATGGTAAAACTGAGAAAAATGATAATGCAGTTGAGTATCAGTGATAGAGGATTGAGAAGATCAGACAAAAAATATTGAGTGGTAAGTCGACTGGGTTTAGAATTAGAGAAGATGGTATACTGGTATTGGGACATAGAGTTTGTGCTCCCAATGATGTTTAGATTAGAAAGGAGATACTAAGATAGGCTCATGATTCTGTGTATTCTATGCACCCAGGTAATAATAAGATGTACAAGGGGCTAAGATAGAATTATTGGTGGTCAGGTATGAAGAAGAATGCAGCTGAGTATATTTCTCGATGTTTGATTTGTCAACTAGTGAAATCTGAGAATAGACATCTAGTAGGTTTATTACAGCCTCCTCTAGTACCTAAATGGCCATGGAAGAATGTGAGTGTGGATTTTGTTTCTAGTTTTACTCGTACCCAGAGAGGTCATGATGCTGTATGGGTTATAGTAGATAGACTTTCTAAGTCTTTGCATTTCCTTCCTATTAAAACTATATGGAGTCCTTAAAAGTTGGTTGAATTGTATATAGTAGAAATTGTGAGATTATATGGAGTATCTTTAAGCATTGTATCAGACAAGGATTCTAGATTCACTTCTAGATTTTGGAGGGGTTTTCAAGAAGCTATGGGTATGCAATTGTAGTTTAGTATAGTTTTTCATCCTCAAACTGATGGGTAGATAAAGAGAATCATCAGAATATTAGAAGATATGTTGGGGGGCAAGTGTATTGAGCTTATCAGTGAGATAGGATGCTTATTTACCTTTGATCAAGTTTGCATACAATAATCAGTATCAAACTAGTATAAGGATGACACCATTTGAGGCTTTATATGGTAGAAGGTGCAGAACTCCAGTATGTTGGGAAGAAGTTGGAGAAAGAAAGATATTTGGTCCATAAATGATAGATTTGACTATTTAGAGGATCAAACTGGTTAGAGAGAACCTTAAAGCAGCATAGAATAGACATAAGGGATATATTGATAATAGAATATGACCTCATGAGTTTCAGGTTGGTGACTGGGTGTTTTTGAAGATATCTCTGTGGAAGGGTGTAATGAGATTTAAAAAGAATGGAAAATTTAGTCCAAGATTTGTGGGGCCATATGAGGTAATTGAAAGAGTTGGACAAGTAGCATAAAAATTGGATTTGCCTTTAGAGTTAAAGCGATTACACAATATGTATCATGTTTCACTTTTGATAGAGTGTTTACATGATTAATCCCATATTATTCTGAATTAGGCTGTAGAACTTCATGAAGATTTGACCTTTATGCAAGTACCAATCAGAATACTAGACAGAAATGAACAAGTCTTGCGTAATAAATTTATTCCTTTGGTTCAAGTATTATGGCAAAACAAAGATAATGAAGAAATTACTTGGGAGCATGAGGCAAGAATGAGGAAAGAGTACCCCCAGCTTTTTCATGAGTTAGGTAAAGAAAGTCTAGGGACAAAATTTTTATAAGGTAGGTAGAATTTTAATACTCACGTTCTTAAAGTAAGGTTAAATAAATAATTTGATAGATATTACATGGAATTAAAATAATATATACATGAAAGATTTAATATTAGAAAAAAAAAGGGACAACACCTGGACACCCAAGTGTAGTCTTCACCATGCATGCACTTTGCATGCAAGACACAGGGGAGGAATTCCTCCACCTTGTGCCCCTTGTAGTACAAGCACGAATCATAGTAGCTCCTCATGAAATCTAAGCTAGTTACAAAGGAATCGAACCTCTTATTTTTGTATTAGCAAATAACATGGAAAGATCTTACCTGGGAGATGGAGATCATTTCAATGTTAAATTAATAAGCAAATAATCATACAGTTTTACTTGCAAGTGCACAAGGTCTATAGTAGCATAGTGTGCGAATGCAAGATCATTTCCACAAGGATTAGTGAATTTCGATTTAGAATTAATTTCACAAAGTAAAAATAGATAGAAATAAATATTGGGTTTAGATAATAATAATAATAATAAAGGCGTAGGGACTTGGTATCCACCACTAATCATGCTACCCCAACAAAACATTATGCCAATGCTCTACTCATGCTATGAATATCTACTGGTTGTCAACCTAAGGGCTTGGTCCACTCCTTAGGCTATGGATTTCCCTAAGCAACGAGTTATGCATGGTATATACTCTAACTCTTTTCTCTCTTAAGGGATTAAGCATGGTGTATACTGAGTTGTTCTTTAAGAGAGCATAAGGTCTGTGGAAATCGACAACCACACGGGGCTTAGGGCTTGGTCCACTCCCGGTTTCCCATGTTGATTAACCCATGAATCCGAATAAGATATCTTTTGTTACTATTGTTGAACCCAGGACTTGGTCATCCAAATTAATTCAACTAACTAATCCATACCATATGTATACGTTGATCAGACACACACATATGAGGAATTTAAATACAAACAGGCATCAATCAAGTTAAGAATCACAACATAAATATTGCAAAGGCACTAATACTGAATTATTGGTTAAATATAATTAGGACTTCAACCAAGCCCTTACTATGTTTTAGTTACACATAATAAAATAAAGGAAAGAAGAATCCCGAGAGAGCTCCATTGAAGAGTCATCAATTCTTCGTAGAATCTCCTTTGGCCTCCGGGCTCCCGACCTAAAGCTAAAGCTAAAAGAGAGATACTGTTTTTGTGTTTTAAAAGTCTATTTATAGGGTTCTAAGGACACCTGGAAACCTTAATTTCCAAAACAGGTCTCTAACCCTATTTTCCAAAATAAGAACTGCCATTTTGATGTTTTACTTATGTGTGTGCGCTCGATCGCATAAGTTTATGCTCGAGCGCATGGGCGCTGAGCGCTGGTGCGCTCGATCGCACTAGGCAGCTGCATCTTTTTCAGCTTTTTCTCTTTGAGCTCCAAAATGCTTCCTTTTCTCCAAGAACCTATAAAAAACCATAAAATATAGAAAGGAAGTAAAATAGAATAAAATATGCACACTAAGGGCTTAACAAATGTAAATTAAGGGGAACTTACATATTGCTAGTCCCTCAGCAATACGAAACTGAAAACTAAATGAAAAATAAAGACGTAAAGATAAATCCATCATTCATGGTATCCAAAAATTTAAGTGTCCCACAAACCATGATATTTATTCATGAGCAAGCTTAAAGTACAAACCCATCTTCGTAATGAATAGGAGTTTTAAATTTTAATTACTTATAAGAGGCAGGCTAAGGCATCAAAAGTCTGAATCAGTGTATGGTGAACTAGCACATAAAAGATGAAGCTTCTAAATGATTCCAATGTGTAGTATTTCGGTGTCTCAACATTCATCGAATTTCCTATCAGAATAACAATAATGGCATAGTTTTATTTCTTTCTTTTTCTTTTATTATGAGATTTTTGCCACGTTGAGTTCTCCTGAGCTTTCTAATTGACCCATGCAGTGAGTGTTTAGCCAATGACTCCCAAACCAGATGGTTTTAGGGCATTAGGTGTAAAGACACCCCTAATGACTTACTAACTCAAGTAAAAAAGGCTACAAAACTAACTGGTCTTCATGCTGCCAATCAAAATTCCCACCTTTTGATGTGAACACTCACTGCTTACTAAGGCAAGAGGTCTAATTACTCAATGAAAACTTTATTTAATGATCATTATAACCACAATTTCCACCTTTTGACATGAACACTCACTGCTTACTGAGGCAAGAGGTCCAGTTACTCAGTGAAAGGTTTATTTAATGATCATTAGGAGCATTTTATTTTCTCTTTTTGTGCAATAAAATTTTTTTTCTATTTTTTTTCTATGCCAAAGTATTCATCTAACAGGTCATCCGGTTACAGTTAAGCCACGGAAACATACACATTAAATTTATATGTCATACCCCACACAATTATGTGTTAATGTGCTCGTGTCAGATTTAGATCAAACTTGTGAGTTCTTAAATGGGAAAAGTAGGTAACTAAACCTTAAAACTCTATTATTAGCTAATGTGTTTAGGATTTTAAGCTCACTAATGAAATCATATCACAGTATTCGTTTAGATCAACAAAAATTTCCAACATAATATGAATATGCATTTATCTTTAAAAAAAAAACTAGGACAAAGTGTGTGTCTCCCATACCCCCAAACTTAAATTACACATTGTCCCCAGTGTGTGAATAACATGGAAAGATCTTACCTAGGAGATGGAGAACTAGCTGGGCCGGCATGGCTCATAGCACACCCCCAAACTTGAACGGATGCACACATTGTCCCTAAAAAAAGAAAACTAACGTAATACGGGGAAAACAAAAAGCACTAAAAATAAATAAATATGAAAAAACAATAAAAATAAAAGGATAAGTTGTGGGGTGCCTCCCATGAGTGCTAAGTTTAACGTCTTCAGCCAGACGCTCTTATTCCCTCCCAGAAAAGCATAAGTTGAATACATCAGCAACTGCTTTAATGCCAAATTTGGTGTTTAGATGCTTTGGAGAGGCCTCTAGGAGGTGCGCAGCCTCAAAGATGTCATCAATAACATCTTCATATACAGGCTCAACATCCGATCTTGTTAACCCATGGGTGAGGGTGGCTTCCAATGGAGCACTGAGATGGACCTGAAAAGCTTGCTTAACAACACCTTGCGTCATACATTCATTAGAATATTCCATATTATCTTGGGGTAATTTTAATGTATCAAATATTTTAAATTCAACCTTCTCACCATTTACCTTCATACTTATAATACCCTTTTTCACACAAATTTTTGTATCAATAGTTCTCATAAAGGTCTTCCTAAGATGATGGGCAAGGGTAATGGCATAGAAGATTCTTCCATATCTAATACAATAAAATCAGTAGGTAAAATGAATGGACCTACCTTTACCAAAATATCCTCAAGAATACCTCTTGGTCTTTTGATGTTTCTGTCTGCCAGTTGTAAGGTGATGGAGGTTGGTTGAAGCTCTCCCAAACCTAGTGTCTTGAATATAGTGTATGGCAGCAAGTTGACACCAGCCCCTAGATCCAATAGTACATGCTCAAAAATATGCTTACCTATCCTGTAAGGAATGGTGAATCTACCTGGATCTTTTAGCTTGGGTTGTAGTTTCCTTAACAATACCTCACTCACCTCTTCGGTTAAAGCCACTGTTTCATGCTCCTGAATCTTCTTTTTATTAGTGCAACTATCTTTTAAAAATTTAGCATATGCAAAAATTTGTTTAATTGCATCTAATAAAGGAATATTAATTTCTACTTTTCTCAAAGTTTCAAAGATATCATGCATTTTAATTTCTTTTGTTGGATTTACTAACCTTTGGGGGAAGGGTGGTGCATTCCACTTCTCCATTTCACTTACCTTTGATGTGGATGTTGTAATTGGAGATACTTGAGCAGGCTCATCAGCTCTTATGATCTTACCATTTATGAGAGTTGTCACGGCATTTAGTTGCTGATGTCCTCTTTGATTAGGTAGTGCTTGGGCGAGAAGTTCATCATGCTTTCTTTCACTTAGCTCCTTAGTCAATTGCTCCATTTGTACCTCGAGTCTTTGAATGGCTTGCTTATGCTTTGTAGTGGTTTCCCTTTGCTCAGACCGAAATTGTCTTGTTTCTGCTATGAATTGTTCTTCTGAGGTCATCAACTACCTTACAAGACTCTCTAGGTCACTTTGCTTTGATTCCGAAACTGATTGGGCTGGCGGTTGGAAATTTCTTTGCTGCCCTTGAAAGTTCATGGAATTTTTATTATTGCTCCATGAGAGGTTGGGGTGGTTTTGCCCTCCTTGAATATAGGTATTTGCATATGCACTGTTTGGTCCCACATAGTTCGCTTACTTGAAATCTGTAGATGAATATATATGGCAAATCTCAGTAGTGTGATCAAATTGAGAACATAAAGCACATACCTGGAGTTGTGTAGGTTGTGGTCAAGGTGAGATGTTCTGAGCAATCATAGCTTTTATAAGCATATCTAGCTTCCTCTCCATAGCAGCCATCTGATTTGAAGACCCACCATTTAGGTTCACTTTATACACACCCTTACTCTTTACTCTTGGTCTTCTTCTAGATGAGAATTGCTAGGTGTGCTCGCTGAATGTCTCCAAAAGCTCCATTGCTTCTTCACTACTTTTCTCCATCAGCACACCTCCACAACCTGAATCCACAATACTTTGATTAATATCACTCAAACCTTCATAGAAAGCTTGTACCAGTTCATCTTGAGGTAGATTGTGGTGTGGGCATTTGAGTAGCAGCTCATTGAAGTGTCCCCATGCCTCAAAGAATTGGTCTCCATCCCTCTGTTGGAAAGATTGAATTTCCCTTCTCATTTTCCTTGTCTTTTGTGCTGGGTAAAATTTTCTTAGTAACCTACTGGATAGCTCCTCCCAAGTATGGATAGAATCTGCATGCAATGAATTATACCACAACTTAGCTTTATCTTTTAATGAAAAATGGAAAAGAATTAACCTGATTCCCTCTTGATTTAGGCCCTAGATGTGTTGAAACTGGCAAAGGTCAAAGAATTCCCGAAGGTGCAAGTGTGGATCCTAAGTAGGTGTACCGCTAAAATGAGTCAAGGCACTGAGTATCTGTGGAGATATGTAATAATTGCCTTCCGCCTCTGGTTGATAAGCAATGCATGATGGTTGGTTGAGGTTTCATGGGATGAAGGATTGCTTCATAGGTCTTCGCTCAAGTGGTTGTTGGTTTTCTCGCTGTTCCATTGGTGCTTCTCCCTCTAATTCTTCTTCGTTCTCCTCAAAGTTGTTCCTAGGCCTCAAAGTTATTTCATAGGTCTTCACTCAGGTGGTTGTTGGTTTTCTAGCTGTTCCATTGGTGCTTCTCCCTCTAATTCTTCTTCGTTCTCCTCAAAGTTGTTTCTAGGCCTCTGTCGAATGGTCCACTCAATCTTTATGTTGAGTGGAATGTTGGTAGGGTTCCTAGATCGAAGCCTTTTCATGAATCAGCTGGAAGACTTTGGTGCAGCAGCTTCAGTACTGCTGCTCGGGTAGTTTCTAGACTATTTGCGCTCAAGTGCACAAGGTATTGCGCTCAATCGCAACAGTGCACTCGATCTCATTTGAGCTTGCGCTCGATCGCAAGGCCAGAAACAGCATTGCTGCAGACTTGAAACAGAAGAAAACAAAAAACGAAAAGAAGAAAAATTAGGTTTTTGATAAAGAAAATATAAACATAACAAAGTAAAGAAATAAAATAAAATAAAATAAAACTAACGAAAATAATTCAAAAAAGAAATTTAGCGCAATCCTTGGCAACGGTACCAAAAACTTATTGTTCGTTTATCTACCTAAATAAATAAGCAAATAATTGTACAGTTTTACTTTCAAGTACACAAGCTCTACAGTAGCATAGTGTGCGAATGCAAGGTCATCTCCACAAGGATTGGTAAATTCTAATTTAGAATTAATTTCGCAATAATAAAATAAAATGAAATAAATATTAGGTTTAGATAATAATAATAATAAAGGCGTAGGGACTTGGTATCCACCACTAATCATGCTACCCAAACAAAACAATATGCCAATGCTCTACTCATGCTATGAATGCCTACTGCTTGTCAACCTAAGGGCTTAGTCCACTCCTTAGGCTATGGATTTCCCTTAGCAACGAGCTAGGCATGGTGTATACTTTAACTATTTTCTCTCTTAAGGGATTCAGCATGGTGTATACTGAGTTGTTCCTTAAGAGAGCATAAGGTCTATGGAAATCGACAACCACACGGGGCCTAGGGCTTGGTCCACTCTCGGTTTCCCATGTTGATTAACCCAAGAATCCGAATAAGATATCTTTTGTTACTATTGTTGAACCCAGGACTCAATCGTACAAATTGATTCAACTAACTAATCCATACCACATGCATACGTTGATCAGACACACTCATATGGGGAATTTATATACAAACAGGCATTAATCAAGTTAAGAATCATAGCATAAATATTGCAAAGGTGCCAATATTGAATTATTGGTTAAACATAATTAGGGCTTCAACCAAGCCCTTACTAGGTTTTAGTTACACATAATAAAATAAAGGAAAGAAGAAACCCGAGAGAGCTCCATTGAAGAGTTGTCAATTCTTCATAGAATCCCCTCTGGCCTCCGGCCTCCCGACCTAAAGCTAAAGCTAAAAGGGAGATACTGTTTTTGTGTTTTACAAGTCTATTTATAGGGTTCTAAGGACACTTAGAAACCCTAATTTCCAAAACAGGTCTTCATTACGCCCAAAGTATAACGCGGTAGTTGTAGCACAGCTTTGGGGTGTCGATTCCACAGGGAAAAGCGATCTATAAAGGAAAAGTGCAATCCTTAACATAAATGATATCAATGATGAAGTAATTGTGCAAATAGATTGAAAAATATGATAAAGAAACAACAAAATTCTGAGAATCCTCCTTAGGTTTGTTGCCTTATTCCAATCTTTAATTCAGTTGTTTTTATCTTGATTGCAAGTTTCACATCCCAAACAGACAATCGAAAAATATTCAATCAAGTGCATATATAAACCCTAATGTAATTGATATGAATTACTCTTTTGAGTTAAGAACACATAACCTATCCTATACCCAACCCAAATAAGTTTTGCAATATCAATAAGATGATATCTTATTCTGAGTCAAAAGTTGAAGTCTTTAGTGTTTGATAAAAAATCTCTCAATGAACTCAATGGCAAATTCCAAAACTTAAAACGAATGAACTTTGACTGTTAATTTGGGTACTACATCTGTTCCAGTTTGTAAAAAAACAAACACAAAAGCAAAAGAATTCATGACGTATTTGCATGGTATACCAAGAAAATTAAATAAAAAAAAAGATCATTTTGAAACAAAGAGGAAAACCTTGGAAAACTCACTTGTAATATTGAACCTATGGAAGTTTTAGTTTGGAAAGTCTAAGCAGTTAAAGTTGAAATGATGAGAGACCATCATTCTATTTTCCCATTCATCTCAATCTCCCTTCGTTAACCACTTTTGGGTCTTGTTATAATTTCTTTCGAAATAACCCTCACTAGGGATTGCTTTTCATTTGATAATAAATTTTTTTAGAAGAATGACACCATACTAAGGGAACAAATTGAGCAAGATTATGTAAATGGAATGAAATGGAAAGAAAAAAGAAAGTGAAAGAAAGAAATCAAAAGCAAAAGAGAAGCGAAAATAATAAAAAGAAGGAGAAAACAAAGGTGAAAAGAACGTCGAAGCAAACAACGTAAAGGCAATCCTTGATTTATATGAAACTTGAAAACAGTTCTTAGGCCTTTCGATTACTATTCCTTTCATTAGCCTTAGAACCAGCTTTGAAAAGTCCTCTCAAATCAATGAAGATTGCTTAGTCTCAAAAACTATTTTTTGAGTAATGATAAAATTTATTTTTCCCCAAGGGTATGAGTTTTCACTCAAGCAAACATAACCCATCGTAGCACTACTTGCAAGAGATCGTCTTACTCCTAAGTAAATATTCCCAAATAACCCACCTTACCACCAGTTGCAATGGATATTTCAAACCATTACCCTCTGTCTAAATTCCCCTATCACTTTCATAATGGGTGCACTAAGCTTTAAATCATCCCTTCATTGCCAAAACCAACCCTCTTTCATGCTCCACTTGGAAGAAAATTCCATTGAATCTCACCTTACACCATTTATAAGGAGTACCTCTAAGCATGATCGCAATGTTCATCAAACATATGAGATGAAGTCCTTGAACTACGTATAGCTTCATCCCTCTTTGGGTATGTAGGCAACCGCTTTGGTGTAGCCATAATCTCGCAAAAAAACCTTGATTCTCTTTTGTCCTCATTAGGACCATGCAAATACATTGTTAAGTCTTTGTTTAATAAACAAAACAAAATGAGATCGGTTCAATAGCTAAGTTAATGGAAAGACCTTTTTTCTATTATAGTAAAAGGTTTATGCCAATTTTTCATTCCTTAGTGGATTTCAAAACACATAAAATAAAAAGGGCACAAAGAATCATGGCATCGTTCTCTATTCCCCCATCATCCTCTCTCTCTCTCTTCTCATTTTTTCTGAGACTTTTTCGACTCAATCCTAAGCTCAACAAGTACACCCCTTCAGAATTTAGGTTTAACTCTAAAGGACTTAAAGGCCAATGGGGTAAATTTCAAACAGTCCTAAGCCATGAGAGATTGGATAATTCCTCAGAATCTCTCATAAGAAGAAACACCTCGAAGTATACTCAAATCAGGTCGTGGCCACCCACAAGAAACTCAATACTTGAAATACTCGACACCCTTCTCACCCACCATGCAATAAAGACTCAAAACAACACTCGGGAGAATCTTGCTTTCAAAAGTTGGGGGAGTCTTGCATTTGACCCAACCAGGGGAAATCCAAGATAATATTCAACCAATCCCCAATCAAAATTCAATCATGATTCAAAACAAAACCTTCAAATAGTTAGAACCCAACCGATGTAGTCATTGGTCACCTTCATCCAATTCACATCTGTAACAACCTTAAATAGCCACAGGCAACCTCGAAAAGCTACAAACACCTTAGGAACACAAATCTATCTCTCGTGCAGTCCCCAAATCTCAAAATCAAGGATATAGCTTTTGTGCAACCCCAAAGTCTCAAATGACGGATATAGACCTTTTCTTACAGTTATAGCAATAGATACTTTGAGAAGACACTTATAGCCCCATGCAGCCCCCAAGTCTCAAAATGACAGATATAGCCCCGTTATATGTTATAGTCATAGATACCTTGGGAAGACTGATCTAGACTCAATGCAACCTCCAAGTCTCAAAATGACGGATATAGCCCTCGTGACACAATTATAGTAACAGATATTTGGGAAGATGAATCTAGCCTTCATGCAACCCCTAAGTCTTAAAATAACAGATACATCACATATCATACAATTATAGCCATAGATACCTTACGAAAAAAGGATCTAGTCTCCTTGTAACCCCCAAGTCTCAAAATGACAAATATAGCCCTCATCACATAGTTTTTTCCATCGATACCGTGGGAACATGGATCTAGCCTATGTGCAGCCCTCAAGTCTCAAAATGATGGATATAGCCCCCATCATATAGTTTTAGCTACAAATAACTTGGAAAGACAGATCCAGCTCCTACGAAACCTACAAGTCTCAAAATGACATATATAACTCCCGTTACAGAGTAATATCCATAGATACCTTGAAAAGACGGATCTAGACTCCGTGTAGCCTTCAAGTCTTAAAATGAAGGATATGACCCTGACATATGTTATAGCCATAGATACCTTGGGAAGATGAATATAAGTTCCATACAACTTTCAAGTCTCAAAATGATTAATAGAGCCCTTGTCATATAGTTATAGCCATAGATACTATAGGAAGACAGATTTAACCTCAGTGTAGCTCCCAATTCTCAAAATGAAGAATATAACTTTTGGAAATCACCTAGACAAGATGCTCAGGTGGTGATCTTCCAAACACCCAAGTCTAGAATGACTTGTAAAGATTTGGAATCGAAAACAGGAACATAAATCGAAGAAAGAAAAAAGACCAGCGATTTGTTATTGAGATTTGGTAATAGCCTACGTCCCCGTGAGTTCCTCTGAACTCTTTGCACTAAATCAATGGTTTTTTACAATACAACAAACCTCTCCAAGAAACCTCAAGTTCTTGAAGAAACAAAGATGAGAAGAAAGAAAGTGATAGGACTATTACAAAAGCTCTCTACCCACTATCTATACTACTTCTCTCTTTACAACCAGCCTCTCTACAATGAGTCTCTCCTGTGTTTAGTGTCTTTGCACTCTCACACACCACTCATTAACATCACATGTCTCACAAGTTATATCACATTGTTCTTGAGAATAAAGCTAGGTGATCCTTTATATAGTGCACCAACTTCTTGTCCAATCTTGAGAGTCAATATCCATCCTTAGATCTTGATGACCAATCAACCATGGCCCTCCATCAATCCTAAGTGATGCTGTGCATTTTAACCTTGTATCCACACACTTAACAAGAGGCTGAATCAAGTGGAATATGTGTGCCTTAGTGTGCCTAGCGCCTAGGCACTGAACAGGGCATGCTGCGGCGCTAGGAAAAAACCCTTTTCACCACTTTCTGGGCGCCGCAGCCTTGGTGAGGGAGAGGTATGGCCCTGTCCTCCACTAGGACTTCCACCTTACTGGGTGTTGCAACCTAGAAGGAGTAGGCCTATCGCGCACATTGAAGTTGGACCCTTCACGGCTGTGCGCACTGTCTTGCTAAATAGAGGTGTGCACACACACCCAAAGTGATGCGCACACTTGTGTGCACTCCTTTAAAATGCTGAAATTTATTCTTCCAACCTTGTTTAAACCTTAGAAAAATACCAATAATCTCTACCTTTGTCTAAGTGTTTATACCCAAACCATTGTGCAGAGAACTTCAGGATCCAAACTCATCTTGAGTCATCATATCAACCGGCTCCAATCCTAAGTAGTCCAAGGCAATGATTGAACTTACTTAGAGGTAGAACCTTGGAGCCTAAATCTGTAAGACTTTCCTCCATGGCTATCTTATCAATGTGCTTTGTCCTCCCATGGAACATCAGATTCCTCCACAAGTGCCAAGCACTTTGGTTAACTGAATACACCATCACTTGCTCTTTTAGGACCATCCACTCATCCAACAACCCTTTGCACCATATAGCCTCCTTTATAGCTTTCAAAGCCACTATATATTCTACCCCGGTTGTTAAGAGTGCTACCACCGGCTGCCATTGAGCCTTCAAATACCTCAGCAACCACTTTATCCCAAGCCAATGCTTCTTTTCTGGGATTACTCACACATCTGCTGAGAACACCCATTTCCTGAGAAATGTTGGGTGTAGTGCTTACCATCATGCATATGACTAGTCCATCCACACTACAGTAAGGGACCTTATCCATTTCCTTCTTCTCCTCATCCATTCCAGGACATTTTTTGCTGGAGAAATTGAAATGACCAGCAAGGGGAATCTTCACTAGTTCCCTTTCCCGAATTATTCTCATCTCAAGGATCTTTTGTGTAAGGTTGAGATCCTTCCTCTCGAATTCCTCACTGAGTTGAGATGTAAACCTTTCCATCCTCTTCCTGTTATTCCAAACCAACAGCAGATCAACGACATAGATGAGGATACTCACCATTTTCTCCACCTTGTGTCCAGGTGAGAAAGTTTCTATGAAATCTATGTTTTCTCTACTCGTGAACGCCTTCGCTATCAGCCTAGCCTTGTTTCATACCTCATCTCCTAGAGGGCACCCTTCTTTGATCTTGTAAGTCCACTTACAATCCATAACTCTCTGTTTTCCCATAATGTGCACCAATTCCCAGAAGTTGTTCTTCCTTTAAGAATCCATTTCTTCCTCCATAGCTAGCTTCTATCTTGGCGAATCCTTACATCCTATGGCATCAATGTAAGTCCCTTGTTCACTTATCTCTCCTTCTGTCCAAAGAGCTATTGCATCCACAGCATCCGCAAAACCATATCTTGAAGGTGGTCTGACCAACCTTCTTTCCCGGCTTCTTGTGAGCTGATAGTCCTTCCGACTCCCTGCATCATCCTCTTTCGGTTCAACCTTCTCATGAGTGTCCTGAGCTTGGCATTCATCAATGGGCTCTACCTAGTCTGAACCCTTTTACCTTCCTTGCTCTACCTAAACTGAATTCTCCTTGATGCTATGCTCCATAAATACCGAACTGGTTTGCTCACTAGCCCCTGCAGGGTTAGTTTTCTCCAAGGAGGGAAATAACAATTCATTAAAAATAACATCCCTACATATTATGAGTCTCAATCCTTCTTTCTCTAAGGACCACAACCTATACCCCTTAGCCCCTTCCCCATATCCTAAAAACACATATTTTCTAGATCCTAGGCTAAGTATCATCCTTTTGTTGTGCATATGCAGTACACCCAAAAGTCCTAAGGTTGTCCAACTCAGGGGGTTTTCCACTCCATATCTCCTTGGGAGTCTTATGGTACACAATCCTAGAGGGTGATCTATTAACCAAATACGTAGCAGTAGACACCGTTTCCCCCCAAAAACATTTGGGTAATCCGGATCCATTTAACATGCATTTAACCTTTTCAATAAGAGTCTTATTCATCCTCTCAGCAACTCCACTTTGCTGAGGGGTTTTCACAACCATTCTATGTCTTAAAATGCCATTTAACCTACAGAATTGATCAACTTCTTGGTTAAAAATTTATAAGCCATTATCGGTTCTTATCCCCTTAACTACCCTACCCATTTGAGCCTCCACCAGCTTTTTCCACACCACTAATATTTTCAAAGCATGTTGTTATTTGCCTAAGTTTCAAACATGTCCAAACATGGTCTAAGGTTGGTTAATGTCCAAACCAATTGTGGGATATCAAATTTCGGCAAGTTATAAGGTTGCACACATGTGTGTGCTTCAATTTTGAGCATAGGAAGGTCAGTCACACTGCTGTGGAAGCTTCTGCCCACAGGCAGGAGGTGTGCGCACAGCATCAGGTGGCTGCAGCATCAGGTCACGCCGCAGCACACAGCACCACACCAAAACACACAGCATCACTTGGAGACTGATGTAGGGCTGAGATTAAAGGAAGAACGTGATCAAAGGGAGGATAATGACTCACAAGAATGTCCAAGAATTAAGAGGCTATAAAAGGGGTTCTCAAGGCCTCATTTCATAAGATAATACAAGAGACAAAAACACACATACAAGAGAGTTTTGTGACATTGTGAGATCATTGCAAACACTAAGAGAGAATTGTGTAGAGAGACATAAACACAAGAGGGACTCTTGTAGTGAGGCTGGTTGTAATTAGATAGAGAGAGTATAGATTAGATTAGAGAACATTGTTGAGTTCTCATCTTCTTCCTTCTCTTCTTGTTTCTTCAAGAACTTGGATTCTTGAAGGGGATTGCTGTAACTTTGTAAGAACCATTGAGATAGTGCAGAGAGTTCGGAGGAACACACGGGGATGTAGGCACATTGCCGAACCTCGACAACAAATTAATTGTCTTCTTTCTTTCTTTGATTTTCTGTTCTTGTGTACGATTGCTGAAATTCTTTCTACAAGTCATTCAAGACTTGGGTGTTTGGAAGATCACCACCTGGGCATCTTGTCAAGGTGATTTCCAACAGTTGTATCAGAGCTTTGGACAGTGGTATCCGAGCACAGCAGCTGGTTATCGGAACAAGAAGTAGAAGGTACGGAGCCAAGACTCCAAGAATCAAAGATCAAACTTCTTAGGTGATTCAAGAACGGTGTAAAGATCAAGATCTGGTCGTGTTCTTGAGGTTGAAGAAAGCATTTGTGGGTACTGCATAAGACAAGGGATCATCTCCGCAAAATGGGTTCAAATTTCGATATTAAGAAGTTTGATGGAAAGGGAGATTTTTCCCTATGGAAGCGGAAGATCAAGGAGGTTCTTGTGCAACAAAAAGTGAACTTGGCTATTGGAGAAGATGATGCTTTTCCAACAAGTGTCACGGAGGACCAGCGGACCAAGATGAAGAAGATGGCTTACAGCACCATTTTCTTGCACATGTCGGATAATGTCACAAGGGAGTGCGGAGACTCAGAAGATCCAGCTGCATTATGGAAGAAACTAGATGAATTGTTTCTTGCCAAGACTCTCCCACATAAGAGGTATCTTCGAAAACGAATCTTTGCTTTTAAATTTGATCCTAAGAAAGAGTTGCAAGATAATCTTGATGCCAAGAAAAGGAGTGCATGAAGTGGTAAAGGGCTGTTCTTTAAAAGAAGGCCAGCAACTTGGTATGGCAGCAACCATGGCTACTACCGGGACAGAGGTAGAGGAGAGAGCCATGGGAGAGTGCACAGCAGCATGCATGGCTACTACCGGGACAGAGGTAGAGGTGAGAGCCATGGGAGAGTGCACAGCAGCATGCATGGCTACTACCGGGACAGAGGTAGAGGAGAAAGCCATGGGAGAATGCATTCCAAACTGAGATTTGGAGGGAAGAGCTGCTACTACTGCCATAAGGAGGGTCATGTCAAGAAAGATTGCAAGAAGATGACAAGGGATAGAGGAGGAAGCCATACCAAGAATGGAGAGGCTTCGGTTGCCAAAACAGAACAGCAAGATGATGATGTTCTTGTTGTGTGCTCAAGTGTGAGCAAGGGGCAAGAAGGCAGTGAGAAATGGATCTTGGATACCGGGTGCACTCATCATATGAGCCCTCACAAAGAATGGTTCAAGAATTTCAAGGAGATCAATGATGAAAGGGTCTTCTTGGGGAATGATAATTCTTGCCAAGTGAGAGGGATTGGAGACATCCAATCGAGGATGTTTGATGGAGTCACAAGGCTGCTGGAAAATATGAGGTATGTTCTAGATTTGAAGAGGAACTTGATCTCATTGGGGCAGCTGGATTTCATGGGCTATACATGTAAGATAGAGGGAGGAAAGATCAAGGTGGCCAAGGGATCTTTGGTAGTGATCAAGGCAGCAAGAAACGATGGACTCTATGAGATTATCGGAGAAACAGAAACCAATGATCAAGCAGCAAGCTTGATGGCTGAGCTGGACAAGGCAGCCCTTTGGCACACTCGCTTGGGACACATGAGCGAAAAGGGCCTGCAAGTGCTTAGCAAGGAAGGTCTACTTGGTGGTGACAAAGTAGAAAAAATGAATTTCTATAAGAGCTGTGTTTTTGGGCAGCAACATTGGGTCAGCTTCAACACCGGAGTGCACAAGTCTAAGGGCATTCTTGACTACATTCATGCGGACCTTTGGGGACCAGCAAGGACACCAACACAGGGAGGTAACATTTACTTTCTGTCTTTAATTGATGATTATTCAAGAAAAGTGTGGGTTTATTTGGTGAAAAATAAATCAGATGAATTGAATAAGTTAGTGGTGTGGAAAGGGCTGGTTGAGACTCAAATGGGTAGAGTAGTTAAGGGGATAAGAACCGATAATGGCTTAGAAATTTTTAACCAAGAACTTGGTCAATTCTGTAGGTTAAATGGCATTCAAAGACATAGGATGGTTGTGGAAACCCCTCAGCAAAGTGGAGTTGCTGAGTGGATGAATAAGACCCTTAGGGAAAAGGTTAGGTGCATGTTAAATAAATCCGGATTACCCAAACATTTTTGGGGGGAAGCGGTGTCTACAGCTGCATATTTAATTAATAGATCACTCTCTAGGATTGTATACCATAAGACTCCCGAAGAGTTGTGGAGTGGAAAACCCCCTGAGTTGGACAACTATAGGACTTTTGGGTGTGCTGCGTATGCACTCCAAAAGAAGGATAAGCTTAGCCCAGGATCTAGAAAATATGTGTTTCTAGGATATGGGGAAGGGGCTAAAGGGTACAGGTTATGGTCCTTAGAAAAAGAAGGATTTAAACTCATAATAAGTAGGGATGTTATCTTTAATGAATTTTTGTTTCCCTAATTGGAGAAAACTAACCCTGCAGGGGCTAGTGAGCAAACCAATTCAGAAATTGTTGAGCATAGCATCAAGGGAGATTCTGTTCAGGTAGAGCAAAGGAGGCAAGAGGGTTCAGACCAGGTAGAGCCCTTAGATGATTGCCAAGCTCAAGAAACTCAAGAAGAGGCTGAACAAGAAAAGGATGCTACAGTAAGTCAGAAGGACTTTCAGCTCATAAGAGACCGGGAAAGAAGGCTGGTCGGACCACCTTCAAGATGTGGGTTTGCAAATGCTGTAGATGCAGCAGCTCCTTGGATAGAAGGAGGCATGGCTGAACCAAAAACTTACACGGATGCCATGGAGTGTAAGGATTCGTCAAAGTGGCAGCTGGCTATGGAGGAAGAAATGGATTCTTTGATGAAGAACAACTCTTGGGAGCTGGTGCCAAAACCAAAAAAACAGAGAGTGGTGGATTGTAGGTGGCTCTACAATATCAAAGAAGGGAATACTCCAAGAGATGAAGTCCATAACAAGGCTAGGCTGGTGGCGAATGGGTTCACAAGGAAAGAAGACATAGATTTCACAAGAACTTTCTCACCTGGACATAAGGTGGAGAAGATGGTGAGTATCCTCATCTATGTCATTAATGGGCTGTTGGTTTGGAACAGCAGGGAGAGGATGGAAAGGTTTACATCTCAACTTAGTGAGGAGTTCGAGAGGAAGGATCTCAGCCTTTCATAAAAGATCCTTGGGATGAGAATCATCCAAGAAAAGGAGAGAAGCCGATTGAGGGTTTCTTGGGTAATTAGTATTTTCAGCAAAATTGTGAGTAATCCCAGAAAGAAGCATTGGCTTGGGATGAAGTGGTTGCTGAGGAACAAGGAGGCTCAGTGGCAGCCAATGGTAGCACTCTCAACAACCGAGGCTGAGTACATAGCTGCTACAGAGGCCATTAAGGAAGCTATGTGGTGCAAAGGGTTGCTTGAAGAGTTGAAGGTACTGGATGAGCAGGTTGTAGTATTTTCAGATAGTCAAAGTGCCTTGCACTTGGGTAAAAATCCAGTGTTCCATGAGAGGACAAAGCACATGGATGTTCGGTATCATTTCATTCAGGAAAATGTTACGAAAGGATGCATCCATGTGGACAAGGTTGCCACGGAAGAAAATCCTGCTGACTTGGGTACTAAAGTCTTACCTCTAAGTAAGTTCAATCATTGCCTTGAATTACTTAGGATTGGAGTGGGTTAATTGGTAACTCAATATAAGTTTGGATCCCGAAACTTTCTGCACAATGGTTCAGGTTTTGTTTTTTTTTTTTTTAACACTTAGACAAAGGTAGAGATTGTTGTTATTTGCCTAAGTTTCAAACATGTCCAAACATGGTCTAAGGTTGGTTAATGTCCAAACCAATTATGGGATTTCAAAGTTCAGCAAGTTATAAGGTTGCACACATGTGTGTGTATCAATTTTGAGCATAGAAAGGTCAGGCACACTGCTGTGGAAGTTTCTGCCCACAGGCAGGAGGTGTGCGCACAGCATCAGGTGGCTGCAGCATCAGGTCACGCCGCAGCACATAGCACCACACCAAAACACACAGCATCACTTGGAGACTGATGTAGGGCTGAGATTAAAGGAAGAACATGATCAAAGGAAGGATAATGACTCACAAGAATGTCCAAGAATTAAGAGGCTATAAAAGGGGTTCTCAAGGCCTCATTTCATAAGATAATACAAGAGACAAAAACACACATACAAGAGAGTTTTGTGACATTGTGAGATCATTATAAACACTAAGAGAGAATTGTGTAGAGAGACATAAACACAATAGGGACTCTTGTAGTGAGGCTAGTTGTAATTAGATAGAGAGAGTATAGATTAGATTAGAGAACATTGTTGAGTTCTCATCTTCTTCCTTCTCTTCTTGTTTCTTCAAGAACTTGGATTCTTGAAGGGGATTGCTGTAACTTTGTAAGAACCATTGAGATAGTGCAGAGAGTTTGGAGGAACTCACGGGGACGTAGGCACATTGCTGAACCTCGACAACAAATTACTTGTCTTCTTTCTTTCTTTGATTTTCTGTTCTTGTGTTCGATTACTAAAATTCTTTCTACAAGTCATTCAAGACTTGGGTGTTTGGAAGATCACCACCTGGGCATCTTGTCAAGGTGATTTCCAACAAAGCATCTGATTTATTTCTAACCAAATAAACCCAAATCTTTCTTGAATAATCATCAATTAAAGACAGAAAGTAAATGTTACCTCCCTATTTTGGTGTCCTTGCTGGTCCCCAAAGGTCCACATGAATGTAGTCAAGAATGTCCATAGACTTGTGCACTCTGGTGTTGAAACTGACCCGATGTTGCTGCCCAAGAACACAGCCCTTGCAGAAATTGAGTCTTTCTACCTTGTCACCATCAAGTAACCCATTCTTGCTGAGAACTTGCAGCCCTTCTTCACTTAAACGTCCCAAGCGTTTATACCAAAGAACTGCCTTATCCATCTCAGCCATCAAGCTTTTTGCTTGATCCTTGATGTTCATGTCTCAGATCATCTCATAGAGACCATCCTTCATTGCTGCTTTGATCACTATCAAAGATCCCTTGGTTACCTTGATCTTTTTCTCCCTCTGTTTTATATACGTACCCCATGGAATCCAGCTACCCTAATAAGATCAAATTCCTCTTCACATCCGAAAGATACCTCACATTCCTCAACAGCCTTACCATTCCATCAAACATCCTCAACTGAATGTCTCCTATCCTCCTCACTTGGCAAGAATTATCATTACCCAATAAGACCATTCCATCATTGATCTCCTTGGAATTCTTAAACCATTCCCGATAAGGGCACATGTGATGAGTACACTCGGTATCCAAGATCCATTTCCCGCTGCCTTCTTGCCCCTTACTCACATCCGAGCACACAACAAGAACATAACCATCTTGATGTTATGTGTCATATAGTTAGCAACTGCCTTCAACTTGTCAATATCCATATCCACAACACAGCCAAATAAACCATTATTCCATTAAAAAAATTCATTTTTGAATCTTAATTCATGTATCGGTATCCCCAGCGAAAGTTGAACAAATCCAATCAAAGTATCGGTATCCCCGAGTGGAGCTCGGACCGTGTTTTCCTGTTTTCATCTAAGTATTGGTATTCCCAACTGGAGGTCAAAATTCTAATCCTAGATCAAGTATCGATATCCTTTATGGAGGTTGAACCAATCCAGACCGAGTATCAGTATCCTTGAGTAGAGGTCAGACTACGTTTTCTTGTTTTTGTCCAAGTATCGATATCCATGAGTGTAGGTTAGACAAAACATCTCATTTTTCAATCTTGGTTCAAGTATCAATATCCAAAGTGGAGGTTGAACCAACCCAATTCGAGTATCGGTATCCCCGAGTGGATGTCAAACCATATTTTCTTATTTTGTCCAAGTATCGCCATCCTTGAGTGGAGGTTTCACAAAACATCTCAAATTTCCAATCTTGGTACGAGCATCAGTATCCCAATGGAGGCTAGACTAAGAATATGGTAGGAATATCAAGCATTGTTTAAACCCTTCAAACAAACAACATTAAATCAAATGACGGATGTCAGGTTCATCACCCCAAGTACGTGCACCACTATCATGAGTGTTCCTTTGACATATATTTTTGCCTAAGTATATATTTGATACAACTCAAGTATCAAGAATTCAGATCAAGCAAGCAAATAAAGAATAAGAACATAAAAGAAAGCTGAAAATGAGAAAAAGAAGTTGTAGAAGAAATGAGATAGAATTGAGAGAAAAAGTAAGAACTGAGAGATAATGTATTTAGTTCATAGTTTCATTACAAAATAATACTTCCAGTATTTATACACTTCAATCAGAGCTGCTAGGAAGCATTTTACAGCTGTAAACAATAAAAAGTTAGTCTAACTGACTTAATAGCCTTGCCAGCAGTCCTAACTGCTTAACTAACTCCTTCTCTCCGAGATTTGGCTTCCTTAGCCTTACTTAAGAGTATGGTAGTTTTTTAGGAGCTTGTCTTACTCTTTAACTTTTATTTAAGAAGAGCTGAAGTTCCTTTCTGATTCTGGTTCCAAAAGCTGCTATTGCAGCAGCTTGTCATTTCTCTGTTATGGTTCCAGCAGCTACTACTGCTACAGCTTGTTCTTCCTTGCCTCTTGTTGTCTTTTGTTATCATTTACAACCCTTCCAAAATTGACCTTGTCTTCAAGTTCATGGGTAGTGCATAGTTTTTTAATTAAAGAAGAATCCTTCCGTGATGTTTCTTCAGGTGGTAGACCTTTCCACTAAACTAGTACCTGTGGAATGGGTTTGTTTTGCTACCAATTGTGATCTAGGAGAGCTAAAAGGATGGGTACAAGTTTATTATGAAGGTTTAAGTCAGGTAAGGATAAAGGAGTGTCAGGGGTGTGCCTTGGAAGGGTTTGAGGAAGGATATGTGGAAGACATTGTGGATTTTAGAAGTGAGGGGTAGGGCTAGCTTATAACCAATTGGAAAAATTATTTCAATCATTTGAAATGGTCCATAGTACCTTTTACTGAGCTTTTAATTGAGTTTCAAGGCTAAAGACTTTTGTTTGTAAGGTTATAATTTGACTAGGACCCAACTTCCTATAGTGAACACCTTGTTCTGTCTCTTTGTATCAGCTAAGGGCTTCATTTTGGATTGAGCTTAAAGAATATGAGATTTTAGAAGTTGGAAAAGCTCATCCTTGGACTGTAAGCCACTATCCAAGCTTTAAAGTTGGAAGAGCTAGGTATATACCTCTATAGGGTTGGAAGTTCCCTGCCATATAAGGCTTGGAAAAGGGTCATTTTAATAGCTGAGTTGTAAGAAGTGTTGTACGAGTATTCTGCCCAAGGCAGTAGCTAAAGCTAGGACTAAGGTTTATATTTAGTGAAGGCCCTAAAGTATTGCTCAAGACATCTACTGAAGACTTTTGTTTGGCCATTAGATTGAAGGTGGTAAGCTAAGCTAAAACTGAGGAAGCTTCCACTGAATTTAAACAATTATGTCGAGAAAGAACTTAAGAACACCTTGTCCCTAACAGAGACAATGGACTTAGGAATGCTATGTAGTTTGACTACTATATCATAGAATAATTTGGCAACACTTGAGGCAGAAAGAGTGCTTAATAAAGCTCTAAAATGAGCATACTTGGTTAGTCTATCAATTACTACTAAGATGATTAAATACTCTTCTGTTATAGGTAAGCATATAATGAAATCCATGGAGATATCCTCCCAAACATTTGCTGGAATAGGTAATGGTTATAGTAAACCACAGGGCAGAGTTGGGGAGTACTTTTTCTATTGACAGATGACATAGTTCTTGACAAAATCCTTGGTGTCTCTTCTCATAATCTTCCAAAAGAAACTAGAGGAAATTCTCATGTGTTTTATGGAACCCAGTGTGTCCTCCTAACTAAGGAAGAATGATATTCTTCTAAGACCTTATATCTCATAGAAGAGTTAGAGCTAAGAACTAATTTGTTGTTATAAAATAACAAACCTTCTCTAACTGAGTACCTTATTTTTTGTGTACCCATGCTGAGTTACCTATGGATTTCAACCAAATCTTATACCACTGTATTTTTTGTCTTCAGTTCTTCTATAATGTCCAGTAAAAGGTATGGGACATATAAGCATAAGTTACCTTTTTCTATAGCTTCTTTTGTTTCTTATACCTCTAGGACCCTGGATAAGGCATCTACTGTAGTGTTTTCTTTGCCAGGCTTGTATATGATTTCATAAGAGAATCCCAATAGCTGGGTTAAGTAATGTTGTTACTCTAGTGTCTAGATAACTTGAGATATGAGATTTTTCAAAGCCTTGTGGTCTGTATGGATTTCAAATGATCTCCCCAATAGGTAATGCCTCCATTTCTTGACAGCTTGAGTGATTACATAAAGTTCTTTGCTATAGAATGCTATAGGATGAAGTTGCTAAATTAAAAAAATTCCAATTCCCACATTAGATGCATTTGTTTCTATGATGAAAACCTTGTTGAAGTCAGGTAAGGTAAAGACATGTGCTTTAGTCATGGCATCTTTCAAGGTGTCAAAAGCATTCTGGGAGTCCTGAGTCCATGAGAATGAGTTGTTCTTCAAGAGGTATATTAAAGGGGCAGCTACTATCACATAGCCTTTCATGAATCTTCTGTAGTACCTAGTGAGGCACAAAAAGCCTCTACATTGCTTAAGTTGCATTAGTAAGGGCCATTGCATCATTACTTCAATCTTCTTAGGATCTAGCTGCACTCCTTAGGAATTGACAATGTGTCCCAAGTAGTCTATTGAAGATTGATAAAAGTGGCACTTACTTCTTTTGAAAAACAATTTATAAAGTAGTTAAACAATCAAGCACTACTTTCAAATTATTAACATGCTCCTCAACTGAGTTATTGTAAATCAAAATATCATCAAAGAAAATAATAACAAACCTTTTCAAGTAAGGTTTAAAAATAGCATTCATTGTAGCCTAAAATGTTGAAGGTGCATTATTTAAACCAAATGGCATTACCATAAACTCATAGTGGTCATCATGGGTTCTGAAGGTTGTCTTCTCAATGTTTATATCTTTCACTCTGATTTGGTGATATCCAGCTCTCAAGTCCAGCTTGGATAAGACTGAAGCTCCATTCAACTCATCTAACAGTTCATTAATAGTGGGGATAGGAAATCTATCCTTGTTGGTGATAGAGTTCAAGGCTCTATAGTCTATACAAAACCTCTAAGAACCATATTTTTTCTTTACTAACAAGACATGGGAAGAGTAAGTGATGTGACTTGGTCTAATGATAAATGAGTGGATCATTTCTTTCACTAATTTCTCAATTTCCTATTTCCATAAGTGGGGATATCTATAGGGTTTAACACTAATAGGTTTAGCGCCTACTTCCAGATGTATGAAGTGATCAAACTCTCTTTTTGTTGTTAATCCAGTAGGGTCCTCAAAGACATTGGTGTAGGACTGGAACAATGTAGCAATTTTCAATGGAATGGAGTTAGTGCTCTCTATGAATACTTCTAGGACTACTTAAAACAAGAAGAAATGCTTTCTGTTTTTGCTCATTTTCTTAGGTATTTCAAACTGATTTGTTGAGGTTTAACTATGGTTCCTCTATCAATTGGATTTTAGTATCATGCCACTCAAAGTCCATAGTTTGGTCCTTATAATCAGTAACAATTGGTCCTAACAGTTCAAGCCATTGTATGTGTAAACTGAGGTTCAAACCCAAGAGGGGGGTGAATTGGGTTTTAAAAACTTTTGCTAATTAAACTTGCAAGTTTTTAAACAGTTAAATACACAATGCGCACAATCAAATAATATACTTGAAAATAAAGGAGTTCAAAGGAAGAGAAAGTGCAAACTTCGTTTATAGTGGTTCGGCAATATCGGAATCCTTCCGACCCTACGTCAACTCTCTTCAAGGAACCTCTTTGAAGTGATCCACTAAAACTTTAGTCGTGCAACTTTATGGGTGTTTCACAAACTTTACAAGCAATTCCTTCCTTACAAAAGCTAATCCCTTCCTCATGAAAGCTCACGAAAGTTAATCCCTTCCTCACGGAAGTTACAAAGAAGTGTTTAATCCTAAGCACTCTAAGAGTTATTACAACTCTTTCACTTTTACTATAAATGAGATTTATTGTAAAATAAATGGTAGAGAGATAGTAATAAGTTCTTTTACAAATGAATAATATCTCTTTTTTAAGATTAAGCTTGAAGAGTGGCTCAACAATAAATCTTTCAAAGCTTTTGACAATTAATGAGCAATATAGTGAATTGAATGTTTTCTCTTCCTTGTTTAAATGCTCATTGAAGTGGGTTTATATAGCCTTGAACTTGAATCAATATGGCCATTTGACACTGACTTGGTAGGTTTGGGGCAGTAAGTGCTCAAGTCTCGCGTCTCAAACATTCATATTTTTTGAATTAGCAGTCGACTGGGTCAAGTGAGAAACTTCACTTTTTAGGCTATGGGAGAGTACCAGTCAACTAGGTCTTAAGCACCAGTCGACTGGGAACTTTCTATACTAGTTACCAGCCAACTAGATCCCTGAAACTAATCGATTGGAAACTTTTTGTCCCTTATCCCAGTCGACTGGTATATAGAGCCAATCGACTAGGTTGTCCTTCAACCCAGTTTTTAATGTTTTAAAACTGTTTTTAACTTAGAAACTTTTGTATGGTTAGTTTTGTCAAAATATTTTTGTAAAATGAGCCACAAATCAAGCTATGTAATTAAACATGAGAGATTTATAATTGTTTTAATTACCTTAATGCACATTCTAGATCTTCTGCCAACTGGGTCCCTGAAACTAGTCGACTAGAAACTTTCTATCCCTTATCCCAATCGACTGGTATATGGAGCCAATCGACTGGATTGTCCTTCAACCCAGTTTTTCCTGTTTTAAAACTGTTTTTAACTTAGAAACTTTTGTATGGTTAGTTTTATCAAAATCTTTTGTAAAATGAGCCACAAATCAAGCTATGTAATTGAACATGAGACATTTATAATTGTTTTAATTACCTTAATGTCCATTCTAGATCTTCTGTCTTGTCTTGGTGTCTGAATTGAGTTGAGTTCTTGCATCTTTGTTTCTATACTGAATGCTTTTGCCGCTTAAACACTTAGACAAAACTGTTAGTACAATTAGCTTAGTGTTTTGTCATTATTAAAATCAAATATGGGTCAACAATCTCCCCCTTTTTTGATGATGGCAAAACTAATGAGAGAAAAACAGTCTTAAAACTAAGTGTTGGGTTTTTAGAAAAAATTGGGCAAAGTTTCCTCTATTTTTCGGATAAAACCAACCTGTTAATCAGTCAAGCAGAGTTTAAAAGCAGTTATCTCAACTCAACCAAGCATGGATTTCTATAATACATTTGTCAATGTGTTCGGAGCAATGCTCCCCCTAAATATGTGCTTTATTCTAAGTTTACATTGATTTTTCTCTTTTTCTCCCCCGTTTTGACAACAACAAAAAAGAGGTGTAAACTTGAAAAATAAGCAACTTGGATAACAAGGACAAAAAGATAATGCAAAAAAAACTTGTATGCAAAACTAGCCATTATTCAGATCTGATAAGACTTCCCGAGAAGAACCAGAAGTTTTCACACTAGCATAAGTAGTTAAAGCACACTGCGGAGTACGAATGACTTAAACCAAGTAATCATATAGTGTAAAAGTAAAGCAAGTATATGAACCATAAGTTGGATAACCGAAAAATAGGCAAATATATACAAGCATCCATACATCACAGGCTGAATATCGAGTAAAATAAAAAAAAATATATGATAAACCATGAAATGTTCGTGATAAAACCATCTAAGAGCTATATATACATAACAAGGAGATACAACATAAAGCTTAGTGAGTGGAGGAATCAGAGCCACCTCGTAGAAGATCCTGAAGCTTAGCTAAGAAGCTCTCTGTGTGCTTCGGCTGCTGCTCGAAATCGTCTCAAAGTGTGCGGAGGTTGCGATGCATAGAATCAACTAAAGAGCTTAAGCTCTGGAACCCAGACTACATGGACAGCTAGAGGCTTATCATAGCCTGAAGTAAGGCATCGTATCTAGCTTGACCAGCACCATAGCCACCATGCTGTGGACTAAGTGCTCACTCATCGGTGTTCATCGTAATAGGAGGAACTATATCACCATGAGCCTTATCTTTCTCCTCATAGATGTCATCCTCAGCACCAATATGTATGTTCTTCCCTGCTTTGGAGTAGATTATACCCTCTTAGATTATACATCCCATCTTCTTCAGAGAAGATATATTGATGATGTTCTTTGGGCCGATGTCCTGAGCCTCAGAGGCGGGTAGGGGGACTCGAAAATGTTGGAGGATAAGGGTGATAAGCATCCTATAGGGAAGGCACCCAGAGTCGTTCGCTTCTCCATTGATCATGTTGGTGAGTAATAGGGGGTAGATATTGAAGTAGTGTCTAGTTTTGAGACACCAAATCAATACCACATCTATCTTCGAGAGATAGCCCCGACTCTCGAGTCGTGGATGGATGGTCCAACTCACGATAAGATTGAACAGCTTCGAGTGGAGGGGTATGTCACTACAGGTGTGAAATGTAGTGGGCCAAAAGATGTAGTTAGGGTTTCCCTTAACAATCTAGCATGCCTCCTCATAATCGAAGTTTTCTGGCCATCCATCCAGACTCTATTGGATCCCTCCCACTGGAATTCTTAGGATATTGACCAAAAGGTCAGTGTTTACCTCAAATTCTATGCCTATCACACTGGGTTTGAATCAAAGAGCCAGTGGACTGGGTTTCACCAGGTTGACGTATAACTGGTGAATAAGATGCGGATAGTATTTTTCGTGGATATTTACAAGGTATTAGGTGTATGGCTTCAAAGACAGGAAAAATATCAAAATTTACATAATGGATAAAGTCGAAGTCGACGAATCTACCTGTCATGATTTTCTTGTGGCGTATAATGGAATTATACCTGCTTTTTGCAGTGGGGCTCCAAAAGAGCAAGTTATCTAGCTCAAACCTTGCATTATTGCTTGACAAACTAGCTAGCCTCTTCCTTTGGCATCCGGTGCAGAGGATTTCTTAGATCGGGGCCTTGTAGGCGCATGAGGTCCTTCTACTTTGGTTTTAATGCGGATTCTCTCAAATATTGTGAAAGAGGCCGTTTTAAAGAGAGATTTTTGGAAATAAGGGATTTTCGATGGTGAAAAGTTGAAATTGAGGTGATATGGGATCAGATTAAGGGTTCTATGGAGTAGTTTTGAGAGATTTGAGATTGAAATCATGAATTTTCTAGAGAGAGAAAGCTTGATTTTTTTTTTAAATGGTGTGAAAAACTGAAAAATCTCAAAAGATTATTTATATAATCGCGATACCAGTCGATTGGGTTAGGGTACCATTTGACTGGGCTCTTCTAAATTTGGGATTTTTTTGACATACCAGTCGATTGGGTAGGTTACCAAAATTTTAAATTTTGGCTCCAAACAATGTTTTGTAGCACCAGTTGACTAGATGATTTAAACTAGTCGACTGGCAAAATGGACAGTGGGATATCAGTCAACTGGGGTAAACATACTAGTCGATTGGATCCTCTAGAAAACTTAAAATTTGAGCTCCAACTTAAGATTTCAGCATGAATTGTTTATCTATACCATCTTAAGTGAGGGAAATATTAAAAAAGAGTTAATAATCATTCACTAAATGTCAGCTATGCGTATGATGAATATTGATGCAATCAAACATACAATTTTTCATAGTCTTTCAAGCCTATCAATAGTCTAATCTTACAAAAGCTATCTTCACTTGAGGTTTTTGTAAGAATATCAGCTATTTAATCTTCCGAATGAATGAATTCTAGTCTAATATCACTCTTTTGAGCATGGTCTCTTATGAAATGATGTCTTATTTCTATATATTTGGTTCTAGAATGATGAATAGGGTTTTTGGTCAAGTTGATAGCACTAGTGTTATCACAATGAATTGGTTTATCTTTAAAGTTCATGTCATAGTCTTCTAGTTGTTGTTTCATCCACAACATGTGCATAACAACTTCCGGTGGCAGCATATTCCGCTTCAGCGGTAGATAGTGCAACCAATTTTTGTTTCTTAGAAAACCAAGAGGTTAACATTGCACATAAAAATTAGCATGTACCACTAGTACTTTTTCTATCTAGCCTACAACCCGCAAAATCAGCATACGAATATCCAACAAGCTCAAAATATGATTTTCTAAAGTACCATAATCCTAGGTTTTGAGCCCCTTGTAGATATCTTAGAATTATTTTTACAGCAATTACATGTTATTCCTTGGGATTAGCTTGAAATCTAGCACACATGCATACATTGAACATTATATCAGGTCTACTTGCATTTAAATAAAGTAAAGCTTCTATCATGCTTCTATAAGTTTTAGTATATACACACTTACCTCCCGCATCTAGGTTAAGTTTTGTAGAGGTGCTCATAGGAGTGCTAATTGACTTTGAGCTTTCCATCTCCGAACCTCTTCAATAGGTCCTTGGTGTACTTTGATTGATTGATGAGGATGCCATCTTTTAATTGTTTGATTTGTAGACCAAGAAAGTAGGTAAGCTCTCCCTTCATGCTCATTTTAAATTCACCTTACATGCACTTAGCAAACTCTTGACACATTGATTCATTAGTAGCACTAAATATAATATTATCAACATATATTTGGACTAGAAGTGTGTCATTTTTGTGAGTTTTTGTGAAGAGAGTTGTGTCTATTTTTCCTCTTATAAAATCATTTTCAAGCAAAAACTTACTTAGTCTTTCATACCATGCTCTTGGAGCTTGCTTTAACCTATATAGAGCTTTAAAAAGCTTATAAACATGGTTTGGAAGACTAGGATTTTCAAATCTAAAAGGTTGCTCAACATACACCTCTTTTTCTATAAAGCCATTCAGAAAGGCACTTTTACATCCATTTGAAATAACTTAAACGTATTAAAGCATGCAAAGACTAATAACATTCGAATAGCTTTTAATCTAGCTACAGGGGCATAGGTCTTATCAAAATCTATTCCTTCTTCTTGATTATATCCCTTAGCAACTAGTCTAGCCTTGTTCCTAGTTACTATTCCATTTTCATCCATTTTATTTCTAAATACCCATTTAGTTCCTATTATAGTATGATTCTTTGGTCTAGGAACTAGATTCCATACTTTGTTTCTTTCAAATTGATTTATTTCTTCTTGCATAGAATTTATCTAATCAACATCTTTCTCAGCTTCTACAAAAGTCTTAGGCTCTACTTGCAATAAATAAGCTACACAATTGTAAATATTTCTAATAGAGGAGCGAGTTCTTACCCCTTGTGAAGGATCACAAATCATTTGATCGATTGGATGATAATTCACATACCTCCAATCTTTGAGAAGACTATCCTCTTATTGACTTGTAGATGGTTAATCAAGGTTGAGAGCATCTACCTCTTGACTCGTTTGAGGTTACCTCTCCTTCGGATCAACAATGGGAGTAGGTGTTTCCATTCTCGAAACAAAATCTGCATCATCATTAAAAGAAACTACCCTACTACTAATTGGGTTAGACTCATCCAAGGCTACATGTACGGATTCTTCAACCACTAGAGTTCTTTTGTTAAAGACTCTATAAGCTTTACTAGAGGTTGAATATCCTCAGAATATCCCATCATTGGTCTTTGAGTCAAATTTACCCAAGTTAGTTTTATTGTTATTTAGGATAAAGAATTTACAACCAAAAGCATGAAAGTAAGAGATATTAGGCTTTCTACCTTTCCATAATTTATATGGAGTTTTGTTAAGCATAGACCTAATTAAAACTCTATTTAAAACATAGCAAGAAGTGTTTACGGCTTCCGCCCAAAAGTATTTTGGCAAACTATATTCACAATGCATTGTTCTTACAAATTCTTTTAGAACTCTATATTTCCTCTCAATAACTCCATTTTATTAAGGAGTTCTAGGTGCTAAAAAGTTGTGATCAATTCCATTTTCATCACAAAATTTTGGAAAACTTTGGTTTTCAAATTCTTTCCAAGATCACTTCTAATTCTTGAAATAAAAATCCCTTTTTCATTTTGAACCTTTTTACAAAAGTTCACAAAATTTTGTAAGCTTCATCCCTATAAGCAATAAAAATAACAAAGGTGTATCTTGAATAGTCATCAACAATAACAAGAGTATATTGATGGCCACCTAGACTTATGAAACTTATTGGACCGAATAAGTCCATATGCAAAAATTCCAATTGTCTAGTAGTTAAGACTATAATTTTTTATTTAAAGAAATTCTAGTTTGTTTTCCCATTTGACAAGCATCACACACCTTGTCTTTTTCAAATTTGATTTTTGGTAGTTCAATGACTAAATCTTTTCTTGAAATGATTTTAAGCAAATCTATATTCATATAGTCAAGTCTTCTATGCCATAGTTATAGGTTTTCACTAAATGCGAGAAAACATTTTTCATTTTCCAAATGCAAAGATTTTAAATCAACTATATAGACATTTTTGTGTCTACGGCCAACTAACTTGATCTTGTTACTCTTGATGTCTATAACTAGACAATGAGAGGTTTCAAATATGACTTTGTTGCCTTTATCATATAGTTAACTAATACTAAATAAATTTGGCTTAAGGCCTTGCACATAAAACACATTATCAATGGTTGAGAAATTGCTACCATCTTTTTCATGCCCGATGATCTTTATCTTTGTGTTATCTCTAATGGTGACATGTCCGCCATCCTTTAGAGTTAGCTCTTTGAACATGCTTTGATCACTGGTAATGTGCTTTGAGATTCCACTATCAAGGTACCAATAGTTACATTTTTCCTTGGTGTGGAGACATATCTACATTACATAAGGATATATAATTGAACTCTTAGGTACCCAAAATTTCTTGGGTTCTTTGGGGTTAGTTCTAGAAAACACAGTTCCTTTAGGGACACATACTTTCTTAACATTGAAAGGTGCTCTAAAATTGTAGACATGTTGATAAGGCATGATCCTAGGATAATAGTTATTGATATTTCTAGGATTTCTCACATATGCATGCCTATAATTCCTTGGATAAGTATTCCTAGGATACATATTTCTATTGTAAAGATTATGAACATGCATGTCATTTCTAGTAAATGTATGATGATGATTTCTAGGATATGTACTTGCATTATTATGAATATACATATTATTTCTAGGATACACATGATGGTAATTCATAGGATGTGCGTGTGTATGGTGCAAGTTATGAGTATACATATTATCTCTAGGATGCACATGATGGTTACTCTTATGATGTGTATATACATTTCTTGAATGATTGTTCCTAGCATTTGCATTTCTTGAGTGAGCATACATATATGCATGAGTATTTCTAGGATGCTTAATTCTAGTATATGCATTAGAATTTAAATTTACATTTTTAGACATTGAATGAGTACTTTTAACCTTGCTAGAGGTTTGGGATGTGGAGGCTTCATTCAAACATGTTGTTTTTATGGACAAAGTTTCTTTAGACTTGTCCAATGGAAAATAACCCAAGCCGGATTTTCCTCCATTTGACCTTTGGCTAGATAACATTTCATCTAGTTTTTCTTTTCCAAGTATAAGTCTAGATATAGTGCTATTCAAATCCATTATTTTCTTCTTTAAAATGTCATTTTCATTTTTAAGAAAATCTTGTGAAGACCTATAAAGTATGGAAGATAGTTTTCTTTTTCTTCCTTTAAGCCCTCTATCTCTTAGAGAGAGATAAGACATCCTTTTTTAGGGTGGATTCCTAGAATTGAATATTTTTCATGCATTTCATTTATAACATCAATTAACTCTTCACTACTACTAACAATGTTATTATTAGAATGGGTGGGAAGAATTAGATACCTCATTTTCGTCGTCGATTGCCATCAAGCATAGGTTGGCAATCTCCTCGTATCCAACTTCATTGTCCGAAGTTTCTTCCTCTTCATCATCACTCTATGTGGTTGCAATCATGGCCTTCTTTTTGAAGCTCTTATATGGTTTGCTCGTTATTGGGCAATCGGCCTTGATGTGACTGGGCTTCTTGCAACCGTAACACACAAGAGGTTCCCTTTTTGAAGTGGATTCCCTTGTGTAAGGTTTCTTGCTCTTTTTCAAGAACTTGTGAAACTTTTTGGTGATTAAAGCCATCTCACCATCTTCTTCGCTGCTCTCTTCCTCTTCTTCCGTCTATTCCTCTTTGTTGCTCGTAGAGGCTTTGAGAGCAATCACCTTTTTCTTCTTCTCATCATCATTGACAACGGGATTCATTTCTTCTATCTCGTATGTCAATAGTGATCCAAGAAGTGTTTCTACATCAAGTTTGTTGAGATCTTTGGCCTCCATGATGACCATCTTCTTTGCTTTCCAAGTGGATGGCAAAGACCTTAATATCCTCCTTGTTAGTTCAAACTCCTCAATGTTCATACCAAGAAGCTTTATACCATTAACAATGGTAGTAAAACATTAGTGCATTTGATAAATAGTTTCATTTGGAGACATTTTAAAATATTCATACTCGGACACTAACATATAGATTTTTTATTTTTTAACTTCGCTAATTCCTTCATATGTAACTTGCAATTTGTCCCAAATCTCCTTAGCCTAAACACAAGCAAAAATTTTATTATATTTAGAAATATCTATAGCACAATGTAAAATACTTGTGGCTCTACTATTTAGAGACATCATTCTACAATCCTCTTCATTGAACTCAGTTTTGAGTTTAGGCATTATATGATTGATTTCTCCAATAGTTATTTCCTTTGTAAGAATTCTAGGTCATTCCTTAATGACTCTCCATAGATTGTAATCTTGTCCTTCGACAAAGATTTTCATTCTATTTTTTCAGTAGTTATAGTTGGAGCCATTGAACAAGGGAGGCCTAGTATAGGAATGCCCTTCAGTATAGTTATTAGATGCCATCGGATCAACTCAAGGATTTTAAGCCTAAAATTGACTACAAAGCTCTGATACTAATTGTAAACCGAGGTTCAAACCCAAAAGGGGCGAGAATTGGGTTTTAAAAACTATTGCTAATTAAACTTGCAAGTTTTTTAATAGTTAAATACACAATGCACACAATCAAATAATATACTTGAAAATAAAGAAGCTCAAAGGAAGAGAAAGTGCAAACTCTGTTTATAGTGGTTCGGCAATATCAGAATTCTTCTGACCCTACGTTCACTCTCTTTAAGGAACCTCCTTGAAGCAATCCACTAAAACTTTAGTCGTGCAATTTCACAGGTGTTGCACAAACCTTACAACTAATCCGTTCTTTACGAAAGCTAATCCCTTCCTCACGGAAGTTACAAAGAAGTGTTTAATCCTAAACACTCTAAGAGTTATTACAACTCTTTCACTTTTACTATAAATGAGATTTGTTGTAAAGTAAATGGTAGAGAGATAGCAATAAGTGCTTTTACAAATGAATAATATCTCTCTTTCAAGAATAAGCTTGAAGAGTGACTCAACAATAAATTTTTCAAAGCTTTTGACAATTAATGAGCAATATAATGAATTGAATGTGTTCTCTTCCTTGTTTAAATGCTCATTGAAATGGGTTTATATAGCCTTGAATCAATATGGTCGTTTGACACTGACTTGGTAGGTTTGGGGTATTAAATGCTCAAGTCTCGCGTCTCAAAAGGTCATATTTTTTGAATTACCAGTCGACTGGGTCCTTGTACTAGTTGACTGGGTCAAGTGGGAAACTTCACTTTTTAGGCTATGGGAGAGTACCAGTCGACTGAGTCCTAAGCGCCAGTCGACTAGGAACTTTCTGTCCCAATTACCAATCAACTAGGTCTCTGACACCAGTCGACTGGGAACCTTCTGTCCCATATCCTAATCTACTAGTATATGGAGTCAGTTGACTGGGTTGTCCTTCAACCCATTTTTTCATGTTTTAAAATTGTTTTTGACTTAGAAACTTTTGTATGGTTAGTTTTGTCAAAGTATTTTGTAAAATGATCCACAGATCAAGCTATGTAATTGAACATGAGAGATTTACAATTTTTTTTATTACCTTAATTTCTATTCTAAATCTTCTGTCTTGTCTTGGTGTCTGAATCTAGTTGAGTTCTTGCATCTTTGTTTCTATACTGAATGCTTTTGCCACTTAAGCACTTAGATAAAACTGTTAGTGCAATTAGCGTAGTGTTTTGTCATTATTAAAATCAAATATGGGTCAACAGAGTGCCTAGTACTAAATCAGAACCTTTAATTGAGCAATAAGAATACATCAAAAGTAAAAAGGTGGTTTTGTAAGTAGAGGGCTACCTGTTGACACAATTTCCTATAAGTTAGGAACTCTCTACTGCCAATCTAAACTCTGAAAGGCTTTCAGGGTCTGATGGCCCATCCCAACATCTTGGTAATTCTTTCTTGTGCAAAGTTATGTGTGCTTCCACTATCAATGAGCACTTGCATGCTATGATTCTTCCATGTCCTAGTGATCTTTATAGTGCTTGGGCTAGACTGTCCAGCAAGAGCATTAAGACTAATGCCAGAGACTTATATATCTTGTGTTGTATTAGTTTTCTTTTCCTTTAAGATTTCTTCTTCAAGATTGAGGTCTTCTGACACCATTAGCAAGAGGAATTGGTGTTTACAATTGTGAGTGGAGGAGAACGTTTCATCACAGTTATAATAAAGACCCTTGTCTCTTCTTATTTTCATTTTTGCAGGGGTCAGTTTCCTGATGGGAAATGCAAGAGGTGATGTAACAGTAGTATTTTTTGTGGTTGTGCCAACTGGAGTTAGTAGTAACCCAAAACCAGTTGTAGGCTTACTCCAAAAAAGTCTCTATTGTTTCTTAATGTCTATGTACTTTTCTTCAAAAAGCTTGGCTAAGGGCATTGCTTTGTTTAAGGAATAGGGTTGAGCAACTAACAATTCTTTTTTCAATTCAAGTTTAAGCATAAAAATGAATATGATTATGAGAAAATGTTCTTGTAAGCCTATTACCTTGTTGGGAAGGTTTTCAAATTGAGCTTGATACTCTGAAACAAAACTTGTTTGTTGTAATTTTGCTAAGGCTTCTCTATGATCTTTATATGATGATGGACCAAATCTATCCTTGATATTTTCCAAAAAGTCACTCCAAGAATGGATCAGAAAATTGTTAGTGGTCCATTGATACCATGAAAGTGTTTCTTTTTGTAAGTGGAATGAAGAAATGATCAATATTTGATCATTTGGGGTGGAGTAGTAGTTGAAAAATTGCTCAACTTTAAAGGACCATCCAAGAGGATTTTTACCATCAAACCTAAGCATATCCAATCTCATTAATCTGCCAGGTGCTTGTAATTCTTGCTGTGATTTCTCTTTCATCTTGTTCAAGAATTCTTTTGGAATAGTGTTTGTAAAGTTGTGGATCTTTACTGAGTTGGCCATGGTCTTTAGTGATTTTGAGAAGATTTATAAATCTCAACTAGTTTGGAGAAGATTTCAGTTAAGGAACTCCTGATGTTGGCATTGTCATTAACCAAGGAAGAGCATATATGAATGATGCCCTTGATTTGATCATCTATCTTTGAGATTCTTTCATCTATTTTGTTGAATATGGTGCCTTAAGCCATTAGAGATTTGTTTGTATGTAAAAGAAGGCTTTATTGGTTTGAGAGCTTAAAGAAAGCACTAGTTGATACAACTCAAGTATCAAGAATTCAGATCAAGCAAGCAGAAGAAGAATAAGAAAAGATAAGATAAGCTGAAAAGGAGAAAAAGAAGAAGTTGTAGAAGAAATGAGAAAGAATTGAGAGAAAAAGTAGGAATTGAGAGAGAATGTGATGCAGGAGGATCCGAGTAGGATGATACTGAGTTGCCAGATAACACATTGTTGGCACTGAGATACCTTGAGTTGGCAGATCAGCGCAAAAATGGCAGGTGGACTACCTAGAACGGTTGACTGTTGTTGATTCTGTTTTTGACCTTCAAATTTGCAGTTTCCAGTTTTAGGAAACTTTCCATTTGCAATTTCCTTTTGTATTCAAGTCAGAATTGACTGCCATTGATTCTGCCTTAATACAATCGCTTAATTTTAGTAATTTCCTTAGTTTTTCCCAGGATTATGTTTTCAGGGATTTTTTCCTTTTTTTGCTTTGACCTTATAAATAAGGAGGCCACATACGGAATAGACAGATTATCATTATTATTGGTATTTGCATAATTTTAAATAAAGCATCAGAGTTGTTTCTCTGTGTTTTTAGGGTTTTTCTTGTGTTTCTCCCTGTGAAATATCTGTTACGACTAGCCTGCAGAATAATCGCTATTCTGCCCGGCGTCAGTTGGTATCAGAGCTTCAGCATCTTCCTGGGGTGAGATTTCATCCGTTTCCATGGCTGGTGGTCGTGGTCGTCGCGGGCAGGTTCCGAACAAGGAAGCCCTACACTATGATCATAACATTTAGGATGCGATGATTGAGGATTTACAGAGGCAAGTTACAGAGTTAACCCAGCATCTAACGGCACAGAATTTCGGTGATTGTGAGATGGAAGATCACGATTTCGATTCTAGTTTCGAAAACTCGTATCACAATCCTGGTCGATTCGGGGAGCACCGTGGTCGAGAGAATCGTTATGGAGACCTCGGTTTCAGAGTGGATCTGCTCAAGTTTTCTGGTACGTTACAGGCCAAAGGATTCGTCGATTAGTTGAATGAAGTGGAGCCTATTTTCGAGTATAAAGAAGTCCCAGATCGTGTCAAGGTGAAACTGGTCGCCATCAAACTGAAGGGCAGAGCATCTGCGTGGTGGGACCAGTTAAGGCGTTCGTGCAATTGGCAGGGCAAGGCTAAGATCATAGATTGGGAGAAGATGGAGAAGAAGATGAAGGGTCACTTCCTTCCTTTTGGCTACACTCAAACCTTGTTTCAAAGACTTCATTCGTTGAGGAAGGGCACGAGATCGGTGGATGATTACACGGAGGAGTTCTATCAATTGATAGTCCGAAATGATTTATCCGAGGCAGAAGAGCAGATGATGGCATGGTATTTGGGGGGATTACAGTAGCCCCTGCAGGATATCTTCAGCCTTCACTCACTGTGGACCGTTTCTGAAGCATACCAACGTGCACTTGCGGTGGAAAAACAGCAGAACAGGAGGCCAGTGATTATAAGCGATCAAAGCAGTCGGCCAGTTCACCCTCAAGAATCCCATCCTACCCAGCAGCCACCCCAGGGTAACTCTAACTCAAATATTAGATGTTTCAGATGTGGTAAACAGGGACATAAAGCGACTGAGTGCAGGAAGCCTGCTAGTTAGAAGGGAAAAAATCTCCTAATTAAGGACGATGTGGTAGTCTAAACTGAGGAGATTGGAGAGCCTGTATATGACAATGATGAAGATGGAGATGTGTTATATGGAGATGGCCATGAGACTCTGGTCGTTCGTAAGAGTCTACTGACCCCCAAGGGCGATACAGGGGACGATTGGTTGAGAACCAATATTTTTCACACGACCTGCACAGTTGCAGATAAAGTCTGCAAGATGATCATTGACAATGGTAGTTGTGAGAATGTAGTGTCTGAAGAGACTTTCCAGAAATTGCAGTTGAAGACAAATCGTCATCCTAAGTCGTATAAATTGTCGTGGCTGAATAAAGGCAGTGAGGTAACAGTAGATAGGCGATGCCTAGTGTCTTTTTTAATTGGTAAGAAATATTTTGATAATGCTTGGTGTGATGTTGTGTCTATGGATACTTGTCATGTATTGTTAGGCAGACCTTGGCAGTATGATCACAGTGTTATTCATGATGGGCAAAAAAATACATATTCTCTTAGCATCAAAGGGAAGAAGATTGTGTTGGCACCTCGTCGGGAAGGAACCACTCCTACCCCGGTAGCCAATAATACTAATCTGCTTTCGATGTTCAGGTTTTTAGCTGAGATTGAGCATGGAGACGTGGTCCATGCTCTGCTGCCTTGTGGGAATAGTGCAGCAGACATGAATTCAGATTTATCAGCAGAGGTGCAGCAGCTGCTAGCTGAGTTTTCTGACCTGATGCCAAAAGATCTTCCTCCTGGGTTGCTGCCTGATGTCTTTAATGTGAAACACCTGAGTCCTTGTTTTGTGGATTCCGATGAAGCTATTGTGAACTCGATGACGAGTTCTTTCCAACCCGAGGCGACTGATGCGGGAGGATCCGAGTCAGATGATGCTAAGTTGTCAAATAACACGATGTTGGCACTGAGATACCTTGAGTTGGTAGTCAGCTTGCAGGTGGACTACCTAGAACGGTTGACTGCCGTTGATTCTGTTTTAGGCCTTCAAATTTGCAGTTTCCAGTTTTAAGAAACTTTCCATTTGCAATTTCCTTTTGTATTCAAGTCAGAATTAACTGCCGTTGATTCTACCTTAATACAATCGCTTAATTTTAGTAATTTCCTTAGTTTTCCCCAGGATTATGTTTTCAGGGATTTTTTCCTTTTTTTACTTTGACCTTATAAATAAGGAGGCCACATACGGAAAAGACAGATTATCATTATTATTGGTATTTGCATAATTTTAATCAAAGCATCAGAGCTGTTTCTATGTGTTTTTAGGGTTTTTCTTGTGTTTCTCCCTGTGAAATATCTGTTACGACTAGCCTGTAGAATAATTACTATTCTGCTCGGCGTCAGAATGTATTTAGTTCATAGTTGCATTACAAAATGATACTTCTAATATTTATACATTTCAATTAAAGCTGTTAGGAAGCATTTTACAGCTCTGAACAACAAATAGTTAATCTAATTGACTTAAGAGCCTTGCCAACTATCCTAACTACCTAACTAACCTCTCCCCTCAGAGAGTTTGCTTCCTTAACCTTCCTTAGGAGTATTTTAGTATGTTAGGAGCTTGTCTTACTCTTTGACTTCTCCGTAAGAAGGACTGAAGTTCCTTTTCTAATTTTGGTTCCAATTATTGCTGCTGCTGCTGCAGCTTGTCATTTCCCTGTTCTGGTTCAAGTAGTTGCAGCTTGTTCTTCCTTGCCTCTTGTTGTCTCTTGCTATCAATATTTCAATTCATGCATCACATACACTACACTTCACCATTCTAACATTTGAAACAAAACGGTGGTCGCTTACAACTTAATTGCCACTCGGAGAGTAACCAGTTAAAGGGGAGTAAACTCTAGACACCAAATTTCGTTTCAGATTTTAGAATGGGTCACGTGTGAGGCCTAATGATGAGAATATTGTCTCGAGTTGGATGAACAAAAGAACTGGAGCTTAATTTTGGAAAATAACTAATTACAAAAGCCCAAACAGGCTTGCAAAATCGCATTTGACCATTTGAAATTCGTATAGGCCCCAAAACCTAAAACATTATTGATAGGCCAAATGGCTCGATCAATGAGCCCAGTAGGCCAATCAGTGGGACCACCTGATCGATCACATTCTAGGTCCCATTGATCAATTGTAGCACGAGAATTTTCTAATTCTTGCAACTCTTTCAGATATCATTTCGATTATGCAAATCTTTCAGATATCATTTTGATTATGCAAGTCTTCCGAATCTCATTTTGATTATGCAAATATTCTAATTCTCATTATTTATTATGTAGATTTCTTCTTCAACCATGATTACGATTTTTTTTCGATTTTGTTCTCGAAATATTCTAAGAATATATCGAGAATATGTTGAATCTTTAAATCTTCACCCCCACCATTCATTTAGCCTATAGTCGATCTCATTGTTCATCTTGATTTACCCCGAAAAAAAAAATACCTATAAAAACCCCCCACTTCCATTTTACAACACACAAATTCTTCCCTTACATTTTCTGAAATGACACTGCACTCACTGTGAGAACTTGTTGGCTAATCTATCTAACGGAAACAGACGAAAGTATATTTTTTCCCATTGGTATAAAGCCAACATAGACTCTTTTTTCTCTCTCTTCCCATTTACTCATGTTCTTTCTCATCCCTCCTCTCTCTCTCTCTCTCTCCATCTTGCACAATTACAGCTACCTCTCTCTCCCGTTTCCTCCTTCTTTGAAATAATTAGATTGATAATACCTTCATTGCACCTTCGATTTCGTCAAATTTCTTCGATTTTTTGTCTGAGTTGGGCGAGTTAATCCAGACAGAGTCCAAATTGTGAATCACTCCCAATATTAGAACTCTCCTTACATTGTAGACTTTGGGATTTTGAAGGATCAAATAAAATGTGAATAAAATTGAACCTCACCCCCAACCCGTCAATAAATCCTCAAACGTCAGGTACAGAACTCGATCTTCTCTTTCTTCCTATCTCCACCTCTCTCAATTATGTCCTACTGATTTAAGGTTTTGTTTTGTCTTGTCTTAACATAAAATTGAGTAAAATCTTGGTGGTTGACTTTTAATTTCATAATCAGAGTTTATCTTATTCATTAATTCATATCATCTCGGCGTTATTTGAGAGTTGCTTAAATACAATTTAAATCAACAAAAGTTAAAAAAAAAAATGAGATACTTTCAGAATTTAAACAAAAAACTTAAACTCTACCATTTTTTTAAAATTTTGTTGATTTAAGTTTTGTTTAAATTTAGAAAATGCCCCATAATTTTTTTTTAAGTTTTAATGATTTAAATTATATTTCAATAACTTTCAAACAATGCTTTTAAGGATTTTTTTATATTGCATGTTTGTCTTTATATATTTGATAATATATCATTGAGTTAAATATAGCAAGGGATGGAGAAGCTGGGGTTACTTTGTGCTAGATCGTAGGAATGCATGTTTATACTTATTAAGGTTTTTTTTTATTGGTAAAAGTGCAGAATCCTTTTTTTGCTTAGCAATTTTAGCACTTTGAAATCTCACGAAGGGGTTGGAGACGATGAAGGTGGACTTAAGGCAATCTAAGTATTTTTTTTTTTAAAAAAAAAATACTTATAATGTCAACTTTTTGGTCCACATGGTTAATAGATATTAATGGTCAAACGGAGGCAAAGTACAAAAGGTTATTTATGGTATATGAAAATGCAAGGTAGTCACTAGTAATTATATTGTACACCAAGGGAGATGCAAATAATTTACCTTAAATTAAAAAAGTGATGGCATTATGTAAAGGAAACGAAAACGAATAGGAGAATTATTCAAATTAAGAATGACTCAATAAAACGTTTTTATTGCACACTCTTTAATTACTGGGTGTGAGGCTAGCAATTAGAAGCATATGTGTGTGATTAATTAAAATAATCGTATTTAAAAATAATATTTTTATAGACTTAAAAAAATTTACTTCATATGTGTTTACATTCAGAATGGGGTATAAATAGAATTAATTTTTAAATTAAAAAAATAAATTAAACAGAAAACTCAAATTTATCCAAATTGGTTTGATTGGGTTGTGTTAGATCATAGGTAGGTCAAAAATTGAGTTGAGTTGAGTTGAAGTTTTTGCCAACCTACCTCTGTCACGTAGAGTTTAATTTTTAAATCAACCGTACCTCATTTTTAATAGCAGTAGAAACAATTTATAACTTATAAAATAATTTTTGATACGATTTATGGTAAACAATAATAAAATTATAAACTATTTAACATTTAGTAAAATAAAAACAAAGACATGTTTTTTGAACATAAATTAATAATTTAAAACTAGAGACATTTTCATAAATCGTCTTTTCAGTACACTATTAATTTCACTAGTTAACATTATTTGTCAATTGTCCATCATTTTATCCAACAACCTTTTTCTTTATCACTTTTCAAGATTTGGGACAATAGGTCTCATTTGGGGGTCTTCAGTTAGAAGTTTTTTTTACTAGACTTAATATATGATATTTTTATGTGTTAAAAGTATTTTCGTCGTCAAATGTAAAAGAGAGTGGAGATTTTTTTTCTCATTCTCTCCATCTATCGGTGCTAAAAAAAATTCTCATTGACCATTCTAATAAGGAATCTCTCCTCCGACTGAGATTCCAATATCTTTATTGAGTAAAAAAAAAAAGACTAAATAAATTAATCCAATCTATCAAGATTCATGTATCACTCTAGTTGCTAGCTTGATCAACTTAAATTATATAGCATATTACTAAGACTTTGTTAAGCATAATTTCTAGGGCAACTTCTATTACGAAGTAACAAAATTTAAGTCAAACACTTTTTCTTTCAATTGTTTTTAAGTTAATGCTGAAAAAGCCTGAAAAAAAAAGAACTAATTTTGACTCAAAATCAGAAGTTCAGTTTCGTGACATCTAATCTGAAAAATAATTGACAAAAAGACAAGATTCTTGAAATGTCCTTGGATGGCAAGAAAAATTACACCCTTGTCACTTTAAAAGCCCGCTTGTTATAAAAAAAAAAAAAAATCTTCTTTTTCTTATTGTATTGTTAATAAAACAATTAAATTTTTATTTTATAAGTTTTAAAATCAATTTGATGAAAAAATTCATCTAGGCAAATGATATTGATATATCATTATTTCAACGTTTAAAATCACTTTTTCAAATTAATAACCAAACGCTATCAATTTTTGCATCTTAGTTTGGTTATACCTTTTTAACACATTTTTTACCAAACACCTGACAACTTTTAACTAAATAATACTCCTTATGCCAATGACTATTTTAATAAGGGTAAATTGGATCCCATCATCGAGTTTTGCACCTAGTTAATTAAAATCAAATTCATTAGTTTGAAAAGGTGATAACCTGCTTTATCGTTTAAAACCTGTAACAAAAATATGAAATGTCCTTGTGTGAAGTCCCAAAGGTCCTTAGACTCAACACAACTGATTCTCTCTTTAAATAATATATTGGCCCGTTTTCTTCTTTTTATTTATTTTTTGATTGAAAGATGTTATATACGAGTATAATTATTGATTTGATCACAATATAATCATGTACTGTCCCACTATCCATACAAAAGTTCCCTTCTCCATTTTAGAACTCTAGCTCAAAGGAGGAAGCTTATACCTTAGGAGCTATGATTATGTTAGTTTTAGAATGTATTCAATGATATTAAATTATTAAAGACTTTATTTTTCATCACTAATTTCATCGATTTTGGTGGATTTGTTCAGTTCTGTGTTAATCTTTCTATTCATGCCAACCATAATCAAAATCCATCTAAGTTATTCCTCCACTTGCTGTTACACTTGTTTCAAACTTATTGGTAAGTAAACCCATCATTTGTTACGTTTTTTGTAATAAAATTGAATCATAACTTTAAATTTCTCCTCAATATCGTTGATTCAACCATGTGACAATTATATTTTTGCCACTAGGAATCTTCAACGTCTAATTTTTCATTTAGTTCTCTAATTCTCTTTACTTGTCAATTTGGTTTTGATTCAATTCAAATCGAAATTGCAACAGCCTAAAGATATATAATATGAACATTTCTCAAGTTTTAGGAGTAATCTAGTCATTTTTATGGTTACATTATACTTCTGTCAAGTTTTAACTGCAAGTCATGTTTTAGATCAACTAATCATATGTGTATTAATGTCGAAAATCTTTCAGGAATTTGAATAGCAGGGGAGTAGGATCTGCACATACGAAATAAAGAAAAAACCTAAAAGCTGCCGGAGAACCAAAGGGGTTGTGCCTCCGGAGGGACTCTCCGATGCCTAAGTTAGCATAGAGCTTTTGGAGAATAAAGAGGGCGGTGTGAAAGAGAGAGTTATAAGTAGTGAGTTGAATGTACCTTTTGATTGTGAAAGCCCCCCTTATATAGTGTATCAGAGCAAAATCCGATTAGGAGAGTGATTGACCATAAGTATTATGATAGGAATGAAATTCCTATTTGATATTATCCATAAGCTGAAGTGCTTTATCAATAAGCTGGATAATAGTTTATCCATAAGCTGGAGGGTTGCAGTGGTATCAAAACATTAATGTGTTATTACCATTATGCCCTTTGGCAAATGTCGGCATTTGATTGGCTGGTTTGTTTGAGTCGTAGATTATTACTTTTCCCTTGGAGGTCACCACGTGTCATCATGCTATTGGATGGGGAGCTTTGTCCATGAATTTATTGTTTTGCTCTTGACGGGTGCCATGTGTCATTGGATGGGGAATTTTTCCCTACATCAGATGCCCTCCACTTTCTTAAGTACAATTATGCGGTTGAGGAAGTAGGTTATTTGGAGTGTGTTGTGCAGTTTGGATCAGGCCAAACATTGCTTGGGTACCCGAGCACTTAAGAAGAAGTGATGCTGAGACTCGGAGTCATTTGATAAATGTCAGAAGATAGCTCAGTACTACCCTTTGGGTGTCCCTTGTTTGAGAAGGGATAACAGCTTAGTGTTATTATTGTGAGTTTTAAATTACTCGCAAGCGCACGAGTTGTTTCCAATATAGTGTTGTGCAAGTGCGAGGTCGAATCCACAGGGAATTGCGTTGTGAAAATATAATTTTATCTAAACTAACCCTATTTTAACCTAGTTCCGAATTTTGTATTATATTGTGCAAAGAAATATAAACTTAAACCAAATTGTTTTTAAAGCAAATGATAAATAGACTAAGGTTTCTGAATCCACCCTATCAAAGTAAAGCATATATTTTCATGTTCTATATAAAAGTAATCAAAAAATTCCATGAATCCAACTTTAAACAAAAAACAATGAATATCCCAATTAAACAAAAAGCATCCAATGTATCCGCTTTTAACAAATCACAAAGGAAATCCAATTCAATCGAAAACGATTCGATGTATCCATCAGATGAAACACAAGGAATATCCAATTTAACAACTAAAAGCAATCAATCATAAGATCTACTCAAATAATTGAACATAACATTTATACTAAAAATATCATAATTGTTATGAGCAAATTTGAAAATATAATGCTAAACAAAGGAAAGACTTCATCTTCAACCTTAGCTGAAGATTTTAGCCTCTCATAATTATGAAACTAGAGTTCACAATACAAGTGCTAAACATTAAACTTTAAAACTAAATAAAAAGAAATAAATTACTATACATGGGAGAAATTCCACTCGCTGTTGGACGGCGCTTCCCCTCGTGGTAGCAAAGCCTTCGAGATCCACTAGAATGCTAGCAGACGTCCACCGGATTACACCAAATGGCACCAGGAATTTCCCACTGAATGATGAAGTGAGATGGTGCTTTTATACGGGGAGTCCCGAAGCACAATGGGTTGCAGATTCGATGTGGGATATTGCCCGAGTGCGCTCGATCGCAGCATGGTGCGATCGATCGGATGCTGGTGCACTGCAAAGTATTTTTACCGATGTGGGATGTGTGAGTGCGCACTTGCGATCGATTGCAAGTCTAGTGCAATCGATCGCACTAGACATCTTCAGCTCGACCCTTGTCTACTAAAACGGCCATAATTTTCTCTAGAAAAATCATTTTTATGAGCCGTAAATTCCTTAGAAAATAGACTTCCGGATCTTTCCAAGCATATATGGCTCATCTCCTGGTTCTTCCGGAATCAATACAGTAAAATCCACAAAAATGACTAATCTGTACAGACAATTCTGGCAATGTTAGTGAACTCCTTTCCCATTGCTTGTAAACCTGAAAAACAACGAAAACAACTCAAAGTAACAACTTCTTAAGCTAACAAATGTAAATTAAGTGGCCAAAATATGCAATATTTGACACTTATCAAATACCCCCAAACTTACATTTTGCTAGTCCCTTAGCAAAACAAAATAAAAAACTAAATGAAAAATAAAGAACATAAAGATAAGTTCATCACTCATGGTATCCAAAAATTTAAGGAGCACTCAAAACCATGATATTTATTCATGAGCAAGCTTAAAAATATAACTCATCTTCGCAATGAATAGCAATTTTAAAACCTAATTACTTACAAGAGGCAGGCTAAGACATCACAAGCTTGAATCAGTGTAAAGTGAATTAGCATATACAGATGAAGTTTCCAAATAACTTCAATGTACAATGTCTCCTGTCTCAAGATTCACATAATTTCTCATCAGAATGAACAATGATGGCATAGTTTTATTTATTTTTTTCTTTTTTTTAATAAGACTCTGCTATGTTTAGTTCCCTTAAGCTTTCTAATTGACCCATGTAATGAGTGTTGAGTCAATGACTCCCAAACCAGATGGTTTAAGGGCATTAGGTGTAAAAAGACCCCTAAGGACTTACTAACTCGAGTCAAAAAGGCTACAAAACTGAACTGACCTTAATGCTACCAAACAAAATTTCCACCTTTTGACGTGAACACTCACTGCTTACTGAGGCAAGAGGTCCAGTTAATTAGCAGAAAGTTTCGCGATGATCATTATGAATAAAATTCCCACATTTTGACGTGAACACTCACTGCTTACTGAGGCAAGAGGTCCAGTTACTCAGTGGAAAGTTTATTGATGATGATCATTATTTTTTTTTTTTTTAAAAAAAAAATTTCATGCTTTTCTATGCCCAAGTGTTTATCCAACAAGTCATCCAGTTTCAGTTAAGATAAGGAAACATACACATTAAAATCACATGTCATACCTCACACAAATATGTGCTAATGTGCTCGTGTTAGATTAGATCAAACATGTGAATTCTCGAATGCCTAAAGTAAGTAACTAAGGTTTAAAACTCTATCATCAGATCATGTGTTCAAAATTTTTAAGTTCACCAATGAAACCACATCACAATTTTTCAAGTCAACCAAAATTTTCAGACGAACATGAACATGCATTTATCTTCACTAAAAAACAACAACAAATTAGGACAAAGTGTGTGAAATGTGTCTCCCATACCCCCAAACTTAAATTGCACATTGACCCCAATGTGTGAATAATATGGAAAGAGCTGACCTAGGATATGGAGAACTATCTGGACTGGTGTTGTGAGTTTTAAATTACTCGCAAGCGTACGAGTCGTTTACAATATAGTGTTGTGCAAGTGCGAGGTCGAATCCACAGGGAATTGTGTTGTGAAAATATAATTTTTAATCTAAACTATCTCTATCTTAACCTAGTTCCAAATTTCAGAATGATATTTCAAAATAAATTAACTAAATTAAATTGATTTTAAAAACTAATAATAAAAAGCACTAAGGTTTCCGAATCAACCCCACCGAAGTTAAGCATACATGTTCTAAAAATATAGCCTATCAAAATATTCAATGAATCCAACTATAAGACAAAAAACAAAGAATATCCCAACTAAACCAAAAGCACCCGATGTATCCGCTCTTAACAAATCACAAAGGGAATCCAATTTAATCGAAAAGCATTCAATGTATCCATCAGATGAAACACAAAGAAAATCCAACAGACAATTTAAACTCAATCAATTATAAGATTAACTCAAATAATTGACAGAACATTTATACTAAAAATTGTCAGATTTGTACAAGCAAATCTGAACTACTACGCCAAACAACGGCGGGGCTTCATCTTCAACCTTAGCTGAAGAGTCTAGCCACTCATAACTATAAAACTATAATAACAAGTGCTAAACATTTAAACTAAAACAACTGAATATAAAGAAATAAATAAACAACTTTACATGAGAGAAATTCCACTCGCTGACGGGCGGCGCTTCCCCTCGTGGTAGCAATGCCTTCGGGATCCACCAGAATGTTGGCGGACGTCCACCGGTAAACACCAAAGTGGCTCAGGAATTGTACCCTGAATGATGAAGCCAGATGGTGTTTATATAGGGGAAGACCCAGAGCAAAATGGGTTACAGATTCGATGTGGGATACTGCCCGTGTGCGCTCGATCGCAGAATGGTGCGATCAATCGCATGTGCGCTCGATCGCATGTCTGTTACGATTGATCGCAGACGCACTGAACAACAACTATTTCGATGTGGGACTTGCGCTCGTTCATAGGCAGGTGCGCTCGATCGGATATCTCGTGCGATCGAGCGCAATGTCTCCAGAAGCTTCAAATCTCCTGAAATGCTTCATTTTCTCCACAAACCTGTAAAAATACACAAAACACAAGAAAAACGTAAAATAAAGTAAAATACTACTAACTAAGAGCATAACAAATATAAGTTAAGGGTCTAAAATATGCAATATTTAAGACTCATCAAATACCCCCAAACTTATATTTTGCTAGTCCCTTAGCAAAACAAAATAAAAGACTCAATGAAAAACAAAGAACATAAAGATAAAGTCATCACTCATGGTATCCAAAAATTTAAGGAGCACACATCACCATGATATTCATTCATAAGCAAGCTTAAAAAGGTAAACCCATCTTCGCAATGAATAGAAATGTTAAAATCTAATTACTTACAAAAGGCAGGATAAGGCATCACAAGCTTGAATCAGTGTAAGGTGAATTAGCATATAAAAATGAAGCTTCCAAGTAACTCTAATGTGTAAGGTCTCCATGTCTCAAGATTCACCGAATTTCCCATAAAAAATGAACGAAAAGGCATAGTTTTTATTTTTTTTTCATATATATATATTTTTTTAATAAGGCACGGCTATATTTAGTTCCCTTAAGCTTTCTAATTGACCCATGTAGCGAGTGTTAAGTCAATGACTCCCAAACCAGGTGGTTTTAAGGCATTAGGTGTAAAGACACCCCTAAGGACTTACTAACTCGAGTCAAAAAGGCTACGAAATTAAACCGACCTTAATATTACCAAGCAAAATTCCACCTTTTGACGTGAACACTCACTGCTTACTGAGGCAAGAGGTCCAGTTACTCAGCGAAAAGTTTATTGATAATAATTTTTTTTTTTTATATTTTCCTATGCCCAAGAGTTCATCCAACAAGTCATCCAGTTTCAGTTAAGATAAGGAAAAATACACATTAAAATCACATGTTATACCTCACATAATTTGTGCTAATGTGCTCGTGTTAGATTATATCAAACATGTGAATTCTCAAAATACCTAAAATAAGTAACTAAATTTTAAAAATTTATCACCAGATCATGTGTTCAAAATGTTAAGCTCACCAATGACATCACATCACAGAAAATGTTTAGATCAACTAAAATTTCACGATAACATAAGCATGCATTTATCTCTATGACGAAAAGACAACAAATTAGGACAAAGTGTGTGATGTGTCTCCCATACCGTCAAACTTAAATTACACATTGACCCCAATGTGTGACTAATATGGAAAGAGCTGACCTGAGATATTGAGAACTATCTGGACTGGTATGGCTCATAGCATACCCCCAAACTTGAACTGAAGTACGCTTTGTCCCTGAAAAATAAAAACTGGAAAACAAAAAATACTGGAAACAAACATTAATCATAAAAATGCGAAATAATAAATAAACAAAAGAAAAGATAAGCTGTGGGGTGCCTCCAATGAGCGCTAAGTTTAACGTCTTCAGCCAGACCCAATATTAGTCAACATACCCAACTAAGTGGTCCACCATCTGATCAATAAATAGGAATGGAAAATGATCAGGCCTAGTGGCAGTATTCAATTTACGGTAGTCTAGACATTTTCTCCATCTTGATTGCACTCGAGTTGGAACCAACTCGTTGTCTTTATTTACTACCGTAAATTCAGCACGTTTGGGCATGATTGGAATCTGGCTCACCCACTTGCTATCAAAGATGGGATAAATGATCCCTGCCTCTAACAGCTTAATATCTTCCGCCCTCACAACCTCTTGCAAAGCAGGGTTGAGCCTTCTTTGTGGCTCCCTCGATGGCTTGGCATTCTCCTCCATCTGTAACGTGTGTATCACCAACGAGGGGTTGATTCCTTTGACATCCTCAATAGTCCAGCCTATAGCTTCCTTATGCTCTCTTAAGATGTTCAATAATTTCTCCTCTGGAGCATCACCCAAATCGGAAGGTATAATCACAGGCAAACTATCGGCTGAACCTAGGAACTTATACTTAATATTATCTGGTAAAGGTTTAAGTTCCTTTTTGGGGGTTTTAGGTGCGGTGGTCTCCTCCTTCTCATTGCTTTCTCGAGGATCAGACTCCAAAATGACATTTACTTCATCGAGTAACTTATCTAAGCCCAAGTCCTCTCCAAAGTGAGCAAAGCATGCCTCCAAGGGATCCTCAATACGGGATTCATCCATAGTCTCCTCTGTCCTACTACTCTCCCGAGGAGCAGACTCCACGATAGTATTTGCTTGCTCAAGTAACTTATCTAAATCCAAATCCTCTTCAAACTGAGCAAAGCATGCCTCCATAATGTCCTCAGACTTCCCTTCTTTCTTAGGCACTTGTAGTCTCTCAGGGTAAGGCGCTTTAGGTAAAAATGACCTAGAGAGATCCTTAATAATACGAGTGGCTGTAGATGGCTCAGCATCTCTCTTCTCATTGTTGCCACTCTCTTGCCCTTGGTGCATAGCAGGGTTCTCTTCCACTTGATTGTCCATTTGTCTCCCAGACAAGTATGGGAGAGTTGATTGCACTTGTTCCTGCCAATGCATTGGAGTTGAAGAATTTCCCACCACAAACTATTCCTTTGGGTTAGGCTCAGATTGATTGGGGAACTCTCCTTCCTCTCCTTCACCCACGTAACTTGCGATTTGATCAATTTGACTCTCTAGTGTGGCAATCGCTTGGGTGTTTTCTATTGTTGCACTCATCATTTCACTTATAGATTGGCTAGTCGTTTTCATGAAATCATTGAGAGCGTCCTCCAATGACTGTGAAACCGACGCTGGCTCTTCAGTGGGAGCTTGGTAAGCGGGTGATGGTGCTGGATAAGCTGAGTGACCATAATTTGGAATTGGTGGAGGAAATTCGGGAGTGTATTGATTGTGAGCATGGTAAGGGGCTCCTCCCTGATTCATTGGTTGGTTCTGCTCCCATAAAAAATTAGAGTGGTTCCACCACCCTGGATTGTATGTTTCGGAGCAAGATCCATTTGATAGCCAACAACAGTCATTGAAAGCATTCATTTGTTCTATAGGATACTCGGCACAAGCCGGCATTGATGGATAATTCTGTTCTAGATGCATGGGACTAGCACAGATGGAACAACTTTCAACATTGAAAGTGTTGCCAATATTGAGGGACGGGCTAGTCATTTTAATGAAATCCTTGAGGGCGTCCTCTAAAGACTGTGAAACCGGTGCTGGATTCATCCACATTTTTTTTTAGTTTTTTAATTTTTCTAACTCTTTTTTTTTTTATAACTAACTAGTAGAAAAATAAAATCAATTCAGACCAAAAATTTTCACAAACAAAACAATTCCCCGGCAACGGCGACAAAAACTTGTTGTGAGTTTTAAATTACTCGCAAGCGCACGAGTCGTTTGCAATATAGCGTTGTGCAAGTGCGAGGTCGAATCCACAGGGAATTGTGTTGTGAAAATATAATTTTTAATCTAAACTAACTCTATCTTAACCTAGTTCCAAATTTCAGAATGATATTGCAAAATAAATTAACTAAATTAAATTGATTTTAAAAACTAATAATAAAAAGTACCAAGGTTTCCGAATCCACCCCACCGAAGTTAAGCATACATGTTCTAAAAATATAGCCTATCAAAACATTCAATGAATCCAACTATAAGACAAAAAACAAAGAATATCCCAACTAAACCAAAAGCACCCGATGTATCCGCTCTTAACAAATCACAAAGGGAATCCAATTTAATCGAAAAGCATTCAATGTATCCATCAGATGAAACACAAAGAAAATCCAACAGACAATTTAAACTCAATCAATTATAAGATTAACTCAAATAATTGATAGAACATTTATACTAAAAATTGTCATATTTGTACAAGCAAATCTGAACTACTACGCCAAACAACGGCGGGGCTTCATCTTCAACCTTAGCTGAAGAGTCTAGCCACTCATAACTATAAAACTATAATAACAAGTACTAAAAATTTAAACTAAAACAACTGAATATAAAGAAATAAATAAACAACTTTACATGGGAGAAATTCCACTCGCTGACAAGCGGCGCTTCCCCTCGTGGTAGCAATGCCTTCGGGATCCACCAGAATGTTGGTGGACATCCACCGGTAAACACCAAAGTGGCTCAGGAATTGTACCCTGAATGATGAAGCCAGATGGTGTTTATATAGGGGAAGACCCAGAGCAAAATGGGTTACAGATTCGATGTGGGATACTGCCCGTGTGCGCTCGATCGCAGAATGGTGCGATCGATCGCATGTCTGTTACGATCGATCACAGACGCACTGAACAGCAACTATTTCGATGTGGGACTTGCACTCGTTCATAGGCAGGTGCGCTCGATCGCATATCTCGTGCGATCGAGCGCAATGTCTCCAAAAGCTTCAAATCTCCTGAAATGCTTCATTTTCTCTACAAACCTGTAAAAATACACAAAAATAAGAAAAACATAAAATAAAGTAAAATACTACTAACTAAGAGCATAACAAATATAAGTTAAGGGTCTAAAATATGCAATATTTAAGACTCATCAACTGGTATGGCTCATAGCATATCCCCAAACTTGAACTAAAGTACGCGTTGTCCCTGAAAAATAAAGACTGAAAAACAAAAAAATACTAGAAACAAACATTAATTATAAATATGAAAATAATAATAATAATAATAATAAATATACAGAAAGGATATGCTGTGGGGTGCCTCCCATGAGCGCTAAGTTTAACGTCTTTAGCCAAACCCAACATTAGTAATCATGCCCAACTAAGCGCTCCACCATCTGATCAATAACTGGGAGTGGAAAATGATCCTTCTTTGTGGCAGCATTCAACTTGCGGTAGTCTATACACACTTTCCATCCTGACTGAACACGAATTGGCACCAACTCATTGTCCTTATTTTTCACTACCGTCACTCCAACCCGCTTGGGCACGACATGAATCAGGCTTACCCACTTGCTAACAGAGATTGGATAATTGATCAATGCATCAAACAGCTTTATCACTTCAATCCTCATAACCTCTTGCATAGCTGTGTTGAGCCTTCTTTATGGCTCCCTCGATGGCTTGACATTCTCTTCCACACGTAACTTGGGCATCACCATCGAGGGGCTGATTCTCTTGACATCCTCAATAGTCCAGCTGATAGCTTCCTTGTGCTCTTTTAAAATTTCCACTAATTTATCCTCTTGAGCCTCAACCAAATCTGAAGCTATAATCACAAGCAAAGGAACTACTGGACCTAGGAACTTATACTTAAGATTGTTCAGTAAAGGCTTAAGTTCCTTTTTGGGTGGTTCAGGTGCTGTGGTCTCCTCCGTCTCACTGCTTTTTTGAGGAGCAGACTCCAAAGTAGCATTTGCTTGCTCAAGCAACTTATCCAAATCCAAATCCTCTCCAAACTAAGCAAAGAATGGCTCCAGGGGGTCCTCAATGCTTAATTCACCCACAGTCTCCTCCATTTTACTGCTCTCCCGAGGAACAAACTCCAAGATAGCATTTTCTTGATCAAGTAGCTTATCCAAATCCAAATCTTCTCCAAACTGAGCAAAGCATACCTCCACAATGTCCCCAGACTGCCCTCCTTTCTTGGGTGCTTGTAGTCTCTCAGGGTAAGGCGATTTAGGTACAAACGACTTAGGAGAGTTTTTAACAATAAGTGTGGCTATAGATGGCTTAGCATCTCTTTTCTCCTTGTTTCCATTTCCTTGCCCTTGCTGCATCGCAGGGTTCTCTTCCACTCAATTGTCCACTTGTCTTCTAGACCTTAATGTGATAATCGATTGCACTTGTTCCTCCCCGTGCGTAGGATTCGATGAATTTCCAACCACAAACTGTCCTTTCGGGTTGGGCGCGGGCTGACTGGGGAACTTTCCCTTCTCTCTTTTACCCAAGTGACTTGCAATTTGCCCTATTTGACTCTCTATCTTAGCAATCACTTGTGTATTTACTATTTACGCACTCCTTACTACGCTTATGGGTTGGCTGATCATCTTCCTGAAATCATTGAGGGCTTCCTCCAAGGACTGTGAAACCAACGTTGGCACTTTAGTGGGAGCTTGGTAAGTGGGTGATGGTGCTGAATGGGCTGAGAGACCACAACTTGGAACTGGTGGAGGAAATTCGGGAGAGTATTGATTGTGAGCATAATGAAGGGCTCCTCCCTGATTTATCAGTTGGTTCTGCTTCCATGAAAAATTAGGGTGGTTCCACCACCTTAGATTGTACGTCTCGGAGTAAGATCCATTTGATTGCCACCGACAGTCATTGAAAGCATTTATTTGTTCCATGGGATACTCGACAAAAGCCGGCATAGATTGGCAATTCTGTGCTAAATGCATAGGACTAGCACAGATGGAACATCTATAATCATTGAATGTATTGGCTCTATTGATGGACTGGCCGATCATCTTCATAAAATCCTTGAGGGCGTCCTCTAAAGACTGTGAAACCGGCGCTGGATTCATTCATGTTTTTTTTAATTTTTAATTCTTTCTAATTTTTCATTTTTTTTTTATGGGCAATTGCCAATAGAAACAAATAAACTAAAATAAAATTGCAATAAGAAAAATCAAACAAAAAAAAATGCTAACTAACTAGTAGAAAAATAAAATTAATTCAGACAAAAATTTCACAAACCAAACAACTCCCCGGCAACGGCGCCAAAAACTTGTTGTGAGTTTTAAATTACTCGCAAGCGCACGAGTCGTTTGCAATATAGTGTTGTGCAAGTGCGAGGTCGAATCCACAGGGAATTACATTGCGAAAATATAATTTTATCTAAACTAACCTTATTTTAACCTAGTTCCGAATTTTGTATTATATTGTGCAAAAAAATATAAACTTAAACCAAATTGTTTTTAAAGCAAATGATAAATAGACTAAGGTTTCTGAATCCACCCTACCAAAGTAAAGCATATATTTTCATGTTTTATATAAAAGTAATCAAAAAATCAATGAATCCAACTTTAAACAAAAAACAACGAATATCCCAATTAAACCAAAAGCATCCAATGTATCCGCTTTTAACAAATCACAAAGGAAATCCAATTTAATCGAAAACGATTCGATATATCCATCAGATGAAACACAAGGAATATCCAATTTAATAACTAAAAGCAATCAATCATAAGATTTACTCAAATAATTGAACATAACATTTATACTAAAAACATCAGAATTGTTATGCGCAAATTTGAAAATATAATGCTAAACAAAGGAAAGGCTTCATCTTCAACCTTAGCTGAAGATTTTAGCCTCTCATAATTATGAAACTAGAGTTCACAATACAAGTGCTAAACATTAAACTTTAAAACTAAATAAAAAGAAATAAATTACTATACATGGGAGAAATTCCACTCGTTGTTGGAAAACGCTTCCCCTTGTGGTAGCAAAGCCTTCGAGATCCACCAGAATGCTAGCAGACATCCACCGGATTACACCAAATGGCACCAGGAATTTCCCACTGAATGATGAAGTGAGATGCTGCTTTTATAGGGGGAGTTTCGGAGCACAATGGGTTGCAGATTCGATGTGGGATACTACCCGAGTGCACTCGATCGCAGCATGGTGCAATCGATCGCATGCTGGTGCACTGCAAAGCATTTTTACCGATGTAGGATGTGCGAGTGCGCACTTGTGATCGATCGCAAGTCTAGTGCAATCGATCGCACTAGACATCTTCAGCTCTACCCTTGTCTACTAAAACGGCCATAACTTTCTCTAGAAAAATCATTTTTACGAGCCATAAATTCCTCAGAAAATAGACTTCCGGATCTTTCCAAGCATATGTGGCTCATCTCCTGGTTCTTTCTGAATCAATACAGTAAATCCACAAAAATGACTAATCTGTATAAGCAATTATGGCAATTTTAGTGAACTCCTTTCCCAGTGCTTGTAAACCTGAAAAACAACGAAAACAACTTAAAGTAACAACTTCTTAAGCTAATAAATGTAAATTAAGTGGCCAAAATATGCAATATTTGGCACTCATCAGTTACCTTTTTGTGGGGGAATTTAAATCCTATAGGGGAATTAATAGCTAGGTGCTACCTCCTAGGGACGTAATGGATCTGTGAAGTATGGATTTTAAACCTAGAAACAGGGAAAGATTATGAGTCTGAGCGAAGCGAACTTAAGTTGGATACCTCGAAGCGAGGTGAAATTTTTAGTCTGAACTTAAGTTATGTGCCGTGAAGCGAGGTAAGTGAGGAGTTTGAATGGAATAAACTCATGTGACTTGGAGCGAGGTAAGTAAAGAGCCTGAATAGATTAGACTCAAGTGCCTCAAAGCGAGGTAAGTAGGGAGACTGAATGGAATAGAGTCATGTGCCTCAAAGCGAGGTAAGTAAAGAGCTTGAATAGAACAGACTCAAGTTGTGAGCTCAATGGGGTTTTTTTATGGTAAAGGTTGAGATAGGTTAGGCCTATCTTATTGGAATTTTCAAACTGAGGCAAGTTAGCTCCATTTCCTCAGAGTTTTTTGAAAGGTCCGAGGCTTGAGAATACTTTGGATATTCAGCTCAGATTTTTTTTAAAAGGTTCGAGGCTTGAGAATGCTCAAGGCATTCAGCTCAGAGTTTTTGAAGGGGTCCAAGGCTTGAAAATACTCGGTGCATTCAACTCGAAATTTTTGAAAAAGTCCGAGGCTTGAGAATGCTTAGTGCATTCAGCCCATAATTTTTGAAAAGGTTCGAATCTTGAGAATACTCAGCGCATTCAGGTTGGATTTTTTTTATAGATCCACGGCTTGAGAATGCTCGGGGCATTCAACTTAGAATTTTTGAAAAATTATGAGGCTTAAGAATTCTCATTGCATTCAACTCATAATTTTTTGAAAGTTTTAAGGATTGAAAATGCTCGAGGCATTCAGCCCGAAATTTTTTGAAAGGTCCGGGGCTTGAAACTGCTCGGGGATTTCAGCTCAAAATTTTAGAAAAGGTCCGAGGCTTGAGAGTTTTCAACGCATTCAGCTCGAAGTTTTTTTGAAAGGTCAGAGGCTAGAGAATGCTTGGGGCATTCAACTTGGAGTTTTTGAAAAGGTTCGAGGCTTGAGAATGCTCAGTGCATTCATCTCGAAATTTTTGAAAAGGTTTAAGGTTGAAAGAGTTCAGCACATTTAGCTTGGAGTTTGTTTTTGAAAGGTCAGAGGCTTGAGAATGCACGGAGCATTCAGCTCAAAGTTTTTGAAAAAGTCTGAGGCTTGAGATTAGTCCGTGCATTTAGCTCAATTTTTTTTTTAAAAAGTCAGATGAGAGTCATAAAATGCATCTAAACAATACTTAATTGTTAGCATTTTAGGGTTAATCGAGGTTGGAATTACACTTTTATATCTTAATAGCTCTAAAGTGTTATTCTTAAATCGTTGACTTATTTCAATGCATTTTCAGGTAATTTGAGCTTAAAAAAGAGATAGAAAAGCTATCATCATTTTAAACACGAAGCTACAATGAATACTCGAGTGAGATAATGGTCGCGGAAGAGCTAAGATGAAGAGAAACCAAGAAAGGATATTTACTAAATTGCCAGAATTTCCCGTACAGATCAATCATCTTTGAAAATTAAACTGTATTGATGCAAGAAGAATCAAGAGATGAGCCATATATGCTTAGAAAGATCCGAAAGTCTATTTTCTGGAGAATTTTATGGCTTGTAAAAATGATTTTTCTAGAGAAAGTTATGGCAGTTTTAGTCGACAAAGGTCAAGCTATGCGGGATTTCAGCGTGATTTTGGACTTAAATCTCACATCCCACATCAGTTGGAAAACACATTTCTATATCCCACATCGCATATTGGATTGGAAACACATTGCACTCATGGTATTTCCCTATAAAAGGCCTACTCCACTTCAGCTTTGAGGAATCAATCGGAGCTCATCTGAAATCATCAGAGAGTGAATCCAGAGGGCCTTTAGGAGCAATCCAGAGAGTCTTTAGGATGAATCCGAAGTATAATTTTGGAGGGCAAGCTGAAGAATCGCCGAAGCTTTTGCTACCAAGGAGGAGATGATCGTTGAGAGGTCGGAAGCAACTCAAGGAAGCATGAGCTCCATGGCCGGCTAGTCTCCAAGCAAGGCGAAGAGATGAATCCCTAGGTGTAGTTGTTCTTATTTTCCTTAATTTGATTCAGTTATAGCTTGGTATTATTTTCATTAAATATTGCTATGTTTTATTCTTTAATTTAATTAGTAGATTTTTATTAGTCCGGTGATTGCATGCTTCTTTTCCATATAAGTCTAGTCATGCTCTTCTTATGTGTATTTGTTTGGGTGTGATTGAGTCCGGTAGATATCTTTTATAGATTTGTCCATTGCTGCGGTATTATCATTTAGATATATCGTCGTCTTTTGATAATTTATAAGTTAGGTCATGTGTGTTTGAAAGTAAAGAATAATTCATATCAATTACATTAGGGTTTATACATGCGCTTTAATTGAATATTTACCGATTGCCTATTTGGGATGTGAAACTTGCAATCAAGATAAAAACAACTGAATCAAGTTAGGATTAGGGCAACGAACCTAGGGAGGATTTTCGGAACCATGTTGTTTCTTTATTATACTATCCATCAATTATTTACACAATTTCCATACAATCAACAAATTAGATTTTTTCACTTTAACTTTTATCGTTTGTGTTGAGATTTATACCTTGTTTTGTAATTAACTTGTTTCCCTATGGAATCAACACCCCAAAGCCGTGCTACAACTATCGCATTATACTTTGGGTGTAATCAAGGTCCAAGGCTTGAGAATGCTTGGGCCATATAACTCAGAATTTTTTAAAAGATCAGAGCCTTTAGAATGCTCGGGGCATTTAGTTTAGAATATTTTAAAAAGTCCGAGGCTTGAGAATGCTTAGGTCATTCAACTAAGAATTTTTGAAGAGGTCTAAGGCTTAAAAATGCTCGGCACATTCAGCTCAAAATTTTTGAAAAGGTCTGAGGCTTGAGAGTGCTCAACGCTTTTAGCTCGGAGTTTTTTTTTTTAGAATGCTTGGGGTATTCAGCTCAGATTTTTTGAAATAATCCGAGTCTTGAGAATGCTCGAGGTTTTCAGCTCAAAGTTTTTGAAAAGGTTTGAGGATTAAGAATGCTCAAGGCATTCAGCTTATAATTTGTTGGAATATTTTCCTTTTACTGAGCCTCAGCACTTGGAGAATTTTTGTGTGTCTCCAACTGTGGGTGTGTTTCGTATGGGGTTCCTGGTTTGAAGAATTCATTGATTGTAAATGGAGGTGTTTTAGCCCAAGGAGTAGAGCAGCCCATCAGAAACTCCCTTTTGATGGGTTCCACATGATGGCCCATGAAGGTCCATGAAGTTTCAAGTTAGTGGGTCGAGGCCCACAAATTTGTTAAAGGTCCATCAATTGATTACATTTGGTAAAGTTTCTAAAATTTTTGAGAAGATATATGAACAGTTATACTCTTTGGTAACTGAGATATCTCCTCGGTAAATGAAACGATGTGATCCTTGCCCTTCATCTTGAGATGATCTGGGTTGTCCATTCATTTATAAAAAAAGGGACATATTTCACTATTTTCACACCATTTGCAAGATTTCACCTCAAGAGTTCATTTGGAGAACTCTAAAAGTTTAGAGTGAGAGCCCTCGGTCTTCAGTGTTTTTCTACTTCAGTTTTCTTCCTTTTCATAGGTGAGTCCTCTCTTCCTTTTCTTGTTTATTCAAAATATGTCTTTTACTGGTAGTAGTTTTAATTCTTCTCTCGCTGAGGAGAATAGCTCCTCAGTCGAGTCTTATGTTGAGCAAGTAATGGTAGACCCTAGTAATGAGGCTGAATATGAGCCTACCCTGAATGACATTCAGGATGAAATGGCCGAGGGTACTAGAGAGATTAAGTTTAGGGCTGAAAAAATACCAAACACTTTGAAAGATTCTAGTATAGAGAAATTGATGGTAAAATATAGGATCCATGTTGAATACTCCTTTAGGAATACTAGTATAGGAGAAAGGGTGTGAGAAAATCCTTATGAGGATCCTCCTTATGAGGTTTATATGTACACTCATGCTCTGAAATCTAATTTAAGATTTCCTCTTCATTATTTCATTCGTTTTGTTCTGAATTATTACAACATTGCTTTTAGTCAATTTGTTCTGAATTCGTTCCGTTTGATAATAGGGTTTCTCTATGTATGTGAAAGGGTTGGTGCATATCCGACGCTTGATATCTTCAAGAACATCTTCTCCATGAACCATCACTCAGAACATGGTTAGGTTGTTTTGAGCCAACAGGCTAAGAGGTTGGTAGTGAAAAATAACCCAACCTCTATACAGTAGTGGAAAAAGAAGTTTTTCTTGGTCCAGAGCGAGGTGAACTTTGAGATTCAGTTGGTGTGGGATCTCACTTTTTTGAAAAAGAATCAATGTCCATCACTTAGTGATCCGGAGGAAAGAATTTTTAGAAACTTGGTGAAAGGGGCCGTAGAGGCTTCCGAGCTTAATAGTAATATTAATTTTGCGAGGCTTAAGCTTTGTCCTCCTGATGGTATACTTCTTACATTTCTTTTCTTTTAAGCATTTTTTATTGATTCTGAGTCTTATGATTTTTCTTCTTGTGCATATATGGCTTTGAGTCATTCCTAGATCCTGAAGGCTACTAAGAAGGCAGACTAAGGAGGTGATCTTAGGGCTACCACTAGCAACAAGTGCTTGGGAAAGAGGATACATGATTCTTCCACTTCTGAGAGTCATAGAGCTAGTCACTGGTTGCCTCTTAGGTCCCCAGCCATTTGTTTTGTGAGTCTTCCTCTAAGCACTGTAGTCCTCGGACTCGGATCCTTCCACGCTCCACCTATGGCCACATAATTTTTCCATCCAAACTGGTTCCTTAAGGTTATGGACTTAGTGATGGAAGGAACTCAGATTTCTAGGGAGTGGTTAACCTAAGGCATTCCTTAGCACTTAACATCCTTGCTCACTTCGTGGAGGAGCTGCAAACCAATATGATGTTTTTCTCCTCTTACCTTTTTTGCTATAATTTCGATACTCCGATCTTTCTGACTTGTTCATTTTTTGTTATTTGGTTTGCTACACTAGCGTAGCAACCAGAGTGTTGACCCAATATTTTATTGAGGTCAACGAGAGGTTGGAGGATAAGCTGGCTCTGGTTATAGATTTGAAGGCTTCTATTTGGTTAAGGGATGAAGACCTTGAGCTTGCGAAGACTCAGTTGGCAAGCTCTCAAGAGTACTCCACTCTTGAGGCAAAGGTGGTTAGAGCCAAAGACGAGGCCATTAAGGAGTTCAAGGCTTCAGATGCTATGGCTGCAGAACGGGAGGCCATAGGCTAACAAACCTTGGATGAATTCTGGGCCTCTATGAAATACCGCATAGAGTTGGAGTTAGAGAGTAAAAAGTAGCATCTGAGCGGCTTCTTGGATGCATAGAAGAAGGCTATCCAAATGTTTCCCAATTTGGACCTTTCGACGGTCGAGATGTCCTAGGGTGAAACTACTATAGTGCCTAAAGAGACTCATGGTATGGAGGATGGATACAGGGCCGAGACTAGTGCAAGGGTGACTAAGGAGGCGGTTGATTTTGCAAGGGATGAGTAAGCGTTGCCCCCTTTTAGTTTAGGTTTCTTTTTGTTTTTAAGTATATATTTAATGGTCTGTAATGCCCTTACCACATTTTGTAAGGATGAAAGTGCCTTAAACTGAACCTTTTTATGAATGGAATAGATTTGTGCCTTTTATATCTCTTTGAATCTTTCTTCTGCTTCCAAGCATTTTTCCTTATGATTTTAACTTAGAATGATTTCAAAGGAGTAGAGAGTTTGGGACTCCTTCTTTGGTGTACCGCTTGAGCGAATTCTGAGGGTAGGAAGAGCTCAAGACTCTAGGCCCGGAGTTTCAACTTAAGATGACTCTAAGGATGGGAAGAGCTTGGGGCTCTAGGCTTGGAGTTTTAACTTGAGATGACTTTGAGGATAGGAAAAGCTTGTTGCTCTAGGTTCGGAGTTTTAACTTGAGATGACTCCGAGGATGGGAAGAGCTCAAGGTTTTAGGCTCAGAGTTTTAACTTAAGACAATTCTGTTGATGGGAAGAGCTCGAGGCTTTAGGCTAAGAATTTTTACTTTGAATCGTTTAGAGATTGCTTTTATTCGTTAAAAGTGGAACACTTATGATAGAAGGCCCCAACTCATATTTTTGGGCAGAAAAAAGAGAAGGGTTCGAGGCCTTTTCCTTAGCCTTTAAGGGTGTATAAAGAGCTTAGGCCCTATTTAAAATAAATATTAACAAAAAAAATGGAGTAAATTTTTTATTGAAAATTTCAGGAGATTACATAAGTAATTTAGAAACATAGGCGAAACTCTATTAATAACAAATAGGAAAAATTCAACTAATAAAACTTACGAAGATTTTCGACGTTCCAAGTCTGAGGTATAAGATTTCTATCCAAATCTTCAAGTTTGAATGTGCTAGCTCAGCAAACCCTTTTGATAGGGCAGGGTATTTCCCAGTTTTGGAGGAATTTTCGTGTCTCCCGAGGGTGAGACATTTCATTTTTTATCAGTACGAGATCATGCAGCCTGAATGTTCTCCCTAGGACTCGAGAGTTTTAGTACCTTAATACCCGCTGGTGATAAGCAACGAGTTTGATCTGAGCCTTATCCCTTGCTTCACCAATCAGATCAGCATTCATCCTGATAGCCTCCTCATTGTTGACTTCGTTAAAGGTTTGTACTCATAGAGATGGCACCCTAATTTTGAGGGGGATAACGGCTTTAGAGCAGTAAGCTAGGAAGAAGGTAGTTTCACTGGTAGGTGTTCATGTAGTCATTCGATAGGTCTAGAGGACATTGGGTAAGGGCTTGACCCATTGTTCGTCGGTGTCCTTAAGTCTTTTCTTAATTCCTTATATGAGGGTCCTATTAGTTACTTCGACTTGCCCGTTAGCCTGGGGATAGCCCACCAAGGAGAATCAATGTTTGATCTTGAGGTCTTGGAAAAAGGACTTAAATTGAGAGCTAGCAAACTATTTACCGTTATCGGTGATGAGTACCCTTGGTATTCCATATCGGCATATAATTGAATTCCATTTGAACTCTTGGGTTTGATAGTCAAGGATGCTAGCAGGAGGCTCGGCCTCCATCCACTTGGTGAAGTAATCAATACCTACTATGAAATGCTTCTTTTGCCCTAGGGCTTTTTGAAATAGTATGAGTATATCCATTCCTCACATAGTGAAAGGAAGGTGGCTGGTAATTGATGTTAATATATTGGCGGGTCGCCTGGACATGAGGGGATGTTTTGTACTTTTTGACCATCTCGATGGCGTCTCCGAACATCTTTGGCCAATAGTAACCATGTTAGAGTAATTTTTAGGTCAAAGCTCGACCACTGAAGTGATTGCCACATATGCTCTCATGAACTTCTCGGAGAGTATAATCTGCATCAGTTGGCCCGAGGCATTTCAAATAAGGAATAGTGAGGCCCTTTTTGTATAGTTGACCTTCGATGATGATATACCGCAAAGCGCGGGAGATGATCTTTTTGGCATCGTTCCTTTGACTGAAAAGTGTTCTATCTCTTAAATATCGGAGGATCAGGTCCATCTAAGTATGTTCTTCAACCACGAACGTGATTGGTACTTCTTCAATGCTAGGTGCATCGAGGGTCTTGAGTTATACCGTTTGGGTAAGGTCAGATTATCTAGAAAAGGTGAGTCATACTAAGGCATCCTTTTTTAAATTCTTTGCTCGAGGCACTTAAATTATCTAAAACCTTTTGAAGGATACGGCGAGTTCACGGGCTTTCTCAAGGTACTTAATGATTTTTCGTACCTCTAGCTTCACACTCATTGGTCATTTGATTGACCACCAGTTGTGAGTTGTTGTATGCTTCCAACGCTTCAGCTACTACTGTCTTTGCCAGTTTTATCCCTGTGAGTAATGCTTCAAACTCGGCCTCGTTGTTTGAGGCCTTGAATCTGAACCTCAGGGTGTATTCTACCGTAAAGCCTTCAGGGTTATTGAGGATAAGCCTAGCTCCACTGCCAATATTGTTTGGGGACTCATCAATAAACAACGTCCAACTCAGAGTTTGTTCAACTTCTTCGGACTCTTGCCTCTTGGTGGGCATTCCTAAGAACATGGATTCTACTATAAAATCAGCTAAGACCTGAGCCTTGATAGCCGTTTGGGGTTTATAACAGATGTCAAACTCTTCAAGTTCTATAGACCATTTTACTAACCTTCCAGAGATGTCCAACTTGTGGAGTACCTGCCTCAAGGGCTGATCAGTTAACAAAATGATGGTATGAGCCTATAAGTATGGTCGGGGTTTTTGAGCTGTAACAAGGAAAGTGTATGACATTTTTTCGATGGGGAGATACCTTTTTTCGACGCCATATAGTACCAAACTGACATAATATATAGGTTTCTGAATTTCACCTTCTTCTTGGATCAGGACTGAAGCCACTATGTCATGACCTGCAAATATATAAAGAAAAAGCTCATCTCCGATGGTTGGCTTAGTCAAGAGTGGTGGAAAACTCAGATATTCCTTAAGTTCTTCAAAGGCTTTTTAACAGTCTTCGTTCTAAGCAAAGTTCTTTGTTTTTTTTTTTATTGTTTTGAAGAAAAGCAGACACCTTTCGGCTAATTTGGACATGAAATGACTAAGTGTGGCCACCCAGCTAGTCAGCTTTTGTACATCCTTGATACTCCGAGGAGGGCTTATATCTAAAATTGCATTTATCTTTTCAGGATTGCCTTCTATTTCTTATTGTGTGACCATGAAGCCCAGGAACTTGCTTGAGGTAACTCTGAAAGAACACTTTTCTAGGTTCAATATCATCCGATAGCTTTGGAGTATTCTGAATGCCTCCTCTTCGTCGGATTCATTGTCTTTTGCCTCAATTCTCTTGACCAGCATGTCGTCCATGTATACTTTTATATTTTTCCCGATTTGTTACTTAAAGATTTTATTAACTAGCCTCTGGTAGGCTGCCCTGCATTTTTCAGCCCGAAAAGGCATTACCATGTAACAATATAAGCCTTGATCGGTCACAAAGGCAGTGTTGGGTCGATCCAGTTCATGCATGAGGATCTAATTGTAACTTGAATATACGTCCATAAAACTGAACAACTCATGTCCTGAAGTGGCATCGACCAGTTGGTCTATTCGAGGTAGAGGAAAGTATCTTTTAGGAAAGCTTTGTTGAGGTTTGTGAAGTCTATACAGATTCTCAATTTACCATTCATTTTCTTTACCATGACTACGTTGGCGACCCAGTCCAAGTAGTGTGCCTCCCAAAAGAAGTTAATTGCTAGGAGTTCATTTATTTCTTATTCTATCGCTCATTGCCGCTCTAGAGCAAAAAATCACTTCTTTTGAGTGACGATCTTGCAGTTTGGATCCAAGTTCAATTTATGGACGATGACTAGAGGGTCAATCTCGGGCATATCAAAGGCCTACCATGTAAATAAGTCCTGATTCCTCCGAAGGAAAGAAATTAATGACTCTTTGAGGTCCTCGAGAAGGTTGGATCCGATTTGTACAGTTTTAGAATCTCTCTCGTTCAGAGGGACCACTATTAGTTCTTCCATAGGTTGGCCCCGTGGGGTCTTCAAGTCATCTCGAAAATCCTCAATTTCCAATAGGAAAGATTCAGACTTCTTATGCCCCTTGATGAAATTAAGATAACAGGATCAGGATGCCTGCTAATTTCCTCAGACTTCCCTAACACCTGATCAGTAGGGAATTTTATTTTTAGATGATAGGTCGAGACTGCTACCTTCATCTCATTGAGAGTAAGTCTTCTAAGGATCACATTGTAAAAAAATGGATGTTTGACCACTACAAAAATGGTCATTATAGTTGTGAGTTGTGGAGTCGTTCCTACAGTGACCGGGATGACTGCTTTCTTCAGCAAATACTAGGGTTTTTGAGAAGCCATACAGCGGGGAAAACACGAGCCTGAGCTGATCGTCATTTAACTTCATTTTTTTAAAGGCATTATAGTAAAGAATATCAACAGAACTCTCGTTATCTACTAAGACCGTCTCAACGTTGTAATTTAAAATGAGGAGTGTGACGACCACAGCATCATCATGGGGTGTCTGTATCCTTTCCAAATCATTATCCGTAAAAGAAATTACTTGATCTATCCTTGTGCATGAGGATTGCTCCCCTTACTGCTGGTCCCTCATAGACACTCTTGATGGTTCTTGTTGCCTTAGTGGCATAGTCTTAGTTATTCCTGGGATGTCTACCTCTTCGATCATCTCTTCTTGGACTTATCTTAGGGTTTCGTGTGGGGCTACATCTAGAGCGACTGCTCTTTTCGAGATTTGGCCTTTCAGTAGGGTGCTAGTATGGACATCGGGGTCTGTCCTCATTGTTGTGAGATGAGTGAAGCCCCGTATACTCCTTTAAATACCTCCCACAGATGAGGGACTCAATCTGATTTTTGAGGGTGTGACACTCATCGAGGTCATGGCCAAAGTCTTTGTGGAAACGACACCACCTACTTCGATCTTTGTTTTCGTTGGTGTAGAGGGGTTTCTCTGGCCATTGGAGAATGTCTCTATTCTAGATACCCATTAGTATGTTGCTCCTGGAGGCATTTTGTGGGGTGAAATTTTCAAATATACGGGTGGTCTTGCCCACTCGGTGTGGCTTTTTTACAGAACTATCTTTTAGTTCATCAGTGTCCCTCTTCCTTTTTCCATTCCTCCCTCTCTTTCTTCCTTTTTCCATTTCTCACTCTCTTTCGCTTCTAAATTTCTGATTGTTCTCCATAATCATGTTTTCTTCAGCCCTAGCAAGGATATCGTTCATATCCTTGGGAGGATGCCTCATGAGTTTGGAACTTAATGGTTTTGACTTGAGTTTATTCTTGAATGCCAAAATCTGTACCAGGGATCGAGGTCTAGAATTTCCTAGGCCACGGTGTTAAACCTTGAGATGTATTCTCAAAGCTACTCTCATTTGCACTGGATGATACTAAAAAGAATCTCTAATGTCTTTTGAAGGCCATTACTACTAAGGAAATGTACCGCAAAGGCGCGACTTAGCTCTTAGAATGAGCTAATACTCATTGGCCTAAGGTGTGAATACCAGGTGCAAGCGGTATTTTCAAGAGTCACGGGAAAAGCTCGACTCATAACAATTTTTGGGTGGCAATATAGTATCATGGTTATTTTGTAGAGCTGAAGATGATCTGATGAGAGTCATAAAATGCACCTTAATAGTACTTATTTGTTAGCATCTTAGGGTTGATCGAGGTTTGAATTACACTTTTATACCTTAATAACTCTAAAGTGATGTTCTTAAATCATTAACTTATTTCGGTGCATTTTCAGGTATTTTATGTTTAAAAGAGATGGAAAAGCTATCATTGCTTAAAGCTCGAAGATTCCATGCGCATCGGAGTGAAGTAGTGCTTCCGAATGGACAAAACAAAGAGTTTATGAGCAAGTAGCCCTTCTGTGGAAGCCTGGGCGCTGAGAAGAGAGGGCCTAGGCACCCAGAACCTCCACCTAACCAAGACTAGTGAGCGCCTAGGTGCCCAGAAACTAGGGCCGCAGCACCCAGAAGATTGCCTCACCAAAGATTAGGCCAAGCCGCGGTGCACATAAGTGAAAGCCGCGGCGCGCACACGATCCCCTTCTCCGAGTTATGACCTAATTAAGACTTTAATGATAGTTTAAACCTTAAAAAACCCTTGGAACTTTCGTATTATAAATAGATCACTTAGGGTTTGATAAGACCAATTCATTGAGGGATGGAAAACTCATCAAGGCTGCCACACTCTTCATCAAAGAGTCCAAGCATGAACTCCATGGCCAACTAATCTCCAAGCAAGGCGAAGGGATGAATTCTTAGGTGTAGTTGTTCTTATTTTCCATTATTGATTTAGTTGTAATTGGGATTTATTGTCAAAACATTGTTATGATTTACTCTTTAATTTAATTAGAAGATTTTCTCTTAATCCGGTGATTGTATCTTTCTTCTCCATATAAGTCTAGTCATGCTTTTTTTATGTGACGTTGTTTGGGTATGATTGAGTCCGGTAGATTTATCTTTTAGGTTTGTCCATTACTGCAATATTTTCATTGAAGATATATTTTCGTTTCTTGATAAATCTATAGGATAGGTCATGTGTGCTTAACTCGAAAGTAAAGAGTAATTCATATCAATTACATTAGGGTTTATATATGTGCTATATTGAATATTTACCGATTGCTTGTTTGGGATGTGAAACTTGCAATCGAGATAAAAACAACTGAATTAAGATTGGAATAAGGCAACAAACCTAGGGAGGATTCTCGGACCCTTGTTATTTATCCATTATATTTACACTACTTCACATTACTTCAATATCAAAACTCAATTTCTCTCGTTTAACTTTTATTGTTCGTTTTAAGATTTGCACTTTCTCTTGTAGATCGCTTGTCTCATTGTGGAATCAACACCCCAAAGCTGTGCTACAACTACCGTGTTATACTTTGGGCGTAATCAAATTTTGGCGCCGTTGTCGGGGAGGCACGCTTAAGTACAAGGAAGATTGTCAACTTTGAGATAAGACGGTAATATCGTTCTTTGCTCTTTGTTTTGATTTTCCAATTTTGATTTTTATGTTTTATTTGTTTCCCTCTAATCCCATTGGTGTATGCTTAGACTGAGAGATTTGCGAGGTAGATTCATTAAGAAACCTGAAATAGAGTTACCCTCTCCTTCCACGTCCGTTAGTGAAACCTCGCCTAGATCAAACCATAGTGCACACCCAAGTGAGAATTTAGAGGATATTGTTAACATAGCCGAAAATAACAATGAGAATGTTGCTAGGACACTTAAAGACTATCTGCACCCTAGCCGAACGGCCACACCATCCTGTATCATGTTCCCCCCTAATGTTCAACAACCTGTTTTAAGCCGAGCATGATCCAATTATTACCAACCTTCCATGGATTTGAGAATGAAAACCCCTATATCCATATTAGGGAATTTGAGGAAGTAGTAGCAACCTTTCAAGGTAGGGCTGATATGGTAGACACTGTCAAACTTCGGCTTTTTCCCTTTTTCACTTAAGGAAAAAGCCAAGGTTTGGCTGTACTCATTAAGGCCTAGGTCTATAGGTAGTTAGGAGGAGATGACTCGAGTTTTCTTCCAAAAATACTTCCCAACCCATAAGACCAATAACCTCAAGAGACAAATCTCAAACTTTTCACAAAAGGAGAATGAAACTTTATATCAAGTTTGGGAACGTTTCAAAGATCTTTTGAATTCTTGTCCACACCATAGGTATGAGAGTTGGCGGGTAGTTAGCTATTTCTATGATGGACTTCTAAGTAGAGAAAGGCAGTTTATAGAAATGATGTGTAATGGAAATTTTATGTAGAAAGACCCCGAACAAGCCATAGATTTCTTAGATGACCTATCAGAAAAAGCCCACACTTGGACAGGACCAAATGCCATGGAAAGCATTAGGAGAAATCAACCCGTTGGGATTTATCAACTTAGGGAAGAGGACAGCCTTAAAGCTCGTTTAGAGGCCCTAACTAAGGAAATTGAAGCCTTAAAAACCAATGATGCTAGAGCCCCTTAACCGGTTGCTAAGGTAGAGTCCCATGAACCTTATTTTATGTGTAATGGGGTAGATCATCTACCTAGGGATTATCCAGATTATTTTGAGATGAAGGGAGAGTGTAATGCTGTAGGTATACCCTTTAGGAAACCAGACTCACCCTACTCTAACACCTACAATCCCGGTTAGAAGAATCACCCTAATTTTAGTTGGAGATCCGATATGCAACCTCCTACCCAATCTAGTACCCAATGGCAACCGGAAACAACCTCATTTAATACACCTCAATAGTCTTTACCTTTGGAGAATATATTTAAATCACTTATGCAAGTACATGCCAAGAGTGTGGAAGAGCAGGGCAAAATAAATCAACGGTTGTTAGAGGAGCAACAAGCGATCAAAGAGGAACAAAAGGTGATAAAGAGTCAACTCACCAAGTTGACTAGCTTCTTGAAGATTCAAGAACAATGTCGTTTTCCTTCGCAGCCACAACCTAATCCAAGGGGACAACATATGGTACAAACCTCTAATCCTGAAAATCAAAAAGTTAGAGAGGTTAATACCATAATCACTCGCAGTGGTAAGAAAATTGATGGGCCCACTCTGCCATCAAACTTGAGCAACAAGGATGAAGCCCCCAAGGAACAAGAGGCCCATGATGATTATTCTCCACTGGTGCCTTTCCCTCAAGCTCTTCTTAAACATAAGAAGATAAATTCAGCATTGAAAGGTGAGATTCTTGAACAACTTCAGCATGTTAAAATTAACCTCCCTCTTCTTCATATTATAAAACAGGTCCCCAACTATGCCAAAGTCATCAAGGATCTATGCACGCTCAAGAGGAGGCATAATGTATAGAAGACGACATTCTTAACGGAGCAAGCAAGTGCAGTAATTGACAGCAAGACACCACCCAAATATAAAGATCCGGGTTTTTCAATAGTGGCCTACCAAATTGGAAACAAATCTTGTGGTCAAGCATTGTTATATTTGGGTGCTAGTGTGAACCTCATGCCATACTCCATGTACTTACAACTCGGTTTAGGTGAGATCAAACTAACTTCTGTGGTACTTCAATTTGCGGATAGATCGGTAAGAAAACCAAGAGGTATTGTGGAAGATGTTTTGTTGCAAATTGATAATTTCTATTATCCTATTGACTTTTTAGTTTTAGATACTGTTTCTATGGTGAATATGGAGTCCAAAATTCCTTTGATACTTGGAAGACCATTCCTTGCCATCGCAATGGCCTCATTAATTGTAGGAATGGCCTAATGACATTATCATTTTGAAATTGGACTCTAGAGGTAAATGTTTTCTGAGTCTCAAGGCAGCCATATGAAGAGGATGAGTATTTCGACACTTACATGATTGATAAGCTTAATTTGGAGGATGAGCACATTAAAGATAATTCTAACTATTCGGAATTCCCTCCTAATAATTTTGACTTCGATGATTCTGTAATTTATCCTCATACCGTTAATGTTGTTGATGTTTTTTATAAGTCACAGAGATTTATTAAAAAAATCATGGCAACCGTGCTTTGAGGAGTCACTTAAGAGAAATCATATGGATGAGGAATCACATATCCTACTGCTAATAGTAAGTGGCCAACACCAAGAACACTTGAGCCATATGTGGTGGACTTTAAGTATTCCTTGCCAAAAGATTAGTACTGAGGCCATTGAGTTTGGAGCCTCATCTTCAGCACCACAATGAGGCCAGCAGTGAGAGTGGTGCAGCGTCTAGCTGAAGACGTAAAACTTAGCACTCATGGGAGGCACCCCATAGCATATCCTTTTATTGTTTTTCGTATATCTTTTTCTTGTTTATTAATAGTATTTTGTTGTTTTCTAGTGTTAACTTTGTATTTCTGTGTCAAGGACAAATATACGAAGTAGTTCAAACGGTGGTGCACAATTTTCAACTTCTGTGCACTTTTGATTACAAAGGGAGTTTCCTTTACTTTCTATTTTACATTGAGGTCAATGCAATTTTTAAGTTGGGGGTGGAGGAAACATATTTCTTTTTTTTTTTCCATTGAACTGCTTGGTATCATTTTCCATTTTTGTTTTTTTAGCATGCTTTGTGTTAGCCTTGGAGTTAATTCACATGTCAATGATATGAACTTAATTGAGATAGCATATAGCATTTAGAAGAAGTTAAATTTTTCTTCGGTTTGAGAATAATTTAAGTATCAATCTTCATTTGGTTTGAGACTCTAGCTTGCGCTAAGATTGTATGATTAGTCTAAAACATTTAGAGAAGTTTTATGTGTGATTGTTTTGTGAATATTTTTGCGGTCTCAACAAGCTCTAAAACTTATTTGATAATCACTTGAGGTGAAATCCTAGAATGCACACTACTTAGGATATGATGTAGGCCATTTTTGGACAGTTTGAGCCTTTCAAACTTACCCGTGCTATATTTATCGCTAGTCACCTGTTTGAGCCTTTTTCTTGAAAAAGAAATTGAGTCTTGTTTCTTTCGATAACCCATTTACTTACCTTTATGAGCCTAAAAATATTTTATCCTTACCTTTCTTTTAAAAGAACTTAGTTATACACATTTGTTGAGAAGCACTTAAGAAGAGTAAGGATGGAAATATTCAAAAAATATATATATATTACTACTATAACCCAAGTACATTAAAGGAGATAAGTTGGGGGTTGTGGAAAAGAAAAGAAAATAAAAATGAAAAAGGAGGTGAATAGTTATGTGCCAAAATAAAAAAGAAATGAATTATGGCAAAGAAAGAAGAAGAAAAAAAATGGTGATTTATTGAGAGAAATGCTCGAAAAATGGTTGAAAGAGTTGGGTGTAGAAGTAAGGTTATCCAGTGCTTAAAGTGGTTGTGTTTAAAACTAAGAGATTGAGTTCTTTTACTTGTTGAATACTTCCTGTTCTTTCTTGATCTTTACCTTAGCCTAACGTTACAAGCTTATTAAAGACCTATTGATCCAATGTAGTGTGATTTTTCTACAATAGTGGAGAGTGATGTGAAAAGTGAGCCTATGGAGCTTGTTTTTGTGATTGATGTCACGCAAATTAATATATTTTTAGAGGCCAAGATTTGTATTCATGAATGTTGTGCATAAAATCATCTGGGTATTCGAATTAATGGATTGTGGTAAGATGGATGTTAAGAGTGGATAACTATTCTAAGATTGATGTTTGGATTACTTTTAGACTTGAGTGATATTTAATGGTTCTATGTGCTATGTGTTATGTGCGATTTTTGAGACAAAAAGTTGAATTACTTTTGGTCTAACACTAGCATTACTTTACTTTGTTTTGATTACTACCATAGAATTCATTTCATATTGTCTTGTTTTTGCTTGAATTGCTAGGGACTAGCAATAAGCTAGTTGGGGGTTATGATGAGAGTCATAAAATGCATCTTAATAGTACTTATTTGTTAGCATCTTAGGGTTGATCAAGGTTTGAATTACACTTTTATACCTTAATAACTCTAAAATGATGTTCTTAGATCATTAACTTATTTCGGTGCATTTTCAGGTATTTTATGTTTGAAAGAGATGGGAAAGCTATCATCACTTAAAGCTCGAAGATTCCATGCACATCAGAGGGAAGGAATGCTTCCAAAAGGACAAAACGAAGACTTTATGAGCAAGAAGCCCTTCAGTGGAAGCCTAGGCACCCAGAAGAGAGGGCCTAGGCGCCCAGAACCTCCACCTAACCAAGACTAGTGATCACCTAGGCGCCCAGAAACCAGGGCCGCGGCGCCCAGAAGATTGCCTCACCAAAGATCAGGCCAAGCCGCGGCGCACATAAGTGAAAGCCGCGGCGCGTACACGATCCCCTTCTCCGAGTTATGACCTAATTAGGACTTTAATGATAGTTTAAATCCTAAAACACCCTTGGAACTTTTATATTATAAATAGATTACTTAGGGTTTGATAAGAGCAATTCATTGAGGGCTGGAAAACTCATCAAGGCTGCCACACTCTTCATCAAAGAGTCCAAGCATGAACTCCATGGCCAACTAATCTCCAAGTAAGGAGAATCGATGAATCCCTAGGTGTAGTTGTTCTTATTTTCCATTATTGATTCAGTTGTAATTAGGATTTATTGTCAAAACATTGTTATGATTTACTCTTTAATTTAATTAGAAGATTTTCTCTTAATCCGGTGATTGTATCTTTCTTCTCCATATAAGTCTAGTCATGCTTTTCTTATGTGATGTTGTTTGGGTATGATTGAGTCTGGTAGATTTATCTTTTAAGTTTATCCATTACTACAATATTGTCATTAAAGATATATTGTCGTTTCTTGATAAATCTATAGGATAGGTCATGTGTGCTTAACTCGAAAGTAAAGAGTAATTAATATCAATTACATTAGGGTTTATATATGTGCTAGATTGAATATTTGTCGATTGCTTGTTTGTGATGTGAAACTTGCAATCGAGATAAAAAAAAACTGAATTAAGATTGGAATAAGGCAATCAACCTAGGGAGGATTCCCAGACTCTTGTTATTTATCCATTATATTTACATTACTTCACATTACTTCAATATCAAAACTCAATTTCTCTCGTTTAACTTTTATCGTTCGTTTTAAGGTTTGCACTTTCTCTTGTAGACCGCTTGTCTCCCTGTGGAATCGACACCCCAAAGTTGTGCTACAACTACCGCGTTATACTTTGGGCGTAATCATGATCCATAAAATTAGTCATTCCATCATATGCCTTTATGATGGGCATCCTGAAGTGTTTTGGGAGAGTCGCATCCAAAATGACCTATTTGAAAATGGGATCCTGAGAATTGAGTTCATCAATGGAGCTGGTATTTCTGCCTCTGAATGCTTCTTCTATTTTCTTATCCATCTCCTCTAACTATTTGTCAATGTAGGGGTGGTTTTTGGAGATGTAGTGGCCTCGGGTCTTTGACTCATGATAAGGTGAAGATCTAGTGGTGTAATAGATTTGTGTCGATTTGTTGTAATTACATTCCCTCGTAGGTCGAGGGCTTTACTGAGGCAGAGGAAGACGGGCTTGCCCCCCAAGTCTGGTAGTCAATCATATGACAAGTCGAGTGAGCTCTAAGAATTTCTCTTAATCATTAGTGCAGCCAGATTTGGAATTGAAGGTGTATTCAGATTCCTTTGGGCGCTATAGTCTATCGGGTTGGACCGGGAGGACTTCTCTTGCCTAGTCTTAGCATCAGTTCGTTTGCTATGGTGCTGATCAGAGGTAGCATGTTTCTAAATGGAAGGGAGGCATGAACCAGTCTGTTAGCTGTGAGTGGAAGCTCTAGTGGCTACTGAACTAGTATCGATGGTGTTCTTGGTGGTTTTCTTAGGCGATATCGTAACAAATGAGTTCTTTGCATTTCACAAACTTAAGAAGTTTATACGGACGTCGCCAATCTATTGATGCCGAAAATCTACTAGGAATTTAAATAGCCAGGGAACAGGATCTGCACACATGAAATGAAGAGAAAAAATTAAAGTCATTGAAGGGGTTGCGCTTACGAGGGTACTCTCTGATCCCTAAGTTAGTATAGAGCTTTTCGAGAATAAGGAGAGCGGTGTGAAAGAGAGAGTTGTTAGTTATGAGTTGAATGTACCTTTTGATTGTGAGAGCCCCCTTATATAGTGTTTCGGAGCAAAGTCTGATTAAGAGAGTGATTGACTAATATATATTATGATAGGAATAAAATTACTATTTGATATTATTCATAGGCTGAAGTGCTTTATCTATAAACTGGATAATAGTTTATCCATATTCTAGAGTGTTGCAGTGGTATCATGACATTAGTGTGTGATTATCATGCCATTAGAGTTAACTCCTCGTAGTCGATGAAAAAACTGGACTGTGGTCAAAGCAGCTCAGGGCCACCTCCTCGAAGTCGATGGAGAAACTGGACCAAGGTTAGAGTAGCTCGAGGCTACCTCTTCGAAGTCGATGGAGAATTTGGACCGAGGTTGAGGTAGCTCGGGGCTACCTCTTTGGAGTCGATGGAGAAACTTGACCGAGGTAGGGGTAGCTCAGGGCTACCTCGTCGGAGTTAAAAAAGAAACTAGATCGAGGTTGGAGTCGCTTAGGGCTATCTCCTTAGAGTCGATGGATAAACTGTACTGAGGTCAGGGTAGCTTGATAATTGCTTAAATTGTCATATTTAAGCCCCTTAATTTACGCTTGTTAGGCTCTTTGTTTATCTATTTTAGTAGATTCTATTTCATTTTCGTGTTTTATGTATTTTTCACAGGGCTTTGACAAAAAGATGACATTCTGGAGCTTTAAGGGATGAAAAGTAAAGTTTTGCAAATCCAGCAAGGTGCACTCGAGCGCACCTCCCTTGTGATCGAGCGCACACTCAGAAGGCTCGAGCGCAAACACACTAGAGGCGGCAGAGCCAGATATGAAAGAAGTCTCTAGCCCTTAAATAGGAAATTAGGGTTTCGGGGCACCCTCAGAGCCCTATATATAGCCTTGTAAAACACAGAAACCATACCTTTTGTTTTAGACTTGAAGTTGCAAGCTTGGAGAGGAATTGACGATTCGTCTCCCGAGTCTTCTTCGGGTTTTATTTTTCTATTTTTGTTTATTATGGTTATAATGTTTAGTTCAACTAGCATGTGTAACTAAATCCTTATAGGGCTCGATTGAAGCCCTAGTTATGCTTTTCCACATATATATTCATTGATTACCTTTGTCTATAGCCATGTTAGAATGTTTAACTTGATTAATGCCTGCTTGTATTTAAATTCCTCATATGTGTGTGTCTGATCAACGTATGCATGTGGTATGGATTAGTTAGTTGACTAAATTTGGATGACCGAGTCCTGGGTTCAACAATAGTAACAAAAGATATCCACACCGGATTCTTGGGTTAATCAACATAGGAAACCAAGAGCGGGCCAAACCCTAGGTCCCGTGTGGTTGCCGATCTCCACAGCCCTTATGCTCTCTTAAGGAACAACTTAGTATACACCCATGTTGAATCCCTTAAGAAAGAAAAGAGTTAGAGTATACACCATGCCTAACTTGTTGCATATGGAGATCAATAGCCTAAGGTGTGGGCTAAGCCCTTAGGTTGGCAACCATTAAATATTCATAATAAGGCTAGAGCATTGGCACCTTACTTAGTGGGCAAGTGTAATTAGTGGTGGATATCGTAGTCCTATGTTCTTATTATTATTAACTCACACTCAACATTTATTTCTCTTTTTACTTTGAAGAAACTAATTCTAAAACAAAATTCACCAATCCCTGTGGAAATGATCTCGCATTTGCACACTATGCTACCATTGACCTTGTGCACTTGCAAGTAAAACGAGTATGATTATGCGCATATTTATTTAGGTAGATAATCGCACAACAAATTTTTGGTGCTGTTGCCGAGGATTAAGCTTAAATTTCTTTTTAGAATTAATTTTTCGTTTAGTTTAATCATTGTTATTTCTTTTTTTTCATTTTTTTTATCAAAAATCTCTAAGTTTCTATTTTTATCTTATTTTTCATACACGGGCATCGATCCAAGCATCCAACATTCTTCCCCCTTGATACCGAGCTTGAGTGGACTATCCGACAAAGGCTTAGAGACAACCCCGAAAAGGTAGAAGAATTTGAAGAAGAAGCACAAATGGCGGAACAGTTAGAAAATCAACAACCACCTGAGTGAAGGTCGATGAAGCAATCCTTCATCCCACGGAACCTCGATCAGCCATCATGCATTGCGTATCAACCGGAGGCAGAAGGAAACTACTACATATCTCCACAGATACTCAGTGCACTGGCTCACTTTAGGGGCACACCTAATGAGGACCTACACTTACACCTCCGAGAGTTCTTCGATCTTTGCAAGTTCCAGCACATCCGAGGCTTAGACCAAGAAGGAATAAGGTTAATTCTTTTCCCTTTTTCCTTGAAAGATAATACTAAACTGTGGTACAATTCTTTGCCTGCAGTTTCTATCCATATTTGGGAAGAGTTGGCTAGTAAATTCCTAAGGAAGTTTTTCCCAGCCCAAAAGACGAGGCAAATGTGGAAGGAAATTCAGTCCTTCTAACAAAAGGATGGAGATCTATTCTTCGAGGCCTGGGGACACTTCAACGAGCCGCTACTCAAATACCCACATCACAACCTACCTCAGGATGAACTGGTACAAGCTTTCTACAAAGGTTTAAGTGATACTAACAAAAGTATTGTGGATTCAGGTTGTGGAGGAGTGTTGATGGAGAAAAGCAGCGAAGAAGCTATGGAGCTCTTCAAAACCCTAAGTGAACACACTCAGCAGTTCTCCTCTCAAGGAAGACATGTAACCAAAAGCAAGGGTATGTATAAGGTAAATTTAAATGGAGGATCATCCACTCAGATAGCTGCTATGGAAAGGAAGCTAGACCTGTTGGTTAAAGCCATGGCTGCTCACAATGCCTCACCTAACCCACCAGCTACACCACTTCAGGTATGCGCTATTTGTTCCCAATTTGATCATAATACTGATACATGTCCCTTTTACTCATCTGCAGATCATGAGCAAGAAAACTTTATGGGACCAAACAACTATCCGCCAAAGAGCAATCCTTATGCAAACACCTACAACCCTGGATGGCGAAATCACCCGAATTTTTCTTAGAGCAACAATCAGAACAGTCAAGGGCAGCAAATAAACTTCCAATTAGCAGCCCACTCAGCTCCCGAGACAAAGAAGAGTGACCTTGAAAGTCTTGTGAGGCAATTGGCAACTCAGAAGCAACAATTGATGACTTCACACGAACATTTCATGGAATAAACAAGGCAATTTCAGATTGAGATGAGACAAACCACTGCAAAACATGATCAAGCCATCCAAGGACTAGAGGTACAAATAGGACAATTGGCCAAGGAATTTAGTAGTAGGAAGCAAGGTGAGCTTCCCACCCAACCAATACCTAATCCAAGAGGATATCAACAAGTGAATGCTGTAACAACCCTGAGAAGTGGAAAGATCATAGGCATTGATGAGCCTGCATGAGCATCTCCAGATAAAGCATCCATATCTAAGGTAAGTGAGATGGAAAAGGTAAATCACCTCCACCCTTCCCTCAAAGGTTAGTAAAACCTAAGAAAAAGACTAAACTGATTGACATTTTTGAAACTTTGAAAAAAGAGGAAATAAACATTCCTTTATTAGATGTAATGAAACAAATTACTGTTTATCCTAAGTTTTTAAAAGATTGTTGCACTAACAAAAGGAAATTTCAGGAACATGAGACAGTAGCCTTGACTGAAGAGGTAAGTGCTGTACTATTAAGAAATTACCACCAAAACTAAAAGATCCGGGTAGTTTTACTATTCCTTGCAGGCTAGGTGACCAGCTATTCGAGCATGCACTATTGGATCTAAGAGCGAGTGTCAATCTACTGCCATACAGTGTATTTGAGACATTAGGTTTTGGGGAGCTTCAACCAACCTCCTTCACTTTGCAATTAGCTGACAGAAGCATCAAACGATCGAGAGGTATCCTCGAGGATGTTTTGGTAAGAGTGGGTAAATTTATTTTACTTGCTGATTTTATTGTCTTAGATATGGAAGAATATTATATGCCATTGCAACTCCCCATCATCTTAGGAAGACCCTTTATGATAACTGCTGACACCAGTATTAATGTAAAAAGGGGCATTGTCACTATGACAGTAAACGATGAGGAAATAGAATTCAAAATATTTAATACATTAAAATCAACCAAAGATGATAATGAATAGTCTAATGTAAGCTTAATGCAAAGTGTTGTTGAGCAAGTTTCTCAGGACCATCACATTGATCTAGTGGAGACCATCCCTAACCATGATGACACAAGATTGGACATTTGGCCAGAGGATGATAATGTGAATAAAGACATCTATAGAGCTGTGCACCCCATCAAGAACACACCGAAGCCTGCAAATAAGTATAACCCTCAAGCTGAAAATCTTGAACTTACTAATACTGTTTTTCCCTATTTTATTTACCATGCACCAAAATTAGAGAGGCAGCAGCTGTCAAAGGCACTTGAACCACTTGATGTGGGCTCTAAGTGCCCCCTTCAAAGAGAATAGCACTGCATCAAGAGACTACTTGAGCCATTCCACATTTGACAATCATGTAGCTCAAACGCCTCTATTAAGGTTAGTGGTACTGAGGCCACTAAAAAGTATGGTATGGTTTTACTAGTTCTTCTCCTGGTTCCTTTCATTATTATAATCCTTTTATGCTTTAGTATTATTCACAATTTCTACCTTTTGCTCAAGCGCACTACATAGTGTGCTCGAGTGCACTCTCGCCCTGCACTCCATTGTGCGCGAGCGCATCACACTGCGCACTTGCGCACAAGTACGATCGAGCTCACTTCACAATGCGCTCAAGTGCACTCAGGGTAGAAAGGCCATGTGATGTTTTTTTAAAACATTTCCCCCTCACTCTCACCCTTTACACTCAATCGCACTATCTTGCTCCATCTCTCACACTCTCACCTCTCAACTTCGTAAGTCACTCTACACACCCTAGCCTTCTCAACCTCTCATTCCATTTCTTTTTCCCATCAAGATACAACTCCCCATCCCACATTACATCACCCATCATCAGTCTACATCCACTCCCACACACATTTCCTTCCCCATACCCACAAGGTATACCCATCCCCATTTTTATGTTCTTTTCCATTTAGATACACGAAGTCACACACGGTTGAATTTGCATTATACTATTTACATATCTATACCATGTGTTGTGACTATTTGTGACATTTGCAGGAGGTTCCAATTGAGTTTGTACAATTCTCATAGCTTCGAGTTTTTGTTGCCTAACAACTGTTCAACAAATTGCCTGAGTCAGTGCGCTCGAGCACCCAACACTTGTGATCAAGTGCACGTCCTCTAGTGTGATCGAGCGCACATAGCCTGTGATCGAGTGCAATTTTGATAGTAACCATAGTTTCAGACAACAGAACATCGCTTCCACTTCCCGAGCCTCCTCTAGCAGCCATCAGGCTACCCGGCCTAGTTTTGAGCAGCGTGAAATACTGTTCGAGACTACATTTAACATAGATGAGGATTTCAAGAGTTTGGACACCACGAGATGGGCGGTCTAAGAGTTCAAGAGCTGGGGTCTCAAGCGGCTGTTCAAGCCGATCTGTTCGACGGCATACACCCGCTTCGTGGTCAGCTTCTACAAGAACCTGACCTATGACTGCACCAGACCAGAGATTCTATCATCCGAAGTCCAGGGCAGGTTCATAGAGCTGACCACCATCGATATCGCCAGTTGCCTCCATTGCAGTGATGAGTCCCCTCCGGAGGATAGCCTTATGGAGGAGCAGCCATACCTATTTCCTCTGCCACACATCATAGAGGATATGTGCACGGGATAGTATACGGACCGGCACAACAATGTCGGGAACCGATTGAGGTTGCCCCCCCGTTTATAGTTTGTAAACTTCGTCCTCCAGCATAACGTGTGTCCTTTAGGGCACAAGACACAGAGGAGAGACCAGTTTCTACAGGCTCTCTATGCCTTTCACCAAGGTCACTGGTACTTTATCCCAGTAGTCATATGGAGTCAGATACACAAGTTCTGGGATAGTATGCATAACCGTCAGACCACCACACTAACGCTTGGGGGCTTCCTTTCCCCTTCTTGCTCAGTTATATCTTCAAGAAGAAGGGAATTAGAGGCTCCTCTGTAGATGGGCCAGTTAGTGATCATTCATACTTTGGGAGGGCCCAGGGGAGCCTCAGCCAGTCTCACATGCCCCAAGGACCCTGGATGCTGACTCTTGTTGCTAAGCCTGTAGCGAATGATCCTATGGACACCGAGCACTTGACGGTGAGCCCTTCGAGGGAGGAGGACCAGCCAAACATGGGATCCACTGCATCCCAGCCCTTTCTTGAGGAGTTGTCCTCCCTTCGGAGTGAGCTCTCTAATATTCACAATTAGGATAGGGAGGCGAGACTATTGATCCATCAGCGAATGGATGGGTTGGAGGCACAGTTCGTACGATAGAAGGTGATACTCCAGGCCATCCTCGATCGCCTACCTCCTGCACCCGGTACCTCTTCGACTGCACCACCTGATGACCAACAGTGAGAAGATACCCCGTCTGGCTGAAGACATAAAACTTAGCGCTCATGGGAGGCACCCCAAAGCATATCCTTTTCATTATAGTATCTTTCATTCATTAATATTTATGTTTATATTTAAATTTTTATTATCTATATTTCTTGTTTTCCGGCATAACATTTATTTTTTTATTTTTTTGTTAGGAACTTAGTGCGTATATCCAGTTCAAGTTTGGGGATGTGTTACGAGCAATGCAAGCAATATAGTTCTCCATCTCCTAGGCCAGATATTTCCATGCCACACACACATTGGGGACAATGTGTATATTAAGTTTGGGGGTAGTGGGAGACACATGCACACACTTGAATCGCATGCACACACTAGGTCCCAGTTTTTTAGAAAAGATAAATGCATGTTCATTTTGTGATAAAAATTTTGGTTGATTTAAAATATGATAAAACTTCATTAGTAAGCTTAAAATCTAGAACACATAGTCTTTTAAATAGGAATTTTAAAAGTTTAGTACCTACCTCAAAGCACTTAAGAATTCACGAGTTTGATCCAGATCTAACACAAGCATATTAACACGCATTTGTGTGGGGTATGACATATAATACTTATGTATATGTTTCCATGACCTAACTGTAATCGGATAACTTGTTAAAAGAACACTTTGTCATAAGAAAAATAAAGGAAAATTTCCATTATGCAAAAAGAGAATAAAAAGCTTCTAATGATCATTAAAAACTTTCCACTGAGTAACTGGACCTCTTGCCTCAGTAAGCAGTGAGTGTTCACGTCAAAATGTGGGAATTAAGCATTTAATGATCATCATAAAAAATTTCTTACTGAGTAACTGGGCCTCTTACCTTAGTAAGCAGTGGGTGTTCACATCAAAAGGTGGGAATTTCACTTAAGAAGCATTAAGACCTATTAGTTCCGTAGCCTTTTTTACTCGAGTTAATAAGTCCATAGAGGTGTCTTTACACCTAATGCCCTAAAACCATCTGGTTTGGGAGTCATTGGCTAAACACTCGTTACGAGAGTCAATTAGAAAGCTCAATGGAACTCAACATGGAAAAAATCTCATGATGAAAGAAAAAGAAAAGAAGTAAGCACTATACCAATTTTGTTCTATTTGATAAGGAATTCGATAAAGTTTTGGACACCGAAACACTATATATCAAAATTATTTTGAAGTCCCATCTTATATGTGCTAATTCATCACACACAAATCAAACTTATGATGCCTTAAGCCTACTTTAGGTAAGTAACATGAGCATTTAAAAATTCTTATTCAAAACAAAAATGTGTTTTTATTATAAACTTACTCATAAACGGTCATTATGGTTTTATATGCAGCCCAAATTTTTGGATATCATGAAGAATGAATTTATCTTTAATTTTGTTTTAACATAGTCGTTTCATTTTGTATTGTTAAGGGACTAGCAATATGTAAATTTGGGGGTGTGATAAGTGCTTAAATAGTCATATTTAAGACCCTTTAATTTATGCTTGTTAGGCTCTTTGTTTATCTATTTTAGTAGATTCTATTTCATTTTCGTGTTTTATGTGTTTTTCACAGGGCTTTGACAAAAAGATGACATTCTGGAGCTTTAAAGGATGAAAAGTAACGTTCTAAAAATCCAGTAAGGTGCCCTCGAGTGCACCTCTCTTGTGATCGAGCGCATAGGCACACGAGCGCAGCCCGCATACGCTCGAGCGCAAACACAGCAGAGGCGGCAGAGCCAGATATTGAAAGAAGTCTCCAGGCCTAAAATAGAAAATTAGGGTTTCGGGGCACCCTGAGAGCCCTATATATAGCCTTGTAAAGCACAAAAACCATACCTTTTGTTTTAGACTTGAAGTTGCAAGCTTGGAGAGGAATTGACGATTCGTCTCCCGAGTTTTCTTCGGGTTTTATTTTTCTATTTTTGTTTATTATGGTTATAATGTTTAGTTCAACTAGCATGTGCAACTAAACCCTTATAGGGCTCGATTGAAGCCCTAGTTATGCCTTTCCATATATATATATATATATTCATTGATTACCTTTGTCTATAGCTATGTTAGAATGTTTAACTTGATTAATACCTTCTTGTATTTAAATTCCTCATGTGTCTGTGTCTGATCAACATATGCATGTGGTATTGATTAGTTAGTTGAATCAATTTGGATGACCGAGTCCTGGGTTCAACAATAGTAACAAAAGATATCTACACCGGATTCTTGGGTTAATCAACATGGGCAACCGGGAGCGGACCAAGCCCTAGGTCCCATATGGTTGCCGATCTTCATAGCCCTTATGCTCTCTTAAGGAACAACTCAGTATACACCTATGCTGAATCCCTTAAGAAAGAAAAGAGTCAGAGTATACACCATGCCTAATTCGTTGCATAGGGAAATCAATAACCTAAGGTGTGGGCTAAGCCCTTAGGTTGGCAACCATTAAATATTCATAATAAGGCTAGAGCATTGGCACCTTATTTAGTGGGAAAATGTGATTAATGGTGGATATTGTAGTCCTATGTTCTTATTATTATTAACTCACACTCAACATTTATTTCTCTTTTTACTTTGAAGAAACTAATTCTAAAACAAAATTCACCAATCCCTGTGGAAATGATCTCGCACTTGCACACTATGCTACCATTGACCTTGTGCACTTGCAAGTAAAACGAGTATGATTATACGCATATTTATTTAGGTAGATAATCGCACAACAAATTTTTGGTACCGTTACCGGAGATTAAGCTTAAATTTCTTTTTAGAATTAATTTTTCGTTTAGTTTAATCATTGTTATTTCTTTTTTTTCATTTTTATCAAAAATCTCTAAGTTTCTATTTTAATCTTATTTTTGTTTCATTAAAACCCTAATCAAAATTCTTTTTTTTTTTTTTTTTTTCTGTTTTAGGCACACCAGGAGAACTTTTTGTGCCACTTGCGATCGAGTGCACCCTCCTATGCGATCAAGCGCAATTGAGGCAGAGAGTTACCAGAGCAGCAGTATTTGACTGCTGCACTTAAGCAATCATCACCAATTCATGCACGGGCATCGATCTAAGCATCCAACATTCTTCCCCCTTGATACCGAGCTTGAGTGGACTATCTGACAAAGGCTTAGAGACAGTCCCGAAAAGGTAGAAGAATTTGAAGAAGAAGCACAAATGACGGAACAGTTAGAAAATCAACAACCACCTGAGTGAAGGTCGATGAAGCAATCCTTCATCCCACAGAACCTCGATCAGCCATCATGCATTGCGTATCAGCCGGAGGCGGAAGAAAACTACTACATATCTCCGTAGATACTCAGTGCACTGACTCACTTTAGGGGCACACCTAATGAGGACCTACACTTACACCTCCGAGAGTTCTTCTATCTTTGCAAGTTCCAGCACATCTGAGGCTTAGACCAAGAAGGAATAAGGTTAATTCTTTTCCCTTTTTCCTTGAAAGATAATACTAAACTGTGGTACAATTCTTTGCCTGCAGTTTTTATCCACATTTGGGAAGAGTTGGCTAGTAAATTCCTAAGGAAGTTTTTTCCAACCCAAAAGACGAGGCAAATGTGGAAGGAAATTCAGTCCTTCCAACAAAAGGATGAAGATCTATTCTTCGAGGCTTGGGGACACTTCAACGAGCTGCTACTCAAATGCCCACATCACAACCTACCTCATGATGAACTGGTACAACCTTTCTACGAAGGTTTAAGCGACACTAACAAAAGTATTATGGATTCAGGTTGTGGAGGAGTGCTGATGGAGAAAAGCAGCGAAGAAGCTATGGAGCTCTTCAAAACCCTAAGTGAACACACTCAGCAGTTCTCCTCTCGAGGAAGACATGTAACCAAAAGAAAGGGTATGTATAAGGTAAATTTAAATGGAGGATCATCCACTCAGATAGCTGCTATGGAAAGGAAGCTAGACTTGTTGGTAAAAGCCATGGCTGCTCATAATGCATCACCTAACCCACCAGCTACACCACTCCAGGTATGCGCTATTTGTTCCCAATTTGATCATAATACTGATACATGTCCCTTGTACTCATCTGCAGATCATGAGTAAGCAAACTTTGTGGGACCAAACAACTATCCGCCAAAGAGCAATCCTTATGCAAACACCTACAACCCTGGATGGCGGAATCACCCGAATTTTTCTTAGAGCAACAATAAGAACAGTCAAGGGCAGGAAAGAAACTTCCAATTAGCAGCCCACTCAGCTCTTGAGACAAAGAAGAGTGACCTTGAAAGTCTTGTGAGGCAATTGGCAACTCAGAAGCAACAATTGATGACTTCACACAAATAGTTCATGGAATAAACAAGGAAATTTCGGATTGATATGAGACAAACCACTGCAAAACATGATCAAACCATCCAAGGACTAAAGATACAAATGTGGCAATTGGCCAAGGAATTGAGTAGTAGGAAGTAAGGTGAGCTTCCCACCCAACCAATACCTAATCCAAGAGGATATCAACAAGTGAATGCTGTAACAACCCTGAGAAGTGGAAAGATCATAGGCATTGATGAGCCTGCACGAGCATCTCCAGATAAAGCATCCATATCTAAGGTAAGTGAGATGGAAAAGGTAAATCACCTCCACCCTTCCCTCAAAGGTTAGTAAAACCTAAGAAAGAGACTAAACGGATTGACATTTTCGAAACTTTGAGAAAAGAGGAAATAAACATTCCTTTATTAGATGTAATTAAACAAATTCCTGTTTATGCTAAGTTTTTAAAAGATTGTTGCACTAACAAAAGGAAATTTCAGGAACATGAGACAGTAGCCTTGACTGAAGAGGTAAGTGTTGTACTATTAAGAAATTACCACCAAAACTAAAAGATCCGGGTAGTTTTACCATTCCTTGCAGGCTAGGTGACCAGCTATTCGAGCATGCACTATTGGATCTAGGAGCGAGTGTCAATCTACTGCCATACAGTGTATTTGAGACATTAGGTTTGGGGGAGCTTCAACCAACCTCCATCACTTTGCAATTAGCTGACAGAAGCATCAAACAATCGAGAGGTATCCCCGAGGATGTTTTGGTAAAAATGGGTAAATTTATTTTACTTGCTGATTTTATTGTCTTAGATATGGAAGAATATCATATGCCATTGCCATTCCCCATCATCTTAGGAAGACCCTTTATGATAACTGCTGACACCAGTATTAATGTAAAAAAGGGCATTGTCACTATGACAGTAAATGATGAGGAAATAGAATTCAAAATATTTAATACATTAAAATCAACCAAAGATGATAATGAATAGTCTAATGTAAGCTTAATGCAAAGTGTTGTTGAGCAAGTTTCTCAGGACCATCACATTGATCCAGTGGAGACCATCCCTAACCATGATGATACAAGATTGGACATTAGGCCAGAGGATGATAATGTGATTAAAGACATCGATAGAGCTGTGCACCCCATCAAGAACACACCAAAGCCTGCAAGTAAGTATAACCCTCAAGCTGAAAATCCTGAACTTACTAATACTGTTTTTCCCTATTTTATTTACCATGCACCAAAATTAGAGAGGCAGCAGCTGTCAAAGGCACTTGAACCACCTGATGTGGGCTCTAAGTGCCCCCTTCAAAGAGAATAGCACTGCATCAAGAGACTACTTGAGCCATTCCACCCTTGAAAATAATGTAGCTCAAACGCCTCTATTAAGGTTAGTGGTACTGAGGCCACTAAAAAGTATGGTATAGTTTTACTAGTTCTTCTCCTGGTTCCTTTCATTATTGTAATCGTTTTATGCTTTAGTATTATTCACAATTTCTACCTTATGCTCAAGCGCACTACATAATGTGCTTGAGTGCACTCTCGATCTGCACTCCATTGCGCGCGAGTGCATCACACTGCGCACTTGTACACAAGTACGATCGAGTGCACTTCACAATGCGCTCGAGTGCACTCAGGATAGAAAGGCCATGTGATGTTTTTTAAAACATTTCCCCCTCACTCTCACCCTTTACGCTCAATCGCACTATCTCGCTCCATCTCTCACCTCTCAATTTCGTAAGTCACTCTACACACCCTAGCCCTCTCAACCTCTCATTCCATATTTTTTTCCCATCAAGATACAACTCCCCATCCCACATTACATTCACCCATCATCAGTCTACATCCACTCCCACACACATTTCCTTCCCCATACCCACAAGGTATACCCATCCCAATTTTTATCTTCTTTTCCATTTAGATACACGAAGTCACACATGGTTGAATTTGCATTATACTATTTACATATCTATACCATGTGTTGTGACTATTTGTGACATTTGCAGGAGGTTGCAATTGAGTTTGTACAATTCTCATAGCTTCGAGTTTTTGTTGCCTAACAACTGTTCAACAAATTGCCTGAGTCAGTGCGCTCGAGCACCCACCACCTGTGATCGAGTGCACGTCCTCTAGTGTGATCGAGCGCACACAGCCTGTGATCGAGCGCAATTTTGACAGTAACCATAGTTTCAGACAACAGAACATCGCTTCCACTTCCCAAGCCTCCTCTAGCCGCCATCAGACCACCCGGCCCAGTTTTGAGCAGCGTGAAATACTGTTCGAGACTAAATTTAACATAGATAAGGATTTCAAGAGTTTGGACACCACGAGATGGGCAGTCTAAGAGTTCAAGAGCTGGGGTCTCAAGCGGCTGTTCAAGCCGATCTGTTCAACGGCATACACCCGCTTCGTGGTCAGCTTCTACAAGAACCTGACCTATGACTGCACTAGACCAGAGATTCTATCATTCTCAGTCCAAGGCAGGTTCATAGAGCTGACCACCACCGATATCGCCAGTTCACTCCATTGCCATTATGAGTCCCCTCCGGAGGACAGCCATATGGAGGAGCAGCCAGACCTATTTTTTCTGCCACATATCATAGGGGATATATGCACGGGACAGTATACGAACTGAAACAACAATGCTAGGAACCGATTGAGGTTGCCCCCCCCCGTTTATAGTTCGTAAACTCCGTCCTCTAGTGTAACGTGTATCTTTTAGGGCACAAGACACAGAGGAGGGACCAGTTTCTACAGGCTCTCTATGCCTTTCACCAGGGTCACTGGTACTCCATCCCAGTTGTCATATGGAGTCAGATACACAAGTTCTAGGACAGTATGCATAACCGTCAGACCAGCACACTAATGCCTGGGAGCTTCCTTTCCCCTTCTTTCTCAGTTATATCTTCAAGAAGAAGATAATTAGAGGCTCCACTATAGATGGGCCAGTTAGTGATCATCCATACTTTGGGAGGGCCCAGTGGAGCCTCAGCCAGTCTCACATGCCCCAAGGACCCCGGATGCTGACTCTTGTTGCTAAGCCTGTAACGAATGATCCTATGGACACCGAGCACTCGACAGTGAGCCCTCTGAGGGAGGAGGACCAGCCAAACATGGGATCCACTGCATCCCAGCCCTTTCTAGAGGAGTTGTCCTCCCTTCGGAGTGAGCTCTCTGATATTCACAGATAGGATAGGGAGGCGAGACTATTGATCCATCAGCGAATGGATGGGTTGAAGGCACAGTTCGTATGATAGGAGGTGATACTCCAGGCCATCCTCGATCGCCTACCTCCTACACCCGGTACCTCTTCGACTGCACCACCTGATGACCAGCAACGAGAGGATACCCCATCTGGCTGAAGACATAAAACTTAGCGCTCATGGGAGGCACCCCAAAGCATATCCTTTTCATTATAGTATCTTTATTTCATTAATATTTATGTTTTTATTTAAATGTTTATTATCCACATTTCTTGTTTTCCGGCACAACATTTATTTATTTTTTATTTTTTTGTTAAGAACTTAGTGCTTACATCCAGTTCAAGTTTGGGGGCGTGTTACAAGCAATGCAAGCAATATAGTTCTCCATCTCCCAGGCCAGATATTTCCATGCCACACACACATTGAGGACAATGTGTATATTAAGTTTGGGGGTAGTGGGAGACACATGCACACACTTGAATCGCATGCACACACTAGGTCCCAGTTTTTTAGAAAAGATAAATGCATGTTCATTTTGTGATAAAAATTTTGGTTGATTTAAAATATGATAAAACTTCATTAGTAAGCTTAAAATCTAGAACACATAGTCTTTTAAATAGGAATTTTAAAAGTTTAGTACCTACCTCAAGGCACTTAAGAATACACAAGTTTGATCCAGATCTAACACAAGCATATTAACACGCATTTGTGTGGGGGTATGACATATAATTATTATGTATATGTTTCCACGACCTAACTGTAATCGGATAACTTGTTAAAAGAATACTTTGGCATAAGAAAAATAAAAAAAAATTTCCATTATGCAAAAAGAGAATAAAAAGCTTCTAATGATCATTAAAAACTTTCCACTGAGTAATTGGACCTCTTGCCTCAGTAAGCAGTGAGTGTTCACGTCAAAATATGGGAATTAAGCATTTAATGATCATCATAAAAAATTTCTTACTGAGTAACTGGGCCTCTTACCTCAGTAAGCAGTGGGTGTTCACGTCAAAATGTGGGAATTTCACTTAAGAAGTATTAAGACCTATTAGTTCCGTAGCCTTTTTGACTCGAGTTAATAAGTCTGTAGGGGTGTCTTTACACCTAATGCCCTAAAACCATCTGGTTTGGGAGTCATTAGCTAAACACTCGTTACGAGAGTCAATTAGAAAGCTCAATGGAACTCAACATGGAAAAAATCTCATGATGAAAGAAAAAAAAAAGAAGTAAGCACTATGCCAATTTTGTTCTATTTGATAAGGAATTCGATAAAGTTTTGGACACTGAAACATTATATATCAAAATTATTTTGAAGCCCTATCTTATATGTGCTAATTCATCATACACAAATCAAACTTATGATACCTTAAGCCAACTTTAGGTAAGTAACATGAGCTTTTAAAAATCCTTATTCAAAACAAAAATGTGTTTTTATTATAAACTTACTCATAAACGGTCATTATGGTTTTACATGCAGCCCAAATTTTTGGATATCATGAAGAATGAATTTATCTTTAATTTTGTTTTGACATAGTCGTTTCGTTTTGTATTATTATGGGACTAGCAATATGTAAGTTTGGGGGTGTGATAAGTGCTTAAATAGTCATATTTAAGCCCCTTTAATTTATGCTTGTTAGGCTCTTTGTTTATCTATTTTAGTAGATTCTATTTCATTTTCGTGTTTTATGTGTTTTTCACAGGGCTTTGACAAAAAGATGACATTCTGGAGCTTTAAAGGATGAAAAGTAAAGTTTTAGAAATCCAGTAAGGTGCCCTCGAGTGCACCTCTCTTGTGATCGAGCGCACAGGCACACGAGCGCACACTAAGAAGGCTCGAGTGAAGCCCGCATACGCTAGAGCGCAAACACACAAGAGGCGGCAGAGCCAGATATGGAAAGAAGTCACCAGGCCTTAAATAGAAAATTAGGGTTTCGGGGCACCATGAGAGCCCTATATATAGCCTTGTAAAACACAGAAACCATACCTTTTGTTTTAGACTTGAAGTTGCAAGCTTGGAGAGGAATTGACGATTCGTCTCCCGAGTCTTCTTCGGGTTTTATTTTTCTATTTTTGTTTATTATGGTTATAATGTTTAGTTCAACTAGCATATGTAACTAAACCCTTATAGGGCTCGATTAAAGCCCTAGTTATGCTTTTCCACATATATATTCATTGATTACCTTTGTCTATAGCTATGTTAGAATGTTTAACTTGATTAATACTTGCTTGTATTTAAATTCCTCATGTGTATGTGTCTGATCAACGTATGCATATGGTATTGATTAGTTAGTTGAATCAATTTGGATGACTGAGTCATGGGTTCAACAATAGTAACAAAAGATATCTACACCGGATTCTTGGGTTAATCAACATGGGTAACCAGGAGCGGACCAAGCCCTAGGTCCCATGTGGTTGCCGATCTCCACAGCCCTTATGTTTTCTTAAGGAACAACTCAGTATACACTTATGCTGAATCCCTTAAGAAAGAAAAGAGTCAGAGTATACACTATGCCTAACTCGTTGCATAGGGAGATCAATAGCCTAAGGTGTGGGCTAAGCCCTTAGGTTGGCAACCATTAAATATTCATAATAAGGCTAGAGCATTGGCACCTTAGTGGGAAAATGTGATTAGTGGTGGATATTGTAGTCCTATGTTCTTATTATTATTAACTCACACTCAACATTTATTTCTCTTTTTACTTTGAAGAAACTAATTCTAAAACGAAATTCACCAATCCCTGTGGAAATGATCTCGCACTTGCACACTATGCTACCATTGACCTTGTGCACTTGCAAGTAAAACAAGTACGATTATATGCATATTTATTTAGGTAGATAATCGCACAATATAGCTCTAGGCTACCTTATCGGATTCGATGGAGATACTGGACGAAGGTCGAAATAGCTCGGGGTTACTTCCTCGAATTCAATGGAAAAATTGGACCAAGATTGAAATAATTCGAAGCTACCTCCTCAGAGCTGATGGAGAAACTGAGCTGAGGTTAAAGTAGCTAGGGGCTACCTCTTTGGTGCTGATGGAGAAACTGAGCATAAACTGAAGTAGCTCGGGGCTACCTTCTTAGAGCTGATGAAGAAATAGAGTTAAGGTGAAGTAGCTCGAAGCTACCTTCTCAGAGCGGATGGAGAAACTAGATTGAGGTCGAAATAGCTCGAGGTTACCTCCTTAGAGGTGATGGAGAAACTAGTCTAAGGCCGAAGCATCTCGGAGCTACCTTCTCATAGTTGATTGAGAAATTGAGCTGAGGCCGAAGTGGCTCGGGGCTACCTCCTCATAGTTGGTAGAGAAACTGATATGAGGTCGAAGTGGATCGAGGATATCTCCTCATAGTTGCTGGAGAAACTGAGCTAAGACAGAAGTAGCTCGGTACTATCTTTTCAGAGCTGATGTAACTGAAGACTTTGAAGAGGATGAAAGCTTGGGATTATCCCCTCGGTGCTGAAGGAACTGATAAGTTCGAGGCGGATGGAAACTCGGGGCTATCTCTTCGGAGCTGAAGAAACTAAGGAGTCCGATGAGGATGAAAGGTCAGGATTATCTCATCAGAGCTGACTAAATTGAGGGGTCCGAGAATGATGAAAGCTTAGGGTTGTCTCCTAAGAAGCTGAAAGAATTTAGGAGTCCGAGGAGGATGAAAGCTCAGGGTTATTTTTTTGGAGCTGAATGAACTGAGGTGTGGGAGCGTTTTAGACTTGTAGGTGCTTCTATTCCTAGGTTATTTCTTCTATTAACTAAGGCCCAAGTGTTCTGAACCTTGTAGACTGTGGCTTCTTCAGATTATGTGTAGGTAAACTTGTTGGTTTAAATATAGCTATGGGCATTTGGCAAGAGTTGATTATGGAGATAGCTAGGTGTGCTTAAGGCTCATTAGCTAGGCTAAGTCTTGAGGGCTTGGGGCCTATTGACTGAGGCCCATATGAGGCCTCAATGAAGCCCTAGATAAGGCCTAGCATGAGGCCCAATTGTTGAAGTAGATTGTGACACGTTTTGTTAACATATGAGATTATTTTGTATTTTATGACGATTAAATTCACTAGTGATCGTAGTTGTAGCTCAGATTAGGCTTAGAGGTCTCGGAGGTACCTAAAGGTACTAGAGTATCTGAAAGTTGATGGATGTAGGTACCGATCTTTTTTGCTTAGGACCCATTCATCCGACTTATTACCCAAGGTCACTCCCCTTAAAGAATATGGATATGGCAAGGGTGTGGATTATGATGAGTAGACATGGGAAAATGAGAGAAATCTTTGACTCGTAGTATTAAGTGGGATGAGTCTGAGGATTTAGAGAGCTAAGTGTAATCTCCTCGAAGGGGGCATGGAGCAGACTGAGGCTAGAGATGGCTTGATCTTATTCATTTTATAGCTTAGCATAAATCAGGTTCAAGGTTTGACATAGGTTAGCCCTATCTTCTCGGAGATGGAGACATGATGAAGAAATGTGTCTGAGGTTTGAGATAAGTTGGGCCTATCTCCTCGGAACTGGAGAGCTTTGGTGTGTCATTGGCTAACATGTTTGAATTCATCTCCGGCTGATGAATTTAGATGATCACTAACTGATTGTGAACAAACGTGATGTTTTCTGGTTGTTTGAGCTCCGTTGATTCGAGTTTGGGGCATGTTTGAGTCCCTTTGGTGAAGAAATAATAATTTTTTCTTTTACCGTTTATAATAAACATCCCTGAGGAAGTCAAATTTCAAAATTTTGAGACTTATTTAGGAAAGAGAATGTTGAATAACCTTAGGAGCCAGATTATCCAGGTCTAAAACCAAGCTTGAGTTTGGTGAACCAGCTGGTCAAATATGAGTCAAAATTGATGGTTCGTGAAGAAACACATTTGTCAAATTCGAATCTTGAAATTCTAAGCTTGGATTTGAAAAGATTATTTCTCAAAACCTTAGGAACCAATCTTATTAGATATGAAATCGAGTTAAAAAGAGTTATACCAAATGGTTAAAGAGGTGAACCATGTGGTCAAACCTAGCTGAACCGACAGGTTTGAGTCAACTGGCATGACTCTGAGGTGGCGCTGGCTTGGTGTCTAGATGGCGATGATGTGACGCCTAGATGGTGATGACATGGTGCAAGGTGGTGTGACGTGGCACCTTGTAGGGCTAACTTGTGCGCTTAGATGGCACTGATTGGGTGTTGACTAACCATTTACATACTAACATGTGGCGGAATTGCATTATATTTTAAGATGTAATAAAAATTTGAGCATCCAATAAGGTTTTGACATGTAGCTGTAGTATTTTATGGAGATAAGATGTAATTTAAATGTCCTATGAGCATTAGATATTGGCGAAGGGAGCTAAACTCAATTTTGAATTTCAGAGTTCTTGATATCAAAGATTTACACTATTAGCCGTGAGAAGCTTTTATTCGTTTGTTTCACTTGCCAATGTCGACAGCTGAGGAGTTTGTAGATCATCAAATTTTTCCGGCCAATGTGGGTGAGGTATCTGAGACACCTTGTGCGGCACTGTTGACTTTTGACGGTCGGATTTTTGCAAATCTTCGATCAAAGTTCTATTTTTCGACGAAGACGAGGTGGCTAAGGACGGTTTTTCAACGTCTGATCATTGTAAAATTTTGCACACTAATAGATTTCTTCATGGTCAACCTCGTAGTGCGGTCTGTTTTTTCTGTTGATCACCGAATTTGCGCAAATCAACGGTTAAATTTTTGTTTTTTCAGCAAATTTTAGTGGCTCCGATCAATGACTTTCTAATAGTTGATCGTCATAAAACTTTGAAGACATATAGATCGGAGTCCAAAGAATCTGGTTGTGAGACTTGATCTGAATTTTTATGGTCAGATTTTGATAGATCATATTGTAAAGATCCCATTTTCTGACAAACTTTAGCGACTCCGATAGAAGACTTTCTGACGTCTGATCGCCGTGAAACTTTGAAGGCATGTAGATCAGAGGAAGATAAATCTATTTGTGTGGCCTAATTTGAATTTTAATGGTCAAATTTTGATAGATATGATTGCAAAGATTTTATGGTCAACGATATTTCGGTGGTGTACAGGGACTTTTGTTAGATCTAACGAGATCTTGTGTTTTTATAGTTGTGGATCGATGACTCATCTATAATGGCATCTTTAGAAAATAATTTTTTTTATCGTTTCCCATATACAACGCCATACGTTGATGTCGAAAATCTGCCAGATAAGCTCATAGACTCCTATGCATATAAAAGACACGTAAACGAGAAGGTCCCCTGGGGGTTGCGCCCCGGGAGACTCTCTGACGCCCAAGTCAATGATGTGAAAGAATAATTGGAGAATAATAAAGATGAAAAACTATGTAATTATAAGTAATGTCTATGTACCTTTGATAGTGAGAGCCCATTTATATAGTGTCTTGGAGTAGAGTCTAATTAGGAAAGTGATTGATCCCTAAGTTTTATGATAGGAATAAAATTCCTATATATAAGATTGAAGTTATCCATAAGCTGGAATCTTTTATCTATAAGCTAGATTTGTTTAAATAATAGTTTATTCATAAGCTAGATCGTCGTAATAGTATTAAGACATTTATGAGAAATTACTATTATGTCCTTGAAGGGTGTCACGTGTCATTAAGCTATTGGATGAAGAATTTTCCTCTACATCAGATGCCCCACAATTCTTTGAGTTCAGTTATGCAGTTGAGGAAGTAGTTTGTGAAATACTTGATTTTGTGGGGGTCTGTGCTTGGCATGTTATGCTCAACATGCGGTGGCCGAGGCTTGAGGCGTCGTGCTCGACGTGTAGTGGCTGAGGCTTGGGGTGCTATGTATGATGAAGCTAAGGCTTAATGTGTATTGCTTGGTGATGAGAGTCATAAAATGCATCTTAATAGTACTTAATTGTTAGCATTTTAGGTTTGATCTAGGTTTTAATTGCACTTTTATACGTTCACTACTCTAAAGTATCATTCTTGGATCACTGATCTATTTCGGTGCATTTTCAGGTACTTTAAGCTCAAAAGAGGAGGAAAAGTTATCATTACTTGAAGCACAAGGACTCGAGGTATACTAGAGTGAAGAAATGCTTCCGGAAGGACAAGATGGAGGGCTTAAAAGAGCAACAGCTGCTGTCCGCACTGGAAAGGAGTTTCACTAAATTGCTAGAATTGCCCATACAGATCAATCATATTTGTAAATTAAACTGTATTGATACAAGAAGAACCAGGAGATGAACCATACATGCTTAGAAATATCCGGAACTCTATTTTCTGGAGAATTTTACGGTTCGTAAAAATGATTTTTCTAGAGAAAGTTATGGCAATTTAAGTAGACAAATGTCAGGCTGTGCGGGCTGTGGGGGATTTCAGTGTGAAGGGCATGTGAAGGCCTAAATCCCACATCCCACATCGGATTGGAAACACATTGCACTCATGGTATTTTCCTATATAAGACCCACTCCACTTCAGCTTTAAGGACCATCGGAGAATCTGAGATCATCAGAAAGTGAATCCAGAGGGCCTTTAGGAGCAATCCAGAGGGCCCTTAGGAGGAATTCGAAGTACTTTTGGAGGACAAGCTGAGGAATCGCCGAAGCTTTCGCTACCAAGGGAGAGATGATCATTGAGAGGCCAGAGGCAACTCAAGGATGCATGAGCCCTATGGCTGGCTAGTCTCCAAGCAAGGCGAAGGGATGAATCCCTAGGTGTAGTTGTTCTTATTTTCCTTTATTTGATTCAGTTGTAGTTTGGTATTATTTTCATTAAACATTGTTGTGTTTTATTCTTTAATTTAATTAGTAGATTTCTTATTAGTCCGGTGATTGCATACTTCTTTTCCATATAAGTCTAGTCATGCTCTTCTTATATGTATTTGTTTGGGTGTGATTGAGTCCGGTAGATCTCTTTTATAGATTTGTCTATTGCTGAGGTATTTTCATTTAGATATATCGTCGTCTTTTGATAATTTATAAGTTAGGTCATGTGTGCTTGAAAGTAAAGAATAATTCATATCAATTACATTAGGGTTTATATATGCACTTTAATTGAATATTTGTCGATTGCCTGTTTGGGATGTGAAACTTGCAATCGAGATAAAAACAACTGAATCAAGTTAGGATTAGGGCAACGAACTTAGGGAGGATTTCCAGAACCTTGTTGTTTCTTTATTATATTATCCATCAATTATTTACACAATTTTCACACAATCAACAATTCAGATTTTGTCACTTCAACTTTTATCGTTTGTGTTGAGGTTTACATCTTCTTTTGTAATTAGTTTGTTTCCCTATGGAATCAACACCCTAAAGCTGTACTACAATACCGCGTTATGTTTTGGGTGTAATCACTCGGTGTGCTGTGGCCAAGGTTTGAGGTGCTTGGCATGATGAAGCCAAGCCTTAATGCGTCATGCTCGACGTGTTGTGGCCGAGGTTTGAGGTGCTCGACATGATGAAGGTAAAGCTTAATTCACCAAGCATTCTCAAGCCTTGTAACTTTTCAAAAATTCCGAGTTGAATGCACCAAGAATTCTCAAGTCTCAAACCTTTCAAAAAATTCTGAGCTGAATGCCCTAAGCATTCTCAAGCCTCAAACCTTTTAAAACTCCGAGTTGAATACGACGAGCATTCTCAAGCCTCGAACCTTTTCAAAAATTCTAAGCTGAGTATGCCGAGCATTCTCAAGCCTCTACCTTTTCAAAAACTCCGAACTGAATGTGTTGAGCATTCTCAAGCCTCGGACCCTTTCAAAACTTTTGAGCTGAATGCACTAGGCATTTTCAACCTCAGACCTTTTCAAAAATTCTTAGCTAAATTCCCCGAGCATTCTCAAGCCTCAAACCATTCAAAAAATTCTGAGCTGAATGCAAAGAGCATTCTCAAGCCTCGGACCTTTTTAAAAATTCCAAGCTGAACGCCCTTAACATTCTCAAGCCTCGAGCCTTTCAAAAAACTCTGAGTTGAATGCGTCAAGCATTCTCAAGTCTCGGACCTTTTCAAAAACTCCGAGCTGAATGTGCCGAGTATTCTTAAGCCTCAGACCTTTTCAAAAATTCTGAGCCGAATGCACAAAGTATTTTCAAGCCTCAAACCTTTTCAAAAAGTCTGAGTTGAAAGTGTCGAGTATTCTCAAGCCTCAGACCTTTTCAAAAATTCTGAACTGAATGCACCGAGCATTTTCAAGTCTCAAGTCCTTTCAATAACTTTTAGCTGAATTCCCTGAGCATTCTCAAGCCTCAGACCTTTTCAAAATCTCCAAGCTCAATGCCCCGATCATTCTCAAGCCTCAGACCTTTCAAAAAACTCCGAGGAGATAGGGTTGACCTGCTTTGGTTAAGAAATTCCAAGAAGATAGGCCTAACCTATCTCAACCTTCACCACAAAAAACCCTAGTGAGCTCACACCTTGAGTTTGTTCCATTCAGGCTCTTTTCTTACCTCACTTTGAGGCACATAAGTCTGTTCCATTCAAGCTCCCTACTTACGTCGCTTCGTGGCACTCGAGTCTATTCCATTCAGGCTTCTTGCTTACCTCGCTTCGAGGCATATGAGTTTGTTCCATTGAGGCTCCTCACTTCGAGGCGCATAACTTAAGTCCAGACTAAAAATTTTCTCCTCGCTTTGAGGCATTTGAGTCTGTTCCATTAAGACTCCTTACTCACCTCGCTTTGAGGTATCCAACTTAAGTCCACTTTGGTCGGACTCATAATCTTTCCCTGTTTCCAAGGGTCAATTTTAAAATCCACACTTCACGAATCCATTACATCCCTGGGAGGTAGTGTCGAGCTATTAAGCTCTCTTAGGATTTAAATTCCCCCACAAAAAGGTAGTGCCAAGTTATTATCCATTCTCTAACAAGGGACACCTAAAGGGTAGTATCGAGCTATCTCCTAACATTTATCAAACAATTTCGAGTCTCAACACAACGTCTTCTTAAGTGCCTGGGTACCCAAGAAATATCAGGCCTGATCCAAACTACACGACACACTCCAAACAACCTACTTCCTCAACCGTATAATTGCACTTAAAGAAGTGGAGGCATCTGATGTAGAGGAAAATTCTTCATCCAATGACACAGTGACACGTGGTGCCCACCAAAGGCAAAAAAATAAATTCATGGACAAAGCTCCCAATCCAACGACATAATTACACATGGCGACCTCCAAGGACAAGGAATAATCTCACGAATCAGAAAAACCAACCAATCAAACACTGACATCTAGCAAAGGGCATAACAGTAATCACACACTAATGTCCTGATACCACTACAACACATCAGCTTATAGATAAATTGTTATGCAGCTTATAGATAAAACACTTTAGCCTATGGATAATATCAAATAGGAATTTCGTTCCTATTATAATACTTAGTGGTCAATCACTCTCTTAATCGGACTCTGCTCTGAAACATTATATAAAGAGGGCTCTCACAATCAAAATATAAATTCAACTCACTACTCACAGCTCTTTCTTTCACACCACTTTCCTTATTCTCCAAAAGCCCTATACTAATTTAGGCATCAAAGAGTCCTCCCAGAGGCATAACCCCTCCGGTCCTCCGGTGACTTTTAGGTTTTCTCTTCGTTTCGTGTGTGCAGGTCCCGCTCCCTGGTTATTCAAATTCTTGACAGATTTCGACGTCAACAGATTCAAAAGTCTGGAGTGGTCTGATATTCAGACTAATAAATCTTGTTGTAATTAAGTGCAAAATTCGAGAATATATGTTAATGTTATTTATCCTTTTAATAATTAACACTTTAAAACCTTAAAATAGAAGTTTCAGTTAGGCCAAACAAGTCCTAAAAGTAAACCATTTTATTTGGACAAAGTGAATTATGCTTTTGTAACTATGCATGGTTCCATATTAAAAAAAAAATTGCTAGTTTGAATTGATTTTGAGTTCTTAAGTTCTAGTCTATAGAGCTGTCATAATGTAACGACCCATCCCGGGTTGGTCATCTCTGAGATGGTATCATCACATTTTGAGAATCCCAGCACGATACATATATGTGACAATAAAAATAATACTAACAAAAATTTTTACATCAACCCTCAACCCTCAACAGGGGAGGTGCATCAATCTGATATTAACTTAAACATAATATAAAACGTAAAATACATGAATATTTACAAATAAAACTTTTATTTCATTTTCTCATATGTCTGAGGATGTTGACACATATGTGGCTTACAGAAAGATGATTTCGCCTGACTCTCAACCCACCAGACTATTTGTCCTGTCTGCTACCTGAAATCATTGTACAATGAGGGATGAGCTTCACAAGCTCAGTGAATTAAATTTACTAAAAGTATTCAATTTGTATAAATATCCATTTTAATATTTAATCATTTATAACTCATATGATTGGATAATAGTATATAGTCTAATATTTAAATAATTACTATCACATCATACTTCTATGTCTTTTTCTCACTATAACTGTCTCTCTGTGAGACTCGTTTATCTACAAATAAAATAAATGCATAATATCCACAACATTTCAGTAATAAAATCAACATGTAAAACAGATGCAATGCATGAATTATTATTAAGGAACGTCTTCCCACATGTCGACATGTTTTTATCTTAAACCGACCCCCATCCGGTTCTTTCATTCTCATTTAGACCGACTGCCTTCCCAGTTCTTTTATTCTTATTTAGACCGGCTGCTTTCCCGATTTTTTTTATTTTCATTTAGACTGGCTGCTTTCCCGGTTCTTTCATTTTCATTTAGACCGGCTGCCTTCCCGATACTTTTATTCTCATTTAGACCGACTACCTTCCCGGTTCTTTTATTTTCATTAAACTGACTGCCTTCCCGGTTCTTTCATTTTCATTTAGACCAGCTTCCTTCTCGGTTCTTTTATTCTCATTCAGACGCATATGAAAACTAATATGAATATGCATATAAATAATAAAAACATGTATTCAGATATTTGAACTAGCTATCCCGATTATTCTCAAATTATTAAAAAAAATTCACTAAATTCCTCTCATCATAAATCACATCAAACTATCCATCATAGCTTGTCAAGATCCACTAAATTTCATCTCCTCATAATTCGTATCAAAACATAACCATAGCTCATCAAGAATTTCACTTATCGCTTTTATTATTAAATTAACTTATTGTGTCAAAAATATTATTTCTCACATAATAATTTTGTACATGTTCAAAATTCATATCACACCTATCAATCAAATTTTTATCTATCACCAAAGCATAAGCTAATAATTTATTTAATATTATCATTAGATATTTCATTTTTATTTATATTACTTAAAGTAAATCTAACTCACCACGTAGCACCTAAAACTACCCGTGGACCACCTCCTAGCCTTTCTCGTTCCTCTCAGTAATTTTCTTTGGTTGCTGATCGTCACCACCTGATATAATATTTATATTAAATTTCTAATTTATTCTTCAATTCATCATAAACCAAACCCTTTGAAAATTCCCACTTTGAATTCCAGGATATTTCATGCATGTTAAAATTTTCAAAAAATAAATATCACATTATTACCTTCTGTTTTTCTTAGTGCTTCTTGTGATTCTCTATAAAATTCTCCCGTAAATCTCTTCAAAATTTTGCTCTTTCAACCTTTCTTTCGGTCCCCAAGTATTTAGAGAAAACGCATAATGGAAGGAAAACTAAACAAATTTGGTAAGTAAATAAGTAATATAACTTAACTTTTATATATACACACACACACACACACAAAAGAAATGAAGTCTCAGCATTTCATTCCTCCCCAAATGCTGCCACGATTTTTTGGCCGCGACTTACATGCAATTAAGGCTTGGCAACAGGTGGCACGTTTTTGTTTTGTTTTGTTTTTTATTTTTCTTTTTCCTTTTCCTTTTCTTTTTCTTTTTCTTTTTTTTTTCTTTCTTTTCATGCTGGACACCTCCAGATTTTTTTGTTCAAAAAAATTATTTTATTCAATACTAAATCCTTCGCATATATATTATTTTAATTTCATGTCATATTTATTAAATTACTTCTTTACCCTTACTCTACGATTACGGGTATTACAAATCTACCCACCTTATAAAAATTTCGTTCCCAAAATTTCCTTACCTAACTCTAGAAACAAAAGTGAATAATACTTCTTCATAATTGTCTCACACTTTTATGTAATCTTTTCAACATCCTTATTCCGCCACAGAACTTAAGCTAGTGAAATTATTTTATTATACAAGACTTGTTCTTTTTTATCTAAAATTCTCACTAGTACTTGTATATTACCTCAATCTTTCTGAATTTCTATAGCTTAGCTTGAAATATTATAATATTCATCATGTAAACACTGTCTTAAAAGTGACACATGAAGGACTTTATATAAATGTTTTAATTATGGAGGCAAATCCAGGCTACTTACAACTAGCCCAACTTTTTCAACAACCTCATAGGGTCCCACATACCTCGGATCTCAATACACATTTTCATTGAGATATTTTTCAATACACCCAATCACCTACTTGAAACTCAAGAGGTCTTCTCTTAGTATCAGCATAGCTATTCGGTTTACTCTGCTGCTCTACGGTTCTCTCTAATCAATTTGATCATCTCTGTTGTTAACTCAATAATTGATGGACTAGATATATTTCACTCTCCCATTTCTTCCCAACGTATAAGAGTTATACACCACCTACCATACAATGTCTCAATCGGTGCCATCCCAATACTAGTTTGATATTGATTATTATAAGCAATTTTAATTGATGGCATATAAGTATCCTAACTTACTGAAAAACTCATCACATTTTCCCTTAACATATCTTCTAGTACTCTAATAATCCTTTCTGTCTGAGCATGAAGAATTATATTAAATTGCAATTGTGTACCCGTGGCTTTCTGAAAGCCTCTCCAAAACCAATATGTAAATCTAGCATCTCTATTTGACACTATCTTCAATGGTACTCCATACAACCTCACAATCTCAGCTACATCCCTCTTCAATTCTGACCATAAGAATTTTTGTCTCAATCCTCTATACATCTTATTGTTACTTGGTTGCATCGAATCTACATCATCATGTACCTTTCTCAATATCTTCTTTCTCAACTCCACATTATTGGCAACATAAATCCATGTTCCAATACCAAAATACCCTCACTTCAAATTTTGAACTCATATTGCTTTCAAGTAAGCACTCAATGCTTAATCTTTTATATCTCTTTATCTCTGTCTTGTATCTCTAACAAGTATTTTACTATGGATGACTGTACAACCATATTCGCTAACCATGATCCTCTATCATTGATATTTAACTTCATTATTATCTCTCTTAAATCTATCATCAATTTCACATTAGGACTCCCAATAACAGTTGAACTTCTTATAGATTTTCTACTCAATGCATCAGCTATCACCTTCGCATTCTCTATATGATAGTGAATTGTACAATCATAGTTAGTAATCAACTCCATCCACCATCTTTGCCTCAAATTCAACTCTCTCTAAGTAGGTAAGTACGTCAAACTCTTATAACCCATGAATATCTTACAAGTGTCTCCATACAGATGATGTCTCTAATCTTTAAAGTAAACACTATAGCAGCCAACTCTAAGTCATGAGTAGGGAAATTTCTATCATGAATCTTTAATTTCCTAGAAGTATGGGCCACAGCTTTCCTATGTTACACATATCTCAATCATTAATGTGACATATCACTATATAGCACAAATCCTTCATCACCAGAAGGAAACACCAATACTGGAGCTGTAGTCAATTTCTCCTTTAGTAATTGAAATTTTTTTCTCACACTTTCCTCACCATACAAATCTCACATCTTTCCTGGTCAGTCTATTCAACAATATTCTTAAAGAATCTTCTATAATAACCAGTTAACTAAGAAGATTCTAATCTCAGTCATATTAGTTGGTCTCTTCCAACTTAACATTGTCTCTACCTTTTGTGGATCAATTGTTATGCCATTTTTCGATATTACATGTTCCAAGAAAGTTATTTCATTCAGCCAACACTCACACTTAGTGAACTTTGCATATAGTTTCTCTTTCCTCAGAATCTCCAACACACTGTCTAATGTTTCACATGTTGTTCTTCCTTCTTGGGATATATCAGAATGTTAAATACAACAATAAACTTGTTAAGATATAGTTTAAACACTCTATTCATCATGTCCATAAATGTTTCTGGGACATTAGTCAATCTAAATGACATCACAAGAAGCTTATGACTATAACATGTCCTAAAAGCAGTCTTAGGCATGCTCCCTTCTCTATCCTTAATTGGTGATAACCTGATCTCATGTTTATCTTAAAAGACACTCTCACTCCTTGCACCACTCAAACAATTTATTTATCCTGGAAAAAAGGTATTTGTTCTTATTCAGCTCTCTGTAATCTATACACACTCTTATCGTTCCATCTTCTTTCTTTACGAACAATATAGGGGCTCCCTAAATACATTAGGTCCGATAAATTGTTTATCTAAAAATTCTTGAACTTTCAACTCTCTTAACTCAGTGGGTGTCACTCTGTATGGTGCTATAGATATATGTGATGAACCTGATATCACATCAATAGAGAAATTTAATCTCCCTACTGGGAGGTAACCTACGCAACTCATCAAGAATTACATTAGAAAAATCTTTCACCACTAAGATTTATTCTAACTTCCTATTTTCCTTTTTAGAATCCATTATGTATGCCCAACACTCCTTAAAACCCTTCTTCAACCATCTCTTAGTGGTCAAAGCAAAATAAGATAGTTCGAGAGTACTTTATGTTCTCTCTGAAAGTTAAACTCCCCATGTCCATATCTAGAACACTACCTTCTTTAATCAACCACATTCAAAGATAATAAACCAGCTTCAGATTTTCTATCACTGATACGAATCACACAACCTTTGTAAACATTTATGATTATCACTCTATCTCTAGTGAGAACTTCAACAAAAATATTTTGAATCAAATGACTAATACATACTTCAAAAGACTTTATATGAATACTGGATGCAAAAAAATGGGTTACACCAAGATCAACCAACATTGATATGTCCACCTTCTTTACACATAAAATACTTCAAATTTTTTATAATTCTGGGATAAATATCTCATATGAATATATCTATAACAAACTTCTGTCTCTCAATCATATATCAGATTACCACTTCCCCTTGGTGGCATACTTGCTTCCTCCGTCATGACTCCCAGTTCCCATAACCTGTCCCCTAAATCTAAGGGTCCTACTAATATTAATATGAGCTACAAAAGCAATAGATCATACTTGCCTCTGACTCTGTACTTTAGTCCCCTGTGATAAGGAACGCCTCCTATGGGTGGTCTCCTACCCTACACACTCATACTAGCACCACCTCTGGGTTCTTCAAATCTAGACTTCTTTCGTCAATTCCTCCTTCCTCTAAATTCTATCACATCCTTCTCAATCTGAAGTGCTATATCCACTAATCTAACATAATTCACATACTTCGTATAAGATAGTTTTGATCAAATCTTAAAATATAGTTTATCTATGAACCTCTTACACTTCTTCTCCTCTAGATCTACCATTTTCGGTACAACCATATGATAAGACCACATATCTACTATCATACTGAGCCACAATCAACACATTTGCCTTAAATAAATAAAATCTCTATCTTGTTGGGCTCTAAAGGTCTAAGGATTTATCAAGAAAAACCTCCTTAAACCTATTCCAGGTTAAGGGTCTATCAATATCTACACTTATCCTAGTAAGAGTATCCTCTCATCATTCTAAAGCTTCTCCTTCTAACTCAAACTAAGTAAAGGCAACCATCTGTCTGTCAGTTACTGGTAAAATATCAAATAATCTTTCTACATGTTTCTCCCAAAACTCAGGCTTAAAAGGATTCTTAGATCCTTTAAACAATAAGGCATTCGGCTTAATATATCTCCTTGCATCTCATGCATAAACTCACTTTTTCCCCTTTTTAAATGTCTATCATTACTGGATTAACAACCTCAGGCATTGCTCTAGCCTATTCATCAAGTCTATGCTATAAGCTATCAACTCTATCATCTGTTACATTCATTTCTCAAGAGCATGTGTAAGAGCTTATTTTAGCTCATCTCTTTCAACTTCCGATTCTCTCACACCTTTACCAATATCAATTATATTGTCAACACGTTCCTTTCTAGGAACCACAGATTCAGACTCAACCTCGACTTGTCAAAATATTGGGGGCATACCACACCCTCTCAAATCAACAACTCTAACTCTAGCTCTAGCACGTCCACGTGTCATCCTCAGACTATTAAAATATAATTTATTTTAGTCTTACACTTTCTTACTTTTTATGCAGTCTACAGAATCATAAAACCTAATGCTCTAATACCAAAATTGTAACAATCCATCCCGAGTTGTGATGAGAGTCAGAAAATGCATCTTAATAGTGTTTATTTGTTAGCATTTATGGTTGATTTAGGCCTGGATTACAAATTTATGCCTTAATAATTCTTAAGTGTCATTCTTGGTATATTGATTTATTTTGATGCATTTTCAGGTATTTTGGGTTTAAAAGAGATGGAAAAGCTAACGTTGATTAAAGCACGAAGATTTTATGCATGTTCACAAGCATTCGGAAAGGATTTTCACTAAATTGCTAGAATTTCCCATACAAATAAGTTATTTTTTGCAAATTAAACTGTATTGATTTAGGAAGAACCAGGAGATAAGTCATATATGCTTGGAAATATCCAGATTTCGATTTTCTGGAGAATTTTTCGACTCGTAAATATGATTTTTCTAGAGAAATTTATGGTAGTTTTAGTAGACAAAGGTCAGGCAGAACCGAGCCTGAACAGCAGCAGAACCGGGCCTGGACAGCAGCAGAAGCACATGGCCTGAATAGAAACCCTAGGGCGACTTTTCTGTCCACAAAGTCACTTTATACAGCTATATATAGGATTTTAGACTCAGAGAATGGGAGGAGAGTTTTTGAAGAGAGCTTTCATCTTCTTTTTTTTCTAGGTGATCAAGAATGAACTTCATATCCAACTAAACTCCAAGCAAGGAGAAATGATGAGTTTCTAGGTGTAGTTGTTCTTATTTCTATCTTTGATTCAGTTGTATTGATTGATTGTTAAACATTGTTTATGATTTATCCTTTGATTAAATAAGACGGACTTGGATTCATGTGATAGCTGCAATTTATGTTCTTCTTCTCTTAGATTTTCTTAATCCGGTGATCGTATTCTTCTTCTCTATATAAGCCTAGTCAAGCTTTTCTTATGTCAAAGTTGTTAGATTCAATTGATTTCGGTAGATCTATCTTATAGGTTTGTCCACTACTGCAGTATTATTATTGAAATATATTGTCGTTTCTTGATAATTTATAAGATAGATCTTGTGTGTTTGAATTGGAATTAAGGAGTAATTTATAGAAATTACATTAGGGTATTTATGTGCTTTGATTAGATACTTACCAATTGCTTGTTTGGGACGTGAAACTAGTAATTGCGATAAAACATTTGAGTCAAGATAGGAATAAAGTAACGAATTTAGGAAGGATTCCTGGAACCTTGTTATTTCTTTATTGAATTCTTCGTCATATTCTCACAACTCTCTTGTATAATTTTATTCGTAAAACTTAGATTTTCTTATTTGAACTTTATCATTTAGTGTTAAGGTTTACACTTTCTCTTGTAGTTTGCTTTTCTCGTGGGATCGACACCTCAGCCATACACAATAATCGCATGTTAGTTTGAGCGTTATCAAATTTTTGGCGCCATTGCCAGGGAACTGCGCTTAATTACAAGGAAGATTGTCAACTTTGAGATAAGACTGTAACATTGTTCTTTGCTCTTCGTTTTTATTTTCTGTTTTGATTTTATTTTGTTTTCTTTATTCGTCGCCCCTCTAATTATTTTGGTGTATGCGTAGACTTAGAGATAAGCGAGGTAGATTCATTAAAAGACTCGAAATAGAGTTACCCTCTCCTTCTTTGTCCGATAGCGAAAGCTCGCCTAGATCAAATCATAGTGCACACCCAAACAAGAATTTAGAGAATTTTGTTAACATGGCCAACAATAACAATGAGAATGTTGCTAGGACACTTAGGACTACTTGCTCCCTAGCCGAACGGCCACACCATCTTGGATCATGTTCCCCTCTAATGTTCTATAACCTGAGTTTAAGTCGGGTATGATCCAATTGCTACCAACTTTCCATGGATTAGAGAATGCAAACCCCTATGTCCATATTAGGGAATTTGAGGAAGTAGTAGCAACCTTTCAAAGTAGGGTCGATATGTTAGACACCGTCAAACTTAGGTTTTTCCCCTTTTCGCTTAAGGATAAGGCCAAGGTTTGGTTGTACTTGTTAAGGCCTACGTCTATAGGTAGTTGGGATGAGATGACCCAAGCCTTCTTCCAAAAGTATTTCCCAACCCGTAAGACCAATAACTTCAAGAGAAAAATCTTAAACTTTGCACAAAAAGAGAGTGAAACCTTATATCAAGTTTGGGAACGTTTCAAAGACCTTTTGAATTCTTGTCCACACCACGGGTATGAGAGTTGGCGGGTAGTTAGCTATTTCTATGATGGACTTCTAAGTAGGGAAAAGCAATTTATAGAAATGATGTGTAATGGAGATTTTCTTCAAAAAGATCCCGATGAAGCCATAGATTTTCTAGATGATTTATCGAAAAAAGCCCACGCTTGGATGGGACCCAATGCCATAGAAAGTACTAAGAGAAATCAAACTACTGGAATTTATCAACTTAAGGAAGAGGATAGCCTTAAATCCCATTTAAAGGTCCTAACTAAGAAAATTGAGGTTTTAAAAACCAATGATGCTAGAGCCCTCGAACCGTTTGCTAGGGTAGAGTCCCATGAATCTTGTTTTATGTGTAATGGGGTAGATCATGTACCTAGGGATTGTCCAACCTATTTCGAGATGAAGGAAGAGTGTAATGCTTTAGTATACCATTTAGGAAAACATACTCACCCTACTCTAACACCTTCAATCCCGGTTGGAAGAATCACCCTAATTTTAGTTGGAGATCCGATACACAACCTTCTACCCAATCTAGTACCCAATGGAGACCGAAAGCAACTTCATCTAATGCACCACAACAATCTTTACCTTTAGAAGATGCTTTTAAGTCATTTATGCAAGTACATGTCCAGAGTGTGGAAGAGCAAGGCAAGATAAATCAACGGTTGCTAGAGGAGCAACAAGGGGTCAAAGAGGAACAAAAGGTGATAAAGAGTCAACTCATCAAGTTGACTAATTTATTGGCGGTTCAAGGGCAAAGTCATTTTCGTTCACAGCCACAACCTAATCCAAGGGGACAACATATGGCACAAATCTCCAATCCCGATAATCAAAATGTTAAAGAAGTTAATGCCATGACTACTCGCAGCGGTAAGAAAATTGATGGACCCTCTCTACCATCAAACTTGATTTCTAACACCATGAGTAACAAGGATGAAGCCCCCAAGGAACAAGATTCCCATATTGATTCCATACCGATGCCTTTCCCTCAAGCACTCCCTAAACCTAAGGAGAGAAATTCAGCATTAAAATGTGAGATTTTTGAACAACTTAAGCAAGTTAAAATTAACTTTCATTTTCTTCATGTCATAAAGTAGGTTCCCAACTATGCTAAAGTCATTAAGGATCTATGCACACTCAAGAGGAGGCACAATGTGAAGAAGACAACATTCTTAACGGAGCAAGCAAGTGCAGTAATTAATAGCAAGACACTGCCCAAGTATAAAGATCCGGGCTGTCCTACGGTGGATTGCAAAATTGGAAACAAAGCTTGTGGTCAAGCATTGCTAGATTTGGGGGCTAGTATGAATCTCATGCCCTACTCTGTTTACTTACAACTCGGTCTAGGTGAGATCAAACTGACTTCTGTGGTACTTCAACTAATGGATCGATCGGTAAGAAAACCAAGAGGTATTGTGGAAGATGTTTTAGTACAAATTGATAAATTCTATTATCCTGTTGACTTTTTGGTGTTAGATACAATTTCTATTGTGAACACAGAGTCAAAAATTCATTTGATACTTATAAGACCATTCCTTGCCACTGTCAATGCCCTCATTAATTGTAGGAATGGTCTAATGACATTATCATTTGGAAATATAACTCTAGAGGTGAATGTTTTCTGAGTCTTAAGGCAGCCACATGAAGAGGATGAGTATTTCGACACTTACATGATCGATGAGCTTATTTTGGAGGATGAGTACATTAAAGATAATTCTAATTTTTTGGAATTCCTTCTTAATAATTTTGATTTTGATGATTCTTCAATTTATCCCCGTGCCATTGATGTTGTTGATGTTTTTGATAAGTCGTAGGGATTTATTAAGAAATTATGGCAACCATGCTTTGAAGAGTTACCTAAAGAGAGGGAGGCACCCAAACCATCTTCTTAGGAGACACCAATGCTTAATTTAACTCCGCTGCCCAAAGGGCTCAAACATACCTTCTTAGGTCCAGGTGATACCTTTCTGGTTATTATTTCTTCAGAACTTAGTGATGTGTAATGTGATAAATTGTTGAATTTGTTAAGAGAGCATAAATCTAAATTAGGTTGGACTATAGTCGACATAAAAGGTATTATCCCTTTAATTTGTTCCCATAGGATTTATCTAGAAGAATGAGCTAACTCTCGTAGAGACCCACAAAGAAGGCTAAATCCAACTATGAAAGAGGTAGTTAACAAAGAAGTCTTAAAGCTATTAGATGCGGGAATTATATATCTAATATCCGATAGTAAGTGGATTAGTCCAACTCAAGTAGTTCCTAAGAAAGCTGGGGTGACCGTGGTAGCAAATGAAGAGGGAGTGTTAGTACCAACTAAGGTAGTGACCAGGTGGCATATGTGCATTGATTATAGGAAACTTAATTCGGCTACTCAGAAAGACCATTTTTCGCTTCCATTCATAGATCAAATCTTAGAACGAGTGGCTGGTCATCCTTTCTATTGCTTTTTAGATGGGTATTCGGGATACTACAAAATAGGAATTACCTTAGAGGATCAAGAGAAAACCACCTTTACTTGTCTTTTTGGTACTTTTGGTTTTTCATATAATTCCCTTTTGTTTGTGTAATGCACCGGCTACTTTTCAAAGATGCATGATGAGTATTTTTAGTGACATGGTTGAAAAATGTATGGAAGTATTTATAGATGATTTAACCGTGTTTGGAACTTCTTTTGATTCATGTTTATTTAACTTGAAAAATGTTTTGTGTAGGTGTGAAGAGAAGGGGCTTGTGCTTAATTGGGAGAAGTGCCATTTTATGGTGTCTTCTGGAATAGTATTGGGCCATAATGTATGAAAAGGGGATAGAAGTGGATAAATTGAAAATTAAATTAATCTCTAAACTACCCACTCCTAAGAATATTAAAGATGTTAGGTCTTTTCTAGGGCATGCCGGGTTTTATAGAAGGTTTATTTAAAATTTTAGTGCTATCTCTATACCATTATGTAACCTTTTGTTAAAGGATACCGAGTTTAAGTGGAGCCCTAAATGTGAGAAAGCCTTTAGGACACTTGTCTCTAAGCTTACAACTGCCTCTATTATGCAATCACCCGATTTTACCTTGCCTTTTGAGATTATATGTGATGTTAGTGACTATGCTTTAGGGGCTATTTTAGGACAAAGAATGGAGGGAAAACCATTTGTTGTTTATTATGCTAGTAGAACCTTGAATCATTCTCAAATGATGTACACCACAACCGAGAAAGAATTACTAGCCGTAGTATTTGCATTAGATAAATTTCACTCTTATTTAATTGGTTCACCTACCACTATATTCACAGATCACTCCGCTTTTAAATTTTTTTTCTCAAAAACGGATGATAAGGCCCATTTGATACGTTGGATTTTGCTTTTGTAGGAATTTGACTTGACCATCAAAGACAAGAAGGAGGTGGAAACTGTTGTGGCGGACCATCTATCTCTTTTGGAATTTAAGAATTATACCGAAATTTTGTCCATTCATGAAGTCTTTCCGGATGAGAATTTATTTGTTGTCCTTTGTCACACACCATGGTATGCCAGCATTGCAAATTACATAGTTTTCCATCAAGTTCCATCTACATGTAGTGCACAAGATAAGCGTAAGTTTTTGACTGAGGTAAAGAATTTTTATTGGAATGATCCTTATCTTTTTAAATATTGCCCCAATCAAATAATAAGAAGATGCATTCCGGATATGGAAATTGATAGTGTGTTAACTTTTTGTCATACCTATGCTTGTGGTGGTCATTTTTCTATTAAAAGGACAGCCGCAAAAATTTTGCAATGTGGTTTTTATTGGCCTACTTTATTCAAGGATACTAATGAGTTTTACCATTCATGTGAAAGATATCAAAAGCTAGGTTCGTTGTCCCGCCGTCATATGATGCCTTTCAACCCGATCTTAGTGGTGGAAATATTTGATTATTGAGAGATCGATTTTATGGGACCATTCCTACATTCTTTTGGGTATCTTTACATTTTACTTGCCGTTGATTATGTTTCTAAATGGGTTAAAGCTATACCTTACCGCACTAATGATAATAAAGCTGTTGTTAAATTTCTTAAAGATCATATTTTATCTAGGTACGGTACTCCATATGTTATAATTAGTGATCAAGGGTCGCATTTTTGTAACCGTTCTTTTGAGGCTTTGATTCGCAGGTATGGAGTCACCCATAAGGTTTCTACAACTTACCATCCACAAACCAATGCCCAAGCGGAACTAACAAATAGAGAGATTAAGCAAATACTTGAAAAAAGGGTAAATCCAAATCGAAAAGATTGGTCTTTGCGCCTATCGGATGCGCTTTGGGCATACCGAACAACACACAAGACAGTTCTTGGAGCATCTCCTTATCGGTTGGTATTCTGTAAAGCATGTCATTTACCGGTAGAACTTGAGCATAGAGCATATTAGGCTATTTGAAATTTTAATTATGACTTGAAGATGTCTGGTGAGGAGAGGAAAATGCAACTTTGTGAACTTGCGGAGTTGAGGGATGATGCATATGATAATGCTAAGGACTTAAAAGTTAAGAATGAAAGCGGTACATGATCTGAAAATACTCCGGAAAAATTTTGCACAAGGTAATCAAGTTTTTCTTTATGATTTTCAGTTACACTTCCATCCGAGAAAATTGCAATCACGATGGAAGGGACCTTATGTTGTGAAGAATGTTTTTCCAAATGGAGTGGTAGAAGTTGAAGATCCCTCTAATGGTCGTGCATCTCGAGTTAATGGTCAGAGGTTGAAGCTCTACTTGGAACATGAACGTGTTGAAGATAGGCCGAAAGAGATCTCTTTGGTGCCCCCGGTATATCATTCTTAATCGGGTACTTCCGTTCCATTTTACATTAGTTTTAATTTTGTTGAGTTTTTGTTTTTTTATTTTATTTTCAGATGATTGTATTATTTTTTATATCGTACTTTTTTTCATTAATTTTATTTTTCGTACTTCATTTTTTCATTTTTATTTATTTATTTATTTAGTTTTTTTTTTCTTTCTTTCTCTCGACTTTTTTCTTTCACATTGGGGACAATGCAAGTCTTAGGTTGGGGGGTGGAGGAAACACATTTCTTATTTCATACCATTGAATTGTTTGGTGTCACTTTCCCTTTTTCGTTTTAATTTGTTTGTTATGATAAATTGTTAGAAAAAAAATATTTCTTGAAAAACTGAATTTTTTTTAAAAAAATTAGGTTTAGTTTTGTTTGTTTTTAGTATGTTTTGTGTTAGTTTTGGATTAATTTACATGTCAATGATATGATTATAATTGAGATAGCATATAGCTTTTAGAAGAAGTTAAATCTTACTTCGGTTTGAAAATAATTTTAAGTGTCGATCTTCATTTAGTGTGAGACTCTGGTTTGCAGCAAGATTGCATGATTAGTCTAAAATATTTAGAGAAGTTTTATGTGCGAATGTTTTATGAATACTTTGGCGGTCTCGACAAGCTCTAGAACTTATTTGATAATCATTTGAGGCGAAATCCTAGAATGCACACTACTTAGGATATGATGTAGGTCATCTTTGGACCGTTTGAGCCTTTCAAGCTTACCTTTGTTATATTTATCGCTAGTTACCTATTTGAGCTTTTTTTTTTTAAAAACTTCTTTCTTTTGATAGCCCATTTACTTACCTTTATGAGCCTAAAAATATTTTATCCTTACCTTTCTTTTAAGATAACTTAGTTTATACACATTTGTTGAGAAGCACTTAAGAGGAGTAAGGGTGGAAATATGAAAAAATATTACTACCATAACCCAAGTACATTAAAGGAGATAGGTTGGGGGTTGTGGAAAAGAGTAAAGAATGAAAATAGAGGTGAATGGTTATGTGCTAGAAAAGAAGAAAAAAAATGAATTATGACAAAGAAAGAAGAAAAAAAACATTGTTGAATTATTGAGAGAAATGCTTGAAAAATGGTTGAACGAGTTGGGTGTTGAAGTAAGGGTATTTAGTGCTTAAAAATATTGTGTTTAAAATTAAGAGACTGAGTTCTTTTACTTGTTTAATCCTTCCCGTTCTTTCTTGACCTTTACCTTAGCCTAACGTTACAAGCCTATTAAAGACCTAGTGATCCGATGTAGTGTGATTTTTCTACATTAGTGGAGAGTGATTTGAAAAGTGAGCCTATGAAGTTTGATTTGTGATTGATGTCACGCAATTTAATATATTTTTAGAGGCCAAGACTTGTATTCATGAATGTTGTGCATAAAATCATCCAGGTGTTTGGATTAATGGTTTGTGGTAAGATGGATGTTTAAGAGTCGATAACGAATATGAGATTGATGTTTGGATTGTTTTTGGACTTGGGTGGTATTTAATGATTCTATGTATTGTATGTTATGTGCAATTTTTGAGACAAAAAGTTGAATTACTCTTGGATTAACGCTAACATTGCTTTGTTTTGTTTTTAGGATTTTAGGTTTTGTTTTGATTTCTAGTATAGAATTCATTTCATTTTTCTTTCACTTGAATTGCTAGGGACTAGCAATAAGCTAGTTGGGGGTTATGATGATAGTCGAAAATGCATCTTAATAGTGTTTATTTGTTAGCATTTAGGATTGATTTAGGGTTGGATTACACATTTATGCCTTAATAATTCTTAAGTGTCATTCTTGGTATATTGATTTATTTCGATATATTTTCAAGTATTTTGGGTTTAAAAGAGATGGAAAAGCTAAGATTAAAGCACAAAGATTCTATACATGTTCACAAGCATTTGGAAAGCAAGTATTTTGGGTTTAAAAGAGATGGAAAAGCTAAGATTAAAGCACAAAGATTCTATACATGTTCACAAGCATTTGGAAAGGAGTTTTACTAAATTACCAGAATTGCCCGTACAGATCAGTCATTTTTGCGGATTAAATTGTATTGATTCAGGAAGAACTAAGAAATGAACCATATATGCTTGGAAATATCCAGATGTCTATTTTCTAGAAAATTTTACGGCTCGTAAATATGATTTTTCTAGAGAAAGTTATGGCAGTTTTAGTAGAAAAATGTCAGGCTGTGCGTGATTTCAGCATTACAGATCAGTCATTTTTGTAGATTAAACTGTATTTATTCATGAAGAACCAGAAGATGAGCCATATATTCTTGGAAAGATTTGGATGTCTATTTTCTGGAGAATTTTATGGTTCATAAATATGATTTTTCTAGAGAAAGATCCTGGAGAATTTTATGGTTCATAAATTTGATTTTTCTAGAGAAAGTTATGGCAGTTTTATAGAGAAAGTTATGGCAGTTTTAGTAGAAAAAAGTTAGGCAGAACCGGGCTTGGATAGCAGCAGAAGCACACAGCCTGAACAAAAACCCTAGGGTAATTTTTCTGTCTATAAAGCCATCTTTATACAGCTATATATAGGATTTTAGACTCAGAGAACAGAGAGATGAGAGTTTTTTACTAGAGCTTCCATTTTCTTCTTCTTCAAGGTGATCAAGGATGAACTCCACGTCCAACTAAACTCCAAAAAAGGCGAAAGGATAAGTTTTTAGGTGTAGTTGTTCTTATTTCTATCTTTGATTCAGTTGTATGGATTGATTGTTAAACATTATTTATGATTTGCTCTTTGATTAAATAAGAAAGATTTGAATTCATGTGACAGCTGCAATTTATGTTCTTCTTCTCTTAGATTTTCTTAATCTGGTGATCCATTTTTCTTCTCCATATAAGTCTAGTCAAGCTTTTCTTATGTCAAAATTGTTAGATTCAATTGATTTCGGTATATCTATCTTATAGGTTTGTCCATCACTGCAGTATTATTATTGAAATATATTGTCGCTTCTTGATAATTTATAAGATAAATCTTGTGTGTTTTAATTGGAATTAAAGAGTAATTTATGGCAATTACATTAGGGTATTTTTGTGCTTTGATTGAATATTTACCAATTGCTTATTTGGGATGTGAAACTAGTAATTGAGATAAAACATTTGAGTCAAGATAGGAATAAGGCAATGAAATTAGAAAGGATTCCTGAAACTTTGTTATTTCTTTATTGAATTCTTCATTATATTCTCACAAATCTCTTATATAATTTCATTCGTAAAACTTAGATTTTCTTGTTTGAACTTTATCGTTTAGTGATAAAGTTTACACTTTCTCTTGTAGTTCGCTTTTCTCATGGGATCGACACTTCAGCTATACACAATAATCACGTGTTAGTTTGAGCGTTATCAGGTTGGCCACCCTCGAGATGGTGTCATCACATTTTGAGAATCCCACAACGACACATATATGTAACAATAAAAATAATACTAACAAAATTTTTTACATCAACCCTCAACCCTCAATAGGGGAGGTACATCAATCTGATATTAACTTAAACATAATATACAACGTAAAATGCATGAATATTTCCAAATAAAATTTTTATTTAATTTTCTCATTTGTTTGAGGATGTTGACACGTACGTGGCTTACAGAAAGATGATTTTTTCTGACTCTCAACCTACCAGACTATTTGTCCTGTCTGCTACCTGAAAAATTGTACATTGAAGGATGAGCTTCACAAGCTCAGTCAATTAAATTTACTAAAAGTATTCAACTTTTATAAATAACTCTTTTAATATTTAATCATTTATAACTCATATGATTAGATAATATCATGTAGTCTAATATTTAAATAATTACTATCACATCATACTTCTATATCTTTTCTCACTATAATTGTCTCTCTGTGAGACTCATTTATCTACAAATAAAATAAATACATAATATCCACAACAATTTAGTAATAAAATCAACATGTAAAACAGATGCAATTCATGAATTATTATAAAGGACCTTTTTCCCATATGTCAACATGTTTTTATCTTAGATCGTCCCTCTTCCGGTTATTTTATTCTCATTTAAACAGGCTACCTTCCCGGTTCTTTTATTCTCATTTAGACCAGCTGCCTTCCCGATTCTTTTATTCTCATTAGACTAGCTGTCTTCCCGGTTCTTTCATTTTCATTTAGACCAGCTGCCTTTGCGGTTCTTTTATTCTCATTTAAACCGACTGCCTTCCCGGTTCTTTTATTCTCATTAGACCGGCTGCCTTCTCGGTTCTTTCATTTTCATTTAGACCGGCTGCCTTCGCGTTTTTTTATTCTCATTCAGATGTATATGAAAACTGATATGAATAAGCATATAAATAATAAAATAAAAACAAACATGTATTCAGACATTTGAACTAGCTATCTCGATTATTCTCAAATTATTAAAAAAATTCTACTAAATTCCTCTCATCATAAATCACATCAAATCATCCATCATAGCTTGTCAAGATCCACTAAATTTCATCTCCTCATAATTCGTATCAAAACATCAACCATACCGCATCAAGAATTTCACTTATCGCTTTTATTATTAAATCAACTTATTATGTCAAAAATATTATTTCTCATATAATAATTTTCTACATGTTCTAAATCATATCATACCTATCAATTAAATTTTTATTTACCACCAAAAAATAAGCTAATAATTTATTTAATATTATCACTAGATATTTCATTTTTATTTAGATTACTTAAAGTAAATCTAACTCACCTCCTAGCACTTAAAACTACCCGTGGATCACCTCCTTGCCTTTCCCGTTATTCTCAGCAATTTCCTCCGGTTACTGATCCTCACTATCTGACATAATATTTATATTAAATTTCTAATTTATTCTTCAATTCTTCATAAACCACACCCTTTGAAAATTCCCACTTTAAATTCCGGGAAATTTCATGTATACTAAAAATTTCAAAAAATAAACATCACATTATTACCTTCCGTTTTTCTTAGCGCTTCCTATGCTTCTCTATAAAATTCTCCCGTAAACAGCTTCAAAATTTTGCTCTTTCAACTTTTCTTTCGATCCCTAAGTATTTAGAGAAAATGCGTAAAAGAAGGAAAACTAAACGAATTTGGTAAGTAAATAAGTAATATAACTTAACATATATTCCAAAAAAAGTGAAGTCACAACATTTCATTCCTCCTCAAATGCTGCCACGATTTTTTGGACGTGGCTTACATGCAATTAAGGCTTGGCGGCAGGTTGCCACCTGCTACGTTTTTGTTTTGTTTTTTTTTCTTCTTTTTCTTTGTAACTACGCCTCCATGTATCCAATTTTTTTTTCAAAAAAATTGTTTTATTCAATTCTAAATCTTTCGCGTATATATATTATTTTAATTTCATGTCATATTTATTAAATTACTTCTTTAACCTTACTTTACGATTACGGGTATTAGAAATAAACTCTGAAAGTGTGCAACCACATATGCAGAGATCACAGACATTACATCCAAATTTAATTTTTAGTTTCATGACATGAGAGGTAAGAGGAGCAGAGCCTCTTCCTAAAGGCAAGTCAGCATGATGAAAAATGAGAAGGAAGTCCCTCTCAAGAGTGAATTCCATCATGGTATCGTTGTCATCTCATTGTCCTCATGTCATTAACTTAAGACTCTTTTGGGACGTTAACGTTGCATTAGTGTGGTTTTGATAGACAAACATTTTGAGACAAAACATTTTGCTACCACCATATGTCTTTGGCTTTTTATTGCAAAAAAACATGGTGTTGGGGGGGTCACTCCTCATGAGTCATGCCCCATTATCATTTAAGGTAGGTTTTTGTTTTTTCTCCCTTCTATGTATTTTGGCATTTTTGCTCAAGCTAGAAGAAATAAAAATGAAAAAAAATAGATAAAAAAGAAAAATATAACATTGGTTTTGTTAAAATCTAAGAGCATCTCAGCTGATATGTTGGATGAAACATGTAATGAAATTAAAATAACATTTTGCATTATATTTTCATATGATGTGAAATTTGGTGTGTATAATTTATAAAATATTTAATCTAATGATCGATTTAATAAAAAATAAATTATGCAAAAAAAATATTAAGTGATGTGAAATATTGTTATTCTTATATTTGATGTTATTTGATCTTTGCTCATATATGCATGTATATAATCTATAAAATATATTAAGATTAGCAACTCAAAAGCAGAAACAAGAAATTTTGATGTCATTAATATAATCCCAAACTCAATTTAGTAGCAGATCCCATGAATTTTTGTCGCATCAAACATAGGTTTACCACTTAGTGGTGTATCCACTTTGTTATGCTTTGTTAGGTTGCAGTAATAGAATCAAGGTTGTAATGTAATCAAAATTGTAATGGAATTAAAATTGGAATCCGATTACATTGTTTGATTAAAACATGAAAAATACCCGATCATTGAAGTTGGAATCGATTATTGCGTTGGTTTAACTTGTTCATACTACTGGAATGAAATCAGATTGATTAAAATGTGTTTGGGGATAAAATATTTAATTAATTATATTAATTATTATATTATATTAATTTATGTTGAACATAGTTTTTTTATAGTTATTTATTATTTATTAATAATTAATAATTTTATCATATAATTATCTTATATGAATTAATTATATTAGTATTATATATATATATCATATTTTATATTATTTTTATTAATATATTATATTTTTACTATAATAATATTATATTATTATTCATATATATTTTTATTTTATGATATTTAATATTATTACCATTTTATTATATATATCATATCATTTACTATCATAATATTATATTATTTAACTATCTTAAATTTAATTAATTATATTATTGTATTAATATTTATTTTATTATTTTCCAAATTTTAGTTTATCAATTTATAATTTTTATATCAATATAAATAAATTATATAAATATCTTATATTAGTATTATTATTCATATATTATATATTTACTATAATAATATTATATTATTTAAATATATTATATTAGTTATTATATTATTTTCAAATATTTACTATTATATTAATAGTTAATTATATTCTATTTTTATTAATTATTAGTCATATATTACTATACTGAATTATATTATTTTAAGATTTTTTATATGGTATTATATTAATATTTAATTATTTTTTCGAATATTAATTAATTAATTTTTTAATAATATATTTTATATTTTACTTATTACTAATATAATATATTATATTTATATTTATTAAATTTATTTATTTATTATAATGATATTAATTTTTGTTTAATTATATTTAATATAATATTATATTAATATTTAATTATATTTTCAAATATTTATTAGTTTATTTATATTTTTGAGTTTGTAATAATATATTGATATTTATTAATTATTAATAATATTTTATTATTTATATTATTATAATAAATATTATTTTATGATATTTGGTATAATATTTAATTATATTGTGAATCAAGGTTGCAATGTAATGATCATTACAATCCTTCAAGAGTGTAATGTCCATTACAACATTTTGGTGTAATGGGTTTTACAATGCAATACCCATTACAACCATTTTAAACCAACCAAACAAAGTAATGATCATTACGGGATGAATGAGCATTTCATTACAAGCTTGATTACTACAACCAAACGGGACATTAGTTCATCATATTCTGTCTTATTTTCAAATCTCCATAAAAAGCTTTACCTTGGTTGACTTAACTCCAAAATCCGAGGTTAAGGCTTCAAAGAGACTCTTTACCTTGGATGGACTATCTCCAAAATCCAATGTTGAGCCCTTGAAGAAGCTCCTCACCTTGGATGGACTACCTCCAAGATCTAATGTTAGGATCCCAAAGAGGCTTTGTACCTCAGATGGAGTAGCTCCAAATTCCGAGGTTAAATCCTTAAAGAAGCTCTTTATATCGGATGGACAAACTCCAAAATCTGATTTTAAGGGTTATGAATCAGCTCCAATATCCGAGGATAAATCCTCGAAGAGATTTGTTGCCTCGGTTGAAAGTTGAGCTCAAAAGGGGCGATGACAATGGACCAAATTACTCTCCCAAACAAAGTTTTGTTTCTAATAGAGTTGGGGCATGATATATGCAATATATAACAACCAATAGAAAGCTGACACATGACAACTTTTAAGGTTTAAATGGGTAATTTCACATCTATGATACAACTACCAATACAAAAAGAGCATCTAGTTATCAGAGAGACCAAGTCATTTATATCCAACTAGAGGTAAAAAGATAACTTTGTCTTGCACCCTGGTTGGGGGGTCTGATTACTGATTACGCCCAAAACATAACGCGGTTATTGTAGTATAGTTTTGGGGTGTCGATTCCACAGGGAAACAAGTTAATTACGAAAGAAAGTATAAACTTTAACACTAACGACAATGATTAGGTGAGAGAATATGAGTTTTGATAATGCAATATTGTGTAAAAGAGTTGTGCGAATATAACAAAGAATATAAATAAGAAATAACAAGGTTCCAGGAATCCTCCTTAGGTTCGTTCCCTATTTCCACTCTTGATTCAAATTTTTATCTCGATTGCAAGTTTTACATCCTAAACAGGCAATCGGAAAATATTCAATCAAGCACATTTATATCTCTAATATAATTGCTACAAATTACTCTTTGATTTCAATTCAAGCACACATGATTTATCTTATAGATTAGCAAGAAACGACAATATATTGCAATAATGATATCACAGTAATGGCCGATCTATAAGATAAATATACCGAAATCAATTACATCCAAACAACTTGACATAAGAAAAGCTTGACTAGACTTATGTGGAGTAGAAGGATGCAATCACCGGATTGAGAGAAACTAAAAGAAGAAGAATATAGAATACAGCTATCACATGAACTCAAATCCTTCTTAATTAATCAAAGAGTAAATCATAGACAATGTTTTAACAATAAGTCCATACAAATGAATCAAGAACAGAAAATAAGGAACAATAAAACCCTAAGGATTCATCCCTTTCCCTTGTTTGATGATTAGTTAGCCATGAAACTCAAGGTGGAAAAACAATATAGATGTTCTCCCCTTGATTTCTTGGCCATGGAGCTCAAGGTGGAAGAACAATGTGGATGTTCTCTCCTTGATTTCCAACTCAGGAAAACTTAAACAGAATGCTAAAAACTTCTCTAATTTTTATCTATCAAAAACTGTCTTTGTTTTTCTCCTCGAGCTCTCTCTCCCGGCTGAAAACCTTAAGCATATATTTATAGCCCACGAGGGAGAGCTGTCTTTGCACAGCCTTAATTTGAGTCTGAATTGGAGTCCATGTGCGCACTGCTGGAAAGTGAAGGCTGGAACGTGAAGGTGGTCCAGCAGCATGTGCGCGCTGCTGGCTTTGTCTGAGCGTGCGCCTGGGCGCTGGAAAGTGAAGGCTGGAACGTGAAGGTGGGTCCAGCAGCATGTGCGTGTGTCCAAGTGTGCGCCTGGGTGCTGGAAAGTAAAGGTGCAGCGTTAGTTGGCGCGGCGCGCGGCGCTAATGGCTGAGGGGTGCAGTGCTGGTTCATGGGCGCCTAGGCGCTCACTCTTGTTTGCCTGGGCGCTGGGGCGCTGGTTCATGGGCGCCTAGGCACTGGTTCTTGTTTTCCTGGGCGCTGGGGCGCTGGTTCATGGGTGCCTAGGCACTGGTTCTTGTTTTCCTGGGCGCTGGGGCGCTGGACAGTGAGAGGTGAGGCGCTGGGCATTGTTCTGGAGGCCCTGAACTGTTTCCGCTAAAACTACCATAACTTTCACTAGAAAAATCCTTTTTCCGAACCGTAAAATTCTCCAGAAAATAGACTTCCGGATCTTTCTAAGCACATATAGCTCATCTCCTGGTTCTTCCTACATCAATACAGTTTAATCTGCAAAGTTGATTGATCTGTACGGGAAATTCTGGCAATTTAGTGAAACTCCTTCAGCTTGTATGCAGAAGTGCACACACTAGTGTGCCTACCCTTAACTTGTTCCAAAGTGATGCACACACTTGTGTGCAGTCTTTCAACTCAATGTACTTTATTGCTCCAACCTTGGTTTAGACTTTTAATCATCTTTAAATCATTTTTGGAAATGTCTAAACCTTGGACAAAAACGAGCACCGACACCCAAGATCTTTTGGTGCTTTAAACATGGATCGCTTTATCATCTCTTTTGTACTCAACGCACCTGATAATGCATCGAATTAAGTCAATGATTTATGAATAACACTTTAGAGTTATCAACATTTAAAAGTGCGATTACGACCGAGATTAACCCTAAAGTGTTAACAATTAAGTATTGTTTAGATGCATTTTATGACTCTTATCACAACCCCCAACTAGCTTATTGCTAGTCCCTAGCAATTCAAGCGAAAGACATGAAATGAGTTCTTTATTTAGAAATTAATGCACAATACAACAATGCTAGTGTTAACCAAGAGTGATTCAAAAATCTTTGTCTCAAAAATCATGCGTAACATATAGCATATAGAATCATTAAATTTCACTCAAATCCAAAAATAATTCAAACATCAATCTTAAAATCGTTATTGACTCTTAACATCCGTCTTACCACAATCCAATAATCTGAACATCCGGATGATTTTATGCACAATATTCATGAATACAAGTCTTGGCCTCTAAAAAAAATAAATCGCGTGACATCAATCATAAAAACAAGCTCCATAAGCTTACATTTCAAACCACTCTCCACTATTGTAGAAAAATCACATTATATTGGATCAATAGGTCTTTAATAAGCTTGTAACGTTCGGTTAAGGTAAAGGCTAAGAAAGAATGGGAAGAATTCACAAGTAAAAGAACTTAATCTCTTAGTTTTGAACATAGCTCTTTAAGCACTGGATAATCTTACTTCAATACCCAACTCTTCCAACCATTTTTATTTATTTTCTTTTCTTTTCGAGGATTGTTTTCTCAACAAATCACCATTTTTTTTTCTTTTGTATTTTGGCATAAAAGACCATTCACCTCCTTTTTCATTTCTTTCTTTTCCACAACCCCCAACTTATCTCCTTTAATGTACTTGGGTTGTGGCAGTGATATTTTTTTCATATTTCCACCCTTACTCATTTTAAGTGCTTTTCACAACATGTGTATAGTTAAATTCTTTTTAAGAGAGAGGTAAGGATAAAATATTCTCTTTAGGCTTATAAGGGTAAGTGAATGGGTTTTTGAAAGAAACCAGGCTCAACTTCGTTTTCAAGAAAAAAGGCTCAAATAGGTGACTGGTGATATATATCGCAAGGGTAGGTTTGAAAGGCTCAAACGGTTCAAAAATGGCCTATATCATATCCTAAGTAATGTGCATTCTAGGAATTCGCCTCAAGTGGTTATCAAGTAAGTTCTAGAGCTTGCCGAGACCGCAAAAATATTCACAAAATAATCACACATAAAACTTTTCTAAATGCTTACGATTAATCATACAATCTTACCACAAGCTAGAGTCTCTAACCAAATCAAGATTGATACTTAAATTAATTTCAAACCGAAGCAAGATTTAATTTCTTCTATGTGCTATATGCTATCTCAATTAAGGTCATATCATTGACATGTGAATAACTCCAAGGCTAACACAAAGCATGCTAAAAACAAACTTTTTTTTTTTTTAATTATCCTAACAAACAAAACGTAGGAAAGTGACACCAAGCAGTTCAATGGAAAAAGGAAAGAAATGTGTTTCCTCCACCCCCAACCTAAACATTGCATTGACCTCAATGTGAAAGAAAAAGGAAAAGAAACTCCCTTTTGTTAGCCAAAAGTGCATAGAAGCTGAAAATTGCACACCACCATTTGAACTGCATACCATTCTTCTCGCTGAAATTTTTGATCTACAATATAGAACAGAACAAACAAAAAGGAAGCAACTGCGGTGTAACATCAAGATTCCCACCGTATGTTAGGTTAGCACACGAAATGGAAATAACTAACAACTAAGATAAAATAAATAAAATAAAAACACAAAAAATGTTAGTACAATAAATAAAATAAAAGTGGACAAACAAGAGATATCCCTACTAATCCTCGAAATTATCATCCTCTACTTCAATCTCTTCAGTCCCTTCACCTTCCTCGGGAGGTGGGTCAAAAAATGAAACCGGATAGGGTGACATAGTAGGAAAAAGACCCATATTACAACCAGTAGCAGAGGCAAGGTGTTGGTACATCTGACCAAAAACAGAGTTGACCTCTGCTTGGTAATCGGCTTGCCGAGCCAGGAACCGGTCTTGCCTAGCTAACATTTGGTCTTGATGATCTAGCCTATCAAACAACAATTTATGATGCTCGTCAAAATGAATCTCTAAAAGCTCAAGGCGCTCAGCAACCGTGATATTCCTAGAGGGGGGAGGGGTGCTAGCAGCTATGGCTCCCTCGCTCGAAGTTGGCGGCCTGGAGGCTTTAATCTGAGCGAGCATGCCATCATCAATGGGTTTCTTTGGTGGTTGGGTTTCCTCATCAGTACTGTGTGGGACTCCAGCTCGGATACACAATTGGGTAATTAAAGATGGATTTACAGATGACTTGGCCCACATCGACAGTCATTCCCATCAAAATTGCATAAATCAGAATAGCTCGCTCAATAGTGAGATCACTATAGTGCAAGGCAGGCATCAACCTGTGACACACAAAATATTGCCAAGCCCGAGCATTGACATTTAGAGAAGCAGCGGGCAAGGTGGTCGGGGAATCACCCGACATTTTCCATGTAGTGCCCAGAATACAGAGAGTATGGCGAATCTCTTCATAATTAAATGTAGACACATATGCTCTATACTCACTATGTGGGATGTCAGGTAACCCATAGAAGTTATTTATTGATGAGCTGCTAAAAGAGACTATTTTTCCTCTCACCCACACTTTACCATTGCTATGTTCGTCGACATTAGCGTAAAATTCTCGGACCAAATTTGGTAGGGAATGAAAGGGTGATTTTGTAAATGCACTCCAATTCCTATAGAGAATCATTCTAAAAAGAGTCGGGTTCGCACTCTCGGTAATTTTAAATCCTCTCTCGGGAATGAGTTTTCTATTTTGCATTATTTTAACATAGCTCTCACTCGCTTCAAAACTAACAAACTTAGTCTCATCAAACTCTTGTGGTTCTTTTCCTTTAGCTCTTTTCATCCTTGGTGCCATGGAAATTAAATAAATGAAACAATGAACTTAAGAGCAAAATTTAACCACCAAAAAGCACAATTGAACAATGAAGAAGAGAAATTGGTCTTACTTGCCCACAATTGGAGAGAGGAAAAGCTACCCACCAATTTGATATCTTTGTGAAAAAAAACAAGTTCCTCTTAGAACCAAATCTCTTGGAGAAATTTTCTGCAAAAAATGGGAGATATTAGTGTGCAATTCTTCAAGAATTGAAGTTTAGATCAAGAAAGGAAGAGGGAAAGAGTTGGTATAGGTTGATATGGAGGGACAATGAGAGAGAGAGAGGAGTGTGCAGCCGTTGCTGTGAGAGAAGAAATGAAGAAGAGGCTGGAAAAAGTGTTTAAATAGGGTAGATTTTAGGGTTTTGGTGTTGATGGGCAAGGCCAAGCGGTGAGGTGCTGGGCTTGAGAGAGGCGAGGCGCGGGCCTGGTGTGCGCCTGGGCGCTAGGGCGCTAGTTCATGGGCGCCTAGGCGCTGGCTGGAGAGAGGTGAGGCGCGGGCCTGAGAGAGGCGAGGCGCGAGCCTGGGCCTGGCGTGCGCCTGGGCCTGGTGTGCGCCTGGCCTGTGCTGTGCGCCTGGGCCTGGTGTGCGCCTGGGCCTGGTGTGCGCCTGGCCTGTGCTAGTGTCCTAAAACAGAAAATTCCTTGCTTGTACAAAAACAACACACAAAGAAAAAAAAAATAAAATAGGCTTAACAACACAAAAAAAAATTCTAAATTAACAAAGACTTAAATTAACCAAAACAAAAATTTAATAAAACAAAAATTCTAAATTAGCCAAAAATTCAATAAAACAAAAATTCTAAATTAATCAAAAATTTAATAAAACAAAATGAAAACTAGTATACAGTGGAACGAAAGTACCCGATTACCAAACATAAATCGGGGCCACCAAAGGAATTTCTTCGGTGCTGTCTTTAACATGTTCGTGTTCCAAGTACAGCTTCAACCTTTGGCCATTAATTCGAAATGCTCGACCATTGGAAGGATCTTCAACCTCAACCACTCCATTGGGAAAAACACTCTTTACCACATAAGGTCCCTTCCATCGCGATCTCAATTTTCTCGGATGGAGATGTAATCGCGAGTCATACAGAAAGACTTTATTACCTTGTTCAAAATGTTTTCGGAGTATTTTCTGATCATGTACCGTCTTCATCCTTGATTTCAAATCCTTAGCATTGTCATATGCATCATCCCTCAACTCCGCAAGTTCGCAAAGTTACAATTTCCTTTCTTCACCGGACAACTTAAGGTCATAGTTAAAATTTCGGATAGCCCAGTATGCTCTGTGCTCAAGTTCTACTGGCAAATGACATGCTTTACCAAATACTATACGATAGGGAGATGCTTCAAGAAACGTCTTGTATGCTGTCCGATACGCCCAAAGTGCATCCAACAGGCGCAAGGACCAATCTTTTCGGTTCGGATTCACCGTTTTCTCAAGTATCCGCTTGATCTCCCTATTTGCTAATTCAGCTTGACCATTAGTTTATGGATGATATGCTGTAGAAACCTTATGGGTAACTCCATACCTGCGCATTAAAGCCTCAAAAGAACGGTTACAAAAGTGTGACCCTTGATCACTAATGATAACACGTGGAGTACCGTACCTAGATAAGATATGGTCTTTTAGAAATTTAACAATAACAGTATTATCATTAGTGCGGCTAGGTATTGCTTCAACCCATTTAGAAACATAATCAACAGCAAGCAAAATATAAAGATACCCAAAGGAAGGTGGGAATGGTCCCATAAAATCGATCCCCCAACAATCAAAGATTTCTATCACTAGGATTGGGTTGAGAGGCATCATATGACGGCGGGACAACGAACCTAACCTTTGGCATCTGTCACATGATCTACAAAACTCATTAGCATCTTTGAATAAAGTGGGCCAATAAAAACCACATTGTAAAATTTTTGCGGCTGTCTTTTTGATAGAAAAATGGCCACCACAAGCATATGTATGACAAAAGGTTAACACACTGTTAACTTCCATATCTGGAATACATCTCCTTATTATTTGATCAGGGCAATATTTAAACAAATAAGGATCATTCCAGTAGAAGTTTTTCACCTCAGCCAAAAACTTACGCTTGTCTTGTGCACTCCATGTAGATGGAACTTGGCGGGAAACTAAGTAGTTGGCAATGTCGGCATACCATGGTGTGTGACCAAGAACAGCAAATAGGTTTTCATCCGGAAAGGCCTCCCCAATGGGCACGAGGTTAGTTTCACTTTTGAATTCCAAGCGAGATAAATGGTCCGCCACAACATTCTCCACCCCCTTCTTGTCTTTGATGGTTAAGTCGAATTCCTGCAAAAGCAGAATCCAACGTATCAAACGGGCCTTAGCATCCGTTTTTGAAAAAAGAAATTTAAGGGCGGAGTGATCTGTGAATATCATGATAGGTGAACCAATCAAATAAGATCGAAATTTATCCAATGCGAATACTACAGCTAGTAATTCTTTCTCGGTTGTGGTATACATCATTTGAGAATGATTCAATGTTCTACTAGCATAATAGACAGCAAATGGTTTTCCCTCCTTTCGTTGTCCTAAAACAGCCCCTACAGCATAGTCACTAGCATCAAACATTATTTCAAAAGGCAAAGTAAAATCTGGTGATTGCATAATAGGGGCGGTTGTAAGCTTAGAAATCAATGTCCTAAAGGCTTGTTCACATTCAAGGCTCCATTTAAACTCGGTATCCTTCGTCAAAAGGCTACATAGAGGTCTAGAGATGGCACTAAAATTTTGAATAAACCTTCTATAGAACCTAGCATGACCTAAGAGAGACCTCACATCTTTAATATTCTTAGGAGTAGGGAGTTTAGAGATCAATTCAATTTTTGCTTTATCTACTTCTATCCCCTTTTTAGAAACTATATGGCCCAAGACTATTCCAGAAGATACCATAAAATGGCACTTCTCCCAATTAAGCACAAGTCCTTTTTCTTCACACCTGCACAAAACATTTTTCAAATTAGATAAACATGAATCAAAAGAAGTTCCAAACACAGTTAAATCATCCATATACACTTCCACACATTTTTCAACCATGTCACTGAAAATACTCATCATGCATCTTTGAAAAGTAGCTGGTGCATTACATAACCCAAAGGGCATCCTTCGAAAAGCAAAAGTACCAAAATGACAAGTAAAAGTGGTCTTCTCTTGATCCTCTAGGGCAATCCTTATTTGGTAGTATCCTGAATACCCATCCAAAAAACAGTAGAAAGGATGGCCAGCCACCAGTTCCAAAATTTGATCTATGAATGGAAGAGGAAAATGATCTTTCCGAGTGGCTGAATTAAGTTTCCTATAGTCTATGCACATTCGCCACCCGGTCACTACCTTAGTTGGTACTAGTACTCCCTTCTCATTTTCTACCACAGTAACCCCAGCTTTCTTAGGAACTACTTGGGTTGGACTAACCCACTTACTATCCGATATCGGATATATAACTCCTGCATCCAACAGCTTTAAGACTTCTTTCTTAACTACCTCTTTCATAGTTGGGTTTAATCTTCTCTGTGGATCTCTACGGGGGTTAGATCCTTCTTCTAAGTAAATTCTATGGGAACAAATTAAGGGGCTTACACCCTTAATGTCAGCCATGGTCCAACCTAATACAGATTTATGTTCTCTCAACAACTTCAGTAGTTGATCACATTGTATATCACTAAGTTGAGAGGAAATAATGACCGTAAAGGTATCACCTGGGCCTAAGAAAACATGCTTGAGTCCTTTGGGAAGTGGGGCTAAATTGAGCGTTGGTGTCTCCTTGGAAGAGGGTTTGGGTGCCTCCCTTTCTCTAGGCAACTCCTCAAAGCATGGCTGCCATGATTTCTTCATAAATCCCTGCGGCTTATCAGAAATATCAACAACATTAGCGGCATGGGGATATATAGAAGAATCATTAAAATCAAAATTATTAAGAAGGAATTCCAAAGAGTTAGAATTGTCCTTAATGTATTCATCCTCCAAAATAAGCTCGTCAATCATGTAAGTGTCAAAACACTCATCCTCCTCATGTGGTTGCCTTGACATTCGAAAAACATTTACCTCCAGAGTCATATTTCCAAATGATAATGTCATTAGGCCATTCCTACAATTAATGAGGGCATTGGCGGTGGCAAGGAATGGTCTTCCAAGTATCAAAGGAATTTTTGACTCCGTATTCACAATAGAGATGGTATCTAAAACCAAGAAGTCAACAGGATAATAGAATTTGTCAATTTGCAATAAAACATCTTCTACTATACCTCTTGGTTTTCTTACCGATCGATCCGCTAATTGGAGTACCACAGAGGTTGGTTTGATCTCACCTAGACCGAGCTACAAGTAGATGGAATATGGCATGAGGTTCACACTAGCCCCTAAATCTAACAATGCTAGCCCACAAGATTTGTTTCCAATTTGGCAAGCCACCGTTGGACAGCCCGGATCTTTATATTTGGGCGGTGTCGTGCTATCAATTACCGTACTTGCTTGCTCCATTAAGAATGCGGTCTTCTTCACATGGTGTCTCCTTTTCAGTGTGCACAGATCCTTGATGACTTTAGTATAGTTGGGAACCTGTTTTATGACATGAAGAAGAGGGAGGTTAATTTTAACATGCTGAAGTTGTTCAAGGATCTCACCTTTTAATGCTGAATTCTTCTCCTTAGGCTGAAGGAGTGCCTGAGGGAAAGGCACTGGTGAAGGGTCGATATGAGCATCTTGTTCCTTAGGAGCTTCATCCTTGTTGCTCACGGCATTGGGACTCAGATTTGGTGATAGAGTGGGTCCATCTAGTTTCTTACCACTGCGGGTGATCATGGCATTAACCTCTTTAACATTATGATTTTCAGGATCGGAGGTTTGTGCCATATGTTGTCCCCGTGGATTTTGTTGTGGTTGTGAAGGAAACCGACCTTGCTCTTGAATTGTCAAGAAACTAGTCAACTTGGTGAGTTGACTTTTTATCTCCTTTTGCTCCTCTTTGATCCCCTTTTGCTCCTCTAGCAACAATTGATTTATCTTGACTTGTTCTTCTGCACTCTTGGCATGTACCTGCAAAAATGACTTAAAAGCATCTTCCAAAGGTAAAGATTGTTGTGATGCACTAGATGAAGTCGCTTCTGGTCTCCAATGGGTACTAGAGTGGGGATGAGGTTGTATATCAGATCTCTAATGGGGGCTAGATTGGGTAGGAGGTTGCACATCAGATTTCCAACTGAAATTAGGGTGATTCTTCCAACCAGGATTGTAAGTGTTAGAGTAGGGTGAGTAAGGTTTCCTAAAGGGGATACCCAAGGAGTTACACTCTCCCTTTATCTCCAAATAAGATGGACAATCCTTTGGTACATGATCTACCCCATTACACATAAAACAGGGTTCATGGGACTCTACCCTAGCAACCGGTTCGGGGGCTCTAACATCCTTGGTTTTTAAGGATTCAATTTCCTTAGTTAGAGCCTCTAAACGGGCTTTAACACTATCCTCTTCCTTAAGTTGGTAGATTCCAGCGGGTTGATTTCTCCTAGTACTTTCCATGGCACTCGGTCCTATCCAAGTGTGGGCTTTTTCTGATAGGTCATCTAAGAAATCTATGGCTTGATCGGGATCTTTTTGAAGAAAATCCCCATTACACATCATTTCTATGAATTGCCTCTCCCTACTTAGGAGTCCATCATAGAAATAGCTGACTACCCGCCAACTTTCATACCCATGGTGTGGACAAGAATTTAAAAGGTCCTTAAAACGTTCCCAAACTTGATATAAGGTTTCACTCTCCTTTTGTGCAAAGTTTGAGATTTGTCTCTTAAGGTTGTTAGTCTTATGGGTTGGGAAGTGTTTTTGGAAGAAAACTCTGGTCATCTCATCCCAACTACCAATAGACCTAGGCCTTAATGAGTACAACCAAGTCTTGGCTTTTTCCTTAAGTGAAAAAGGGAAAAACCGGAGTCTGACAGTGTCCACCATATCAGCCCTAATTTGGAAGGTTGCTACTACTTCCTCGAATTCCCTAATGTAGATGTAGGGGCTTTCATTCTCAAACCCATAGAAAGTTGGTAGCAGTTGTATCATGCCTGGCTTAAACTCAGCTTGTGGGGCATTAGGGGGGAACATGATACAAGAAGGTGTGGCCGTTCGGCTAGGGTGCAAATAGTCTTTAAGTGTCCTAGCAACATTTTCATTGTGATTGTCGGCCATGTTATCAAAATCCTCTAAATTCTCGGATGGGGGTGCACTATGGTATGATCTAGGCGAGGTTTCACTAACGGACGTGGAAGGAGAGAGTGACTCTAATTCGGGTCCTCTAATGAATCTGCCTCGCGAATCTCTCGGTTTAAGCATACACCAATTAATTTAGAGGGGAAATAAAATATGTAAAACAAAATAATAAATAATTAAAAAAAAAAAATAAAACAGAATAATAAATAGATAAATAAAACAGATAAATAAAACAGAAAAATAAACAAATAAATAAAACAAAATAATAAAAAAAAAGTAAATGAACAATATTACGGTATTTACAAAGTGCTGAAAAGAAAAATATTTACGATTTTTTTTTAATATATATATATATATATATATATATATATATATATATATATATTTTTACTTAAAGTTGACAAGCTTTCTTTGTACTTAAGCGCGTTTCCCCGGCAACGGCGCCAAAATTTGATTACGCCCAAAACATAACGCGGTTATTGTAGTATAGTTTTGGGGTGTCGATTCCACCGGGAAACAAGTTAATTACGAAAGAAGGTATAAACTTTAACACTAACGACAATGATTAGGTGAGAGAATATGAGTTTTGATAATGCAATATTGTGTAAAAGAGTTGTGCGAATATAACAAAGAATATAAATAAGAAATAACAAGGTTCCAGGAATCCTCCTTAGGTTCGTTCCCTATTTCCACTCTTGATTCAAATTTTTATCTCGATTGCAAGTTTTACATCCTAAACAGGCAATCGGAAAGTATTCAACCAAGCACATTTATATCTCTAATATAATTGCTACAAATTACTCTTTGATTTCAATTCAAGCACACATGATTTATCTTATAGATTAGCAAGAAATGACAATATATTGCAATAATGATATCACAGTAATGGCCGATCTATAAGATAAATATACCGAAATCAATTACATCCAAACAACTTGACATAAGAAAAGCTTGACTAGACTTATGTGGAGTAGAAGGATGCAATCACCGAATTGAGAGAAACTAAAAGAAGAAGAATATAGAATACAGCTATCACATGAACTCAAATCCTTCTTAATTAATCAAAGAGTAAATCATAGACAATGTTTTAACAATAAGTCCATACAAATGAATCAAGAACAGGAAATAAGGAACAATAAAACCCTAAGGATTCATCCCTTTCCCTTGTTTGATGATTAGTTAGCCATGAAACTCAAGGTGGAAAAACAATATAGATGTTCTCCCCTTGATTTCTTGGCCATGGAGCTCAAGGTGGAAGAACAATGTGGATGTTCTCTCCTTGATTTCCAACTCAGGAAAACTTAAACAGAATGCTAAAAACTTCTCTAATTTTTATCTATCAAAAACTGTCTTTGTTTTTCTCCTCGAGCTCTCTCTCCCGGCTGCAAACCTTAAGCATATATTTATAGCCCACGAGGGAGACAAAATTCTAAGATACTTGCAATCTCTTCATTAGGGATGCAACGCCTTAGAATTTGGTCCGGGCAGTACTTGAAAAGATAGGGGTCATCCCAATAAAAATTACATACCTCATATAAAAATCTCTTCTTGTCTTGAACGCTCCAATCCACTGGTATCTCATCTGTAACCAAATAATTCACAATGTGAGCAAACCATGGCAAGGAAGTAACATAAAGTAAATGTTCATCGAGAAAGTCATCTTTGATAGGCATGTCATCAGATGTGTCCTCAAATGTGAGCCTTGAAAGATGGTCAGCTACTACATTTTTTACTCCTTTCTTGTCTTTGATGGTGATGTCGAATTCTTGTAGGAGTAGGATCCATCGGATTAGGAGTGCCTTAGCATCCTTCTTTGTAAGAAGGTACTTAAGGGCTGCATGATCTGTAAAAATAAGGATAGAAGAACCAATTAAATATGCACGAAATTTATCCAAAGAAAATACTACAGCTAGCAATTCTTTTTCAGTTGTGGAGTAATTCATTTGAGCACTATTTAAAGTCTTACTAGCATAGTAAATTACAAATGGTTTTCCCTCTCTTCGCTGTCCAAGGACAACACCTACAGCGTAGTCACTAGCATCACACATGATTTCAAAGGGTAAATTCCAATCAGGTGACTGCATTATAGGTGCTGAAGAAAGCTTGCCAATCAGCATTTTAAAGGCCTCTTGACAAGCTGGAGTCCACTCAAATGGGGCATCTTTAACTAGGAGGGCACATAATGGTCTAGATATGTTGGAAAAATTTTGTATGAACCTCCTATAAAAATCAGCATGACCAAGGAAAGATCTCACATCCTTTATTGTCTTAGGTGTAGGCAGTTTAGAGATTAATCCAATTTTAGATTAATCGACCTCTATTCCTCTAAAAGAGACAATATGCCCTAAGATAATGCTGGATGGTACCATGAAATGGCATTTTTCCCAGTTTAAGACCAATTATTTTTCCTCACAATGAATTAAAACTCTTTCCAAATTCATTAAGTATGCATCAAATGAAGATCCAAAAACAGTTAGGTCATCCATAAAAACCTCCATGCAATTTTCAACCATATCACTAAAAACACTTATCATGCAACGTTGAAAAGTGGCAGGGGCATTACATAATCCAAATGGCATTCTACGAAAAGCATAAGTGCCAAAAGGACAAGTGAAAGTGGTTTTATCCTGGTCTTCTAATGCAATTTCTATTTGATAATAGCTAGAATAACCATCTAAGAAATAGTAAAAAGGATGACCAACTACACGCTCAAGAATTTGATCAATAAAAGGGAGTGGGAAATGGTCTTTCCGGGTGGCAGCATTTAATTTTCTGTCATCAATGCACATCCGCCACCCGGTCACAAGTTTGGTAGGGACTAAATCTCATAGGTCATTCATTACCACAGTGACTCCAGAATTTTTGGGAACGACTTGTGTAGGACTTACCCATTTACTATCAGCTATTGGATATATAATACCCGCATCTAACAGTTTCAACACTTCATTTTTCACTACTTCTTTCATAGTGGGGTTAAGTCTATGTTGAGGGTCTCTACGAGGACTGGTTCCTTCATCCAAATTTATTTTATGGGAGCAGATCAGGGGACTAATTGCCTTCAAATCAGCCATGCTCCATCCTAAGGCTGATTTATGTGCAATTAAGGTCTGAATCAGTTTCTCATATTGGGTCTCAGATAATTCAGATGAAATAATAACAGGAAAGGTATCACCTGGACCGAGAAATGCATGCTTTAAACCCTTAGGTAGTGGCTTCAAGTCGACTTTAGGTGCTGCCACACTTCAGGGGGTTTGTTTTTCACTTCTTTCAGGCAATTCTTCAAACCTTGGTTGCCATGGATGGGTGTCATAATCCTGAGATTTGTCAAAAACAGCACAAATATCGATTACATCAGTTTTATCATCAAATAAATTAATCTCAGAATTAACAAGAAAATTCTTAAAAGGATTAAAATCATGAGCCATTGAAACTCCCTCATCGATAAGTGACTCGAGTATATACAACTGGTGATTTTCATCCTCATCTTCGGGCTGTTTTGCAACATTGAAAATGTTCACTTCTAAGGTCATGTTTCCAAAAGACAGCTTCATGAGTCCATTCCTGCAATTAATCAGAGCATTTGTAGTAGAAAGGAAAGGTCTACCCAAAATCAAAGGAATTTTTGAGTTAGTGTCAACAGCAGAAGTTGTGTCAAGGATTAGGAAATCAACAGGATAATAAAATTTATCAATCTGAATCAACACATCCTCTACCACACCCGGGAGTATTTTGACTGAACAGTCAGCCAACTGTAACACCACACTGGTTGGTTTGATTTCCCCTAAACCTAGCTATATATAAATGGAAAATGGCATTAGGTTCACCCTAGCTCCTAGATCTAGTAAGGCTTGTCCAACCTCATGATTTCCAATGATGCAAGCAATGGTAGGACAGCCTGGATCCTGGTATTTTGGGGGAATTCTTTCCTCAATTAAAGCACTAACTTGCTCAGTTAGGAATGCAGTTTTCTTGACATGGTGTCTCATCTTAATTGTGCATAAATCCTTGAGAACTTTTGCATAGGTAGGCACTTATTTAATCACATGCAAAAGAGGAAGATTGAGTTTCACTTGCCTTAAGTTCTCTAGGATTTCATTGTTTAAGTCCAGATTTTTCTTGTTTGACTTTAAGGCTCGAGGGTATGGTGCCTTAACAGGACTTTTGGTCACTTCAGGGTCTTTGGTCAGTTCAGTATTACTACTAGTTTGACCCTTTTCCACATCCTTGGGTACATTCATTCGTGGGATGTGTAGTGACTTACCACTTCGGGTCACAATGGCATTTACATATTTCAGGTTTTCTTATGCCATGTGTTGACCGTGAGGTATGGACTGAGTTTGGGAAGAGAACTTACCTCACTCAGTCATACTTGAGGAGCTCATTAACTTGGACACTTGGCTCCTAGTTTCTCTATTCTCTTCCATCACCTGCATAAATAATGCCTCAAACCTTTGGTTTGTCTTACCTTATGCCTCTATAAAGGCCTGTAAGGTGTCTTCTATTGAGTTCCTAGAGGATGAGAGTGCATGATATGGTGCAGGGGATGATCTAGGGGGTTGCACATGCTGGTTTTCAGATTTCCAGCTGAAGTTGGGGTGATTTCGCCACCCCAGGTTATAAGTGTTAGAGAAATGTGCAAGAGGCTTTTTGTACATGCCTAAAGCATTACATTGTTCCTCATACAGCCCTCTCATATCAGCAAATGTGGGGCATTCTTGGAGGAGGTGATCTACCCCACCCCATATAAAACACGGCTCTAAAGACTCGGCATGATTAGCCACATGTGTTTGCTTTGAGCCCTTCGTTTTCAATGCCTCTAACTCCCTAGTGAGCATTTCAACCTTAGCTTTCAAGTTGTCTTCTTCCCTAAGATGGTATATCCCTCCACCACTGGGGTTTCCTACAGGTCGTGACCTATTCGTGCTTTCAGTAACACTAGGTCCAGTCCATGTATGAGCTTTCTCAGCAAGCTCATTGAGGTATTCAATAGCCTCATCGGGGTCTTTTTTCAAAAATTCCCCATTGCACATCATCTCTACAAATTGGCGTTCTCTATAGGTAAGACCCTTATAGAAACAGCTCACTAAACGCCAATTTTCGTACCCATGGTGTGGGCATATACTCAACAGCTCTTTAAATTTCTCCCAAAACTGATATAAAGTCTCGTTTTCCTTTTGTGCAAAGGTGGAGATTTGTCTTTTCAACGCATTAGTCTTGTGTTGAGGGAAGTACTTGTTAAAGAAGACCCGAGTCATCTCAGTCCACGACAAAATAGATCGTGGTCTAAGTGAGTATAGACAACTCTTAGCTCTATCCTTCAAAGCAAAAGGAAAGAACTAAAGTCACACAATGTCAGCAGTTGCACCTTGATCATGGAAAGTTGCGACTACTTCCTCAAACTCCCTAATGTGCACATATGGGTTCTCATTTTCCATGCCATAAAATTTAGGGAGCAATTGTATCATCCCTGTCCTAAGATCCAATTGGGGAATGTTGGCTAGAAACATGATGCAAGATAGTGTGGTTGTGCGTGTAGGGTGGAGGTAATCCTCAAGGGTCCTAGTAGGTTAATCCTCGTGTTCACTCATTTCCTCAGGACTAGATGGATTATCAAACAAAGGGTTTAAAAGGGTTCTTCCTGTCTCTAGCACAGGCCTACAGGCGAATCTACCTAAAGTGTCCCTATGTTTGGGCATGCAAGATCACAAAATATCAAATAAAATGCTGAAAGAAACTATTTACAATTCTTCTATTGTTATGTCAAAAGTTGACAAACTTCTTTGTACTTAAGCGCGTCTCCCCGGCAACGGCGCCAAAATTTGATTACGCACAAAACATAACGCAGTAGTTGTAGTATAGTTTTGGGGTGTCGATTCCACAGGGAAACAAGTTAATTATAAAGAAGGTGTAAACTTTAACACAAACGATAAAAGATTAAATGAATCTGAGTTTGTTTAAGAAAAAGGGTAATTGTGTGAATAGGTTTGAAATACAATTAAGAATGACAAGGTTCCAGAAATCCTCCATAGACTCATTGCTCTAATCTTAATTTGATTCAGTTGTTTTTATCTCGATTGCTAGTTTCACATCCCAAACAGACAATCGACATATATTCAATTAAAGCGCAATTATAAATCGTAATGTAATTGTTATGAATTATTCTCTACTTTTAAGCACACATGACCCAACTTATAAATTATCAAAAGACGACGATATATCTAATGACAATACTGCAACAATGGACAAATCTATAAAAGAGGTCTACCAGACTCAATCACATCCAAACAGATACACGTAAGAAAAGCATGACTGAACTTATAGGGAAAGGAAACATGCAATCATCGGATTAATAAAATAATCTACTAAATTAAATTAAAGAATAAAACACAACAATGTTTGATGAAAATAATACCAACTACAACTGAATCAAATAAAGGAAAATAAGAACAACTACACCTAGGAATTCATCCCTTCTCCTTGCTTGGAGATTAGCTGGCCATAGAGCTTATGCCTCCTTGAGTTGCCTCTGGCCTCTCAAAAATCATCCTTAGCTTGCCTCCAAATTTATACTTTCGGATTCCTCCTAAAGGCCCTATGGATTTACTCCTAAAGGCCCTCTAGAGTCACTCTCTAATGATCTCAAAAGATGATCTTAAAAGAGCTCCGATTGGTTCCTTATTTCAGCTGAGCAGAGTGGGTCTTTATATAGGCAAACTCCCGGAACGTTATGTGTTATCTAGCCGATGTGGGATACTGTCCTGGTGCGCTCGATCGCAGCCCGAGTGCGATCGATCGCGGCTTGTGCGCTCGATCGCATATGCGCTGCAGAGTACCTTGCTCGATGTGGGATGTGCACTCGATCGTACTGCTTGTGCGCTCGATCGCAATACAGGCAGCAGTCCATCTTGTCCTTCCAGAAGCATGGGATCTTGGTCTTTTAAGCAACGATCACTTCTTGTTCTCTTTTAAACTCAATGTACCTGAAAATTACATTGAAATAAGTCAGTGGTCCATTAATATTACTTTAGAATTATTAACACATAAAGCCACAATAAACACCGAGATCAATCCTAAAATGCTAACAATTAACCACTGTTGAGAGGCATTTTATGACTCTCATCAGGGTCCCACTATTTTTTCATTAGGGTAAGATTTTGTCCCCACATATATAAGGGTCTTTCACACTATTCTAGGTATTTTATTCATTATTATATCTTCCAAACATTCTTTTTTCCCTCCAAAAATACTGGCTTTAGCATAGGAGGGTTCTCTTGAAAATTAAACTCCAAGTGACTTCACTTTTCAAGTGCTACAATGCTCAGTTGACGTGTGCACGATACTCAGTTGACGTTCGTTGACGTTGTCCATCCATACAAATTTTGACATCAACAATAATTATATATGCACAATTATAAGAATACTCTTAACTCTTACACTCCCATGGTAGTTAGGTCAATTTCCTTTGTTATTTTGATCTATTTTTTCTATCGTCACATATAAGAATATCTTAGGATTGGCTACCATTTTTTATTTCACTTAGGTGAATACATTGAAATAATGACATTAAAGGGAAATTTTTTGGGATATTTATTTTTTTCCTCTTGATCCAGTATTTAGGTCATTATACCAAATCCCTCTTAATTTTAAAATGGATAAAATTATCAATTAAAGGTAGTGTGTAAAAACCGATCAAACCTAATCGATTTGGTTTTATTTTTTTGTCTTTATTTAGTCCAAATCGGTCCTAAAATCCAAAACTCAAAAAATTTTCGGTTCGATCTGAGTTTATTTTTAAAAAACTATGGAACCCGAACCAAACCAAAGCCTATATATATATATATACACACACACACACACATATCCTATTATATAGTATGTATTATGTTTTATTAAATGATATATATGTTACTTTTGTATTGATGTGTTTACCGTATTAAGTTATATCTACTCTTACATAAACAAAAACTTAATATATGAAGAGTAAAAATAAAAAGTAATGAAAACCGCAAACTCGTTGGCTCTCTCCATCTTCTTCAACATGTGTTGTTGTTTTATTGTTGGATGCGAGATATATATTGATTTTATTGTGTTTTATTTATTTTTAGAGTTAAAAATATTAGTTTAATTATAAATCATCAAATTATTTGATTTGGATTTCTAGAGATTAGAAAACCGATCTAAACCGAGTAAAATCAAGTTCGGTTTGATTCAATTTTTTTCTTCATATTATTGATTTGGTTCGGTTCACTCAACAATAGAACCGATCATAATCAATTCGAGTCTGAATTGGCGTAAAACTCGGATCAACCCAAACCTTGCTCATCTGTAATTAGAGGGCAATTAAGTGCCTTTTGGCTGTGATTATTGATTAACGAAATATTTTAGGTAAGTCTTATTGTAACGCTAACACAACCCACTGATTTCCTCTTATCAAAAACAATTCCCTTAATTTTCTGCCTACCCGTAGTTATGCTTTTTCTAAGCTTTAGTTATGTAATTGCCAATTATGCACCGATAATAGTTGTCAGACCAAAACACGTGCCTTTTCCTTTTTTTGTATTTTGGGTTGGAAGATTTTTGAGTAATTTTTATTTTTTTAAAAAAAATATATATTTGAATATTTATGTGATTTTTATGCATGTAAAATACATATAAATTTGAGAGTACAAAACAATATTGAATAATTTTAAGGAATTTTGTTGCGGTGGAGTTTGGGCGTTAAACGCTGTACGGCGGTATCCGCAAAGACTGTTGTTACCATTTGTTAAGCACACGAAATTGATGCTAGCAAGAAGGAAAGGGGAAAAAGTCACGTGGTAATAATCAAAATTATAATAACAAAAAAAAAAAAAAAAACCAAAACGAGAAAAAAAACCAATGTGATACGGTGCACACGTGCAACTGGGTTTAGTTTACTTCTTACTCAGGATTTAGGAATGGTAGGTAATGAACTCTCTCTCTTTCTGTGCAAGAATTTCTCCTCTCTCTCTCTCTCTCTCTCTCTCTCTCTCTGTTCACAAATTTCAAAATGAACAATAATATTGGAATAATATGTAGAAAAAGAAGAGAACCCAGTGATTATTATGCTCTTACCCATGTGGGTAGTACTATTAAAAAGGAAAAAAAAACTGAAAAGAAAATAGAAAATCTCTCTATCCTCTCTCTGTGCAAAGCTGAGGAAGAATCTCTTCTGCATTCTCAGTTACATTCTGCTGTTAAGGTTCCCATGTGGGGAAACCCAACCGCCTTCTCTCATTCTGCTTCCTTTGTCTGTTAGATAATTCTCTTCCAACAATGGGTGAACAAGCATTCTCAGCTATCCACTTTGACAGAACTGTTGAACAGGCTCTCATTTTTTATTTTTTATTTTGCGCTATGAAAATTATGTTTTTGCTGATAATTTTGTTTCTATTTCCACATTGTGTTCTTATTGGCTGCTTTCTTTCTTTTCTCTGTACCTTGTCAGTCTCTTTAGATGTTTCTCTTCTATATTATCTTGATTTAAATGCCATTGTTGGGGTAAATACTGTACAATTAAGTTCTTCTGAAGTTTTGGGATGTTAATTCATCAAAGGTATTTGAAATATTTATATTTTTAACAGAATGGAGGTGCCAATTATGGATGGTGATTATTGGGCTTGGGGGGAGGGGGGGTCAAGGTTTGGTTCCATTTCTGGGTTGTGGGGAGTCTTGTTCATATTGGTGTGTAGAAAAATCATGTATTTCTCTGGGTTTTTGGTTCTAAATATGAACAGTTATATGTTAATTACATTCTAAAATTTGGTGGGTTATTATTTATTTTTTAGTGCAGTAACTTGCTTTCACATTTTCTCTAGTAATTGTTTGTTTATACAATTAGTATTCTACAATTTATGCTTTTAGAGTTTTAGGGACTATAGTGATTCATGCATTGCGCATAAAAATGAAAATTTTAAGTTATTCTTTTATGAAGATCACTACCTGTTCTCTTTCTTATATTAAAATATTTGGATTTGCGGTTAGGTTTTCAAAGGTGCCATTTTCTTTGGCATTTAAGGTTGGCAATTCAGACAAAAAATTAAACAGTGTTTGATGTTAATTACTTTACTTTCCGCAGTTACATGGTCTAAAATTTTAATTTTTCTCTGTATTCAGGATAAATTTTGATTCAACCTCGGTGTTCTTAACCTTTTTAGGCTCACTTAGATTATCATGTATATATGTACATGCATTTGCCGGACTTATGCTATTTGTTTATGCTCCTTTTTCAATTTTTTTGTTCAGTGCAATGTTCTAAAATTTTGATTTTTTTTTTTTCAATTTTGTTATATAATTTATTTGCCAAGAGCATGTCCTTTTTGTATATTCTTAGTGGTAGTCAATGATGTTTTCTAAAACCCCCTTCCACCAAATTGATTGTAATTATTGGCAGGCAATTCTTGCTATAAAGAAAGGCGCATATCTTTTGAAGTGTGGAAGAAGAGGGAAACCTAAATTCTGCCCTTTCAGGCTTTCTACGGTAGGTGGAGCTGACATGCTACTTCATTTCAGTTGTGTGTCATTATTTGCATTTGAGCAGCTGGTTTATCTTTAAGAAAAAATCAAACCAAAAACTGAAGAAGCAACATATTAAAGTACATTATAACTTTTTTGGGTTCCTTTTATTTTCTCTGTGCTTATGAAATGAAAAGAATTTTTCTACGTTGGGGTATCAAATTTGATTTTCACTATAGTTGGAGGCCGAATATAATCTAGTAGGTTGGTGCGCTAGAACTGTTAATTTACTCTATGTGTGCTGGATCGAAAGTTAACGTTTTTTTGTTGAATAAGTTCTTTCTAAAGTATGACTTATGTTATTTGTACATTTATGGACATTATCAGTGAATCTGATAATTTGTTTAATTGTAGAAATTACTGTTTTATGAATACTGCTCATTTAAATGTGAACAGAAAACATTGATTGAATTGGTGAATGAAAGCTATCTCAAACTATGCTTTTAACTGTTTGGGCTATACCGGTGGGAATGAAGGGAAGAGTTGTGTGGTTCACCGTTGACTATTATGTTTGTCAAATCATCAGTTAATTGATGTTGAACTTGCAAAAATGCTTTCATGTTCCATCATTTATGTTTGCTCCAATTAAACTTGGTCCAATCTGATTTATGCTTCCATTTCTCTTTTCGGCTTCTGCTACTTGGTGATATATTAAATTATTGAAACTTTAGTTTGACTTTGGATTCTAGGATGAAAAATACCTGATTTGGTACTCTGGGCAGGAGGAAAAGCAATTGAGACTGAGCTCAGTAACAAATATTATTACAGGGCAGAGGACTGTATGTTATGAACTCTGTTTTCTCTCTTTCAATCACGCTGCTTATGATGCTTCAGCATGACATTTACTCAAAAAGTGTACGATGATTTCATTTATTGTCGGTAAACTTTCAGAGGAAACATCAACCAGATAGGGAGGATCAGTCATTTTCACTTATCTATGCAAATGGTGAACACACACTTGATCTGGTAATTTGAGGAGGTTCTACTTGAACATTTAACTTAGCTGTTGAGTGTACATCTTTTGTTTAGATTCATGGCTTCATTATTTTTTCTCCATCATCTTTTACATAGATATGCAAGGACAAAGCACAGCATGATTCTTGGATTGTAGGCTTGAGAGCCGTAATATCCAATTCTCACCACTCAAGAACGTTCAGTGGTTTCAGGAGCCGTAGAGGGGTGCAAAGTTGCGTCAATAGTCCAGCTGGTTATAGCCGAAGAAAGCATAATTTAGGACTTCAGGAAGATGCTTTTGAATCTTGTCAGGTTTTGAATACCTTACTTTTGTGCTTTATTGGAAAATTTAATTTCTTACGCAGCTTGTAGATATATTTGTATGTGTATATATATGCATGCACAGAACGATTAATTGGCATCAGATCTAATAAAGGCATTTTATTCTTACATTAACTAATTCGGATTATGTATAAATGTTTGTGATGGATGCTTATTTTGTCATAATATATATTATTCAATTGGGCTTACTTCCACATATCAGCCATATTACTTCAAATCCCTTTTGTATGTGTTAATCCTGCAAATGATTAATACGGTTTTCACTTTGTTTCCCCTGTATTGTTCCACTATCATAAAAAATACTACTAATTTATAGTAATTCATACAATTATTTAAATATCTAAATTTTAACAATTTTGCTTTAAAAATTCTATAATTTTATAAATCTTTTTATATGATAAAGATACTTGGGGATGGACAAAAGTGATGTGCACTTAAGCACAAAAAAAAAAAAAAAAAAAAAATCCCTGGAAAAAAATGAATAATCTTTCTGATTTATTCTAGCAAAGAGTAGGAGGTGAAAGTGGTATTTTCTGTTTAGATGGAACCTCCTTTTTTCTTCACTTTTTAGGAAGTTTTGAATAATAATGATGGGGGGTACAATACAAAAAGCTTTTAATTTACAGGTGGCCCAGATCCCCAGATCAATATTCTACCATCTTCCATTAATATTGTAATTTATCTCTATATTCGGATAACAAATAGATTTAAATATTTTAGTAGAATAATAGTATTACATTTTATTTTGATCTCTTTTAATTACTTTTCAAGTGACATTTTTTATTTCTTATGTTAATTTTATGTTACAATGAAAATGACATTGTGTCCCTCTCATGATTAAAGAAACTCTTGTCCTTACTTATTAAACTATTTCTTATGTTAATTTTATGTTACAATGAAAATGACATTGTGTCCCTCTCATGATTAAAGAAACTCTTGTCCTTACTTATTAAACTAATTTGGCTCAGTTATTTTACATCTTGAAGGTACGCAGTTTATGTGGGAGTCCATCTCAGTCTCTTAAGGAGGGCTGTTTTTCCGATGGATTATCATATTCTTCTGATAGCTTTTATGCATCAGAATTAAGTTTATCACGGATGTATAATGCAGCGGATGTCTTAATTCCCAATTCTCCATGTAGTCCAGATAGTCTCAAGAAGTGGGGTTTAAATTATGGAGGCACGGAATTTCCTAAAAATCCATCTCAAAGTTTTCTAATGCCTATTTATGGGTCTCCACAGATAGAAAAGAATGACCTTCTGAAGGATGTCATGATTTGGGGAGAAGGAGTACTTGGAGGAAATATAGGAGGTGTGTTTGATAAGTCTGTTAACCACGGTGAAATTCAGATTGATGCTTTATTGCCTAAATTTGCTAGACTCAACCATGATGTTAGATGTACAGAATATATCTTTAGGAGGGAAACATGCTGCTGTAGTTACCAAACAGGGGGAAGTCTTTTGCTGGGGTGAGGGAAATGGTGGAAAGCTTGGACACAAAGTTAACATGGATGTGAGCTACCCAAAACTTGTTGAGTCCCTTAATGGTGTCGTTGTACAATCTGTGACTTGTGGTGAATATCAAACATGTGCGGTTTCAGAATCAGGTGAACTATATACGTGGGGTGGCAATAATCATGGTAGCGATTTTGTGAGTGAGGTGAGAAATAGAAGCCATTGGTTTCCACATAAAATATCTTGTCCTTTGGATGGTGTTAGTGTTTTGATTGTTGCTTGTGGTGACTGGCATACAGCACTTGTATCGACATCTGGGAAATTATTTACCTATGGAGATGGAACTTTTGGGGTTCTTGGGCATGGGAATCTGAAAAGTATTTCTCAACCAAAAGAAGTTGAATCCCTCAGGGGTTTGCAGGTAAAATCTGTTTCATGTGGACCATGGCATACGGCTGCTATTGTGGAAATAATGGCGGAGCGTTACAAGTACAATGCTATTGGTGGGAAATTATACACTTGGGGAGATGGTGATAAAGGGAGGATTGGGCATGATGATGGAGAGAGAAAGCTTTTACTTACATTCATTGCCCGACTCGTGGACCATGATTTTGTAAAAGTTTCTTGTGGATGAATGTTTACTGTTGCACTTACCAGTTCAGGTACAGTTTACACAATGGGAAGTGCAGTGCATGGGCAACTGGGAAATCCACGGGCAAAGGATAAATCGATCACAGTGGTTGAAGGGAAGCTAAAAGGGGAGCTTGTTAAGGAGATTTCATCGGGATCATATCATATTGCTGTCTTGACAGTAGGAGGTAGTGTCTATACATGGGGGAAGGGTGCAAATGGACAGTTAGGATTAGGTGATACCAAAGATAGAAACTCTCCTACTCTTGTTGAGGCCATGAGAGATAGGCTGGTTGAAAATATTGCTTGTTGTTCAAGTTTAACAGCTGCAATCTGTTTACATAAATCTATCTCTCTTAGCGACCAATCCACTTGTAGTGGATGCAAAATGTTGTTTGGATTTACTAGGAAGAAGCATAACTATCACAATTGTGGTCTTCTATTCTGCAATGCATGTAGTAACAAGAAGGTTATAAATGCTTCATTAGCACGGAATAAAAGCAAACCTTCTCGTGTCTGTGATCCATGCTTTAATCATGTCCAGAAGATCTCGGAGTCAGGCAGGCTATTAAAGCTGGATAATCATAGTCCAAGCCTGCTATTGACTCAAAGGAGGACTTCTTCTCATGAGAAAAAAGAGAGGGGAAAAGTGACACCTAAAAAGGGAATTGGACAGTCGTTTACTGCAGAAAGCCAACCCAGTGAAAAGAAGAACTTGAAAAACCATGGAGAAAAACAGCAGCATCTAGAACCCACTTCATTGTCAAATGGACTGCCTCGATGGGGGCAAGTCTCATGCCCTGTTCTAGGACATTTTCATACAAATGGTTTGCCGTCATTTTCTCTTTTCAAAAGTCAATTATCTTCTGTTGACCCACCATCTTTGCTAAAGGTTCCTTGAGATTCAAAGTCTACGTTTCCTAGTTCTCTGAATGTGGATAAAAGCTTGCCAGAGTCAAATAATATGCTAACTGAAGAAGTTGATAGGCTGAGAGCTGAGGTACATGACTTCCTCCACGGCCCTCCTTTTCTTTGAAAGTTTATAAGTTGATTATCATTGAATGTGTTTTTTTTTTATTTTTTGTGTTTGATCGTTACATATTGAAATCTCAATTGCGTATATGCACATGGTTGCTGAGGAGGCCTTGGCTCAATGGTTAAGGTTGAGGCCCTGGGTCTAAAGGTCCTAGGTTTGAGTGGTGTGTGTGTGTGTTTTACCAATAAAAAGAAAGTATATGCACATGGTTCTTTGTAGACTATTTTTTTTGTCTTGCTAATTGGCAACATCAATTCTTGTGTTTTATTTTCCACCTAATATTCATGAGGTGAGGTTTTAGTGAAGACAAATAAAACATATTCTAAACATCAATGATAGTTCATGTTTTATTTTCCACCTGATATTTTTTTTGTCTTGCTAATTGGCAACATCAATTCTACTCTTTCAGCTAAACTAACTCACAAATAGTATGCGCCATTGCTCTGTATTTAGACTCACTCGATCTAGCAACCAAAGTTTGCTTCATACTCTTCCACGATACTAGATTACCTCCGACAAACACACAATATCTAGTAGTATTCCGATGGAGAGCCTGCCTAATCTGCATCTGTATAACCCTCAACTTGTGTGTGATCATGATTTTGATAAAGTAAACCACGACCAGGAGCACTCTTCAGATATCTCAAAATACGAATAACATCCCAATGACTAGTTCGTGGAGCATCTAGAAACTGACTAACTACACTTGTTGCAAACGAAATATCTGGTCTAGTAACAGTCAAATAATTCAATTTCTCAACCAGTCAACCATACTTTCTTGGATTAGATAATAATTCATCTTGATCAACTGCAAGTTTTGTGTTGGGATCCGTAGGATTATCTATAGGCTTACTCCCCAACAATCCAGTATTACTGAAAAAATCACGAACATATTTACGCTGAGATAAAGATATACCATGACGAGATCTAGCAACTTCGATACTAAAAAAATATCTCAGTTGTCCAAGATCCTTTGTTTGAAACTTGGTACTTAGGAACAGTTTTAGTTTTAGAATTCCCTCGTTATTTCATGTGATCACAATATCATCCACATACACAATCAACAATATCCAATCCGCTTGACTATATTTATCAAAGACAGAATGATTTACACCATATCTAATTAAGCCAAAATCAACCACTACTTCATTGAACTTGCCAAACCATGCTCGAAGAGATTGTTTCAAACCATACAGGGACTTCTTCAACTGACAAACTAACAGAGGCTCCTCCTAGCAACAAATCCAAGAGGTTGCTCCATATAAACCTCCTCTTGTAGAAAACCATTGAGGAAAGCATTCTTGACATCTAACTGATGTAGCGGCCAATTAAACGGAGCCGCCAAAGAGACAAAAACACGAACAAATATAATCTTAGCCACATGAGAGAACGTTTCAGCATAATCAATACCATATACCTGTGTATATCCTTTTACTAGCAGACAAGCTTTCAATCTGTCAACAGTACCGTTAGGATGAACTTTTACGGTATAAACCCAATGACATCCAACAACAGATTTCCCAAACGGGAGAGGAATCAAGTCCCATGTAACATTAGTACTCAAGGCATGCATCTCTTCTTCCATGGCTGCTTTCCCCCCAGAATGAGACAAAACTTCTATAACAGAATTAGGAACAAAGATAGTAGAGACTGAAGCCACAAATAAAGCATATGAAAGAGATAAATGATCATAAGAAACCAAATTAGCAATAGGATGAGCAGTGCATAAACGCTTATCCTTTCGAAGAGTAATAAGAAGATTATCCTCATATGAGGTAGTTAAAGATGGATCCGGATCTGTTAACGAGGAAGTAATTGGTGGAGCAATCAAGACTGGAGGTTTTGAACAACGAGTGTAAACTTGTAGTGGAGATATCGACTTAGGAGGAACTGACGAAAGAGAAACCATAGTAGGAGGAACTGATGAAAGGGAAACCATAGTAGGAGGATCTGACCGTGTAGGGGGCATTGGAATGGGTAATGGAAATGGAAAAGAATCAGCCAGATCAGATACAGAGTGAGAATCAAAATAAAATGGGGTAGTCTCGAAGAATGTAACATCAGTACAAACAAAATACCTTTTTAACGACGGACTATAACACTGATAACACTTTTGTGTGCGAGAATAACCCAAGAATAAACATTTAATGGAGCGAGTATCAAGTTTGTCAATGCGTGGATTAAACTGATGAACAAAACAAATGGACCCAAAAATATGAAGAGGTAATGAAAAGGTGTATCTTTAGGAAATAACACAGAGTTAAAGGTGGCAAAATCTTATTCGACCAGAAAATCCGATCCAACCCAAAAATACATCAAAATAATATGACCTGAACCTGACCCGACCCTAACCCGAGTGACCCGAAACTCGAAATCCGAAATGACCCATATTCAAAATGACCCAAACCCGACCCGAACGACCCAAAACCCGAAGCTACCCAAAAACCCGAAATGACTTGAAAAAATATTTTTTTTTATGAAAAATAATTTGCTTTCTAAAACTGGGATAATAGTTAATTTACTAGTTGTCAAATAAAATAAATTATATCATAATTAATTAATTATTGATTTACATGTGTTGTTATGTATGGTTCAATATTCTATTAATATGAGTAATCTCATTAATTTCAAATAAAAAATCGAGAAGAATAGTAAATTTTGCATTGTTCTTCAAGTTACAATAAAATTTTATTTTTAATTGTCCTGAAAAAAAATAATGGAATAAAGTAATTATATGAAATTTAATCTCTAAAATTTGGTATACGACATTACCAGTGAGAATAACTTTGTGGACCAGTTGTCTAGGATCATTTAAGAATGAATTTTCAGACTAAACCATAATACATATTGCATTAAAAATTAAATATATTATTTAAAAAATTAAGTATTGATTTATTATTAATTAATTTTTATATATTTAAAAATGTAACTCGTTTAGTCCTATTATATGTAAATAAAATACATTTTTTAATTAAGCATAAATATCTATTTTGTTGATCCGACCCGACCCGACCCAACCGACATGACCCGAGATCCGATACGACCTGAACTTGTCCCGACTTGACATGACCCGAGATTGAAATGACCCGACCCGACCCAACCACAACAGAAGTGACCCGTAAACTGAATAATCCGAGACTCAACTTGACCCGACCCGACCCGACCCGACCACAACAGAAGTGACCCGTAAACTGAATAATCCGAGACTCAACTTGACCCGACCCGACCTGTTTGCCACCTCTACACAGTGCGAGGATTTGCCATTAAGAATAAAGGACGATGTATGATTAATTAACATGCAGTAAGAATAGCATCACTCCAAAACAATTTAGGAACACGTATATGAAATAAAAGAGTACGAGTAATATCTAAAAGATGACGATTTTTTCGCTTTGTAACCCCATTTTGTTGAGATGTATGAGAGTAGGATGACTGATGGATGATGCTAGAATTGGTCATGAAAGTAATAAAAGGATTTGAAAAGTACTTACAAGTATTATCACTACGAAGAATTTTGAGAGACGAACTAAATTGGGTTTTCACCTCAGCACAAAAGGCACAAAAAATAGAAAATAATTTAAAACGGTTTTTCATTAAATAAAGCCAGGTGAGCTTGGAATAATCATCCACAAAAGTAACAAAATACCGAAAGCCAAGTTTAGAAGACACACGACTCGAACCCTAAACATCAGAATGTACTAACATATAAGGACTAGACACTCGTTTATTAATGCGGGAAGGAAATGACACATGATGATGCTTACCCAACTGACACGACTCACACTCTAAAGATGAAACATGATTCAAAGTCGGGACTAACTTCTTCAGTGTTTCTAAAGATGGATGATCAAGACGACAGTGAAGCTAGAAAGGAGACAGGTGATGCAGTACAGTAAGGAAGAATAGGAAAGAAACAGGGAAATTATAGATAAATGATCCAAGTCACATGGATCTTCCTAAATCACATGGGAACACTGAACCAAATTACATGGAACAGTATTCCAATTCATATGGACAACTCAACACTCAATCACAGAGTATAAAAAATTGATAATTTAATCTGAATTCATTCATAAGCTGTTGAATAACAAATGAGAATTCCATATATATATATGGGAAAATCCTAACCTAAAGATAAAGATTAAATCCTAAGAAGATAAGATCAACAAATGAAATAACCATGAGAGATAAGCCTAATCCTAATCAAGGAAGCTAACTAAGATAATAATTCTTAATATTTTCAGTTACATAGTTATTCCCATATCCCAAAATTCGTAGATTAAAATCCCTACTTTTAATCTTCCTTGTGTTCCTCATCATTCTCCACTACTTAGAAAGAACTCGACCTCGAGTTGAAGAATGTGCTAGTACCAGGAGTTTCGAGGCGTAGAGAAACAAAGCATAGTCATAAAAGTCTGTGAAAGTGAAAGCACTAGAAGGTGAAAAAAAAATTGCTGGAAACGTTTGTTGCCGAGGTACTTGAAACCAGGTAGGGAGGATAAACTCAATAACAAGGGTAGGTGGATCCATAAGAGCCTCACTTCTACAAGCAAATTTATCTTCCTCTCGAACCGTTTCAACCACCTCAATGTGCCTAGCAAAGTCAACCGCACAAGAAACTGGCTCAACCGGTGCAACCTTCACTGGCATATTTTCTGTCTCATCAACTTCATCTTGGGTTGGAACGAGCTTATATTCTACAATATTCTCTTGTTGCTATGCAGAGTCTTCCTCATCAACGAGCTCTGAGTTATCAAGTTCGGGATCATCTTTCACTGTCACAATATCCGAAGGTTTGCACAATTATTTACATTCTTTCATTGTTTCTTTACATTTTTTCAGTAGGTGGATTAGCTTCTCTCGAACTTGGGAGGAAACTAATGGGTTGGACTTCTATTCTATTACAGGCTCGTTATAGGCATCATACCCATCATAACTTTCGGAATCATGATTTTACTCAACACAACTATGGTAAACAGCTTTAGGAGCATAATAATAATTTTTATAAGTTACTCCTTCATCATCATAAATATAATCACTAATACCATTCAAATCATGGACATCTCGAGAACTAAGCTCATACTCATACACATAGTGGTTCTTCAATTCTTTAAGTTGTCTCTCAGTACGATAAACCCAATATTTAAGTTCCTCATATTCTTCATACATACTCCGGGGAAGATAACGCCAACCATACCTTGTGATATGATCCAGAACTAAAATAGGAAGATACCGTTTGTTAGTTGTGTCCTCATCACCTTGTCACTTTGGATTTCAAGTTATTCAAGCGAGAGTAAGTACTTGAAAGTTGCGCTTGTAGGTCTCGAATATGAATTCTAGTACGATAAGACATAATAGTAAACTAAAATACTTAAAAAATAATAATTATTTTTTTTTCTTTTTCTATTTTTTTTGCAAGAAAAATGTTACAGATAATTACAGTAAAAAAAAAAAAAAAAAAAACCTGGAATTTTTTTTTGAACTGGCTCAGCTCGGGCTCGACTCGGCCTGACTCTCTATTCAAGAATGGTAACGGCGCCGGCGCATGACAATGGCTGGTGGCGGCGGCTGGTGGTGGAGGTTGACGGCAGACAACAAAAGAAGATGTGTTTGGCTACTGTACATGGGATTTTTTTTATGGTGTTTTTTTTTCTTCAAAGGGGAACGAAATTAAGGCTTTGATACCACTTGATGCAGTACAGCAGGGAGGAATTGGAAAAAAACTTGGAAATTAAAGATAGATGATCCTAATCACATGGATATTCCCAAATCATATGAGAACACTTAACCAAATCACATTGAACAATAGTCCAAATCACATGGATAACTCAACACTCAATCATAGAGTATGAAAAAAATGATAATTTAATATGAATTCATTCATAAGCTGTTGAATAACAAATGAGAATCCTATATATAGGGAAAATCCTAACCTAAAGATAAAGACTAAATCTTAAGAAGATAAGAACGGCAAATCAAATAACCATGAGAGATAAGCCTAATCCTAATCAAGGAAGCTACCTAAGATAATAATTCTTAATATTTTGAATTTCATAGTTATTCCCATATCCCCAATTCTTAGATTAAAATCTCTAATTCTAATCTTCCTCGTGTTCCTCAACAACAGGTCAACTGAGCAGACAACAGGTGATGGGACAAGATAAAAATAATAGAGATCGTTGGATTCATGCCCTCCACCAATTATCTTTTGCGTCTTCAGATTCTGAATAAGAACAATTTAGATCTTTTGTAAGCTGACTAACAAATAAGAAATTATACTGAGAAAAAGGAGATAAAGTACGGATGATAAAGTCACAGAAGAACTAGGATGTACAGTACTAATACCACTAGCACTGGTTTTAGATCCATCAGCAAAAATAACATCAAGTAAGGATGATGACTGAGAAAAAGTAGAAAAAACATCAGTAATACTTGACAAATGATCAGTGGCTGTAGAATCAAGAACCTAAGGTTTAGATGAAGAACTACTAGAAGGTAAACAACCAACTGGTGTAACTTTCTGGGTCAAAAGAGTAGTCATGGAAGATGTATAGTGAGCTGCTTTATACTGTAAATACTCATCATATTCAGCTTTGGAAACCGTCTGAGAAGTCGAAAACACAGGATCGAAAGTCACACCATTAGCAATTAGGGGACAACTAACCAAGTGCCAACATGTCTCCCGAGTATGGTGACAGTAATTACATTGACGAACTGAACCCCGACAATCACCACCATAACCAACAAATATACCTTTACTACCAATTTCATGACCATCTCTGCCAATACGACGACTCAGATTACTAAAACCATATCCTCTACTATTACTAACATCAGCTTGACCACCTTGCTAAGCTTGAGTCACCAAAGTCTGAAGCCATAGAAATAACTTTTTTTTTTGAACTGCTGCTTTTGCTTTTGAATTGCCTTTTTTTTTGTTTCCTTTTTTTACTTTTTTTTTTGTACGAATTTATTTATCAAACTTTCTCTGTTACCGGTGAATAGAACTTGAGAACAGTGCCGTGAGAAGTACCCGAGAGTAGTGTCGTGAACGGTACCCATGAAGAGTTTTTTTTTTTTTTTTTTTTTGAGAAGAAAGAAATTTTTTTTATTAGGATTTCAATAGAAATCTTGCTTTGATACCATGTTGAAAATAAAAATTGAAAAGAATTTTGTATTATTGATTGATAATCGGAATACAATTCAACGGTCATATATATATATATATATATATATATAGAGAGAGAGAGAGACTTATGAATATCAAACCTAATAGGACTAAGAGATATAACTAGATAAGATAGACATAAAATAAATAAGATTTAGGAAATCTACTATGACACATACTATGAAGCCTAATTAGGACTCTCAACAAATGTGAGTATTGTAGCATCAAGATGCCACATAGTCTCGTGGTAAAACCTCAGTGGCACTATACCAGTGGCCTAGGTCGAAAATCTCTCCTTTTGCTATCTAGTAATGATTTTCCCATTACCCAGACACAAAAGGAGGAATTATTTGTTTGAAGTTATTGCCCTTTATTTATTTTTTTGATTAAAATAGTAGTTATTTTAAAGCGGTTGAACTTGTTGATTTCATTGACTAAGTCAATTAAAATGCTAGTTTTCTGGTGCTCCATTTCTACTAAAATCACTTCGCTTGTAATAGACCAGGAGTCTTGAAATGCAATGTCAACATGGGAGCCAAAAGATTCAAGAGTGTCAACAAAAAATTGATGACACTTGGTTACTGGCAAAGGAGGAAGCTGCTAAGTGTAACGCAGCAAAAGAAGTTATAAAAGCATTGGCATTAAAGGTATTTTTTTTTTTTTTCAGTTTCTATTACAAGGGTTACTTAACTGCTTTATTTATTTACAGATTTGATGGAAATTTTGAGTCCAGGTTGAACTACATGCACTTTTAAGTTTGTACAGAAGAATGGTAATTTCATATAGCCTCTGCGTCCACATTGATTGTCATCGCACAGAACTAATACATAAGCATGAAGATAATTTGATTTGACATGAGAATGTTCATTCTGTTTATTTATTTATTTCAAGGCCATTTTAATGCATGTCTCAAGAGATGGAAAACCTAAGTTTGCTTTCTGAAATGATAGATCAAGGAGGTAATTTATCAGAAGTTGGCTTAGATAATGTGAAGGAACGCTTTTCTTTTTGATAATCAGTGCAAGCAACTTATAGGTTACCCTTAAATCCTAAAACATAATGTCCAATAAAAATATAAATTTTTATCGCTATTTTTCCCATGATTTTTCCTATTTGATTTCTGTACGTCTTTCATCATCTTCACCATGAGGCCATCTTGATTTTTCTGCACCCACTGCAAACTCTTTTGCGGACCAATTCGACTATGTCTTAAAGAACGTAAGAGAACTTTTAAGAAAGAGAACCTTCACTCTTGCTTGAAATCAGCAGAGTGCTACATTTATGAAAAAATATGTTAATGTCGTCAAATTAAAACAATGCATACTCATGTCTTAAGGCAAGAATCTAGGCATACACACAAATTCCTTGGGCAAGCTAATAATCCTCCTTATCAATTGTGTTTTGATTGAGTTAAATCAATCATGTTGTAGCACTATTGACTTAGATGTGGTATATGATCCTATGATTTCTGTACTGTCTTTATATTGAAAATATAGATAGAATATTACACGAATTAAGAAATCTATTCATTATGGTGATTTTCTGTTTCTCAGAATGAATAATATTCCATATTTGTTTCTTTAGCTTCATTGAAGTGAAGATGACATTGCAGAAATTTACTAATTTGATTATTTCCCTAAGAGTCCTTGATACGAACTTTATTGTGCAGCTTCATAAACTGAAAGAGAAAGTCTCTGCTAGAAAGGAAACAAAAAATGGGATTGATGCCAGTCTGTCCCAAGTCACGCCTGTACATACTGATAGCTCTGCTCTTGAGCATCCTATGCCTGCAGCTACTAGTTTACCTTCGAAAGTTAAATTACCGAAAGAAAGACAAGGGGATAGTCTTTCTAGCTCTCCTATTGTTTTCTCAGATAAGTTAAAATCAATGTATGGGAGAGATGTGTACCATGAGAACGATAGATCACTGGAGACTTCACATTTAAGAAGAACAGAACCTCAGCAAAACAGTACTAAAGCTTCAAAACTTGAATGGGTTGAAGAATATGAACGTGGTGTGTATGTTACTCTCACAATCTTGCCAAGCGGTCAGAAGGGGCTAAAGCGAATGAGATTTAGGTAATACTTAATAATTCCAATCATATTATAGTTACAGCCATAAGGATTCCAGTGTGCTTCTAATTGAAAAAAATTCTTGTGATTTGTACAATTGATTTTTTATTTTATTTTCTTTTTTTGAGTCTTGAATCATTGTCTTCTTCGATCGCTTTCGCTATGTTTTCAGTTACTCCTTTCAGTTTCGTTCAATGCACTTGTCTGCGGCATCATAGTTGTTTTATCTGAATTTTCTTTAAATTTTTAAAAGACATGTTTGGCTGTGATTTGCAGTCGAAAGCAATTCACAGAGAAGGAAGCGGAGCGATGGTGGGAGGAGAATCAGGTTGTAGTTTATGAGAACTATGGCATTGAAGGGTACACTAACTCAAATGATAATCAGTTGAGGAGCTGAATTTTACTTTCCCCTTATGAGCTTAGTTTGCATTGGTTCCGAGATGGTACAGAGCCACTAATAGTGAGTCCACAGGATAAATAATTTCTTCTTGTCTGATATTCTCATCCATCTTAACAACTAGCTGGTGGATGAGGTCAGAATTTTTAGTAGTTATATGGTAAATGATGAAATTTTCCTGTATTTCATATCGAGTCTTTTGCCTATGTTATCCTTTGTATAGTAATTAATCAATAAAATGCGCCTTCATGTGCATTGGTTCCGAGACGGTACAGAGCCACTAAAAGTGAGTGCACAGGATAAATAATTTCTTCTTGTCTGATATTCTCATCCATCTTAACAACTAGCTGGTGGATGAGGTCAGAATTTTTAGTAGTTATTTGGAAAATGATGAAATTTTCTTGTATTTCATATCGAGTCTTTTGCCTATGCTATCCTTTGTATAGTAATTAATCAATAAAATGCGCCTTCATGTGCAGGTGTATTGCTTACTCTCTTTTCTCTTACACCATTTTCATCAAGCTTTTTTCTCCTTTGAGAAGGAACATGAACATAAGCAACAAAAGGTATTTGTTGAGTAGGTGTGAAAATGGAAGTAGATTAGATCATCGTTATAGATAAATAAAAAAAAAAAAAAAAGCATATACGGCTCATTTGGCAAGTCAACTAATCCTACTTGTCATGATGTGACTTCCACTTGTCTTAAAGATCTTAAGGATTTTCTAAACTTTTATCCCTCAAAACCTTTTGACTCTACCTTTTTGCTTTTCATTGTAATGAGATTGATAAAGGTAATCAAAAGAAATGGTAAAACAGTAATCAAAACAATTGCACAAAAATAAAAGAAATAAGAATTACGTGGTTCGGTTGGTTAGGTCTAGTCCACGGGAAAGAAGAGATAAATTCATTATCAAAGATGAAGAATACAAAAGTCAGCTGTAAAGTCTGTGCTTCCAAACTTTAACTAACGTCTTTATATATAAGTTACAAAACAAAATATTTCAAGCCGAAGCGAGTCCTCGGGTTGAACTGGAATGCAAGACATCTCAACAAATCTACACATTGGTTTGTATCCCCAAACCGCACAACCAAAATAAATCCTCCTTGTTGTTCTCTCCACAAATGCTCCTTAGGGCAATCAATCAAACACTACGAACATCAACCAAGTCCAATCAATGCTTAGACTTGTTAACTGTAACTGGCTTAGTCAACATATCAGCTGGATTCTCTGCCGTAACAACTTTCTTTACTTTGATGATTCCTTGAGAAACATCTCGAAGAAAATGATACCAGACATCAATGTGTTTGGTTCTCTTATAATACATACGATTTTTAGTCAAATGTATAACACTAGCTATCATCGAACACATCAAAAACCTTTTTCTATAGGCCAAGATCGCCAACCAAACCTTTCAACCAAATAACTTCCTTCATTGCTTCCTTCTCTGCCTCAGTTGTAGACAAAGCAACTGTCGACTGTAAAGTAGCTCTCCAACTAATAGTATAATCTGAAGCCACATAACTAGTAATAGAAGAACATAGGCCACAACGTTTATCAAAGACTAAACCTACATCTGTAGTGCCTTTAAGATACCGAAGTATCCACTTCACAACGTGGCAATGAACCCTACCTGGATGGGCTATATATTTTCTCACAAAACTAACTTTTTGTGAAATGTCTAGATGGGTGCAGACCATAGCATATGTTGGAGTTTGTCAAAGGATTAAACGGGAGATGGAAGAATGAAGTTCAGCATGTTAAAGGAGTGCACACCAGTGTGCGCCGCAGCCCAGCTCTTCCTAGGCTGCGGTGCCCAGCATAGAGGATGCCTAGAGGAGGTGTGCGCCACGACTCAGCCTCCCCCATGCCGCAGCGCCCAGAAAGGTGAGGAGTAGAGGAGATTCAGCTCTGCTCTAGGCCGCAGCTTGCTCTGTTCTAGGCCGCGGCTTGAAGGCACATTGATGCACATTGGTTCAACCTTTGTAAGGTGCGTAGATGCATGTTCAATACACATAGCATTACTTACGATTGATGGAGGGCTAAGGTTGATTGGTCCTCAAGATCTAAGGGTGGATATTGACCCTCAAGATTGGTCAAGAAGTTGGTGCACTATATAAAGGGTCACCTAGCTTCAATCTCAAGAATATATAACACATTGTGACATACAAGTGATTATCATACAAGAGAGTTAAAGTGCAAGTGTGAGAGTGCAAAGACACAAAACACAGAGAGGCACTAGAATAGATCTCAAAAGAAAGGTTGGTTGTAAAGAGAGAAGTAGTATAGATTGTGGGTAGAGTGCTTTTGTAATAGTTCTATCACTTTATTTCTTCTCTTCTTGATTCTTCAAGAACTTGGGTTTCTTGGAGTGGAGTTGCTGTAACTTGTCAGAACTCATTGGTTTAGTGCAGAGAGTTCAGAGGAACTCACGGGGACATAGGCTATTGTTGAACCTTGATAACAAATTACTTGTTCTTTTCTTTCTTGCTTTGGTTGCTGTATTTGTTTGTACAAGTCATTCTAGACTTGGGTGTTTGGAAGACCATCACCTGGGCATCTTAAGAGGTGGTTTCCCAACAGTGGTATCAGAGCTTGCACAGCTGGGTATCGGAGCAAGAACAGAAGGTATTGGAGCAAGACTCCAAGAATTAAAGAACAAACTTCTTGGGTGATTCAAGAACGGAGTAAAGATCAAGATCAGATTGTGTTCTTGACGGTGATTCAAGAACGGTGTTGAGATCAATCTTCGATCATGTTCTTGAGGTTTAGAAGAAGTTAGAAAGCATTTGTGGGTGCTACACAAATTTGGGATCATCTCCGCAAGATGAGTTCAAATTTCGTTGTTGAGAAGTTTGATGGAAAGGGAGATTTTTCCCAGTGGAAGTGGAAGATCAATGTTGTTCTTATGCAACAGAAGGTGGACTTAGCTATTGGAGAAGATGATGCTTTTCCAGCAAGTATCATGGAGGACCAACGGATTGAGATGAAGAAGATGGCATACAACACCATTTTCTTGCACATGTCGGATAGTGTCACAAGGGAGTGCAGAGACTCGGAAGATCCTGCTGTCATATGGAAGAAACTAGATGAGTTATTTCTTACCAAAACTCTCCCTAATAAGATTTATCTTCTTAAAAGAATATTTTCTTTTAAAATGGATCCTAATAAAGAGATGCAAGATAATCTTGATGTGTTTAACAAACTAGTTCAAGATTTGGCTAGTTGTAGTATAAAGTTCCCGGATGAACAATTGGCTGTTATTTTGTTAAATTCTCTTCCTGATTGTTTTGAGAGTTTGATTAATGCTATTGAATATGGAAGAGATACACTAACCAAGGAAATTGTGATCAATACTATAAGGGCTCATGATTTCAAAGCCAAGTTGAGGGAAGCATCAAGTGGAGAAGGGCTGATCATTAGAGGAAGGCCAATAACTAGGAATGGTAGTAGCAACCATGGCAACTACTGGGAGAAATCAAAGAGTAGAGGGCAAAGCCATGGGAGAGCACATTCCAAACCAAGATTTGGAGGAAAAAGGTGCTTCTACTGCTACAAGGAGGTTCACTTCAAGAAAGATTGCAAGAAGAAGTTGTGGGATGAGAGAGGGAGAAGCCATACCAACAATGGAGAGGCTTTGGTTGCCAAACGAGAACAACAAGATGATGTTCTTGTTGTGTGCTCAAATGTGAGAAGGAGGCAAGGCAGCAAGAAATGGATCCTGAATTCCGGGTGCACTTATCATATGTGCCCTCACAAGGAATGGTTCAAGAATTTCAAGGAAATCAATGATGGAAGAGTTTTCTTAGGGAATGACAATTCTTGCCAAGTGAGGGGGATATGAGACATCTAGCTGAGGATGTTTGATGGAGTTACAAGGCTGCTACAAAATGTAAGATATCTCCTGGATTTGAGGAGGAATTTGATCTCATTGGGGCAGTTGGATTCCATGGGGTATACATACAAGGCAGAGGGAGGAAAGATCAAGGTGACCAAGGGATATTTGGTAGTGATCAAAACAGCAATAAAAGATGGACTCTATGAGATGATCGGAGAGACAGAAATCAAGAATCAAGCAGCAAGCTTGATGGTTGAGATGGATAGGGCAGCCCTTTGGCACACTTGCTTGGGACATATGAGCAAAAAGGGCCTGCAAGTTCTTAGCAAGAATGGTCTACTTGGTGGTGACAAAGTAGAGAAATCGGATTTCTGCGAGTGTTGCGTTCTTGGGAAGCAACATCGGGTCAACTTCAACACCGGAGTGCACAAGTCTAAGGACATTCTTGACTACATTTATTCGGACCTTTGGGGACCAGCAAGAACACCAACACAGGAAGGTAACTTTTACTTTTTGTCTTTAATTGAAGTTATTCAAGAAAAGTTTGGGTTTATTTGCTTAAAAATAAATCAGATGCTTTGAATAAATTTGTGGTGTGGAAAAACTTGCTGGAGACTCAAATGAGTAGGGTAGTTAAGGCTTTACAAACCGATAATGGCTTAGAATTTTGCAATAAGGATTTTGATAAATTCTGTGAGTTAAATGGCATTCTAAGACAAGAACGGTTGTAAAAGCACCTCAGCGAAATAGAGTTGCTAAGAAGATGAATAGAACCCTTATGGAAAAGGTTAGGTGCATGTTAATTGGGTCCGGTTTACCAAAATATTTTTTGGGGGAAGCTGTGTCCACTGCTACATACTTAGTAAATAGATCACCTTCTAGAGCTTTAGAGCTCAAGACTCCTATGGAGATGTGGAGTGGGAAACCCCCTGAGTTAAGCAACCTTAGGACTTTTGGGTGTGCTGCATTTGCACATCAAAAGGATGATAAACTTAACCCAAGGTCTAGAAAATGTGTATTTCTAGGGTATGGTGATGGGGTTAAAGGGTATAGTTTGTGGTCCTTAGAACCAAAACGAATGAAACTAATAATAAGTAGGGATGTTATTTTTAATGAATTGTTATTTTCCTACTTGGAGAAAACTAACCTTGCAGGGGCTAGTGAGTAAACCAGTCTGAAATTTGTGGAGCATCGCATCAAGGAGAATTCAGTTCAGGTAGAGCAAGGAATGAAAGAGGGTTCAGACCAGGTAGAGCCCATTGATGAAGGCCAAGCTCAAGAAACTCAAGAAGAGGCTGAACTGGAAGGGGTTGATGCAGTAAGTCAGAATGACTACCAGCTCACAAGGGACCGAGAAAGGAGGGTGGCTAGACCACCTTTGAGATATGGGTTTGCGGATGCTAATGTAGCAGCTCCTTGGACAGAAGGAGAGGTTGAACCAGAAACTTATATGGATGCCATGGAGTGTAAGGATTCGTCAAAGTGGCAGCTAGCTATGGAGGAAGAAATGGATTCTTTGAAGAAGAACAACTCTTGGGAATTGGTGCCCAAACCAGAAAAACAAAGAGTTGTGGATTGTAGATGGATCTACAAGATCAAAGAAAGGAACACTCCAGGGGATGAAGTCCGGTATAAAGCTAGGCTGGTGGCGAAGGGGTTCATTCAAAGAGAAGGCATAGATTTCACCAAAAATCTTCTCACCCGAAGGTTATGAGGAAGGAAGGCAGGGAGATTTGGTGTGTCAATTGAAGAAATCTCTTTATGGCCTGAAGCAATCACCTCAGCAATGGAATAAGAGGTTTGATTCCTTTGTAACCTGCCTGGGTTTCATGAAGAGCTACTATGATTCATTCTTGTATTGCAAGGGGAACAAAGTGGAGGAAGTGGTGATCATCCTCATCTATGTTGATGATATATTGCTGGTTGGGAGCAGCATGGAGAGGATAGAAGAATTAAAGTCTCAACTCAGTGAAGAGTTTGAGATGAAAGATCTTGGCCATGCACAGAAGATCCTTGGGATGAATATAATCTGGGAAAGCGAGAGAAACAGATTAAAGATTTCTCAGACTTCTTACATAGAGAATGTTGGGAAGCCACCTTGGATGATGCCCGAGAGGTGATCTTCCAAACACCCAAGTCTAGAGTGACTTGTATAAGAAAAGTAATAGCAACCAATCAAAGCAAAAAAGAAAGGAACACAAGAAATTTGTTGGTGAGGTTCGGCAATATGCCTACGTCCCCGTGAGCTCCTCCGAGCTCTCTGCACTATCTTATCAATGGAGTTCTTTACAATCAGCAACACCCTTCTAAGAACTCACAGGTTCTTGAAGAACAAAAGAAGAAGAAGAAGAAAGTGATAAGAACTAACCCTGGAATTTTCCCAAGAAAATTCCTCTTACAAGCCCTTGAATCCCTTTCTATTCTACTCTCTCTTTCTAAACAACTAGCTTCTCTACAAAATCTCGCTTGAGTTTAGTGTCTTTGCACTCTTATAATTGATCTCACTTTCAATCATAAGTTATTCCTTACACTTATGTTATTATCACTTTTGAAGCTAGGTGACCCTATATATATAGTATACCAACTTCTTGACCAATCTTGAGGGTCAATATCCACCCTTAGATATTGAAGACCAATTAACTATGGCCCTCCATCAATCCTAAGTGATGCTGTGTGTTTTGAACATGCCTCACGCACCTAACAAAAGGCTGTACCAAATGGACCATGTGTGCCTTCAAGCCGCGGCATGAAGAAGGGCTGAAGCACCTCCTTTTATCACCTTTCTGAGCGTTGCAGCCTGGGGGAGTCTGAGCCGCGGCGCACACTAGTGTTGAGCCTCCTCCATGCTGGGCACCGCGGCCTGACCTAGTGTGCACACATTCTTTAACATGCTGATCTTCTTCTCCCATTTGAACCTTAGACAAACTCCAACAGAGAAGATGATATCTAAGTTCTCTATGGAAGATAGCAAACAAGTGAAGGTTCCTCTTGCTGGTCATTTCAAGTTCTCTAGTGATCAATATCCGAGATCCGAGGCGAAGAATAAGGAAATGGAAAAGGTCCCTTACTCTAGTGCGATTGGTTCAGTCATGTTCATGATGGTAAGCACTAGACCTGACATTGCTCATGTAATGAGTGTCCTCAATAGGTTTATGAGTAATCCCGAAAAAGAGTATTGGCTTGGGATGAAGTGGTTGCTGAGGTACTTGAGGGGAAGCCCAGAAGTAGGGCTGATTTATGAGAAGAGGGGTAAGTCCATCTGTCTTAAAGGTTATGCGGATTTAGACTATGGAGTAGACCAGGATAAAAGAAGATCGATTACCTCCTACTTTTTTAACTTAAACGGATGTTGTATAAGTTGGAAGGCTCAGTTACAGCCGGTGGTAGCACTCTCAACAACCGAGGCTGAGTATATAGCGGCAACGGAAGCCATTAAGGAGGCTATGTGGTGCAAACGGTTGTTGGAAGAGTTGAAGGTCCTGAAAGAGCAAGTTGTGGTGTATTCGGATAGCCAAAGTGCATTGCATTTGTGCAAGAATCCAGTATTCCATGAGAGGACAAAGCACATGAATGTTCGGTACCATTTCATTCGGGAAAATGTTACGAAAGGACGCATCCATGTGGACAAGGTAGCCACGGAAGAAAATCCCACTGATTTAGGTACCAAAATTCTACATCTAAGCAAGTTTAATCATTACCTTGGACTACGTAGGATTGGAGTCGGTTGAATGATGACTCAAGATGAGTTTGGATCTGAAGTTCTCTGCACAATAGGTTCGGGTTTAATCGCTTAGACAAAGGTAGAGATTGTTGGAGTTTGTCAAAGGATTAAACGGGAGATGAAAGAATGAAGTCCAACATGTTAAAGGAGTGCACACCAGTGAGCGCCGTGGCCTAGCTCTTCCCAGACCGCGGTGCTCAGTATGAAGGATGCCTGGAGGAGGTGTGCACCGGGGCACAGCCTCCCCCATGTTGCGGCACCCAGAAAGGTGAGGAGTAGAGGAGATTCAGCCCTGCTCCAGGCCGCAGCTTGCCCTGTTCTAGGTCACGGCCTGAAGGCACACTGATGCACATTGGTTCAACCTTTGTAAGGTACGTAGATGCATGTTCAAAACACATAGCATCACTTAGGATTGATGGAGGGCTAAGGTTGATTGGTCCTCAAGATCTAAGGGTGGATATTGACCCTCAAGATTGGTCAAGAAGTTGGTGCACTATATAAAGGGTCACTTAGCTTCAATCTCAAGAATATATAACACATTGTGACATACAAGTGATCATCATACAAGAGAGTTAAAGTGCAAGTGTGAGAGTGCAAAGACACAAAACACAGAGAGGCACTAGAATAGATCTCAAAAGAAAGGCTAGTTGTAAAGAGAGAAGTAGTATAGATTGTGCGTAGAGTACTTTTGTAATAGTTCTATCACTTTCTTTCTTCTCTTCTTGATTCTTCAAGAACTTGGGTTTTGTTGCGCGTTTATTTACCTAAATTAATAAGAAAATAATCACACTCGTTTTACTTGCAAGTGCACAAGGTCAACAGTAGTATAGTGTGCGAATGCAAGATCATCTCCACAGGGATTGGTGAATTTCGGTTTTAGAATTAGTTTCTTAGTAAAAAAGTTTGAAAATTGTTGAGTGTGATTTAATAATAATAAAGACATAGGGCTTTGATATCTACCACTAGTCATACTTTTCCAATGTGTAATGTATCAGTGCACTAACCTTATCATGTATACCTAATGGTCGCCAACCTAAGGACATGGTATCTACTCCTTAAGGTATTGATTTCCCTAAGCAACGAGTTAGGCATGGTATCTACTCTAACTCTTTTCTTTCTTGAGGGATTCAACATGGTATCTATTGAGTTGTTCCTAAAGAAAGCATAAGGGCTGTGGAAATCGAAAACCACATGAGACCTAGGGCATGGTATCTACTCCCGGTTTCCCATGTTGATTAACCCAAGAATCCGGTGTGGATATCTTTTGTTACTATTGTTAGACCCAGGACTCGGTCATCCAAATTGATCTAACTAACCAATCCATACGACATGCATACGTTTGGCCATACACATACATATGAAGAATTTAAATAAACACAAACATTAATCAAGTTAAGCAACATAATAAAGGCTATTTGCAAAGATAATCAATGAATTAATATATGGGAAAGCATGACTAGGGCTTCAATCGAGCCCTATAAAGAGTTAGTTACACATGTTGTCTAAGATAAACATCATATATAAACTAAACATAAAGGGAAGAATAAACCCGAGAGAAGAGGAGTCAATTCTCTCCCAAAGCTTATAACTCCAAGCGAAAGTAAAAGATAAAAGAAGTGATCTCTAAGAAGTTCTTCGATGATTTGTGTGTGCTTTACAGGTCTATTTATAGGGCTTGAGTAGTCCTGGAAGACTCTGGAAACCCTAATTTCCAAAAACACAAAACCTACTCTATTTCAAAAACTGGTTCTACTGTTTTACTGTTCACGCCCATACATGTGCGCTCGATCGCAAGTGCTGCACTCGATCTTTCTTGTATGCAAATGTTGTGCCGATTATCTACCTAAATTAATATGCAAATAATCGTACTCATTTTACTTGCAAGTGCACAAGGTCTGTGGTAGCACAGTGTGCAAGTGCGAGATCATTTCCACAGGGATTGGTGAATTTCTTTTTAGGACTAATTTCTTCAATTTTGAAAAGAGAAATAATAGTTGATTATGAGTGAATAACAACAATGAGAATACAGAACTACAAAATCCACCCTAATTATACTTTCCCACTAAGTAAAGTTTCAATGTTCTAGCCTTATCATGAATATCTAATGGTTGCCAACCTAAGGGCTTGGTCCACACCTTAGGCTATTGATCTCCCTATGCAACGAGTTAGGCATGGTGTATACTTTAACTCCAAATTTGGTGCCTGGACAATAAAAGGGAAAAAAGTAGTATTAGAAGGCACAAAAGTGTCAAATAGATCTGTGTACTTACTTTGATGCTTTGGATAGGCCTATAAGAGGTGCACAGTTTCAATGATGTCATCAGTAACATCTTCAGATTTTGGTTCAATATCTGATCCTTTGAAATAATGGGTGAGGGTGGTCTCCAATGGATCAATATGTTGGTCATGAAAAACTTGTTCAACAACACTTTGCTTTTGTTTACTTAGCTCTTTAGCTATTTGTTCCACTTGTACTTCCATTATTTGAATGACTTGTTCGTGCCGTGTAGTGGTTTGTCTTATCTCAGTTCGAAATTGCCTTTCTTCTGCCATAAACTGATCTTGTGAGGTCATCAATTGTTGTTGCTTAGTTGCCAACTACATCACAAGACTCTCTAGGTCACTTTTCTTTGATTCGGGAATTGAGTGAGCTGCTTGTTGGAAGTTTCTTTGTTGCCGTTGAAGGTTCCATGCATTTTGATCGTTGCTCCATGAGAAGTTGGGGTGGTTTCACCATTCTGGATTGTATGTATTTGCATATGGATCGTAGTTGTTTGGTCCCACATAGTTTGCTTGCTCTCGATCTGCAGATGAATATAAAGGGCAAGTTTCAGTAGTGTGATCAAAACGACTACAAATAGCACATACCCGGAGTGGTGTAGCTTGTGGTTTAGGTGAGGCAATCCGAGCAATCATGACTTCTACAAGCATATCTACCTTTCTTTCCATATCATCCACCCAATTTGGAAATCCACAATTTGAGTTTACTTTATTCATGCCCTTGCTCTTTACTTCTTGCTCTATATTAAGTGGGAAAAAGATTGGAATTTTGGATCGAAGCCCTTGCATGAATCAATGGCAGATATATGAATGCAGCAGTCAAATACTGCTGCTCGGATGACTTTCTGCCTCAATTGCACTCAATCACACAAGAGAGTGCACTCGATCGCAATTGGTACAGAGGGCTCTCCTGGTGTACCTAAAACAGAGAAAGAGAAATTTATTAAGGTTTTTTAATGAAGAAAAAACTAAGATAAACACAATGATTAAGAATTGAATAGAAAGGAAATAACAATAATTAAATTAAATGAGAAGTTAATTCTAAAAAGAAATTTAGTGCAATCCCCGGCAACGGCGTCAAAAACCTGTTATGCCAATTATCTAGCTAAATTAATATGCAAATAATTGCACTCGTTTTACTTGCAAGTGCACAAGGTCTGTGGTAGCATAGTGTGCAAGTGCGAGATCATTTCCACAGGGATTGGTGAATTTCTTTCTAGGACTAATTTCTTCAAATTTTGAAAAGAGAAATAATAGTTGATTATGAGTGAATAACAATAATGAGAATATAGGACTACGATATCCACCCTAATTATACTTTCCCACTAAGTAAAGTTTCAATGCTCTAGCCTTATCATGAATATCTAATGGTTGCCAACCTAAGGGCTTGGTCCACACCTTAGGCTATTGATCTCCCTATGCAACGAGTTAGGCATGGTGTATATTTTAACTCTTTTTTTTTTCTCTGAAGGGATTCAGCATGGGTGTATACTGAGTTGTTCCTTAAGAGAGCATGAGGGCTGTGGAGATCGGCAACCACACAGGACCTAGGGCTTGGTCTGCTCCCGGTTTCCCATGTTGATTAACCCGAGAATTCGGTGTGGATATCCATTGTTACTAATGTCGAACCCAGGACTCGATCATCCAAATTGATCCGACTAACCTATCTATACCACATGCATATGTTGATCAGGCACACACATACGAGGAATTTAAATACAAACAGGTATTAATCAAGTTAAACATTCAGACAGGACTATAGCAAAGATAGTCAATGAATAGATATGTGGAAAAGCATAACTAGGGCTTCAATCGAGCCCTATAGGTGTTTAGTTACAAATGCTAAGTAGAATAAACATGCTAAACATTATGAAAATAAAAACTAAAAACTAAAACCGAAGAAGACTCGGGAGACGAGTCATCAATTCCTCCCCTAAGCTCTCTACTTCAAGTCTAGAACAAAAGATTAAACTAAAAGGAAGATAGGATCCCTAAAAGGGATATATGTTTTCTGTGTTTTACAAGTCTATTTATAGGGTTCTAAGGACACTTGGAAACCCTAATTTCCAAAATAGGGCCCTAACCCTAATTTCCAAAACAGCTGCTGCACTCGATCACCCTTCCTGGTGCGCTCGATCGCACTCTAGATAGTATATGCTCCATGTTTTCCAGTTTTCTTCCTTTTAAGCTCCAAAAACTTCCAAAATGCTTCTTTTTCTTCATAGACCTATAAAAACCATGTAAAACACAGAAATGAAGTAAAATGAACTAAACTAACATAAACTAGGGCTTAACAAATGTAAATTAAGGGGCTTAAATATGAATATTTAAGCTCCTATCAGTGAACGATCGCATGTGCATGATCGAATATTTAAGCTCCTATCAGCGAACGATCGCATGTGTGCTCGATCGCATGCAGTAGTGCGATCGATCGAACTTTGACCAGAAGCTGCTCCAGGATTTCCAGGCTTCTTCCTTTAAGTGCCAAAACTGCTTCTTTTTCTCTAAGACCCTATAAAAACATGTAGAACACACAAATGAAGTAAAATGAACTAAATTAACATAACTAAGGACCTAACAAATGTAATAAGGGGGCTTAAATATGAATATTTAAGCACCTATCAGGTTTTTTGGAGTGGAGTTGCTGTAACTTGTAAGAACTCATTGGTTTATTGCAGAGAGTTCAGAGGAACTCACGGGGACGTAGGCTATTACCGAACCTCGATAATAAATTGCTTGTTCTTTTCTTTCTTGCTTTGGTTGCTGTATTTGTTTGTACAAATCATTCTAGACTTGGGTGTTTGGAAGACCATCACCTGGGCATCTTGAGAGGTGGTTTCCCAACAGCATACATAATACTCCTAACTGAACTAGAATATGGAACACGAGACATGTGCTCCTCCTCTTCACTCTAAGGTGACTGTGAAGCTGAAATCCTAAATTGTGATGCAAGTGGAGTATTCATTGGTTTGCAATCCTGCATTTTGAAGCGTTCAAGCACCTTCTTAATGTACTTCTTCTGTGACAAGCACAACTTTCCTGCTTTCGTACCTCTGTGAATCTCCATCGCTAAAATCTTCTTCGTAGCACCTAGGTCTTTCATCTCAAATCCTTACTAAGTTGATTTTTCTAACTATTAATCTTAGATATGCTTTTGGCAGCAATACGCATATAATCCACATAAAGAAAAAATAAACAAAATAACCATTTGACAACTGTCCATTGCTAAAATCTTCTTCGCAGCACCCAGGTCTTTTATCTCAAATCCTTACTAAGTTGCTTTTTCAAACTATTAATCTTAGATATGCTTTTGGCAGCAATACACATATAATCCACATAAAGAAAAAAATAAATGAAATAACCATTTGACAACTGTTTATGGTACACAACAATTATAATTATTCCAAGTGTAACCATGACCAATCATGAAATTGTCAAACCTCTTGTACCACTCTGTCTAGGGGACTATTTTAGACCATACAAAAACTTCTTCAGCTTGTAAACATGATCTTCTTTACCCTCAATGACGAACCCCCTCTCGCTAACTCATGTAGATAGTCTCCTCAAGCTCACCATGTAGAATAGTAATCTTGACATCAAGCTGTAAATCATATAAAGCAACCATGGCAAGTAGCGCGCGAATCAAGCTATGCTTTACTACTGGAGAAAACACTTAATTGAAATATATTCCCTCTTTCTGACTGTAGGCTTTTGCAACTAAGCATGCCTTGCATCTAGCATCTTCAACCCTTTGGATTCCTTCTTTTTTCTTGAAAACCCTTTTGCACCCAACAATCTTCTTACTCTTAGGAAATTTCACTAAGTCTCAAGTCTGGTTCATACGAAGAGACTCAATCTTTTTAGTCATGGCAACAACCCATTTTGCAGATTCATTACGCATAGCAGCGTTTGAATAAGTGGAAGGTTCTTAAATACTAAAATCATTTACTAAAATAAGTGCATATGCTACCAAATCTGTTTATATTTTTGAGGTGGTATTATCTATCTTCTTGGACTATCAAGAGCAATATTGTAAGGTCACTTAACCTTACTTGAATCAGAATTCTGCACATCAACTACCTCGGGCTGATTATGGGTACCTCTTGGCACTCTATGTGAAGGCTGCACCTCAAGCTCCATGTTCTCATTGACCCCTATTCATTATCTCTAGACTTAGCAACATCCTTCCTAGGAATAAGCATGAGTGACTCATCAAAAGTAACATCCTGTTGACTATGAACTTTGGTGATTTGGGATCAAGATGTCACAATCTATATCCCTTCACCCCACTTTGATATCCTATAAGCAAGCACTTCTTTGCTCTAGGTTTAAGCTTTCTATCATTAACATGATAATAAGCAAGACAACCAAATATCTTTAAATCAGAATAATCAGAGGGAGAACGGTTCACCAAGTGGCATGTTGTGTTAACAGCTTCAACCCAAAATTCTCTCCCCAAACTAGCATTAGAGAGCATATAACATGCTCTCTCCAAGAGTGTCCTGTTTATACGCTCTGTAACTCAATTCTGCTGAGGAGTTTTTCCGACTCTCATATGTCGATCAATCCCTTCATTTGCGCAGAACTCATTAAATTCGCCCCCCATAAAACTCTAAACCATTATTTGTTCTAAGATGCTTGATCTTCTTCCCTATCTAGTTTTAAATCAAAACTTTCCATCTCTTGAAAATTTCAAAGACACACTCTCCTGCTTCAGAAAATAAATGCAGACATTTCTTGAAAAATCAGCAATGAAAGTCAGAAGATACTGTGCACTTCCTTTAGATGGTACCCTAGAAAGACTCCAAAGATTTGAATGAATGTAATCCAATGTACTATTGGTCGTGTGGTTGGTTGTACTGAATTTAACTCTACACTGCTTCCTGAAGACACAACAATCATAGAAATCAAGTGTACCATTGTTCTAATTTAACTCTACACTGCTTCCCAAAGACACAATACTCATAGAAATCAAGTGTACCAATGTTCTGCCCACATAACAAACCACATTTGCTCAAAATTGTATGCCTCTCTCACTTATGTGACCTAACCGCATATACCACAATCTGGTAGTGTTTGAATTTGTAGAGGATGACACATCTGCAGAACTTGTAATTGTAATTCCCTATAAAACATAAAGGCCATTGATCTTGTTTCTCTTCATCACAACCAAATAACACTCTATGACTCTAAGAGCTCTATCTCCAACAGAATACTTATAACCAATGGAATCCAAAATGCACAAAGAAATCAAGTTTTTCTTCAAACCTGGTATATTTCATACCTATGTCAAAGTCCTCACAATCCTATCATGACACCTGATTCGAATTGTACCAATACCAACTGTTTTGCATGTTGCATTATTTCCCATCAAAACAGAACCACTACTCATTGACTCATAAGTAGTGAACCAAGCCTTGTTAGGGCACATATGGTATGAACAAGCCAAATCCAAAATCCATTCATCCAATTGAAGACCATTAATACTAGAATCTGTAAGGACATTTTTTTGAATCATCAGACTTGTTGTCTTTAATAACTTGAGTAGTATTAGGATTTTCCTGATTTTTCTTACCCTTTTTCTTGAGCATTGGGAACACATTCTTATAATGTCTTTTCTTGTGACAGTAGAAACATTCAATATGGTTCTTGTAAGAGCATGATCTGGACCGTGACTGTCCTCTAGGTTTTCCCTTATGTTTACTAGAATCCTCATACGACCCCTCACAACTAGGCCATTTTTCTGTTCATCACTGCTCTTGCCATTTAATTTTGTTCTTAATTCTACAGAATCCAAAGAGGCCTTAACGTCCTCTAAAATAATGAACTATCTTCCATACAACATAGAACTAACAAAATTCTCACATGACACAAGCAAAGAAAAAACCCAATAAGGGCTTGTTCTTCATCATCGAGTTTAATATCAATACTCTTCATATCCAATAATCTTTTTCTTAAACTCATCAAGATTTTCTTGAATATGTATACCTTCTTTCATCTTCAGTGTATACAGTCGTTGCTTCAAATATAACTGAGTTACAAGAGACTTTTCATGTACATACTCTCCAATTTATTTCACAGACCTGCAACGGTCTCTTCATCAGCGACTTCTCGGAGAACTTGGTCTAACAACGACAATATAATGTCACTATGTGCTTTCTCTTCATTCTCGTCCTTCTTTGTAGTATTCATGTCATCTGGATACTTTCCATGCAGCGCTCTGATGGAACCCTCACACCGCAACAAAGCACGTATCTTGATCTCCATAAAACTGAAATTGTTTTGACCATCAAACGGATCTACTTCAAACTCCATCGATGCCATCTCAAAACCCTAACCAAAACTCTGATACCACTTTGTTGTAATGGGATCAATAAAGGTAACCAAAAGAAATAGTGAAATAGTAATCAAAACAATCGCATAAAAATAAAAGACACAAGATTTACGTCCATGGGAGAGAAGAGAGAAATTCACTATCAAAGATAAAGAATATAAAAATCAGTTTTGAAGTCTATGCTTCCAAATCCTACTAATGCCTTTATATATAGGCTACAAAACGAGTCAAAATATTTCGGGCCAGAGCAGGTCTTAGGGTCGAACCAGAATGCAAGACATCTCAACACATCTATTGTGTTAGATATATGGGGTTTAAGTTTAACATTTTTTTTGAGTTCTCATAACAACTCGACTTTTCAGGTCTGACAATTAAGCCTATTGTTCGGATGTTCCCATGATATCTCATAGCCTCTTATCTTATGTCTCATATGCCAGGACTCAGGTAATCACATGGATTTATAACATCTATGAGACTCTGGATAATTAAAAAGGTTTGTAACACATTTGCAATTGTTGCAATGTGAAATATAACTTCACTGCTTGTTAGATGGAAAACAAAGCTTTGGCATCCTCTTTCAAACATCTCTAAGAGTATCGATCGAAACTCCATCCTCTGTATAGCCTTTCTACAAAAAAATCCAAGAGATCTCTACAAAGTCTGTATTGGTTGGCAAAGTTAGTTCTTTTTGCCGATGTTGTAAGAGGCGATCATCCGATTGTTGAGAATCAGTCAAAGTCTTCTGATGATCCAATTGCAACATAATCCAATCATTTATTGTCGAATTATGAATTTTTAGAGTATAAGCTTGTTGTTAAGGCTATGGAGTATGTGGCTACCTAGTTGTGTTGTTGGTGTATGCTTCACGATCCTGCAGATGATGTAATTAATTTCAAATTAAATGTCCTCAGAGTAGAAGTGTCAAATGTATCATTTTTACCCATTGGAGGCCCAAAATTGATGCTTAGAGAAGCTATTGTCAAGCACCTTTTTGTTGAAAGGAATTGGTAGAAGTCGTGGTTTGTCAAGATTGATCCTTGGTGTCTTTCTAATGTCAGTAGAGAGCAATTTGCTTGGATTAGATGCCAATGATTTCTTCTCTAAGCGTAGAATTGCAATTCTTTTAGTTTGATGGTTAAGGGATATGGGTAGTATATATATCTCTTGAAATGGGACTATCTATTTCAAAAGACGATTAGTTTCGCTAGAATTTTTATATCTGATCTTGGTGGTATCCTCTCTTATATTTTTGTGAAAAATTGAAGGTGAGTCTTTTCTCTCTAATTAAATTAGTGTTGCTTTGGATGTATCTCAAAATATATCACATTTGCCACTTAAAAAGTATTCAAGCTGGGGTATTTGGAGTCCAATTTCTTAGCTTCATTTTGTGAAGAAAAGTATGAGGAAGACTTGATGATAGAAGCCATTTATTTTTAGTTGGGAATTGAAAAATAAGTCAGTTAAGTATTTTTCATGGCCCTCTTGGTTTCACTAAAGATGGGGTTTCCATTATCAAAGAAATTAAGGCTGCATGTAGATTTAAGAATTTAAAATGAATGTATTTGTATTTCTAGTTAAAATAAGTTAATTAGTTTTTATACTAACATTCATATTGATGAATTAATAAAAATTTCAAAACTTGTGAATTTGAAATATATTTTAGAAAGATAACATTTTAAACTCACAAGTTTATGAGCTTTGAATAACTTCCTAAAACTATAGAATTAATAGGCTTGAAATTTCATTCAAACTTTACAAACAAAATTTATACATACATTTTAAATTGATGTTTTAAAATAAAACATATATATAACAACAATTTGGTGAGGACAACCATTTGTTACGTTTGCTATATTGATTGGAGGGATATTGTTAAGATGACTTTTCCTTTTAAATATGCTTCAGGTCATCTTATTTTAAATGCTGTGTAGAAGTGAATTTTCAAAAACAACAAAAGTGGTTAAGAAATCGGAATCACCAGTCACAATTCAAGAATTATTTTATTAAATCTCACAGAAATCTAAGTAAGAGAGAAGAATTTGATTATAATTTTATGACACTTACAGAGAAAATCTCACCCCTTTAATGAAATTTTTTGAATTCTCACGAAATAACCAAAAGCACTTATTTATAGGTAGCTCATGCAATCTTTTATGGATGGTAAAGTTTGTTACAATTGCCAGTTAAATATTAAACAAATTAACGCTAGCTGGACGTGCCATGTCAGCACCTCACATGTAATTTTCAGAGAGATTTTTATTTGTACCGGATTTTGCACTGAGTATAAATTTGACTATTAATTTTTGAGAAATTTACTAGTAACATTAATTAAATATGTATGAATGTTACTAATGAAGTTCTCCAAAATTACCAATCAAGTTTTCACTCGATGCAAACAAGAATTTCTCTGTTTTTTTCAAGTAGATTACTTGGAGAAGGATTCACATGTTAGTCGCTACTTAATTGCGTGCTATAACTATTTTTGTCATCGAATGGAACGAATTTACGTGGCAATATATATTTTTTGATATCTACGAAGTAGCTCATTTGGTTAGGAGGTTTTGTGTTTTACCATCTTCGCTTTCTTCTTGTTTTGCTAATTTCATTGTGTTTAATTTGTGCAGTTAGTTTTATGCTAATTGTTAGTTGGATTTGGTTTTGTTTTTGGATGTTTATGTCTGTGTTTTGCGTTTGGGTTTTGTTTGTAGTTATTTTCATCTCTTGATATTTTATCAACAATATTTATTTTAACTTTTTAGAAGAAAAAAAAATCTCTTTGCTCCATATTGTTGTAAGATCACTTAGACTAGACTAGTGACCCAGATCCTAGATCGATCCCAATCTTTTATTGGATCAGTTCTACAATTGGACTGATCAAACCTACCTTACCCAATCAATTTATCATTTGATTAATGAATCGGTGATTTAAAGGTTTATGATTGATCAACTTGTTCATCACCAAATTGATATCAATGTGATTTGATTGATGAAGTTGTGTTATATTATATATGTTGATAACTTCAATATAAATGTGATTTTGTTGCTGGAATTCACAAGGTTTGGCACCAATTTGGCGAACAACAAGTTGACCTGGACAAGAAATAGGTTTCTTGATTTTTACATGCTTCTCGCATGAGTCACAAACAGAGTTAACGACATTACCTCAGGTTGAAGTAGTGGACAAATCACGTAGGCAATGTTTGGGAATGTCTTTAAGTATTGATTGAAGCAATCTTTTTTTAAGAAAATGTTTCTTTAAATAATGCTTAAAGACATTCAAAAACATCACCATAATACTCAAGTACTCTATTTTAAAAGTTCCACAATGATATTTGTGTTTGAGTTTTTTTTTTAAAAAAAAAACAAAAGGCACATTCAATTTTGGTTAGTGGACAGTCGACTGTCAGTTCATTATTTTAAAAATTCTGAATTTTCAACAATCATGTTTTCAAAGAGTTGTGCTATTTTACTCATAATTCTTCACTTTATAAATGTTGGGAGAATATAAATGTCATATTTAACTTTCATTTGAATAGAATTAATTCTTTTTTTTTTTACAGCCATAATTATTAATATTGTAAGGAGAGTTCTTGGGGGGTTATTCAGATTTGCTATCTGCAGATCCTCAAGATTTTATTGTATCCTAAAGGATATTTTTCTGTAACCCATTAACAAACCCATTACGGAATGGAGACAAATAAAGTCTTAAGGAAAACAATTCCTAATGTGCCTTAAAGTCTCATTTCGTTTTCTTTAGGTTTCCTTAATTTCAGTTTTTGATTCCTACTCCAAATTTACACCAAAAATCTTAAGGCTTTATTTGTTCTTTTCAAGGGAGTCAGATTCAATCAAGTGGTGAAACCGAACGCCTTATTATATGGAGAAATGTATGGATTTTCAACTATGGGAAGGAAAAATTTGGTATGCATGAAGAAGTTAAGAATAAAAATTGTGTACAACAAGACACAATTTTCTTGATTAATTTGTAGTGGCATAAATGCAAGGTACACATACAATTATAGTTATCTACTTGGGCATCATTAATTCTGATCGATGCACAAATATTGAATATATTTGTGACATATGCTCAAGTCTGGTTGTGTTTTGTGAATAAATGGATGATATTTGTGTTTGCAATTATTCTAAGTTTCATTCCACTGGTCTCAGAAATAAACTTATACATAATGTAATAAGTTAATAAAGTTATATATGTACTTTATTTTTTTATTCACCTGAATGGATGCATGAAAACGATGGATTATTTCGTTTTGATTTTGGTTCATACTAGCTTTAGAAAATATGTGTGAATGTAACATGTGTGCATAGAAATTTAATGACTTGTAATTCTTAATACATTGAAATGTGATGGATTGATTAGAATGTTAGCATGTTACAGTTTATGCTTCGACTTATGCCTTGGTGATTTAGTTATATTAATTTCCATCGGTGAATTAGTTTCCTCTAATTTTAATCTATAAATTAAATGATAAAAGAGGATTAATATTTTATAGGGGTAATTAATTTATCATATATTAAAGTGTTGAGGTGTTTGGCATGTTATTGAATACCATAAATATATTTTGTGCTTGTTAGTATGCTTGTATATTAACATGCTGAATATTTAACTAATTTGATTGATATAAATAAAACCAATAAATATTTAATTCTAAGTTTAAAATGAAAACTTGGATGAAGTAGATATTATCTTGGAATTAAAGTTAGAAAGCATAGTGGGGGTTATGCTTTGAGTTCTTCATAGTACATTATGAGAATGTACAAATTCAGTAGAATCTTTGGTTACCTAAAGAAAACCGTTGATTTGATATGAACCAATTGTATCAAGAGGATACATTGATGCTATATAACCCAGATGTATCTAAAGGATACATGGATGCTAGTCGGATGACGAGAGTGGGAGATAATACCTTAGAAGGAGGTTATTTTTCTTGGACGAGTAAGAAACAAATTTGTATATCTCACACAATGGAATCAAAATTAATTGCCTTGATATCAATTGCGAAAGAGGTAAAATAGATTCATTATATTTTTTTTGTTGAAAATAAATTTTGTGACTACTTCCTATGCCTTCAAAATCTATCATTAATGGTAAGTCTAGAGATATTAGTCTAAGACATGACTCATGAGTTTGTGAGACAAGCAGTTAATATGAGGTCAAGTGAAAACTTGATTATTTCTCTTACGAAGACTTTCTCTAGAGAGTTAGTAAGAATGATATCCTATGGGATATGGGGATGAAACCTATATAACTTATCACTAGTAATGGAAACCCGACCTTATTCTAGTGCTTAACTAGTTATAAGGTTTAATAGGTAAAAACAAGTTAATGTATAGTGATTGTTAGTGTAAAAAAATGCAAGCTCGTAAAATGAAAAATAAGTACTTTCTGTTATATATCTTAGAGGTTGAATTATGTACTCTTAGTAAAGTGTAAGACAATTATTGTAAATGTGTACTAAGTAAATGAGACACATTGTAGAGCTTCACTGACATGAGCTTAGAAGTGGTGTCGCTTCTTAAGAGAGTTAAAGGTTTCTCTCAAGAGAGTTCATGAAACCAAGTACAAGCCATAATAATGCTAAGTATAAATTAGAACTACTCACCGAAATAGGAGATTATGCGTGTGTGGTATCTCCGATTCTATTGAAAAGAGTAGTTAGTTTAATGCTAACACAACTAGTAACATTTATAGTCTTGAGATACTTACACTAAATAAAGATTCAATATCAATATCAAATGAATTTGGCTATAAATTTTTTTTAAAAATGTTCTAAAACGAAAAGATTTTGTTTTTCAAACAAAAGTGAGGAATTGTTGGAGTTTTGTTTTGAAAACAAAAGGGACAACCCATTATGGTGAGTGGACAGTTGATTGTCATATTGAACAGAAACATTTTACAGTCGACTATGGTAGAGGACAGTCGACTGTCATCTCGATACCTGACTCCAACTTGTCTAGACACTAAAGACTGTCGACTGTGGTTAGTGGACATTCAACTATCAGTTTGTTATTTTAAAAATTCTTAATTTCCAATAGTTACATTTTCAAAGCGTTGTGCTCTTTTACTCCTACCGCTTTACTTTATTAATGTTGGGCGAATATAAAAGTTAGATTTAACTTTCATTTTGAATAGAATTAATTCTTATTTTCTTCTTTCTCTGGGAAATTTACAATTGTAGTTATCGATATTTCAAGGGAGTTCTTAGGGTAATCTTTAGATTTACTATTTGTAGATCCCAAAGACTTTGTTGTATCCTGGAATGTTTGGATTTGTCCAAGGATTACACAGGAGATGTTCAGCATCAGGTTTGGAGGTGTGCGTCGCGGCCTGCAGCAACTCCAGAAGTCCTCCTCTCCAGGCCGCGCCGTGGCCCCTAGAAGGGTGCATTGTTGCCCTGATGTGCTTTTTCTAGCCTTTTGAGATGGTGTGTGGGGCTTGGTTAAAATGCACAAGTTCACTTAGACTCTTAGAGAACCATAAGTCTTTGGTTCTTGAGATCTAAGGGTTGAGATTGATCTCAAAGATTAGATGAGGTGGTGGCTCTATACAAAGGGTCTTCTAACCACAAGTGAAGAAATAATCTCAAAAACAAGATACAAGATCATCATATAAGAGAATTCAAGTGCAAATGTGAGAGTGCAAAGACATAAAACACAGGAGAGGCACTAGAATAGATCTCAACATAAGAGAGGCTGGTTGTTTAGAGAGAGAGTAGTATAGATTGGGGATTTAAGGGCTTTGTAAGCGGAATCCAAGGAAACACTAGTCCTTATCACTTTCTTTTTCTCTTCTTTCATTCTTCAAGAATAAGAGGGTTCTTGAAGGATGTTGCTGTAATTGTAAGAACTCCATTGATTTAGTGCAGAGAGCTCGGAGGAGCTCAGGGGATGTAGGCACATTGTCGAACCTCGATAACAATTGCTTGTGTTCTTTCTTTGATTGAGTTGTTTTTGTTCATTACAAGTCATTCTAAACTTGGGTGTTTGGAAGATCACCACCTGGGCATCTTGAGGTGATTTCCAATAGTGGTATCAGAGCTAGTGGAGATACCACAACAGTGGTAACAGAGCTTTGGTGAGATGGTATCGGAGCTGGAACAGAAGGTATCGGAGCAAGATTCCAAGAATCAAAGATCAATTTCTTGGGTGATTCAAGAACGGAGTAGAGATCTAGATCTGATCGTGTTCTTGAGGGTGATCCAAGAACGGTATTGAGATCAATCTTTGATTGTGTTCTTGAGATTTAGAAGAAGTTGGAAAGCAATTGTGGGTGTTGCTGTAATTGTAAGAACTCCATTGATTTAGTGCAGAGAGCTCGGAGGAGCTCACGAGGACGTAGGCACATTGCTGAACCTTGATAACAATTGCTTATATTCTTTCATTGATTGAGTTGTTTCTGTTCATTACAAGTCATTATAGACTTGGTTGTTTGGAAGATCACCACCTGGGCATCTTGAGGTGATTTCCAATAGTGGTATCAGAGCTGGAACAGTGGTATCAGAGCTAGAGGAGATACCACAACAGTGGTATCAGAGCTTTGGTGAGTAGATATCGGAGCTGGAACAGAAGGTATCGGAGCAAGACTCCAAGAATCAAAGATCAACTTCTCAGGTGATTCGAGAACGAAGTAGAGATCAAGATCTGATCGTGTTCTTGAGGGTGATTCAAGAACGGTATTGAGATCAATCTTTTATCGTGTTCTTGAGATTTAGAAGAAGTTAGAAATCAATTGTGGGTGTTGCTGTAATTGTAAGAACTCCATTGATTTAGTGCAGAGATCTTGGAGGAGCTCACGGGGACGTAGGCACATTGCCAAACCTCGATAACAATTGTTTGTGTTCTTTCTTTGATTGAGTTGTGTCTGTTCATTACAAGTCATTCTAAACTTGGGTGTTTGGAAGATCACCACTTGGGCATCTTGAGGTGATTTTCAACAGTGGTATCAGAGCTGGAACAGTGATATCAGAGCTAGAGGAGATACCACAATAGTGGTATCGAAGCTTTGGTGAGCAGGTATCAGAGCTGGAACTGAAGGTATCAGAGCAAGACTCCAAGAATCAAAGATCAACTTCTTGGGTGATTCAAGAACGAAGTAGAGATCAAGATCTGATCGTGTTCTTGAGATTTAGAATAAGTTGGAAAGTAATTGTGGGTGCTGCATAAATCTGGGATTTTCTTCGGAAGATCGGTTCAAACTTCATTGTTGAGAAGTTTGATGGAAAGGAAGACTTTTCCCTTTGGAAGCGAAAGATTAAGGCCGTTCTTATGCAACAAAAGGTGGACTTAGCGATTGGAGAAGATGACGCTTTTCCAACAAGTATCACAGAGGTCTAGTGGATTGAGATGAAGAAGATGGCGTATAGCACCATCTTTCTGCACATGTCGGATAGTGTCACAAGGGAGTACGGAGACTCGAAAGATCCAACTGTCACTTGGAAGAAACTAGATGAGTTATTTCTTACCAAGACTCTCCCTAATAAGATATATCTTCTTAAACGAATCTTTGCTTTTAAAATGGATCTTAATAAAGAGTTGCAAGATAATCTTGATGTGTTTAATAAACTAGTTCAAGATTTGGCTAGTTGTAGTATAACATTCCCAGATGAACAATTGTCTTTTGTGTTATTGAATTCTCTTCCTGATTATTTTGAAAGTTTGATTAATGCGATTGAATATGGAAGAGATACACTAACCAAGGAAATTGTTATCAATGCTATAAGGGCTCATGATTTCAAAGCCAAGATGAGGGAAGCATCAAGTGGGGAAGGGCTGTCCGTTAGAGGAAGGCCACTCGGTGTGGCAGTAGCATCCATAGCAACTACCGGGAGAAATCAAAGGGTAGAGGGCAGAGCCATAGGAGATCGCTTTCCAAACGAAGTTTGGAGGAAGACGATGCTTCTACTGCAACAAGGAGGGTCATTTCAAGAAAGATTGCAAGAAGATGATGAGGGAGGAGAGAGGAAGAAGTCATACCAACAATGGATAGGCTTTGGTTGCCAAGGGAGAACAACAAGATGATGTTCTTATTGTGTGCTCAAATGTGACCAGGAGCGAGAAATGGATCCTGGATTCCGGGTGCACTTATCACATGTGCCCTCACTAGGATTGGTTCAAGAATTTCAAGGAAACCAATGATGGAAAGGTTTTCTTGGGGAATGATACATCTTGCCAAGTGAGGGGGATAGGAGACTCACCTCAAGATGTCAAGGTGGTGATCTTCCAAACACTCAAGTCTAGAATGACTTGTAATGAACAGAAACAACTCAATCAAAGAAAGAACACAAGCAATTGTTATCGAGGTTCGGCAATGTGCCTACGACCCCGTGAGCTCCTCTGAGCTCTCTGCACTAAATCAATGGAGTTCTTACAATTATAACAACACCTACAATTACTTTCCAACTTCTTCTAAATCTCAAGAACACGATCAGATCTTGATCTCTACTCCGTTCTTGAATCACCTAAGAAGTTAATCTTTGATTCTTGGAGTCTTTCTCCGATACCTTCTATTCCAGCTTTGATACCCGCTTACCAAAGCTTTGATACCACTGTTGTGGTATCTCCTCTAGCTCTGATACCACTGTTCCAGCTCTGATACCGATCACTGATCTTTTGTACAATGATAAGCGACTATGCTAACTAAGTTAGCTGACAATTACCCCTAAATTCTTTTGGTACTATTGCGAACCAAACACTGGAATACGAACTTAGAAAAAATTAAATTAGTCCAATCTCACATAATCTCACAAGTTTTCGTGAACCAGTTAAGGACTGTAAAAATAAAGTTAACTATTTGAGTGCTCAATAATTTTTTTTTATTAGATAATTGAAATATTTTTAATTAATGACATATATATATATATATATATATATTATCTTTTATTAAATTGTATTATATCTCTAGTTCTTCTACATATACACATACATACACACACACACAACAATGAGTTTTAATTTTCATTAGAGTTGAATAAAGCCATATTTGATTGTTATAGCTCTGATACCATTATTGGGAAACCACCTCTCAAGATGCCCATGTGATGGTTTTCCAAACACCAAAGTCTAGAATGACTTGTACAAATAAATACAGCAACCAAAGCAAGAAAGAAAAGAACAAGCAATTTGTTATCGAGGTTCGGCAATAGCCTACGTCCCCTTGAGTTCCTCTGATCTCTCTGCGCTAAACCAATGAGTTCTTACAAGTTACAACAACTCCACTCCAAGAAACCCAAGTTCTTAAAGAATCAAGAAGAGAAGAAAGAAAGTGATAGAACTATTACAAAAGCACTCACAATCTATACTACTTCTCTCTTTACAACCAACCTTTCTTTTGAGATCTATTCTAGTGCCTCTCTGTGTTTTGTGTCTTTGCACTCTCACACTTGCACTTTAACTCTCTTATATGATGATCACTTGTATGTCACAATGTGTTATATTCTTGAGATTAAAGCTAGGTGACCCTTTATATAGTGCACCAACTTCTTGACCAATCTTGAGGGTCAATATCCACCCTTAGATCTTGAGGACCAATCAACCTTAGCCATCCATCAATCCTAAGTGATGCTGTGCATTTTGAACATGCATCTACGCACCTTACAAAGGCTAGACAAATGCATCAGTGTGCCTTCAGGCCGCGGCCTAGAATAGGGCAAGCTGCGGCCTGGAGCAGGGCTGAATCTCCTCTAATCCTCACCTTTCTGGGCGCCGCGGCCTGGGGGAGGCTGAGCCGCAGTGTACACCTCCTCCAGGCATCCTCCATGCTGGGCGCCACGGCCTGGGAAGAGCTAGGCCACGGCGCACACTGGTGCGCACTCCTTTAACATGCTGAAGTTCATTCTTCCATCTCCCGTTTAATCCTTTGACAAACTCCAACATTGATGATGAACTGCAATTGTTATATATGAAAATGCTAACTTGCCTTGCTTAAGGTAAAAGATAGCATTGTGCCTTGACTAATTTAGGAAAAAATTGTTCATGATTATACTCTAAAACCACATTAAAATTGAGATATTTTTGTGTATTTTAACTAAAATCCAAATATAAAATGTCAAATTAAACCAAAAAAACCAAGACCAATCACGGGCCGATGACGCGTGTCAGAGCGTGTATGCTTCTCCTGCAGTTCATCACCAAACTTTCGAGATCAGCCCTGTTAGATAGGTGGTTCTGATCGAATTAATGTGACCAGAATACACTAGATCTAAACAGTTTCCCCTTCTGTTCACACGAGAGGTGTGTGAGGGTGGTCGGGGCAGGGCGGTGAACGTGATGCTCGAATGTAGATCTCATGATGTTGAATCCAACGATACCAGTGGTGCACTTTTCTTGATAAGGAAAAAAGAAGAGAAATATTTAGTGTGTAAAAACTATTGTTTATTAAGAGTACATAAGAGGGTATCTATGCAGACTTTGTATACAAACCCTATACAATGGAAATTACCAATATATCCTTATTTACAAAATATATGTTAACATCTCTCTCAAACTCAAGATGGTGTAGAAGATTCTAGATTGAGTTTGGAGAGTAATGTATGAAAATGTTTGAGCAGATGAACTTTGGTAAACACATCAGCAAGTTGATCAATAGAAGCAATGGATAAGAGAAGAAGGGTCAAGAAGAATGTGGTGACGAACAAAGTGACAATCTTTTTCAATATTAAGAATAATTGAGTAACCAATTATCAAAAAAGCTTAAGCTGATGAAAAATGACCCAATTTATTATTTATACTTTAAAGACTCCCCCTCATGTTGGCGAAATGATTAAAGATTTTTCACGTGAAAACTCAAATATAATAAAGCCTAAATACAAAGGGCAACAAACTAGGTGAATCAAATGAAAAGGGATATCCTTAAGACTCGAAACCAAGATCTGAAGCTCTGATACCATGATAAGACAAAGAACATAGCAATATTTTGTGTGTAAAAACTACTATTTATTATGAGTACATAATAGGGGTATTTATACAGACTCCATATACAAATTGTAAAATTGATGGATACAAATACAAAGCGATTAGCAATAGCATATATGTTGTCTGAACAAGTCATTGAACATTACCTGTGATTAGAATTATGTGCTCTTAACTTTTGAATACTAGTTCGATCTTCATCTTGTTTTTGATACTTGTGTAATGCGAATTTTCCGTAATTTCCCTGCCAAGAAATTGTTTACAAATAAAATAGAAACATAACATCACAACCTAAGTGTTTCTCTTAGACTCTCAAAGATGACAGTAATTTCTCAATGTAATTCTATTATCTCAATCTTGAAATTTGGAAATTGGTAGCCCTATTTATAGACTCTAAAAGGTTTCACCCTTTCACTTAAAGGTTGTATCATTCTAGGATAGATGTGACTATTAGTAAGCGTTGCATATTTTCATCATATGCAACCTTTGGTGAGGGGTTGTACTCCTTCAATGGGCCACAACCCTTGACGAGGAGTTACACCTTTTGCAACTAATTCTAATGGTGCATGGGAATCCCTCATAGATACTATTGTATTCTTCCATTATTTCATCACATATTCAATTGTATTCATATAGATAAATAGGTCGTGCGACTAGTGAATATACATGCACTTGAGAGCTCCAAACTAGAAGCCCGCTAAGGTCAAGATGGAGACATCAATCCCAAAAAAAACAAAAAATAAACAAATATAGTATATTCAAATATCCCAAGTGTATTTAGTTACATTGAATCAAGCATATCTCAATTCCTAAAGGTATCATGCTTGACTCAATCCTTTTAGCTTCACATATATTCTCAGTTGTGTCCACTCTTGTTAAATTAACAATTTGACTGGCTAGTGAATACAAATGAGTAGTGCAATTTTAAATATGCCTTCCTTTTGTCCTCATGTTAGTAGGATCCAGGTTAATTGCTTTCTCATTATTTTCACTTTAGATCGAATCATTCATTACCATAGGTAACATATTAAAGCAGCTAACACTAACTCTTCACTTTGTGACATATCAAAAGTCACATAGGGTACCATTGAGATCTACCTCTTGATGTCTAGAACTCACACAATGAGGAAGAAATAAAATATTCCCTCTTCCTTAACAGTCGTTAAGCAAATGCAGTATGAAATGCATGCTACAATGGATAAATTTTTCCTCATAGAACATATGTACTTTCTCCTAACACTATACGGATCTTAGTTCAATCACATCCTGAGCACTTAACCTTTTTAGTTCAGTTGCATCAAGGCACCTAGCCTGAGTCCTCTATTTGCTTGCTCTCAATAGTGCCATGAGATTTCACACCCAACTTCACATAGGTTTCATAGATGATAGGGAGATATCCATGTCGACCCTTAACTACATAAAGAATCTCATCTTGGTTCCTACCAAGGTGAGTTTTCAAAAAATTTTGAACTAAGCTCGCTCCTTTAACACCATAAGTCAATTGAACTAAACTCATTCTCTTAGTCCAATAGTTCCAATCAACTAAGCTCGCTCTCTTAGCACCAAATTTCAAATTAACTAAGCTGGATTTGTCTCAACACCATAGCTTAAACACATCACATCTCATTTCTTCTCACTCTCTAAGCACCAGATGCGATTGTTCGAGTGAGTGAGCTAATCTTAGTCCGTCCACATACTTCTCTTGTTGTTCTAATTATAACTTGCATCAAATCATAAAACTTACAATTATATTCTTCATATCAAAATGTCTCTTAACATAATAGTATCTCACTTCTCCAACTCTCCATTTGGTAGGATTCTAAAACCATTTGTGTGGCTATGACTAGAACGAAGCGAATCGAGGCAAAACTATCAACTAGTGATAAGGTTTCCTTATAATAAATTTCTTCATTTTGAGTATAATCCTCTCCCATAAGGCGAGCCTTATGCCTTCCAAAGGACACATCAATCTTGTGTTTGATCTTTAAAATCCATTTATTTTCAATCATCCAACACCTACATGGAGGGCCAACCAAGTCATAGACTTGATTTGCTTTAATTGACTCCACCTCTTCCTGTATTGCTGCAACTCATTCTTTACAAGTTGATTTTGTGAGATATTAAATAGACATGACCATAATGTGTGAAATCATCTATGAAAGTGATGAAACCTAAGGCACTATGCCTTTCCTTCATAGTCGTTGAGTCATAAATTTTTGAATAAGTACGTTATCTGGGTGTTGAGGTTCTTGTTGTTTCCAAGAGGACCATGCTCATATTTATTTAAAATCTTTTAGTACGTGTTGCAACTCTCAGAGATACAAAGTTTATGATGTCATATATTGTAAGTTCTCCTTACTTAATGTTCACTCTAGTTGAGATAATTATAGTAATAAAAATTAACTAAAAGAGATAATTATTCTTTACAAGTTGATCTTGTGAGATATTAAATAGACATGACCATAACATGTGAAATCATCTATGAAAGTGATGAAACCTAAGGCACCATGCCTTTCTCTCATAGTTGTTAAGTTATAAATTTTTGAATAAGTTATATGGGTGTTGAGGTTTTAGTTGCTTCCAAGAGGACCATGCTCATATTTATTTAAAATCTTTTAGCATGTGTTGCAACTCTCAGAGATACAAAGTTTATGATTTCATATATTGTAAGTCCTCCTTACTTAATTTACACTATAGTTGAGATAATTATTGTAATCAAAATTAACTAAAAGAGGTATATATAAATAGCACAAAATACTAGCTAGCAATATTATTTTACAGCAATATTTCTTCAACTAATCAATGATAATATAACACCTGCTACCAGATAGAAAGAAATGCAATACACTCAATTATTTTTCATAATCAAAGTTAATTATTATTAATTAATTCAATAACGTGAAAAATCTAGGAATTAGGAGAGAATTTCCCTTAATAGTCCTGCCAACCTAAGACTTCCCACTTGATTTTACATTTAAAATCAGGAGAAACTTCTTCCACAAGTTACTCCACCCATTTGATTTATCCTTATGAACTAGGCGAGAAATCCTTTAGTTAATTATATAATTCTGAAAATTCTCACTTGATATATCCTTTAACATTAGGCGTGAAACATCATTTCACAAGCCAACTATCTATTCCCATTTGATATATCCTTAGTATTTAGGCGAGAAATATTCTTGTTAATTCTACCAGTCTAACAAACTTCTACTTAACATATCATCTCGAGACACATTATCATGTATATTTATGATATATACAATGCACACAAGCAATATCATAATTAAAAATCTACTTAATTATCATAACACGTCTTTAGTCTATAGACATTGAATAATAATCATTCAAATAACTATTGTATAATATGGCATATTTTTCTAGATAATGACGCAAAATCAAATCACGTTATCCTATGAATCTACATTTACATTATAATTTACAGAAACCAAATATGTCAATCACATACAAAAAATTCATATAATCAACCTTAATGTGTAATTATGACACTTTCTTTTTAGTTTATTATATTCCATTAAATTAGAAGATTTTCAAAACAAGAATCAACTAAATCGGAATTAAACTCAATTCTCTATAATTTTTTTTGAAAGGAAAAACTTTTAAAATAGTTTAGAGATTACATTAATTAAAACTAGGATGGTACCATCATTAGCAGCCCTCGCTGGTTGCAACCAGTGAGAAAATTCCGTTTTCTAGATCCATAGGCATCTATTTAATTTTAAAATATGCTCCATTAAATGGCCTTTGAATTCTGCAAAATCTGACAGAGCTTTAGGCTCTTTTATAAAATAAAAAAATGGATTAAATCATGTTTGTTTATCTTAATTAAAAGAATGCATTTGGCTTAAAGAAAATACTAGATGGACTTAAAAGGAGAATACATATTTGTGAAACAAATAGGTCAAGATTTAGATTTAAAACAATTGTTGTTGACACTTTGACTACTCCACATGGTGCTAACAATTCATCATTTGTTGCAAACAACGATCCACATAAGGACTGAAACAAATTTTAATGATGATACCGCCAGTGCCTAACATAGTGGCATTAACTTTTGCGAAGCAATACCATGCAACAATTTACGTTGTTGTTGTTGTTGTTACCATTTTCATTTTTTTATTTTTAAACGGTATAATAGACATCATGTTAGTCTTTATAATCATTTTCACTGTTTGGTGTCATTTGTTTCCTTACACGAAGACTAAACAAATTAATGACTCTTGATGATAATGACAAAACTGTTTTCTCTAACAATTCTTCATATAAGTCTTAATTTTATTTTCATTTAAAAAAAATATAAAACACGAAAACTAAAATTTTAAGGAAACATGAAAGCTAACCTACGTGGTTATGATACTAATGTAAAATCTATGGATACTAATGTGGAAGCCATTAACGATAGTATACTTGTTGTCTAAACAAATCATTGAACATTACCTATAATTAGAATTACATGCTCTTAACTTTTGAATATTGCTTTGATCTTTATATTGTGTTTGATACTTGTGTGATGCGAATTCACCATAATTTCGTCGTCGAGAAACCGTTTACAAATAAAATGAAAACACAATATCATCACAACCCAAATGTTTCTCTTAGACTCTCAACGATGATAGTAACTTCTCAATGTAATTATATTGGTGTTGTTTGGTACCTAATTAAAGTGGGATTAAAGCCAAGAAAAAAAATGGCTTTAATCCCACTTTAAGTAGGTACCAAACAAGCCCATTATCTCAATCTCTATCTTGAAATATGACAATTGGTAGCCCTATTTATACACTTTAAAATGTTGCACCTTTTCATTTAATTAAGGGCTGTATCCTTTTAGGATAGATGAGACTCTTAGTAAGAGTTACATCCTTTCATCGTATGTAACCATTGGTGAGGGCTTATACCCCTTCAATGGGTCACAATCCTTGACGAGGAGTTGCACCTTTTGCAACTTTTTCTCATGGTGCATGGGCATCCCTCATGAGAGCCCATCAATAGTTCTAAGACTATATACAATGTAAAGTTCCAAAATACCCTTATTTACAATATATAAGTTAAGATTTCTGATCATTGATCCATTGGCTCGATATTGTAAATAAAAATATAGGTATTGAATTACTTTATAATTACCCTTTATAGTTGTTTTACATAAAATTGGTTACTTAGGGCATTTTAGTTCTAAATAACTGGGACACAGTATTAACTTGCATCTTAAATAGGATAAGTTAGCAGCCTATATTAATTAATATAAATAATCCATGTAGCAATAATTAAAAAAACCAAGAATCCTCTATAAAAATGATAAAAAAAACCAAGAGACTCCATGTGGATGTTGTTTTGTAAGGAAATGCATGTGTTCATAATCATATGTCATGGTTCATTATTATAAATTATGATTACATCCACAAATTATGAGATCAACTTATTTACTGTAAAAAAAATTGTGAAGTAAAACCTACAGTACACATAAATTTTGATTATAAAGTGATCCTCACCAAATCCCAATTTAAAGAGTCCAAATCCATATGCAAAGCCAGTGTATTGCATGCTTTACTTCACAATTTTTATTGAAGAGGAATTAATCCCTTCAAGATATGTTATCCCATTTATGTTTTTCGTCTTGGGTGGATGGACGCTTATATAATAGTAAGGCATACCAAAGAAAATAGATTGACTATGTATTTTTATAGACAAAGATAAGAAGAAACAAGATCTTACTTTTTTGCTCACAATAACAACATAATATTGAATTGATAATTTAGTACATTAATATTTTTTTTTTTTCTGCTTTCAGGCTTTTGATTCATGTGACATCAATGTTTCTTGCCAATTTAGACCCAAAAAGAGGTTATCTTGACTCTTGAGGTTTTTTTTCGACAACTTTGATCATGTTATTGGTTTGAATGTATGTCTACCTAAATCTAAACGTGATTGCTTTGCTTTTTTTGATTGAAGAAGCCAACAATACTTCTTTCTTGCGCGTTTAATGATTAGTTAGTTCACTTCACACACACACACACACACACACACACACACACACACACACATATATATATATATATATCCCCAAATTTGTATTCAATGAAAAAAAGAAAATATTTCTGGCAACTAAAAGATTGATTCGTAGTTCTGTTATTTCCCCCCAAAACAAAGAGGAAGTAGTTTATTTTTTATTTTTTTATTTTGAAAATATGTTATATACTGAGTAGTACAATTATTGATTTGATTACATTATAAGTCCGTATTATCCCATTCCCTATACAAAATTCCACAATACTATCACAACCCACCTAAAGTGGGAGAAATAACCGATGTATAAATCAAACAAATAACACTGTGGGAATCGAGCTTGAGACCTTAAAGTCCCAATGCCTTAACCATGACCACTAGGCCAATACTTCATAGACTAAGAGGAAGTAGGTTTTGTATGAAACTATTACGGTGCATTTTAGTTGCATATTTAATTTAGTATAAATGAATTAAACAATCGTCAATGGTATTTGAACCACAAGTTATAATGACATAAATAAAGCATTGGACAATGGACTAGTATTAAGAAATTGTTGAGTTAACAATTCTTCCAAAACTTAAGCTAATGGGAAAAGTTTCAATTAATTCTTTATGCTTTAACATATACCCTTACGTACAAGCTGATTGAATAATTAAATGATTTGCACATGAAACTCAAGTGTAAGAGTACATCCCAAATATCCGAAAGGGAAAAGAAATATTGGGTGAAACATTAAATGAAAAGGGACATCTCAAGGACTCAAAACTAAGACCTAGAGCTCTGATACCATTTAAAAATAGTTAAGTTATCAATTCTCCAAAAACTTAAGCTGGTGGGAAAGAACCCAACTAATTCTTTATAATTTAACAACTAGTAACACAACGACATGTTAGAAAGCTAGACTAATAATTTTATGATTTTACCCTTAAAAATACACTTTAATGAGTGAGTATAGATGACATGAGATGAGTTGATTGCTATGGTCTAATTTGGTGGTTCAAAATCGTGGTCTCATTTGTAGTTCTCATTAAATAATTTGTAGCCTCTATAACTCCTATATACATGTACATGTATATATATATACATGTACATGTATATATATATATAGACACACACACACACATACACGAATAATGTTAACTTGCCCTATTTAAGGCATAAATTAGTATTGTGCCTCAATTATTTTAGATCAAAGATACCCCTGCCACGTCATTTAAATAGGTATATTTATGTAAGTTCAAATAAAAAAAAATGCTCATATACGTTGGAAAAAAATGAGAGTCGATCTCCTCTACCATCTCTTCTTTATCTCTCCTTACCATATCTACATTTTCTCTCCTCAGCCACTTTTTTCTTTATCTCTTTGTTCTTTATGGATTTGAAGTTTTTTGTTTTTGTTTTTTGATAATGCTCAATATATTTATTTCAATGTAAAGGATCAGGCATAGTAAAAGATTTCCAAAATTCAAAACCAGTATAGATCTATTACAGGACAATCTACTAGACAATTAATTTAAAACCAACAGTAATTACTAATTACTAAATTACATATAGAAGCTTGAGATGGATATCGAGAATGCTTAGTTTGTGTAAATCTCAGGTAGAACTTATCCAAATCCTTGAAGCAAAAGCTTAAAAACATTTTGATTATCAATCTTGATTTGTGATTTTAGACAGAGAAAAAAATGGAAAATTATCCTTTTATATTGATAAGGTAGAGATGTATTTTCTAGAAAATTTATCCTTTTGTCAAGATGGATTTGCAAAGAAGATAATTCTTTGATTCCATACTATATTGATAAAATAGAGAACCGACCCATCTCTAAGCTATAACAGCTTGCCATACAGAGTAGAGAGAGATTGATGAAAGAGAAAGTAGAAATTAATTGGAAGAGGAAATATATGAATTGAAAATGACCATTTTGTCTTTTATCACCTGTTCATTAAGCTAACATATGAAGGTATTTCAGTCCAAATTAGTTTTGGTACAATGCTAACTTATGCCTTAAGTGTTGTAAGCTAGCATTCCTATATATATGTAGAGTCCGTTATTTAAATTTAAAATTTTAACTTATGATTGTTGATAAATTAAATTGTTTCTAGATGTGCGTAGGACTTATTGATTAATGGGTAATGTAAATGTAAAGGAATTGAAAATATTTGGTAGAATTATTCTTGTAAAGGAAAGATTAATAGTAACTTGGGTTTAAAAAGAAAGAAGTAGGAAAGTTAAGGGAAGTCTTGCAATTGAATAAAAAAAAAGATGAGGGGTAAAAGATTAAAGGTACAAGTATTATAGGGACTATAAAATGGTTATAGAATTAAAATCTCTCATTTCTTCTTCTTCATTTTCGGGCAGAAACAGAGAAGAGAGAGTAAAAATGTTTTTTTCTTAAGAAACCCATTTTCTCCAAATTTTGACCAAGCCAAAACCCTACAACCCTAAGTCCTTTTTTCCCCAAAACTTGGAAGACCACCTACTACCACCTTGATCTTCTGTCTGGTCTGGGAGGTGGACCACCACGAGCGGCAAAGGGCGGCGCATGGCCCATAAGTGCCAGACAGGGGTCCTTTGTTCTCCTTGCTTTCTTGGTCGTTTTCTTTAGGATTTTGAGGTAGTTTTGATTCTTAACTTTTCTAAGTTAAACTAGACATCTTATAGTTAATATTTGGGTTTTGTTTGAGGTCATTTGGATTTAATTTGATGGGTTTATGAGTTGTTGAAGTTAGAAGATAGTTTATGGTGAAATTTTTGTTTGAAGTTTTTATTAGATATGTATATATTAGGTTTCAAGTATGAAATTCTTGTTGGAGTTAAAAGAAATCTGTTTAGACAAGAGACTTTCATGATGAAATTAAATATTTAAAAAGAATACTTTTGCAAAGTTGGAATTTTGAGTAATTACACTAAGTTAGGGTTTATAAAATGAAAAGGATGTGAATTTGGAAGTTTGATAATCTAAAATTTGTGGACTTATGAATTTATGTAAATTGAAGCTTAATACTTGCTAGAGTTAAAGGGAAAGTTTTTAATTTAACTTTATTGTCTTTTAACTTGAAATTGGATTAAGTAAATGAAAAAGTATCATGACTATGAGGTATGAAACTGAAAATTTATATGAAAAGGAAAGAAGAATAAAGAAAATGAAAGTAGTAGTATTATATTCTTTTGATTTTGCTTGTTGTTACTTGATAACTAATAAATACTAATTATACATATATACTTCTTGGATTGTTATACTAAGTGTTATATGCCTTAGGTGTGGTGGAAGAACATAAGAAAGGTAAGGAAAAAGCCTAAGAATAGCACTTGGTGCTATAAAGGTGAGTTTCACCTTACTCTTAGTAATGCGTAGTGAATTAAATGGTTAGGGAAATGAAAGGATAATAACATAAGAATTTTGTATTAATCTATGAATGTATAAGGAAACAATGATATAAATGTCTTGTTGTATATTTAATTATTGTGGACAAAATTGTTGTGATATAAAATGTTATGATGTTTATGTTTGAAAGTTGTGGCATTGTGAATGCATTGCATTGAGATAGATTTTAAAGACACTATGAAAATGAATAGACTGAAAAGGAAAGTTAAGACCCCGCCTGGGATAGGTTGATACCTAGGTGAAGGGGATCTAAGGATGATATTGGAAAAGGTGGAAAAGGTAGGACCTCGCCTGAGATAGGTTGATACCTAGGTGAAGGGGATCTGAAGATGATATTGAAAATGGTAGGACCTCACCTAGGATAGGTTGATACCTAGGTGAAGGGGATTCGAGGATTATATTGAAAATGGTAGTACCTCGCATGGAATAGGTTGATACCTAAGTGAAGGGGATTCGAGGATATGTAATTAGAAATGTATCGGTACATGGGAGACATCCCCGTTGTGTTATAATTAGCCCAAAGAGGGATGAAAAATTAAAATGGGATACGAAATGGTCATTTTTGATATTATATTACAATGCATATCATTGAGAATAAATATGTTTGATCTATGAAAGATGTATGATTTAATTTACCTAATAAAGAGTATATAATGTTTATGAATGTGATAAATATATATTGATGTGTTCTTTGAAGGAACATGAATTGTGATGGATGTGATAAATATATAAATCAATGTATATTTTTGAAGGTAAATGGTGATTGATGTGATAACTATATATATATATATATATATATATATATATATATATATATATATATATATATATATTCTTTGAAGAAAGGCAAATTATGATTAATGTGATAGAAATGTATCTAGTGCGTTTATAATTACTTTGATATGCTTTGTGGTGTTATGAATGCACTTCATTGCATTGATGATGGATGTATTGATGAGATTGGCCTATTGGGAGACATTTGTCATGATAAGCCCATGACGGGCATGTGACGTAAATTGCCCATTAAGGGGTATTGAATGTTATTGGTCTGGTAAAAGGGCATGAAATGTTGATTGTTGTACAATGAAAAATGTTGAGACAAATATTACTCGTATATTATTTATCTTATGATGTGTATGGATGTACTAAGGACTACGAAATATTTGATTAATTAAGAGTATTAGTGCTTTCTTGTAACAACTATTCCTTTTAGGTTAAGAAATGAGAAAAGTAATTGGAAGCATATATAAAAGTGATATTGTACATATATTTATAAAAAAAAATGAATTATATGAAAAGGTTTATAAATAAGAATTAAATTTCAACTGAATCGATTACTACTAGTAATGTGATATCTCGTGGAGCTTTTTAGCTCACCCCCTCATTCTTTACAACTTTCCAGGAAAGTTTCAGGAGACTTGAGATCAAAGTTGAAGGAAGTTCTTCGTAAGACCCTCGTCCACGACATCCTCATCTTTTGGGTCTTTTTGGAAGTCTAAGTTTTTGTCTTAATTTAATTATGTAAACGTTTCCAAGTTAATTGTATTTCAAGAAATATCTTGTACTTAATTATTTGGTAAGATCTAAGGAGCTAATTTAGAGTATTGATAAGTTTCATGTACATAAAGAAACATGTTTGGATTTGTATTTTTTTAAAAAGGATGTTGTTTGAAATTTATAGGTTTTTTTAATTGTATCTTGAGTGAAGATGCTCAATGCTAAAAGGTAATGGAGCTGTTCTGAGTAGGGCCCACTCGGGATGGATCGTTACATTTTTGGCATCAGTGCTTTATGTTTAAGGTTCTGTAGACTTTAGTTACATGATGCATTGGGTGGTTGTAGGGAGTTGGTTGTGTAGGGTTAGAAAGGATGTCGTTTAGAAATTGTAGCTAGTAATGGTTTTGGTTAGAGTAAGATGTCTTGAGATTAAAGTTGGGTCAATTTTTATTTGGGTGTTGTGTGGATTGATGTTGTTTGGAATGACTTTGTTGTGCCTTGTGAAATTTTATTTGGTGATGCTCTTGATAAGATTTATGGGTAATTGCTTTGATACAGCAAAATATTTTGATTGGTGTGTTATTATTATATGTGTGAGGAAGCATTATTATGTGGTTGGTTGTCTGATGAAAATATTGAAAGGTAAAGGGTGAGAAAAAGATTTCTTCTTTAAATAGTTTTACTAATTTAAAAGCTTTACATTGAATTATGTGAGCATTGATACATTATTAATGAACTGGTGGAGATATTATTAAGAATGATTTCCTAAAGGTATGAGTTGTAATGAGTTAGTGAACTATGTTGATTTATGTATGAATGTTTCATTTGATAATTTGTTTTCATGTTGTATTTGCTAAAGTTCTTGTAAATAATGATTGTGTAAATACTGTGTAGTGTTGGCTTAAGAAATTGTTATTATGTAAATTGTAGACTAGAAGTAGATGAAGTCATTAGTCATGGGTTTATATGTGTATGCTTGGGTTATGAGTATGGAAAAAAGGTAGTTGATTGGATGTCAGATTTGAAGTATTTTGAAAGTTCGGGATGTGATATCTATTAGAAATTTGTGAGGAAGTTTGAGAGTTGGGAAGTTATATAGATTCATAGAAATTATAAGCTTTTCATTAGGAAATGGAATTTCAGAAAAATGATTAAAACATTAATAGGAGTTTAGATGGATTGTCGAGTATAAAAAGGAATAAGAATAAATTGTTGGATAAGTGGTTAGTGTGTAGATAAGGTATAGTAGGGAGCGATGATGGCGTTAGATAAATCACAAGTGTAGTTTTTGTGGTACTTTGGAACTTTAAGAGAGATAGTAAAGAAAATTGCAAAGGAAAATGGATAGTAAATTTTGAATTGATCTTAAGTGTTGAGCGAAGTTTATACAAGGAGATGGTGGAATTATTCTAAAGTCTGGAGATCCTTGTCTATAGATTAAAGAATAATTAATTAAATGACCGATGTTAGTTGAAAGCTTAAAAGTTTTTCTTTACTTGGAAATATAAAGTTGAGGAATGCTAATTTGGGTCTAGTGAAAGATGCACTATGTTGAACTAAGATATTTAAAGCGCTTAGAAATCAAAAAAGTTAGTGGACGACTTGTTCTAAATGTGGTTGGAGTACTAGAAAGGGGGACGATTTTCAAAAGTACGATATGTATTTTTTTAGTGAAGGAAATTACTATCTAATTGGAAGTACCTTTGAGATATAACATAGGAGATTAAGAGTGTAATGAGAAGTAAAAATACTACAGTAATTATTGTAGAGGAGAAATAAATATGGAATGCAAGGCCAATAGATAGTTGGACAAAGAAATTGGAAGAGAAAAGAATAAATTCAAGAGAGAAGCCGCTACTTAAGAGTCATTAAAGTTTGGAGTACCTTATAAAGGGATGGTGTTGGGAGGAATGTCAATAAAAGAAATATTTAAAGATATTTGAGATTGCTGAACGTTGTGACCTTTTAAGGAAACTAAATGTTTAGTGAAAGAAAGATCTTAAGCTAATAAATGAGTTATTGGTAAGCTTTAAAGAGATGAGATTAGACTTTTATTGAGGGTATGAAGAAAAGTAATAACCATGATTGATTTGAGAGATACCTTTTTCGAAGGATTGTATAGAGTTTGTGCCATGAATACTACGTATTAAAATTGAAGATTTTTAGTTATAGTGAGTTATAGAGGGTATTGAGTTTTCGACGTGCACAATGTGGCTAGATTTAAGAATTTGTAAGGAAACATGTGGAGGTGAGGTGTTAAATAGTTTCCTAGAATATTTAATTTCCTAAATGGACCGGAATAGGAAACGAGAAAAAAATGAATGAAAGTGTAAAAAGATGAGTTGGGAAAAAGATAAAAGTCCAAGATTTAAAATAAAAGTCTAAGTATGAATTGAGATGCTATGGGTATGAAAGGGTAGAAAGTTGGAAACTTATTCGTTTGAGATACAAAAGTAAGAATTTGTTAATAAAAAGACTAATGGTTATAACGATAAAGGCAAGAGACTCTCTTAGAAATATTTGGGGTAGAGTGTCATTTAAAGTATATCTTAAGATTTTTTGAAGTAAAGAAAATGGTAAATTGAAGTGCGATGAATACCAAAAGGAAAGTTTATGTGAGTAAAATCATTAGGAAGTTCAAGTAGAAGTCAAAGACAATTAAACAAGTTATATTTGAGGACAACTAAGTGATAAAGTTAAAGAAAAAAATTGTAGAATGGAGTTGTTAACTATAAATGAAAGTAACTAGTTCATTGAATACTCAAACAATGTTATGGAATGGGTGGTGGCGTATTATGGTTGTTAAGGAGAGACTAGTTAACTTGGAATTGTAGTGGAGAGTAAAGTACCTAATTGTTACTATTGGAGAGTTACATATAATTTTTTGGTTTATATAACCCGGTGAAGAAAAAAGAGGAATTAGAATTGATGGAATTGATAAGAGAAGAACCTGGATTAGAACTAAGAGGCATGTTGAGAAAAAAGAGTAAATTCTAAATAAAGCTTTTGCTTGAAAGATGTTGAAAAGTGAATGAACTTAGAAGTTGAGCGGAGAACTAAACTGAACTGAGTGTGAATTTTTTGTAACATTGTTGATGGATCCTAAGTATAGTATCTATTTGGGGGAAGAAGTCACTGAATGATAAGAGAAAATAATTAGTTAGTAAGTGACTTTGTGAAGAGGTATCTTAGGAGAGATGCACGATTAAAGTTGTACTGCGTTTGAGACTATTGAAACATGAAGTCGAGATAGAAATTAAAGGATTCAGAGAGGAATGTGAGATGGTAAAAAATTTAGTTTTGATGCTTAAAAGCAAAAAAAAACAAAAAAAAAAAAGATGTAAAAAGAGAGTGATTTTGAGTAATACTTTTGTGAATGTTTGGTTGGACTAGAAGGTGCATCGAATGGTAGAGGAACGATAAAAATTTGGAGTTGAGTAGTTGATTAAAAGGTAAGCACAGTTTAGTGAACAAAAGATTTTTTTAATAAGATCGTATGGAATTTATAAAAAAAATACGTTGATTTACTCTAGTAATTGAGTAGTTGGCTGGCATCGAGATTGAAAAGTTCAAGTTAATGATGTGATAGAAGTTTAATCGTGTAATGTCAAATCTTGAAGAAAGTGAATAATTTAAAGAATGTAGTTGAGAAAGTGAAAGGAACTAGGAATGTGATAATCCTTATGTTTTGTTAACCCTGGTTAAGGAAATTTCGAGGACGAAATTTCATTAGGTGAAAAAATTTGAGTCTGTTCTTTAAATTTAAATTTTAACTTATAATTGTCGATAAATTAAATTGTTACTAGATGTGTGTAGGACTTATTTGATTAATGGGTAATGTAAATGTAAAGGAATTGGAAATATTTGGTAGAGTTATTCTTGTAAAGGAAATGTTTGTAGTAACTTGGGTTTAAAAAAAAAGATGTAGGAAAGTTAAGGAAAGTCTTGCAATTGAATAAAAGAAAAAGACTAAGGGTAAAAGGTAAAGGAATAAAAGTTAGTAGGGACTATAAAAGGGTTAGAGACCTAAAATCTCTCTTTTCTTCTTCTTCATTTTCGGGCAGAAAGAGAAAGGGGAGAGCAAAAATTTTGTTTCTTAAAAAACCCATTTTCTTCAAATTTTGACCAAGCCAAAACCCTATCACCTTAATTAATTTTGGCCCCAAAATTAGAAGACCACCTATTACCACTGTGAGCTTCTGTTTGGTCTAGGAGGTGGACCACCACGAGTGGCGGAGGACAACACATGGCCCATATGCGCCAGACATAGGTCCTTTGTTCTCTTTTATTTCTTTATCATTTTCTTTAGGATTTTGAGGTAGTTTTGATTACTAATTATTCTAAATTAACTAGACTTCTTCAAGTTAATATTTGGGTTTTGTTAGAGGTCATGTGGATTTAATTTGATGGGTTTATGAGTTGTTGAAGTTAGAAGATAGTTTATGGTAAACTTTTTGTTTGAAGTTTTGAATTTATATCATGGATAGCTTAATCTTGTGATGGATATTGTTAGATATGTATATATTAGGTTTGAAGGTTGAAATCTTTGTTAGAGTTAAAAGAAATCTCTTTAGATAAGAGACTTTCTTAATGAAATTAAATATTTAGAAAGAAGACTTTTGCAAAGTTGGAATTTTGAGTAATTACATTAAGTTAGAGTTTGGAAAATGAATAGAATGTGAATTTAGGAGTTTAGTAATATAAAATTTGTGGACTTATGGATTATATAAGTTGAAGCTTAATACTTGCAAGAGTTAAAGAGAAAGTTTTTAATTTAGAGGATTTAGTGATAAAACAAGTTTGGAAAAAGTTCTATAGATGGATAATTGTAACTTTGTGAATTTAATTAAGTTGGTGTTTGGGAAATGTTCATCTTATGAGTTTAAAATCTTGGGGTGTAAAGATAGTTAGAATTTTATGGTTTCTTTGAATTGGAAGAAGTTTAAGTGGTTAATAGGAGCTTTGTAAACAAAAATCTTAGAAAAAAAAGATTATTGGAGGGAAAGGAGATAAGTCATTTTAAACTAGTCTTGTTACTTAAGAAGTTTAACTTTATTGTCTTTTAACTTGAAATTGGATTAAGTAAATGAAAAAGTATTATGACTATGAGGTATGAAACTCAAAATTTATAGGAAAAGGAAAGAAGGATAAAGAAAAGGAAACTTGCACTGCAAGAAAAAAAAATTAATTGCGATGGATTCTTTTGCGTGGGAACAATTTCAATTGCAATTGATTTTTATATGTGAGGGATAAATTTTCAGTCAAAATTATGGATTACGATGGAAAAAATTCAATGCTTATAAACTGATTTTCAATCGCAATTACATTTTCTGATTTTAAGTTTTAATTTTTAAACCTTTTATACGACGAATTTCAGGTTGTCAAAAATAAATTCTATTTTTTTTTATTAATTTTTTGTTTGATTTGCATTATTAAATATTCGAGAACTTAAATTGTGACCGTTTTGGTCCACAATTGCGACCCATTTTGCTGTCGCTTTTGAGGTTAATCTACATTTCACCATTCTTTTCTTCTTTCTTCCCTCTTTCTTCTTGCTTCTCCATTTTCAGCCGCACACATTTCCCTCCATTTTTTCTCTCCAGTTTTTCTCTCTTTCGTATTCCTCTCTGCAAATCTTTCTGCTCTTTATCCATTTTTTTTTTCATTCTCCCATTGTATTATTTTATTTCTATTATCCATTTTTTTCTCTCTCTCCACCCCGTCTCTCATTTCACCACCTTGCACTGCCTCTATCGTCGTTGCCTCCCACTCTCCGCCGCCTCTACCCCGCTAGTTCTTCCACTGCGCCACTATCTCCCTATGCATGTAAGTAAATCTCTTTTTTTTACAAAATTATTTTCTTTGGCAGATTATTTTCTTTAATTAGGGTAGATTATTTTTTTTTAATTTTACGAAATTGGATGCTTAATTTTTAACTTTACTTCAATTAGTCTTTGTCAATCCTACATGAAATCCATTGCACAAATAAGCAGAAGTGAAAGACCGAATGAAAACTCCTTTGTATAAGGAGTTGGAATCTCTCTGTAGGAATGAAAAATCAAATTTTATAACTTAGCTTTTATGGTGAAATCATAACGGTAATAGAAACATAAACAAAAACTAATTACCGTAATCTGATAACCATTTATGGTAGTGATGAGAGTCATAAAATGCATCTTAACAGTACTTATTTGTTAGCATTATAGGGTTGATTTAGGGTTGAATTACACATTTATACCTTAACAATTCTAAAGTGTCATTCTTGGATCATTGACTTATTTCGGTGCATTTTCAGGTAAGTTCAGTTTAAAAGGGATGGAAAAGCTATTGTTTCTTAAAAGTGCCAAGAGTCTATGCATATCGGAGTAAAGGAACGGTTTTGGAACTGTTCCATGCCGCAGCACAGAAGGGCTGAGCCGCGGCCTCCAGAAACTTGAAAGTGCCAGGACCCAAGGCTACACCGTGGCCTGGATGAGTGGCGTCATGGCCTCCAGAAACTTGAGAAAACCTGATCCAAGGTGGCACCGCGGCCTGAACTAGTGTGCACCATGGCGCAAGCGCGATGCCATGTTTCCTAATTAGGGTTTTAATAATAGTTTAGACCCGAAAATACCCTTGATCCTTTTGTATTATAAATAGATCACTTAGGGTTTGATAAGGGGAGACGAGAATCAGAAGAAAGCTTCCACATTCTTCTCCATTACGGTGTTCAAGCATGAGCCGCATGGCCAACTAATCTCCAAGCAAGACAAAGGGATGAATCCCTAGGTGTAGTTGTTCTTATTTCCATTCTTGATTCAGTTGTAAGGATTTATTGTTAAACATTGTTATGATTTACTCTTTGATTAAGTAAAGAATTAGACAATTTTCTCTTAATCCGGTGATTGCATCCTTCTCCTCCATATAAGTCTAGTCAAGCTCTTCTTATGTCAAGTTGTTTGGATGTGATTGATTCCGGTAGATTTATCTTTTAGGTTTGTCCATTACTGCAATATTATTATTGAAATATATTGTCGTTTCTTGATAAATCTATAAGATAGGTTATGCGTGCTTGAATCGAAATCAATGAGTGACTTGTAGCAATTACATTAGAGTGTTAATATGCTGTGATTGAATATTTACCGATTGCTTGTTTGGGATGTGAAACTAGTAATCGAGATAAAAACAGTTGAATCAAGATTGGAATAAGGCAACGAACTTAGGAAGAATTCCTGGAACCTTGTTATTTCTCTATTGAATCATTTATTATATTTACACAACTCTCTCACATTATTTCGTTATCAAAACTCATATTCTTTCATTTAAATTTTATCGTTCGTGTTAAGGTTTACACTTTCCCTTATAGATCGCTTTTCCTCATGGGATCGATACCTCAGCTATACACAATAACCGCGAGTTAGTTTGAGCGTAATCAAATTTTGGCACCGTTGTCGGGGAAACGCGCTTAAGTACAAGGAAGATTGTCAACTTTGAGACAAAACGGTAATATTGTTCTTTGCTTTCTGTTTTGATTTTTTTAATTTTTTCTTTTTTATTCATTTGCCCTCTAATTCCTTTGGTGTATGCTTAGACTGAGAGATTCGCGAGGTAGATTCATTAAAAGACCCGAAATAGAGTTACCCTCTCCTTCCGCACCCGTTAGTGAAACCTCGCCTAGATCAAACCATAGTGCACAACCAAGTGAGAATTTAGAGGATTTTGTCAACATGGCTGACAAAAACAATGAGAATGTTGCTAGGACACTTAAGGACTACTTGCATCCTAGTCGAACGGCCACACCATCCTGTATCATGTTCCCCCCTAATGTTCAATAACCTGAGTGTAAGCTGGGCATGATCCAATTGCTACCAACCTTCCATGGGTTTGAGAATGAAAACCCCTATGTCCACATTAGGGAATTTGAGGAAGTAGTAGCATCCTTTCAAAATAGGGCTGATATGGTAGACACCGTCAAGCTTCGATTTTTTACCTTTTCACTTAAGGAAAAGGCCAAGGTTTGGTTGTACTTGTTAAGGCCTAGGTCTATAGGTAGTTGGGATGAGATGACCCGAGCCTTCTTCCAAAAGCATTTCCCAACCCATAAGACTAATAACCTCAAGAGACAAATTTTAAACTTTGCACAAAAGGAGAGTGAAACCTTATATCAAGTTTGGGAACGTTTCAAAGATCTTTTGAATTCTTGTCCACACCATGGGTATGAGAGTTGGCAGTTAGTTAGCTATTTCTATGATGGACTTCTAAGTAGGGAAAAGCAATTCATAGAAATAATGTGTAATGGGGATTTTCTTGAAAAAGATCCCGACCAAGCCATAGATTTCCTAGATGACCTATCGGAAAAAACCCACACTTGGACAGGACAAAATGCCATGGAAAGTACTAGGAGAAATCAACCCGCTGGGATTTATCAACTTAAGGAAGAGGATAGCCTTAAAGCCCATTTAGAGGCCCTAACTAAAGAAATTGAAGTATTAAAAACCAAGGATGCTAAAGCCCCCAAACTGGTTGCTAGGGTAGAGTCCCATGAACCTTGTTTTATGTGTAACGGGGTAGATCATGTACCTAAGGATTGTCCAGCCTATTTTGAGATGAAGGGAGAGTGTAATGCTTTAGGTATACCCTTTAGGAAACCAGACTCACCCTACTCTAACACTTACAATCCTAGTTGGAAGAATCACCCTAATTTTAGTTGGAGATCCGATATGCAACCTTCTGCCCAATCTAGCACCCATTGGAGATCCGATATACAACCTCATCCCCACTCTAGTACCCAATTGAAACTGGAAGCAACCTCATCTAATGCACCATAACAATCTTTACCTTTGGAAAATATGTTTAAATCATTTTTGCAGGTACATGCTAAGAGTGTGGAAGAGCAGGGCAAAATAAATCAACGGTTGCCAGAGGAGCAACAAGTGATCAAAGAGGAACAAAAGGTGATAAAGAGTCAATTCACCATGTTAACTAGTTTTTTGACGATTCAAGAGTAGGTCATTTTCCTTCGCAGCCACAACCTAATCCAAGGGGACAATATATGGCGTAAACCTCCAATCCTGATAATCAAAATGTTAAAGAGGTTAATTCCATAATCAGTCACAGCGGTAAGAAAATTGATGGACCCACTCTACCATCAAACTTGATTCCTAACACTGTGAGCAACAAGGATGAAGCCCCCATGGAACAAGATGCCCATAATGATTCTTTGCCGATGCCTTTCTCTCAAGCACTCCTTAAACCTAAGGAGAGAAATCAGCATTAAAAGGTGAGATTCTTAAACAACTTCAGCATGTTAAAATTAAACTCCCTCTTCTTCATGTTATAAAACAGGTTCCCAACTATGCTAAAGTCATTAAGGATCTATGCACGCTCAAGAGGAGGCACAATGTGAAGAAGATGTCATTCTTAACAGAGCAAGCAAGTGCAGTAATTGATAGCACGAAACCACCCAAATATAAAGATCCGGGCTGTTCAATGGTGGCTTGCCAAATTGGAAACAAATCTTGTGGCCAAGCATTGCTAGATTTAGGAGCTGGTGTGAACCTCATACCATACTCCATCTACTTGCAACTCGGTCTAGGTGATATCAAACCGACCTCTGTGGTGCTTCAACTAGCGGATCGATCGGTAAGAAAACCAAGAGGTATTGTGAAAGATGTTTTATTGCAAATTGACAAATTCTATTATCCCGTTGACTTTTTGGTTTTAGATACCATGTCTATTGTGAATACAGAGTCAAAAATTCCTTTGATACTTGGAAAACCATTCTTTGCCACCGCCAATGCCCTTATTAATTATAGTAATGGCCTAATGACATTATCGTTTGGAAATATGACTCTAGAGGTGAATGTTTTTCGAGTCTCAAGGCAGCCACATGAAGATGATGAGTGTTTCGACACCTACATGATCAATGAGCTTAGTTTGGAGGATGAGAATAATAAAGATAATTCTAACTCTTTAGAATTCCCTCCTAATAATTTTGACTTCGATGATTCTTCAATTTATCCCCATGCTGTTAATGTTGTTGATATTTTTGATAAATCACAGGGATTTATGAAGAAATCGTGGCAACCATGCTTTGAGGAGTTGCCTGAGAGAAGTAATAGGGATGCGGGAATCAAATATCCTATTGCTGATAGTAAATGGGCAACACCAAGAACACTTGAGCCACATGTGGTGGACTTTAATTATTCCCTGCCAAAAGACTAGCACTAAGGCCACTGAGTATGGAGCCTCATCTTCAGCACCACAATGAGGCCAGCAGTGAGAGTGGTGCACCGTCTGGCTGAAGACGTAAAACTTAGCGCTCATGAGAGGCACCCCACAACATATCTTTTTATTTTTATTGTTTTTTATATTTCTTTTTCTTGTTTATTATTAGTGTTTTGTTGTTTTCCAATATTACCTTCGTATTTCTTTTTCAGGGACAAATATGCGCATCAATTCAAATGGTCGTGCACAATTCTCAGCTCCTTGCACCTTTGGTTACAAAGAGAGTTTCTTTAAATTTTCCTTTCCTATTGAGGACAATGCCTATCTTAAATTGGGGGTGGAGGAAACGCATTTTTATTCCATAACATTGAATTGTTGGGTGTCACCTTCCTTTTTTCATTTTAATTTGTTTGTTTTGTTTTAATACACCTGTTTGTTAGGATAATCTGTTAAAAAAATAGTGTTTGTTCTTGGCATGCTTTGTGTTAGCTTTGGAGTTAATTTACATGTCAATGATATGATTTAATTGAGATAGCATATAGCATCTAGAAGAAGTTAAATCTTACTTCGGTTTGAGAATAATTTTAAATGTCGATCTTGATTTGGTTTGAGACTCTAGTTTGCGGCATGATTGCATGATTAGTCTAAAACATTTAGAGAAGTTTTATGTGTAATTGTATTGTGAATACTTTTACGGTCTCGACAAGCTCTAGAACTTATATGATAATCACTTAAGGCAAAATCCTAGAATGCACACTACTTAGGATATGATGTAGGCCATTTTTGGACCGTTTGAGCCTTTCAAACTTACCCTTGCTATATTTATCGCTAGTCACCTGTTTGAGCATTTTTCTTGAAAACAATTGAGCCTTGTTTCTTTCAATAGCCCATTTACTTACCTTTATGAGCCTAAAAATATTTTACTCTTACCTTTCTTTTTAAGAGAACTTAGTTATACACATTTGTTGAGAAGCACTTAAGAGGAGTAAGGATGGAAATATGAGAAAAAAAATATTACTACCATAACCCAAGTACATTAAAGGAGATAAATTGGGAGTTATGGAAAAAAGTAAAAAAAAAAATGAAAATAGAGGTGAATGGCTATGAGCTAAAAATGCTCGGAAAAAAAATGGTGAATTTTGGCAAAGAAAGAAAGAAAAAAAATGGTGAATTATTAAGAGAAATGCTCGAAAAATGGTTGAATAAGTTGGGTGTTGAAGTAAAGTTATCTAGTGCTTAAAGTGGTTGTGTTTAAATTAAGAGACTGAGTTCTTTTGCTTGTTTAATCCTTCCCGTTCTTTCTTGACCTTTACCTTAGCCCAACGTTACAAGCTTATTAAAGACCTATTGATCCGATGTAGTGTGATTATTCTACATTAGTGGAGAGTGATTTGAAAAATGAGCCTATGGAGTTTGATTTGTGATTAATGTAACACAATTTAATATATTTTTAGAGGCCAAGACTTGTATTCATGAATGTTGTGCATAAAATTATCCGGATATTCGGATTAATGGATTTTTTGGGAAATCACCTTGAGATGCCCAGGTGGTGATCTTCCAAACACCCAAGTCTAGAATGACTTGTAATGATTAGAAACAGAAACAGAAATCAAAGAAAAGAAAGAACATAGCAATTGTTATCAAGGTTCGGTAATAGCCTACGTCCCCGTGAGTTCCTCCGAACTCTCTACACTAAACCAATGAGTTCTTACAAGTTACCGCAACTCCTCTCCAAGAATCTCAAGTTCTTGAAGAACCAAAGAAGAGAAGAAAGAAAGTGTTAAGAACTATTACAAAGCCCTCTACCTACAATCTATACTACTCTCTCTTTACAACCAACCTCTCTTTTGAGATCTATTCTAGTGCCTCTCCTATGTTTTGTGTCTTTGTACTCTCACACATGCACTCAAATTCTCTTGTATGATGATCACTTGTGTTTCTTGTGTCTCACTTGTTCTTGAGATTGAAACTAGGTGACCCTTTATATAGTGCACCACTTCTTGAGCCAATCTTTGAAGTCAATCTCCACCCTGAGATCTTGAGGACCATTCAACCATAGCCCTTCACCAATCCTTAGTGATCCTGTGCGTTTTGTTCATGCATCCACGCACCTCTCAAAAGGCTGAAGAAACTAGTCTCAGTGTGCCTGGCTCCGCGACCGAGAACAGGGCAGGCCGCGGCTCAAGCCAGGGCACACATGCATCACTCTTTGGGCACCGCAGCCTGGGGGAGGCTGAGTCATGACACACACCTCCTCCAGGCTTCCTTCATGCAGGGCGCGACGGCCTGACCTAATGCTGCACTCCTTTTGACTTGCTGTGCGCTGAGGCGCACACTTTGTGTGCTGAGGCGCCAAGGTCTTATGAAGAACCTTTTCAAACCATGTTTAAACCTTAGACAAACACCAACAATCTCTACCTTTGTCTAAGTGATTAAACCTGAACCCATTGTGTAGAGAACTCAGGATCCAAACTCATCTTGAGTCATCTTATCAACTGACTACAATCCTAAGTAGTCCAAGGTAATGATTGAACTTACTTAGAGCTAGAACCTTGGTGCCTAAATCTGTAGGATTTTCCTCCGTGGCTACCTTGTCCACATGAATGCATCTTTCCGTAATATTTTTTCGAATGAAATGATACCGAACATCCATGTGCTTTGTCCTCTCATGGAATATCGGATTCTTACACAAGTGCAACACACTTTGGCTATTCGAATACACCACCACCTGCTCTTTCAGGACATTCAACTCCTCCAACAATCCTTTGCACCACATAGCCTTCTTTATGGCTTCCGTAGCCACTATGTACTCAGCCTCGATTGTTGAGAGTGATACCATCGGCTGCAACTGAGCCTTCCAACTTATACAACATCCATTTAAGTTGAAGAAGTAGAAGGTAATCAATCTTCTTCTATCCTGGTCTGCTCTATAGTCTGAATTCGTATAACTCTCAAGACAGATGGACTTACCCCTCTTCTCATAAATCAGCCCTACTTTTCGGCTTCCCTTCAAGTACCTCAGAAACCACTTCATCCCAAGCCAATGCTCTTTTCTAGGATTACTCATAAACTTACTGAGAACACTTATTGCATGAGCAATATCTGGTCTAGTGCTTACCATGGTGAACATAACTGAACCAACCGCACTAGAGTAAGGGACCTTTTCCATTTCCTTCTTCTTCGCCTCCGATCTTGGACATTGATCGCTAGAGAACTTGAAATGACCAGCAAGGGGAACCTTCACTGGTTTGCTATCTTCCATAGAGAACTTAGATATCATCTTCTCTATGTAGGAAGTCTGAGAAATCTTCAATTTGTTTCTCTCCCTTTCTTGGATTATATTCTTCCCAAAGACCTTCTGTGCATGGCCAAGATCTTTCATCTCAAACTTCGAACTGAGTTGAGACTTCAATTCTTCTATCCTCTCCATGCTGCTCCCAACCAGCAACATATCATCAACATAGATGAGGATGATCACCACTTCCCCCCCCTTGTGCCCCTTATAGTACAAGCACGAATCATAGTAGCTCTTCATGAAACCTAAGCTAGTTACAAAGGAATCAAACCTCTTATTCTATTGCCGAGGTGATTGCTTCAGGCCATAGAGAGATTTCTTCAATTGGCACACCAACTCTCCCTGCCTTCTTTCCTCATAGCCTTCGGGTTACCTCATGTAGATGGTCTCATCAAGCCCTCCATGTAAGAACGCTGTCTTCACATCCATTTGCTCAATTTCCCAATTGAATTGGACCACCATTGCTAACACTATCCATATCGTCTTGTACTTCACAACCAGTGAGAATATTTTGGTGAAATCTATGCCTTCTCTTTGTGTGAACCTCTTCGCCACCAGCCTAGCTTTATACTGGACTTCATCCCCTAGAGTGTTCCCTTCTTTGATCTTGTATACCCATTTATAATCCACAACTCTTTGTTTTTCTGGTTTGGGCACCAATTCCCAAGAGTTGTTCTTCCTCAAAGAATCCATTTCTTCCTCCATAACTAGCTGCCACTTTGATGACTCCTTATATTCCATGGATTCCATGTAAGTTTCTGGTTCAACCATCCCTCTTTCTGAACAAGGAGCTGCTACATTAGCATCCGTAAACCCATATCTCAAAGGTGGTCTGACCACCTTCCTTTCTCGGTCCCTTGTGAGCTGGTAGTCATTCTGACTTGCCGCATCATTCCCTTCCAGTTCAGCCTCCTCTTGAGTATCTTGAGCTTGGCCTTCATTAATGGGCTCTACTTGGTCTGAACCCTCTTGCCTTCCTTGCTCTACCTGAACTAAATTTTCCTTGATGCGATACTCTACTAATTTCGGACTGGTTTGCTCATTAGCCCCTGCAGGGTTAGTTTTCTCCAAATAGGGAAATAACAATTCATTAAAAATAACATCCCTACTTATTATGAGTTTCATTCCTTTTGGTTCTAAGGACCACAACCTATACCCCTTAACTCCATCACTATACCCTAGAAACACACATTTTCTAGACATTGGGTTAAGTTTATCATCTTTTTGATGTGCAAATGCAGCACACTCAAAGGTCCTAAGGTTACTCAACTCTGGGGGTTTCCCACTCCATATCTCCATGGGAGTCTTGAGCTCTAAAGCTCTAGAGGGTGATCTATTAACCAAATATGCAGCAGTAGAAACAGCTTCCCCCCAAAAATATTTTGGTAATCCGGATCCTATTAACATGCACCTAACTTTTTCCATAAGGGTCCTGTTCATCCTCTCAGCAACTCTATTTTACTGAGATGTTTTTATAACCGCTCTATGGCTTAGAATTCCATTTAACTCACAGAATTTATCAAAATCCTTATTGCAAAATTCTAAGCCATTATCGGTTCGTAAAGCTTTAACTACCCTACCCGTTTGAGTCTCCAGCAACATTTTTCACACCACAAATTTATTTAAAGTATATGATTTATTTTCAAGTAAATAAACCCAAACCTTTCTTGAATAATCATCAATTAAAGACAGAAAGTAAAAGTTACCTCTCTGTGTTGGTGTTCTTGCTAGTCCCCAAAGATCCGAATGAATGTAGTCAAGAATGCCCTTAGACTTGTGCACTCTGGTGTTAACGTTGACTCAATGTTGCTTCCCAAGAACACAACACTCGCAGAAATCCAATTTCTCTACTTTGTCACCACCAAGTAGACCATTATTGCTGAAAACTTGTAGGCCATTTTCGCTCATATTTCCCAAGCGAGTGTGCCAAAAGGTTGCCTTATCCATCTTAGCCATCAAGCTTGCTGCTTCATCTTTGATTTCTGTCTCTCCAATCATCTCATAGAGTCCATCTTTTATTGCTAATTTGATCACTATCAAAGATCCCTTGGTCACCTTGATCTTTCCTCCCCTTGCCTTGTATGTGTACCCCATGGAATCCAGCTGCCCCAATGAGATCAAATTCCTTTTCAAATCCAGAAGATACCTCACATTTTGCAGTAGCCTTGTAACTCCATCAAACATCCTTAACTGGATGTCTCCTATACCCCTCACTTGGCAAGAAGTGTCATTCCCTAAGAAAACCTTTCCATCATTGGTTTCCTGGAAATTCTTGAACTAATCCTTGTGAGAGCACATATGGTAAGTGTGCCTGGAATCTAGGATCCATTTCTCGCTGCCTTACCTCCTGCTCACATTTGAGCATACAACAAGAACATCATCTTGTTGTTCTCATTTGGCAACCGAAGCCTCTTCATTGTTGGTATGGCTTCTTCCTCTCTCATCCTACATCTTCTTCCTGCAATATTTCCTGAAATGTCCCTCCTTGTTGCAGTAGAAGCATATCTTTCCTCCAAATCTCGGTTTGGAATGAGATCTCCCATGGCTTTGCCCTCTACCTCTTGATTTCTCTCGATAGTTGCCATGAATACTACTGCCATTTCGAGTTGTTGGCCTTCCTCTAACGAACAACCATTCTCCACTTGATGCTTCCCTTATCTTGGCTTTGAAATCATGAGCCCTTATGGCATTGATCACAATCTCCTTGGTTAAAGTATCTATTCCATATTCAATAACATTAATCAAATTATCAAAAAAATTAGGAAGAGAATTCAACAAAATAACAGCCAATTGTTCATCCGGGAATGTAATGCTACAGCTATTCAAATCTTGAACTAGCTTATTAAACACATCAAGATTATCTTGCAACTCTTTATTAGGATCCGTTTTAAAAGCAAAGATTCTTTTAAGAAGATAAATCTTATTAGGGAGAGTTTTGATAAGAAACAACTCATCTAGTTTCTTTCATATGACAACAGGATCTTTCGAGTCTCCGTACTTCCTTGTCACGCTATCTAACATGTGTAAGAAAATGGTGTTGTATGCCATCTTCTTCATCTCAATCCGCTAGTCCTCTGTGATACTTGCTGGAAAAACATCATATTCTCCAATAGCCAAGTCCACCTTCTGTTGCATAAGAATAGCCTTGATCTTCCACTTCCAAAGGGCAAAGTCTCCCTTTCCATCAAACTTCTCAACAATGAAATTTGAAGCCATCTTGCAGAGAAAATCCCAGATTTATGCAGCACCCACAATTGCTTTCCAACTTCTTCTAAACCTCAAGAACACGATCAAAGATTGATCTCAATACTGTTCTTGAATCACCCTCAAGAACACGATCAGTTCTTGATCTTTACTCCATTCTTGAATCACCCAAGAAGTTGATCTTTGATTCTTGGAGTCTTGACTCTGATACCTTCTGTTCCAGCTCCGATACCCTCTCACCAAAGCTCCTTCAGCTCTGATACCACTGTTGGGAAATCACCTTGAGATACCCAGGTGGTGGTCTTCCAAACACCCAAGTCTAGAATGACTTGCAATGATTAGAAACAGAAACAGAAATAAAAGAAAAGAATGAACACAACAATTGTTATCGAGGTTTGGTAATAGTCTATATCCCCGTGAGTTCCTTGGAACTCTCTACACTAAACCAATGAGTACTTATAATTTACAACAACTCCTCTCCAAGAATCTCAAGTTCTTGAAGAACCAAAAAAGAGAAGAAAGAAAGTGATAAGAATTATTACAAAGCCCTCTACCCATAATCTATGCTACTCTCTCTTTACAACTAGCCTCTCTTTTGAGATCTATTCTAGTGCCTCTCCTTTGTTTTGTGTCTTTGTACTCTCATACTTGCACTTGAATTCTCTTGTATGATGATCACTTATGTTTTTTGTGTCTCACTTGTTCTTGAGATTGAAGCTAGGTGACCCTTTATATAGTGCACCACTTCTTGAGCCAATCTTTGAAGTCAATCTCCACCCTTAGATCTTGAGGACCATTCAATCATAGCCCTTCATTAATCCTTAGTGATCATGTGCATTTTGTTCATAGCACCTCTCAAAAGGCTGAAGAAACTAGTCTCAGTGTGCCTGGCGCCGCGGCCCAGAACAGGGCAGGCCACGGCTCAAGCCAGGGCACACATGCATCACTCTCTGCGTGTCGAGGTCTGGGGGAGGCTGAGCCACGGTGCACACCTCCTCTAAGCTTCCTCCATGCTGGGTGCCATAGCCTGACCTAATGCTGCACTCCTCTTAACTTGTTGTGCGCTGAGGTGCACACTTTGTGTGCTGAGGCGCCAAGGTCTTATGAAGAACTTTTCAAACCATATTTAAACCTTAGACAAACACCAACAGGATTGTGGTAGGATGGATGTTAAGAGTCAATAACAATTTTGAGGTTGATATTTAGATTATTTTTGGACTTGAGTGATATTTAATTATTCTATATGTTGTGTGTTATGTGCGATTTTTGAGACAAAAATTTGAATTACTCTTAGATTAACGCTAACATTGCTTTACTTTGTTTTGATTTCCAATAAAGAATTCATTTCATGTTTTTCGTTTGAATTGATAAGGATTAGCAATAAGCTAGTTGGGTGTTATGATGAGAGTCATAAAATGCATCTTAACAGTACTTATTTGTTAGCATTTTAGGGTTGATCTAAGGTTGAATTACACATTTATACCTTTGCAATTCTAAAGTGTCATTCTTGGATCATTGACTTATTTCGGTGCATTTTCAAGTAAGTTCGGTTTAAAAGAGATGGAAAAGCTATCATTACTTAAAAGTGCCAAGAGTCTATACGTATCGGAATAAAGGAATGGTTTCAAAACTGTTCCATGCCGCAGCACAGAGGGGCTGAGTCGCAGCCTCAAGAAACATTCAAAAGTTTGAGACAACTAATGTGCGTCGCGGCCTGGACTAGTTGGGCCGCGGCCTCCAGAAACTTGAAAGTGCCAGGACCCAAGGTTGCACCGTAACCTGGATGAGTAGCGCCGCAGCCTCCAGAAACTTGAGAAAACCTGATCCAAGGTGGCACCGCGGCGTACACTAGCGCGATGCTTTGTTTCCTAATTAGGGTTTTAATGATAGTTTAGACTCGAAAATACCCTTGAACCCTTTGTATTATAAATAGATCACTTAGGGTTTGATAAGAGGAGGTTGAAATCAGAAGAAAGCTGCCACATTCTTCTCCATTACGGTGTTCAAACATGAGCCGCATGGCCAACTAATCTCCAAGCAAGGAAAATGAATGAATCCCTAGGTGTAGTTGTTCTTATTTCTATTCTTGATTCAATTGTAAGGATTTATTGTTAAACATTGTTATGATTTACTCTTTGATTAAGTAAAGAATTAGAATATTTTCTCTTAATCTGGTGATTGCATCATTCTCCTCCATATAAGTCTAGTCAGGTAGTGTGGGACTAATCTCTCAATGATATCATTTGTGCTTGTAAATAAAACTATCAGTCCAACACCCTTATTCAGTCTCTTAATTTCATAAACAGAACCTAAAAGGAATTCATAAGATGGCCCTATAATTCCTTGTTTCCTAAAGCTTTTAGTCAAAGCATAAGGTCTCCAAAGGAGAATCCTAAATACTTGCCAAATCTTTAGGAGAAAAAAGACTACGAAAATTAGCATGGCAAAACTAACAAACTCCATTATCTGTGTGTATTTGATAAAGAATTGAAATACGTTGAGTTCCTCTATTTTATTGGGAGATTGGATGATTAAATAAGTTGTGCAAGCATCGTTAATTTGTAGACCCTTAAACCTTAATTCCATCATGATTGCCCCGTGAAGGATGAGGTTGTGCAAGCACCATTAATTTCTAGACCCTTAAGCCTTAATTCCATGTATGCTTGCCCCGTGGTGGATGAAGTCATTTCTTAGGCAAACAATGAAGCAATGGTAGTTTTCTTGAATTGGGATAGGTTTTATGTTTTGGCTTAGAATGGAAAAGTTATGGCAACTTGGCAATTATATGTGTTTTTTGGACTTTATACTACCAATTTCATTGCAAATTTGTTTGATAGTTTGCCCTAGAAAGTTAACTTTAATGGAAACCTACCTAGTGACTTTGTTAGGGTGCTTCAAGCATTGACAATCATGAACTTAAGCTGTTAAAATGAGGCATGGTAGGGTCAATGCTCAGAATATTGGACAACCTCTAGGGTGCATGCCCTAGAAGATAGACATATAGTTTACTTAGTATAGATAACATACAAACACATTTTAGTTTTAGGAAAGAGTCCTATAATCTTTACTACGTTTCTTAGAGATTAAGAACATCTATCTCATATTCATTTCTATAGGTTTATGATTTTTCATTTTAATTTGGGATGTGCCAATGTATTGAATTTACATGATGGTTTGCATAAACTCTTGTCTAGGTTTTGTTGGTCCTCTTGTCACTACCAAAGAATTGTATATGCCCGACTACTCTTTTAAATATGTTAAGAATTACTAGCATATCATAGAAATAAGATAAGACAGATGGTAGTGCATCTGAACCTATCTATCTATCTATCTATCTATCTATCTATCTATCTATCTATCTATCTCTCTCTCTCTCTCTCTCTCTCTCTCTCTCTCTCTCTCTCTCTCTCTCTACATATATATATATATATATATATATATATATATATATATATATATATATTGGTCAGATCCATTTATATAAACTTATTGTGAATATTTATTTTGTGGTAACCAAAAATAGATTTGGGCTAGCTATGGTAACAACTTTTATGATACATATATGTATAGCATGAAATTAAAAGATCATTAATATAAACTTCTTTGCAAGGCCTCCCTTTCTTACTAAAAAATGAGGTTAGATGAATAGATGCCCGAAGTAGTTTTCTTCTTCGTTAATTCTGGCTGTGAGTTGGTTTTCTTCTCCCTTGTTTTCATTCATGCCCTAAGTTAAATTAGTTTTTAATTAGGAAAATATATCTTTAAATTTTGTAATCCTCACAGGTTTTCAATGTTTGAATTTCGATTTATGAGTGAAAAATGAAAGGAATCTGTATTAGGTGAATCAAATTTGGAAAGTTAGTCATTCAATTTAATTAGTTTGACCTCAAAATGTCTGCTTGATCTCAATCCTTTATCTCTTGAATATATTATTTATTCGCATATATCATGCATTGCATCTTACCTTAGATCACCAGTCTAAGGATTATTGAGCGACATAAATGTGCTTGTTGCTTGCTAATTAATATGTTTGCAATGAGAGTATTTTGTTCAAATAATCCTTGAATTGTCCAGTGTGGACAGTTTAAGAATGCTTTATCCGTATCAAAGTTAATAATTCCTTTCTTATTTCATTTCGATAATGTTTAGGTAGTACTTCTCCTTGTTCTCTAGGTATATACTAAATTCGTAGCTATTTCCTTTCGGTGATAACACTAAATTTAAGTCGTGTACTTGGAGAACTAAGGGGAAGTGCTGCCAATTTTTTTTCAAAATTAAACGACATAAGAGTTATTAAATGTAATAAGGATGATGCATTCTTGAATGGGTTAGGACCCTTACCTTTTAGTGAACGGAATGATATGACTAGAAAGCATCAGCATGAATGGTGTTCATATATAATCAATTTTTTTAGTTTCTAATTTCTTATTCGCTAATACTTTATAATTTTCTCTAACAGGGTTACACGATCAGTCAATGGTACTCGTTTCTTCTTTGCTCCAGTACTACTCTTATTGCTTAGGCATGCCAACTATAACTTGTGTATGTTATTAACTTAATTAGTTTTCAATTACTTAAGTATAAATATATTTTTTTATAAGTAGAAAATATAATTCTTTATTTAAATCTTACCTTGCACTCTTGAATGACCAAAAAAGAGAGATTATACAAATTAGGATATGATTTATGTATAAGATGTATAATAATGCGTTAAAAAAATACATCCATTAAAAACAAGGCTTTTAAATCGGTTTAACTCATAAACATAATTTACTTTATTCATTTTTTAGTTATATCTGTCAATTAATTGTAAATCGGAATAACTTTGAAGGTCAAAACTGTTATATCTGTTAGGGTGTTGTTCATCCACCACTCCCACCTCCTCTAGGGCTCAAGGGTCCACATTTATTGAGCAAGAGCATATAAAACAACAGTATAGGAGGAGGTCTTCTACCGAGTCCATTAGATACAACAAAGTTTGGAGGAGACAGAACAACACCTAGAGCAAAGAGAGTAGCAGATACAAGACCAGGTGAATGAAAGCTTACATCACATCGTGCTTGCCATATGTCAGAGTTATGGGATATCACCTCTGTATGTACCTCCACTTCCGCCTCTGCCTCCATCCTCTAAGGTAAGTACTAAACATTTTTACGTTAGAATTGAAACTTTATCACCGTAATATGCATGATATATACCATATAATGTTAACACTTAGTGGTTTTTGGGTCGAAAACGTAAAATAATCTTCCCATTGATGAGTCGAGAGTAATGGCATGTCTGTACCATAGAATGTGAGTTATGAAAACAAGTCTAGTCGAGTTCGGACCACCGGTTCTGGTTTTGTGAGGAAAAATGAGAGTTTTAAGTCCGAACCATTAACATTTAGTGATTTTCGGGTAAAAAATGTGAAATACTCGTACCATGGACGAGTTAAGAGTATCGACATATCCGTACCATAGAATGTGAGTTATGGGAACAAGTCTAATCGAGTTCGGACAACTGGTTTGGATTTTGTGAGAAAAAATGAGAGTTTTAGGTCAAAACCATTAACACTTGGTGATTTTAGGGACGAAAATGTAAAATGCTCCTCCTGTAGACAAGCCAAGAGTATCAGCACATCTGTACCATAGAATGTGAGTTGTAGGAACAAGTCTAGTCGAGTTTGGACAAAAAAAAAATGAGAGTTTTAGGTCTAAACCTTTAACACTTAGTGGTTTTCAAGTCGAAAACGTAAAATACTCGTCCTGTGGACAAGCTGAGAGTACCGACATGTCCGTACCATAGAATGTGAGTTGTAGAAACAAATCTAGTCCAGTTTGGACCACTGGTTCAGGTTTTGTTAGAAAAAGTGAGAGCTTTAGGTCCAAACTATTAACACTTAGTGGTTTTTGGGATGAAAACATAAAATACTTGTCCCATGGACAAGTCGAGAGTAGCAGTACATCCGTACCATAGAATGTGAGTATGGGAACAAGTCTAGTCGAGTTCGGACAAAAAAGTGAGAGTTTAGGTCCAAACCGTTAACACTTAGTGGTTTTCGGGTCGAAAACATAAAATACTCGTCCCGTTGATGATCAGAGAGTACTGACATGTATGTACCAAAGAATGTGAGTTTTGGGAACAAGTCTAGTCGAGTTTGGACAATTGGTTCGAGTTTTTTGAGAAAAAATTGAGAGTTTTAAGTCCAAATCGTTATCATGTCGTGGTTTTATATATGTAAAGAAATATGTTTTTTGGATTTGTATTTTTTTTTTTAGAAAAGGATGTTGTTTGAAATTTGCAAGTTTTGTGTAATTGCATACTGAGTCAAAGTGCTCAATGCTTAAAGGAAATGGAGTTGTTTCGAGCAGGGCCCGGGATCGATCGTTACAATATATATGTATATGTATATATATATATATATATATATATATATATATATATGTGTGTGTGTGTGTGTGTGTGTGTGTGTGTGTGTTTATAAATGGGCATAGTTAGCTTGCTAGTAATCTTGAACTCCTATTTTTAATTTTTGTATAAATTTTTATTTTAGATGTGTATCGACAACTCAAGCATAAGGATGTTTCCTCCTCCCATGACTTCGAAAAACTTAGACTCCTTAAGAGGGGTGAGTTCGGTCGCTCACCGGTGTTAATGGGCCTACCACCCCTATCGACGAGCTTTTTTTGTTAGCGTTGCTTGGTGGTCCCTAATGTGGGTAAAATATACTGCTCAATAGATCAAAGAGCGACACATGGCAAACTTTAAGAGTACAAGAGTAATTTCATAGCTCAAAAAAGATGTACAACTATCTCATAAAAGAGCCCCATCTCCCGTACTCAACATAAGGTCAAAGTGATAATTTCAACATGGAGGACCCCACCTCATTTTCTCATTAGAGTAAGATTCTTGACCCTATATAAAAAGATATTATTCCTAGTGCATGAATCATTACACTCTTCCCCAAAATATTCCCTTATCTATTTCTTGTTATTTGCTGACTAAAGCATCGGAGAATAACACTTTGGAAAAATTTCTTTGTTGGTACCTTGTAGTTGACTAACGTAAACGCAAGCCCAACTGATGTTTGAAGCCGACGTAAGCAAGTCATCCCTTTGATATACAACATGCTTGTTGTCATGCTTGCAATAATAATGTAACTATACACTTTTCTTTTTTTTCCATATATACAGGGAAATGCTAACTTTCCATACTTCAAGCACAAATTAGCAATGTGCCCAAATTTAATTAGACCGATAATGTCCTTGCCAACTCACTTGTACAAAGTTATTAAAATAATTTTCAAAACCAAATAAAATATCTATCTTCCTTCTTCCCCTTGGACCGTTTTTCTATCTCTACCTTCTTTCTTTTCTTCCCTTCTTCTCTTCCTTTTTTTGAATATCTATTTTATTTTTAAGTAATTGACAAAACGGAAGAAATTGTAACTGTTGAAATCGATTCCATAGATCATAAATAGTAAGATCCACATGTTCCTATGAGCAAAACGTGAAATTGATTGAAAAAAGATCAAAAAAGAACACGAATCTCATATAGCCGATGATGTCATGTATTCTTTCAACGTAAAAAGAAAGTGTGTAAATGGAGGGTGCAATGAAAGTATGATAGTGCTTGAGTTTGTTAATATAGTTATAACTTACAAGGTGATACGGAGTACTTTTGTCCAATTAAATTTGTACACACTGCTAACTTGTTCTTACAGTGTGGCAAGATAGCATCTCTCTGTCTATATATATATTCAATTAATAACTCATTATTACAATCAAATCATGATGGATAGCAGAAAGTAACTGTCACGGTTTGCTATGACCGCAATAGACTGATAATTCACTTTATTGCAATTATTACATACTGCTACGAATGTGATCTCATACTCAAAGGAACTGTGTTTAATAGTTGTACTGAATGATACTGTTATAGCAAAATAGCAACCATTATGCCGTTGTTTAGTGATGATTAAAGTGAATTTAAAACAACTAATTTTGTTTTTAAATTTTTTAAGTTGGTTTTTAATCATTACCAAACAACACTTATGTCGCATTGCATATGCTATTCAAAACCTTGAGTTAAATAACTTTAAATAGTTGAACTTCCATAGTCAGAATATATTCTTAGATTTATTAGAAATTAATTGGTTGAGTAGCCAACCCAATCGATAAATCCATAGAAGAAAAAATTCTGATAATAGTTCACGAAATTATGCCATCATGGTGGCGGCCCCATTGGCCTAAACCCTAGTTGCAAAGATTTGTTTTTCCAACCTGAGCCGTGTGCAACTTTCCTCACCTCACCTGTATTCCTCGCCGCTTCCTCCTTAACCCTAGCCATACAGCCTGTCTGAACCGCAATCAGTAAGTCTCAACTCTGCTCCAGCGATGGGTATCCCAAACCTAATCTATAAGTTATCATTTTTTTCTCTTTCCTAGCCGCACAAACCACCTTGCTTGTTAAGTGTCTCTTAACCCTCCTCTCCAACTACTGCACACTTCCAAACTCCACTACCACACTTCCAACCACTGCACTCTATTGTATCCTTATGTTACAACCTCCGCATACTAACTCTAGCCTAAACATTACTACCGAAATCAAACAACCAAACATTTCAAACTAATTATAACCCTAAAAGCTTCTGCCGCACTCAAACCCTAACCCTAGATTTAACCTAAAACCTATATCGCATTGCCTCATCTGACCTCGCCGCACAATACAACTGTACCAATCGCCTTTCCTCCAGTCATACCTAAAATCCAAACAGTAACTGCACCACCTGATACTTCTGAGCCTCATAGTTTTCATGCTTGTTGTTCCGTGTGATTAACACTTTCTGCATGGTTGCTGCGGGCCATCTTCCCTCGTAAGGGGTGTCGCGCCTTCATCTTCTTCTCAACCACCCAAAACAAGGCCTCCTACTCCCAGCCGTCAAAATGCCAGTTTTACCTATGTTATCCTATGCCAACGTCCTGTAAGGCATGGCAAACCTCGTTCCAGCAGCTAAACAGGTTACGAAAACTGCCCTACCTGCATTGGTCCTGTCCAACAAGTCGGCAGCAAAGGTTAATGGTGAACCGACATTCATCTTATCTCCTATAGAATTTTTGAAGGCTGCTTCAACTTTTGCCACTACAATCGTACTAAAATTCTACTTGGGAATGCTTGTGTTGAGTAAGATTAAGAAAAACATTACACTTTGGCATTTACAATATGATCCAATTGTGGGTTTTCTCGATCAACGTCATGTCATGGTTCGGCTGGCCTCACAGGATGATCTTGTTATCCCATGGTCACATGGGAATCATCAAGTTGATAATTCTCTTTACTATATGTTTAAGTGAACCCCTTATTTCAACCCAAAGAAGAAGTCCACTCATGTTGTAGTTTGGAATCAGTTACCAAGACTTCCTCTCCCATGTTTTCATGAACATTTCTGAAAGGGATCACTAGTACTTTTGCTAGATTTCTAAAAGCTGATGATAAAACTCCATTGTTGGAAAGTCCAAGTTGTGCACAGATTTGTGGAGTTGGATTTTACACAAGATAGACCTGATTGTGTGTGGATTGGCACTAGTAAGGATGAAGTTTTTGGCAGATGTGCAAAGGTAATTTAGCTTTTTGTACACAATATTGTTTGCAGAGTCATAGTAATGAGGTTTGCCGTCGTCTTTTGGGTGTTCTTCCTCCAAAAAAATCTGGTACCAAAAAATATACAGGATTATTATCTTCCAGCTATTCATGAACCAGAAATTTTACAGAATACTGAACCTAAATTTCTGCATAATCTGGAGCCAGTTATTGTGCAGAATCCTGTAACAGAAATTTCGTAGCCTTCTAAACCCCTGAGCTAGCACTGGCTCCGAAAAAGATAACTTCCAAAATGGCTCGTAATAAAGCCAAGGAAGTGCAAGAATTTGTGGAAGAGACTTCCAAGTATAAAGATCCTTCAGTTTCAAAGGCTGTCTTGCATAGCATAGATGATACGAGTTCGATTGCTAGAGGTAACAAATTGAGATGGAACCTCTTACAGTGTCAGATAATGAGCCAGATGAAGTCGTCCATGTGACTCTGCAGCTGCCTCTGGTCAGGTAACACCTACTCTAAGCCTTCTTAACGGTGCTTGTCCATTTAAATCGAATATAGATTTTTTGAAGTGTCACGATGACAATGTTTTAGGCCCTATAATACTTTACTTACTATTATTTAGAAGAGATCTTCTTTTGTTAATGACGTTTTGGATAGTACCCTTCAGAGAAAGTATGAATAAAATTCTTCTGTTGGTCTCAAGGAGTTTTATAAAAAAAAGTAACGAGGAATAAGAGAAAGAAAAAGGTCTGAAACTAGCCAAGATAATAGAGATCTTCTTCTGTTAGCGCGCAGTGTGCAGCATAGAAGTATGTTGTTTACTTTTTGCGTGCAATGTGCACATATAATATTTTCAAGGTCTAGTCTTTTATAAGAGGATGTATTTACTTATGTTATGTCGGGTCAGGCTTAAGATCATTTATGAGATTATGATTTATGTCCCTTCGAGTATGATTATCTTTTTATTTCTTTTTACTTGAATTTATTTTATTTTAGAGAATAAATTGGTAGGTGTTACTAAACAATAAAAAATTAAAAAGTAGCCAATCCAACTATTCGATTTACCAAGTGTTTGTTTTGGATATAAATTGAACACTGTAGAGGACCCAAATTAAATTACTATTTGTCACATGGTAAGTTGATTTTATGGTGGGTCTCGATGACGATGATTGCATAAATATAATACATAATGAAGAGCTATAACAAAGCCTTGAAAGAGGAAAAGAACCAAAAGATGGACTGATGAAAAGGAAAAGTATGTGAGAGAGTCAGAGGTAACAATTTGGTGCTTTGGCATCACTGGGAATAAAACGATGAGAACGAAAGACTTACAAGTGATCCTGCTCTGCCACGTGGAGCATTTCTTCACATGGCATAGCCTGGCCCCACATGAGCTCTCGTGGACCGTAGTGATAGAATTCTGCGGCGCGATTTTCCTCATGTCGTTGCGTGCAGATCATTCGGATCGTAGGTTAAAGGAATATGCACCGGTTATCATATTTTGATGTACGTTCCTATTACTGTTAGGCTCGTGAAAGTATTTCATTTTACAATGAAATGAAATGAAATAATAATAAAATTGACAGTCTCTTTATCCAGTGGAAAAAGACATTAAAATCTTTATAATGGTATTGCAATGATTTTCATCTCTCATTAATAATATAATTTATTATTATTATTATTATTACAAGATTGTATATGTGATTTTAAATCCACAATAACAAATAATTTGAAGTGAATGTTTTATAGTTAACCCAAATCAAAACTAAATGTCTGCATATTAAAAATTGTAATAATTCTATAATATATTAAATTTAAATAAACCTAATCTATACTAAACATTCAATCCATTCATAAATTTATGTTAAAGTTCTTCGACGCAAATTACAATCCATATTAAACTTTCCATCTACATTCATAAATCGGTATTAAAGTCCTTTAATGCAGAATAAAACCTATGTTAAACATTCAATCCACATTCAAGAACTTAAACATAATCCATGTTAAAGTTCTTCAATGCAAATTATAATCCACATTCATAAATCCATAGTAAAATTCTTCAACTCATATTACAATCCATAATAAAGATTGAATACACATTCAAGAATTTAAACATAGACAAAGTTCTTTTCTTTTTTTTACACAAACAAAGTTTTATAAACTTCAAAATAACATGATCGAAGATGATTAGGTTTTAATTTAGGAATTTAGTAAGATTGAGTTTTTAAAAAAATGAAACATATATATTTTATATTATATAAATATATATTCAAGGTATTTCAGTTCATTTAATTGATTGTTTGAAAATTAATTAATAACTATAATCAAACCGATAACCAAAATATTTAAGTAGTCTAAACCAAAACCAAACCAAAAAAATATGTTTATTTTGGTTTGGTTTCGATTCACATTCGATTAGGTTTCTGGGTAGTTTGATCAAGAAAGAACTTGTGATGATCCACATTCATGTCGATAGCCCTTGATATATCAACTGATATCAAAGTGTCTCTGGCACATAAAACATGTACGTGTAGTATTTGGGTTGCCATGAGTTTACTGTGGTACACTTTGGCTCCCAACAAGCTAGAACTATTAAGAATGCAAGGGTTTGAATTGGTAGAATTTGTATATCGTATTGTGTTAAGAATTGAGGAAACATTGCGTGCACTCGATATACATGGATGAGAAGTAACTTGATCTAAAAGCTTAAGTTCATCCAAAACCATATATATGAGTCACTTTTATATAATCATCGCAGTGTGAGTGAATGAAAGAGATCTTGTGGAATAACAAGAAGTCTAGTTCCCATATCCGTAAATGGCCAGACCACAAGGATTTTTCTTTGCGATTTTCATAAGCGGGGCGTGGATAGTCTACTTTTGATTCATCCGTGAAAGTGAACTTAATATAGTGCGTACAAACTGACCTATGATACGTATCACTTTACCGTTGAACAAAAAAGAAAATCACTTTTATACGTTTTTCATTTTCTATATGAGATTGGTTTTTTATTAGACGTAAATATTCTTAACATATTGATAATATAATAAAGATCTTAGAACTATATATGCAAGACAATAATTTCTAGAATTACATTAACGTGATGTATCAATAATGTAATAGATTCATGCCTCCAATGCTTTAGAGATGATAAAACCAATTCGCGATTAAATTGAGAATGAGTGATAGCAAGTGGAAAGGAGCAATTTTATTTCCGTTAGAGGCGCCGCCGAAATTAGTTTGGCACAATTTCTAGTTAACGTAGATACTTGTTCTTACATGGAAAGGCCGGTAATGCATCGAATCAGGTATGACCACATGGAACACAGATTCCAAGAAAGGACAATAAACGAAGCATGGGATAATTGAGAGAGAGAAGGAAGAAGTAATAAGCTTGAAGTGAACGATAATGAGAATCATTAAATGTGAAAAAACAAATGAAAAGATAAAGTGGAAGTGTAGGGGGTGGCAGCCTCCTTCCCTCCCTAGACTCTAATTTTCTTTTTTGCACTTTTTCTCTCTTTTTGTCTTCATATCAAAACCTCGTTCTCCAACACCAACATTCTACCCTCTCTCCCTCTTTGCCCAAGTTGTCTCTCCTTCTCTTCTCTTGTCTCCTGCCAATTTGGATCTTCTTCTTCTGCTGCTTAAGGTCTCTCTCATATTATAAACTGATCATATAGGAGTGTTTATTATTTTTTGTTGATAAGGTTTGATATATGGCTAATTAGGGTTTTGTACAATTGAGAAGGTGTATAGGAGTTGTTTGGCAAGGCTTGTCTCATAATTCTTTTGGGATAAGGGACTAGTCATCTTATTTTCCAAATTTGTCAAGCAGAGATCACAAGGTCCAGAGGAGACATATTTTATTAATAATGGCTCCTGTTTCATTGCCTCCTGGTTTTCGATTCCATCCTACCGACGAAGAACTCATCACTTACTATCTGAAAAGAAAGATCAATGGTCGTAAAATTGAATTGGAGATCATCCCTGAAGTTGATCTCTACAAATGTGAGCCATGGGACTTACCAGGTATATATGTATTACCTTAATTTTCTCCACATTATTCTACTTCTTAAATCAATTTTTTACTCTACTTTTTTTCCGAAATTCTAAACTTTTTTTTTGTTCTAATCCATTTAAAGATATTATGGGATTTAATTTATTTGTTTTTATGGTATGAATTATGCTTACATTTAATGCCACTGGAGTTTAGGTGAAGGAAAGAATATATATATTACTATATATATGAGGAATATCATCCAAAGTGAAGCAACCCTAGACCTAGCTAGTTTTCTTTGCTTTCTAAATAGATAAAACAGTAAAAAACTATTACACCCAAAGAAGAGCTTTAAAATAAGTTTTTGACAAGAAAACTACCAATAACCAAGGGCCGGGTAATAATGTTAAACTTTTATAATCACCTTAAGTTTTTGTCTTCATGCTTAACAATATTACAAGAAGTCACCAGGCCTTTTCCAAAAGGTAAATTTCCTCGAACGTTCTTTTGGGGATGCTTGGCTTTTCCTTTTGTTTGATTATCATGCTTATAAGGGAAACTAAATCTAATTACACTCATTCATAGTGCTTTATTCGTCAAGTTTATTTTTTTAAGCTTTAGCATAAAATATCTCATGTGGCCATCATTTCTATCTTTTTAGTGGAAAAGAAAGTACTTGAGACACCCTGCAAGGATATGGTCCCTACAGCTTTAGGGTTCCTATTTGTGAACACAACACAAAGATATCTGTAATCAGACCAAGTCAAAAAAGCAAGAAATCTCAAGCAACCAAACCTTTTTCTTTTTTGCTCCTTTCAACTTTTTTTTTTTAATTTTAGTTTAATTAATTTTCAATTAAATATCTCCAAGATAGATTCTACTATTCTAGGGTTATGGAAACTTGGAAATGATAAACTATATTTATTTTTTTAATTATTTTGATGATATGTACTTATATAGGAGTATTTAAGAGAAATTATTAGGTTTGGTTTCTTATTTCATCTGACAAAATAATTACCATTACACAGGGAAGTCATTGTTACCAAGCAAAGATCTTGAATGGTACTTCTTTAGTCCTAGAGACCGGAAGTATCCCAATGGATCAAGGACTAATCGTGCAACCAAAGCCGGATACTGGAAAGCAACAGGGAAAGACAGAAAAGTGAACTCTCAGGCACGCGCCGTGGGCATGAAGAAAACCCTTGTCTACTACCGAGGGAGAGCTCCTCATGGTGCTCGAACAGATTGGGTGATGCACGAATACCGTCTTGATGAGAGGGAATGCGAAACTGCTTCTGGCTTGCAGGTAAACTATACCGTAATAATTAACCATACAAATTCTTACAATCAGTTACTTCACTTTTTCCTTTAATTGTATCTTAACAATTCTTAATTTTTCATTAAATATTTTCTGTGTTACAATTTCAGGATGCATATGCGCTTTGTCGTGTGTTTAAGAAGAATACAATTGGCCCAAAGTTTGGGGAGAATTATGGTACAAATCAACTAACTACTGAACATTCCTCAAACATTGAACTCTACTCTGAAGGAAGATGTGATGATTTGGAGAGCTCGGGTTATCCAATCCCATTGGATTCAAGTCCAGTACCCCAAATTGGAAATACTTCTTGTACAAATAATATTAGTGAAACAGGAGAAGACAAATGGACTCAGTTCTTATCACAGGATGCATTTAGCCTCTCAACTCCATCTTTTTCAAATTATGGAACAGTTCCATACCCTCCATCTAAGGTAACTTTTTTTTTTTTCCTTTTTTCCTCCTATTGTATAAGAATGAGACAAAACCTTATTACTTATTTTTTTTGGTGCATACTAAGATGACTCACTTAAAAGTGAGACATGATATCTCATATATATATATTTTCTAGTAAAAAAATTCACAATTAGTGGTAAAGTCAAAATATTTTGTGATATTTTTTCTTTTATCACCAACTATATTGTTTTACCACTAAATGCGAGTTTTTTTATTACCAACTATAATATTTTACCACAAAATGTAACGACTAAGGCATGGTGACTCACCGTAGAACTTTCCTATTAATTTAGGTAAATTTCACAAGAAGTCCATGAACTTGCCTTTGGGAGTTAGCAATAAGAACTTTCAATTTTGGCAATTAACTTCATGAGTTTTGTCTAATTAGTTTGGCAAAGGTTAAAAGAAATAGCAAAATTGTCCCTATTTTATTTTTTGGTTACGCACATTCAAATTGTCAATGCCTTTATTGCAATAATTCGAAGAAGTAAAAAAACTAAAAACATCATAAATTGAAATCATAAGTAATTCTAGACGAAGCATAACCTTGCTAAAATTATGCTTCTTGTTAGGTGCCAAAACATTGAAATCATATATATATATATATGTAAGTAATTGCTAAAAGCTTGAAGTGATCTTATACCTAATTGCAAGCTCTTATCTCCGTTTCTTTTTATTTTTTTCTTTTCTTTTCTTTTGGACACTTTACTTTTATAGTGACATGACTCATTGTTTTGCAGGTTGATATAGCATTAGAGTGTGCAAGGTTGCAGAACAGGTTTTCACTCCCACCATTACAGGTGGAAGACTTCCCTCAAGTTGGACACGCTGACTACAAATTGCTGCAATCAAATAATTCAATACAAGAAAGCACAAATGAGACTGACATTCTTCAAGAAATTCTTTCAGATGCTCATGCTTCTCAGGAGTTAATAAATCATCAATCCAACCATCAAGTTACATGGGTGGGCAGTTGCAGTACTACTTCTCATGCTGATGATTTTAGTTTCATGACAGCTGGAAGAGACACTCATTTTAATCAGTACAACAACAACAATGAAATGAGTTGTGTGAGATACACTGACAACAACTCATGGGAAGATCCTAATATGATGAGGTCGATAGAGATCAGGGACTTCGATGAAAAGTTTAGGACACAGAGGATGGTAGAGAACTTGAGATGGGTTGGAATGTCAAGCAAAGATCTAGAGAAGGTATATATAATCTTAATGTTATTACGTTAATAAAAGAAAAAAAAATTGGCAATCTGGCAATCTGTAGTTACTTACATTTTTCCCCTTAATCTATATTGGACAGAGCTTTATGGAAGAACAGAAGATTGTTCCAATTGAAAATATTTCAAGTTTTCAAAGAAATGAAGAGCATCAATATCAAGGTACTGCATCAAACTTGCTTCTGCTCTAATTAGTGTTAGAAAAAAAGGTGCATGGTTTTAGTGTTTCTGTAAAAGAGGGTTAATTAGGGAGCACTGGAGGGAAATTTGTAAAGAAGATAGATCGAATTCTATTTTTAGTACATCTTCTACAGGCATAATTTTCTTGACACAAAATTTTTTTAGAACATAAATCAAGACTTATTACAAGAAGGTTCAAAGTAATTAGCAAAACAATTCAATAATTATAATGGTCAAAACAAAAATAAATCTAATTATAATTTTTCTTTGTTTCCCTTGTTGGCAATTTTTGTTTTTCAATTAGCAACATTTCAGTTGCAGGTGATTCTGGAGTACATCATAACGACAATATGGAGTTCAATGATGATTTCCCACTTGAGTTCATCGATGATGAACCGAACGAGAACTATTTAGATGAGGGCAACATGGATGATTTTGCAAGTTCACCAAGCTTTGAGGTGGTCGAGGAAGTTAAAGTTAATCGTGGAATGTTTGTTTCGACTCGCCAAGTAGCTGAGACATTCTTTCACCAAATTGTGCCTTCACAGACAGTAAAGGTTCACCTAAACCCAGTGATGATGACAAATCGCTTCTCCATAGAGAAATCAAAAGTAAAACAGTTAGAGTTTGAGAGTACTAGAGGCTTTTTCTTCAGAAAGTTTAAGTCATTTGCAAAGGGTAAGTTTGTGGGGATGATCACCAAGTCTACAAAGCCATGGAGTAAGATAGCAAGTGCTGTTTTTTGCATGGTTAATGCACTTCTGTTGATGCATTACTTTTATCTTGGGGAAAACATTGCAAATCATGAGAAGTTGATGGGTGGAAATGTGAAAGAGAAAGGTCGCTCTAACAATATCAAGATGAAGAAAAAAGCACAAGGAATAATTAAGTGCAGTGAAAGGAAAGAAAAGGATTTGCTTGTCAGCGTAAGCAGTGCAGATAATTTTGTTGTGCTTTTGAAGAAGTTAGGGCTTTTCCTTGCTATTATTTTGGCACTAATTTGTACCATATGGGCAAACCACACCGTACTTAGTTCTTGACTCCTTGATTTTATGTTTTATTTATGACAGTAGTTGTTATACTGGGAAGGCATAAGATAGCCTTCTCCATAACTTGGGGCTGATTTATAAAAATATACTTGTAATTTATATATATTGATACTTACCATATATAATTGTGAGTCATGAATCATATCAATGGAATTATTTTTCTTTTTCAAGTCTCAAATGGTGTCTTTTGGTGTTTGACTGATTATTTTTATATGTTGATCAAAGTTCATATGTGAGTGTTATCCCGCATGAAAAATAAAGCGGATAAGTGAAGGACATATGTGTGTGTGGTGTTGGAACCAAAAGCCATGGGCTTAAGCTTTTGGATTCAAATAGTGTCCAACATATGAGCCTTTTATAGCACGAGAGGGTGGTGGAGTTGATTCAATATCTATTGAGAATTAATTACTATCTTTGTAGATCATCTTAAGTCTTCTGTGTTCAACAATCTTGTTTGGAATCTAATTGGTTAATATGGAGGAGCCAAAGATTTTATATATCTAGAAAGAATGGTTTGGGAAAGTCTGATTTTTTTTTTGTTCGATATGATGATATGTTTGAAGCTCCCTCTACTATTAGAGCTTTATAATGGTTTCAAAATTTTAGGTTCTTCTTTGCTTGTTAAGATGGCTAATATTATTAAAGAGTATACTATTGAGAGTCCTAATTAGGTTTATATTGAGAATCTTAATCAGGTTTCCTATTATGTGTACTAGTAGGTTTTTTTAAATCTTATCTATTTTAAATATGTTTATGTTATCTAGTTATGTCTCTTAGTTCTTTTAGGTTTGATATTTATAAATCTATTTATAAGACAATTGAATTGTATTCAAATTATCAATTAATAATACATAATTCTTTTTAATTCTCTTATTTTAACATGGTAACATAACAATATCCATTTTGGGACCTTGAATCTTTTTTATCTCTCTCATTTAAAAAAAACTGAAATTTTTTTTTCCTGGTACAACTCCTGTTGTAGCTTCCAGGCACGACTATTGTTACAACTTCCAGGCATGGTGACGTTCCATCATCTCCAGCTTCATTTTTGGCGACGAACTAACTCTTGTACTTATGCATCATTCTTATCAGATATATCAACCCATAAATATGGATCTGTGACCCCATTTGGATCATTAAGATAATAACAAAACAAAACAAAAAATACCAGAAGAATAAAGGTTTAAAAAAATCCATTCCTATGGCTTCATACAAATCTGCTTTGGTGACTTAGGGTTAGCAAGGTAGTCAAGTTGATGTTCGTAGCAGTAGAGAACGTTTTTTTTAGTGATCTGAGTCATCATAATGGCAAAGGTGGTCGTGAAATTAATGGTAGTGGTATATCTGTTGGTCGGGGTTCAGTTCGTCACTGCACTCACTATCACCGTTATTGACATACTCGGGGGATATGTTGGCACTTGGTTGGTTGTCCTCTAATGACTAATGGTATGACTTCTAATTAAGTTGAATGCAATCCCGTGTCTTCGACTTCTATGAGGGTTTCCAAAATTGAGTATTTTTATTTTTATGAAGAGCTGGTAGCCACCCTCGTAGCCAAAATTAAGTATGATGAGTTCTTATAGTATAGGGCAGCTCATCAGGAATCTTCCAATACTATTGTTTTGATCTAGAAAAGTATATCAGTTTCTTGTTTACGCTATAGTAGTTCTTCATTTAAACCTTGCGTTCTTGATTTTGCAGCCACTGATCATTTGTCAGGTACCACTAATGTTTTTTTCTAAGTTTTCTCAGTTATCATCCTTACCTGATGTTACTCTAGCTGATGGATCTAAAACCATTGCTAGTGGTATTGGCACTGTGCATCATAGTTCTTTTGTGTCTTTATCATCTCTACTTTATGTTTATTTTTCTCAGTATAATTTGATATATGTTAGTCAACTTACAAAAGATTGTTTTTATTCATGATTTGAAGACGCAAAAGATAATTGGTTGAAGGCATGAATCCAATGATCTTCATTATATTGATCCTGTCTCATCACCTGTTGTCTACTCTATTGACATGTCTGCTTTCCAGCTTCACTATTATCTTAGTCATCCATCTTTGGAGTGTGAGTCATGTCAGTTAGGTAAGTATCATCGTCTACTTCCTGCATTAATAAACATGTGTCTAGTCCTTTTATGTTAGTACATTTTGATATTTGGGGTTCGAGTTGTGTGTCTTCTAAACATGGCTTTTGGTATTTTGTTACTTTTATGGATGATTATTCCATGCTCACCTAGCTTTATTTAATGAAAGATCATTTTGAGTTATTTTCTATTTTTTGTGCATTTAGTGCTGAGGTGAAAACCAAATTTAGTTCGTCTATCAAAATCCTTCATAATGATAATTCTCTTGAGTATTTTTCCAATCCTTTACTGCTTTCATAACCAATTCTGGCATCATCCATCAGTCATCCTACTCTCATATATCTCAACAAAATGGGGTTGTGGAGCAAAAAAAGCATCATCTTTTAGATAGTGCTCGTACTCTTTTATTTCATATGCATGTGCCTAAATTGTTTTAAAGTTATACTATTCTTACTGCCTGTTACTCAATTAATCGTATGTCGTCCTCTGTTCTTAATGAAAAATCCATGCACTGTGTTATTTTTTTAATAATATACCTTTTCATTTATCTCTTTGTAGTTTTTGGTACGTTTGTTTTGTTCATCAGCTTAGTCTAGGCGTTAACAAACTTGACTTGATCCTCACTCTATTAAATGTATTTTCTTGGGTTATTCTCGCACACAAAATGTTATTGGTGTTATAATCCGTCGTTAAAATGTATTCTGTTTATGCTAATGTTACATTATTCAAGACTACCCCATTTTTTTCTGAGTCTCACTCTGTATCTGATCTGGTTGATTCTTTTCCATTTCCATTATCCATTCCAATGCCCTTTACACGATTAGATCATCCTACTATGGTTTCTCTTTCGTCAGCTCCTCTTACGTTGGTATCTCCACTACAAGTTTACACTAGCCGTTCAAAACCTTCGGTCTTAGTTACTCCACAATTGCTTCCTCGTTAACAGATCCGAATCCATCTTTAACTAACTCATCTGAGGATGATCTTCCCATTCCTCTTCGAAATGGTAAGTGTTTGTGTACTACTCATCCTATTGCTAATTTTGTATCTTACAATCATTTATCTCCTTCATACACATTATTTATGGCTTCAGTCTCTACTATCTTTGTTCCTTAGTCTATTACAAAATCTTTGTCTCATTCTGGGTGGAAAGCAATCATTTTAGAAGAGATGTATGCCTTGAGTACTAATGATACATGAGACTTGGTTTCTCTCCCATTTGGAAAATCTATTGTTGGATGACGTTGGGTTTATACTGTGAAAGTTCACCTTGATGGTACCATTGACAGATTGAAAGATCATCTAGTAGCAAAAAGATATACATAGGTGGCTATGTTTAATTGGCCTTTACATAAATTAGATGTGTTGAATGCTTTCCTTGATGGTTTTCTACAAGAGAAGATTTACATGGTGCAACCTTCTGGATTTGTTGCTTAGAGGGAGTCTGGGATAGTCTATCGGTTGAAAAAGTCCCTATATGGTTTGAAACAATCTCCTCGAGCATGGTTTGAAGTTGATTATCAGGTTTTTCGAGAAAAACTTATGCAAAATGTGATCAGTACCAAACATATGAAGTCAGTAGATCAGTTAGAAAATTTAGTCATTAAATCGTTAGGTAATCCATGAGTTAGACCTATTTGTACCAAGTTAGGTGCATATAACATCTATGCTCCAACTTGAAGGGGAGTGTTGAGAGCCCTAATTAAGTTTCTTATTATGTGTCTTAGTAGGTTTCCTAAATATTATCTATTTTATGTCCATCTTATCTAGCTATGCCTCTTAATCCTATTAGGTTTGATATTCATAAGTCTATATATAAGACTGTTGAATTGTATTCAAATCATCAATAAATAATACAAAATTCTCTTCAATTATTTGATATTAACATATACAAATGTAGAATATGTTAAAAGTCCCATCTCGTCAGCCTAAAAATTCTTTAGAGTATGTGCCTGTGGAAGGAGATGTAGAATAGCTTAGTTGGAGTGTAGGGGATTGTTGGAAATCACCTTGACAAGATGCCCAAGTGGTGATCTTCCAAACACCCAAGTCTAGAATGACTTGTAGAAAGAAATACAACAATCGAAAGCAAGAAAGAAAAGAACACAAACAATTTGTAATCGAGGTTCGGCAATGTGCCTACATCCCCGTGAGTTCCTCTGAACTCTTTGCACTAAATTAGTGGTTCTTTACAATTCAGCAACCCTCTCCAAGAAACCTCAAGTTCTTGAAGGAACAAAGAAGAGAACAAGAAAGACTTTATCACTTTCTATACTAATCTCTCTTCTTTACAATCAGCCTCTCTACAATGAGTCCCTCTTGTATATCTGTGTCTTTGCACTCTCACACAATTCTCTCATTCACACACATGTCTCACAAGTTATATTACATCTTACTTATGTTATCACACCCTTGAGATTGAACCTAGGTGACCCTTTATATAGTGCACCACTTCTCGAACCTATCTTGAAGTTAATCTCCACCCTTAGATCTTAATGGGCAATCAACCTTAGCCATCCATTAATTCAAAGTGATCCTATGCATTTTAACCTTGTATCCACGCATTTAACAAGAGGCTGAAACAAGCTATCCATGTGTGCATCAGTGTGCCTAGCGCCTAGGTGTTGAACAGGGGGCGGTGCGGCGTTAGGCAAAGCACCCTTTTCACCACTTGCTGAGCGGTGCGGCCCTAGTGAGGGAGAGGTGCGGCCCTGCCCTCCACCAGGACTTCCTCCTTGCTAGGCGGTGCTACGCTGGTGAGGGAGAGGTGCGGCGCACACTGGTTTTGGCTCCCTCACAGCTGTGCGCACTCTTTTGCCTTGCTGAATAGAGGTGTGCGCACACACCCAAAGTGATGCACACACATGTGTGCACTCCTTTAACATGTTGAAATTTAATTCTTCCACCCTTGTTTAAACCTTAGACAAATACCAACAATCTCTACCTTTGTCTAAGCGTTTAAACCCGAACCATTGTGCAGAGAACTTCAGGATCCAAACTCATCTTGAGTCATCATTCAACCGACTCCATTCCTAAGAAGTTCAAGGCAATGATTGAACCTTCTTAGAGGTAGAACCTTGGTACCTAAATCTGTAGGACTTTCTTCCGTGGCCATTTTTTCTGTAGACACCACCACCTGCTCTTTTAGGACCATCCATTCATCTAATAACCCTTTGCACCACATAGCCTCCTTTATGGCTTCCATAGCCGCTATGTACTCAGCCTCAGTTGTTAAGAGTGCTACCACCGGCTGCCACTGAGCCTTCAAGTACCTCAGCAACCACTTCATCCCAAGCCAATGCTTCTTTCTGGGACTACTTACAAATCTGCTGAGAACCCCCATTGCCCAAGAAACCCTTAACGAGTTTCTCTCATTTTCTTAGATTATACACATCCCAAGGATCTTTTGTGTAAGACTGAGATCCTTCCTCTTAAACTCTTCGCTGAGTTGAGATATAAACCTTATCATCCTCTTCCTGCTGTTCCAAACCAACAGCACATCAATGAAATAGATGAGGATACTCACCATCTTCTCCATCTTGTGTCCAGGTGAGAAAGTTTCTGTGAAATCTATGTATTTTCTTCTTGTGAATCCATTCGCCACCAGCCTAGCCTTGTTCTAGACTTCATCTCCTGGAGGGTACCCTTATTTGATCTCGTAAGTCCACTTACAATCCACAACTATCTGATTTCCTGGAATGTTCACCAATTCCCAGAAATTGTTCTCCCTCAAAGAATCCATTTCTTCCTCCATAGCTAGCTTCTATCTTGGCGAATCCTTACATCCCATGGCATCAATGTAAGTCTCTTGTTCACTCATCTCTCCTTCTATCCAAGGAGCTGTTGCATCCACAACATCCGCAAAACCATATCTTGAAGGTGGTCCGACCAGCTTTCTTTCCCGATCTCGTGTGAGTTGATAGTCCTTCCGACTCCCGTCATCATTAACTTCCAGTTCAACCTCCTCATGAGTGTCCTAAGCTTGGCATTCATTAATGGGCTCTACCTGGTCCAAATTCTCTTATCTTCCTTGCTCTACCTGAACTGAATTCTCCTTGATGCTATGCTCCACAAGAACCAAACTGGTTTGCTCATTAGCCCCTGCAGGGTTAGTTTTCTCCAAGTAGGAAATAACAATTCATTAAAAATAGCATCCCTACTTATTATAAGTTTTAATCCTTCTAAAGATCACAACCTATACCCCTTAGCCTTCCCTATATCCTAGAAACACATATTTTCTAGATCCTGGGCTAAGTTCATCATCTTTTTGTTGTGCATGTGCAGCACACCCAAAAGTTCTAAGGTTGTCCAACTCAGGTGGTTTTTCACTCCACATCTCTTCGAGAGTCTTATAGTACACAACCCTAGAGGGTGATCTATTAACCAAATACGTAGCAGTAGACACATCTTCCCCCCAAAAACATTTGGGTAATCCGGATCCATCTAACATGCACCTAACCTTTTCCATAAGGGTCTTATTCATCCTCTCAGCAACTCCACTTTGCTGAGGGGTTTTCACAACCGTTCTATGTCTTAGAATGCCATTTAACCTACAAAATTGATTAAGTTCTTGGTTAAAAATTTCTAAGCCATTATCGGTTCTTATCCCCTTAACTACCCTGCCCATTTGAGTCTCTACCAGCCCTTTCCACACCGCTAATTTATTCAAAGCATCTGATTTATTTTTTACCAAATAAACCCAAACCTTTCTTGAATAATCATCAATTAAAGACAGAAAGTAAATGTTACCTCCCCGTGTTGGTGTCCTTGCTGGTCCCCAAAAGTCAGCATGAATGTAGTCAAGAATGCCCTTAGACTTGTGTACTCCGGTTTTGAAGCTGACCCAGTGTTGCTTCTTAAGAACACAACACTCGCAGAAATCAAGTTCCTCTACTTTGTCTCCACCAAGTAGGCCATCCTTGCTGAGAACTTGCAGGCCCTCTTCGCTCATATGTCCCAAGAAAGTGTGTTAAAGGGCTGCCTCATCCATCTCAGCCATCAAGCTTGTTGCTTGATCATTGATTTCTGTCTCTCCGATCATCTCATAGAGTCGATCGTTTCTTACTGCCTTGATCACTACCAAAGATCCCTTGGTTACCTTGATCTTTCCTCCCTCTATGTTGCATGTGTATCCCATGGAATCTAGCTGCCCCAATGAGATCAAATTCCTCCTCAAATCCAGGAGATATCTCACATCTTTCAGCAGCCTTGTCATTCCATCAAACATCCTCACTTGGATGTCTCCCGTGCCCCTCACTTGGTAAGAAATATCATTCCCTAAGAAAACCCTTTCATCATTGGTTTCCTTGAAATTCTTGAACCAACTCCGGTGAGGGCACATGTGATGAGTGCACCCGAAATCCAAGATCCATTTCCCATTGTCTTTTTGCCTCTTGCTCACATCCGAGCACACAACAAGAACATCACCATCTTGCTGTTCTATCTTGGCAACTGAAGCCTCTCCATTCTTGGTATGGCTTCTTCCTCTATCCCTCATCTTCTTCTTGCAATTTTTCTTGACATGACCCTCTTTATGGCAGTAGAAACATCTCCCATGGCTTTCTCCTCTACCTCTGTCCTGGTAGTAGCTATGCATGTTGCTGTGCACTCTCCCATGGCTCTCTCCTCTACCTCTGTCCTGGTAGTAGCCATGCATGTTGTTGTGCACTCTCCCATGGCTCTCTCCTCTACCTCTATCCCGGTAGTAGCCATGCATGTTGCTATGCACTCTCCCATGGCTCTCTCCTCTACCTCTGTCCCGGTAGTAGCCATGTATGTTGCTGCCATACCGAGTTGCTGGCCTTCTTTTAATGAACAACCTTCCTTCACTGGATGCACTCCTCATCTTGGCATCAAGATTATCTTGCAACTCTTTCTTAGGATCAAATTTAAAAGCAAAGATTCATTTACGAAGATACCTCTTATTAGGGAGAGTCTTGGCAAGAAACAACTCATTAAGTTTCTTCCATATGACAGCTGGATCTTTCGAGTCTCCACACTTCCTTGTGACATTATTCGACAAGTGCAAGAAGATGGTGCTATATGCCATCTTCTTCATCCCATTTCGTTGGTCCTCCATGGTACTTGCTGGAAAAGCTTCATCTTCTCCAAGAGCCAAGTCCACTTTCTGTTGCACTAGAACCGCCTTGATCTTCCACTTCCATAGGGAAAAATCTCCCTTTCCATCAAACTTCTCAATACTAAAATTTGAAGCCATCTTTGCGGACAAGATCCCAGATTTAAGCAATAACTACAGATACTTTCTTCAACCCCAAGAACACGATCGAAGATGGATCTTAACACCTGATTACGCCCAAAGTATAACACGGTTATTGTAGTACGGCTTTGGGGTGTCGATTCCATAGGGAAACAAGTTAAGTACAAAGCAAAATGTGTGAACCTTAAAACGAACGATAAAAGGTACACGAAAGATTTTTGGGTTTTGATGGTGAAATAATGTAAGGAAAATTGCGTAAATATAAAGGAAATATAAATAAGAAATAACAAGGTTCCGGGAATCCTCCTTAGGTTCGTTCCCTATTTCCACTCTTGATTCAATTGATTTTATCTCGATTGCAAGTTTCACATCCCAAACAAGCAATCAGAATATATTCAATCAAGCACATTTATAACTCTAATATAATTGCTACAAATTACTCATTGATTTTGGTTCAAGCACACATGACCAATCTTAAAGATTATCAAGAAACGACAACATATCTTAAAAAAAAATATCGCAGTAATGGACAATCAATAAAATAAATCTACCGGAATCAATCACATCCAAACAACCTCAAAGGAGGAGAATGATGCAATCACCGGATTAAGAGAATCTAAAAGAAGAAGAATAAAAATTACATCTATCACATGAACTCAAATCCTTCTTACTTAATCAATGAATAATTTACAAAACAATATTCAACAATAAATCCATACAACCGAATCAAGAATAGGAAATAAGGAACAATAAATCCCTAAGGATTCATCCTTTTCCCTTGTATGAAGACTAGTTGGCCATGAAAATCAAGGTGGAAGAACAATAAGGATGCTCTCCCCTTGATTTGGCCATGAAGTTCAAGGTGGATGAACAATATAGATGTTCTCCCCTTGATTTGCAGCCAAAGAAAACTTGGAAAGAAAATGGAAGAATGCTGGATTTGGATCCCTTGGATCCTCTCTTTTTTCTCTCTTCCTTGCTTTCTCTCTTCAATGCCCAGCTGCACACTCCATAAAGATATATTTAGAGAGCATGAGTGAGGTGTTTTGGTCTTGGAGAATGTCATTTGCTCGCCCTAATCCGGTCAAGAGGCGAGTGGGCCGTGCTGTGCGTCTGGGCCTGCTGTGCTGGCCTGAACTGTTTCCACTAAAACTGCCATAACTTTCTCTAGAAAAATCATTTTTATGAACCGTAAAATTCTTCAGAAAATAGACTTCCGGATCTTTCTAAGCATATATGGCTCATCATCTGGTTCTTTCTACATCAATACAGTTTAATCTGCAAAGATGATTGATCTGTGCGGGAAATTCTGGCAATTCAGTGAAACTCCTTCAGCTTGTATGCAAAAGTGCACACACTAGTGTGCCTACCCTTAACTTGCTCCAAAGTGATGCACACACTTGTGTGCAGTCTTTTAACTTACTTTACTTTATTATTCCAACCTTGGTTTAGACTTTAACCATCTTTGATTCATGTTTGGACACGTCTAAACCTTGGACAAAAATGAGCACCGACACCCAAGATCTTTTGGCGCTGTAAACATGGATTGCTTTATTATCTCTTTTGTACTCAAAGCACCTGAAAATGCATCGAATTAAGTCAATGATTTATGAATATCACTTTAGAGTTATCAACATGTAAAAGTGCGATTACGACCGAGATCAACCCTAAAATGTTAACAATTAAGTATTGTTTAGATGCATTTTATGACTCTCATCACAACCCCCAACTAGCTTATTGCTAGTCCCTAGCAATTAAAGCGAAAGGTATGAAATGAATTCTTTATTTAGAAATCAAAGCAAAATACAGCAATGCTGGCGTTAACCAAGAGTGATTCAAAAATCTGTCTCAAAAATCATGCATAACATACAGCACATAGAATCATTAAATATCACTCAGGTTCAAGAATAATTCAAATGTCAACCTTAAAATCGTTATCGACTCTTAACATCCATCTTACCACAATACATTAGTCTGAACACCCGGATGATTTTATGCACAACATAGCATGAATACAAGTCTTGGCCTCTAAAAACATATTAAATTGTGTGACATCAATCACAAATCAAGCTCCATAGGCTCACTTTTCAAATCACTCTCCACTATGTAGAAAAATCACACTATATCGGATCAATAGGTCTTTTATAAGCTTGTAACGTTAGGCTTGGTAAAGGTCAAGAAGGAACGGGAAAGTTTAAAAAAATAAAAGAACTAAGTCTCTTAATTTAAACATAACTATTTTAAGCACAAGATAACCTTACTTCAACACCCAACTCTTTCAACCATTTTTCGAGCATTTCTCGCAATAAATCACCATTTTCTTTTTTTCTTTTCTTTCTTTGCCATAATTCACATTTTTCTTTTATTTTGGCATAAGACCATTCACCTCCTCTTTCATTCTTTTTTTTTTCTTTTCCACAACCCCTAACTTATCTCTTTTAATGTACTTGGGTTAGAGTAGTAATATTTTATCATATTTTCACCCTTACTCCTTTTAAGTGCTTCTCACAACATGTGTATAACTAAGTTCTTTTAAGAGAAAGGTAAGGATAAAATATCTTTAGGCTCATCAAATTAAGTAAATAGTTTATCAAAAGAAACAAGGCTCAATTTTTCTTTTCAAGAAAAAGGCACAAATAGGTGACTAGCGATAAATATAACAAGGTTAAGTTAAAAAGGCTCAAACGGTCCAAAAATGGCCTACATCATATCCTAAGTAGTGTGCATTCTATGATTTTCGCCTCAAGTGATTATCAAATAAGTTCTAGAGCTTGTTGAGACCGCAAAAGTATTCACACAACAATCGCACATAAAACTTCTCTAAATGCTTTAGACTAATCATGCAATCTTACCACAAACCAAAGTCTCAAACCAAAGAAAAATTGACACTTAATTTATTCTCAAAGCGAAGCAAGATTTAACTTCTTCTAAATGTTATATGCTATCTCGATTAACCTCATATCATTGACATGTGAATTGACTACAAGGCTAACACAAAGCATGCTAAAAACAAACAAAAAGGTAAAATGACACAAAGCAGTTCAATGAAAAACAGGAATATGTTTCCTCCACCCCCAACTTAAAATAGACAATGTCCTCAATGTGAAAGCATAAGATAAGGAAACTCCCTTTGTAGCCAAAAGTGCACAGAAGCTAAAAATTGTTCACCACCATGTGAACTGCTTCGTATATTTGTCCCTGAAAAAGAAATACAAAAGTAAAACTGGAAAACAGCAAAATACTAATAATAAACAAGAAAAATAGTTTAAAAAAACAATAAAAATAAAAGGATATGCTTTGGGGTGCCTCCCATGAGTGCTAAGTTTTACGTCTTCAGCCAGACACTCTTATTCCCTCATAGACAAACATGAGTTGACTGCACTAGCAATTGCTTTACTGTTAAATTTGCTGCTTGTGTGCTTTGGAGAGACCTTAAAGATGTCATCAGTAATATCTGCAGATTTTGGCTTGATATATGCTCCACTAAGTGTTTCGATAGCATTCACCTCCTCTTTCTTCTGTTGCGTTTGGTGCTAACCGTAGGATGTGGACTGAGCTTGGAAAGGGAACTTACCTCGCTCAGTCACACTCAAATAGCTCGTCAGCTTGGACACTTGGCTCTTTATCTCTTTATGTTCTTCAACAACCTGCACAATTAAAGATTCAAGCCTTTGATTTGTCTTCCCCTGTGCTTCAATAAAAGTATGTAAAGTGTCTTCTAAAGAACTCCTAGAAGATACAGGTGCATGATATGGTTCATGATATGGTGCAGAGGGTTATGCAAGCTGCTGGTTTTCAGACTTCCAGCTGAAATTGGGGTGATTTCGCCATCCCGAACTGTAGGTATTAGAGAAGGGTGCAGAAGGCTTTGTGTACATGCCTAAGGTGTTACATTGTTCCTTATACATCCCTCTCATCACAACAAATGTGGGGCACTCTTGGGCGAGATGGTCTACCCCGTCACACACAAAACATGGTTCAAAAGATTTTGCATGATTAACCACGTGTGTTGGCTTTAAGCTCTTAGTCTTTAATACCTCTAGTTCTCTAGTGAGCATTTTGACCTTGGCCTTAAGGTTATCCTCTTCCCTAAGATGGTGAATTCCACCACCATTTGGGTGCTCTATAGGTCGTGACCTATTTGTGCTTTCAGTAGCACTTGGTCCAGTCCAAGTGTGAGCTTTTTCAGCAAGCTCATTGAGGTACTCTATGGCCTCATCAGGATCTTTCTCCAAGAACCCACCATTACACATCATCTCTACAAATTGGCATTCTCTATAGGTAAGACCCTCATAGAAATAGCTCACTAAATGCCAATTCTCATACCCATGGTGAGGGCACATACTCAATAACTCTTTAAATCTCTCCCAAGACTGATACAGAGTCTCGCGGTCCTTTTGTGCAAAGGTGGAGATTTGCCTTTTCAAAGCATTGGTCTTATGTTGGGGAAAGTATTTATTGAAGAAAATTCGAGTCATCTCAGTCAACGACCCAATAGATCGTGGTCTTAGTGAGTATAGCCAACTCTTAGCTCTATCCTTCATAGCGAAAGGAAAGAACTTAAGCCTAACAATGTCATCGGTTTCATCGTGACTATGAAAAGTCACGACTACTTCCTCAAACTCTTTAATGTGCACATATGGGTTTTCGTTATCCAAGCCATGAAAAGTAGGGAGTAATTGAATCATCCCTGGTTTAAAATTTAGCTGGCGAGTATTGGCTGGAAACATGATGCATGATGGTGTGGCTATGCGTGTAGGGTGGAGGTAATCCTGAAGTGTCCTGGCAACATTTTCATTATGATTATCGGCCATGTTAACAAAATCCTCTAAATTTTTTGATGGGGGTGCACTATGGTTTGATCTAGGCGAGGTTTCACTAATGGAGGTGGAAGGAGAGGGTAACTCTAATTCGGGTCCTCTAATGAATCTGCCTCGCGAATCTTTCGGTTTAAGCATGCACCAATTATTTTAGAGGGAAAATTAAATTAAAAAAAATAGAATAATAAATAAATAAACAAATAAATAAAACAGAATAATAAACAAGTAAATAAAACAGAATAATAAACAGAATAATAAACAAGTAAATAAAACAGAATAATAAACAAGTAAGTAAAACAGAATAATAAACAGATAAATAAAACAGAATAATAAACAAGTAAATAAAACAGAATAATAAACAAGTAAATAAAACAAAATAATAAACCGCTAAATAAAACAGAATAATAAACAAGTAAATAAAACAGAATAATAAATAAGTAGATAAAACAGAATAATAAACAGATAAATAAAACAGAAGTAAAGGAATGATATGACCGTATTTACAAACTACTGAAAAGAAAGATATTTACGAATTTTTTTTTTATTTTACCGTTACACTCAAAGTTGACAAGTTTCCTTGTACTTAAAAGTGTTTTCCCGGCAACGACGCCAAAATTTGATTACGCCCAAAGTATAACACGGTTATTGTAGTACGGATTTGGGGTGTCGATTCCACAGGGGAAACAAGTTAAGTACAAAGCAAAATGTGTGAACCTTAAAACGAACGATAAAAGTTACACGAAAGATTTTTGGGTTTTGATGGTGAAATAATGTAAGGAAAATTGCGTAAATATAAAGGAAATATAAATAAGAAATAACAAGGTTCCGAGAATCCTCCTTAGGTTCGTTCCCTATTTCCACTCTTGATTCAATTGATTTTATCTCAATTGCAAGTTTCACATCCCAAACAAGCAATCGGAATATATTCAATCAAGCACATTTATAACTCTAATATAATTGCTACAAATTACTCATTGATTTTGGTTTAAGCACACATGACCAATCTTAAAGATTATCAAGAAACGACAACATATCTTAAAAAACAATATCGCAGTAATGGACAATCAATAAAATAAATCTACTGGAATCAATCACATCCAAACAACCTCAAAGGAGGAGAATGATGCAATCACCGGATTAAGAGAATCTAAAAGAAGAAGAATAAAAAGCACATCTATCACATGAACTCAAATCCTTCTTACTTAATCAATGAATAATTTACAAAACAATATTCAACAATAAATCCATACAACCGAATCAAGAATAGGAAATAAGGAACAATAAATCCCTAAGGATTCATCCTTTTCCCTTGTATGAAGACTAGTTGGCCATGGAAATCAAGGTGGAAGAACAATAAGGATGCTCTCCCCTTGATTTGGCCATGAAGTTCAAGGCAGATGAGCAATATAGATGTTCTCCCCTTGATTTGCAGCCAAAGAAAACTTGGAAAGAAAATGGAAGAATGCTGGATTTGGATCCCTTGGATCCTCTCTTTTTTCTCTCTTCCTTGCTTTCTCTCTTCAATGCCCAGCTGCACACTCCATAAAGATATATTTATAGAGCATGAGGGGGGTGTTCTAGTCTTGGAGAATGTCATTTGCTCGCCCTAATCCAGTCAAGAGGCGAGTGGGCCGTGCTGTGCGTCTGGGCCTGCTGTGCTGGCCTGAACTGTTTCCACTAAAACTGCCATAACTTTCTCTAGAAAAATCATTTTTACGAACCGTAAAATTATTCAGAAAATAGACTTCCGGATCTTTCTAAGAACATATGGCTCATCATCTGGTTCTTTCTACATCAATACAGTTTAATCTGCAAAGATGATTGATCTGTGCGGGAAATTCTGGCAATTCAGTGAAACTCCTTCAGCTTGTATGCAGAAGTGCACACACTAGTGTGCCTACCCTTAAATTGCTCCAAAGTGATGCACACACTTGTGTGCAGTCTTTTAACTTTCTGTACTTTATTAGTCCAACCTTGGTTTAGACTTTAACCATCTTTGAGTCATGTTTGTACACGTCTAAACCTTGGACAAAAACGACCACCGACACCCAAGATCTTTTGGCGCTGTAAACATGGATTGCTTTATTATCTCTTTTGTACTCAAAGCACCTGAAAATGCATCAAATTAAGTCAATGATTTATGAATATCACTTTAGAGTTATCAACATGTAAAAGTGCGATTACGACCAAGATCAACCCTAAAATGTTAACAATTAAGTATTGTTTAGATGCATTTTATGACTCTCATCAACACCATTCTTGAATCACCCTCAAGAACACGATCTGATCTTGATCTTTACACCGTTCTTGAATCACCCAAGAAATTGACCTCCGATTCTTAGAGTCTTGCTCCGACAACTTCTCTTCTTGCTCTGATACCCAGCTGTGCAAGCTCTGATACCACTGTTGGAAATCACCTTGACAAGATGCCCGGGTGGTGATCTTCCAAACACCAAAGTCTAGAATGACTTGTAGAAAGAAATACAGCAATCGAAAGCAAGAAAGAAAAGAACACAAGCAATTTGTTATCGAGGTTCGTCAATGTACCTACGTCCCTGTGAGTTCCTCTGAACTTTCTGCACTAAATCAATGGTTCTTTACAATTTAGCAGCCCTCTCCAAGAAACCTCAAGTTCTTGAAGGAACAAAGAAGAGAACAAGAAAGACTTTATCACTTTCTATACTAATCTCTCTTCTTTACAACCAGCCTCTCTACAATGAGTCCCTCTTGTATGTCTGTGTCTTTGCACTCTCACACAACTCTCTCATTCACACACATGTCTCACAAGTTACATTACATCTTACTTGTGTTATCACACCCTTGAGATTGAACCTAGGTGACCCTTTATATAGTGCACCACTTCTTGAACTATCTTAAAGTCAATCTCCACCCTTAGATCTTGATGGGCAATCAGCCTTAGCCATCCATCAATTCTAAGTGATCTTATGCATTTTAACCTTTCATCTACGCATTTAACAAGAGGGTGAAACAAGCTGTCCGTGTGTGCATCCTTTTAACCACTTGCTGGGTGGTGCGATGTTGGTGAGGGTGAGATGCAGCGCTGCCCTCCACCAAAACTTCCTCTTTGCTGGGCGGTACGGCGCTGCTAAGGGAGCAGTGCGGCACACACTGGTGTTGGCCCCCTCACAGCTGTGCGCACTCTTTTTCCTTGCTGAATAGAGGTGTGCACACACACCCAAAGTGATGCACTCCTTTAACATGCTGAAATTAATTCTTCCATCCTTGTTTAAACCTTAAACCATGTTTAAACCTTAGACAAATTCCAACAGGGATTATTCCATAAATCTGACTATCTTGTAAACTTCAAGTTCAACTATTTGAGGGAGGTGTTTCCTATTTTTCCTTCGCTCCCATGGGTGGTTTGAACCTTTAATAGTCATGAAAATATATTAAACATCTTACTGAGAGAAGAGATTGGTTGGAGGCTTGGTTCTTAAAAATAATTCCTTTGAGCTTTAACGATTGTAGTAATGAGTTGCTTTGTTTGGATGAGATGTGTTGATGCTCTAGTATTAGCTTGGAACCATTATTTCTTTAGATATTTTGTTAAGGATTAAGGAAATTATAAAAAAAAACAAGTAGATTTTATAATAAAAGGCTAGATATGAATGGGTTGCTAGTATCTATTAAATATTTTAATGTTATCCCTTCTTCAATTGATGAAGTTAAGATAAATGAGATGATATTTAATGTTAAGATTGCATCTTTAACAAGCATGATGATTGCGACACAAATGAAGACAGTAAGAGAGGGATGATGGGTGTTTCTTTTCTCTGTTAAAAAACTAATCTCATTTTTTGTAGATCACCTCCACTCCTCTGTTTTTAATATGCTTGTATGGAAATTATTTGAAAAATATGAAATTGTTAGGGATTTTTTTTTTGTTTCACAAAAATTTCGAAGAGAAAAGTCAAATCTATTTGGTTTTGTAAGATTTACAGACCTTCGTGATAACTTATCTTCTATTGGAGGTCTTAATGGTTTTCTGCTTGTGGGATATCATTTACTAGTCAAGTTAGCAAATTACAAGAGATATGATGCTTCTGATTAAGGTCCTACAAAATAACTTGCTTAGCTTAAGAGTTCAAAAATTTCTTCAAGAACAGCCCACGCTAGTAATGGTAAACCTTATGCCGAATTCATTAGAGATGTTCCTAGCAGCCATGTCACCAAGAATTTCCCGTTGATGGTTGATGAACTTGAGGATGATATGTAACCTATTAGAATTTGGGTTTAGATTTGTCCTGAACCCATGATCCATCAATATGAGTTTATAGGCTATAAATTTAAAAAGATGATAAGCTCATCTTATCCTATAACTATAAAAGATAACTCAAATTTGAACATACGATAATAGGGAGTGTTTGTAGGAGAGTTAGACTCTAACTACCATGTACTATAAGTAAATCACCTCACCCATCCCTATCTACAGACACAGACGTGAACGATTCGAGACCTGTCAATCAAACGAATTATAAACAGAAAGAAAATAAGACATGATAGACCTAGGTTCACCCCATAATAGGGCTACATCCTGCCAGAAGTTTCACTATTATCAACCTCACAAATATCTCGTTACAATATACGCTCAGTATATAGAGAGTATTTATAAGCAACTTAAGAAGCCCTAATTAGGGTTTCTGCCCTGGTGCAAAACCATGATTATTCATAGGCCCACGCCCAAAACATGTATAGGGGTTCTACAGATCTGAACCCATGAAGTATACACCAACTCTAACAAGACGTACATACAATTGCTGTAGAAAATTTTGCAGTAATTGGGTTCTCTAGTTCTCTTCTTCTCTCTCTAAAGGTAATCATCTTAGACCATTAGATTTAGAAGGTGAAGACAAAAGGGACGGTCTCATAATCATTGACGAGTTCCAAATGTTCGTGACTTGTGTGAGAGGACGATAGGGACGTGTAGAGCAGTTGTATGTGTATAGCTTGTGTGGTTCGTGTCGCAAAGCATAACAATTCGTATCTGTATGCAAAGTTTTTGGTTGTATCAATGAGTATCGACTAAGGTATGGGCTAAACCTGTTATAGTTTTCTAACATTGGTATCAAAGCTATAGGCTCGTTGGTCACCATTAATGCTTTGTTAGCATGTTTGTAAAAACTACATGTTTATGTATGCTTAGATTTTGTTTTTGTTTGTTAAGCATAATTGGTTACTTTTAAATTCTAAAATATGCTATGTTTTTGTTATTATGCATGTTAGGGACCTTCCATTAAATTTTTGATGAAAAGAATGCATATTTTATGAGAAAAATGAAAAACTTAGTTTCTGTAAAATTATGGAATAAAAACAATTGGATCATTTTTATGCTTTAAGAGATAATTTTGATATGATTAGTTAATATATTATTAATCTACGTAACATGATCTTTTCAACGGTATATTATTTGTTGAATTTCGATGTGTGGATGTTGAGATATGCATGCGCAATGATAGGTTAGCAGAAGGAGATTTTCTGCAAAAAATCGAATGTTAGAGGAAGAATTTGAATAGTACCTAACGCTTCCCTAGCGAAGCGCAATCACCCAGAGGAGCATGTAAGTCACACGCCACCGAAAGTGCGTGAGCTACACGCTGCCTTTCGGCAACCATTTTTTGACACCTCTAGCAAGTGTGGCTTTGTTTTTGGATGCCCAATTTTTTAAAACGGTCATTCATAAATTATTATTGCTATGAGTAGTTATTTTATATTTTATTTTCAAAAAATGTTGCAAAAATATATTTTATTTTTTTAGTAACTGAAAATAAATTGGGCCATCTTAAAAAAATTATATTTACACTCTGAAATCCAGAATGAAACATTAAATTTTTTACATAAATTTATTCTCCATTATTTTGTCATTTCATGATAATTGTGTTATTTTTAGTAATAAAAATTATCGAAAATGCATGATTCATAAAATAACACTTGGAAAATTATATGTCATTGGATTAAGTTATATGAATCTAATTTATCTCTGAATGTATCATTTTATTGGGCTATGTTATTTTTTTTTTTTAAAATTGTATTTGTGATATATTATAAATTGTGTTAATTTTTTTACACAAATATTAAATGTAACCATAGATGATGCATTTTGTTAGTAGATTGATGTGGTAAGATTTATATTGTTGATGTCAAAGGTTATAATTTATATTTTTTTTGGGAAGCTTTGTAAGAGGATGTGTTTCGTGCCCCACATTATATACGTAGAATTGTTTTGATATGTGGTTCCAAAAATGCCAATAGGACTCTTATGTGAGTCCATGTGTATTTTATGTTGCATGGCACAATTTTTTTTGATAATGTCTACTTTATAATTTTAAGTGGATAACACTGGGAGAGGAGTGTTCCTCCTAATATATGCATTTGTACAAAAATCAATTGGAAAATGTATTTATATCCTACTATTTCGAAGATGCGTATGGGCTTATATAGAGAAATATTTGATTTCATTATATAGAAAATATTTGTATTTATTAATTCAGTTTTTGAGACAAATAAAAGAATGTAATTAATGTCATATTGCACATCATTAATGTAGTGAAAAATGGTTCCCAAGACTGATGTTGCTGACCTTACTAAAGGAGATAAGCTAGATGGGAAAAAAAAATATGATATCTGGTATAGGAAAGTCTAATACCTGCTTAATGAGCAAGAGCTCTTGGAGTACTTGGCCAATAGTATGGTCCAACCTGAGGAAGGGTCAATAGCCCAATACAATCGTGATATGCCGGCTCCATGACATGCAAAGTTTGCATGTAAGACAAGTAAGTGATATTAAGCCATCAAATGTGAAAATGGTGTCAACTGAGATGTTTTTATATAAAATATAGTTTTTTTTTTGTTTTATTATTTCCTTACCAAATCTCATTTGGTTTCATTCTTTCTTCAATTCAAATTTCTCTCTTTCTTTAAACACCCGAGACTCAAAGAAAGGTTGAAATATTGAAATTTTGAAGAAGTTTACGGGAGAATTTTTAAGAGATTTGAAGTAAGCTTTAAGAAAAACAAAAGGTAATAATGTGAATTTTATTTTTGAAATTATGCATACATGAAATTACCCGGAATTTGATGTAGAAATTTAAAGGGTATGAATTATGGAAGAATTGAAGAATAAATTATAAATTTTAATATAAATATTATGTCAGGTGTTGACGATCAGCAATTGGGTGAAATTATTGAAAGAAGCAGGAAAGGCAAGGAGGTGATCCACGGGTAGTATTAAGTGCTATGTGGTGACTTAAATTAACTTTTAGTAATCGAGATAAATACGAAATATAAAGTAATGATATTTGAATTAATTATAGAACTACAATAATTGGATGTTATATGGAAGTTGGTTGATTAATATTATATGAATAATTGATATGTTAAAAATTTATTATATGAGAAGTAATATTATTAAAATAATGAGTTGATGAAATATATAATGAAAGAATAAATGAAATTCTTGACAAGCTATGATTGATAATTTAATATGATATATGACGAGATAATTTAATGAATATGACAAAAAATAATAATTTTGAGAAAGAGCCAGATAGCTAAATTGAATCCTTGAATGTATGCTTGTTTTCATATTATTGCTCATATGCATAAAATAAAAGACCGGGAAGGCAGCAGTTCTAACTGATAATAAAAGACCAGGAAGGCAGCTGGTTTAACTAATAATAAAAGACCAGGAAGGTAGCCGGTTTAACTGATAATAAAAAACCAGAAAGGTAGCCGGTCTCACTGATAATAAAAGGCCGTGAAGGCAGCCGGTTTAATTGATAATAAAAGATCGGGAAGGCAGTCGGTTTAATTGATAATAAAAGACTGCGAAGGCAACCCGTTTAACTGATAATAAAAGATCAATAAGGCAACTGGTCTACCTGATAATAAAAGACCAAGAAGGTAGTCAGTTTAATTGATAATAAAATATCGGAAAGGCAGTCAGTTTAACTGATAATAAAAGACCGAGAAGGCAGTCGATTTAGTTGAAAATAAAAGACTGGGAAGGCAGCCGGTCTAGCTGAAATTAAAAGATCGAGAAGCTTACTGGTCTAGCCAAAAAGACCAGCAAGGCAGCTAGATCTAGCTGAAACATGTCAACATGTAGCAAGACGTTCCCAAATAATAATATGAAATGATCTGATGAGAAAGAAAGAAAGATAATTTAAATTCATGCATTGCATTTGTTTTAAATATTGATTATTATTGTTAAGATGCTAGAGTATCAGCCTTGATTGTGGAATTATTAATAGATAAATGAGTCTAATAGAGAGATAGATATGAAAAATGTGAAAGTATGACATGATAAAAATTATTTGATTGATTAATTATATGTTGTGAAACTCATAACGAGGTAAATAATGATGTTGAATTGAAAATCTAGAGATGATTATATATATGATTGAAAGATTGATATGTTTGATGATTAATTTAAGAAGAGATTGTATAATGGTTGGAATTATGATATGAGTAGTGATAATAGAATGTTGCTATTGAATTATATGAGAAAATAGATGAATGATTATTGGAAGATTATTAGAAATGATTGAATTATAAGATGTGACTGGAAGTATATAATCAAGTACTTCTAGTAAATTTAATTCACTGAGCTTGTGAAGCTCATTCACAATTATTAAATAATTTCATGAAGCGAGCAGGACAGATAGATTGGTGAGCTGAGATTCAGAATGAATCATTATCTATAAGCCACGTCATCCACATCCTTAGACTAATGGAAAGAAAAAAATATTTGTAAATATTCATGCATCATATGTTGTACATATTATTTCAATTGAAATTTTAATAATGTAACTCCAATGTTGAGGGTTGAGGATTGATGTATATATATATATATATACATTTAGTTTATGTACATTTTTATATTGTTGTATATATGTGTCGTGCTGAGATTTCAAAACTTGACGACACTGTCTCAATGGTGGCCAACCCGGGATGGGTCGTTACAATTTTGGTATCAGGGCATTAGGTTTTATGATTCTGTAGACAATATAAAAAGAAAGAAAGTGGAAGATTAAAATTATTTATAATTTAATGCATAGTCTGAGGATGTTGCGTGTTCATGGGAGACCTAGAGTTAGAGATGCTGACCAGAGTGGGGGTAGGCCCCCAATATTTAGACAAGTCGAGGTTAAGATGGAGGTTGAGTCTGAGTCTGTGGTTCTTAGAAGGGAATGTGTTGACAGTATAATTGATACTAGTAAGGGTGTGAGAGAATATGGAGTTGAAAGAGATGAGCTAAGAGAAGCTCTTGTCATGTTCTTAAGAAAATGAATGTAACAGATGATAGCGTTGATAGTCTATAGCTTAGACTTGATGAATGGGCTAGAGCAGTGCCTGAGTTTGTTGTAAATTTAGTAATGATAGACGTTCAAAATGGGAATAGTGAGTTTATGAACGAGATGCAGAGAGATTGTTTTGTTAGATATATTAAGTGGAATGCTTTGTTGTTTAAAGAATCTATGAATCTTTTTGAGCCTGAGCTATGAGTGAAACATGTAAAGAGATTATTTGGAATTTTATTAGTGACTGATAAGCAGAGGGTCACCTCTACTTCTTTTGAGTTAGAAAGAGAAGCTTTAGAATGGTGGGAGGATACTCTTCCTAGGGTAAGTGCATATGTTGATAAACCTTTACCTTGGAGTAGATTTAAGGAGGCTTTTTCTTTTATAAATATTGCTCATATACTTTTAAAGCCCAACAAAAGAGAGATTTCATTTATTTGAGGTAGAATATGTTGATTGTGGCTCAATAGGATAGTAGATTTTTGGCCTTGACAATGTTTGTATTGAAAATGGTTGACATAAAGGAGAAGAAGAGTAAGAGGTTCCTAAATGGAATATATTTTGAGATTAGATCGAAACTATCTTGCATTAGGCATACGAATTATGTTAGGTTAGCAGATATAACACTTCAGATTGAGAAGAATGTGATAGAATTTAGAAGTAAGAGGGATTGGCTGAAGAGGTCTAGATTTGAGGAACCCAGATGTGGTAGTAGTATGAGAGTACAGGGTGGGAGACCATCCCAGAGGAGTCTTGCGTGTGACACCTATAATGTAGAGTTAGAGGCAAGCTAGATCCATAGCTTCTATAACTCAAAGTAATGTTGGTGGGACCCCTAGATTTGGAAGACAGGCTATGAGAACTGGAAGTTATGGTGGAGGAGTAAGTATACCACCAAAGGGAAGTGATGATCTGATGTATGATTTGTAATAGATATAATCAGATAAGACATCTATTTCAGAATTGTCCTACTCTGATGTGTTTTGTATGCAGTGAGGGATGACATATTGGTGTAGATTATCCAGTGGGGAAATCTGTTGAGATAAGTATTGGGGGTGTTGGAATAAGATAAGTTGAGAGAGGTGGTTGATTAGGCAGTATGTGGGGCAGAGGCAAAGGAGCAATAGCTGAAAGAGGGCAGGGTAATCAGATGCAGTCCAGAGAGAGCATAATTTAAGCATTAACCCAACAGGATGCCCAAGCTACTCCTGATGTTGTTATGGATACAATATCTAGTCTTGATATATATGCTAGATTATTAATTGATCCTAGTGCAACCCATTCTTTTGCATCCAATGTATTTATGAAGTCTATTGATGCATGTATTAGTCCTTTGATGCATAATATTATTGTTGAAGTTCCCACTAGAGATAGAGTGATAATTATAAATGTTTACAAGGGTTGTGTGATTCGTATCAGTGACAAAGAATTTGAAGTTGATTTATTACCATTGAATATGATAGATTTTCATTTGATTTTGGGAATGAATTGGTTGTCGATGTATTACACCTAATTGATTGTTCTAGAAAGAATGTAGTGTTCAGGATACAGACAAGAAGAATTTAGTTTCAGGGAGAACATAAGATATTTTTCAATAGTCTTATTTCTACCCTGACTGCTAGTAGATGGTTAAAGAAGGATGTAAGGGGTATTTGGCATATATGGTGGATTTTAGAAATGACAGTAGAGAGTTAGAAGAAATCTTAGTAGTGAAAGATTTTTCTGATGTAATGAGTTGCCTAGTTTACCTCCCAGTAGGGAGACTAAATTCTCTATCGATGTGATACCAGGTTCATCATATATATTTATATCACCCTACAGAATGGCACCCACTGAGTTGAGAAAGTTGAAAATTCAGTTTCGAGAGTTGTTAGATAAACAATTTATTCGACCAAGTGTGTCATAATGGGGAGCCCCTGTATTGTTTGTAAAGATGAAAGATAGAACGATGATGTTGTGTATAGATTACAAACAGCTGAATAAGATCACCATTAAGAACAAATATCTTTTGCTCATGATAGATTTATTCGAGCAGTTACAAAGAGCTAAGGTGTTTTCTAAGATAGACCTGAGATTGAGTTATCAACAATTGAGAATAGAATAAGGAGAAGTGCCAAAGACTGATTTAGGGCATGTTATGGTCACCATGAGTTTCTTTTGATACCATTTGGATTGACTTATGCTATAGCTATATTCATGGACTTGATGAATAGAGTGTTTAAACTATATCTTAACAATTTTATGGTTGTGTTTGACATTCTGGTATATTCTAAGAATAAAGAACAACATGTGAAGAACTTAGAAATGATGTTGGAGATTATGAGGAGTGAGAAATTGTATGCTAAATTTCCTAAATGTGATTTTGGCTGAATGAAATAACTTTCTTGGGGCATGTAGTATCTAGAGATGGTATAGCAATTGATCCACAGAAGGTAGAAGTAGTGTTGAGTTGGGAGAGACAAACTAATGTGACTGAGATTAGAAGTTTCTTGGGATTGGCCAATTATTATAGAAGATTTATTCATATCTTTTCTATGATTGTTACACCTTTGACTAGATTGACCAAGAAAGAGGTGAAGTTTGTATGGTCTAAGGAGTGTGAGAATAGTTTTAGTTGTTGAAGGAGAAATTAATTACTGCTATAGTATTTGTGCTTTCTTCTAGTGATGAAGGATTTGTTGTGTATAGTGATGCTTCGCATCAAAGGTTGGGATGTGTGTTGATGGAACATGGGAAGGTAGTGGCATATGCTTTTAGGCAATAGAAGAATCATGAAAGAAATTACCCGACCCATGACTTAGAGTTGGCTGCCATAGTGTTTGGTTTGAAGATTTTTAGACATTATTTGTATGAAGCCACTTGTGAGATATTTACTGACTATAAGAGTTCAATATACATAAATACCCGGAGAGGGCTGAATTTGAGACGGAGGCATTGGATGGAGTTGATTAGTGATTATAATTGTACGATACATTACCATATAGGGAAAGTGAATGTGGTAGCTAATGCATTGAGTAGAGAATCTACAGGAAGATTAGCTGCTATAGAGAGCCATGATGTGAATCTGATAGTAAAATTGAGAGAGATGATAAAGAACTTGAATTTTAGTGATAGATAAGTATTATTGGAAAACATGGTTGTACAGTCATCCATTGTAGAATGCTTATTAGAATGCAAGGCAGGGATGAGGAGATAGAGAAAATTAAGCAAGAAGTGCTTAGTAGAAAGCAATATGAGTTCAAAATTAGAAATGATGGTATTTTGGTATTAGAACATAGGATTTGTGTTCCTAATGATGTTGAGTTGAGAAAGGAGATATTGAGAGAGGCAGATGATGTTGTATATTCGATACACCCGAGTAACAATAAGATATATAAAGGATTGAGACAGAATTGCTGGTGGTCAGGATTAAAGAGGGATGCAGCTGAATATATTTCTAGATTTTTGGTTTGTCAGTAAGCGAAGTCAAAGAATAAACATCCGGGAAGCTTACTACAACCTCATCCTCTGCTTGAAAGACCATAGAAAATGTGAGTATGGATTTTGTTTCTGGATTACCCCATACCCAGAGAGGTCACGATGTAGTTTGAGTGATAGTAGATAGACTTTCTAAGTAAGCTAGGATGCTTATTTACTTTTGAACGAGTTTGAATGTAATAATCAGTATCAAACTAGTATTGGGGTAGAAGGTGTAGAACTCCAGTATGTTGGGAAGAAGTTGGAGAAAGAAAGGTATTTGGTCTAGAAAAGATAGATTTGACTATGGAGAGGATCAAACTGGTTAGAGAGAATCTTAGAGTGGCATAGAACAGATAGAAGGGATATGTTGATAATAGAAAAAGATCTCTTGAGTTTCAAGCAGGTGATTGGGTGTATTTGAAAATATCTTCATAGAAAGGTGTGTTAAGGGTAAAAAAGAATTGAAAGTTGAGTCCGAGGTATATGGGACCCTATGAGGTTATTGAGAAAGTTGGGCTAGTTGTGTATAGCCTAGAATTGCCTCTAGAGTTGAAGCAGTTACATAACTTATTTCATGTTTCACTTTTGCGAAAGCGCTTACATGATGAATCTCATAATAATTCGAGCTAAGCTATAGAAATTCAGGAAGATTTGACTTTCATACAAGTACTAATGAGAATTTTAGACAGAAAAGAACAAGTCTTATATAATAAAGTAATTCCATTAGTTCAAGTTCTGTAGTGGAATAAAGATGTTGAATAAATTACTTGGGAGCATGAGGCAAGAATGAGGAAAGAATGCCCTCAGCTTTTTCATGAGTTAGGTAAGAAAAGTTTAGGGACGAAATTTTTATAAAGTGGGTAGAATTGTAATACACATGTTCTTAAAGTAAAGTTAAATAAGTAATTTGATTAATATGACATGAAATTAAAATAATATATATATATATATATATATATATATATATGAAAGATTTATTATTGAATAAAATAATCCTTTTGAAAGGGGGGCAACATTTGGACGTTCAGGTGCTGGCTCCATGACATGCAAAGTTTGAATGTAAGATAGGTAAGTGACACTAAGCAAATGTGAAAATGGTGGCAACTGATACGTTTTTATATAAAATTTAGTTTTGTTTTATTATTTTCTTACCAAATCCTATTTTGTTTCCTTCTTTCTTCAATCAAATTACTCTCTTTCTTTAAACATATGGGAACTCAAAGAAAGGTTGAAGGATTGAAATTTTGAAGAAGTTTACGGAAAATTTTTTAAGAGATTCGAAGGAAGCTTTAAGAAAAACCAAAGGTAATAATGTGAATTTTATTTTTGAAATTATGCATACATGAAATTACCCGGAATTTGATGTAGAAATTTAAAGGGTATGAATTATGAAAGAATTGAAGAATAAATTAGAAATTTTAATATAAATATTATGTCAGGTGTTGACGATTAGGAATCGGGTGAAATTGTTGAAAGAGACAGAAAAGGCAAGGAGATGATCCACGAGTAGCTTTAAGTGTTACATGATGAGTTAGATAACTTTTAGTAATCGAGATAAATATGAAATATAAAGTGATGATATTTGAATTAATTATTGAACTACAATGATTGGATGATATATGAAAGCAGGCTTACTGATATTATATGAATAATTGATATGTTAAAAATTTATTATATGAGAAGTAATATTATTGAAATAATAAGTTGATGAAATATATAATGAAAAAATAAATGAAATTCTTGACAAGCTATGATTGACAATTTGATATGATATATAAGGAGATAATTTAATGAATATAATAAAAAAAATAATAATTTTGAGAAAGAGCTGGATAGCTAAATTGAATGCTTGAATGTATGCTTGTTTTCATATTATTGCTTATATGCATAAAATAAAAGACCAGAAAGATAGTCGGTCTAACTGATAATAAAAGACCGAGAAGGTAGTCGGTCTAAATGATAATAAATGACCGGGAAGGCAACCGGTCTAACTGATAATAAAATACCGAGAAGGCAGTCGGTTTACTTGAAAAAAAAATCGGGAAGGTAGCCGGTCTAACTAATAATAAAAGACAGGGAAGGTAGTCGGTTTAATTGATAATAAAATACCAGGAAGGCAGCCAATTTAACCGATAATAAAAGACCAGGTAGGCAGCCGATTTAACTGGTAATAAAAGACCAAGAAGGTAGTCGATCTAACTGATAATAAAAGACCAGGAAGGCAGTCGGTTTAACTACTAATAAAAGACCAGGAAGGTAGCTGGTCTAGCTGAAAATAAAAGACCGGGAAGGCAGCTAGTCTAGTTGAAATTAAAAGATCGAGAAGGCAGCCGGCCTAGCTGAAAAGACCAGGAAGGCAACTAGGTCTGGCTGAAACATGTCAATATGTAGGAAGACGTTCCCAAATGATAATATGAAATGATCTGATTAGAAAGAAAGAAAGATAATTTAAATTCATGCATTGCATTTGTTTTAAATATTGAGATGATAAAGTATCAGCCTTGATTGGGGAATTATTGATAGATAAATGAGTCTCACGAAGAGACATGTATGATGAGAAAGAAATGTGAAAGTATGACATGATAAAAATTATTTGATTGATTAATTATATGCTGTGAACCTCATAATGAGGTAAATAATGATGTTAATTTGAAAATCTAGAGATGATTAAATATATGATTAAAAGATTGATATGTTTGATGATTAATTTAAGAAGAGATTGTATAATGGTTGGAATTATGATATAAGTAGTGATAACAGAATGTTGTTATTGAATTATATGAGAAAATAGATGAATGAATATTGGAAGATTATTAGAAATGATTGAATTATAAGATGTGACTGGAAGTATATAATCGAGTACTTTTAGTAAATTTAATTCACTGAGCTTATGAAGCTTACTCATCATTGTTAAATAATTTCATGAAGCGGGCAGGACAGATAGATTGGTGAGCTGAGATTCAAACTGAATCATTATTTGTAAGCCATGTGGTCCACATCCTCAGACTAAGGGAAAGAAAAAAAAATATTTGTAAATATTCATGCATCATATGTTGTATATATTATTTCAGTTGAAATTTTAATAATGTAACTCCCATGTTGAGGGTTGAGGATTGATGTATAGATATATATACATTCAGTTGATGTACATTTTTATATTGTTGCGTATATGTGTCGTGCTGGGATTTGAAAACATGACGACACCATCTCGAAGGTGGCCAACCCGGGATGGGTCGTTACATGTTAGCAATGATTAGGGATCTTAATGCTGTTGGGAATCCTTTCATAGAAGAACAACAGGCTCAAGTTGTGATAAGGTCTTTGCCCGACTCTTGGATCCCTATGAAGCAAATCATGACACACAATGACAATTTTTAAAATGTTGCTAAAATTTCACGTCACTATGAGCTGGAAGCAAAGCTCCAAGAAGCAAACCACACCATTGCTTTTGTCACCCAGAGTGGCAAGCCCAAGGCTTATGGGCCTAAGCACAAAAGGAAAGGAAAGTAGAATGGCTAGGATGAAGCTAACAAATGGTCTTCTAAAGGAAACATAGCCAAGTTAACATTATTAGATTTAGGATTTTCTTTCAATGACGTTCTCCATGCACCCGGGGTTAAGCATAATCTACTTTCAGTTTTAACATTATTAGATTTAGGATTTGATTTCAATTTGTTTGGTAATAATTTGAATATTTCCCTGGATGGTACTATTTTTGGACATAGTTTATGTATGGACGAGTTCTTTTTAGTTGATTTAATAAATATTGTTTCCTCTTATTCATATGTTGCTAATGCTAGTAATAATGATAATTACGTTACTTGGCATGCTAGACTTCGGCATATAGGACAAGATAGGATGGCAAGATTAGCTAGAGAAGGCTTATTGGGTCCTCACACTAAAGCTAACCTACCGATATTCGAGCCTTGTTTAATTGGTAAAACCCATAGAAAGATTTTTGGAAAGGTAGTCTGGGCTTCTTATCCATTAGAGTTAGTCCACTCGAACATTTGCGGTCCTATAAATGTAAAGGCGTGCTATAGCGCCTTTTACTCCCTTACCTTCATAGATGACTTCAAGCGCTTTGGTTATATCTATCTAATTGCTCATCACTATGAAGCTTTGCTTCAAATGCTTTGTCGTAGAGATTAAGAATAAAAAAGAATTAAGTCTAAAGGATCTTCGAACGGACCGTGGCCATGTGTATCTATTTGATTAGTTCAAGGAATTATGTGAGGAAAAAGAGATATTCAGTCAACTAACTATTGTTGGCACTCCACAGCAAAATGGAGTAGCAAAAAGAAGGAATAGAACATTACTAGAAATGGTTAGGTCGATAATGGCAAATCACTACAAGAAAAAGAGGTGTCATTGACGGATAAAATCTGTCGGGGATACTCTATTTCCCATCGGCGATGTCCCATTGGTGATACCCTCCTCGATGATACTACTTTTCTCTGGTGGATCAAAAATCTATCAGAGAAACTAGTATCATCGACGAAATTCTTCAAAAAAAACTTAATTTTGGTCGTTTTTAATAAATAATTAATAAAAAATAACTTAATACCGATGGATAATCTGTCGATGATGCTTCTTCAAAAAATATAATTTCGGTCGTTTTTAATAGATAAATAATAAGAAAATAACTTATCACCAACAAAATATTCCGTAAGTGATGCTTCTTCAAAAAAATTAATTTTTTCCGTTTTAATAAATAAATAATAAAAAATAACTTATCACCGACAGAATATTCTGTCGGTGATAATGAATTTTAAAAAAAATAACTTATCACTGACGGAATATTGTGCCACTGATAATGAATTTTAGTAAAAAAAAAAATAATATCCTTCACAATCTTGCAATTGGCTGTGAAATTCCCTATAAGACCAACAAAAATAATTAAGCACCACCTTTTTCTTTGGCTAATGGAAAATCAACTGCTATAACACACTGAGAAACAGGGAAGCTACAAAATTTAACCATAGAGCTCCTTGGAAAACAGAACTAATCAAAATTCAGGACATCAAAATATAACTTTGTAGCACTGGCAGGAGCGGAAGCTTTAGCAGCATCAGGTTCATTGCCAGAAGAATTGCCAGAATCTAAATCTGAAAAGGAAATCATACGAAAAATTTGTCAACATCAATATGCTACAAGCAAATAAATAAGAAGGATTTCGTATATTAAGTAAAAAATAGCATGTATTATGTCACATGTAACATAAAAAACTAAAAGCTAAGAATTACCCCCACTATCATGGAACACAAAGAATAAGGGAAAAAGTAGGCAACCATTTATAAGTTTCTGGATTCATATAACTTTAAATAAGCTTTTTGAAATTTGCTTACAACATAAAGGGATAAACATGAAGTGAGCATGCAATAAGAAATAAGGGCAAATTGTTCACTTCTTCATATGGTTGGTGAGAAAATATAAACTAATAATGGTTAAAACATCAAAACTTATAATTCAAGTCCCAAAATTGAAGCATTCAGCTAACTAAGCCTAAAATGAATGATCAACTTAACATTAAGAACCATCCACAATAAGTCACAATAATCAGCCAAGTTATAACACAGGATATTTTAATTATACTATCAAAACAAACAAAAAAAGGTTTCTTTGGTTGCCAGAAAGAAATCAGAGAGAAAATTATAACATGGAATCATTTACGTGCTCCTTCATTATTTTTGGTTCAAACTAACAAAGCCATGCACTTAACTGAGCCTAATGCAAATACCACTAACAAGCTAATAAAAAGATCATTTACGATTCGACTCTTTCATAAACACACTAATACCACAAACCAGAGTATAACTAAATCATAGATATAAAATCAAATGATTGCAGAAAGTTTCTCAACAAAATTTAATATTATACCTGTGTGACTGGTGTATCAGCCTCCAGCTCAGTCATAAAGGCACTGATAAGTGCAAATTTGGAGACTTTAATCTGTCAAGTACAAAAAGAAGCATAAATAAGTAATGAGAAAGGGAAACCTGTTTCTTTTGTTAATGAACTCCCTCACATAAAACACCTAAAGAAAGAAATGTACTAGTCCGTATGATCAATCAAGCACATATAAACAATGATAATTCATTTAAAACATGAGGAAATGATGATAGAAAATTGTAGACATGATAAACAAATCATATTGAAATTAATTCCAGCCAAAGAATGAATGAAAGCTCCAGAAGCTTACAAGAATTTTCTCAAAATTATCCACTCATGAAAAGTTTTTCTCCCTCAACTTGTTGAAGAAAGAGACATTTAAAATGAGATTGCATCAAATACTTGTAACCATAGTAATCAGTTTTAATTTCTTAGAACAAATCAACAAACAAACAATATTTCTTAAAATTCTTTAAAAATCAAGTCAGAGAACAATTTATTCTATAATAGGAAATCATTGATGGTAATGATCATATGCAAAAGATATATATCTTAAAACTAACATTTAACTTAAAATACTAACTTGATAGACAAAATTGTTATTTTAAAGGATAACGAACTTTTATCTTCTTCTGATACATATTGATAGTCCCTTGTCACTTATGAAGAACCTCTTGCATAGTGATATCCAACGCTTGCAATAATGTCTGTTTAAGAAAGCTCTAGTTACATACAAAAGCAAACAACTTTGTATGTGCATTATTTCCCAAAAGTTAAAATAATTCATGTAAAAATGTAATAACCTTGTGGAGATGAATATGGCCAACAAGGCCTGCATCAAAATCACAACTTTCTGATACAATTTTTTATTTCTTGTATCTGTATACAAAAAGCTTGACAGTAGAAATCTGAATATTACATTGGGCAAACTATTACTAAAAAATATTTCATTGTTAACAAGAAACAAATTACCAGAATCATCACGCATATACTAAACATGAAAATTGATTAGACATGGCAGGATCAAGGACTACCTTGTATGCAATATTAGATATGGCAGTAGCCGCTAATACACCTATTGGTTCACCATGTGTTGAAAATCACCTCAAGATGCCCAGGTAGTGATCTTCTAAACATCCAAGTCTAGAATAACTTGTAATGAATAGAAACAAGCCAATCAAAGAAAGAACACAAGCAATTGTTATCGAGGTTCGGCAATGTGCCTACGTCCCCATGAGCTCCTCCGAGCTCTCTGCACTAAATTAATGGAGTTCTTACAATTACAACAACACCTTCAAGAATCCTCTAGTTCTTGAAGAACGAAAGAAGAGAAAAAGAAAGTGATAAGGACTAGCGTTTCCCCAAGAAAATTCCAATTACAAAGCCCTTGAATCCCTAATCTATACTATTCTCTCTCTAAACAACCAGCCTCTCTTGAATAAGATCTATTCTAGTGCCTCTCTTGTGTTTTGTCTCTTTGCACTTTAACTCTTGCACTTGAATTCTCTTGTATGATGATCTTGTATCTTGTGTGTTATGATTGAAGCCAGATGACCCTTTATATAGTGCACCAACTTCTTGAACCAATCTTGAAGTCAATCTCAACCCTTAGATCTTGAGGACCAACCAATCATAGCCCTCCACCAAGTCTAAGTGATCCTGTGCATTTTAATCAAGCCCCACACATCAGGAGAAGAGTGCTGAAACTTAGCAGGCGTGCCTTCATCAATCCTAAGTGATCTTGTGCGTTTTGATCACGCCTCACGCACCATTTGAAATGCTGAAACAAGAGGATCATGTGTGTCTTCAAGTCGCGGCCTAGAACAGGGCAAGTTGCGGCCTGGAGGAGGGCTGAGCCTTCACCTTGCTGGGCGCTGCACCTTGGGGAAGTCACTTAGGATTGATGAAGGGCTATAGTTGATTGGTCTTCAAGATCTAAGGGTGGAGATTGACCTTCAAGATTGGTCAAGAAGTTGGTGCACTATATAAAGGGTCACTTAGCTTCAAATCTCATAACATATGAATGTGAATGAGAGATCAATTGTAAGAGTGCAAAGACACAAAACAAGAGAGACTCATTTGAGATGATGGTTGTTTAGAGAGAGAGTAGTATAGAGAGGGGATTCAAGGGACTTGTAAGTGGAATTTCCAAGGGAGAAAGTTACAGGGTAACTCAAGACCTTATCACATTCTTTTCTAATTCTTTCGTTCTTCAAGAACTTGAGATTCTTGAAGAGGAGTTACTGTAACTTGAAGAACTCATTGATTTAGTGCAAAGAGTTCGGAGGAACTCACGGAGACGTAGGCTATTGCCGAACCTCGATAACAATTGCTGTGTTATTTCTTTTCTTTGATTTTTGTTTCTGTTTTTGATCATTACAAGTCATTCTAGACTTGGGTGTTTGGAAGATCACCACCTGGGCATCTTGAGGTGATTTCCCAACAATCATCAATTAAAGACAGAAAGTAAGTATTACCTCCATATGTTGGTGTTCTTGCTAGTCCCCAAAGATCCACATGAATGTAGTCAAGAATGCCTTTAGACTTGTGCACTTCGGTGCTGAAGCTGACCCGATGTTGCTTCCCAAGAACACAACATTCGTAAAAATCAAGTTTCTCTACCTTGTCACCACTAAGTAGACAATCTTTGCTGAGAACTTGCAGCCCCTTTTCGCTCATATATCCCAAGCGATTGTGCCAAAATACTACCTTATCCATCTCAGCCATCAAGCTTGCTACTTGATCCTAGATTTCTGTTTCTCCGATCATCTCATAAAGACCATCCTTTATTACTGCTTTGATCACTATCAAAGATCCCTTGGTTACCTTGATCTTTCCTCCCTCTACTTTGTATGTATACCCCATGGAATCTAGCCACCTCAACGAGATCAAATTTCTTCTCAAATTTGGAAGATACCTTACATTCTGAGCAGCCTTGTGACTCCATCAAACATCCTTAATTGGATGTCTCCTATCTTCCTCACTTGGCAAGAAGTATTATTCCCCAAGAAAACCTTTCCATCATTGGTTTCCTTGAAATTCTTGAACCAATCCCTGTGAGGGCACATGTGATAAATGCACCCGGAATCCAGGATCCATTTCTCGTTGCCTTGCCTCTTGCTCACATTTGAGCACATAATAAGAACATCATTTTGCTGTTTTCCTTTGGCAACTGAAGCCTTTCAATTCTTGTTATGGCTTCCTCCTCTCTCATCCCACAACTTCTTCTTGTAATCTTTCTTGAAATGACCCTCCTTATTGCAGTAATAGCATCTCTTTCCTACAAATCTTAGTTTGGAGTGTGCTCTCCTATGGCTCTGCCCTCTACTCTTTGATTTCTCCCGGTAGTTATCATGGATGCTATTGCCATTCTGAGTTGCTGGCCTTCCTCTAAGGAACAACCCTTCTCCACTTGATGTTTCCCTCATCTTGGCTTTGAAATCATGAGCCCTTATAGCATTGATCATAATTTCCTTGGTTAGTGTATTTCTTCTATATTCAATAGCATTAATCAAACTTTCAAAATAATCAGGAAGAGAATTCAATAACATAACAACCAATTGTTCATCCAGGAACGTTATAGTACAACTAGCCAAATCTTGAACTAGTTTATTAAACACATCAAGATTATCTTGCAACTCTTTATTAGGATCCATTTTAAAACTAAAAATTCATTTAAGAAGATAAATCTTATTGGGGAGAGTTTTGGTGAGAAACAACTTATCCAGTTTCTTCTAAATGACAACTGGATCTTCTGAGTCTCCGTACTACCTTGTGACACTATCCGAGATGTGCAGAAGGATGGTGCTATATGCCATCTTCTTCATCTCAATCTGCTGGAATTCCGTAATACTAGCTGGAAAAGTGTCATCTTCTCCAATAGCCAAGTCCACTTTCTGTTGCATAAGAACAACCTTAATCTTCCGCATCCAAAGGGCTAAATCTCCCTTTCCATCAAACTTCTCAACAATGAAGTTCGAACCCATCTTGCGGAGAAAATCTCAGATTTATACAGCACCCATAATTGCTTTCCAACTTCTTCTAAATCTCAAGAACACGATCGAAGATTGATCTCAATACCGTTCTTGAATCACCCTTAAGAACATGATCAGATCTTGATCTCTACTCCGTTCTTGAATCACCTCAAGAACACGATCAGATATTAATCTCTACTCCGTTCTTGAATCACCTCAAGAACACGATCAAATATTGATCTTTACTCCGTTCTTGAATCACCCAAGAAGTCTCCTTTGATTCTTGGAGTCTTGCTCCGATACCTTCTTTTCCAGCTCCGATACCCGCTCACCAAAGCTTTGATAGCACTATTGGAAATCACCTTTGAGATGCCCAGGTGGTGATCTTCCAAACACTCATGTCTAGAATGACTTATAATAAACAAAAACAGCAAACCAATCAAAGAAAGAACACAACAATTGTTATCGAGGTTCGAAAATGTGCCTACATCCCCGTGAGCTCCTCCGAGCCCTCTGCTCTAAGTTAATGAGTTCTTACAAGTTATAGCAACACCTCTTCAAGAAACCTCTTGTTCTTAAAGAACGAAAGAAGAGGAAAAGAAAGTGATAAGGACTTGAGTTTCCCCAAGAAAATTCCACTTACAAGGCCCTTGAATCTCTAATCTATACCACTCTCTCTCTAAACAACCAGCCTCTCCAATGAGTCTCTCTTGTGTTCTGTGTCTTTACACTCTTACACTTAATCTCACTTGTTATTGTGATTGAAGCTAGGTGAGCCTTTATATAGTGCACCACTTCTTGAACCAATCTTGAAGTCAATCTCAACCCTTAGATCTTGAGGACCAATCAATCATAGCCCTTTAACAAGTCTAAGTGATCTTGTGCGTTTTGATCAAGCTTCACGCATCAATCCAAAGTGCTGATCAGGAAGCATCAAGTGTGCCCGGCACCGCACCTCAGAACAAGGCAGGTCGCGGCTCAAGCCAGGGCACACTTCCTCCTTCTTCTGGGCGTTGCGTTGCACCCTCCTTGAGGTGCGGTGCACACCTGGCCAAAAGATTTTTCCTTGTTTGGGGGTGAGGCGCACACCTTCTGGGGTGCGGCGCACACTTGGGACTGAACACTTCTCCTTGCTGGGCGCTGAGGTGCACACTTTCTGAGGTGTGGCGCCAAGGCCTGATGAAGCTTCATTCTTCAACCCGTTTAATCCTTAGACAAATACCAACAAAATGTATAAATATGTAAATACAAAGGTATGTACATATAAAGCGACAGAAAGAGAAGAGAGATTAATTAGAAATGATTTCAACAAAAATATTACAGAAAATAAAAGAGAAATGGAGATAAAAAAGGTGATTTAAAAAGGTAAAAGTAAGGATACTTATGTATAGAGAGAGGGGAGGCTAACCAAAGACCCTTGGTTGTACAATTGGGAGGATGAGAAGATCGTAGTTGTCTGATAACTCACACAGCCTGTAATGAATGTCTAATTTTTATATTGTTTCGAATTGCCTAGAAATTCTTTGTAATGGGTGAAATAACAGAATTTTAGTGGACTGTATACAAGCATAATAGATTCATTTAAATATTTTAAAGGAGTTGTTATAAACCATTATTGAATTAATTGTGTATCGGTTATGTTCGAAATTGAATACATAATCACAAGGATTAAGCTTTAGAGTGATTTCATTGTTTGTGTAACAGACACGAGTTAATAAGCCAGTCAACAGAGCTGATTGGTTAATTGACTAGATCGATCGATCCAGGACTGAATTCTCATCATCAGGCTTCTCATGTGGCCCACTCAAAATTTTTGAGAGAGACTGGGTGTCCATAATTCATCCCTCTTTTACTAACTACTCTTAAAGGCTGTGAGCTACCACTCTTTCGTTTCTAATGTTAGAATGGTGAAGTGTAGTGTATGCAATGAATGAATTAAAAATATGTTGCTAGATAAATGTGTGTCACGGATACATCCATTGTAGTGGTGTGTACCTAGGGTGATGAAGCTGGTGTTTTTCTTTTGATTGAATGTTCCTTGCTTCGAGTGCTTAAATACTATTAGGGATGTTGAACTTGGTCCAAACTCTTCTAGGGATGTGATTCTTGTCCTAACAATTGGTTTTAGCATCGAACCTCCACTAAAGGTACATTATTTAGACTCTATTGGGGAATATAAGTTCAATCTCCTTTCGGGATGCGATATTTGTTATGGCGATTATCTACCTAAATAAATATGCAAATAACCATCCTAGTTTTACTTGCAAGTGCATAAGGTCTGTGGTAGCATAGTGTGCAAGTGCGAGATCATTTCCACAGGGATTAGTGACTTTCGTTTTAGAATTAGTTTCTTTAGGTTGAAAAGAGAAATAAAAAATTGATTGTGAGTAAATAACAATAATGAGAATATAGGATTACGATATCCACCCTAATTATACTTTCCTACTAACTAAAGTGTCAATGCTCTAGCCTTATCATGAATATCTAATGGTTGCTAACCTAAGGGCTTGGTCCACACCTTAGGCTATTGATCTCCCTATGCAACGAGTTAGGCATGGTGTATACTCTAACTCTTTTCTCTCTTAAGGGATTCAGCATGGGTGTATGCTGAGTTGTTCCTTAAGAGAGCATGAGGGCTATGGAGATCGGCAACCACACGGGACGTAGGGCTTGGTCCGCTCCCGGTTTCCCATGTTGATTAACCCGGGAATCCAGTTTGGATATCCCTTGTTACTAATGTTGAACCAAGGACTCAGTCATCCAAATTGATTTGACTAACTTATCCATACCACATGCATACGTTGATCAGGCACACATATATGAGGAATTTAAATACAAACATGCATTAATCAAGTTAAATATTCTAACAAGGCTAAAGCAAAGATAATCAATGAATGAACATGTGGAAAAGCATAACTAGGGCTTCAATTGAGCCCTATAGGAGTTTAGTTACACATGCTAAATAAACTAAACACTCTAAACATAATGAAATAAAAACAGAAAACTAAAACCGAAGAAGATTCGGGAGACGAGTTGTCAATTCCTCTCCTAAGCTTGCTACTTTGAATCTAGAACAAAAGGTATGGTTTATGTGTTTTACAGGGCTATTTATAGGGTCCTTATGGTGTCCCGATACCCCTAATTTCCTATTTGGAGTATGGAGACTTCTTTCAATATTTGGCTTTGCCGCCTCTGGAATAATTACGCTTGAGTGTATGCGGGATGCACTCGAGCGCAGGTGTGCACTCTAGCCTTCTTCAAGTGCGCTAGTGCACAACTCGAGCGCAGGTGTGCACTCTAGCCTTCTTCAAGTGCGCTAGTGCTCTTGTGCACTCGATCTCAAGGGAGGTGCACTCGAGCGCACCTTACTGGATGGCAGAACTTGACTTTTGCTCCTAAAAGCTCCAAATTATCATCTTTTTGTCTAAGTCCTGTGAAAAACACATAAAACACAAAAATGAAGTAGAAACTACTAAAATGTATAAATAAAGAGTCTAACAAGTGTAAATTAAGGGGATTAAATATGACTCTTTAAGCACTTATCACACCCCCAAACTTACATATTGCTAGTCCCTTAGCAATACAAAACTAAAGACTATGTTGGAACAAAATTTTAAAGATAAGTTCACTTCCATGATAGCCAAAAATTTGGGTTGTGCATAAAACCATGATAACCGTTCATGAGTAAGCTTATAATAAAAATATATTTTTGTATTGAAAAAAAGGATTTTCAAAGGCTCATGCTACTCACCTAAGGCTGGCCTAAGGCATCGCAAGTTTGATTTGTGTGTGATGACTTAGCACATATAGGATGGGGTTTCCACATAATTTTAGTGTATAGTGTTTCGGTGCCCAAACTTTTATCGAATTTTTTATCAAAGAGAACAAAATGGCATAATACTTGCTTCTTCTTTCTTTTTCTTTTGTCATACTATTTTTGCCACGTTGAGTTCCATCGAGCTTTCTATTTGACCCTTGTAACGAGTGTTTGGCCAATGACTCCCAAACCAGATGGTTTTAGGGCATTAAGTGTAAAGACACCCCTAAGGACTTACTAACTTGAGTCAAAAAGGCTACGGAACTAATAGGTTTTTTTTAAAAAAATTTTTTATTTAATGCTTCTAAATGAAATTCCTACCTTTTCATGTGAACACTCAATGCTTACTGAGGCAAGAGGCCCAGTTACTCAGTGGAAATTTTTATTATGATCATTAAAGGCTTACTTCCCACCTTTTGTCGTGAATACTCAATGCTTACTGAGGCAAGAGGCCCAGTTACTCAGTGGAAAGTTTTTAATGATCACTTAGAAGCTTTCGATTTTCTTTTTACATGATGAAAATTTTTCTTTATTTTTCTTATGCCAAAGTGTTCTTTTTAACAAGCTATCTGATTACAGTTAGGTTATAGAGACATATACAAGAGAATTATATGTCATACCCCACACAAATGCATGCTAAATATGCTTGTGCAAATTTGAAACACACTTCTGAATTCTTAGGTGCCTTGAGGTAGGTAACTAACTTTGTAAAATTCCTATTACAAGACTATGTGTTCTAGTTTTTAAACTTACTAATTAAGCCTAAAACAGTAATACGGTAGTTGTAGCACAGCTTTGGGGTGTCGATTGCATACAGATACAAGATAACTACAAGAGAAGGTGTGGACCTTAACACAGACAATAAAGATCAAGTGAGAGAATAAAGTATTGTGTGAAAATTGTGTAGATAGATTGATGGATATAATAAAGAAACAAAAAGGTTCCAGGAATCCTCCTTAGGTTCGTTGTCTCATTCTAATATTGATTCAATTGTTTATCTCAACTGCAAGTTTCACCTCCCAAACAGGCAATCAACAAATATTCAATTAAAGCGTATGTATAAACCCTAATGTAATTGTTATGAAATACTTTTTACTTTCAAGCACACATGACCTAACTTATAGATTATCAAGAAACTACAATATATCATGATGAAAATACTGTAGTAATTGACAAATCTATAAGAGAAATCTACCGGACTCAATCACACCTCAGCAACATCACATAAGAAGAGCATGGCTAGACTTATATGGGGGAGAAAGATGCAATCACCAGATTAAGGGGAAATCTTCTAATTAAATTAAAAAGTAAATCATAATAATGTTTAACGATAAATCCATATTACAACTGAATCAAGAAAAGAAAATAAGAACAACTACACCTAGGGATTCATCCCTTCGCCTTGCTTGGAGATTAGTTGGCCATGGAGGAGAGTGTAGCAGCCTCCCTTGAGTTTTCCAACCTGTGATTGATTTTATGAATGTTTAATTACAAACCCTAAGTTGTCTATTTATAGTGTACAAGGCCTAAGGGTGTTTTAGGGTTTGAACAAATCATTAATGACCTAATTAGGGCCTAACTCGGAGAACAGGGTTTGTGCGCGCGCCGCACCTTGGCTTTTGTCAAGCATCTTGTTTGTGCTGTGGGGTGTGCCTTAGCTTCATCCAGAGTGTGTCTCAGCCCTTTAGGGTGCACCTCAGCTTGATCCAAGGTGCACATTGACCTGATGGGCTTCCTTCTGAAGGGTGCGCCCTAGCTCTATCCAGGGTGCACCTTGACCTGATTGGTAGAGGACTTCTTTGTTTTATCCTTCCGCAATCATGGCTCCACTCTGGTATGCATCGAATCATCTTACTTCAAGCAACAATTGCTTTTCCATCTCTTTTAACTCAAGATACCTGAAAATGCACCAAAATAAGTTAATGCTCCGAGAATACCACTTTAGAGTTGTTAACAAATAAAAATGTAATTAAAACCTAAATCAACCCTAAAATGCAAACAAATAAGTAAGATTAAGATGCATTTTACGGCTCTCATCACAACCCCCAACTAGCTTATTGCTAGTCCCTAGCAATTCAAGCGAAAACAAGAGATGAATTCTACGGTGGGAATCAAAACAAAGTAAAGCAATGTTAGTGTTAAACCAAGAGTAATTTCACTTTTGTCTCAAAAATCGGACATAACACATGGCACATAGAATCATTAAATTTCACCCAAGTCCATAAATAATCTAAACATCAATCTTAAAATTGTTATCGACTCTTAACATCCATCTTACCACAATCTATTAATCCGAACACCCGGATGATTTTATGCACAACATTCATGAATACAAGTCTTGGTCTCTAAAAACATAACAAATTGTGTGACATCAATCACATAAACAAGCTCCATAGGCTTACTTTTCAAATCACTCTCTACTATTGTAGAAAAAATTACACTACATTGGATCAATAGGTCTTTACTAAGCTTGTAACGTTAGGCTAAGGTAAAGGTTAAGAAAGAACGGGAAGGATTCAACAAGTAAAAGAACTTAATCTCTTAGTTTTGAACATAACTCTTTAAGCACTGGATAACCTTACTTCAATACCCAACTCTTCCAACTATTTTCCGAGCATTTCTTTCAACAAATCACTATTTTTTTTATAAGAGCATATCTTCGATAAGTCACCACTTTTCCTTTCTTTTCTTCTTTCTTTGCCATCCTTCACTTCTTTTTTTCTTTTATTTTCTTTTCTATTTTGTCATAAGACCATTCACCTTCTCTTTCATTCTTTTCTTTTCCACAACCCCCAACTTATCTCTTTTAATGTACTTGGGTTATGGCAGTAATATTTTTTCATATTTTCCATCTTTACTCCTCTAAAGTACTTCTCAGCAAATGTGTACAACTAAGTTTTTTTAAAAGAAGGGTAAGAATAAAATATTTTTAGGCTCATAAGGGTAAGTAAATGGGTTATCGAAAGAAATAAGGCTAAAATTCTTTAAAAGCTCAAACAGGTGACTAGCGATAAATATAGCAATGGTAAGTTTGAAAGGCTCAAACGGTTCAAAAATGGCCTATATCATATCCTAAGTAGTGTGCATTCTAGAAATTCGCCTCAAGTGATTATCAAATAAGTTCTAGAGCTTGTCAAGACCGCAAAAGTATTCACAAAACAATCACACATAAAACTTCTCTAAATGTTTTAGACTAATCATACATTCTTACCGCAAACTAGAGTCTCAAACCAAGTGAAGATTGATACTTAAATAAATTACAAACCGAAGCAAGATTTAACTTCTTCTAAATTTTGTATGTTATCTCAATTAAGCTCATATAATTGATATGTGAATTACATCCAAGGCAAACACAAAGCATGCTAAAAACAAACAAAAAGAGAAAATGACACCAAGCAGTTCAATGGAAAAATAAAAAAAAAAGTATGGAAATAAAGAATATGGAAACAAAGAGATGCGTTTCTTCCACCCCCTAACTTAAAAATTGCATTGACCTCAATGTAAAAGAAAGATTAAAGGAAACTCCCTTTGTAGCCAAAGGTGCACAGAAGCTGAAAATTGTGCTCCACCATTTGAACTACTTCGTATATTTGTCCCTAAAAAAGTACTATGTTAATACTGGAAAACAGGAAAAAAAAATATGAACAATAAACAAGAAAAAGAAATATGAAAACAATAAAAGTAAAAGGATATGCTGTGGGGTGCCTCCCATGAGTACTAAGTTTTACATCTTCAGCAAGACAATTTTATTCCCTCCTAGACAAACATAGGTTGAATGCACCAGCCACTGCTTCATTGCCAAATTCGGTGCTTGTATGCTTTGGAAAGGCCTCAAGGATGTCATCAGTAACATCTACAAATTTTGGCTCGATATATGTTCTTGTGAAGCCATGGGTGAGGGTGGACTCTAATGGATTAAGGTGCTGGACCTTTTCCATGAATGAGTCAATCATGTATACTTGGTGGGTTTCGTCTACATCCTCTGATTTTTTCATTATTGGGATGTGTAATGACTTACCACTTAGTGTCTCAATGACATTCACCTTTTTCAAATTCTGTTGTGCTAGGTGTTGACCATGGGTTGTGGACTGATCTTGAAAAGAGAACTTACCTCGCTCAGTCACACTCAAGTAGCTCATCAATTTGGACACTTGGCTCTTTAGATCCTTATGTTCTTCAACAACCTGCGTAAAATAAAGATTCAAGCCTTTGATTAGTCTTACCCTGTGCCTCAATAAAAGCATGCAAAGTGTCTTCTAAAGGACTCCTAGAAGATATAAGTGCATGATATGGTTCAAGATATGGTGCAGGGGGTTGTGCAAGCTGCTGGTTTTCAAACTTTCAGCTGAAGTTGGGGTGATCACGCCATCCCAGATTATAGGTATTAGAGAAGGGTGTAAAAGGCTTCGTGTCCATGCCTAAGGCATTACATTGTTCCTCATAATCCCTCTCATCTCAGTAAATATGGGGCACTCTTGGGCGAGACGATCTACCCCGCCACACACAAAACATGGTTTCAAAGATGCTGCATGATTAGCTACTTGTGTTGGCTTTAAGCTTTTAGTCTTTAACATCTATAGTTCCCTAGTGAGCATCTCGACCTTGGCCTTAAGGTTATCCTCTTCCCTAAAATGGTAAATTCCACCACCATTTGGGTTCCCTATAGGTCGTGACCTATTTGTGCTTTCAGTAGCACTAGGTCCAGTCCAAGTGTGAGCTTTTTCAGCAAGCTCATTGAGGTACTCTATGGCCTTATCAGGATCTTTCTCCAAGAATTCACTATTACACATTATCTCTACAAATTGGCGCTCTCTATATGTAAGTCCCTCTTAAAAATAGCTTACCAAGCGCCAACTCTCATACCTATGGTGAGGGCAGATACTCAATAACTCTTTAAATCTCTCCCAAGACTGATAAAAAGTCTCGCTGTCCTTTTGTGCAAAGGTGGAGATTTACCTTTTTAAAGCAATGATCTTATGTTGGGAAAAGTATTTATTAAAAAAGATCCGAGTCATTTTAGTCCACGACCCAATAGATCATGGTCTTAGTGAGTATAGCCAACTCTTAGCTCTATCCTTCAAAGCAAAAGGAAAGAACTTAAGTTTTATAATGTCTTGAGTTTCATCTTGACTATGAAAAGTCGCAACTACTTCCTAAAACTCTCTAATGTGCACATATGGGTTTTTATTTTCCAAGCTATGGAATGTAGGGAGTAACTGCATCATCCTTGTTTTAAAATCTAGTTGGCGAGTATTGGCTTGAAACATGATGCATGATGGTGTGGCTGTGCGTGTAGGGTTGAGGTAATCCTGAAGGGTCCTAGGGGGTTGATATTCATGTTCACTCATTTCTTCGGGACTAGATGGGTTGTCAAATAAAGGATTTGAAAAAGAATTAAATTCTGACTCTAACACAGGCCTACAACCAAATCTACCCACAATGTCTCTATGTCTGTGCATGTGAGGTAACAAAATAATAAAAATACTATATAAAAAAAAGAAAGAGTCAAATAAAATAAAAAATAAAAAATTAATGCAACAAGCTAAAAGAAGAAACAAAGTTACCGCCTTTACAGCTGCTGAAAAGAAAAACTATTTACAACTCTTCTACCATCATGTCAAAAGTTGACAATCTTCTTTGTACTTAAGCGTGTTTCCCCAGCAACGGTGCCAAAATTTGATTACGCCCAAAATAGTAATGCGGTAGTTTTAGCATAGCTTTGGGGTGTCAATTCCACAGGGAAACAAGACAACTACAAGAGAAGGTGTGGACCTTAACACAGACGATAAAGATCAAGTGAGAGAATAAAGTATTGTGTGAAAATTGTGTAGATAGATTGATGGATATAATAAAGAAACAACAAGGTTTCGGGAATCTTCCTTAGGTTCATTTCCTTATTCTAATATTGATTCAATTGTTTATCTCGATTACAAGTTTCACATCCCAAACAGGCAATCGGCAAATATTCAATTAAAGCGCATGTGTAAACCCTAATGTAATTGTTATGAAATACTTTTTACTTTCAAGCACACATGACCTAACTTATAAATTATCAAGAAACGACAATATATCATGATGATAATACTACAGTAATCAAAAAATCTATAAGAGAAATCTACCAGACTCAATCACACTTCAGCAACATCATATAAGAAGAGCATGGCTAAACTTGTAAGGGGGAGAAAGATGAAATCACTGGATTAAGGGGAAATCTTCTAATTAAATTAAAAAGTAAATCATAATAATGTTTAACAATAAATTAACATTACAATTGAATCAAGAAAATAAAATAAGAACAACTACACCTAGGGATTCATCCCTTCGCCTTGCTTGGAGATTAGTTGGCCATGGAGGAGAGTGTGGCAGCCTCCCTTGAGTTTTCCATACTTTGATTAATTTTATGAATGTTTAATTACAAACCCTAAGTGGTATATTTATAGTGTACAAGGCCTAAGGGTGTTTTAGGGTTTGAACAAATCATTAAAGACCTAATTAGGGCCTAACTCGGAGAACAGGGTCTGTGCGTGCGCCGCACCTTGGATCCATTCGCACCGCACCTTAGCTTTTATCAGGCTTCTTGTTTGTGCTGCAGGGTGTGCCTCAGCTTCATCTAGGGTATGCCTCAGCCCTTTAGGGTGCACCTTAGCTTGATCCAAGGTGCACCTTGACCTGATGGATCTTTGAGGTTTCTTTTGGGCTTCCTTCTGAAGGGTGCGCCCCAGCTCCATCCAGGGTGCACCTTGATCTGATTGGTAGAGGTCTTCTTTGTTTTATCCTTCCGCAATCATGGATCCACTCTGGTATGCATCAAATCATCTTGCTTCAAGCAGCAATTACTTTTCCATCTCTTTTAGCTCAAGATACCTGAAAATGCACCAAAATAAGTTAATGCTCCGAGAATACCACTTTAGAGTTGTTAACAAATAAAAATGCAATTTAAACCTAAATCAACCCTAAAATGCTAACAAATAAGTAAGATTAAGATGCATTTTATGGCCCTCATTACTTACTAATAAAGTGTTATCAAATTTTTAAATCAACCAAAATTTTTGTTTTCCAAAAGAACATGCATTTATCTCTCCTAAAAAAAAAAAAAAAAACTGGGACTTAGTGTGTGCATGTGTTTCAAGTGTGTGTGTAATAGTATCTAGTATCTCCCACTACTCCCAAACTTAAAATACACATTGTCCCCAATGTGTGTGTGGCATAGAAAGATCTAACCTGGGAGATGGAGAACTAGGTTGCTTGCTTGCTTGTACTCGCCCCCAAACTTGAACTGTATGCACGCACTAAGTACCTGACAAAGAAAAATAAATGTTGTTTCGGAAAACAAAATATGAATAATAGACATGTAAATATAATTATAAACGAATGAAAAGTACTAAAATGTAAAGGATATGTCTGGGGTGCCTCCCATGAGCGCTAAGTTTTACGTCTTCAGCCAGACGGGGTATCCTCTCATTATCGATCATCTGTGGGAGTAGACGAGGAGGTACCGAGGCAAGAGTGTAGCTTCTGGTGTAACTGCGCTTGATCGCAAGGGGTATATGCACTCGATCGCACTGCATCAAACCGTGTCGTTATGGGCTGCAGAAACTGGAATTTCAAATGGATCAGGTGTTTGAGGATCAGCTATATATTGTACAGTTTGAAGTGTTAAGTCCTCATCCCGAGGAGGTATGGTGAGATCGAGGTATGGCTTGACTCGGTGTCCATTGACCATAAATGTCCGGTTACTATTGGAGTTATGAATCTCCAAAGCTCCATGTGGAAAGACCTTGTTAACCACATACGGTCCAGCCTAACGCGACTTGAGTTTTCCTGGAAACAGCCTCAATCCTGAATTGTAGAGCAGCACCTTTTGTCCAACTTCAAACTCTTTTCGCACTAGTTGTTTGTCATGATAGGCCTTTGCCCTTTCCTTGTAAATTTTTGCATTCTCATATGCGTCATACAATAATTCTTCTAGCTCATTTAAGTGCAGCCTTCTCTTTTCACCCGCTTGTTTCATATCAAAGTTGAATTGTTTAATTGCCCAATATGCTCGATGTTTGATAGGTGCTTAAATATTCATATTTAAGCACCCGTATTTACATTTATTAGGTCCTTAGTTACGTTAATTTAGTTCGTTTTACATCATTTGTGTATTTCACATGTGTTTTATAGGTTTTGGAAGAAAAGAAGCAGTTTTGGCACTTAAAGGAAGAAGCCTGGAAATCCTGGAGCAGTCTCTGGTCAATCTGCGATCGATCGCACCATGCAATACGATCGAGCGCACATTGCGATCATGTGCACAGAAGAGGGATCGAACGCAGCACTGTGATCGAGCGCAAGACGTGTGCGATCGAGAGGACACATACGGGCGTGAACAGTAAACTGCAGAACCCTGTTTTGGAAATAAAGAGTTTTTGTCGGTTTAGGAAGTTTAGGGTTTCCTGCACTTTCTAGGACTTCTCAAACCCTATAAATACACCTGTAAAGCACACACAACATAGACGACAACTTAGAGAAAACTTCTCTTAGCTTTTATTTGGAGTTGTAAGCTTTGGGAGAGAATTGATGCCTCTTTTCTCGGGTTTATTCTTCCCTTTATGTTTAGTTTATATATGATGTTTTTAGACAGCATGTGTAACTAACTTTCTTATAGGGCTCGATTGAAGCCCTAGTTATGCTTTCTCATATATTTATGCATTTATAAATCTTTGCCAATAGCCTTTATTATGTTGCTTAACTTGATTAATGCCTGTGCTTATTTACGTTCCTCATATGTATGTGTATGGCCAGCGTATGCATGTGGTATGGACCTGTTAGTTAGATCAATTTGGATGACTGAGTCCTGGGTCTAACATTAGTAACAAGGGATATCTTATCCGAATACCCGGGTTAATCAACATGGGAAACTGGGAGTAGATACCATGCCCTAGGTCTCATGTGGTTGTCGATTTCCATAGTACTTATGTTTTCTTAAGGAAAAACTCAAGCAGATAGTATGCGGAATCCCTTAAGGAAGAAAAGAGTTAGAGTAGATACCATGCCTAACTCGTTGCTTAGGGAAATCAATAGCTTAAGGAGTAGATACCATGCCTTTAGGTTGGCAACCAGTGGGTATACATGATAAGGCTAGTGCACTGATACCTTATACAATTGGGAAAGTATGACTAGTGGTGAATATCAAAGCCCTATATCTTTATTATTATCAAATCACACACAACAGTTATTTTATTTCTTTTTACTTAAAGAAACTAATTCTAAAAATCGAACTTTACCAATCCCTGTGGAGATGACCTTGCTTTCGCAAACTATACTACACTGTTGACCTTGTGCACTTGCAAGTAAAACTAGTACGATTATTTACTTATTTATTTAGGTACATTTTCGTCCAACAAGTTTTTGGTGCCGTTGCCGGGGACTACGCTAAAGTTCTTTTTAGAATTACTTTCGTTTAATTATTATTACGCTATTTTTGTTTACCATCTTTATTTTTCATCAAACCTAATTAAATTGTTTTCTGTTTCGGGCACGTAAACCCTAAATCACACTTTCTATGGTACTTGTGATCGATCGCAACCTCCTATGCGATCGAGCGCATTTAGGACAGAGAGTTACCTGAGCAGCAGAGTTGCACTGCTGCACTGAAGCCGATTTTCCTGATTTATGCACAGACTACGATCCCGACATCCAACATTCTTTCCCCTTGATCTTGAGCTTGAGCAGACTATCCGAAAAAAGCTAAGGAACAACTTCGAGGAGAATGAAGAAGAAGTCGAGAACGAACCACAAAAGGTGGAACTGCTCGAGAACCAGCAACCACCTGCACGAGTACCGATGAAGCACTCCTTCATCCCTCGGAACATTGATCAACCATCATGCATTGCATATCAACCTGAGGCGGTGGGAAATTATTACATATCTCCGCAAATCTTGAATGCTTTGACTCATTTTAGAGGCACTCCTAACGAAGATCCACACTTGCACCTCCGAGAATTCTTCAGTCTTTGCAAGTTCCAGCACATACAAGGACTAGACTAAGAAGCAATAAGGTTGATTTTGTTCCCTTTTTCCTTAAAAGATAATGCTAAACTTTGATATAATTCTTTGCCTGCAGTTTTCATCCACACTTGGGAGGAGTTGGCAAGCAAGTTCCTGAAGAAGTTCTTCCCAGCCCAAAAGACGAGACAAATGAGGAAGGAGATCCAGTCCTTCCAACAAAAGGATGGGGACCTCTTCTTCGAAGCATAGGGACACTTCAACAAGCTGCTACTAAAATGCCCACACCACAAGCTGCCTCAAGATGAACTGGTACAAGCATTTTATGAAAGTTTAAATGATACTAACAAATGTATTGTTGATTCAGGTTGTGGAGGAGTCCTGATGGAGAAAAGCAGTGAAGAAGCAATGGAGCTCTTCGAAACCCTCAGCGAGCACACTCAACAATTCTCCTCTCGAGGTAGACATGTGACCAAGGGTAAGGGTATGTATGAAGTAAATGTAAATGGAGGATCTTCCCCTCAAATGGCAGCAATGGAAAGGAATCTAGACTTATTGGTAAAAGCCATGACTACTCAAAATGCCTCATCCAACCTACCATCCACCCCACTCCAGGTATGTGCAATTTGCTCTCAATACGACCATAATACTGATACGTGTCCTTTGTACTCATTTGCAGATCCGGAACAAGCCAACTACGTGGGGCCTAACAACTATCCACCGAAGAACAACCCATATGCCAACACATACAACCCTGGATGGTGAAACCACCTAAATTTCTTGTGGAGCAACAACCAGAACAATCAAGGACAGTAACGATACCCCCATCCCACTGCTCATACTACTCCCGAACCAAAGAAGAACGACCTCGAAAGTCTAGTAAGACAACTGGTGACATCACAAGAACAATTTATGACTCAGCAGAAATAGACCACTGCAGCATATACGCAAGCAATTCAAAGACTAGAGGTACAAATGGGACAACTGGCTAAAGAGCTCAGTGGCAGAAAGCAAGGGGAGCTCCCAGCTCAAACATTACCCAACCCTGGGGGACATCAATAACTAAATGCTGTGACAACCCTGAGAAGTGGAAAGATCATAGGCATCGATGAATCTGCACGAGCATCTCCTAACAAGGCATCCACCTCTAAGGTAAGTGAGATGGAAAAGGTAAATATACCCCCACCATTTCCTCAAAGGTTAGTGAAACTTAAGAAAGAGACCAAATTAATTGACATTTTTGAAACCTTGAAAAAGGTAGATTAATATTCCTTTGTTAGATGCCATTAAACAAATTCCTATATATGCTAAATTTCTAAAGGATTATTGCACAAACAAAAGGAGGTTTCAGGAATATGAGACGGTTTCCTTAACCGAAGAGGTAAGTGCTGTACTTTTAAGAAAATTACCACCTAAACTAAAGGATCCGAGTAGTTTTACTGTTCCTTGCAGGCTAGGTGACCAGCTATTCGAGCATGCACTATTGGATCTAGGAGCGAGCGTCAATTTGCTGCCATACAGTGTATATAAGACACTAGGTTTGGGGGAGCTTCAACTGACCTCTGTCACTTTACAATTAGCTGACCGAAGCATCAAACGACCAAGAGGTATCCTTAAGGACGTATTGGTAAGAGTAGGTAAATTCATTATACCTGCTGATTTTGTAGTATTAGATATGGAAGAATGTACTTTACCATCACCTCACCCTATTATCCTAGGACGCCTCTTTATGATAACTACTGATACTAACATTAGTGTAAAAAGGAGAGTAGTCACTATGAAAGTAAATAATGAGGAGATAGAATTTAAAATATTTAATACATCAAAATCAGTCAATAGGAAAATGAATATTCTAATGTGAACCTCATGCAAGATATTGTTGAGGAAGTTTCACAGGTCCATCACACTGTTCAATTGGAGCCTATTCCCAACCATAAGGACACGAGAGTGGACATTAGGCCGGAGGAGGACAATGTGATTAAAAACATCAATAAAGCTATGCACCTTTTCAAGAATACACCAAAGCCTTTCAGTAAGTATGGTATTCAATTTGAACCTCATGCACTTACTAACACTACCTTTCCTTACTTTGTTGACCAGGCATCAAAATGGGAGATGAAGCAACCATCAAAAGCACTTGAACCACCGGATTGGGCTCGAAGTGCTTCCTTCCAAACAACTAGCACTATAGCTCGAGAGTGCTTGAGCGAGTTCATTTCAATTATTCATACAGCTCAAGCATCTCTACAGAGGTTAGTGGTACTGAGGCCGCTAACATATGGTAAGGTTGTACTGTTCCACATTTCTCATTTTCACGGGTGAGGTAAGTTTTCATTTTTGCACATGCACACTGCTTGCGATCGAGCGCACCATTCTTTGCGATCAAGCGCAAGCATGCGATCGAGCATGTCCGTCAATATGCTCGAGCGCACAAATGCGATCGAGCGCACCCCGTGTGCGATCGAGTGCACCCTGTGTGCGATCGAGCGCACTCGTAACAGTGAGTTAGCTATAAGTCTGAAAAAAAAAAATCCATTCCCACCACACTCCCTCACTGTTCACACTCACCTTTTACTCTCCCTCACTCGCACCTTCCTACCAGCATCCCTCACACTCACCCTTACACTCTCAACTCTATTACACTCCATCATACTCCATTTCCACCATCTCCATTACACCCCATCACACTCCATTTCCACCATCTCCATTACCCCCATCACCGTTAATCACCATTATCACCACTGCCACCACCACGTACTCCCTTCCCCATTACATACATCGACAAGGTACTCTTTACACACACACACAAATTTTAATATTTTATTTATAAAATTCATTATACATATATTTTTTCTTGTGAGTGATTGAGTGCTTGTCTGTTTGCACGAGGTTGGGATCACATTCAAATCCTCAAGACCATAGCTTGGTCTTTTGGTGCACACAAGCTATTCGAGGAAAAGCCTAACCATGTGCGATCGAGCGCACCGCATTTGCGATTGAGCACATAGCCAGTGTGCGATCGAGCGCACCTCCTTAAGATCAATCACAAATCAGGCAGAAACTATAGAAAAGCATGTCTAGACCATCTGTTTCCACTTCTGGTGCATCCAACAGTCGTGCCTTGTCATCCCGGCCCAGCATAGAGCAAAGAGAGCTTTTATTCGAGACCATCTTCGCCATCGATGACGTATTCAGGCACACGGACGCCACTCAATGGGCCGTCCAAGCTTTCCAACACCAAGGGTTCAAGAGGTTGTTTAAGCCGATTTGTTCCACTGCTTACGCCTAGCTCGTAGTCCAGTTCTACACGAGCCTATCATTTGACTGCAGCAGACCGAGATTTCTCACTTCTTTAGTCCGGGGCACACCCATCGAGGTGACTAGTTCTGATATAGCCGTTGCTCTTCATTGCACCGATGAGTCCCCTCTTGAGGACACAGATATCGAGGAACAACCGGAGTCCTTTGCCCTGGCTGAGATCATCACAAACATGTGCGTTGGCCAGTATGTCCTCCACGACTATGGCTTATCGACACGATCCTGCAGCGTAATGTGTGTCCATTGGGGCACAAGACACAATGGCGAGACCAGTTTCTCCAATCCTTATATGCCTTCCATAGAGGCCACTGGTACTCCATCCCGGCTGTCATTTGGAGCCAGCTGCACAAATTTTGGGATCACGTACATGGCCGTCAGACCACCACGGCCAATGCTTGGGGCCTCTCTTTCCCGTTCCTACTCTCTTCCATCCTCAAGAAGAAGGGGATTAAGGGGACCCACAGTGATGGGCCAGTACGAGAGCATCCCTTCTTCGGGAAGGCTCAGTGGACACACAGCATCTCGCATATGCCACGAGGACTCCCGGTACCCGCTCCAACAGCTGAGAGAGTTGAGGAGGATCGCATGGAGACCGAGACCCCGGTTATTAGCCCAGTACGTGAGGAGGACCATTCAGACATGGGACCCACTGAGTCCCAGCACTTTCTAGCTGAGCTGTCCTCCTTCCGAGGTGAGGTCTATGCTGCTACCACACTCGTGCATCAGTGCATGGATAGTTTGGAGGCACGGTTAGCACAATAGGAGGCTATGCTGCAGGCCATTCTTGATCGCCTACCTCCGACACCCGGTACCTCTTTGACTGCACCACCTGATGATCAACAGTGAGAGGATACCACGTCTAGCTAAAGACGTTAAACTTAGAGCTCATGGGAGGCACCCCAAAGCATATCTATTTTTCTTAGTTTATTTCATTTTATTATTCGTATTTCCTATTTTATTTTTCTATCTGTTTATTATTACTTGTTTTCCATTTGATGTTTGTTTTTCTTTTTTTTTCAAGGACAACGTTAGTGCATCTAGTTGAAGTTTGGGGGCGTGCTACGAGCCATGCCAGCTATCAGTTCCCATCTCCCAGGTCAGCTCCTTCCATACTATTCTCACATTGGGGACAATGTGCAATTTAAGTTTGGGGGTATGGGGACACATTCACACACTCACTATGTCCCACATTTTTCTGTTTTGTTGCTATTTTCATAGATAAATGCATGTTCATTCTGTCCAATAAACTTTTTTTTTGAGATCTAAATAAAACTTTATGATTTGACTTCATCAGCGAGTTTAACACTTTGAACATATAGGCCAATAATCAAGTTTTGAACCGAGATCACTGCCTTTTAGGCATTTAAAGATTCACAAGTTTAACTTAAACTATCACGAGCACATTACCACATAATTGTGTGGGGTATGACATGTTATTTGGATTGGTATGTTTCTTTTGCTTGACTGTGAACTAGATGACCTATTAGATTGATATTTTGGCATATGAAAATAGAAAAGATTGATTAGTGCTCAAAAAGTAAAAAAAATGCTCCTAATGATCAATAAAAACAAATCTTCCGCTGCGTAACTGGCCCTCTTGCCTCAGTAAGCATTGAGTGTCACGTCAGAAGGTGAAAAATTCTAAGTGATCATTAAAAAGAACTTTCCGCTAAGTAACTGGCCCTCTTGCCTCAGTAAGCATTGAGTGTCACGTCAAAAGGTGGAAAATTCTAAGTGGTAGCATTAAAACCAGTTAGTTTCGTAGCCTTGTTGACTCGAGCTTGTAATTCTTTAGGGGTATCTTTACACCTAATGCCCTAAAACCATCTGGTTTGGGAGTCATTGGCTAAATGCTCGTTACACGAGTCAACAAGAAAGCTTAAGGGAACTAACTTGGCAAAAATCTCACAAATAAAATTCTATGCCATATTTGTTGACTCTAATAAGAAGTTTGGTGAACCTTGAGTCATCGAAACACTACACGTTTGAATTTCTTGGAAACTTAATCTTTTGTGTGCTAGTTCACCACACACCAAAGTCGAGCTTGTGATGTCTTAAATTGCCTTATGAAAGTGATTTGCATTCAAAGCTCTTATTCATTACAAAAATATGTTTGTATCTGTTAAGCTTGCTCATGAATGCGCATCATAGTATTGTAAGATCTAAACTTTTGTTAGACACCATGAACATTTGATTTATTTGTTTTTTTCGTTTCAGTTTTTAAATTTGTATTGCTAAGGGACTAGCAATATGTAAGTTTGGGGGTGTGATAGGTGCTTAAATATTCATATTTAAGCCCCCTTATTTACATTTATTAGGTCCTTAGTTACGTTAATTTAGTTCGTTTTACTTCATTTGTGTATTTCACATGTGTTTTTATAGGTTTTGGAAGAAAAGAAGCAGTTTTGGAAGAAAAGAAGCAGTTTTGGCACTTAAAGGAAGAAGCCTGGAAATCCTGGAGCAGTATCTGATCAATCTGCGATCGATCGCACCATGCAATACGATCGAGCGCACATTGCGATCATGTGCATAGAAGAGAGATCGAACGCAGCACTGTGATCGAGCGCAAGACGTGTGCGATCGAGAGGACACATACGGGCGTGAACAGTAAACTGCAGAACCCTGTTTTGGAAATAAAGAGTTTTTGTCGGTTTAGGAAGTTTAGGGTTTCCTGCACTTTCTAGGACTTCTCAAACCCTATAAATACACCTGTAAAGCACACACAACATAGACGACAACTTAGAGAAAACTTCTCTTAGCTTTTATTTGGAGTTGTAAGCTTTGGGAGAGAATTGATGCCTTTTCTCTCGGGTTTATTCTTCCCTTTATGTTTAGTTTATATATGATGTTTTTAGACAACATGTGTAACTAACTTTCTTATAGGGCTCGATTGAAGCCCTAGTTATGCTTTCTCATATATTTATGCATTTATAAATCTTTGCCAATAGCCTTTATTATGTTGCTTAACTTGATTAATGCCTGTGCTTATTTACGTTCCTCATATGTATGTGTATGGCCAGCGTATGCATGTGGTATGGACCTGTTAGTTAGATCAATTTGGATGACTGAGTCCTGGGTCTAACATTAGTAACAAGGGATATCTTATCTGAATACCCGGGTTAATCAACATGGGAAACTGGGAGTAGATACCATGCCCTAGGTCTCATGTGGTTGTCGATTTCCATAGTACTTATGTTTTCTTAAGGAAAAACTCAAGCAGATAGTATGCGGAATCCCTTAAGGAAGAAAAGAGTTAGAGTAGATACGATGCCTAACTCGTTGCTTAGGGAAATCAATAGCTTAAGGAGTAGATACCATGCCCTTAGGTTGGCAACCAGTGGGTATACATGATAAGGCTAGTGCACTGATACCTTATACAATTGGGAAAGTATGACTAGTGGTGAATATCAAAGCCCTATGTCTTTATTATTATCAAATCACACACAACAGTTATTTTATTTCTTTTTACTTAAAGAAACTAATTCTAAAAACCGAACTTTACCAATCCCTGTGGAGATGACCTTGCTTTCCCACACTATACTACACTGTTGACCTTGTGCACTTTGAAGTAAAACTAGTACGATTATTTACTTATTTATTTAGCTACATTTTCGTCAAACAATGTTCTAGTTCTACGGGTAGATGGCTTACTTTTCCAAAGACTAAATAGTAAGGAGACATCCCAATTGGTGTCTTGTATGCTGTCCTGTATGCCCACAAAGCATCATTGAGTCGTAAAGACCAATCCTTTCAACTAGGATTCGCAGTTCTCTCCAGGATGCTCTTAATTTCTCGGTTACTGATCTCCACTTGGTCACTAGTCTGGGACTGATATGGGGTGCCAACCTTATGGGTGATTCCATATTTTCTGATGAGTGCGGCAAAAGAATGATGATGAAAGTGGCTACCTCCGTCACTGATGATTGCTCTTGGTGTGCCAAACCGGGTAAAAATGTTATCCTGTAGAAACTTCAACACCACTTTCTGATCATTAGTCTTTGAGGGGACTGCCTCGACCCATTTAGACACATAATCCACACCCATAAGAATATATAAATTACCAAAAGAATTGGGGAAGGGACCAATGAAATCAATGCCCCATACATTGAAAAGTTCTACTATGTGGATATTTTGTAGGGGCATTTGGTTTCAGGATGATATGTTACCTATCCGTTGGCATCTATCACATGACCTGCAGAATGTGAAGGCGCCTTTAAACAGATTAAGCCAATACAAACTGGATTGTAGTACCTTAAGTGCTGTTTTCTTGGCCCCAAAATGTCCTCCACAATCAAACTGGTGGCAGTGTTGTAATAAGCTCAAATGCTCATCTTCTGAGACACATCATCGAATGATCTGATCGGGACAGAATTTGAAAAGGTAGGGATCATCCCAATGGTAGTGTCGAGATGTAGACATTAACCGCTTCTTTCCTTGTGTTGTCATACCTGGGGAAAAAACTTTAGCAGTTAGATAATTGACAATATCAGCATACCACGGGAGTTTTACCTCTAGTGTGAACAATTGCTCATCAGGGAAGTTCTCATTTAAGGGTAACTCATTTGTATCATTCTCATAGGGTCGTCTTGATAAGTGATCTATAACTACATTCTCACTGCCCTTCTTGTCTTTGATTTCCAAATCGAATTCTTGCAATAGGAGCACTCATCTGATTAACCTAGGCTTTGCATCTTTCTTAGAAAACAGATATCTCAAAGCAGCATGGTCAGTGTAAACAATAACTTTGGAGTCAATAAGATATGATCTAAACTTCTCTAAAGCAAAAATAATAGCTAATAATTCTTTTTCAGTAGTAGAGTGATTAAGCTGAACATCATTTAAAGTTCTAGAAGCATAGTAAATAGCATGAGGTACCTTATTGACTCTTTGACCTAGGACAGCTCCCAAGGTAAAATCACTAGCATCACACATTAACTCGAATAGAAGGCTCCAATCTGGTGCCATCATTATTGGGGCAGAGGTTAAAATATCCTTCAGTGTGTTGAAAGCTGTCATACAGTTATCAGTCAACTCGAATTTGGTATCTTTAGCTAACAATGCACACAGAGGTCTCGAAATCTTAGAGAAGTCCTTGATGAATCTTCTATAAAAACCGGCATGTCCAAGAAAGCTTCTAACACCCTTGACTGTGAGAGGGGGAGGTAGCTTTGAAGTAATGTCTATTTTAGCCTTGTCTACCTCAATACCTTTGTTGGAGATGGAGTGTCCCAACACAATGCCCTATTGAACCATGAAGTGAAATTTCTCCCAATTCAGCACTAAGTTACTTTCTTCATATCTCTCTAGGACACTTTCCAAATGACTTAGGCATTCATCAAAATTGGAACCAAAGACACTGAAATCGTCCATGAATACCTCAATGTATTTCTCCACCATATCAGAAAATATACTCATCATACATCTTTGAAAAGTGGCTGGTGCGTTGCATAATCCGAATGGCATCCTCCGATAAGAAAATGTACCAAAAGGGCATGTGAAGGTGGTCTTTTCTTGATCTTCAGGTGCTATGGCAATCTAGTTGTATCCACTGTACCCATCCAAAAAGCAGTAGTACCTGTGACCAGCTAATCTTTCTAACATTTGATCAATGAATGGCAAGGGGAAATGATCTTTTCGAGAACCTTGTTTAATTTTCGATAGTCAATACATACTCTCTAACCAGTTGTTTTTCTTATGGGTTTGAGCCCTTCATTTTCGTTCTTCACTACTGTGATCCCACTCTTTTTATGAACAACTTGAACCGGGTTTACCCCCTTACTGTCGAAAATAGGGTAGATAATGCCAACATCTAAGAGTTTCAATATCTTGGCCTTTACTACCTCTTTCATGTGTGGGTTAAGTATCCTTTGAGCGTCTCGAGTAGGCCTTGCTTCTTCCTCCAGATATATATTATGCATGCACTTGGACGGACTTATTCCATTAATGTCAGCAATGGTCCATCCAATGGCGGATCTATGCTCCCTTAGAACTCTTAATAATTTGTCTTTTTCTCCAAGACTTAAATTAGCAGCCACAATTACCGGTAATGTTTTCTTCTCTCCTAAGTATGCATAAGTTAAATGTTCTGGCAGCTGCTTTAATTCCAAAGTTGGTGCCTGGACAATAGAAGGAAGAAGAGTAGTATTAGTAGGCATGAGAGTTTCAAATGGAGGAGCATACTTACTTGAATGTTTTAGAGAAGCTTCAAGGAGATGCACAGCTTTCATGATGCCATTAGTGACATCTTCCGGTTCTTGCTCAATATCCACAGTTGTAAGGCTATGGGTAAGAGTAGTCTCCAAGGGATCGATGTGCTGGACCTGAAAAACTTGCTCAACAAAATTGTGTATCATACATACATTAAAGCATTCCATATCATCTTGAGGTAATCTTAATGCATCAAATATTTTAAATTCTATTTTCTCCCCATTCACCTTCATTCTTACTGTACCCTTTTTTACACAAATCTTTGTATCGACGGTTCTCATTAAAGGTCTTCCTAAAATGATGGGTAAGGGTAATGGCATAGGGCATTCCTCCATATCTAACACAATGAAATCCGTAGGTAGAATGAATTCACCTACCTTTACTAGGACATCCTCAAGAATACCCCTAGGTCCTTTTATACTTCTATCTGCCAACTGCAATGTAAGGAAAGTTGGTTGAAGCTCCCCCAATCCTAGGGTTTCAAATACTGTGTATGGTAGCAAATTTACACCTGCCCACAAATCTAGTAATGCTCGCTTAAATAACTGATCACCTATCCTACAGGGAATAGTAAAACTACCCAGATCTTTTAGTTTTGGAGGGAGTTTTCTTAATAGCACAACACTTACCTCTTCAGTTAGGGCTACAGTCTCATGTTCTTGAAACTTTCTTTTATGAGTGCAACAATCCTTTAAAATTTTAGCATAAGCGGGTATCTGTTGAATTGCATCTAACAAAGGAATGTTTATTTCAACTTTTCGCAAGGTTTCAAAAATGTCGAGTAATTTATTCTCTTTCTTTGTTTTACTAACCTTTGCGGGAAGGGTGGTGCATTCACCTTCTCCATCTCACTCACCTTTGATGCTGTTGCCGATTCATTGGACCCTATCACCTTACCATTTCTGAGGGTCGTGATAGCTTTTAGTTGTTGATGTCCCCCAAGGTGTGGAGCTAGTATATCTCTTTGCTTTCTGTCACTAAGCTCTTTAGCTAATTGTCCCATTTGTATTTCTAACCTTTGATTGGCTTGATCATGTTTTGCAGTGATTTGCCTTAGTTTGATCTGGAACTGCCTTTCTTCTACCATGAACTGATCTTGTGAAGTTATAATTTGTTGCTGCTGAGTCGCTAGTTGCCTCACAAGACTTTTGAGGTCATTTTTCTTTGGTTCAGGAGCAGATTGGGCTGCTGGTTGGAAGTTTCTTTGCTTCCCTTGACTGTTTTGGTTGTTGCTCCATGAGAAATTCGGGTGATTCCACCATCCAGGGTTGTATGTGTTTGTATAGGGATTGTTCTTCGACAAATAATTATTTGGTCCCACAAAGTTGGCTTGCTCATGATCTGTAGATGAATACAAGGGACACGTATCAGTATTATGATCAAATTGTGAGTAAATGGCACATACTTGGAGCGGTGAAGCTGGTGAGTTCGTTGAGGTGTTATGAGCAGCCATAGCTTTAACCAATAGATCAAGTTTACTCTCCACAATAGCTATTTGAGGAGATGATCCTCCATTTAAGCTTACCTCATATATACCCTTACTCTTGGTTATATGTCTACCTCGAGAGGGGAATTGCTGCGTGTGTTCACTTAGGGTTTAGAAGAGTTCCATAGCATCTTCGCTGCTCTTCTCCATCAACACTCCTCCACAACCTGAATCCACAATATTTTTGTTAGAATCACTCAAACCTTCATAGAAAGCTTGTACCAGTTCGTCTTGCGGTAGGTTGTGGTGTGGGCACTTGAGTAGTAGCTCGTTAAAGTGTCCCCAGACCTCGAAGAATAAATCACCATCCTTTTGTTGGAAGGATTGAATTTCTTTTCTCATTTGCCTTGTCTTTTGGGCTGGCAAGAACTTCCTTAGGAATTTGCTAGCTAACTCCTCCCAAGTGTGGATGGAAACTACAGGCAAAGAATTATACCATAATTTAGCATTATCTTTCCAGAAAAAAGAGAAAATAATTAACCTTATTCCTTCTTGGTCTAAGCCTCGGATGTGCTGGAATTTGCAGAGGTCGAAGAACTCTCGAAGGTGCAAATGTGGGTCCTCACTAGGTGTACCCCTAAAGTGAGTCAGTGCACTGAGTATCTGCGGAGATATGTAATAGTTTCCTTTCGCCTCAGGTTGATACGCAATGCACGATGGTTGATCGAGGTTCTGCGGGATGAAAGATTTCTTTATCGGCCTCGGCTCAGGTGGTTGCTGTTTGGCTATCTGTTCTGCCATCGGTGTGTCTTCCTCAACTCCTCCTTCTACCTCTTCCGAATTGTTTCTAAGCCATTGTCGGATAGTCCACTCTAGCTCGGGATCAAGGGGAATGAATGTCAGATTCTTGGATTGACGTCCGTGCATGAATCGGTGGCAGTTATGTGAGTGCAGCAGTTAAACACTGCTGCTCAGATGACTCTTTGCCTCAAATGCGCTCGATCGCACTAGAGGGTGCGCTTAATCACAAGTGGCATAGAAAGCTCTCCTGGAGTACCTGAAACAGAGAAAAAGGAAATTGATTAGGGTTTTAATGAAAAGAAACAAAATAAGATAAAAACAATAATTAAGAATGGAGTAGATTAAAAAGAAAATAACAATAATTAAACTAATTAAAAAATTAATTCTAAAAAGAAATTTAGTGCAATCCCCGGCAACGGCGCCAAAAACTTGTTGTGGCAATTATCTACCTAAATAAATATGCAAATAACCGTCCTAGTTTTACTTGCAAGTGCACAAGGTCTGTGGTAGCATAGTGTGCTAGTGCGAGATCATTTCCACAGGGATTTGTGAATTTCGTTTTAGAATTAGTTTCTTTAGGTTAAAAAGAGAAATAGCAAATTGATTGTGAGTAAATAACAATAATGAGAACATAGGACTACGATATCCACCCTAATTATACTTTCCCACTAACTAAAGTGTCAATGCTCTAGCCTTATCATGAATATCTAATGGTTGCCAACCTAAGGGCTTGGTCTACACCTTAGGCTATTGATCTCCCTATGCAACGAGTTAGGCATGGTGTATACTCTAACTCTTTTCTCTCTTAAGGGATTCAGCATGGGTGTATACTGAGTTGTTCCTTAAGAGAGCATGAGGGCTATGGAGATCGGTAACCACACGGGACCTAGGGCTTGGTCCGCTCCCGATTTCCCATGTTGATTAACCCGGGAATCCGGTGTGGATATTCCTTGTTACTAATGTCGAACCCAAGACTCTGTCATCCAAATTGATTCGACTAACTTATCCATACCACATACATACGTTGATCAGGCACACACATATAAGGAATTTAAATACAAACAGGCATTAATCAAGTTAAATATTCTAACAAGGCTAAAGCAAAGATAATCAATGAATGAACATGTGGAAAAGCATAACTAGGGCTTCAATCGAGCCCTATAAGAGTTTAGTTACACATACTAAATAAACTAAACATTCTAAACATAACGAAATAAAAATCGAAAACTAAAACCGAAGAAGACTCAGGAGACGAGTCGTCAAATCCTCTCCTAAGCTTGCTACTTTGAATCTAGAACAAAAAGTATGGTTAATGTGTTTTACAGGGCTATTTATAGGGTCCTTATGGTGTCCCGAAACCCTAATTTCCTATTTGGAGTCTGGAAACTTCTTTCCATATCTGGCTTTGTTGCCTCTGGAATGATTGCATTGGAGCGTATGCGGGACGCGCTCGAGCCTTCTTCAAGTGCACTAGTGCTCTTGTGCACTCGATCTCAAGGGAGGTGCACTCGAGCGCACCTTGCTGGATTGCAAAACTTGACTTTTGCTCCTAAAAGCTCCAAATTATCATCTTTTTGTCCAAGTCCTATGAAAAACACATAAAACACAAAAATGAAGTAGAAACTACTAAAATGTATAAATAAAGAGTCTAACAAGTGTAAATCAAGGGGCTTAAATATGACTATTTAAGCACTTATCAATATTTGAACCAAAAGCTAAAAAAAAAAGTCAACCTCCTCTTGGGAAGTGATTCTTGAACTAACTGGGAATCTCTATCCTATCCTTAGCTTAACCTCCACTTGGGATGCAATTCTTAAACTAGGATGGGAAATTACTGTCCAAACTCCTATTGGACAAAATATAAATTTTTGGCTCGCCCTTCACTCGAGGATTACGATACTGAGAATGGATTTATTCAACCTCTACTCGGAATACTGATACTTTAACCAAGATTGATATTTTGGTGTTTTATCCAATCTTGAGTCATGGACAATGATACTTGGACAAAATGGGAAATTACAGTCCGACCTCTGCTTGGGGATTACAATACTCGAATTGGACTAGTTCAACCCCCACTTTGGATACCGATTCTTGAACAAAGATTAGAATTTTGGTGTTTTGTCTAACTTACACTCAGGGATAATGATACCGTAAGTATATTGTAAGTATATCGAAATAGATAACATAGTATAATTTATTTATTTTTATGCCAATACACTTTCATCAAGAAATTCTATAGGATTCATTAGGATGAGACTTCAATCGCCATTCAATGTTAGATATTATACTTTTGCTTAATAAGGATTTGTTGAAACTTCAAATCGGGTTCACAAGCCGTTCAAGTATAAGGCGTCTTAACATATCTACATGAGCAACCAATAACTAGAGATGTCAAATTAAGGTGGCCGAAAACTATAAAGTGCTAGCTCCTAGGGTTTTTGGATCTGGCTTGTGGAGAGAGAGCTTAAAATCTTATCTTAATCTCAAAAAATGACCATTAGGGTTTTCATTTACTCTTAAAGTCTGTACGATTTCTAGAATTGCATTTAAACCCCTGATTTAATTTAATTCCTAGATTTCTCTCCATTAGCACCTTAATTTCTCTATTCTTACAATTTTCCTATTGTGTATGACTCTTTAGGTTCAATATTGTTTTAGCAGTAGGTCGTAACTATTACATGACAAATGGATTCCACCCAATTAATTAGAGCTCTTTCTAATTAGTAAAAATTAAAACCCTTTAATTCTTGCTTGAATAAGAACTAATTAATTACATTTAAATCTCAAAGCTTCTAAAATTCATGAGTGACTCCTAGAAATATATCATGACTACATAGACAATGTTAATTTTATGTGACTTTCTATTGTCAATTACCGTGCAATTCAATCATTCCATCATGCAACGCCCCTGATTAAAATTAAAATATGCGAAAAATGTCAAAACTTTATTTGTTTAATCCAATCTATCTCGATCTCAAGTTCATAACTCATGTGGTGAAATTAGAAACTCATTTGTAATTTCACCATACCTAGGCTAAGTAATTTCCATGCTATAACTTAATTAGATCACATAGAGCATTCTCTCTCTTTTACATTGTATACTCATATACCTCAATGATTAGAACCACATTTAAGTAGCATCAAAGAATGATGACCTATACATAAGGTATCCATGGTTCATCAATTCCAAGGATCACTTGCACAACTTTTACATAAGAACTTTTATTGATAGCTAGTAAAATCTCCATATACATGTTTCTTAAGTCGAGTCAGTTCAGTGTACCTGATCTCTAACTAACTTCTATATATCTTGTTTTAGTGTCTCACACACTAGTAACCATGAGATCAATCATCCTTAACTTCTTGAGAAAATATAGTATGTACTAATCTATCCGAATTCACTAATACCCTTCTTAGTGATTATATAATTAGGAACATTTAAGAATAAAGCTAAGGAAAATACTTCTTATTGGCATGATTTCATAATGATGCTTATTTCCATTACTTCTATTCTATGAGCTTTATCATGTAAACACATTATGAAAATGGTTGTAATTAAAACATGATAAATATAATTTGTCATAAATCATAATAATATTGTCAAAGAATGAATAAAATTAATTATAAGTAATATGCTAAACATCAATAGCTATTGTCATGTAAGACATACTAATATAAAATAATTTGACAAAATAAAAAATTATAGTCTGACCTCCACTCGGAATTACGATATTGGACTAGATTGCCTCAAGCTCCACTTGAAATATCGATACTTGAACTAGTAGTAGAATTTTGGTGTTTTGTCCAACTTCTACTCACAAATAACAATACTTGAATAAAAAGGGAAATTATAGTTCTACCTTCATTCGAGGATTAAGATAATCAGACGGGATTGGTTCACCCTCTAGTGGGGATACCGATACCTGAACTAGTATTGTGATTATGGAATTTTTTTCAACCTCCACTCAAGGATAATGATACTTAGACAAAATCAAAAATTATTGTCCGATCCCCACTCGGGGATCACGATACTCGAACTAGGTTAGGCTCAACCTTCACTTGGGATTCAATTCTTAAACTAGAATTCAGCTTTGATGCTATAATGGTCTGTTTGGCTATATTGTGGATGTGGACATAGAGTGGTTAAAGGTGCTTGTTGATCATATGACAGGGACTATATCCTTCATTTCAAAACATTGGGAGCACACAGGGCGAGATTCATCTTCCCAAGGTATCTTTTGATAAAATTACATGATAGGGGATATATTGTTCATTTCGAAACATTTGGGCTGCACGAGGGCGAGATCCGACTTTCAAATGTATTTGTTGCTAAAATGCATGCAAGGGGGCTATATCCATCATTTTAAAAGAGTGGGGACTGGACGGGGCCAAGATCAATCTTCTCAAGTTATCTATGGTTATTTGAGATTGTGAATGGTTGTTTGAGAGTGATTACAAATTTTTGCAGTTATTATGAACATGGACTAATCAAAGGTGGCTGCTTATTCTATTGACTGGTTTCTAACACCTTTAGGGGTTTTGGTTTTACTCATGGTTGAATTTTAAATGGGAAACTGGCAAAGTGTTATCGTATGTTTCTCACTAGTTAGGTCAAAAGCAAGACTCCCCAACTATTGGAAGCAAGACACCCTCAAGTGTTGTCTTATCTTTTTATTGCTATGGTGGGCACGTGTTGCCCTCTTGCATATTGGTTTGGAAGCAATTTTACCTAGAGTCTTACACCTTATTGCTAACAGCTTGCCTTACAATAGTATACTCTTACAAATTGTTTTTGCAAACTATCCTTATAAACTATCTTTTGGGATCCATTGCTCTCATTAATCCAGTTGTTAGATGCTTGGCAAACATCTAAGCTAGAGTTTAGCTTCGATGCAGTCTCAAGTTTGTCTTCTCTAGGCAAGTACCCTAAAAGAGATAAAGGTAAAACATGCAGAAAAACAATAAAAAGCAAGCGTGCCCCACTTAAGAAGTCTAGATAGCCTTGAGCATGGCTCTTATGCCTTCTCTTATTTTAATTTGGATAAAAGAGTTTTGAAAACTTGCGTTTTCTTGAAAACCATTTTACAAGAAATGCATGCATGCCTCATCAACTTAGTTATCACCAATGAACTCAAACTAAAGAAGGACATTGAGTGTTTCACATATTGAGTTCTTGTGGGTTTCCACTGCCTGATATAAGTTTACTACGAGGTGTTCTTTCTTATGAGAGATTTTAAGAAAGTGCCAAGTCTTTAGTAATTGAAGACTATTTGAAATTTGCCCCACTGTCTTTTGAGTCCTTTATGATCAACCCTAAGTTCTGAAGAGTTGCACTTGTTGAGCTTTTGATTGATTCAAAAATTTTTGGAGGAAAAGGATTAGGGAAAGAGAATGATGGAGAAATCATCAATTAGAAGGGGATATTTTCCCCATTTTTGTTATAATGATTGTCGTTGCTGAAGCAATTATTTGATTAGCTATTATTTCATCAATTTATTGTAATAGAAAATCCACTCATAAACCAATCAAATTTGTTGAATAAGTAGCATTAATCATAAAAATGATAATATTCATCCATTAAAATTTGAATTAGCATATATAATACCTTGTAATCCATTAGATCATATTTGAGAAAACATAAGAAATCAAAGTACCTTGGACCTCTCTTATGAGTTGATCCAAAACTAAATTGATTAGTAAAATTATGGTAAAGTAAATCATTGATTCATAAAGTGTTGAAATATATGATTCATTTACAAGCTTACTAGATTGAAAATTTATGAAATTAAAAAATTTATAGATCCTATGTCACATTCAGTCAAAATTTATGCTATATGTATAGGGTGTACTATTCTGAGCTTGCCCCAAAAATGTATAGAAATGATACCTTGGAATGGATATAAAGCTAAGCAATTTTCTTTTGCTTCAAAAACAAAGTAAAAGACAAAGATGCCATGATTCTTCATGCTCTTTATCTTTTATATGCGTTTTAAAATCCACTAAGAGATTAACAATTGGCATAAATTTTTTACTATAATAGAAAAAAAAAATTTCCATTAAATTTGGTAATGAACTGATCCCATTTTGTTTTATTTATTTCAACAAATACTCAACAATGTATTTGCATGGTTTTATGAGGACAAAGGGTAATCGAGGTTTTTGCAAGATTGTGCCTAAACCAAAGTGGTTGATTATGTATCTAAAAAAGGATCAAGTTATACGTAGTTCAAGGACTTCAACTCATTTGTTTAAGGAATAGAATCTATTTTTTGGAGTTACTCTTTACAAGTGGTGAAAGGTGAGATTCGATGAAACTTTCTTGCAAGTGGTGCAAGAGTGAGGGTTGATGATTTGAAGCTTGCCATTGTGAAGGTGATAGGGAATTTAGGCATGAAAAGTGTGAAACGATGTGGTAGAGAGTAATGGTTTAAAACAACCCTTGCAATAGTTGTTAAGGTGGATTGTTTAGGAAAAGTTATTTCGAAGGGGTAATACAATCCTTCTCAAGTGGTGTCGAGATGGATTGTGTTTGCTTCACTGAAAACTCGCATACTTATGAAAGATAAATTTTATTGTTACCCCAAAATGATTTATGAGGTTAAGAAATCTTCATCGATCTCAAAGGACTTTTCAAAGCTTGTAGCGTGGACGGTGGTTTCAAAGGCTAATGAAAGAAATGATAATAAAAAGGCTTAAAAAGTGTTTTTAGGGTTTCCTACAAATCAAGGATTGCCTTTTCATTACTCTTTGTCTTTCTTCTTCTTCACTTTTGCTTTCTTCTTCTTTTCATTTTTTTATTTTCTCTTTTGTTTTTGTTTTGAAATTAATTCTTTTCATTCTTTTGCTCTTTCTTTCGTTTCTATTCCATTTTCCAAATCTTATTCAATTTTCCCCTTGACGTGGCATTGTTCTTTTGAAAACTTTCATTATCAATATAAAAATAGTCCTTTATAAGGGTATTTTCAAAGGAAATCATAACAAGGCCAAACAGGGGTTAAAAAAGAAACAATTTTGAATAGGAAAATAGAATGATGGTCTCTTGCCACTTCAACTCTATTTGTTTATCCTTTCTAAGGTTTTTATGCTTAGAGATCATTCCCCTGCTCACTCTCTGAAATAAAGAGAAGAGAAGACATAGATTATCAACTCAGACTATCCTTAGCAAGCAAAATGATGAACTCGGGTCTTCCACGGACACTCCATTGCCAAGCCATCCATCTCCAAGAGCTTTAGGTGAAGGTGGGGTTCAACATTGATGGAATGAAAAATATTTGGTGAAGAAACCAGGTCAAAGGTGGACGAGGTTATGAGAGCGAATTGGTCGAATGTGGGGGAGGTTTCAATCATGTTAAGGAAGTTTAGTGGGATATTGGAGTCTTTATCAATGAGATCTTAGATATCATTGATGAGCCTGAAGCATTTCTCAGTGTCATGGCCGAGATGTTGGCAGTAGACGTAGGAGACCGGATTTGGAAAAGGGTTGGAGGATAAAGGGGTAAGCTTACCCTTTTTAATAAGGTTAGAGGCTTGGGAAAGGCTCAGCCCTGAAGGAGCGTAGACATTTAGAGAAATTATTGTGTCTTACCACACAACCCTGATAATGTAGGATGGTTTGCCTAAGCCTCATGATTGGTACATCTCATTAATTACAGAACCCATTATTTTTACTACATAAAAAATTGATTGAAACATTCAATTCCCCACTTTGCTCTCCTTTACCAGGTAGATTACTTGCGCTAAACTAAACAGTTCAAAAATTTGAATTACTGCCATATGCAAAATCAAATTTAAATTTGAGCATAAATCTCGTGGAATTCATTAAACTCTATTACCATTCTCTCTCCCTACCTTCCCAACTTCTCTTTTTTTTGGCTCTCTCTCTAACCTTGACTCCTCTAAGTGTTTAGTACGAACTATTACTTGGCAGATGAAGATGATTATAATTTTTGTAGAGAAGGAAAGTCTTTAAAAATTTTAAATACGCAAATCAACCATATTCTTTACTGCAACAAGTAAGAATTGCTACAAGTACTGTAGTACACTTTGGTTCTTGGAAAGTTTGTGGCTTAAATCAATATTAGATGCCAACCAAGATTCAATCACTTGTTGATATAGAGAGCCAATCATTGCATGGTCCTTAGTCGAGGAGAAAAAAAAAGTGGCACTTATTTTAAGCTATTGGAGCTGTTAGATTGTATAGATTTCGATTATTGTTGAGGCTAAAAATTGGTTGTTCACACCTTTAAAACATTTATATGTTTTTTGTTTGAAGAAAAGACAAAGTGAGAATTGTATTTGCATTTAGAGATGTCATCTTCTAGTGTGAGTGAGAATTGTTGGATGGTGTCAAATACTTGAAGAAAATATGCCATTGAGGTCTCTCTAGCTAACAAGAGGACTTTGAAACTTTAGATTACATGGGAAGATCAAAGATGTATATATGGCCTATAAAATAGGCTAGGAATTGAAAAACTTCAAATTATAGTTGTTATGGTTGTTTAGATATTATGTTTGCAATTTTTGGATACATATATTTGTTTAGGTGAGCTCTCGATTAATTTTTATATCAATTCTTTATCATGTAAAAGAATAATTTTATTTGTATATATATATATAAAATTATATATTAATTGATGTTTCTTTGTTGGTTATCTTCTCAAAATAAAATTTATTGAGAAGAATGTTTCACTAGAGTAAAAATCTTTATGCTACTAAAGGTAGCTTGTAGGCATGGTAATTAGATGTCCAATAATACATTTTTCCTGTTGATCAATGTAAATTGGTCTCCATGTGGACTTATATAAGAGACAAGAATGCACTAGAGGATGATGTGATTTGATTGAACCAATAAAGAAAAATAAGACTAATATACCAAAACCAAATATGGGGTAACAAAAATTGACAATTTTCCTTTTGATTCATGCCAAACGAACACACTTCCTCCCATGTTAATTGCAATATAAAAAACAAAATTTTATCTTTAAAGCAAAGAAAACATAACAGCTCAAGGAAAATCATAGTAAAGAATTAACATCAAAGGAAATAATTGAGTTACCTTGTTCTGTATGTCTATATATATTTCCTGACAAATATTAAAGTTTCATACTCGTATGATCTCTAACCATCAAACATTAATTTGTCAAATGTTGCATCCCATTGTACTTACAGACCAAGAAATCATCTGCTCATAGAAAATGGTCTCTTATAAATTATTTTATTGACATCTATGACTGGCCAAATAATAATGGATCATCCTTTATTGTCATTCCTGCATTTCATGTAATGCCACTAGACTTTTAAGAGTTATGCTAATTTTCTTCCAAAATTTGTAGCAAATTTTTCAGGCATAATCTGTAAATTCTTGCATTAATTTTATTCGACTTAGACCTTATGAAAAAGAGAGGCAATATGTTTGCATACTGAATATACTAGTAATAATAATGAAGATAATTTGGTGTCAGAAAAATTGAAATAATCGAATCAAAATATTAGGAAAGATATTAAACTTCTAACAAACAAAACAAAAAATTGTAACATCGATAAAATGGAGTGCTAAAATATAAGTCAGTGTAAAGATTCTATATCTTGAACAAAATAATACACCCCAAGCATGATATTTATTGTTAAATTGTGTTGGAGTTTGTCTAAGGTTTAAACGGGAGAATGAAGTTCAGCATGTTAAAGGAGTGTGCAATAGGTCAGGCCGCGATGCCCAGAAAGGTGAAAGGAGGAAGTTGTTCAGCCCTGTTCCAGGCCGCAACCTGAAGGCACACTGATGCACATAGGTTCAGCCTTTGTTAAGTGCGTGGATGCATGTTCAAAACACACAGGATCACTAAGGATTGATAAAGGTCTATGGATGATTAGTCCTCATGATCTAAGGGTGGATATTGACCTTCAAGAATGGTCAAGAAGTTGGTGCACTATATAAAAGGTCACCTAGCTTCAATCTCAACACATTGTGACATACAAGTGATCATCATGCAAGAGAGTTAAAGTGCAAGTGTGAGAGTGCAAAGATACAAAACACAAGAGAGGCATTAGAATAGATCTCAAAAGAAAGGTTGGTTGTAAAGAGAGAAGTACTATAGATTGTGGATAGAGTGCTTTTGTAATAGTTCTATCGCTTTCTTTCTTGTCTTCTTGGTTCTTCAAGAACTTGAGTTTCTTGGAGTGGAGTTGCTCCAACTTGTAAGAACTCATTGATTTAGTGCAGAGAGTTCAGAGGAACTCATGGGGACGTAGGCTATTGCCAAACCTCGATAAAAATTGCTGTGCTTTTTTCTTTCTTGCTTTGGTTGCTGTATTTGTTTGTATAAGTCATTCTAGACTTGGGTGTTTGGAAGATCACCACCTGGGCATTCTTGAGAGGTGGTTTCCCAACAGTGGTATCAGAGCTGGAGGAGTTTTGAAGAGTGGGTATCGGAGCAAGAATAGAAGGTATCAGAGTCAAGACTCCAAGAACCAAAGATCAACTTCTTAGGCGATTCAAGAACGGAGTAAAGATCCAGATCAGATCGTGTTCTTGAGGGTGATTCAAGAATGGTTTTGAGATCCATCTTTGATTATGTTCTTGAGGTTTAGAAGAAGTTAGAAAGCAACTATGGGTGTTGCATAAATCTGGGATTTTCTCCGCAAGATGGCTTCAAATTTCTGTGTTGAGAAGTTTGATGGAAAAGGAGACTTTGCCCTTTGGAAGCGGAAGATTAAGGCTGTTCTTATGCAACAGAAAGTGGACTTGGCGATTGGAGAAGATGACGCTTTTCCAGCAAGTATCATGGAAGTCCAGCTTATTGAGATGAAGAAGATGGCATACAACACCATTTTCTTACACATGTCGGATAGTTTCACAAGGGAGTATGGAGACTAGGAAGATCCCGCTATCATATGGAAGAAACTAGATGAGTTGTTTCTTACCAAAACTCCTCCTAATACGATTTATCTTCTTAAAAGAATCTTTGCTTTTAAAATGGATCCTAGTAAAGAGTTGCAAGATAATCTTGATGTGTTAAATAAGCTAGTTCAAGATTTGAATAGCTGTAGCATTACATTCCCGAATGAACAATTGGCTGTTATTTTGTTGAATTCTCTTCCTGATAGTTTTGATAATTTGATTAATGCTATTGAATATGAAAGAGATACTTTAACCAAGAAAATAAGTGGAGAAGGGCTGTTCATTAGAGGAAGGCCAACAACTCATAATGGTAGTAGCATTCATGGCAACTACCGGAAGAAATCAAGAGGTAGAGGGCAGAGCCATGGGAGATCTCATTCCAAAACAAGATTTGGAGGAAAGAGATGCTTCTACTGTAATAAGGAGGGTCACTTCAAGAAAGATTGCAAGAAGAAGATGTGGGATGAGAGAGGAAGAAGCCATACCAATAATGGAGAGGCTTCGGTTGCTAAAGGAGAACAGTAAGATGATGTTCTTGTTGTGTGCTCAAATGTGAGCAGGAGGTAAGGTAGTGAGAAATGGATCTTGGATTCCAGGTCACTTATCACATGTGCCCTCATAAGGAATGGTTCAAGAAATTTTAGGAAACCAATGATGGAAAGGTTTTCTTGGGGAATGACACTTCTTGCCAAGCGAGGGGGATAGGAGACATCCAGTTGAGGATGTTTGATGGAGTCACAAGGCTGCTGCGAAACATGAAGTATCTTTCGTATTTGAAGTGGAATTTGATCTCATTGGGGCAACTGGATTCCATGGGGTATTCATACAAAGCAGAGGGAGGAAAGATCAAGGTGACCAAGGGATCTTTGGTAGTGATCAAAGCAACAAGGAAGGATATGTTGGAAATCACCTTGACAAGATGCCTAGGTGGTGAACTTCCAAACACCCAAGTCTAGAATGACTTGTAGAAAGAATTGGAATCGAAAACAGGAACAGAAAATCAAAGAAAGAAAGAAGACAAGAAATTTGTTATCGAGGTTCGACAATGTGCCTATGTCCCCATGAGTTCCTACGAACTCTCTGCACTAAATCAAATGGTTCTTACAAGTTACAGCAATCCCCTTCAAGAAACAACAAGTTCTTGAAGAAACCAAGAAGAGAAGAAAGGAAGAAGATGAGAACTAACAATGCTCTCTTTCTAATCTAGACTTCTCTCTCTTTTACAACCAGCCTCACTACAAAGAGTCCCTCTTGTGTTTATGTCTCTCACACAATTCTCTCTTGTAATATAATTGAACTCAAAGTATGCCACAAACTTGTGTTTTTGCATCATGTGAAAAATGAGGCTAGGAAACCCCTTTTATAGCCTTCCACTTCTTGGTCATTCTTGAGATTCAATATCCACCCTTAGATCTTGATTACCACTAAACCTTGGCCCTGCATTAATCCTAAGTGGTTCTATGCATTTTAACCTTGCACCCATGCACCTAAGAGGAGGTTAAAGCATGCTGTCCAAGTGTGCTTTGTTATGCCTAGCGCCTAGGCGCTCAATAGGGGGCGCTATGGCGCTGAGCAGGGCACACTTACAGCCCATTCTAGAAGGTGTGGCACTGGTAGGGAGTGCCTAGGCATCGGTGTGGGTCAGGGGGTCTTCATTCTGGATGCCAGGGTGCTGGTGGAGGAGCACCATGGCGCACACTGATGCTGCCCTTCACCAGCAGTGCACACACTTTTTCTTGCTTGTGTGCTGAAGTGCGCACACTAGTGCACCTACCCTTACCTTGCTCCAAAGTGATGCACACACATGTGTGCAGTCTTCTAACTTGCTGAGCTTTAATCCTCCACCCTTGTTTTAGACTTTAACCATCTTTGAACCATGTTTGGACATGTTTGAACCTTAGATAAATACCAACAATCTCTAACTTTATCTAAGTGTTCAAAAACCTGAACCATTGTGCAGAGAGCTTCGGGATCCAAACTCATCTTGAGTCATCAATTAACCAACTCCAATCCTAAGTAGTCCAAGGTAATGATTGAACTTACTTAGAGGTAGAACTTTAGTACCCAAATCCGCAGGATTTTCTTTCGTGGCAACCTTGTCCACATGGATGCATCATTTCTTAACATTTTCCTGAATGAAATGATACCGAACATCCATGTGCTTTATCCTCCCATGGAACACCGGATTCTTACATAAGTGTAAGGCACTTTAACTATCCAAAAATACCACAACCTGCTCATCCAGTACCTTTAACTCTTCCAGCAACCTTTTCCACCACATAACTTCCTTAATGGCCTCCATAGCCGCTATGTACCCAGCCTCGGTTGTTGAGAGTGTTACCACTGGCTGCAACTGAGCCTTCCAACTTACACAACATCCATTTAAGTTAAAGAAGTAGGAGGTAATTGATCTCCTTTTATCCCGGTCTGCTCCATAGTTAGAATCAGCAAAACCCTCAAGGCAGATGGACTTATCTCTCTTATCATACACCAGCCCTACTTCTGGGCTTCCCTTTAAATACCTCAGCAACCACTTCATCCCAAGCCAATGCTCCTTTCCAGGATTATTCATAAACCTATTGAGAACACTCATTGCATGATCAATGTTAGGTCTAGTGCTTACCATGGTGAACATAACAGAACCAATTGCACTAGAGTAGGGGACTTTCTCCATTTCCTTCTTCTCCGCCTCCGATCTTGGACATTGATTGCTAGAGAACTTGAAATGACCAGCAAGGGGATCATTCACTGGTTTGCTATCTTCTATAGAGAATTTAGATATAATCTTCTCTATGTAAGAAGTTTGAGAGATCTTCAATCTGTTTCTCTCCCTTTCCCGGATGATATACATCCCAAGGATCTTTTATGCATGACCAAGATCTTTCATCTCAAACTCCTCAATGAGTTGAGCCTTCAATTTCTTTATCCTCTCCATGCTATTCCCAACCAACAACATGTCATCAATATAGATGAGGATGATCACCACTTCCTCAACCTTCTGCCCCTTATAGTACAAGCACGAGTCATAGTTGCTCCTCATGAAACCCAAGCTGATTACAAAAGAATCAAACCTCTTATTCCATTGCCTAGGTGATTGCTTCAGGCCATAGAGAGATTTCTTCAATTTGCACACTAATTCTCCCTGCCTTCCTTCCTCATAGCTTTTAGGTTGCCTCATGAAAATGGTCTCATCGAGCTCTCCATGTAAGAATGTAGTCTTCACATCCATTTGCTCGATTTCCTAATCAAATTGGACCACTAATGCTAACACTATCCGTATTGTCTTATACTTCACAACCAGTGAGAAGATTTCAATGAAATATATGCCTTCTTTTTTTGTGAACCCCTTTGCCACCAGCCTGACTTTATATCGGGCTTTATCCCCTGGAGTATTCCCTTCTTTGATCTTGTAGAGCCATCTACAATCCACCACTCTCTGTTTGACAAATCCTTACACTCCATGGCATCTGTGTAACTTTTTGGTTCAACCTCTCCTTCCATGTAAGTTTTTGGTTTAACTATTCCTCCTTCTATCTAAGGAGCTACTACATTAGCATCCGCAAACCCATATCTCAAAGGTGGTCTAACCACCCTCCTTTCTTGATCTCTTGTGAGCTGGTAGTCATTCTGACTTGCTGCATCAACCTCTTTTTGTTCGCCTCTTCTTGAGCTTGGCATTCATCCAAGGGCTCTACCTGGTCCGAACCCTCTTGCCTCCTTTGCTCTACCTGAACCGAGTTCTCCTTGATGTGATGCTCCATAACTTTCAGATTGGTTTGCTCACTAGCCTATGCAGGGTTAGTTTTCTCTAAGTAGGGAAATAATAATTCATTAAAGATAACATCCCTACTTATAATTAGTCTCATGCCCTTCTTTTCTAAGGACCACAACCTATATCCCTTAACCCCACCACCATATCCTAGAAATACACATTTTCTAGATCTAGGGATAAGTTTATCCTCCTTTTGATGTGCATATGCAACACATCCAAAAGTCCTAAGGTTGTTTAATTCTGGGGGTTTTTCACTCCACATCTCTGTGGGAGTTTTGAGCTCTAAAGCTCTAGAGGGTGATCTATTTATCAAGTATGCAGCTGTAGCCACAGCTTCTCCCCAAAAATATTTTGGTAACCCAGATCCTATTAGCATGCACCTAACCTTTTCCACAATGGTTCTATTCATTCTTCCAACAACTCTATTTTGCTGAGGTGTTTTTACAACCTTTCTATGCCTTAGAATTCCCTTTAACTCACAAAATTTATCAAAATCATTACTGCAAAATTCTAAGCCATTATCGGTTCGTAAAGCCTTAACTACCTTACCCGTTTGAGTTTCTAGCAACTTCTTCCACACAACAAATTTATTCAAGGCATTCGATTTATTTCTAAGCAAATAAACCCACACTCTTCTTGAATAATCATCAATTAAAGATAGAAAGTAAATGTTACCTCCCTGTGTTGGTGTCCTTGCTGGTCCCCAAAGGTCCGAATGAATGTAGTCAAGAATCCCCTTAGACTTGTGCACTTTGGTGTTGAAGCTGACCCGGTGTTGCTTCCCAAGAATGCAACTCTCACAGAAATCTAGTTTCTCTACTTTGTCTCCACCATGTAGACCACCTTTGCTAAGAACTTGCAGGCCCTTTTCGCTCATGTGTCCCAAGTGAGTGTGCCAAAGGGCTGCTTTATCCATCTCAGCCATCAAGCTTGCTGCTTGATCATTGATTTTTGTCTCTCCGATCATCTCATAGAGTCCATCATTTCTTGCTGCCTTGATCATTACCAAAGATCCCTTGGCCATCTTGATCTTTCCTCCCTCTACTTTGCATGTATACCCCATGGAATCCAGCTGCCCCAATGAGATCAAATTTCTCTTCAAATCTGGAAGATATCTCACATTTCGCAGCAGCCTTGTGACTCTATCAAACATCCTCAATTGGATGTCTCCAATCCCTCTCACTTGGCAAGAATTGTCATTCCCCAAGAAGACCCTTCCATTATTGATCTCCTTGAAATTCTTGAACCATTCCTTGTGAGGGCACATATGATAAGTGCACCCGAAATCAAGAATCCACTTTCTGCTACCTTGCATCCTACTCACATTTGAGCACACAACAAGCACATCATCTTGCTATTCTCCTTTGGCAACCAAAACCTCTCTATTATTGGTATGGCTTCTCCTCTCATCCCAAATCCTCTTCTTGCAATCTTTCCTGAAATGGCCCTCCTTGTTGCAGTAGAAGCATCTCCTTCCTCCTCCAAGTCTTATCTGGGAATGAGATCTCCCATGGTTCTGCCCTCTACCTCTTGATTTCTCCCGGTAGTTACCATGGTTGCTACTGCTATTCCGAGTTGTTGGCCTTCTCTTACGAACAACCCATCTCCACTTGATGTCTCTTTCATCTTGGCCTTGAAATCATGTGCCCTTATAGCATTGATCACAATCTCCTTTGTCAAAGTATCCCATCCATACTCAATAGAATTTATCAAGTTATCAAAGTAATCAGGAAGAGAATTTAATAAGATAACAGCCAATTGTTCATCCGGAAAAATAATGCTACAGCTATTCAAATCTTGAACTAGCTTATTAAAGACATCAAGATTATCTTGCAACTCTTTACTAGGATCCATTTTAAAAGCAAAGATTCTTTTAAAAAGATAAATCCCGTTAGGGAAAGTTTTGGTAAGAAACAACTCATCTAGTTTCTTCCATATGACAGCCGGATCTTCCGAGTCTCCGCACTCCCTTGTGACGCTATCCGACATGTGCAAGAAAATGGTGCTATAAGCCATCTTCTTCATCTCGATCCGCTGGTCCTCCGTGACACTTGCTGGAAAAGCATCATCTTCTCCAATAGCCAAGTCCACTTTCTGTTGCATTAGAACCGCCTTGATCTTCCGCTTCTAAAGGGCAAAGTCTCCCTTTCCATCAAACTTCTCAACATAGAAATTTGAAGCCATTTTTTACGGACAAGATCCCAAATTTATGCACTACCCACAAATGCTTTCTTCAACCTCAAGAACGAAGATCAAAGATGGATCTTAACACTGTTCTTGAATCAACCTTCAAGAACACGATAAGATCTTAATCTTTATACCGTTCTTGAATCACCCAAGAAGTTGATCTTTGATTCTTGGAGTCTTGGCTCCATCAACTTCTTGTTCTTGCTTCGATACCTAGCTGTGTAGCTCTGATACCAATGTCCAAAGCTCTGATACCACTGTTGGAAATCACCTTGACAAGATGCCCAGGTGCTGATCTTCCAAACACCCAAGTCTAGAATGACTTGTAGAAAGAATTGGAATCGAAAACAGGAACAGAAAATCAAAGAAAGAAAAAAGACAAGCAATTTGTTATCGAGGTTCGGCAATGTGCCTACGTCCCCGTAAGTTCCTCCAAACTCTCTGCACTAAATCAAATGGTTCTTACAAGTTACAGCAATCCTCTTCAAGAAACAACAAGTTTAAGAGAAGAAAGGAAGAAGATGAGAACTAACAATGCTCTCTTTCTAATATAGACTTCTCTCTCTTTTATAACCAGCCTCACTACAAAGAGTCTCTCTTGTGTTTATATCTCTCACACAATTCTCTCTTGTAATATAATTGAACTCAAAGTATGTCACAAACTTGTGTTTTTGTATCATGTGAGAAATGAGGCTAGGAAACCCCTTTTATAGCCATCCACTTCTTCGTCATTCTTGAGATTCAATATCCACTGATGAGAGTCATAAAATGCATCTAAACAATACTTAATTGTTAACACTTTAGGGTTAATCTCGGTCGTAATCGCACTTTTACATGTTGATAACTCTAAAGTGTTATTCATAAATCATTGACTTAATTCGATGCATTTTCAGGTGCGTTGAGTACAAAAGAGATGATAAAGCGATCCATGTTTAAAGCGCCAAAAGATCTTGGGTGTCGGTGCTCGTTTTTGTCCAAGGTTTAGACATTTCCAAAAATGATTTAAAGATGATTAAAAGTCTAAACCAAGGTTGGAGCAATAGATTAAATTGAGTTAAAAGACTGCACACAAGTGTGTGCATCACTTTGGAACAAGTTAAGGGTAGGCACACTAGTGTGTGCACTTCAGCATACAAGCTGAAGGAGTTTCACTAAATTGCCAGAATTTCCCATACAGATCAATCATCTTTGCAGATTAAACTGTATTGATGTAGGAAGAACCAGGAGATGAGCCATATATGCTTAGAAAGATCCGGAAGTCTATTTTCTGGAGAATTTTACGGTTTGAAAAAAGGATTTTTCTAGTGAAAGTTATGACAGTTTTAGCGGAAACAGTTCAGGCCTCCAGAACAAAGCCCAGCGCCTCACCTCTCACTGTCCAGCGCCCCAGCGCCCAGGAAAACAAGAGTGAGCGCCTAGGCGCCCATGAACCAGCGCCCCAGCACCCAGGCAAACAAGAAAGTGCCTAGGCACCCATGAACCAGCGCCCCAGCGCCCAGGCAAACAAGAGTGAGCGCCTAGGCGCCCATGAACCAGCGCTGCGCCCCTCAGCCATCAGCGCCGCGCCCCTCGCCAACTAATGCTGCACCTTTATTTGGACACGCGCACACACTGCTGGACCCACCTTCACATTCCAGCCTTCACTTTCCAGCAGTGCGCACATGGACTCCAATTCAGACTCAAATTAAGAAAAGCAAAGACAGCTCTCCCTCGTGGGCTATAAATATATGCTTAAGGTTTGCAGCCGGGAGAGAGCTCGGGGAGAAAAACAAAGACAGTTTTTGATAGATAAAAATTAGAGAAGTTTTTAGCATTTTGTTTAAGTTTTCGTGAGTTGGAAATCAAGGAGAGAACATCCACATTGTTCTTCCACCTTGAGCTCCATGGCCAAGAAATCAAGGGGAGAACATCTATATTGTTTTTTCACCTTGAGTTTCATGGCTAACTAATAATCAAACAAGGGAAAAGGATGAATCCTTAGGGTTTTATTGTTCTTTATTTCCTGTTCTTGATTCATTTGTATGGACTTTTTGTTAAAACATTGTCTATGATTTACTCTTTGATTAATTAAGAAGGATTTGAGTTCATGTGATAGCTGTATTCTATATTCTTCTTCTTTTAGTTTCTCTCAATCCGGTGATTGCATCCTTCTACTCCACATAAGTCTAGTCAAGCTTTTCTTATATCAAGTTGTTTGGATGTAATTGATTTCGGTATATTTATCTTATAGATCGGCCATTACTGTGATATCATTATTGTAATATATTGTCGTTTCTTGCTAATCTATAAGATAAATCATGTGTGCTTGAATTGAAATCAAAGAGTAATTTGTAGCAATTATATTAGAGATATAAATGTGCTTGATTGAATACTTTCTGATTGCCTGTTTAGGATGTGAAACTTGCAATCGAGATAAAAATTTGAATCAAGAGTGGAAATAGGGAACGAACCTAAGGAGGATTCCCGGAACCTTGTTATTTCTTATTTATATTCTTTGTTATATTCGCACAACTCTTTTACACAATATTGTATTATCAAAACTCATATTCTCTCACCTAATCATTGTCGTTAGTGTTAAAGTTTATACCTTCTTTCGTAATTAACTTGTTTCCCTGTGGAATCGACACCCCAAAACTATACTACAATAACCGCGTTATGTTTTGGGCGTAATCATCCACCCTTAGATCTTGATTACCACTAAACCTTGGCCTTCCATCAATCCTAAGTGGTGCTGTGCATTTTAACCTTGAACCCACGCACCTAAGAGGAGGTTAAAGCATGCTGTCCAAGTGTGCTTTGTTATGCCTAGCGCCTAGGCGCTCAACAGGGGGCGCCATGGCGCTGAGTAGGGCACACTTACAGCCCATTCTGGAAGGTGTGGCACTGGTGGGGAGTGCCTAGGTGCTAGCATAGGTTAGGGGGTCTTCATTTTGGATGCCAGGGCGCTGGTGGAGGAGCACTATGGCGCACACTGATGCTGCCCTTCACCAGCAGTGCGCACACTTTTTCCTACTTGTGTGCTGAAGTGCGCACACTAGTGCGCCTACCCTTACCTTGCTCCAAAGTGATGCACACACATGTGTGCAGTCTTCTAACTTGCTGAACTTAAATCCTCCACCCTTGGTTTAGACTTTAACCATCTTTAAACTATGTTTGGACATGTTTGAACCTTAGATAAATACCAACAGGATGGACTTAATGAGATGATCGGAGAGACAGAAATCAAGGATCAAGCAACAAGCTTGATGGCTAAGATGGATAAGGAAACCCTTTGGCACACTTACTTGGGACTTATGAGCAAAAAGAGCTTGCAAGTTCTTAGCAAGGATGGTCTACTTGGAGGAGACAAAGTAGAGAAACTTGATTTCTGCGCTTCCCCGGGTTAGCTTCAACACCGGAGTGCACAAGTCTAAGGGGATTCTTGACTACATTCATTCGGACCTTTGGGGACCAGTAAGAACACTAACACAGGGAGCTAACTTTTACTTTCTATCCTTAATTGATGATTATTCAAGAAAGGTGTGGGTTTATTTACTTAAAAATAAATCAGATGCTTTGAATAAATTTGTTGTGTGGAAAAAGTTGCTGGAGACTCAAACGAGTAAAGTAGTTAAGGCTTTACGAATCGATTGGGGCTTAGAATTTTGTAATAAGGATTTTGATAAATTTTGTGAATTAAATGGCATTCTAAGACATAGAACGGTTGTAAAAACACCTCAGCAAAATGGAGTTGCTGAAAGAATGAATAGAACCCTTATGGAAAAGGTTCAGTGCATGTTAATAGGATCCGGATTACCAAAATATTTTTGGGGGGAAGCTGTGTCTACTACTGCATACTTGGTAAATAGATCACCCTCTAGAGCTTTAGAGCTCAAGACTCCCATGGAAAAGTGGAGTGGGAAACCCCCTGAGTTGAGCAACCTTAGGACTTTTGGGTGTGCTGCATTTGCACATCAAAAGGATGATAAACTTAACCCAAGGTCTAGAAAATGTGTATTTCTAGGGCATGGTGATGGGGTTAAGGGGTATAGGTTGTTGTCCTTAGAACCAAAAGGAATGAAACTCATAATAAGTAGGGATGTTATTTTTAATGAATTGTTATTTTCCTATTTGGAGAAAACAAACCCTGTAGGGGCTAGTGAGCAAACCAGTCCAAAATTTGTGGAGTATCGTATCAAGGAGAATTCAGTTTAGGTAGAGCAAGGAAGGCAAGAGGGTTCAGACTAGGTAGAGCCCATTAATGAAGGCCATGCTCAGGATACTCAAGAGGAGGCTGAACTAGAAGGGGATGATGCAGCAAGTCAGAATAACTACCAACTCATAAGGGACCGGGAAAGGAGGGTGGTTAGACAACCTTTGAGATATGGGTTTGCGGATGCTAATGTAGTAGCTCCTTAGATAGAAGGAGGAATAGTTAAACCAAAAACTTACATGGAAGCCATGGAGTGTAAGGATTCGTCAAAGTGGTAGCTGGCTATGGAGGAAGAAATTGACTCTTTGATGAAGAACAACTCTTGGGAGTTGGTGCCCAAACCAGAAAAACAGAGAGTGGTGGATTGTAGATGGCTCTACAAGATCAAAGAAGGGAATAATCCAAGGGATGAAGCCCAATATAAAGCCAGGCTGGTGGCAAAGGGGTTCACACAAAAAGAAGGCATATATTTCATCGAAATCTTCTCACCGGTTGTGAAGTACAAGACAATATGGATAGTGTTAGCATTGGTGGTCCAATTTGATTGGGAAATTGAGCAAATGGATGTGAAGAATGCATTCTTACATGGAGAGCTCTATGAGACCATTTTCATGAGGCAACCCGAAGGCTATGAGGAAGGAAGGCAGGGAGAATTAGTGTGAAAATTGAAGAAATCTCTCTATGGCCTGAAGCAATCACCTAGGCAATAGAATAAGAGGTTTGATTCCTTTGTAATCAGCTTGGGTTTCATGAGGAGCTACTATGACTCGTGCTTGTACTATAAGGGGCAGAAGGTTGAGGAAGTGGTGATCATTCTCATCTATGTTGATAACATGTTACTGGTTGGGAACATCATGGAGAGGATAAAGAAATTGAAGGCTCAACTCATTGAGGAGTTTGAGATGAAGGATCTTGGCCATGCATAAAAGATCCTTGGGATGTATATCATCCAGGAAAGGGAGAGAAACAGATTGAAGATCTCTCAAACTTCTTACATATAGAAGATTATATCTAAATTCTCTATGGAAGATAGCAAACCAGTGAAGGTTCCCCTTGCTGGTCATTTCAAGTTCTCCAGCGATCAATGTCCAAGATCGGAGGCGGAGAAGAAGGAAATGGAGAAAGTCCCCTACTCTAGTGCAGTTGGTTCTGTTATGTTCACCATGGTAAGCACTAGACTGATATTGCTCATGCAATAAGTGTTCTTAGCAGGTTTATGAGTAATCTCGGAAAGGAGCATTGGCTTGGGATGAAGTGGTTGCTGAGGCACTTAAAGGGAAGCCCAAAAGTAGGGCTGATTTATGAGAAGAGGGGTAAGTCCATCTGTCTTTCGGGTTATACGTATTCGGACTATGGAGCAGACCAGGATAAAAGAAGATCGATTACCTCATACTTCTTCAACTTAAACGGATGTTGTGTAAGTTAGAAGGCTCAGTTGCAGCCTATGGTACCACTTTCAACAACCGAGACTGAGTACATAGCAGCAACGGAAGCCATTAAGGAGGCTATGTGGTGCAAAGGGTTGTTGGAAGAGTTAAAGATCCTGAAAGAGCAAGTGGTGGTGTATTCGGATAGTCAAAGTGCATTGCACTTGTGTTAGAATCCGGTGTTCCATGAGAGGACAAAGCACATGGATGTTCGGTATCATTTCATTCGGGAAAATGTTATGGAAGGATGCATTCATGTGGACAAGGTATCCATGGAGGAAAATCATGTAGATTTAAGTACCAAGGTTCTACCTCTAAGTAATTTCAATCATTGCCTTGGACTACTTAGGATTGGAGTCGGTTGAATGGTGACTCAAGATGAGTTTGGATCCTGAGTTCTCTGCACAATGGGTTCAGGTTTAATTGTTTAGACAAAGGTAGAGATTGTTGGAGTTTGTCTAAGATTTAAACGGGAGAATGAAGTTCAGCATGTTAAAGGAGTGTGCACCAGATCAGGCCGCGACTCCCAGTATAGAGGAGCTCCCCTAGGCTGCGGCGCCCAAAAAGGTGAAAAGTGGAAGTTGTTCAGCCCTATTCCAGGCCATAGCACGCCCTGTTTCAGGCCGCAGCCTGAAGGCACACTGATGCACATTGGTTCAGCCTTTGTTAAGTGTGTGGATACGTATTCAAAATGCACAGGATCACTAAGGATTGATGAAGGGCTATGGATGATTAGTCCTCAAGATGGGTGGATATCGACCTTCAAGAATGGTCAAGAAGTTGGTGCACTATATAAAGGGTCACCTAGCTTCAATCTCAACACATTGTGACATACAACTGATCATCATACAAGAGAGTTAAAGTGCAAGTTTGAGAGTGCAAAGACACAAAACACAAGAGAGGCACTAGAATAGATCTAAAAAAATAGGCTGGTTGTAAAGAGAGAAGTAGTATAGATTGTGGATAGAGTGCTTTTGTAATAGTTCTATCACTTTCTTTCTTCTTTTCTTGGTTCTTCAAGAACTTGGGTCTCTTGGAGTGGAGTTGCTGTAACTTGTAAGAACTCATTGATTTAGTGTAGAGAGTTCAGAGGAATTCACAGGGATGTAGGCTGTTGCCGAACCTTGATAACAATTGCTATGTTCTTTCTTTCTTGCTTTGGTTACTGTATTTGTTTGTACAAGTCATTCTAGACTTGGGTGTTTGGAAGAACACCACCTGGGCATTCTTGAGAGGTGGTTTCCCAACAAATTGTTCTCTTTTTGAATTTGTTCAACCAACAAGTAGTAACACAAACAATAATTATGTATTGGGAAAATTATACTTTGCCACATATAATATGGCCTAACCTACAGATATGGACCCGTAGTTTCAAAATATACACATACCTCTATGGATTATGCATATTTGGATTTAAAATGATAGATGCCCCCCACTGTTAAATCACAATTAGTCAAATCTAATATTTTAAGTTAACCACCATTATACATCAACATTTATTTGGAAATATCCCCATATTACCCTCTATGTGTTCTATAATCCTTTGTACTTGCTACATAATGTTCACCTTCATTTTCCACACACGTAGCCATTATTCTTTACCAAGCTTCTATTATTCACCCATTCACAGCTCAAGCTTCATTTCTCTTCTTCTTAGAGGTAGATCTGAGATTCATTTCTCTTCCATTTCTTCATTATAGGTATGATTTTGACCAAGATCTTATGAGGAAGTGTCATGGGCAAAAAATTTTATTGTTCGCAGTAAAGGTATATATCTCGAAAATGAGTGGTGAAATTAAGTTATCTTCTTGCATTTCCTCGAAAATATTTCTCGAAAATTGTTTAATTTTTGTTAAATTTTTGTACCCAAATATGGGTAATTCGACAATGTATGTGGTTGGTAATTGGGTAATGTGTGTGTTTGGTTATTGGGTAATAGGTATGAACTTTAACTTATAATATGGGAAAATATGATTGCTTTGTTATATGCTGTTATTCAAGTTTTCAATGTTTGCTACTTGTTCGATTAAATGCTTCAATGAAGCTTTACTGATGATTTTGCAGGTTCCTATTAAGTCATCTTCTGTTGTCAATGAGACCTATTGTCATCTCAAATACGACAACCAAAATTGTAGATGTGGGTAAAGTGAAATCGAAGAAAAATAAGAACAAATTGTATTATTCTTTTAAAGCTAGGCTCTGATGTTTCTTTCCTTTGTGTTTGCCTATTAATGATTATGCTATAATAGAGATAAGCAACACTTAGTTGATTCATATAGAGAAAGTTAAAGGTTGAGGGAGGATATTAGAGTAATGTTTGGAATGGTGCATTATGTTGATATTGAAGTTGGGGGCCTGAGATTGCTTTTAGTTGCAAGTATAGTTTGTAATGTGTCTACTTTTCTTTTGGTGTTTCTGATTCTGTTGAAGAGTTACAAAATATTTGTAATTGAATTTATCTTCTATTATCAATGAGAATGTCATTCTAATGGTTTAATGACATTGTATGTTTGCCTGCCACTTTGGATCTTAATCTGCATTATAAAATAGTTTTTGTCCCCACTAAGCATTATTGAAATGAGACTACTTATTTAATAGTCTCATATGCAAATTGGTTACAGTAAAATGAACAGATTATGACAAAAGAAAGTTTGATTACATTAAAAAAAAAAACGATACTTACAAAGAGTACTCAATATTAATTCTTACAACTTGCTAAATAATCACTAATAAGCTTCCTAAAAAAGAAATGCATAGTTTCTAGTAAACTAATCAAAATATAGTTCTCGAATATTGATAAAACACATATGTCAACACAGATCAAAAGCAATTTGGAGCACTGCTTAGAGTAAATACACATCTATAAATGAACATACATAACAATGCTATCAAAACAAATTTGTTAAGTCATTGAGTTGCAAGAAGTTAAACCTTCTACTTCTTCTTACACCATAGCTATACACATTGATCTCTACCCTACCAACACTACTACTACCGACACCAGAGGCAGTAACAACATGAGGAACCCCTCCAGAATCTGTTGCACCCACACTAGAGGTAGTAACAGCACTAGAGAAAATAGCAGCACCAAGAACCCTTCCAAAATTTGCTGCACCAGCAGCAAAAGTAGTAGCAGTATCAGGAACCCTTCCAGGAATATATTGCACTAGTACCAGAGGCAGTAACAGCACTAGGAACCCTTCCGAAAATCTGCTACACCAACACTAGAGGTAGTAGCAATACTAAGAACCTCTATTCCACCTTCAGATCCACCTCCACCCCTTCCTCTTTCAGCACCATATCTTCCTCCTCCCCTTGCATCACCATATCTGCCTCTTCCTTTACCACCAAATCTTCCTCTTGCACCAACAACTCCATGCAAAATCAATAGATCATGCTAAGAAACTAAGTAGCACATCCAATACCATTATCAATACACAAAAAAAATGCACAACCATCCACAGTACACAAAAAGAAATGCACAACCATGAACTAAATACTTTGTATACATGATTGCCTTTAGTTACTTCACCATCACAATTGCCTCCATAATTAAGTCTACCCTTACCAACACAAATTCGTTGCTAAATAAATAGTTCATCCACAATCCAAAGATAACATCAACTAACACAATAAAAATTAATATTTCAATACTTACAAATTTGTACACTACATGAAAAATAATGTCCATCAACTCTTGATGAGAGTCATAAAATACATCTTTACAATACTTAATTGTTAGCATTTTAGGGTAGATCTAGGTTTGAATTGCACTTTTATACCTTAACAACTCTAAAGTGTCATTCTTGGATCATTGATCTATTTCGATGCATTTTCTGGTACTTTAAGTTCAAAAGAGATGGAAAAGCTATCATTGCTTGAAGCACAATGACTCGATGAACACCGGAGTGAAGGTTCACAAGCACTTGGAAAGAAGTTTCACTAAATTGCCAGAATTGCCCGTACAGATCAATCATTTTTACAAATTAAACTGTATTGATGCAAGAAGAACCAGGAGATGATCCATATATTCTTAGAAAGATCCAGAAGTATATTTTTTAGAGAATTTTATGGCTCATAAAAATGATTTTTCTAGAGAAAGTTATGGATGTTTTAGTAGACAAAGGTCAGGCTTCCAGAATAGCATCAGCCTATGCTGCGGCATCCCTCAGCCCATGCCGCAGCACCCAGGAACTACCCAACCAAGTGGAAGGCAAGTTCCACAGCATCCCTTAGCCCATGCTGTAGCACCCAAGAACTACCCAACCAAGTGGAAGGCAAGTGCCGCAGCATCCCTCAGCCTGTGTCGCAGCGCGCACACTTTTTTCCCATCTCCGAGTCTGAACTTAATTAGGGTTTTAGCAATAGATTAAACCCAAAAACACCCTTTGACCCTTGTACTATAAATAGATCACTTAGGGTTGAAGAGAGGCAGAGGAATCAAAGGCTGGAAAACTCAAGGGAGGCTGCCACACTCTCCTCCATGGACAACTAATCTTCAAGCAGGACGAAGGGATGAATCCCTAGGTGTAGTTGTTCTTATTTTCCTTTCTTAATTCAATTGTAATTTGGATTTATTTCTAAACATTGTTTATGATTTATTATTTTCTTAAACAAGAACAATTAAGGTTCATGTGATAGCTGCACTGTATGTTCTTCTTATTTTAGATTTTCTTAACCCAGTGGTTGCATGCTTCCTCTCCATATAAGTTTAGTCAAGCTCTTCTTATGTCAAGTTGTTTGGATGTGATTAAGTCCAGTAGATTTATCTTTTAGGTTTGTCCATTACTGCGATATTGTCATAGAGATATATTGTCGTTTCTTGATAAACCTATAGGATAGGTCGTGTGTGCTTGAATCAAAAGTAAAGAGTACTTCATAAGAAATTACATCAGGGTTTATATATGTATTGTGACTAAATATTTGCCGATTGTTTGTTTGGGATGTGAAACTTACAATCGAGATAAAGATAACTGAATTGAGATTGGAATAAGGCAATAAACCTAGGGAAGATTCCCTGAACCTTGTCTTCCCCATCATATTTTCAATCTATTTACACAATTTTTTTATATTACTGTACTATCAAAAATTCAGATTCTCTCACTTGGTCTTATCGTTCGTGTTTAGGTTTACATCTTCTCTTGTAGTTAACTTGTTTCCTCATGGAATCGACACCCCAAAGTTGTGCTATAACTAACATGTTACACTTTGGGCGTAATCAAATTTTGGCGCCGTTGTCGAGGAAACACGCTTAAGTACAAAGAAGATTGTCAAACTCTAAGACGAGACGGTACTATCGTTCCTTTCTTTAAGTTTTTAATTTTTCGATTTTTTTTTATTATTTTGTTCTGTTTTTGTTACTTTTTAAACTTAGTTAGTGTATTCTTAGACCAAGAGATTCATGAGGTAGGTTCATTAAGGGACCCGAATTAGAGATACCCTTTCCTTCCACGTACGTTAGTGAAATTTTGTCTAGATCAAACCCTAGTGTACACCCAACTGAGAATTTAGAAAATTTTGTTAACATGGCTGAAAACCCTAATGAGAATATTGCTAGGACACTTAAAGATTATCTGTACCCTAGCCGAATGGCCACACCATCTTGTATCATGTTCCCCCCGAATGTTCAACAACCTGATTTTAAGCCGGGCATGATCCAAATGCTACCAACCTTCAATGGGTTTGAGAATGAAAACCCCTATATCCATATTAGGGAATTTGAGGAAGTGGTAGCAATCTTTTAAGGTAGAACTGATATGTTAGACACCGTTAAACTTAGGTTTTTTCCTTTTTCACTTAAGGAAAAAGCCAAGGCTTGGCTATACTCGTTAAGGCCTAGGTCTATAGGTAGTTAGGATGATATGACCCGAATTTTCTTTCAAATACACTTCCTAACCCATAAGACCAATAACCTCCAGAGACAAATCTCAAACTTTGCACAAAAAGAAAGTAAAACTTTATATCAAGTTTGGGAACGTTTCAAAGACCTTCTGAATTCTTGTCCACACCATGGGTATGAGAGTTGGCGTGTAGTTAGCTATTTCTATGATGGGCCTCTAAGTAGGGAACGGTAGTTTATAGAAATGATGTGCAATGAGGATTTTCTTCAAAAAGATCCTGACCAAGCTATAGATTTCCTAGATGACCTATCAGAAAAATCCCACACTTGGACAAGACCAAATGCCATGGAAAGCACTAGGAAAAACCAACCCGCTAAGATTTATCAACTTAAGGAAAAGGATAACCTTAAAGCCCGTTTAGAGGCCCTAACTAAGGAAATTGAAGCCTTAAAAACCAAAAATGCTAGAGCCCCTGAACCAGTTGCTAGGGTAGAGTCCTATGAGCCTTGTTTCATGTGTAATGGGGTAGTTCATTTACCTAGGGATTATCCAACTTATTTTGAGATGAAAGGAGAGTGTACTACTGTAGGTATACCTTTTAGAAAACCAGACTCACCCTACTCTAACACCTACAATCCCGGTTGGAAGAATCACCCTAATTTTAGTTGGAGATCCGATATACAACCTCCTGCCCAATCTAGTACCCAATGGCAACTGAAAACAACCTCATTTAATGCACCTCAATAGTCTTTATCTTTGGAAGATATGTTTAAATCATTTATGCAAGTACATGCCAAGAGTGTGGAAGAGCAGAGCAAAATAAATCAACGGTTGTTAGAGGAGAAATAAGCGATCAAAGAGGAACAAAAGGTAATAAAGAGTCAACTCACCAAGTTGACTAGCTTCTTGAAGATTCAAGAACAAAGTCATTTTCCTTCACAACCACAACCTAATCCAAGGGGACAACATATGGCACAAACCCCCAATCCTGAAAATCAACAAGTTAGAGAGGTTAATGTCATAATCACTCACAATGGTAAGAAAATTGATGCGCCCACTCTACCATCAAACTTGAGTAACAAGGATAAAGCCCCCAAGGACCAAAAGGCCCATGATGATTATTCTCCATCGGTGCCTTTCCTTAAACCTAAGGAGATAAATTCAGCATTAAAAGGTGAGATTCTTGAACAACTTTAGCATGTTAAAATTAATCTTCCTCTTCTTCATGTCATAAAACAGATCCCCAGCTATGCTAAAGTCATCAAGGATCTACGCACACTCAAAAGGAAGCTGTTGGAAATCACCTTGATAAGATGCCCAGATGGTGATCCTTCAAACACCCAAGTCTAGAATGACTTATAGAAACAAATACAACACTCAAAGAAAAGAACAAAAAATCAAAGAAAGAAAGAAGACAAGCAATTTGTTATCGAGGTTCGGCAATGTGCCTACGTCCCCGTGAGTTCCTCCGAAATCTCTGCACTAAATCAGTGGTTCTTTACAAATACAGCAACCCTCTTCAAGTAGCTCAAGTTCTTGAAGAAACCAAGAAGAGAAGTAAGGAAGAAGATAAGAACTAATAATGCTCTCTATCTAATCTAGACTCTTCTCTCTTTACAATCAGCCTCACTACAATGAGTCCCTCTTTTGTTTGTGTCTTTGCACTCTCACATAATTGTCTCTTGTATGTCACTCTTTACAATTGATATAAAAAAAATTCACAATGTAATAATCATGAGAATGAAGCTAGGTGACCCTTTATATAGTGCACCCACTTCTTGTCCATTCTTGTGAGTCAATCTCCACCCTTAGATCTTGATTACCACTTAACCATGGCCCCCCACCAATCCTAAGTGGTTCTGTGCATTTTAACCTTACACCCATGCACCTAAGAGGAGGTTAAATCATGTTTTCCATGTGTGCTTTGGTGTGCCTAGCGCCTAGGAGCTCAACAGGGGGCGGTGCAGCGCTGGACAGAGCACACTTGCAGCCCATTCTGGATGGTGCGACACTGGTGGGGAGTGGTGCAGCACTGGTGCAGTTCAGGGAGTCTCCATTCTGTGTGGTGTGGCCCTGGTGAAGGGGCAATGTGGCTCACACTGTTGCTGCCCCTTCACACAGCAGTGCGCACACTTTTTCAGCTTCTGTGCTGAAGTGCACACACTAGTGTGCCTACCCTTACCTTGCTCCAAAGTGATGCACACACTTGTGTGCAATATTTTAACTTGCTGTGTTTTAATAATACAACCTTGGTTTAGACTTTAACCATCTATGAACCATGTTTAGACATGTTTAAACCTTAGACAAATACCAACAATCTCTACCTTTGTCTAAGTGTTTAAATCCGAACAATTTTTGCAGAGTTCTTGGGGATCCAAACTCATCTTGAATCATCAATTAACCAACTCCAATCCTAAGTAGTCCAAGGCAATGATTGAACTTACTTAGAGGTAGAACTTTAGTACCCAAATCCGTAGGATTTTCTTCCTTGGCTACCTTGTCCACATGGATGCATCCTTTCGTAACATTTTCCCGAATGAAATGATACCGAACATCCATGTGCTTTATCCTCTCATCGAACACTGGATTCTTACACAGGTGCAATGCACTTTAACTATTCGAAAACACCACAACCTGCTCCTCCAGTACCTTTAACTCTTCCAGCAACCCTTTACACCACATAACTTCCTTAATGGCCTCCGTAGCAGTTATGTACTCAGTCTCGGTTGTTGAGAGTGCTACCACTGGCTGCAACTGAGCCTTCTAATACCTCAACAATCACTTCATCCCAAGCCAATATGTTTTTCCAGGATTACTCACAAATCTGTTGAGAACACCCATTGCCCAAGAAACCCTTAACCAATTTCTCTCATTTTCTTGGATTATACACATCCCAAGGATCTTTTGTGTAAGACTGAGATCCTTCCTCTCAAACTCCTCATTGAGTTGAGATGTAAACCTTTTCATCCTCTTCCTGCTGTTCCGAACCAATAGCACATCAATGACATAGATGAGGATTCTCACCATCTTCTCCACTTTGTGTCCAGGTGAGAAACTTTCTGTGAAATCTATATCTTCTCTGCTTGTGAACCCATTTGCCACCAGCCTAGCCTTATTCTAGACTTTATCTCTTGAATGGTACCCTTCTTTGATCTTATAAGTCCACTTACAATCCACAACTCTCTGATTTCCTGGAATGTGCACCAATTCCCAGAAGTTGTTCTTCCTCAAAGAATCCATTTCTTCCTCCATAGCTAGCTACCACTTTGACGAATCCTTACACTCCATGGCATCCATGTAAGTCTCTTGTTCACTTATCTCTCATTCTATCCAAGGAGCTGCTGCATCCGTAGCATCCGTAAACCTACATCTTGAAGGTGGTCCGACCAGCCTTCTTTCCCGGTCCATTGTGAGCTGATAGTCCTTCCGACTCCCTACATCATCCTCTTTCAGTTCAGCCTCCTCTTCAGTTTTTCGAGCTTGGCCTTCATCCAAGGGCTCTACCTGGTCTGAACCCTTTTGCCTCCTTTGCTCTACCTGAACTGAGTTCTCCTTGATGCGATGCTCCACAACTTCTGGACTGGTTTGCTCACTAGCCCCTGCATGGTTAGTTTTCTCCAAGTAGGGAAATAACAATTCATTAAAATTAACATCCCTACTTATAATGAGTCTTAATCCTTCTTTCTCTAAGGACCACAACCTATATCCCTTAACCCCATCAACATATCCTAGAAATACACATTTTCTAGATCTAAGGCTAAGTTTATCCTCTTTTGATGTGCATATGCAGCACATCCAAAAGTCTTAAGGTTGTTTAATTCAGGGGGTTTTCCACTCCACATCTCTATGGGAGTCTTGAGCTCTAAAGCTCTAGAGGGTGATCTATTTACCAAGTATGCAGCTGTAGCCACAGCTTCTCCCCAAAAATATTTTGGTAAACCGGATCCTATTAGCATGCAGCTAACCTTTTCCATAAGGGTTCTATTCATTCTTTCAGCAACTCTATTTTGCTAAGGTGTTTTTACACCCGTTCTATGCCTTAGAATGCTATTTAATTCACAGAATTTATCAAAATCCTTATTACAAAATTCTAAGCCATTATCGATTCGTAAAGCCTTAACTACTCTACCAATTTCAGTCTCTACCAGCCCTTCCCACACCATTAATTTATTCAAAGCATCTGATTTATTTTTCACCAAATAAACCTAAACCTTTCTTGAATAATCATCAATTAAATACATAAAGTAAAAGTTACCTCCCTGTGTTGGTGTCCTTGCTGGTCCCCAAAGGTCCTCATGAATGTAGTCAAGAATGCCCTTAGACTTGTGAACTCCGATGTTGAAGCTAACTCGATGTTGCTTCTCAAGAACACAACACTCGCAGAAATCAAGTTCCTCTACTTTGTTTCCACCAAGTAGGCCATCTTTGCTGAGAATTTACAGGCCCTCTTCACTCATATGTCCCAAGTGAGTGTGCCAAAGGGCTACCTCATCCATCTCAGCCATCAAGCCTGCTGCTTGATCCTTGATCTCCATGTCTCCGATCATCTCATAGAGTCCATCCTTCATTGCTACTTTGATCACTACCAAAGATCCCTTGGCTACCTTGATCTTTCCTCCCTCTATCTTGCATGGGTATCCCATGGAATCCAGCTACCCCAATGAGATCAAATTCTTCCTCAAATCCAAAAGATACCTCACATTTTTCAGCAGCCTTGTCATTCCATCAAATATCCTCACCTGGATGTCTCATGTGCCCCTCCCTTGGTAAGAAATATCATTCCCTAAGAAAACCCTTTCATTATTGGTTTCCTTGAAATTCTTGAACCAACTCCGGTGAGGGCACATGTGATGAGTGCACCCGGTATCCAAGATCCATTTCCCGTTGCATTCTTGCCCCTTGCTCACACTTAAGCACACAACAAGAACATCATCATCTTGCTGTTCTGTCTTGGCAATCGAAGCCTATCCATTTTTGGTGTGGCTTCTTCCTCTATCCCTTGTCATCTTCTTGCAATCTTTCTTAACATAACCCTCCTTATTACAGTAGTAGCAACTCTTCCCTCCAAATCTCGGTTTGGAGTGCTCTCCCCCATGGCTCTCTCCTCTACCTCTGTCCCGGTAATAGCCATGCATGTTGTTGTGCACTCTCCCATGGCTTTCTCCTCTACCTCTGTCTCGGTAGTAGCCATGCATGTTGCTGTGCACTTTCCCATGGCTCTCTCTTCTACCTCTGTCCCGGTAGTAGCCATGGTTGCTGCCATAACGAGTTACTGGCCTTCTATTAAAGAACAACCCTTTACCACTTGATGCACTCCTTATCTTGGCATCAAGATTATCTTGCAACTCTTTATTAGGATCAAATTTAAAGGCAAAGATTCATTTAGGAAGATACCTCTTATCCGGGAGAGTCTTGGCAAGAAACAACTCATCTAGTTTCTTCCATATTGCAGCTGGATCTTCTGAGTCTCTGCAGTCCCTTGTGACATTATCCGACATGTGCAAGAAAATTGTGCTGTAAGCCATTTTCTTCATCTTGGTCCGCTGGTCCTCCGTGACACTTGCTGGAAAAGCATCATCTTCTCCAGGAGCCAAGTCCACTTTCTATTGCACTAGAACCACCTTGATCTTCCGCTTCCATAAGGGAAATCTCCTTTTCCATCAAACTTCTCAATACCGAAATTTGAACCCATCTTTACGGACAAGATCCCTGATTTATGCACTATCCATAAATGCTTTCTTTTAAACCTCAAGAACACAGATCAAAGATGGATCTTAAAACTGTTCTTGAATCACTCTCAAGAACAAGATCAGATCTTGATCTTTACACTGTTCTTAAATCACCCAAGAAGTTGATCTTTGATTCTTGGAGTCTTGGCTACGTCACATTCTTGTTCTTGCTCCGATACCCAGCTGTGCTTGCTCTGATACCACTGTTGGAAATCACCTTGACAAGATGCCCAGGTGGTGATCCTCCAAACACCCAAGTCTAGAATAACTTGTAGAAAGAAGTACAGCAATCAAAGATAAGAACATAAAATCAAAGAAAGAAAGAAGATAAGCAATTTGTTATCGAGGTTCGGCAATGTGCCTACGTCCCTGTGACTTCCTCTGAACTCTCTGCACTAAATCAGTGGTTCTTTACAAATACAGCAACCCTCTTCAAGAAGCTCAAGTTCTTGAAGAAACCAAGAAGAGAAGTAAGGAAGAAGGTAAGAACTAACAATGCTCTCTATCTAATCTAGACTCCTCTCTCTTTATAACCAGCCTCACTACAACGAGTCCCTCTTGTGTTTGTGTCTTTGCACTCTCACACAATTCTCTCTTGTATGTCACTCTTTACAATTGATCTCAAACAATGTCACAATGTAATAATCATGAAAATGAAGCTAGGTGACCCTTTATATATTGCACCCACTTCTTGTCCATTCTTGTGAGTCAATCTCCACACTTAGATCTTGATTACCACTTAACCACGGCCCTCTATCAATCCTAAGTGGTGCTGTGCATTTTAACCTTGCACCCAAACACCTAAGAGGAGGTTAAAGCATGCTGTCCATGTGTGCTTTGGTGTGCCTAGCGCCTAGGCGCTCAACAGGGGGCGGCGCGGCGCTGGGCAAAGCAAACTTGCAGCCCATTCTGGACGGTGCGGCACTGGTGGGGAGCGGTGTCACACTGGTGTGGTTCAGAGGATCTCCATTCTATGTGTTGCGGCACCGGTGAAGGGGCAGTGCGGCGCACACTGATGTTGTCCCTTCACACAGCAGTGCACACACCTTTTCAGCTTCTATGCTGAAGTGCACACACTAGTGTGCCTACCCTTACCTTGCTCCAAAGTGATGCACACACTTGTGTGCAGTATTTTAATTTGCTTTATTTTAATAATCCAACCTTGGTTTAGACTTTAACCATCTTTGAACCATATTTAGACATGTTTAAACCTTAGACAAATACCAACAGAAGCACAATGTGAAGAAGACGGCATTCTTAAAAGAGCAAGCAAGTGCAATAATTCACAGCAAGACACCGCCCAAATATAAAGATCCAGGCTGTCCAATGATGGCTTGCCAAATTGGAAACAAATCTTGTGGCCAAACATTGCTGGATTTGGGAGCTAGTGTGAACCTGATGCCATACTCCATGTAGTTGCAACTCGATCTAGGTGAGATTAAACCAGCCTCTATGGTACTTCAATTAGCGGATAGATCGATAAGAAAACCAAGAGGTATTGTAGAAAATGTTTTGTTGCAAATTGATAATTTCTATTATCCTGTTGACTTTTTGGTTTTAGATACTGTTTTTATTGTAAATACGGAGTCCAAAATTCCTTTGATACTTGGAAGACCATTCCTTGCCACCGCCAATGCCCTCATTAATTGTAGGAATGGCCTAATGACATTGCCATTTGGAAATAGGACTCTAGAGGTAAATTTTTTCGAGTCTCATGGCAGCCACATGAAGAGGATGAGTACATCAAAGATAATTCTAACTATTCGGAATTCATTCATAATAATTTTGAATTCAATGATTCTTCAGTTTATCCCCATACCGTTAATATTGTTGATGTTTTTGATAAGCCACAAGAATTTATTAAGAAATCTTGGCAACCATGCTTTGAGGAGTTGCTTGAGAGAAGTCACATGGATACGGGAATCAAATACCCTACTGCTGATAGTAAATAGGCATCACCAAAAACACTGGAGCCACATATGGTGGACTTTAAGTATTCCTTGCCAAAAGACTAGCACTGAAGCCACTAAGTATGGAGCCTCATCTTCAGCACCACAATGTGGCCAGCAGTGAGGGTGGTGCAGCGTCTGGCTGAAGACGTAAAACTTAGCGCTCATGGGAGGCAACCCATAACATATCCTTTTATTTTTTTTTTGTTTTTTATATTTATTTTTCTTGTTTATTATTATTATTTTTCTATTTTCCAGTTTTATTTTTGTGTTTCTTTTTTAGGGACAAATATACGAAGTAGTTCAAATGGTGGTGCACAATTTTCAGCTTCTGTGCACTTTTGGCTACAAAGGGAGTTTCCTTAACTTTTTCTTTCACATTGAGGACAATGCTTATTTTAAGTTGGGGGTTGATGAGAGTCATAAAATGAATCTTAACAGTACTTAATTGTTAGCATTTTAGGGTTGATCTAGGTTTTAATTGCACTTTTATACGTTAACAACTCTAAAGTATCATTCTTGGATCATTGATCTACTTAGGTGCATTTTCAGGTACTTTAAGCTTAAAAGAGGAGGAAAAGTTATCATTGCTTGAAGCACAAAGACTCGAGGCATACTAGAGTGAAGGAATACTTCCGGAAGGACAAGATGGAGGGCTTAAAAGAGCAACAGCTGCTGCCCACATTGGAAAGGAGTTTCACTAAATTGCGAGAATTGCCCGTACAGATCAATTATCTTTGAAAATTAAATTGTATTGATACAAGAAGAACCGGGAGATGAACCATATATTCTTAGAAAGATCCGGAAGTCTATTTTTTGGAAAATTTTACAGTTCGTCAAAAGGATTTTTCTAGAGAAAGTTATGGCAGTTTTAGTAGACAAAGGTCAAGTTGTGCGGGCTGTGCGGGATTTCAGCGTGATTTTGAGCTTAAATCCCACATCCCACATCGGTTGGAAAACATATTTCTATATCCCACATCCCACATCGAATGGGAGACACACAGCACCCTTGGTATTTGCCTATATAAGACCCACTCCACTTTAGCTTTGAGAATCAATCAGAGCTCATATGAAATCATCAGAGAGTGAATCCAGAGGGCCTTTAGGAGCAATCCAGAGGGCTTTTAGGACGTATCCGAAGTATAATTTTGGAGGGAAAGCTGAGGAATCGTCGAAGCTTTAGCTACGAAGGAGGTGATGATCGTTGAGAGGCCAGAGGCAACTCAAGGAAGCATGAGCTCCATGGCCAACTAATCTCCAAGCAAGGCGAAGGGATGAATCCCTAGGTGTAGTTGTTCTTATTTTTATTTATTTGATTTGGTTGTAGTTGGATATTATTTTCGTTAAACATTGTTATGTTTTATTCTTAATTTAATTAGTAGATTTATTATTACTCCGGTGATCGCATGCTTCTTTTCCATATAAGTTCAGTCATGCTTTTCTTATGTGTACCTGTTTGGGTGTGATTGAGTCCGGTAGATCTCTTTTATAGATTTGTCCATTACTGCGGTATTTTCGTTTAGATATATCGTCGTCTCTTGATAATTTATAAGTTAGGTCATGTGTGCTTGAAAGTAAAGGAGATTTCATAACAATTACATTAGGATTTATAAATGTGCTTTAATTGAATATTTGCCGATTGCCTGTTTGGGATGTGAAACTTACAATCGAGATAAAAACAACTTAATCAAGTTAGGATTAGGGCAATGAACCTAGGGAGGATTTTCAGAACCTTGTCATTTCTTTATTATATCCATCAATCATTCACACAATTTCTATAAAATAAACAATTCAGATTCTTTCAATTAATCTTTTATTGTTTGTGTTCAAGTTTACACCTTCTTCTGTAATTAACTTGTTTCCCTGTGGAATCGACACCCCAAAGCTGTACTACAAATAATCGCATTATACTTTGGGCGTAATCAAATTTTGGCACCGTTGTACAAGGAAGATTATCAACTTTTGACATGACAGTAGAAGAACTGTGAATAGTTTTTCTTTTCAGTAGTTTGTAAAGGTGGTAATTTCGTTCCCTCTTTTAGCTTTCTGCATTAATTTTATTTTATTTTATCTTATTCTTTCTTTTTATAGTAATTTTTTTTCATTATTTTGTTACCTTGAATGCAAAGACATAGAGATGCTTGTAGGCCTATGCTAGAGTCAGAATTCAATTCATTTCTAAATTTGACAGTCCATCTAGTCCCGAAGAAATGAGTGAACATGAATATCAACCCCCTAGGACCCTTCAGGATTATCTCAACTCTACACGCACAGCCACACCATCATGCATCATATTTCCAGCCAATACTCGCCCATTAGAGTTTAGAACAAGGATGATACATTTACTCCCTACATTTCATGGCTTGGATAATGAAAACCCATATGAGCACATTCGAGAGTTTGAAGAAGTAGTCGCAACTTTTCATAATCAAGATGAAACCGATGACATTGTGAGGCTTAAGTTCTTTCCTTTCGCTTTGAAGGATAGAGCTAAGAGTTGGCTATACTCACTTTGACCACGATCTATTGGGTCGTAGACTGAGATGACTCGGATTTTTTTAATAAATACTTTCCCCAACATAAGACCAATGCTTTAAAAAGGCAAATCTCCACCTTTGCACAAAAGGACAGCGAGACTTTGTATCAGTCTTGGGAGAGATTTAAAGAGTTATTGAGTATGTGCCCTCACTATGGGTATGAGAGTTGTCGCTTAGTGAGCTATTTTTATGAGGGACTTACATATAGAGAGCGCCAATTTGTAGAGATGATGTGTAATTGTGAGTTTTTAGAGAAAGATCCTGATGAGGCCATAGAGTACCTCAATGAGCTTGCTAAAAAAGCTCACACTTGGACTGGACCTAGTGCTACTGAAAGCACAAATAGGTCACGACCTATAGGGCACCCAAATGGTGGTGGAATTTTCCATCTTAGGGAAAAGGGTAACCTTAGAGCCAAGGTCGAGATGCTCACTAGGGAGCTCGATGAGTTAAAGACTAAAAGCTTAAAGCCAACACACGTAGCTAATAATGCAAAATCTTTTGAACCATGTTTTGTGTGTGGTGGGGTAGATCATCTCGCCCAAGAGTGTCCCGCATTTGTTGAGATAAGAGGGATGTATAAGGAACAATGTAATGCCTTAGGCATGTACAAGAAGCCTTTGACGCCCTTCTTTGATACTTATAATCCGGGATGGTGAAATCACCCCAATTTCAGCTGGAAGTCTAAAAACCAGCAGCTTGCACAAACCCCTGCACCATATCATGCACCTGTGTCTTCTAGGAGTTCTTTAGAAGACACTTTACATGCTTTTATTGAGGCATAGGGTAAGACTAATAAAAGACTTAAATCGTTAATTCTGCAGGTTGTTGAAGAACATAAAGAGATAAAGAGCCAAGTGTCCAAGTTGATGAGCTACTTGAGTGTGACTGAGCGAGGTAAGTTCCCTTCTCAAGCTCAGTCCACACCCTATGGTCAGCACCTAGTATAAAAGAATTTGAAGGAGGTGAATGCCATTGAGACACTGAGGGGTAAGTCATTACACATCCTAACAACGGAAAAATCAGAGGATGTGGATGAAAGCCATCAAGCACAAGCATACATGATTGACTCATTCATGGAAAAGGTCCAGCACCTTAATCCATTTGAGTCCGCCCTCATCCATGGCTTCACCAAAGCATACATCGAGCAAGAATTTGCGGATGTTACTGATGGCATCCTTGAGGCCCCCCAAAAGCATAGAAGCACCAAATTTGGCAATGAAGCAGTGGCGGATGCATTCAACCTATGTTTTTCAATGAGGGAATAAGAGCGTTTGGCTGAAGATGTAAAACTTAGCGCTTATGGGAGGCAACCCACAACGTATCCTTTTATTTTTATTGTTTTTTTATATTTCCTTTTTTTTATTGCTTATTATTATTATCTTGTTGTTTTCCAGTTTTACTTTCGTATTACTTTTTCAGGGACAAAAATATGAAGCAGTTCAAATTGTGGAGCACAATTTTCAGCTTCTGTGCACCTTTGGCTACAAGGGGAGTTTCCTTTACTCTTTCTTTTACATTAAGGTCAATGCAATTTTTAAGTTGGGAGTGGAGGAAACGCATCTCTTTGTTTCCATATTCTTTATTTCCATACATTTTTTTCTTTTTCCATTGAACTGCTTGGTGTCATTTTCCCTCTCTTTTTGTTTTAAGCATGCTTTGTGGTTGCCTTGGAGTTAATTCACATGTCAATGATAAGATAGCAGATAGCATTTAGAAGGAGTTAAATTTTGTTTCGGTTTGAAATTAATTTAAATATCAATCTTCATTTGGTTAGAGACTCTAGTTTGTGGTAAGATTGTATGATTAGTCTTAAACATTTAGAGAAATTTTATGTGTGATTGTTTTATGAATACTTTTGCGGTCTTGAAAAGCTCTAGAACTTACTTGATAATCACTTGAGGCGAATTCCTAGAATGCACACTACTTAGGATATGATATAGGCCCTTTTTGAACCGTTTGAGCCTTTCAAACCTACCATTGCTATATTTATCACTAGTCACCTATTTGAGCCTTTTTCTTGAAAAGAAAAATTGTGCCTTATTTCTTTTGATAAACCATTTACTTACTTTTATGAGCCTAAAAATATTTTTATCCTTACCTTTCTTTTAAAAGAACTTAGTTATACACATGTTGTGAGAAACACTTAAAAGGAGTAAGGGTGGAAATATGAAAAAATATCACTACCGCAACCCAAGTACATTAAAGGAGATAAGTTGGGGCTTGTGGAAAAGAAAAGAAAAAAATGAAAAAGAAGGTGAATGGTTATGTGCCAAAAATAAAAAATAAATAAAAAAAAGAATTATAGCAAAGAAAGAAAAAAGAAATAAAAGAAAAGTGGTGATTTATTGAGAGATTTGCTCTTATAAAAAAATATTGAAAGAGTTGGGTGTTGAAGTAAGGTTATCCAGTGCTTAAAGAGTTGTGTTCAAAACTAAGAGATTAAGTTCTTCTACTTGTTGAATCCTTCCCGTTCTTTCTTAACCTTTACCTTAGCCTAACGTTACAAGCTTATTAAAGATCTTTTGATCCAATGTAGTGTGATTTTTCTACAATAGTGGAGAGTGATTTGAAAAGTGAGCCTATAGAGCTTGTTTTTGTGATTGATGTCACGCAATTTATTATGTTTTTAGAGGCCAAGACTTGTATTCATGAATCTTATGCATAAAATCATCTGGGTGTTTGGATTAATGGTTTGTGGTAAGATGGATGTTAAGAGTCAATAACGATTTTAAGATTGATGTTTGGATTACATTTGGACTTAGGTGAAATTTAATGATTCTATGTGCCGTATTGCTTTACTTTGTTTTTAACTCCTACCATAGAATTCATCTCTTATTTTCACTTGAATTGCTAAGGACTAGCAATAAGCTAGTTGGGGGTTGTGATGAGAGTCATAAAATGCATCTTAATAGTACTTAATTGTTAGTATTTTAGGGTTGATCTGGGTTTTAATTGCACTTTTATACGTTAACAACTCTAAAGTATCATTCTTGGATCATTGATCTACTTCGGTGCATTTTCAAGTACTTTAAGCTCAAAAGAGGAGGAAAAGTTATCATTGCTTAAAGCACAAAGACTCGAGGCATACTGGAGTGAAGGAATACTTTCGGAAGGACAAGATGGAGGGCTTAAAAGAGCAACAGCTGCTGCCCGCATTGGAAAGAAGTTTCACTAAATTACGAGAATTGCCCGTACAGATCAATCATCTTTGAAAATTAAACTGTATTGATACAAAAAGAACCAGGAGATGAACCATATATGTTTAGAAAGATCCGGAAGTCTATTTTCTGAAAAATTTACGGTTCATCAAAAGGATTTTTCTAGAGAAAGTTATGGTAGTTTTAGTAGAGAAAGGTTAGGCCATGCGGGCTGTGCAGGATTTCAGCGTGATTTTGGGCTCAAATTCCACATCCCACATCGATTGAAAAACGCATTTCTATATCCCACATCCCACATCGGATGGGAGACACATTGCACTCTTGGTATTTGCCTATATAAGAGCCACTCCACTTTAGCTTTGAGAATCAATCGGAGCTCATCTGAAATCATCAGAGAGTGAATCTAGAGGGACTTTAGGACGAATCCGAAGTATAATTTTGGATGGCAAGCTGAGGAATCGCCGAAGCTTTCGCTACCAAGGAGGTGATGATCGTTGGGAGGCTAGAGGCAATTCAAGGAAGCATGAGCTCCATGGCCAACTAATATCCAAGCAAGGCGAAATGATGAATCCCTAGGTGTAGTTGTTCTTATTTTTCTTTATTTTATTCGGTTGTAGTTGGATAATATTTTCGTTAAACATTGTTATGTTTTATTCTTAATTTAATTAGTAGATTTATTATTACTCCGGTGATTGCATGCTTATTTTCCATATAAGTTAAGTTATGCTTTTCTTATATGTACCTGTTTGGGTGTGATTGAGTCGGGTAGATCTCTTTTATAGATTTTTCCATTGCTGCGGTATTGTCGTTTAGATATATCGTCGTCTCTTGATAATTTATAAGTTAGGTCATGTGTGCTTGAAAGTAAAGGAGATTTCATAACAATTACATTAGGATTTATAAATGTGCTTTAATTAAATATTTGCCGATTGCCTGTTTGGGATGTGAAACTTGCAATCGAGATAAAAACAACTGAATCAAGTTAGGATTAGGGCAACGAACCTAGGGAGGATTTCCGGAACCTTGTCATTTCTTTATTATATCCATCAATCATTCACACAATTTCTATAAAATAAACAATTCAGATTCTTTCAATTAATCTTTTATCATTTGTGTTCAAGTTTACACCTTCTTCTGTAATTAACTTGTTTCCTTGTGGAATCGACACCCTAAAGCTGTACTACAAATAACCGCGTTATACTTTGGGCGTAATCAAGGGTGGAGGAAAGGAGTAAACATATTCCTGTTTTTCATATTTTTCTTTGAACTGCTTGGTGTCTTTTTCCTTTTTGTTTGTTTTTAGCATTCTTTATATTAGCCTCAGAGTTAATTTACATGTCAATGATATGAGCCTAATTGAGATAGTATATAGCATTTAGAAGTAGTTAAATCTTACTTCGGTTTGAAATTAATTTAAGTGTCAATCTTCATTTGGTTTGAGACTCTAGTTTGTGGTAAGATTGTATGATTATTCTAAAACATTTAGAGAAGTTTTATGTGTGATTGCCTTGTGAATACTTTTGCTGTCTCGGCAAGCTCTAGAACTTTTTTGGTAATCACTTGAGGCGAATTCCTAGAATCCACACTACTTAGGATATGTATAGGCCATTTTTGAACCGTTTGAGCCTTTCAAACTTACCATTGCTATATCTATCACTAGTCACCTCTTTGAGCCTTTTTCCTTGAAAAAGAATTTGAAGCTTGTTTCTTTAAAAACCCATTTACTTACCCTTATAAGCCTAAAAATATTTTATCCTTACCCTTCTTTTCAAAGAACTTAGTTGTACACATTTGTTGAGAAGCACTTAAGAGGAGTACGGACGAAAATATAAAAAATAAAAAATAAAGAGAAAAAAACCATAACCCAAGTATATTAAAGAAGATAAGTTAGGGGTTGTGGAAAAGAAAAGAAAATGAAAATGAAAAAGGAGGTGAATGGGTAGTTGCCAAAAATAGAAAAGAAAACAGAAAAAGAAGTGAATTATGGCAAAGAAAGAAGAAGAAGAAAAGAAAAAAATGGTGATCTATTGAGAGAAATGCTCGAAGAGTGGTTGAAAGAGTTAGGAATTGAAGTAAGGTTATCCAGTGCTTAAAAGTGGTTGTGATTAAAGCTAAGAGATTGAGTTCTTTTACTTATGAATCCTTTCCGTTCTTTCTTAACCTTTACCTTAGCCTAACATTACAAGCTTATTAAAAGACCTATTGATCCAAGGTGGTGTGATTTTTCTACAATAGTGGATAGTGATTTGAAAAATAAGCTTATGGAGCTTGTTTATATGATTGATATCACACAATTTGTTATGTTTTTAGAGGCCAAGACTTGTATTCATGAATATTGTGCATAAAATCATCCTGGTGTTCAGACTGATGGATTGAGGTAAGATGGATGTTAAGAGTCGATAACAATTTTAAGATTGATGTTTAGATTACTTTTGGACTTAAGTGAAATTTAACGATTCTATGTGCCGTGTGTTATGTGCAATTTTTGAGACAAAAGTGAATTACTCTTGCTTTAACACTAACATTGCTTTACTTTGTTTTGATTCTCACCGTAGAATTCATCTCTTGTTTTCGCTTGAATTTCTAGGGACTAGCAATAAGCTAGTTGGGGGTTATGATGAGAGTCATAAAATACATCTTTACAATACTTAATTGTTAGCATTTTAGGGTTGATCTAGGTTTGAATTGCACTTTTATACCCTAACAACTCTAAAGTATCATTCTTGGATCATTCATCTATTTCTGTTGGAAATCACCTTGACAAGATGCCCAGGTGGTGATCTTCCAAATACCCAAGTCTAGAATGACTTGTAGAAAGAAATACAGCAATTGAAAGCAAGAAAGAAAAGAAGACAAATGATTTGTTATCTAGGTTTGGTAATAGCCTACGTCCACGTGAGTTCCTCTGAACTCTCTGCACTAAATCAAAGATTCTTTACAATTACAGGAACCCTCTTCAAGAAACCTCAAGTTCTTGAAGAAACCAAGAAGAGAAGAAAGAAGATGATAAGAACTATTACAAAGCTCTCTATCTATACTATTCTCTCTTCTTTACAACCAGCCTCTCTACAATGAGTCCCTCTTGTGTTTTATGTCTTTGCACTTGATGAGAGTCATAAAATGCATCTTTACAATGCTTAATTGTTAGCATTTTAGGGTTGATCTAGGTTTGAATTGCACTTTTATACCTTAACAACTCTAAAGTGTCATTCTTGGATCATTCATCTATTTCGATGCATTTTTAGGTACTCTAAGTTTAAAAGAGATGGAAAAGCTATCATTGCTTGAAGCACAATTACTCGATGAACACCGGAGTAAAGGTTCACAAGCACTTGGGAAGGAGTTTCACTAAATTGCCAGAATTGCCCGTACAGATCAATCATCTTTGCAAATTAAACTGTATTGATACAAGAAGAACCAGGAGATGAGCCATATATGCTTAGAAAGATCCGGAAGTCTATTTTTTGGAGAATTTTACGGCTCATAAAAATGATTTTTCTAGAGAAAGTTATAGCAGTTTTAGTAGACAAAGGTCAGGCCTCCAGAACAGCACCAGCCAGCAATGCGGTGCTCCTCAGCCAGCATCGCGGTGCCCAGAAGCACACCCAACCAAGCTGAAGCCAGCACCGCAGCGCCCATAAAGGAGCACTACAGTGCGCACATGATGTTATATCTCCGAGTTAGAACTTAATTAGGGTTTTAAACAATAGATTAAACCTGAAAACACCCTTGGACCTTTGTACTATAAATAGATCACTTAGGGTTTAAGAAAAACATCTTTGGAGAGGCCAGAGGCCGGGGAAAACATCATGAAGGCTGCCACACTCTCCCCCATGGCCAACTAATCTCCAAGCAAGGCAAAGAGATTAATCCCTAAGTGTAGTTGTTCTTATTCTCTTTTCTTGATTCAGTTGTAGTATGGATTTATTTTCATTAAACATTGTTACGATTTACTTTTTTTATCTAATCAGAAGATTTCCCCTTAATCCGGTGATTGCATCTTTCTCCCTCATATAAGTCTAGTTATGCTCTTCTTTTGTGATGTTGTTGAGGTATGATTGAGTTCGGTAGATTTCTCTTATAGATTTGTCCATTACTGCAGTATTGTCATTATGATATATTGTCGTTTCTTGATATTCTATAAGTTAGGTCATGTGTGCTTGAAAGTAAAGAGTATTTCATAACAATTACATTAGGGTTTACTTGTGCTAAATTGAATATTTTCCGATTGCCTGTTTGGGATGTGAAACTAGCAATCGAGATAAAAACAATTGAATCGAGATTGGAATAAGGCAACGAACCTAGGGAGGATTCCCGTAACCTTGTTGTTTGTCCATCATAATCTACTTACACAATTTTCACACAATACTTTAGTCTTCCATTTAGCTTTTATCGTTCATGTTAAGGATTACATTTTCTCTTGCAATTAACTTGTTTCCCTGTGGAATCGACATGCCAAAGCTATGCTACAACTACCGCGTTATACTTTGGGCGTAATCAGCACTCTCACACAATTCTCTCTTGTATTGTGTCTTGTCACTCTTTACAATTGATCTCAAAGTATGTCACAAACTAATATTATTCTTGTTGATAATGAAGCTAGGTGACCCTTTATATTGTGCACCAACTTCTTGTCCAATCTTAAGAGTCAATCTCCACCCTTAGAACTTGATAACCACTTAACCATGGCCCTCCATCAATCCTAAGTGGTGCTGTATGTTTTAACCTTGCATCCACGCACCTAAGAAGAGGCTTAAATAAGCTGTCCATGTGTGCATCAGTGTGCCTAGTGCTGCGGCACTGAACAGGGCATGCTGCGGCACTAGGCAAAACACCATTTTCACCACTTGCTGAGTGGTGCGGCGCTGGTGAAGGAGTGGTGCGGCGCTGCCCTTCTTTCAGCACCTCCCTTGCTGGGCGGTGCAGCGCTGGTGAAGGAGCGGTGTAGCACACACTAATGCTGCCCTTCACACAACTGTGTGCACTCCTTTGCCTTGCTGAATAAGGGTGTGCACACACACCCAAAGTGATGCACACACATGTGTGCACTCCTTTAACATGCTGAAATTTATTCTTCCAACCTTGGTTTAGATTTTAACCATATTTGAACCATGTTTAAACCTTAGACAAATACCAATAATCTCTACCTTTGTCTAAGTGTTTAAACCCAAACCATTGTGCAGAGAACTTCAGGATCCAAACTCATCTTGAGTCATCAATTAACCGACTCCAATCCAAAGTAGTCCAAGGTAATGATTGAACTGACTTAGAGGTAGGACTTTAGTACCTAAATCCGCAGGATTTTCTTCCATGGCTACCTTGTCCATATGGATGCATCCTTTCGTAACATTTTCCCGAATGAAATGATACCGAACATCCATATGCTTCGTCCTCTCATGGAACACCGGATTCTTACACAAGTGCAATGCACTTTGACTATCTGAAAACACCACAACCTACTCCTCCAGTACCTTTAACTCTTCCAGCAACCCTTTGCACCACATATCCTCCTTAATGGCCTCCGTAGCCACTATGTACTCAGCCTTGGTTGTTGAGAGTGCTACCACCGAGCCTTGAAATACCTCATCAACCACTTTATCCCAAGCCAATGGTTCTTTTCGGGATTACTCACAAATCTGCTGAGAACACCCATTGCCCTAGAAACTCTTAACCAGTTCCTCTTTTTTTCTTGGATTCTACACATCCCAAGGATCTTTTGTGCAAGGCTAAGATCCTTCCTCTCGAACTCCTCACTGAGTTGAGATGTAAACCTTTCCATCCTCTCCCTGCTGTTTTGAACCAACAGCACATCATCGACATAGACGAGGATAATAACCACTTCATCCACCTTGTGTCAAGGTGAGAAAGTTTCTGTGAAATCTATGTCTTCTCTTCTAATGAACCCAGTCGCCACCAGCCTAGCCTTGTTCTGGACTTCATCTCCTAGAGGGTACCCTTCTTTGATCTTGTAACTCCATTTACATTCCACAACTTTCTGCTTTCCTGAAATTTTCACCAATTCCCAGTAGCTGTTCTTCCTCAAAGAATCCATTTCTTCCTCCATAGCTAGCTTCCATATTAGCAAATCCTTACATCCAATAGTATCAATGTAAGTCTCTTGTTCAACTTCTCATTCTATCCAAGGAGCTGCTACATTAGCATCTGCAAACCCATATCTCAAAGGTGGTCTAACCACCCTCCTTCCCCAGTCCCTTGTGAGCTGGTAGTCATTATGACTTGCTGCATCAACCTCTTCTTGAGTTTCTTGAGCATGGCCTTCATTCAAGGGCTTTACCTGGTCCGAACCCTCTTGTCTTCCTTGCTCTACCTGAACCGAACTCTCCTTGATGCGATGCTCCACAACTTCCGGAGTGGTTCGCTCACTAGCCCCTGTAGGGTTAGTTTTCTCCAAGTAGGGAAATAATAATTCATTAAAAATAACATCCCTACTTATAACGAGTTTCATGCCTTTCTTTTTTAAGGACTACAACCTATATCCCTTAACCCCATCACCATATCCTAGAAATACACATTTTCTAGATCTTGGGCTAAGTTTATCCTCCTTTTAATGTGCATATGCAGCACACCCAAAAGTCCGAAGGTTGCTTAATTCAGGGGGTTTCCCACTCCACATCTCCATGGGAATCTTGAGCTCTAAAGCTCTAGAAGGTGATCTATTTACCAAGTATGCAACTGTAGCCACAGCTTCTCCCCAAAAATATTTTGGTAAACCGGATCCTATTAACATGCACGTAACCTTTTCCATAAGGGTTCTATTCATCATCTCAGCAACTCCATTTTGCTGAGGTGTTTTTAAAACCATTCTATGTCTTAGAATGCCATTCAATTCACAGAATTTATCAAAATCTTTATTGCAAAATTCTAAGCCATTATCGGTTCGTAAAGCCTTAACTGCCTTATCCGTTTGAGTTTTCAGCAACTTCTTCCACACAACAAATTTATCCAAGGCATCTGATTTATTTCTAAGTAAATAAACCCACACTCTTCTTGAATAATCATCAATTAAAGACATATAGTAAAAGTCACCTCCCTATGTTGATGTTCTTGCTGGTCCCCAAAGGTCCGAATGAATGTAGTCAAGAATTCCCTTAGACTTGTGCACTCCGGTGTTGAAGCTGACCCAGTGTTGCTTCCCAAGAATGCAACTCTCACAAAAATCCAATTTCTCTACTTTGTCTCCTCCAAGTAGACCATCCCTGCTAAGAACTTGCAGGCCCTTTTCGCTTATATGTCCCAAGCGAGTGTGCCAAAGGGCTGCCTTATCCATCTCAGCCATCAGGCTTGCTGCTTGATCATTGATTTCTGTCTCTCCGATCATCTCATAGAGTCCATCGTTTCTTGCTGCCTTGATCACTACTAAAGTTCCCTTGGCCACCTTGATCTTTCTTCCCTCTACTTTGCATGTATACCCATTGGAATCCAGTTGCCCCAATGAGATCAAATTTCTCTTCAAATCTGGAAGATACCTCATATTTCGCAGCAGCCTTGTGACTCCATCAAACATCCTCAATTGGATGTCTCTAATCCCCCTCACTTGGCAAGAATTGTCATTCCCCAAGAAGACCCTTCCATTATTGATCTCCTTGAAATTCTTGAACCATTCCTTGTGAGGGCATATGTGATAAGTGCACCCAGAATATAGAATCCATTTTTCGCTGCCTTGCCTCCTGTTAACATTTGAGCACACAACAAGAACATCATCTTGCTATTCTCCCTTGGTAAACAAAGCCTCTCCATTGTTGGTGTGGCTTCTTCTCTCATCCCATATATTCTTCTTGCAATCTTTTCTGAGATGGCCCTCCTTGTTGCAATAGAAGCACCTCTTTCCAAATCTTCATTTGGAATGTGCCCTCCCATGGCTTTTTCCTCTACCTCTTGATTTCTCCCGGTAGTTACCATGGTTGCTACTGCCATTCTAAGTTGCTGGCCTTCCTCTTATGAACAACCCGTCTCCACTTGATGTCTCCTTCATCTTGGCTTTGAAGTCATGTGCCCTTATGGCATTGATCACAATCTCCTTGGTTAAAGTATCTCTTCCATACTCAATAGCATTAATCAAATTATCAAAGCAATCAAGAAAATAATTTAACAAAATGACAGCCAATTGTTCATCCGGGAATTTAATACTACAACTAGCTAAATATTGAACTAGTTTATTAAAGGCATCAAGATTATCTTGCAACTCTTTACTAGGATCCATTTTAAAAGCAAAGATTCTTTTAAGAAGATAAATTTTGTTAGGGAGCATTTTGGTAAGAAACAACTCATCTAGTTTCTTCCATATGACAGCTGGATCTTCCGAGTCTCTGCACTCCCTTGTGACACTATCTGACAAGTGCAAGAAAATGGTGCTGTAAGCCATCTTCTTCATCTCAATCCTCTGGTGCTCCGTGAAACTTGCTAGAAAAGCGTCATCTTCTCTAATAGCCAAGTCCACTTTCTGTTGCATAAGAACAGCCTTGATCTTCCACTTCCATAGGGAAAAATCTCCCTTTCCATCAAATTTCTCAACCATAAAAGTTGAAGCCATCTTGCGGACAAGATCCTAGATTTATGCAATACTCATAAATGCTTTCTTCAACCTCAAGAACACGATTGAAGATGGATCTTAACACCGTTCTTGAATCACCCAAGATGTTGATCTTTGATTCTTGGAGTCTTGACTCCGTAACCTTCTTGTTCTTACTCCGATACCCAGCTGTGCAAGCTCTGATACCACTATTGGAAATCACCTTGACAAGATGCCTAGGTGGTGATATTCCAAACACCCAAGTCTAGAATGACTTGTAGAAAGAAATATAGCAATCGAAAGCAAGAAAGAAAAGAAGATAAGCGATTTGTTATCGAGGTTCGGCAATGGTCAACGTCCCCGTGAGTTCCTCTGAACTCTCTGCACTAAATCAATGGTTCTTTACAATTATAACAACCCCCTTCAAGAAACCTCAAGTTCTTGAATAAACCAAGAAGAGAAGAAAGAAGATGATAAGAACTATTACAAAGCTCTCTATCTATACTATTCTTTCTTCTTTACAACCAGCCTCTCTACAATGAGTCCCTCTTGTGTTTTGTATCTTTACACTCTCACACAATTCTCTCTTGTATTGTGTCTTGTCACTCTTTACAATTGATCTCAAAGTATGTCACAAACTTATATTATTCTTGTTGATAATGAAGCTAGGTGACCCTTTATATAGTGCACCAACTTCTTATCCAATCTTGAAAGTCAATCTCCACCCTTAGATCTTGATGACTACTTAACCATGGCCCTCCATCAATCCTAATTGGTGCTATGCATTTTAACCTTGCATCCACACACCTAAGAAGAGGCTTAAATAAGCTGTCCATGTGTGCATCATTGTGCCTATTGCTGCGGCACTGAACACCATTTTCACCACTTGCTGAGTGGTGCGGCACTGCCCTTCTTTCAGCACCTCCTTTGCTGGGTGATATAGCACTGGTGAAGGAGTGATGTAGCACACACTGATGTTGCCCTTCACACAGTTGTGCGCACTCCTTTGCCTTGTTGAATAGGGGTGTGCACACACACCCAAAGTGATGCACACACACCCAAAGTGATGCACACACATATGTGCACTCCTTTAACATGCCGAAATTTATTCTTCCAACCTTGGTTTAGATTTTAACTATGTTTGAACCATGTTTAAACCTTAGACAAATACCAATAATTTTGATGCATTTTCAGGTACTTTAAGTTCAAAAGAGATGGAAAAGCTATCATCTCTTGAAGCATAATGACTCGATGAACACCAGAGTGAAGGTTCACAAGCACTTGGAAAGGAGTTTCACTAAGTTGCCAGAATTTCCCATACAGATCAATCATTTTTGCAAATTAAACTATATTGATGCAAAAAGAACCAGGAGATGAGCCATATATGTTTAGAAAGATCCAAAAGTCTATTTTTTGGACAATTTTACGGCTCATAAAAATGATTTTTCTAGAGAAAGTTATGGATGTTTTAGTAGACAAAGGTCAGGCCTCCAGAACAGCATCAGCCTATGCTGCGGCATCCCTCAGCCTATGCTGCAGCACCCAAGAACTACCCAACCAAGTGGAAGGCAAGTGCCGCAGCATCCCTTAGCCCATGCTGCAGCACCCAAGAACTACCCAACCAAGTGGAAGGCAAGTGTCGTAGCATCCCTCAGCCTGTGCCGCAGCGCACACATGTTTTTCCCATCTCTGAGTCTGAACTTAATTAGGGTTTTAGTAATAGATTAAACCCAAAAACACCCTTGGACCCTTGTACTATAAATAGATCATTTAGGGTTGAAGAGAAGTAGAGGAATCAAAGGTTGGAAAACTCAAGGGAGGCTGCCACACTCTCCCCCATGGCCAATTAATCTTCAAGCAAGGCAAAGAGATGAATCCCTAGGTGTAGTTGTTCTTATTTTCCTTTCTTAATTCAGTTGTAATTTGGATTTATTGCTAAACATTGTTTATGATTTATTCTTTGCTTAAACAAGAAGAATTAAGGTTCATGTGACAACTGCATTGTATATTCTTCTTATTTTAGATTTTCTTAACCCGGTGATTGCATGCTTCCTCTCCATATAAGTTTAGTCAAGCTCTTCTTATGTCAAGTTGTTTGGATGTGATTAAGTCTGGTAGATTTATCTTTTAGGTTTGTCCATTACTGCGATATTGTCATAGAGATATATTGTCGTTTCTTGATACACCTATAGGATAGGTCGTGTGTGCTTGAATCGAAAGTAAGGAGTACTTCATAAGCAATTACATCAGGGTTTATATATGTGCTATGATTGAATATTTACCGATAGTTTGTTTGGGATGTGAAACTTACAATCAAGATAAAAACAACTGAATTGAGATTGGAATAAGGCAACAAACCTAGGGAGGATTCCCGGAACCTTGTCGTCTCCATCATATTTTCAATCTATTTACACAATTTTTTTATATTACTTTACCTCCAAAATTCAGATTCTCTCACTTGATCTTATCGTTCGTGTTTAGATTTACATCTTCTCTTGTAGTTAACTTGTTTCCTCGTGGGATTGACACCCCAAAGCTGTACTACAACTACCGCGTTACTCTTTGGGCGTAATCAAATTAAGGTTTTCATTCTCAAATCCATGGAAGGTTGGTAGCAATTGGATCATGCCTGGTTTGAAATCAGGTTGTTGAACATTAGGGGGGAACATGATACACGATGGGGTGGCCATTCGGCTAGGATGCAGATAATCTTTAAGTGTCCTAGCAACATTCTCATTAGGGTTTTTCAGCTATGTTAACAAGATTTTCTAAATTCTCTGTTGGGTGTACACTAGGGTGTGATCTAGGCAAGGTTTTACTAACGGACGTGGAAGGAAAAGGTATCTCTAATTCAGGTCCCTTAATGAACCTACCTCGTGAATCTCTTGATCTAAGCATACACCAACTGAGTTTAAAAAGTAATAAAAAGAGAACAAAAAAAAATGAAAATAAAAATAAAAAATCAGAAAATTAAAAACTTAAAGAAAAAAACGATAGTACTGTCTCGTCTTAGAGTTTGACAATCTTCTTTGTACTTAAGCGCATTTCCCCGGCAACGGCGCGAAAATTTGATTACGCCGAAAGTGTAACGCGATAGTTGTTAATCAGCTTTGGGGTGTCGATCCCATAAGGAAACAAGTTAACTACAAGAGAAGATGTAAATCTAAACACAAACGATAAGATCAAGTGAGAGAATCTGAATTTTGATAGTAAAGTACTATAAAAAAATTGTGTAAATAGATTGAAAATATGATAGAGATGACAAGGTTCCGGGAATCCTCCCTAGGTTTGTTGCCTTATTCCAATCTCAATTCAGTTATCTTTATCTCGATTGCAAGTTTCATATCCCAAACAAATAATCAAAAAATATTCAATCACAGCACATATATAAACCCTAATGTAATTGCTTATGAAGTACTCTTTACTTTCGATTCAAGCACACACGACCTATCCTATAGGTTTATCAAGAAATGACAATATATCTCTAAGACAATATCGCAATAATGGACAAACCTAAAAGATAAATCTATTGGACTTAATCACATCTAAACAACTTGACATAAGAAGAGCTTGACTAAACTTATATGGAGAGGAAGCATGCAATCACCGGGTTAAGAAAATCTAAAATAAGAAGAACATACAGTGCAGTTGTCACATGAACCTTAATTCTTCTTGTTTAATCAAAGAATAAATCACAAACAATGTTTAGCAATAAATCCAAATTACAACTGAATTAAGAAAGCAAAATAAGAACAACTACACCTAGGGATTCATCCCTTCGCCTTGCTTGGAAATTAGTTGGCCATGGGGGAGAGTGTGGCAGCCTCCCTTAAGTTTTCTAGCCTTTGATTGATTCCCCTCTCTTCAACCCTAAGTGATCTATTTATAGTACAAGAGTCCAAGAGTGTTTTTTGGTTTAATCTTTTGCTAAAACCCTAATTAAGTTAAGACTCGGAGATGGGAAAAACGTGTGCGCGTTGAGGCACAGGATGAGGGATGTTGCGGCACTTGCCTTCCACTTGCTTAGGTAGTTCCTAGGTGCTGCGGCATGGGCTGAGGGATGCTGCGGCACTTGCCTTCCACATGGTTGGGTAGTTCCTGGGTGCTGCAGCATGGGTGATGAGTCTAAAATATTGCATATTTTAGACCCTTAATTTATATTTGTTATGCTCTTAGTTAGTAGTATTTTACTTTATTTTACATTTTTCTTGTGTTTTGTGTATTTTTACATGTTTGTGGAGAAAGTGCAGCATTTCAGGATATTTGAAGCTTCTGGAGACATTGCGCTCGATCGCACAGATATGCGATCGAGCGCACCTGCCTATGATCGAGCGCAAGGTCATCAATCCCACATCAAAATGTTTGCAGAGCATCGCACCAGCGCGATCGAGCGCACCGGACACGCGATCGAGCGCACATGCAATCGATCGCACCATTCTGCGATCGAGCGCACACGGGCCTGTATCCCACATCGTTTCTGCAACCTGTTTTACTCCGGGTCTCCCCCTATATAAACACCATTTGGCTTCATAATCCAATGTACAATTCCTGAGCCACTTTGGTGTTTACCGGTGGATGTCCGCTAGCATTCTGGTGGATCCCGAAGGCATTGCTACCACGAGGGGAAGCGCCGCTCGTCAGCGAGTGGAATTTCTCCCATGTAAAGTTTTTTTATTTATTTCTTTATATTCAGTTGTTTTAGTTTAAATGTTTAGCACTTGTTATTATAGTTTTATAGTTATAAGTGGCTAGACTCTTCAGCTAAGGTTGAAGATGAAGCCCCGCCGTTGTTTGGCATAGTAGTTCAGATTTGCTTGTACAAATCTGACAATTTTGAGTATAAATGTTCTATCAATTATTTGAGTTAATCTTATAATTGATTGGGTTTAAATTGTCTGTTGGATTTTCTTTGTGTTTCATCTGATGGATACATTGAATGCTTTTCGATTAAATTGGATTCCCTTTGTGATTTGTTAAGAGCGGATACATCGGGTGCTTTTGGTTTAGTTGGGATATTCTTTGTTTTTTGTCTTATAGTTGGATTCATAGAATGTTTTGATAGGCTATATTTTTAGAACATGTATGCTTAACTTCGATGGGGTGGATTCGGAAACCTTAGTGCTTTTTATTATTAGTTTTAAAATCAATTTAATTTAGTTTTAATTTATTTTACAAATTATCATTCAAAATTCGGAACTAGGTTAAGATAGAGTTAGTTTAGATTAAAAATTATATTTTCACAACGCAATTCCCTGTGGATTCGACCTCGCACTTGCACAACGCTATACTGCAAACGACTCGTGCGCTTGCGAGTAAATTAAAACTCACAACAAGTTTTTGGCGCCGTTGCCGGGGAATTGTTTTGTTTGTGAAAATTTTTGGTCTGACCTGATTTTATTTTTCTACTAGTTAGTTATCAATTTAAAAAAATAAAAAAATAAAAAATAATTTTTTTTTTTTTTTTTTAAGTTGTGTGTTTGTTTAAATTCTGCAAGTTTCTGCTGGTTAGTTTACTTTAGGTTTTTTTTAGTTGGTGTATGCTTGGTCGGAGATCCTTGGACTTAGATTTGATACATTTAGATCCCGACTTAGAAAGAACTCTTAGGAGACAGAAAAGAGCGCTAGTTGAGAGAGAGACTGTTGAGATGGCAGAGAATTATAGGAATGCAAATCATCCTGAACATGTAGAGCAACCTAGAGCTTGGAACGTGGACTCCACTACATCCCTTAGGGACTTGTTCGCACCCGTTGCGACTAACTCATCCTCTTGCATAGTGTTGCCACCGACCAATGCCACCCACTTTGACTTGAAGCCACATGTCATCCAACTCTTACCCTCATTCTATGGCTTAGATCTTGAAAATCCTTATAGCCATGTGAAGAAGTTCAAAGACATTTGTGCCACATTCAAATTCCAGAACTTCTCTGAAGAGTCAGTCCATCTTCGACTCTTCCCTTTTTCTCTTCACGATAGAGCTAGGGCGTGGTTGGATTCCAACACGCCCGGGTCTATTACATCTTGGGAAAACCTGCTTAGCAAATTTTATCATAAGTTTTTCCCAATGTCTAGAGTGAATGAGTGCCGAAAGGAGATCAGCTCTTTCACTCAGGATGAGGATGAAAAATTTTCTGAGGGTTGGGAGCGCTTTAAAGAGTTACTGATCAGATGCCCTCCACATGGATATGAGAAGTGGAGACTCGTTCAATTCTTCTACCAAGGGTTGACTCAACCCAACCGTAGCATGATCGAGTCTATGAATGGGGGGGCATTCTTGAGTCTGACAGGAGACGAAGCATATATGGCGTTGGACAAGTTGTCCGACAACTCGCAGCAGTGGGATTTTTCAAGCTGTCGAGATAAGTCCATTCGTGCTCCTAAGAGGGGAGGCATCTATGAGGTCAGAGAGGACGCTGATTTGAGGATAAAGTTAGATGCCCTCACTAAAAAGATTGACGCTCTCACTGTGAGCCAATCCATCAATGCTGCCAACACATTCAATGTTGAAAGCTGTTCCATCTGTGCTAGTCCCATGCATCTAGCACAGAATTGCCCATCAATGCCGGCTTGTGCCGAGTATCCTCTGGAACAAGTAAATGCTTTTAATGACTTTCGAAGGCAGTCAAATGGATCGTACTCCGAGACGTACAATCCAGGGTGGCGGAACCACCCAAATTTTTCATGGAGGCAGAACCAACCGATGAATCAGGGAGGAGCCCCTTATCATGCTCAAAATCAATATCCTCCCGGATTTGCCCCACAAATTCCTAATCATGGTCGTTCTGCCCATCCAGCACCTTCACCTGCTTACCATGCACCCACTCAAACACCAGCGCCAGTTTCACAGTCGCTAGAGGACACCCTTAAGGAGTTCATGAAGGAGACTAGCCAAAATATGAGTGATGTGAGGAGTGCAACAGTGGTAAACACCCAAGCAATTGCCAAGCTGGAGAGTCAAATAGGGAAAATTGCAAGTTACTTGGGTGAGAGAGAGAAGGGGAAGTTCCCCAGTCAGCCCGTGCAAAACCCAAAAGGACAATTTATGGTTGAGAGTTCATCAACTCCTATGCACGGGGCGGAACAAGTACAGTCGATTGTCACACTGAGGTTTGGGAGACAAGTGGACAATCGAGTGGAAGAGAGCCCTGTTATGCAGCAAGGGCAAAGGAGTGGCAACACAGAGAAGAGAGATGCTGAGCCATCTATAGCCACACCTACTGAGAAAGACCCTCCTAGGTCGTTTATACCTAGAGCGCCCTACCCCGAGAGATTACAGGCGCCCAAGAAAGGAGGGAAGTATGAGGAAATTCTGGAGGTATTCAAGCAAGTCCAAATCAATATCCCATTTTTGGATGCCATCCATCAAATGCCATCATATGCCAAGATTCTAAAGGACTTGGTCACTATCAAAAGGAGGACAAATGTCTCAAAAAAGGCATTTTTGACCGAGCAAGTCAGCTCAATCCTTCAGTGCAAGCTACCCATCAAGTATAAGGACCCGGGGTGTCCTACCATCTCTTGCACGATAGGAGTCAGCCACATTGAGAGGGCTCTCTTGGATCTAGGGGCGAGTGTGAATCTTCTACCCTACTCAGTCTATTTACAATTGGGGTTAGGAGAATTGAAGCCCACATCCATTACGCTTCAATTGGCTGACAGGTCAGTGAAAAGATCACGGGGAATAGTTGAGGACGTTTTGATAAAAGTGGATAAGTTCTATTTCCCCGTGGATTTTATTGTGCTTGACACAGAGCCGGTTCAGAATATAGGGATTCAAATACCGGTTATTCTAGGGCGACCATTCTTAGCCACGGCTAACGCCCTGATAAATTGTAGGACAGGGGTGATGAAGATCTCCTTCGGAAATATGACAGTGGAGTTAAATATTTTTGATATCACTAGGCAACCACATGAATATGATGAAGTGAAAAATGTAAGCTTGATAGAGGAGATTCTTGAGGAGACTGTGAATGAATCAAGCACTGAGGACCCCCTAGAGGCATGCTTTGCTCAATTTGGAGAGGATTTGGATTTAGATAAATTACTTGAGCAAGCAAATGCCATTTTGGAGTCTCCTCCTCGGGAGAGCAATAAGACAGAGGAGATTGTGGATGACTCCCGCACTGAGGACCCCCTAGAGGCATGCTTTGCTCAATTTGGAGAGGATATGGATTTAGATAAATTACTTGAGCAAGCGAATGCCATTTTAGAGTCTCCTTCTGGAAAGAGCAATAAGATGGAGGAGACCGCCGCACCTGAAACCCCCAAGAAGGAACTTAAGCCTTTACCAGATAATCTTAAGTATAAGTTCCTAGGTTCAGCCGATAGTTTGCCTGTGATTATACCTTCAGATCTGGGTGATGCTCTAGAGGAGAAATTATTGGATGTCTTAAGAGAGCATATGGGAGCTATAGGCTGGACTATTGAGGATGTCAAGGGGATCAGCCCCTCGGTGGTGACGTACACAATACATTTGGAGGAGGATGCTGAGCCATCGAGGGAGCCACAAAGAAGGCTCAACCCTACTATACAAGAGGTTGTGAGGGGAGAAGATATTAAGCTGTTAGAGGCAGGGATCATTTATCCCATCTCTGATAGCAAGTGGGTGAGCCAGATTCATGTTGTGCCCAAACGTGCTGAATTAACGGTAGTGCAGCATAAGGACGACGAGTTGGTTCCAACTCGTATTCAGTCAATTTGGAGAGTGTGTATCAGCTACCGTAAATTGAATGCTGCCACTAGGCCTGATCATTATCCATTCCCATTTATTGATCAGATGGTGGAGCGTTTAGTTGGGCATGTTTACTAATGTTGGGTCTGGCTGAAGACGTTAAACTTAGCGCTCATGGGAGGCACCCCACAGCTTATCTTTTCTTTTGTTTATTTATTATTTCGCATTTTTATGATTAATGTTTGTTTTCAGTATTTTTTGTTTTCCAGTTTTTATTTTTCAGGGACAAAGCGTACTTCAGTTCAAGTTTGGGGGTATGCTATGAGCCATACCAGTCCAGATAGTTCTCCATATCTCAGGTCAGCTCTTTCCATATTAGTCACACATTGGGGTCAATGTGTAATTTAAGTTTGGGGGTATGGGAGACACATCACACACTTTGTCCTAAATTGTTGTCTTTTCGTCATAGAGATAAATGCATGCTCATGTTATCGTGAAATTTTAGTTGATCTAAACATTTCCTGTGATATGATGTCATTGGTGAGCTTAACATTTTGAACACATGATCTGGTGATAAATTTTTAAAATTTAGTTACTTACTTTAGGCATTTTGAGAATTCACATGTTTGATCTAATCTCACACGAGCACATTAGCACAAATTATGTGAGGTATGACACGTGATTTTAATGTGTATTTTTCCTTATCTTAACTGAAACTAGATGACTTGTTGGATGAACTCTTGGGCAGAGGGAAATATAAAAAAAAAAAAAAATTATTATCAATAAACTTTTCGCTGAGTAACTGGACCTCTTGCCTCAGTAAGCAGTGAGTGTTCACGTCAAAAGGTGAAATTTTGCTTGGTAATATTAAGGTCGGTTTAATTTCGTAGCCTTTTTGACTCGAGTTAGTAAGTCCTTAGGGGTGTCTTTACACCTAATGCCCTAAAACCACCTGGTTTGGGAGTCATTGACTCAACACTCGCTACATGGGTCAATTAGAAAGCTTAAGGGAACTAAACATAGCCGTGCCTTAATAAAAAATAAATAAATAAATAAATAAAATAAAAACTATGCCTTTTCGTTCATTTTTCATGGGAAATTCGGTGAATCTTGAGACATGGAGACCTTACACATTAGAGTTACTTGGAAGCTTCATTTTTATATGCTAATTCACCTTACACTGATTCAAGCTTGTGATGCCTTATCCTGCCTTTTGTAAGTAATTAGATTTTAACATTTCTATTCATTACGAAGATGGGTTTACCTTTTTAAGCTTGCTTATGAATGAATATCATGATGATGTGTGCTCCTTAAATTTTTGGATACCATGAGTGATGAATTTATTTTTATGTTCTTTATTTTTTATTAAGTCTTTTATTTTGTTTTGCTAAGGGACTAGCAAAATATAAGTTTGGGGGTATTTGATGAGTCTAAAATATTGCATATTTTAGACCCTTAACTTATATTTGTTATGCTCTTAGTTAGTAGTATTTTACTTTATTTTACATTTTTCTTGTGTTTTGTGTATTTTTACATGTTTGTGGAGAAAGTGCAGCATTTCAGGATATTTGAAGCTTCTGGAGACATTGCGCTCGATCGCACAGATATGCGATCGAGTGCACCTGCCTATGATCGAGCGCAAGGTCATCAATCCCACATCGAAATGTTTGCAGAGCATCGCACCAGCGCGATCGAGCGCACCAGACATGCGATCGAGCGCACCAGACACGCGATCGAGCGCACATGCGATCGATCGCACCATTCTGCGATCGAGCGCACACGGGCCTGTATCCCACATCGTTTCTGCAACCTGTTTTACTCCGGGTCTCCCCCTATATAAACACCATTTGGCTTCATAATCCAATGTACAATTCCTGAGCCACTTTGGTGTTTACCGGTGGATGTCCGCTAGCATTCTGGTGGATCCCGAAGGCATTGCTACCACGAGGGGAAGCGCCGCCCGTCAACGAGTGGAATTTCTCCCATGTAAAGTTTTTTTATTTATTTCTTTATATTCAGTTGTTTTAGTTTAAATGTTTAGCACTTGTTATTATAGTTTTATAGTTATGAGTGGCTAGACTCTTCAGCTAAGGTTGAAGATGAAGCCCCGCCGTTGTTTGGCATAATAGTTCAGATTTGCTTGTACAAATCTGACAATTTTGAGTATAAATGTTCTATCAATTATTTGAGTTAATCTTATAATTGATTGGGTTTAAATTGTCTGTTGGATTTTCTTTGTGTTTCATCTGATGGATACATTGAATGCTTTTCGATTAAATTGGATTCCCTTTGTGATTTGTTAAGAGCGGATACATCGGGTGCTTTTGGTTTAGTTGGGATATTCTTTGTTTTTTGTCTTACAGTTGGATTCATAGAATATTTTGATAGGCTATATTTTTAGAACATGTATGCTTAACTTCGGTGGGGTGGATTCGGAAACCTTAGTGCTTTTTATTATTAGTTTTAAAATCAATTTAATTTAGTTTTAATTTATTTTACAAATTATCATTCAAAATTCGGAACTAGGTTAAGATAGAGTTAGTTTAGATTAAAAATTATATTTTCACAACGCAATTTCCTGTGGATTCGACCTCGCACTTGCACAACGCTATACTGCAAACGACTCATGCGCTTGCGAGTAAATTAAAACTCACAACAATGGGCTGAGGGATGCCGCAGCATAGGCTGATGCTGTTCTGGAGGCTTGACCTTTGTCTACTAAAACTGCCATAACTTTCTCTAGAAAAATCATTTTTACGAGCCATAAAATTCTCCCGAAAATAGACTTCCGGATATTTCTAAGAATATATGGCTCATCTCCTGGTTCTTCTTGCATCAATACAATTTAATTTGAAAAAATGATTGATCTGTACGGGCAATTCTGGTAATTTAGTGAAACTCCTTTCCAAGTGCTTGTGAACCTTCACTCCGGTGTTCATCAAGTCATTGTGCTTCAAAAAACGATAGCTTTTCCATCTCTTTTGAACTTAAAGTACCTGAAAATGCATTGAAATAGATCAATGATACAAGAATGACACTTTAGAGTTGTTAAGGTATAAAAGTGCAATTCAAACCTAGATCAACCCTAAAATGCTAACAATTAAGTATTGTAAAGATGCATTTTATGACTCTCATCATAACCTCTAACTAGCTTATTGCTAGTCCCTAGCAATTCAAGTGAAAACAAGAGATGAATTCTACGGTAGGAATTAAAACAAAGTAAAGCAATGTTAGTGTTAAACCAAGAGTAATTCATTTTTGTCTCAAAAATCGCACATAACATATGGCACATAGAATCATTAAATTTCACCTAAGTCCAAAAGTAATCTAAACATTAATCTTAAAATTGTTATCGACTCTTAACATCCATCTTACCATAATCCATTAGTCCGAACACCCGAATGATTTTATGCACAACATTCATGAATACAAGTCTTGGCCTCTAAAAACATAACAAATTGTGTGACATCAATCACATAAACAAGCTCCATAGGCTTATTTTTCAAATCACTCTCCACTATTGTAGAAAAAACACACAACCTTGGATCAATAGGTCTTTTAATAAGCTTGTAATGTTAGGCTAAGGTAAAGGTTAAGAAAGAACGGAAAGGATTCACAAGTAAAAGAACTCAATTTCTTAGCTTTAAACACAACCACTTTAAGCCCTGGATAACCTTACTTCAATACCCAACTCTTTCAACCACTGTTCGAGCATTTCTCTCAATAGATCACCAGTTTTTTCTTTTCTTCTTTTTCTTTCTTTGCCATAATTCACTTCTTTTTTTGTTTTCTTTTCTATATTTCGCAAATACCCATTCACCTCCTTTTTCATTTTCTTTTTCTTTTCTTTTCCACAACTCCCAACTTATCTTCTTTAATATACTTGGGTTATGGTTTTTTTTATATTTCCATCCTTACTCATCTTAAATGCTTTTCAACAAATGTGTACAACTAAGTTCTTTTAAAAGAAGGGTAAGGATAAAATATTTTTAGGCTCATAAGGGTAAGTAAATGGGTTTTTGAAAGAAACAAGGCTCAAATTATTTTTCAAGAAAAAGGCTCAAACAGGTGACTAGTGATAGATATAGCAATGGTAAGTTTGAAAGGCTCAAACGGTTAAAAAATGGCCTATATCATATCCTAAGTAGTGTGCATTCTAGGAATTTGCCTCAAGTAATTATAAAATAAGTTCTAGAGCTTGTCGAGACCGCAAAATTATTCACAAAACAATCACACATAAAACTTCTCTAAATGATTTAGATTGATCATACAATCTTACCGCAAACTAGAGTCTCAAACCAAGTTAAGATTGATACTTAAATTATTCTCAAACCGAAGCAAGATTTAATTACTTCTAAATGCTATATGCTATCTCAATTAGGCTCATATCATTGACATGTGAATTAACTCTAAGACTAACACAAAGCATGCTAAAAATAAACAAAAAGGAAAAAGACACCAAGCAGTTCAAAGAAAAATATGAAAAACAGGAATATGTTTCCTCTTTTCCTCCACCCCCAACTTAAAATAAGTATTGTCCTCAATGTGAAAGCAAAAGTTAAGGAAACTCTTTTTGTAGCCAAAAGTGCACAAAAGCTGAAAATTATACACCACCATTTGAACTGCTTCGTACATTTATCCCTGAAAAAGAAATACGAATGTAAAACTGGAAAATAGAAAAATAATAATAATAAACAAGAAAAAAATATAAAAAATTATAAAAATAAAAGGATATGTTATGGATTGCCTCCCATGAGCACTAAGTGTTATGTTTTCAGCCAGATACTATACCGCCCTCACTGCTGGCCTCATTGTGGTGCTGAAGATGAGGCTCCATACTCAGTGGCTTCAGTGCTAGTCTTTTGGCAAGGAATACTTAAAGTCCACCACATGTGGCTCAAGTGTTTTTGGTGATGTCCATTTACTATCAGTAGAAAGGTATTTGATTCCCGCATCCATGTGACTTCTCTCAAGCAACTCCTCAAAGCATGGTTGCCAAGATTTCTTAATAAATTCCTGTGGCTTATCAAAAACATCAACAACATTAATGACATGGGGATAAACTGAAGAATCATTGAATTCAAAATTATTAGGAATGAATTTCTAAGAGTTAGAATTATCTTTAATGTGCCCATCCTCCAAATTAAGCTTATCAATCATGTAAGTGTCGAAACACTCATCCTCTTTGTGTGGCTGCCTTGAGACTTGGAAAACATTTACCTCTAGAGTCCTATTTCCAAATGATAATGTCATTAGGCCATTCCTAAAATTAATGAGGGCATTAGCGGTGGCAAGGAATGGTCTTCCAAGTATTAAAGGAATTTTGGACACTGTATTTACAATAGAAACAGTATCTAAAACCAAAACGTCAACAGGATAATAGAAATTATCAATTTGCAACAAAAAATTTTCTATAATACCTCTTAGTTTTCTTACCAATCTATCCGCTAATTGAAGTACCATGGAGGTTAGTTTAATCTCACCTAGACCGAGTTGCAAGTATATGGAGTATGGCATGAGGTTCACACTAGCTTCCAAATCCAGCAATGCTTGGCCACAAGATTTGTTTCCAATTTGGTAAGCCACCGTTGGACAGCCCGGATCTTTATATTTGGGCAGTGTCTTGCTGTCAATTATTGCACTTGCTTGCTCCGTTAAGAATGTCATCTTCTTCACATTGTCCTTCCTTTTGAGTGTGCATAGATCCTAGATGACTTTAGCATAGCCGGGGATCCATTTTATGACATGAAGAAAAGAAAGATTAATTTTAACATGCTGAAGTTGTTCAAGAATCTCACCTTTTAATGCTGAATTTATCTCCTTAGGTTTAAGGAGTGCTTGAGGGTAAGGCACCGGTGGAGAATAATCATCACGGGCCTCTTGTTCCTTGGGGGCTTTATCCTTGTTGCTCAAGTTTGATGGTAGAGTGGGTTTATCAATTTTCTTACCGCTGCGGGTGATTATGGCATTAACCTCTCTAACATTTTGATTTGCAGGTCCAGAGGTTTGTGCCATATGTTGTCCCCTTGGATTTGGTTGTGGTTGTGAAGGAAAGCGACCTTGTTTTTGAATCGTCAAGAAGCTAGTCAACTTGGTGAGTTGACTCTTTGATCGCTTGTTCATCTTTGATCGCTTGTTGCTCCTCTAAAAACCAGAAATGCTAGGGCCCCTGAACCGGTTGCTAATGTAGAGTCCTATGAGCCTTGTTTCATATGTAATGGGGTAGATCATTTACCTAAGGATTGTCCAGTTTATTTTGAGATGAAGGAAGAGTGTAATGCTATAGGTGTACCCTTAGAAAAACCACACTCACCCTACTCTAACACCTACAATCCCGGTTGGAAGAATTACCCTAATTTTAGTTGGAAATCCGATATGCAACCTCCTGCCCAAACTAGTAACCAATGGCAACCAAAAATAACCTCATTTAATGCACCTCAACAGTCTTTACCTTTGGAAGATATGTTTAAATCATTTATGCAGGTACATACCAAGAGTGTGGAAGAGCATGGCAAAATAAATCAATGGTTGTTAGAGGAGCAACAAGCGATCAAAGAGGAATAAAAGGTAATAAAGAGTTAACTCACCAAGTTGACTAGCTTCTTAACGATTCAAGAGCAAGGTCGTTTTCCTTCACAGCCACAACCTAATCTAAGGGGAAAACATATGGCACAAACCTCCGAACCTGAAAATCAAAATGTTAGAGAGGTTAATGGGCCCACTCTACCATCAAACTTGAGCAACAAGGATAAAGCCCCCAAGGAACAAGAGGCCCATGATAATTATTCTCCATCGGTGCTTTACCCTCAAGCACTTCTCAAACCTAAGGAGATAAATACAACATTAAAAGGTGAGATTCTTGAACAACTTCAGCATGTTAAAATTAACCTCCCTCTTCTTCATGTTATAAAACAGATCCCCAACTATGCGAAAATCATCAAGGATCTATGCAAACTCAAGAAGAGGCACAATGTGAAGAAGACGACATTCTTAATGGAGCAAGCGAGTTCAGTTATTGATAGCAAAACACCACCCAAATATAAAGATCCAGGCTATCCAACGGTGGCTTGCCAAATTGGAAATAAATCTTGTGGCCAAGCATTGCTAGATTTGGGAGCTAGTGTGAACCTCATGCCATACTCCATATACTTGTAGCTCAGTTTAGGTGAGATTAAACCAACCTCCGTGGTACTTCAATTAGCGGATAGATCGGTAAGAAAACCAAGAGGTATTGTAGAAGATGTTTTGTTGCAAATTGATAATTTCTACTATCCTGTTGATTTTTTGGTTTTAGATACTGTTTCTACTGTAAACACGGAGTCAAAAATTCCTTTGATACTTGGAAGACCATTCCTTGCCGCCACCAATGCCCTCATTAATTGTAAGAATGGCCTAATGACATTATCATTTGGAAATAGGACTCTAGAGGTAAATATTTTTCGAGTCTCATGGCAACCACATGAAGAGGATGAGTGCATCAAAGATAATTCTAACTCTTCGAAATTCATTCCTAATAATTTTGAATAATAATTCTTCAGTTTATCCCTATGCCGTTAATGTTGTTGATGTTTCTGATAAGCAATAGGAATTTATTAAGAAATCTTGGCAACCATGCTTTGAGGAGTTGCTTGAGAGAAGTCACATGGATGAGGGAATCAAATACCCTACTACTGATAGTAAATGGGCATCACCAAAAACACTTAAGCCATATGTGGTGGACTTTAAATATTCCCTGCCAAAGGACTAGCACTGAAGCCACTGAGAATTGAGCCTCATCTTCAGCACCACAATGAGGCCAGTAGTGAAGGTGGTGCAGTGTTTGGCTGAAGACATAAAACTTAGCGCTCATGGGAGGCAACCCACAACATATCCTTTTATTTTTTATTTTTTATATTTATTTTTCTTGTTTATTATTATTATTTTGCTATTTTCCAATTTTACTTTCGTATTTCTTTTTCAGAGACAAATATACGAAGCAGTTCAAATGGTGGTGCATAATTTTCAGCTTCTATGCACTTTTGGCTACAAAGGGAGTTTCCTTAACTTTTGCTTTCACATTGAGGACAATGCTTATTTTAAGTTGGGGGTGGAGGAAAAGAGGAAACATATTTCTGTTTTTCATATTTTTCTTTGAATTGTTTGGTGTCTTTTTCCTTTTTGTTTGTTTTTAGTATTGTTTGTGTTAACCTTAGAGTTAATTCACATGTCAATGATATGAGCCTAATTGAGATAGCATATAGTGTTTAGAAGTAGTTAAATCTTGCTTCGGTTTGAGAATAATTTAATTATCAATCTTAACTTGGTTTGAGACTCTAGTTTGCGGTAAGATTGTATGATTAATCTAAAACATTTAGAGAAGTTTTATGTGTGATTGCCTTGTGAAAACTTTTTCGGTCTCAACAAGGTCTAAAACTTATTCAATAATCACTTGAGGTGAATTCCTAGAATGCACACTACTTAGGATACGATATAGGCCATTTTTAGACCGTTTGAGCCTTTCAGACCTACCATTGCTATATCTATCACTAGTCACCTGTTTGAGCCTTTTTCTTGAAAAAGAATTTGAGCCTTGTTTCTTTCAAAAACCCATTCACTTACCCTTATGAGCCTAAAAATATTTTATCCTTACCCTTCTTTTAAAAGAACTTAGTTATACACATTTGTTGCGAAGCACTTGAGAGGAGTAAGGATGGAAATATGAAAAAAATATTACTACCATAACCCAAGAACATTAAAGGAGATAAGTTGGGGTTGTGGAAAAGAAAAGAAAAAAAAATGGAAAAGGAAGTGAATGGTCTTATGCCAAAGAGAAGAAAAGAAAAGAAAAGTGGTGACTTATTGAGAGATATGGTCTTATAAAAAAATGGTTGAAAGAGTTGGGTGTTGAAGGTTATACAGTGCTTAAAGTGGTTATGGTTAAAACTAAAAGATTGAGTTCTTTTACTTGTGAATCCTTCCCGTTCTTTCTTAACCTTTACCTTAGCCTAACATTACAAGCTTATTAAAGACCTGTTGATCCAATGTAGTGTTATTTTTCTACAATAGTGGAGAGTGATTTGAAAAATAAGCCTATGGAGCTTGTTTATGTGATTGATATCACACAATTTGTTATGTTTTTAGAGGCCAAGACTTGTATTCATGAATGATTGTGCATAAAATCATCCGGGTGTTCGAATTAATGGATTATGGTAAGATGGATGTTAAGAGTCGATAACAATTTTAAGATTGATGTTTAGATTACTTTTGGACTTGGGTGAAATTTAATGATTCTATGTGCTGTGTGCTATGTGCGATTTTTGAGACAAAAGTGAATTGATCTTGGTTTAACACTAACATTGCTTTACTTTGTTTTGATTCTCACCGTAGAATTCAACTACTTTTTTTCGCTTGAATTGCTAGGGACTAGCAATAAGCTAGTTGGGGGTTATGATGAGAGCTCTAAAATGCATCTCAACAGTGCTTAGTTGTTAGCATTTTAGGGTTGATCTCGGTGTTAATAATCTCTAAAGTGATATTCTTGATCATTGACTTATTTCAGTGCATTTTTAGGTACTTTAAGTTCAAAAGAGATGGAAAATCTATCATTGCTTGAAGCACAATGACTCGATGAACACTGGAGTGAATGTTCACAAGCACTTGGAAAGGAGTTGAGTAAATTTCCAGAATTGCCCGTACAGCTCAATCATTTTTGCAAATTAAACTGTATTAATACAAGAAGAACCAGGAGATGAGCCATATATGCTTAGAAAGATCCGGAAGTCTATTTTCTGAAGAATTTAACAACTCATAAAAATGATTCTTCTAGAGAAAGTTATGGCAGTTTTAGTAGACAAAGGTCAGGCCTCCAGAACAGCACCAGTCTGTGCTGCGGAATCCCTCAACCTGTACCGCAGCACCTAGGAGCCTCCACTCTTGCTGCACCAGCCTGTGCTGTGACATCCCTCAGCCCGTGCTGCAGCACCCAGGAGCCACCCAACCAAGCTGAAGGCAGTGCCGCAGTGCCCATAGAGGAGTGCCGCAGCGCGCATACGAAATTCCTTCTTCGAGTTCTGACCTAATTAGGATTTTAATGACTTTTTTAAACCCTAAAACACCCTTGGACTTTGTGATTATAAATAGAACACTTAGGGTTTGAGAAGAGACATTCTTTACACAATCTTGGAGGGCTGGAAATCAAGGGGAGAGCTCCATCAAAGTCATCAAACATGAGCCCCATGGCTAACTAATCTCCAAGCAAGGTGAAGGGATGAATCCCTAGGTGTAGTTGTTCTTATCTTCCATTATTGATTCAATTGTAATTTGGATTTAGTATCAAACATTGTTTATGAGTATTCTTTGATAAACAAAAAGAATTTAGGTTCATGTGACAGCTGCGCTTTATGTTCTTCTTATTCTAGATTTTCTTAATCCGGTGATTGCATGCTTCTTCTCCATATAAGTCTAGTCATGGTCTTCTTATGTCAAGTTGCTTGGATGTGATTGACTCTGGTATATTTATCTTTTAGGCTTGTCCATTACTACAATATTGTCATTGAGATATATTGTCGCTTCTTATTAAATCTATAGGATAGGTCATGTGTGCTTGAATTGAAATCAAAGAGTACTTCATAACAATTACATTTGGGTTCACATGTGCTTTAATTGAATATACACCGATTGCTTGTTTGGGATGTGAAACTTGCAATCGAGATAAAAACAACTGAATCGAGATTGGAATAAGGCAACGAACCTAAGGAGGATTCCTGGAACCTTGTTATTTCCTTATTATATTCTTCATTACAAATACACAATTTTCTCATAATACTTTACTATCAAAACTCAGATTTATTTATTTGGATTTTATTGTTTCGTATTAAAGTTTACACTTTTCCTTATATTTAACTTGTTTCCCTGTGGAATCGACACCCCAAAGCTGTGCTACAACTACCGCGTTACTCTTTGGGCGTAATCAAATTTGATTACGCCCAAAGTGTAATGCGGTAGTTGTAGCACAGCTTTGGGGTGTCGATTCCATGAGGAAAAAAGTTAACTACAAGAGAAGATGTAAACCTAAACACGAATGATAAGATCAAGTGAGAGAATCTGAATTTTTGATAGTACAGTAATATAAAAAAATGTGTAAATAGATTGAAATTATGATGGAGACGACAAGGTTCCGGGAATCCTCCCTAGATTTGTTACCTTATTCCGATCTCAATTCAGTTGTCTTTATCTCGATTGCAAGTTTCACATCCCAAACAAACAATCGGAAAATATTCAATCACAACACATATATAAACCCTGATGTAATTGCTTATGAAGTACTCTTTAATTTTGATTCAAGCACATACGACCTATCCTATAGGTTTATCAAGAAACGACAATATATCTCTATGACAGTATCGCAGTAATGGACAAACCTAAAAGATAAATCTACCGGACTTAATCACATCCAAACAACTTGACATAAGAAGAGCTTGACTAAACTTATATGGAGAGGAAGCATGCAATCACCGGGTTAAAAAAATCTAAAATGAGAAGAACATACAGTGCAACTGTCACATGAACCTTAATTCTTCTTGTTTAAGCAAAGAATAAATCATAAACAATGTTTAGCAATAAATCCAAATTACAACTGAATTAAGAAAGGAAAATAAGGACAACTACACCTAAGGATTCATCCCTTCGCCTTGCTTGAAGATTAGTTGGCCAACTCTTAATTATTGGCGCTTTCAAAAGGGCCAACATGTGTAGGATGGCATTATAATTTAATGTCGCCGACATGTGTAGGATGGAATAATAATTTAATGCCATTTGGTTAGAGCGCCACAAGATTTTTTTTTTCATATAGTTGCGCTTGTAAGCACAGTAATAGGTAAAAAAAAACTCACTTTTTTGTTTTATAAAATGGGGGAATCACCAAAAATAGACACAGAAGTTCGATAAAACTTTAGTGGAAAAAGCAATAAACCTTATTATCCACTCCTCTCCTTCGCGAATCTCTATCTCTTTTTCTTTTTCTTCTTAGTCTCTCATTCTTTCTTTCTCTCCTTCGAATATTTTTGGTTAAAATATTTTGGATTTTTGGTTGAGATTTCCCTCAATTTTTGAGATCCCCCTCTTTTTTGGGGTTTTGCTTTGAATTTTGTGGGAATTTCTCTCTTTTTAGCGATTTCTTAGTTTTTTTATCTCTCTCTGTCTCTCTGCAACCTCATCGCTTCGCGACCTCCCCACTGCTTTGTCTACCTCCACTGCCAGCAACCATACAGCTAGCATTGACAAAAACAGTTTTCGTTCGTGAGTGAAATCTCCTGTTTTCTTTTGTTTCTTCTCGTTTACCTTTTCTTTTTGGGGATTTTAGGTTTTATTCTTGTACTGCTGTGACTATTACTACTATACTAGTTATTTTAATGTGCTTTTATCGTTTCAATATTTTATAATTTTTATTTTCTACGTACATTATGTGTATACGTCATAAAAATTTTCCTTTTCTTGGGTATAGTTTAATTAGGTAGAAGGATTGTCGTTTAATAAGTACTATTGGTTGATGACTCACAAACTATTCACTCAATTGGGAGTGAAATCAGCAACCGAGTATTTGATTCTTGCTCTTAGTAATTTGCTCAATGTATGTTTCTCTCTTTCTCTTCTTTTTTGTTGTATTATGTTTGGTTTATACGGAAATCAAGAAAATGCTCAAATATATATAGGAACTAGAATTTTTAATCAAATGGAATCTTAGCTTTTAGGCAGTTTGGTATTGAAATGCACTTTACTTGCTAGATTCTTGATGAATGTTGGATCAACAAAAATTGAAAGTAAAGATCCAATTAATGCCATAAATAGACCTTTCAAATTCATCTATTTCAATTAGCATATATGGTTTGGCTACTCTAGCCATATAGTTTTTCCAAATATATTTTCTTCCACGAAAGAGCCATCAAAATTTTCGTTGGTACTTTTACCATGTAACCTTTTATATTTTTTTCTTTCTCTCACTTAGATTAGAAACAATTCAAAATTTTGCTAGTTATCTTAAGAAATACAAAGAGTATATTAGTAAAGTTTATTGCTTTATCAATGTTTATGTTTCCTCTAGGGCAGCTTGTTTTCTGTTGGTTCCTGTACACTATGGTAGCGATGTGTGGTTTTCTGATGTTTGGTGACTCAGTTGAATCTCAATTCAGTTTAAACATGCCTAAAATATTTGTGGCTTTTAAAATCGTAGTCTGGACAACGGTATGATAATAACTCAATTCTATTTTGTGATTACCTTTATGAATCTTACCAAAACATGGTTTGCTCAAAGATTTGAGATAGATTTGCATTAATTGTAACATAATAATTTTTTTTCTTCATAATTTAGGTTGTGACCCCAATGTTAAAGTATGCCTTGACATTTATGCCCTTGTATTGAATTTAGATGAACTCATGCCTTTAGCCTAGCTTAGATACTATGGTGTATCAATACTAATCATAACAATTTTAGTGATTTCAACTTTGGTTGTGACATTGACAGTTCCATTATTTGGCAAGAACATATTATACTTAATATTTATTTAATTGGTTGTGTAAATATGGGTTACAAGCTCTAAGACTGATTACTATATAGATTTTCCTTTCTTGTCTACAAAAATAAGAAAGTCACTACAAGATAGTAGCCTTGCTTGCTAAGCTTCTCTTTTCTCGATTAAACTGCAGCTATTATGATGGCATTAATTGAATCTTTCATTGAAATACTTGTTGTAAGTTCTCTTTTCATAAACATACTTGAGTTATACGATTCAGAAGCACAACACTGAATGAACAAACTGATAATAAAGTTTTTTATATTCATATGATTGAATATTGATTTATGCCCAAAATAGTAATGCAGTTGTTGTAGGATGGCTCTGGGGTGTCGATTCTACAGGGAAACAAGTTAACTATAAAGAAAAATGTAAACCTTAATATGAGACGATATAATAAGTAAAGAATCTGAAATTGATGATGAAGTAATTGTGTAGGTTGTAAAATATGATAGAGGGACAACAAGGATCCGAGAATCCTCCCTAGGTTCGTTGCCCTAATCCTAACTTGATTCAGTTGTTTTTATCTTGATTGCACGTTTCACATCCCAAACATGCAATCGACAAATATTCAATGAGAACCTGTATAAACCCTAATATGATTGTAATGAAATACTTCTTATTTCCGATTCATGCACATATGATCTATCCTATAGGTTTATCAAGAAACGACAATATATCTTTGTCGACAATATTGCAGTAATGGACAAACCTAAAGGCTAGATTTACCAGACTCAATTATACCCAATAATATTGATATAAGAGAAGCATGACTAAAGTTATATCAAGGAAAAAGATACAATCACCGGAATACATAAAATCTTATAATTAGATAAAGAAGTAAATCATGACAATGTTTGACAATAAATTCTTATTACAATTGAACCAAATAAGGGTAGATAGGGACAGCTACACCTAGGGATTCATCCTTTCGCCTTGCTAGGAAGTTAGTTAGCCATGGTGTTCATGGCTAAACTCTTTTGTGGATGAGTTGCTGCTTTAAGTTTTCTTCCATTTCTTTCTCAGCCAAGATCCCCCTCTCTTAAACCCCAAGTATCCTATTTATAGTACAAGAGTCCAAGGGTGTTTTTGGGTTTATTCTAATGTTAAAAAAAACCTAATTGAAGTCTGACTCAGAGATGTAAATCCGTGTGTGCGCTGCAGTGTTGCTGGGGAGCACCGCGATGCTTGGTATATTCTGGATTAGGCGAGCTTCTGCTAAGGAGCACCGCAGTGCTGGCTGGTTGATCACACTAGGAGAGTTTCTGGGCACCGCGGTGCCTCTGAGGAGCACCGCAGTGCTGGCCTTTTTGCTGATTTTCTTCATGCTTTGCCTCTCCGCAGCCACCCTATGCTTTGTCGTGCATGGAACCTTGGTGTGTTTAAACAACAATTGCTTCTTCTCCTTTTTGGACTCAAAATACCTGAAATTGTACTGGAATAAGTTAGTGATCCAATAATATTCCTTAAGAGTTATCAACACATAAGAGTGCAATATAGACCGAAAAGAATCATAAAATGCTAACAATTAAACATCGTTGAGGTGCATTTTATGGCTCTTATCACAACCCTCAACTACCTTATTGCTAGTCTCTAGCAATTCAAGCGGAAACAAGAGATGAATTCCATGGTGGGAGTCAAAAACAAGGTAAAGCGCTACTAGTGTTAACCAAAAGTAATTCACTTTTGTCTCAAACATTGCACACAACATACAACACATAGAATCATTAAATTTCACCCAAGTCCAAAAGTAATCCAAACATCAATCTTAAAATCGTTATTGACTCCTAACATCCATCTTACCACAAACCATTAATCCGATCACCCAGATGATTTTATGCACAACATTCATGAATACAAGTCTTGGCCTCTAAAATATATTAAATGCGTGACATCAATCACAAAAACAAGTTCTATAGGCTTATTTTTCAAATCACTCTCCATTATTGTAGAAAAAACACACTATATTGGATCAAAAGGTCTTTAATAAGCTTGTAACGTTAGGCTAAGGTAAAGGCTAAAGGAAGAACGGGAAGGATTCACAAGTAAAAGAACTCAATCTCTTAGCTTTAAACATAATCACTTTAAGCACTTGATAACTTTCACTTCAACACCCAACTCTTCCAATCATTTTTCGAGCATTTCTTCCAACAAATCACCATTTTTTTTCTTTTCTTTCTTTCTTCTTTCTTCGTCATAATTCATTTTTTTATTTATTTATTTTGGTACATAACCATTCACCTTTTTTTTCATTATTTTTTCTTTTCTTTTCCACAACCCCCAACTTATCTCCTTTAATATACTTAGGTTGTGGAAGTGATATATTTGTTTCCATATTTCCACCCTTACTCCTTTTAAGTGCTTCTCACAACATGTGTATAACTAAGTTCTTTCAAAGGAAAGGTAAGGATAAAATATTTTTAGGCTCATAAAGGTAAGTATATGGTTTATCGAAAGAAACAAAGCTCAATTTTTCAAAAACAAGGCTCAAATAGGTGACTAGTGATGAATATAGCAATGGTAGGTTTGAAAGGCTCAAAAGGTTCAAAAATGGCCTATATCATATCCTAAGCAATGTGAATTCTAGGAATTCTCCTCAAATGATTATCAAATAAGTTGTAGAGCTTGTCGAGACCGCAAAAGTATTCACAAAACAATCACACATAAAACTTCTCTAAATGTTTTAGACTACTTATACATTCTTACCGTAAACTAGAGTCTCAAACCAAGTGAAGATTGATACTTAAATTAATTTCAAACCAAAGCAAGATTTAACTTCTTCTAAATGCTATATGTTATCTCAATTTAGGCTCATATCATTAACATGTGAATTAGCTCTAAGGCTAACATAAAGCATGCTAAAAACAGAAGGTAAGGGAAAGGTAACACCAAACAATTTAAAGAGATACGTTTCCTCCACCTCCAACTTAAAATTTGCATTGTCCTCAATGTTTAAAGAGAAAGTAAAGAAAAACTCCCTTTAGTGCACAAATGCTAGACAATATGTACTCCCAGGTGAAGTGCTTGCCATTCTTCTTGTTGAAATTCCAATCTACAACATAGAACAAGACAACAAAAAGAAAACAACTTTGGTGTACCCTGAAGATTCTCACTATATGTTAGGTTAGTACAGAAAATAAAAGAAAAATATAAAGGAGGAAAGTAAAAATAACTGAAATGAAAACACACTAAACAAAAAAAATAAACAAACAAAATAAACAGCAAAATAAAGGACCTAAAACTAATCCTCTAAATTCTCGTCATCCTCTTCATCCTCTTCATTCTCTTCACTCTCTTCACTCTCTTCACCTTCGTCGAGAGTGGGATCAAAAAATGAACCCGGATAGGGTGGCATAGTAAGGAAGTGATCCATATTACAACCAACAGCGGAGGCAAGGTGGTGGCACATCTGACTAAAAGAAGAGTAGACCCCGGCTTGATAATCGGCCTGTTGAGCCAAGAATCTGTCTTACCGAGCCAATATTTTGTCTTGACAATCTATCCTATCAAGCAACAATTTTTTATGTTCGTCAAAACAACTCTCTAGACGCTCAAGGCGCTTGACAATAGTGAAAGGCCTAGAGGAAGAATGATGGTCAGCAGGGGCTGCTCCCTCTTCCGGAATTAGCAGTCGTGAAGCTTTAATCTGGGCTAACAAGCTGTCATCAATGGGTCTTTTGGGTTCCTGGACCTCTTCATCAAGGCTGTATTGGACTCCGGCTCGGATGCACAATTGGGTTATTAAAGAAGGAAAATATAATCCGAGCTTTTGTCTAATAGTATGTTTGATTGAATCATGTATGACTTGGCCGACGTCGATAGTCATTCCCATTAAAATTGCATAGACTAACACAACTCGCTCAATAGTTAAGGCACTGTAATGTAAAGCAGGATCATACTCTAACATATAAAATATTGCCAAGCCCTAGCAGTGGCATTGAAAGAAGTACCGGGCAAAGTGACAGGGAGATCACCCATCATTTTCCATGTAGTGCCCGAAATACAAAGAGTAGTGCAGATCTCTTCATAATTGATGGTAGAAACATATAAACTATACTCACTATGCTTAATTTCAGGTAATCCATAGAAGTTATTAATGGATGCTGCTAAAAGAGACTATTTGTCATCTCACTCTCACTTCACCATTCCTATGCTCGGTCGCATTTGCATAAAATTCTCTAACCAAATTCGAGATGGAGTGAGAGGGTTCTCTTGTAAATGTGGCCCAATTCCTATCTAGAATCATTTTAAATAAGGTGGGATCTCCCCTCTCGGTGATGTTGAATCCTCTTTCGGGAATGGGTTTTCGACTTTGCAACAAACTAATATATCTCTCACTTGCTTCAAAATTCACAAATTTTGTCTCATCATACTCTTGTTGTGGTCTCCCCCTAGGTCTCTTGGTATTAGGTGCCATGGAAATCAAATTTTTAGAACAATAGACTTAAGGCAAAATATAACAACTAAATAGCACAAATGCACAATAAAATGGAAGAAAGTGGTATTACTTGATGTCCATGGTGGAGAGAAGAAAGACTATCTACCTCTTGAAGTGTTCTTGATGAACCCAATGGTCTTCTTATAACCAAGCTTTAGAGAGAGAGTACTAGCAAAATTAGCAACAAAAGTGAACAATTTAGTAAGAATTGATGTATAAACAAGAAAGTTTTGAGTGCAGGTGATTGACTAAGTAATGATGTGTTTCCAAGTGGAGAGAGGAGGTAGTGTACTACAGGTTTTTTGAAAGAAGGAGTGAGGAAGAAGGTTGTAAAATGGCTTTTATAGTGCAGAATTAGGGTTAGGTAAGTGCTGGGCTTGAGCTAGCGCCGTGCAGTGTGTTGCGGTGCTAGGCTTGGCGTGCTGTGTGCTGCACTGTGCGCCGTAGTGCTAGGCCTGGTGTTGGTAGGCTCGGTTCTGGGCATCATGGTGTTGGGCCTGGCGCTGCTGATCCTGGTACTGGGCACCCTCAGCAGCACCGCGGTGCACACTGGTGCCTAAAAATTCTAGTCTTGGTTGCCAACAGAAAAATAAAATAAAGTTAAAAAATAAATCTGAAAAATTAAACTAAAAGAAGAAACAAATAATTGAGATTGAATAAAGTGTAATTAAAAACAAAATAAACAAATCAAAAGAAAAATAAATGAAAACGTACCTGTGTGGTAAAGTTAAGGGAAATAGACCGGATCCATAAGTGGAATGTCTTCCACCTCCGGATCTGGCCTATTGATGAAAATCTTAAGGCGCTGACTATTCACTTTAAAAATTGGCCGTCCTTAGTGTCTTCAATTTCCACCGCTCCATTTTCAAAAACATGTTTTACTATGAAAGGACCGGTCCATCTTGACTGAAGTTTTCCTGGATGCTTATGGAGTCTAGAATCGTATAAGAACACCCGATCATTGGGTCTAAATGTTTTCCTCATAATGTTTTTATCATGGAATGCTTTCATCTTGGTCTTATAGATTTTAGTGGTCTCATAAGCATCGTTTCTTAATTCCTCTAACTCGGTCAGTTGATACTTCCTAAGCTTACCCGCCTCTCCTATGTCAAAATTAAAAGACTTGATGGCCCAATAAGCTGTGTGCACGAGCTCCACGGGTAAGTGGCAAGGCTTTCCAAAAACAAGCCTATAAGGTGACATGCCTAAGGGTGTTTTAAAAGCAGTACAGTAAGCCCAAAGTGCATCAATAAGTCTCACAGACCAATCCTTGCGATCCGGGTTAACCATTTTTTCTAATATTTGTTTAATTTCTCTATTAGCGAGCTCTACTTGTCCACTAGTCTGAGGATGATAAGTAGTAGAAATCTTATGTAACACCCCATATTTTCGCATTAAAGCTTCAAAAGAACGGTTGCAAAAATGTGTACCTCGATCACTAATTATAGCACGTGGTGTACCAAATCGAGATAACACATTTTCTTTAAGAAATTTGATTACCATTCTATTATCATTACTTCTGCAAGCTGCTGCCTCTACCTACTTAGATACATAATCTATTGCCACAATGATATATTGGTATCCAAAGGAAGGAGGAAAGGGTCCCATAAAATCGATGCCCCAACAATCAAAGATTTCAATTACTAAAATAGGGTTTAAGGGCATCATATTTCGATGGGACACAGCTCCTAACTTTTGACGCCTTTCACATGAGCGATAATAGGTGTTTGTATCTTTAAACAAGGAAGGCCAATAAAATCCATACTGCAAAATTTTTGCCGCGATTTTTTTCATTGAAAAGTGGCCTCCACAAGCTTGGGAGTGACAAAATTCTAAGACACTTGTAATCTCTTCATTAGGGATGCAACGCCTTAGAATTTGGTCAGGGCAATATTTGAAAAGATAGGGGTCATCCCAATAGAAATTATGTACCTCGTATAGGAATTTACTCTTGTCTTGAGCGCTCCAATCCATTGGTATCTCACCTGTAGCCAAATAATTTACGATGTGAGCAAACCATGGTAGAGAAGAAATGGATAGTAGTTGCTCATTGGGAAAATCATCCTTGATTGGCATTTCATCACAAGTGTCCTCGAAAGTAAGTCTTGAAAGATGATCAACCACTACATTCTTCACCCCTTTTTTGTCTTTAATGGTGATGTAAAATTCTTGTAGGAGGAGGATCCATCGTATTAGTCGTGCTTTAGCATCCTTCTTTGTAAGAAGGTACTTGAGGGTTGTATGATCTGTAAAAATAAGAATAGAGGAACCAATTAAATAAGCATGAAATTTGTCTAAAACAAATACTACAGCTAGTAATTCTTTTTCAGTTGTGGAGTAATTCATTTGAACATTATTTAAAGTTTTACTAGCATAGTAAATGACAAATGGTTTTCCCTCTCTTCGTTGTCCAAGTACAGCACCTACAGCGTAGTCACTAGCTTCACACATGATTTCAAAAGGCAAAGTCCAATCCGGTGGCTGCATTATAGGTGCAGAAGTAAGCTTGCTGATCAGCATTTGGAATGCTTCTTGACAAGCTCCTGTCCATTCAAGGGGAGTGTCTTTAACTAGGAGGGCGCATAGTGGTCTAGATATGTTTGAAAAATTTTGTATGAACCTCTTATAAAAACTAGCATGACCAAGGAAAGACCTCACATCCTTTATTGTCTTAGGTGTAGGCAATTTAGAGATTAATTCAATCTTAGATTGATCAACCTCTATTCCTTTAGAAGAGACAATATGTCCTAAGGCAATGCCGGATGGTACCATGAAATGGGATTTTTCCCAATTTAAAACCAATTCTTTTTCCTCACGGCGAATTAATACTCTTTCTAAATTCATTAAACATGCTTCAAATGAAGATCCAAAAACAGTTAGGTCATCCATAAAAACCTCCATACAACTTTCAACCATGTCACTAAAAATACTCATCATACAGCATTGAAAAGTAGCAGGGGCATTATATAATCCAAATGGCATTCTGCGAAAAGCATAGGTGCCAAAAGGACAAGTAAAAGTGGTATTTTCTTGGTCTTCTAATGCAATTTCTATTTTATAATAACCAAAATAACCATCTAGAAAATAGTAAAAGGGATGACTAGCTACATGCTCAAGAATTTGATCAATAAAAAGGAGTGCGAAGTGGTCTTTTCGGGTGGCAGCATTTAATTTTCTGTAATTGATGCACATACGCCACCCGGTCACAAGTTTGGTAGGGACTAGCTCTCCTAGGTCATTCTTTACTACCGTGACTCTGGACTTTTTAGGGACGACTTGTGTAGGACTTACCCATTTACTATCAGCTATAGGATATATAATACCCGCATCTAACAGTTTCAGCACTTCATTTTTCACTACTTCTTTCATAGTGGGGTTAAGCCTACGTTAAGGGTCTCTACGAGGACTAGCTCCTTCATCCAAAATTATTTTATGGGAGCAGATTAGGGGACTAATTCCCTTTAAATCAGCCATGCTCCAACCTAGGGCTGATTTGTGTGCATTCAAAGTTTGAAGTAGTTTCTCACCTTGGGTCTCAGATAATTCAGAAGAAATAATAACAGGAAAGGTATCACTTAGACCGAGAAAAGCATGCTTTAAGCCTTTAGGTAGCGGCTTTAGTTCGACTTTAGGTGCTTCCACACTTGAGGGGACTTGTGTCTTGCTTCTTTCGGGCAGCTCCTCAAACCTTGGTTGCCATACCCGATTGCTATAATCCTGAGATTTGTCAAAAGCAGCACAAATATTAATCATATCAGTTTTATCATCAAATAAATCTATCTTAGAATTAACAAGAAAATTTTTAAGAGGATCATAATCATGAGCTAAGGAAACTCCCTCATTTATGAGTGACTCAATCATGTAAAGCTGGTGGTGTTCGTCCTCATCTTCGGGTTGCTTTGCAACATTGAAAATATATACTTCAAGTGTTATGTTGCCAAAGGACAGTTTCATGAGTCCATTCCTATAATTTATTAGAGCATTCGTAGTAGCAAAGAAAGGTCTACCCAAAATCAAAGGGATTTTAGAGTTAGTGTCAACAGCAGAAGTAGTATCAAGAATTAAGAAATCAACAGGATAGTAAAATTTATCAATTTGAATCAAGACATCCTCTACCACACCCCGGGGTACTTTGACTGAAAGGTCAGCCAATTGCAATAACACGCCGGTTGGTTTGATTTCTCCTAACCCCAGCTGTAAGTAAATGGAGAATGGCATCAGGTTTACACTAGCTCCTAAATCTAGCAAGGCTTGTCCAATCTCATGATTTCCAATGCTACAAGTAATGGTAGGACAGCCCGGATCTTTGTATTTTGGGGGAATTCTTTGCTCAATTAACGCACTAACTTGCTCAGTTAGGAATGTCGTTCTCTTGACGTGCTATTTTCTCTTAATGGTGCATAAATCCTTGAGAACTTTTGCATAGGTAGGGACTTGTTTAATCATATGTAAAAGAGGAAGATTAAGTTTCACTTGCCTTAAGTTCTCAAGGATTTCATTATTTATTTCCATATTTTTTTTTGGATTTTAAGGCTTAGGGGAATGGTTCCTTAACAGGATTTTTGGTCACTTCAGGGTCTTTAAGTAACTTGGCTAGACTATTAGTTTGACCCTTTTCCACATCCTCGAATTTATTCATTGGTGGGATGTGCAATGACTTACCACTTCGAGTCATAATGGCATTTACATCTTTCAAATTTTCTTGTGCCATATGTTGACCGTGAGGTACGGACTGAGGTTAGGAAGGAAACTTACCTCGCTTAGTCACACTTAAGGAGCCCATTAATTTAGACTCTTGGTTCCTTATTTCTTTGTTCTCCTCAACCACTTATGTAATTAATGCCTCACATCTCTGGTTTGTTTTACCTTGTGCTTCTATGAAAGCATGTAAGGTGTCTTCTAGAGAGTTCCTAGAGGATGAGGGTGCATAATAAGGTGCTGGATATTTTATAGCGGGCTGTGTATACTACTGGTTTTCAGATTTCCAGTTGAAGTTGGGGTTATTTCACCACTCCGGATTGTAAGTGTTAGAGAAGGGTGCTTGAGGCTTCTTGTACACGCCTAAGGCATTACATTGTTCCTCGTACAGCCCTCTCATGTCAACAAATGTGGGGCAATCTTGAGCAGGATGATCAATCCCACCACACACAAAACATGGTTCTAAATGTTCGGCTTGATTAACCATGTGTGTTGGTTTTTTCGTTTTCAGTGCCTCTAACTCCCTAGTAAGCATCTCGACCTTGGCCTTAAGATTATCCTCTTCCCTAAGATGGTAGATTCCTCCACCACTAAGGTTTCCTATAGGTCGTGACCTATTTGTGCTTTCAGTAGCACTAGGTCCAGTCCATGTGTGAGCTTTTTCGGCAAGCTCATTGAGGTGCTCAAAAGCCTTATCGAGGTCTTTTTGTAGAAATTCACCATTGCACATCATCTCGATAAATTAGCGCTCTCTATAGGTAAAACCCTCATAGAAATAGCTCACTAAGCGCCAATTTTCATATCCATGATGTGGACACATACTTAATAGCTCTTTAAATTTCTCCCAAGACTGATACAAAGTCTCATTTTCCTTTTGTGCAAAGGTTGAGATTTGTCTTTTCAATGCATTAGTTTTATGTTGAGGGAAGTATTTGTTGAAAAAGACTTGGGTCATATCATTCCATGACCCAATAGATCGTGGTCTCAACGAGTATAACCAACTCTTAGCTTTATCCTTCAAGGAGAAAAGAAAAAACTTGAGTCTCACGATATCATTGGTTGCATCTTGACTATGGAAAGTCGCAACTACTTCCTCAAATTCTCTAATGTGCACATATGGGTTTTCGTTTTCCAGGCCATGAAAAGTGGAGAGTAATTGTATCATCCCCGGTTTAAAGTCTTGATGGCGGGTGTTGGCTGGAAACATAATACACGATGGTGTGGCTATCCGGCTAGGATGTAGGTAGTCTTTAAGTGTCCTAGCAACATTTTCATTAGGGTTTTCAGCCATGTTAACAAAGTTTTCTAAATTTTCTGTGGGGTGAACACTAGAGTTTGATCTAGGCAAAGTTTAACTAACGGACGTGGAAGGGAAGAGTATTTCTATTCCGGGTCCCTTAATGAATCTCCCTCGTGAATCTCTCTATCTAAGCATACACTAATTGATTTTAAAAAAAATAGACAGAACAAAATAAAGGAGAAAATCATAATATAAAGGAAAGATAGTACCGTCTTGTCTTAGTGTTGACAACTTCCTTATACTTAAGCACATCTCCCCGGCAAAGGTGCCAAAATTTGATTACACCCAAAACAGTAATGCGGTTGTTGTAGCACGACTTTGGGGTGTCGATTCCATAGGGAAACAAGTTAACTATAAAGAAAGATGTAAACCTTAATATGAGACGATATAATAAGTAAAGAATCTAAAATTGATGATGAACTAATTGTGTAGGTTGTAAAATATGATAGAGGGACAACAAGGATCCGAGAATCCTCCCTAGGTTCCTTGCCCTAATCCTAACTTGATTCAGTTGTTTTTATCTCGATTGCACGTTTCACATCCCAAACATGCAATCGGCAAATATTCAATGAGAACTTGTATAAACCCTAATATGATCGTAATGAAATACTTCTTATTTCCGATTCATGCACATATGATCTATCCTATAGGTTTATCAAGAAACAATAATATATCTTTGTCGACAATATTGCAGTAATGGACAAACCTAAAGGCTAGATTTACCGGACTCAATTATACCCAATAATCTTGACATAAGAGAAGCACGACTAAAGTTATATTAAGGAAAAAGATACAATCACCGGAATACATAAAATCTTATAATTAGATAAAGAGGTAAATCATGACAATGTTTGACAATAAATTCTTATTAACACTTAACCAAATAAGGGTAGATAGGGACAACTACACCTAGTGATTCATCCCTTCACCTTGCTGGGAAGTTAGTTAGCCATGGTGTTCATGGCTAAACACTTTTGTGGATGAGTTGCTGCTTTGAGTTTTCTGCCCTTTCTTTCTCAGCCAAGATCCCCCTCTCTTAAACCCTAAGTATCCTATTTATAGTACAAGAGTCCAAGAGTGTTTTTGGGTTTATTCTAATGTTAAAAAAACCTAATTGAAGTTTGACTCGGAGATGTAAATCCGTGTGTGCGTTGCGGTGTTGCTGGGGAGCACCGTGGTGCTAGGTATATTCTGGATTGGGCGAGCTTCTGGGCACCACAGTTTTGCTGAGGAACACCGCGGTGCTGGCTGGTTGATCACACTGGGCGAGTTTCTGGGCACCGCGATGCCGCTGAGGAGCACCACGGTGCTGACCTTTTTGCTGATTTTCTTCATGCTTTGCCTCTCCACAGCCACCCTATGCTTTGTCGTGCATGGAACCTTGGTGTGTTTAAACAACGATCGCTTCTTCTCCTTTTTGGACTCAAAATACCTGAAATTGTACTGAAATAAGTTAGTGATCCAATAATATTCCTTAAGAGTTATCAACACATAATAGTGCAATATAGACCGAGAAGAATCATAAAATGCTAACAATTAAACATTGTTGAGGTGCATTTTATGGCTCTTATCAAATATTAATGTTTTTGTGTTAATGGGTTTTTAGGGTTATTCCTTTTTCAGGTTTGAGTTGAAATACTTTGATTATTTCCTTGTTTTGGATGAATTCTCAGGTGAGATATCTCTTAATTGTTCTCGGTGTTAGTAATCAATCAGATAATCTCACTAAATAACTTGAAGAAGAAATAGTTTAGGAGATGATTTAGAATAAACTGATTTAGGTTTGATATTGGTTTGAATTTCTTTTCTTTTTTCGTAAATCCGAGGAATTTTCTTTTCTGTTGTACATGTGTTTGCAGTTAGCATGGTATGAGGACTCAAGTCGAATTTTGATTTAATGTTCAAGTTGTGTATAATTCTAAAGGTTTCCAAATTGGCATTAATTTTGTTGTGTTGGATTGTAGTGTTTTGTTTGATTTAGATCATGCTCTTAAATTTTTTTAATAGGTTGTTGACTTTGAAGATGCTTAATATTAAGAGCAAATGGGGGCATGGTTAACAACATTATTCTAAATGTATATACTAGGTGAAGAATATGCTTGATAATTATCCTACTTCAGTTATTCAGTGTTAGTATGTTATTAATCATGTATAAAGTTGCAAAAAGTTTCTAAATTTGGCAAATATTGTCAAGGTAGGATTATTAGTTTGAAAATTTTTTGTCCTTACTGTGTGATTTAGAATCTTTGGCAAAGTTGCTTCACTGGGAAGCACCATTAGGTGTTCTCTCATGTGGAGAATAGAATCCCTTTGGCTTTGTTGCAAACCAAAATATGTTTCAAGTTTTTCTTCTTCTCATGTAGTAATAAAATTTTGTATAAGTTTTATCAAATCAAAGATAACAAAATTGCTCAAGTTATTTGTGTAAGTTCTTGTTGAATTAGTTAGTCATTTTTTTTGGACATCAATGTATGTAAGATGATGTAAGTTGTATCTAGTTTTATTCATTAGAATATTCTTTTCATTCTGCAAGATGATTTAAAAGTTTCATCATCATTTTTTGTCTGGGATTAAGGTATGCCACAACAACTTTTTATACAAATTGCATTGGCAAGTAAAATCTTTAAAGTTTTTTTTTAGCACTACATTTCTATGCTTAGTTTGTGTTTTTTTTTTGGTCTATTGTAGTTTCCCTATGTCTAAGTACCAGACCATTTATGTGAAGATAATTGCCAAGAAACTTATCGTGAGTTAGTTTCCTGATTGAATTTTTTAGATTACATTTTCTCTTGTAACTTTGTATATAAGGAGACTTGATTTTTTTTTCCTTATGGGAGTAAGGAGGCTTGAATTTGATTAGCCTTTCTATATATGAATGTGGCGTAGAATTTTTATATTGTCTATGAATATTTTTACTTTTATATTGATTGAATTTCTAAGATTTCTAGTTATGTGAATAATTTATCCAAATATTTGTTTTGGCATATAAACAGGATCTTTATATGTCAAAAAATGTTTTGTTTTGTAGCTAGGGAAATAGGTTTTTGAATATATATATATATATATATATATTAAAAAAACAAGTCATACCGGTGCTGGTGTCGAAAAAGTAAAAATATTGGCGCTTCAAATAGCTAAAAAAGTGGCATGAAAAATAGACAAAGTGTTGATTGGAGACTAGTGAGGGAAAAATATAATGGCACTTATATGCCCAGGAAATTTAAACTACTACTACTTGAAAGCACCGTAACACATAATGGCACTTACTTCCGATGTCGTTATACGAATTTCGTCACCCTGTTCAACGGTGCATTGTGCAACGCTTTTGCTAAGTGTAGGAAACCCACTTTATAACACTTCAAAGCACTATCGGACTTAAAAAACACGTCATTATATGCCCTTTTTCTTGTAGTGATACATGTCTATTTATTGAATTGTTTCTATTTCTCACACCAACTCTGTTGTGGCCAAGTTCACTACAATTTGTGCATCATACTGTTCATGAACTTCTTTTAACAATAGATGGCCTAGCTTTACCTGCTTCTCTCTTTTTAATTTTCTTAGAAGAGGGGCTCTAATGTCATCGTCAACATCTATTGGTGTGAAGTCCATTTCAAGCAGATGGTGGATGATTTCATTATAAACATCAAGGTATACATTCACACTATATCATGGATCATAGAAATCCTCCAATGGCTTCCTCATATGGCTTATACAAAAGGCTGCATGCTTGCAAGGCAGCCTTGTCTTTACCCAATAATCACAACTGCATGTTTTGTTACCCAAATCAACAACAAATCTAATGTTCTCCTCATAAACTTGTTATTCAATTTTGCTTTGGTTTTTGGGACCACTTTCTCATTTTCCTATGTAAATCCTTTTGCATATATTTTGTGCAGTTTCAACATCAGTTTAACTCTAATTCCCTCTAGTAACATGAAAATTGGCTTGTTTCTTAACTTTGTAACCCAAGCATTGAATGATTCAATATGGTTGTTTATTACATGGGTACATTTTGAAGAACTGTAAAAAGTGTGCCTTGCTCATGTCAAGGGTTTCTCCATTATCCAAGCCTAGGCAGGCTCTGACTTCTTCTTCATTGCTCCGTAGCTTGTTTAAAATTATCTTTATGGAATGCCTTGGTAACCCACCAGAAGGTATTCCTAAGTTTTAGCCCTAGGTTTTGAGGTATGAAATTACTGTACACATACCTAGCACAATTCTTGTGAAAAGAATATGGGAAGACTTCGGATGCAACATTCTCTAAGCCCTACATGAAAGCATGATAACTATATCAAGGCTCGTAAGTGATTACTCTTTGATAAGTACAACACGTTGAATAAATTAAAGTAAATAAATCTACTTCTTGTTTGTCGAACAAAATTGTTAGTGGCTTGTTTCCTAACCCCCCCCCTCCCAGTGTATTTTTTTTAAGCTTTCACAAAAGAACTTCCCACTCCCAATGCACTCTATCTCCATAATTGCAACTGCTATTGGAAACAAACCACAATTTACATCTAAACCAACTACTACAGAAAGTAAAACCCCACCATAAGGACCTTTAAGAAAACATCCATCAAGCCCCATTAAAGGGTTAGATCTCTTCAAGAACAATATCTCCATTCATTATAACATACAAAAATCCTCTTGAATGCTGGAGATTGTGAAGGACGAATTTTGTCATAAACCTCAATCTTCACCACACTGCCAGGATTTTTGTCCACTAATAGTTCTCTATACTTTCTCAACAAACCCTATGATTTTCCATGACCCCATTCTACCTCTTTCCTAACCTTCTTGTTAGCCTTATGAGGTTGTGATTTGGTAGGATCAACCGCCAACCATGAATTCATGGCTTCGTTCATCAAATCATAACTCATTGTAATATTAGCCCTAAATTGGGCACCAACCTTCCTTGCAATCCACGGGTGATCTACTTATCATTCTTGGTCACCCTAATACACATGTGTTCATTATTTAGAGCCTTGACCATAAAAGTTATACCATCTGGTATCACAGATGCATATATCCTCCATGAGCAACCCTTAGCCTTGCACTTAGCACTCACTTTCTTAGGATCAATTTTTTTCTCATGAAAGAATGCCCACCTTACACCCCATAATCTTCTAATGTATTTTTGAAACTAATCACATCTGGGAACAAATGTCCCACCTCAAATTCTATGGTTCTATCTTCTTTTGGCTTTAAAAGCTTCCATTGAATCCTCTGCGTGCTATCAAAGGTCCTTGTCCTCCTCTGTTGACCAAGAAAAGTCAAAAAAATCACTTGCACAATAAAAAGATGCATTTGACTCTACATTACTCAATTCATTATCAAAACCATCATCCTGTCCTTCATTTTTAGCATCATGTCCATCAAAATTATCTTCATCATTAGAAGCTTCATCAATGTCCTCTAATCATTCCTCATCTTCAGTATCAAAAAATTCATATATTTCATCTTCAGACTCTCTTTCAGCCACCATATCATTTTGCCCTTCATTATCCCCAACATGTTTTATAATGATCCATCACAGGTGGGCCCTACCCGAGATGTTATAGTCACTTTTTAGAATGAAACATGAATTATATGCAACAACTATTGCTTTACAGCTTGGAATATAATTACAAATTTTCGCCTCAACTCTTATACAATAATTTACACTGGTGCATGTACATGTATAACACTTCTTCTAATTTACAACTATTTACTCTTTTCTTTTCTTTCTTTTCTTGTTTGAAGATGTCAACCACGAGGACTTACCTAGATACTTACTCTGAATCTCAAGTCAAAGAATATATCAATCTTGCCCGCAACTTGAAATTTATTTAAAATAATGGGGAATGAGCTTTACAAGCTCGATGAATTTCAATTTATTAGAAGTACTTGATTTATATACTTTTGATAATATTTTTAATCATAATTTGTATATATAATTCAATACATTCTTTAATTTATTAATTTTCATATCATATCATCTTTTATCATTCCTCATATCATATTATATTTCATATATTTTATTCAACATGTTGATATCACTTCAAATATCAAACTCATTATTTTTCATCACAATCATCTAATCATGAGATTCATAATCATATCATTACAGATTCACATTCATTTTGATGTATCAATATCTTAATAATTATAAATAATAAAATGAAGGCATAATCTTCCCCTCTTACTTCCACAACTCATCATATCACATCTCATCATCTTCATTTCATTTTGATTTTCACATCTCATCATATCACATCCCATTATATCACATCACATCCATACTATCACAAGTGTGGGCAATTTCATTCATATTTGGGTATTCATACGAGTCTCAAGTACATCTAGTAGGGACGTCTCTCTATATGTTGACATGTTTTATCCAAACCAACCATGGTTCTAGCCTTCCTCGGACCACACCCCCTCTTGTGGCCCGACATGCATATGTACAAACACATATAAGCAAACATAGCATATAATATCATCATATAAATAAAATGATTTTTTCACACAAAATCTCAATTTGTCATAAAACTTTACTTATCATTTCAAGGATATAATTTTCATCAACTTATCATATATTTCATACTTCTCTTAAATCTTTCAATTAATACTTATATAATGTATTTAATCAATTCAAACATATTCATAATATATTCCATACATTTTATCATTATATTATTCATTTCAAGTTTTATCCATTTCTCTAGTTCTTCTCGCTTACTAACAATAAAGTGAACTCACTAAGTAGCACTAACGCTATCAGTGGATTACCTCTTTGCCTTTGGTGTTTCTCACAACAATATCACTAGATTGTTCACCTCCACCTAACCAGAATATACTTATTAATCTTACTTATTCATCATTTAATTCAAATCCTATATTGGGTTAAATTCATGAATATGTACGCATGTGTTTCATCTTAACTCTAAACTCACAAATTTAAATTAAAGTCCTTTTCTTTTAGTTTGACTCCAAACTCCAATCCCTTTTTAAGAAAAGTACAAGGACTAAACTTCCCAAAACCAAACTCTTTCTATAGAAGAAAAAAATTAAAGAAATTATCTATCCAAAGCTTTTTCTCATAATTCTTGAATCAATTATATTCAATACAGGATTGCAAAATTCTTTAGTGTTTGAGAGATTTTCTAAAGAGAATGAGTTGTTGAGAGCGAAAAAAAAGTTTAAAACGCATGGAAATAAATTTTTGAACGTCTTAAAGTCTTATATATGGAAAATTTTAACTAATTGTTTGACCGCCAAGTCGACCTGTTGGTTTCCAGTCTAGTTTCATATTTTTACAAGTTAATTTCCTAAAAAGCTTTATCAGTTGACCCACGGATCAACCGGCTGGGTTACCAGTCGATTGGTTAGCTTACCAGTTGACTGCCCAACAATCATTTTATTGGTCGACCGACCGATCGACTACCACCTTACCAGTCAACCTATTAGTCGACCAATTGGGTTACCAGTCAACCTATCAGTCGCCCAATTGGGTTACCAGTCGATCGGTACTCCCCTTTATGCAATAAAATTGATATTTTCCTTCTTGTAAGCTTTCTAACTATTTTTCTTCTATGTTTTCAAATTCTTTCTTCAAAAACTGAAAAGTTGACTATTTCAAACACAAGGTTCAAATCACTTTATATATCTATGTATGATAGTTATAATATAAACTTCTCAATTTACCAATTTACCTTACATTAAGGGTATGAGCCTTATAATATTTCCCACCATATAAAATTTTGTCCTTGAAATTTTCTTATCTATATCATGAAAAAGTTAGGGATATTATTTTCTCATGCTTGGTTCATGTTTCCACATGATTTCCTCTACATCTCGATTCCGCCATAGCACTTGAACTAGTGGAATGACTTTATTATGTAAGATGTGTAGTTTTGTATCTAAAATTTGATTGGAACTTGTAAAAAAGATAAGTCTTCCTGAAGGTCTACAAATTTATAAGAAATTTTATGTAACTTATCAGGTAAGTATTTTCGTAAAACAGAAACATAAAAATATTATGTAATTGTATTAATTCTGGTGGTAACTCCATTCTATAAGTCAGTGGTCCAACTCCCTCAATGATCTCATAAGATCCAATATATCTTGGACTCAACTTTCCCTTCTACCTGAAACGCAACACTCCTTTCCATGGAGATATTTTCGAATGAACTCAATCACCAACTTCGAATTCAAGAGGTGTTATTCTTTTATCTACATAACTTTTCTGCTTATTCTATGTTGCTCTAAGGTTTTCTCTAATCAATTTGATCTTTTCGGTTGTTAATTCTATCAATTCTGGACCAAAGATATTTCTTTCTCCTACTTCTTCCCAACATATGGAAGTTCTACATCTCCTACCATACAAGGCCTCAAATGGTGTCATTCGTAAGCATCCCAGCTCCCCAAGAAACTCGTTACACTTGCCCTTAACATATTCTCTAGTATTCAAATAACTCTATCAGTATAACCATATGTTTGAGGATGAAAAGTTGTACTAAACTATAACTGAGTATCGTGGCTTGCTGAAAGCCTCTCCAAAATTGAGATGTAAATCTAACAACTTGATCTGACACAATACTCATTAGTACTTATTATTTTTCATATTATCTTTCATCATTCCTCATATCGTAATATATTTCATGTATTTTATTCAACTTGTGGATATCACTTTAGATATCAAACTTATTATTTTCATTATAATCATCTCATTGTGAGACTCACAATCATATCATCACAATTTCAAAGTTAATATGATGTATCAACAAATCAATAATTATAAATAATAAAATGAATGCATAATCTTCCCTTCTTACTTCCACAACTCATCTTATCACATCTCATCATCATCATTTCATTTTGTTTTTCACATCTCATTATATCACATCACATCCATACTATCACATGTATAGGTCATTTTATCTATTTTTAGGTATCCATACCAGTCTATGGTATAACTATTGGGGACGTCTACCCACATGTTGATATGTTTCATCCAGACCAACCATGGTTTTGGCCTCCCTGGACCACACCTCTCTCTTGTGGCCTGGCTTGCATATGTATAAGTAAATGCAAGCTACAAATAGTGGTTAAGTGTTTTGGAGTGACACCTACTACAACCCCATGTAAGTAAACTATTTTAATTTAAAGTTCAATACATTGAATTTTTAACATTTAAGTTACCAACCGTGTGGGTTTTTGAGCAATTTTATTTTCATAACTTGGTAGCTTTAAGGGAAAAAGTGTGGGTTTCGGGTCTAATGGATGAGATAAGGTTACTGTCATGTCTGTGTGGTCGAATGTGACAAGTAGGAATAAACAGAATCCACTTCGGATCTTTGGTTACCAATCGTGTGGGATTTCGAGCAATTTTACTCATAAGTTAGTGGTTTTAAAGGAAAAAGTGTAAAGTAATTGTCCAATGGACGAGACAGGGTTACCGACAAGTTTGTTTTGTCTAATGTGAGTAGTAGGACTAAATAGAATCCATTTCGGATCTCTGGTTACCAACCATGTAGGTTTTTGGTAATTTTACTGATAAGTTAGCGATTTTAAGGGCATGTAAAGTAGTTGTCTAATGGACAAGGGGGTTACTGTTAAGTCTGTTTGATTGAATGTGACTAGTGGGAATAAGCAAAATCAATTTTGGATCTTCAGTTACCAACCATGTGGGTTTTCAGGTAATTTTACTCATAAGTTAATGATTTTAAGGGAAAAAGTATAAAGTAGTTGTCTAATGGATGAGAGAGGTTACTGTTAAGTCCGTTTGGTTGAATGTGATTAGTGGGAACAAACGGAATCCATTTCGGATCTCCAGTAATCAACCGTGTGGGTTTTCAGGCAATTTTACTGAGAGATTTTAAGGCAAAAGTGTAAAGTAGTTGTCCAATGGATAAGGCGGGGTTACCGTCAAGTTCGTTCGGTCGAATGTGACTAGTGGGAACAAACATAATTCATTTTGAATCTTTGGCTACCAACTGTGTGGGTTTTCAAGCAATTTACTCATAAATTAGTGGTTTTAAGGGAAAAAGTGTAAAGTAATTGTCCAAGGGACGAGACAGGATTACCGTCATGTCTGTTCTGTCTAATGTGAGTAATGGGAACAAATAGAATCCATTTCGGATCTCTAGTTACCAACCATGCAGGTTTTCGGGTAATTTTACTGATAAGTTAGCAATTTTAAGGGCAAAAGTGTAAAGTAGTTGTCTAATGGATGAGGGGTTACTGTCAAGTTCGTTTGGTTGAATGTGACTAGTGGGAACGAGTAGAATCAATTTTGGATCTCCGGTTACCAACCATGTGGGTTTTCAGGTAATTTTACTCATAAGTTAGTGATTTTAAGGGAAAAAGTGTAAAGTAGTTGTCTAATGGATGAGGGGGGTTACTGTTAAGTCCGTTTGGTTGAATGTGATTAGTGGGAACAAACGGAATCCATTTCGGATCTCTACTTATCAACTGTATGGGTTTTCAGGCAATTTTACTCATAAGTTAGAGGTTTTAAGGGCAAAAGTGAAAAATAGTTGTCTAATGGTTAAGCCAGGGTTACGGTCAAGTTCGTTCGGTCGAATGTGACTAGTGGGAACAAACTGAATTTATTTCGAATCTTCGGTTACCATCCATGTGGGTTTGTAAGCAATTTTACTCATAAGTTAGTGGTTTTAAGAGAAAAAGTGTAAAGTAATTGTCCAAGGGACAAGACGGGATTACAGTCAAGTCTATTTTGTCTAATGTGAGTAATAGGAACAAACAGAATCCATTTCGGATCTCTGGTTACCAACCATGTAGGTTTTCGGGTAATTTTACTAATAAGTTAGCGATTTTAAGGGCAAAAGTGTAAAGTAGTTGTCTAATGGACAAGGGGGTTACTGTCAAGTCTGTTTGGTTGAATGTTACTAGTAGGAACAAACAAAATCTATTTTGGATCTTTGGTTACCAACCATGTGGGTTTTCGGGTAATTTTACTCATAAGTTAGCGATTTTAAGAGCAAAAGTGTAAAGTAGTTGTCTAATGGATGAGTGGGGGGGGGGTTTACTATCAAGTCCGTTTGGTTGAATGTGACAAGTGGGAATAAATGGAATCCATTTCAGATTTCAAGTTATCAACTGTGTGGGTTTTCAGGCAAGTTTACTCATAAGTTAGAGGTTTTAAGGGCAAAAATGTAAAGTATTTTTCTAATGGAGAAGGCGGGGTTACCATGAAGTCTGTTCAGTCGAATGTGACTAGTGGGAACAAACGAAATTTATTTCGAATCTCTGGTTACCAACCGTGTGGGTTTTCGAGCAATTTTACTGCCAAGTTAGCGGTTTTAAGGCTAAAAGTAAAAAGTAGTTGTGTAATTAACATGGCAGAGTTACTGTCAAATCTGTTTGATAGAATGTCACTAGCAGGAACAAATGAAATCTATTTCGGATCTTTGGTTACTAACCGTGTGGGTTTTTGGGCAATTTTACTCATAATTTAGTGGTTTTGAGGGCAAACATATAAAGTTCTTGTCTAATGGATGAAACGAGGTTACCGTCAATTCCATTTGGTCTAATATGACTAGTGGAAAGAAACAAAATCCATTTCGGGTAGCTAGTTTCTGTTTTGGTTTACATATATTTTAACTGTGATGTATATAATGACTATATATTTCATCGTGTAATTTGTTTTCTTTTATAGGATCTAACTGCGAAGGATGATGCTGATCACGCGGACCATGACACAGACCTGGCCGACCCATGATTTGATTTTGTGATTATTGTAGTCAATGGATTTCATTATTGTATTGTTGAATGTGTTTTAATTTGCATTTCTTAAATAATATTTCGTATTTTCGAATTAGTTTTGTTTTGTACTTATTACATGCATTTCAAACATGTCGAACAAGTTTTAACAGGGAATAAAAAGGAAAAAAATATTTTAAAAATACCACTGATCCCTCAATTATAATAATTTTGTAAAAATAAATATTTTTGCAGGAAATTATTATCACAAAGGGATTGATGCCTCAGTAAGAGTATTTTTAAGTAATCATTTTTTTTTAAAATTAGTAATTACCGAGGGAATCCCTTGGTAATAATTTTTTATTTAAATATATTTTTAAAAATATTATTACTGAGAAAACTATCCCTCGGTGATAATAATATTTTAATATACTTTCGTAAGCCTGAGAAAAAAATGTAACTTCTTAAAATATTTTTACCGAGGGTGAATCCGTCCGAAGTACGTCGGTGATGAAGTATCAATGAGGGATTTTTAATCCCTTAGTGAAAAAAGTTATCACCAAGGAGAGTATCACCAAGAGACTAATCACCGATGGATTACCGTTAGTGACGAGTATCACCGACGGATATAGGCTTATCACCGATGAATTTTTGTCGTCGATAATAATGCAATTTTTTGTGGTGTTGCAAAACACTATTTCTTAGTGTTGATTCTACAACCGAAAAGTTTGAAATTTAAATCAATAATTAGTGTGTTTAATTACCCGCCTTTATTTCATCACTCATTTTTTTATACTTGCACTTCACCTATAAATACTACCAACTTTAGTGGTGTAACGACCCATCCCGAGCAGGCCTTACTCGGAATGGTATCAGTTACTTTTCATAACTGAGCACCTAGACAAGTATGACATAAGCATGACCTGACACACAACATAATATAGTACACACTAATAACATATAGATTTAACTCTTTCACTACAAAACTTTAATCTTTACAAAAAAAAGGGTGTCACATAGGACATAACTTCTAAGGGTTACAACTTAACATATACAAAATAAATTCATAACTTCTAGAAAAGACTTAAACGAGGATGCCTCATGTGTGGACCCACCTAAAAGACTTCTTTTTATTCTCACCTTCTCCACTTATGATCAGAGGTCTTCTTTTAACTTTTCTGAAAAGTTAAAAGGGAGGGGGGTGCGCTATAAAGCTCAGCGAGTACTCACTCTACTCAAAGTAATCATTTTTGAATATTTTAATTCTTAGTTATTATCTTTACTTTATAGTTGTTTTAAGTAATTAAACTTTATTATGTAAATACTCAATTATTTAACATGTACTAAAAATATCACAGAAGGAAATATAATATCATAAGAGCTTATAGTCAACAATTTCACAATCTACGCATTCGCAAGCCTTTCACAAGGAAATTTAATACACATGCCCATCATGGGCCAAATAATATCAATTATCATATGATGTGCGATGCAAAATGATGTGATGCGTGAAAATTTCATCTCATAGTCAATCATAATACAATGGGAACATCTCCCAACATACTAGTATGCTATCTCAATCAACATTTCACAAGATCAAATCTTCGGATCCCCTACACCTTTTCCCGAGCGAGGTCCTACTCTTCCAAATTCATTTGGTTCCTTTACGCACCTTGTGGGAAAGGACCTATCGACCTCACCTATCACTCCCCCCTCAATAACATACTGTCAATTTTAAATGCATGAGATATGAGATGCAATCATAGCATAACTATTATCCAATTTTTCAATCACTCAACAAATTCAATAGAATAGTCAAACACATGGATTTCCTTAGGCCATCGTACACATAGGAAACTGTACATATATAACTTATACATATTACATATATTATATGTAATAGTAATATTCCATTGATATAATCTTTCTTCTTGTATGTATTTATCTTTTCATCTTCGTTATTAGTTTTCGCGCTTACTAAGGGTAGGGTTAAACTCACCTCGAGAACCAAGTTCTTTTCCCGAATCACTTCTTTACCCTTCGAATGATCTTCACTGACACCTAAAGAAATATTGTTTAGATTAACAACCAAGACACACTCAAACATATATCAACTAATCAAATTAAAGAACCAAGAACATTAATTTAATTCATTTAACCATCCTCAAGGGCTTAGGATTTGAAAGAAAAGTGAAATCAAAGTGTAAAAACCTAAAAACAAGAATGCACAGTCAACTGTCCAATCCCACAGTCGATTATGCTTTAGACCTGAATTACACCCAAACAGTACTATACAGTAGCAGCAATATAGAATGGGGTGTCGATCCCACGAAGAGAACGTTTTACAATCAAAGTCTCAAGAAAAAAATAATGGAAACAAAATTAAATATTAATATTAAGAAAATGTTGAGAATTAAATGAAGCAATTGAATTTAGTGAAAGAAAATCAATAATGAGAAACACAAGGGTCCAAGAATCTCTCATAGATTTCACAACTTTAACTTGTATCAATTCAGTAATTATAACTCAACTACGTGTTTCACATGCCAAATTCGTAATCGGAAAATAATAGTGAAAGCACCAAAAATATTCTATTGTAAATTATTATGAGAAATCCCCTTCTTGTTTTTTCAAGTAATGCGACGATCGATCATACATGATATCCTAAATCGACGATATATTCGAAGACAATAATGCAGCAAAGAAAAATTGTATATAGTTAATCTACCAAAATCAATTGCATCCTAAATTCCACACATAAGAGAAGCATGACTGAACTTATATGGAGAAAAAGAACAACAATCACAGGAGTTAAATAAATCTATGGAAGAAGAAAATATAGTTGTCTGTCACACAAAAAACATCAACTTCATATTAAATCAAGGGAACAACTAAAAACAATTATTCAATGTTAAAAACACCAATAACTGAATTAAATACAAGCCAAACCCGCTCTGTCTAGGAGTTCATCTCTTCACCTTGGTTGAAACTTAGCCTAGCCGACAATACATAATCACAACAACTCTATAGAAATTCAATGTGTATCAGTTCAGCTCCTTGTTTCTGAGTCTAAAAATCCCATATATAGCTGTTTGGAGACGGCTTTGTAGATAGAAAAATTGCCTTAGGGTTTCTATTCAGGCTATGTCCCGTGCTCTCCAGTCCAGGTCCAGTTTTGCTGCTCTGAACTGGTCCGGATCTGCTGTTGTCCAGGCTCGTATCTGCTGCTCTGAACTGGTCTGAATCTGCTGTTGTCCAAGCCTGGTTCTGCTGCTCTGAACTGGTTCGATTCTGCTACTCTGAACTAGTCCGATTATGCTCCTTGTGGATTCTTTTGAACATATTTTATATATTTTTTTGTTTAAGCCTTCTTTGTTTTTTTAATCTGCAAAACACACTAAAACACAAAATTCTCTAAAGGACCACACTTGTCAAGAAATTCAATGAATAATAAAAAATAGTCTCAACAAATGCATATAATTAACTCTATCTGAAGTGTATTTTCATGCCCTAATCACAACCCCCAACCAGCTCATTGCTAGTACCTAGTGATGCAAGCAAAATAGCAATGCATGAAAAGTAACATGGCATGAATGTTGTTGATGAGTCTTAAATATTGCATATTTAAGCCCTTTAATTTATATTTTTAGGTTCTTAATTTGTATTATTTCACTTTGTTTTATGTCTTTTTTGTGTTTTATGTATTTTTATAGGTTTGTGGAGAAAATGAAGCATTTATGGAGATATCAAGCTTCAAGAGCAAAGAGGATGCATTAGTGCAATCGATCACACGAGAAATGCGATCGAGCGCACTTGCCTACGGACGAGCGCAAGGTCAACATCCCACATCGAGATATTTGCAGTTCAGTGCGCACATGCGATCGTGCGCAGCAGACATGCGATCGAGCGCACATGCGATCAATCGCACCAATCTGTGATCAAGCGCACTCGGGGCAGTATCCCATATCGAATCTGAAACCTACAGTGCTCCGAGACTCTCCCTATATAAACACCATCTAGCCTCATCATTCAGTGTACAATTCCTGGGCCACTTTGGTGTTAACCAATGGACGTCTGCTAGCATTCTGGTGGATCCCGAAGGCTTTGCTACCACGAGGGGAAGCGTCGCCCATCAGCGAGTGGAATTTCTCCCATGTAAAGTTATTTATTTCTTTTTATTTAGTTGTGTTTAGTTTAATGTTTCGTACTTTTATTACGAATTGTAGTTTCATAGTTATGAGTGGCTAGAATCTTCAGCTAAGGTTGAAGATGAAGCCTTGCCGTTGTTTGGCATAGTAGTTCAGATTTGCTTGTACAAATTTGATAATCTTTTAGTATAAATGTTCTATCAATTATTTGAGTTAATCTTGTGATTGATTGAGTTTAAATTGTTCTGTTGGATATTCCTTGTGTTTCATCTGATGGATACATTGAATTGTTTTTGATTAAATTGGATTTCCTTTGTGATTTGTTAAGAGCGGATACATTGGATGCTTTTGGTTTAATTGGGATATTCTTTGTTTTTTGTGTTATAGTTGGATTCATGAAATTTTTGGTAAGCTATCTTTAGAACATTGAGATATATGCTTAACTTTGGCGGGGTGGATTCAGAAACCTTAATGTTTTTATTATTAGTTTTTAAAATCAATTTAGTTTAGCTTTTATTTTGCAACATATAATACAAAACTCAGAACTAGGTTAAGATAAGATTAGTTTAGATAAATTTATATTTTCACAACGCAATTCCCTTTGGATTCGACCTTGCACTTGCACAACGCTATATTGCAAACGACTCGTGCGCTTGGGAGTAATTTAAAACTCACAACAAGTTTTTGGCGCCGTTGCCGGGGAATTGTTTTGTTTGTGAAATTTTTGCCTGAATTGATTTTATTTTTCTACTAGTTAGTTGGCATTTTTGTTTTATTTTATTTTATTTTCTTTGTTTCTATTTTTTTATTAAAAAAATAAAAAAAGTAAAAACAAAAATAAAAAATAAAAAAAAACAAAAAATAAAAATAAAAATTTTGCAAATTTCTGCTGGTAGGTTATTTTAGTGCTTTTTGTGCGGTTTATACTTGGTCGGAGATCATTGAATTTAGATTTGACACATTTAGATCCCGACTTAGAAAGAACTCTTAGGAGGCAGAAGAGAGCACCAGTTGAAATAGGAGAAAATTTTAGGAATACAAATCATCCTGAACATGTAGAGCAACCTAGAGCTTGGAATGTGGATTCCACTACATCCCTTAGGGATTTGTTCGCACCAGTTGCGACCAATTCATCTTCTTGCATAGTGTTGCGACCTACCAATGCCACCCATTTTGACTTGAAACCCCATGTCATCCAACTCCTACCCTCATTCCATGGCCTAGATCTTGAAAATCCTTATAGCCATGTAAAGAAGTTCAAAGATATTTGTGCTACATTCAAATTCCAGAACTTCTCTGAGGAGTCTGTCCATCTTAGACTTTTCCCTTTTTCTCTTCATGATAGAGCTAGGGTGTGGTTGGATTCCAACATGCCCGGGTCTATTAAATCTTGGGAAAACTGCTTAGCAAATTTTATCATAAGTTTTTCCTAATGTCTAGAGTGAATGAGTGCCGAAAAGAGATTAGCTCTTTCACTCAGGATGAGGATGAAAAATTTTCTGAGGGTTGGGAGCGCTTCAAAGAGCTACTGATCAGATGCCCTCCACATGGATATGAGAAGTGGAGACTCGTTCAGTTCTTCTACCAAAGGTTGACTTAACCCAATCGTAGCATGATCGTGTCTATGAATGGGGGGGCATTCTTGAGTCTGACAGGAGATAAAGCATATATGGTGTTGGACAAGTTGTCCGACAACTCGCAGCAGTGGGATTTTTCAAGCTGTCGAGATAAATCAATTCGTGCTCCTAAGAGGGGAGGCATCTATGAGGTTAGGAAAGACGCTGATTTGAGGATAAAGTTAGATGCCCTTACTAAGAAGATTGACGCTCTCATTGTGAGCCAATCCATCAATGCTGCCAACACATTCAATGTTGGAAGCTATTCCATCTGTGCTAGTCCCATGCATGTAGCACAGAACTGCCCATCAATGCTGGTTTGTGCCGAGTATCCTATGGAACAAGTAAATGCTTTCAATGACTATCGAAGGCAGTCAAATGGATCGTACTCCGAGATGTACAATCTAGGGTGGCGGAACCACCCAAATTTTTCATGGAGGTAGAACCAACCAATGAATCAGGGAGGAGCCCCTCATAATGCTCAAAATCAATATCCTCCCGGATTTGCCCAACAAATCCCTGGTCATGGTCGTTCTGCCTATCCAGCACCACTACCTACTTACCAAGCTCCCACTCAAACACCAGCGCTAGTTTCATAGTCACTAGAGGACACCATTAAGGAATACATAAAAATGAATAGCCAATCCATGAGCGACGTAAGGAGTGCAACAATGGTAAACACCCAAGCAATTGCCAAGCTGGATAGTCAAATAGGGCAAATTGCAAGTCACTTGGGTGAGAGAGAGAAGGGGAAGTTCCCCAGTCAGCCTGTGCCCAACCCGAAAGGACAATTTATGATTGGGAGTTCATCAACTCCTACACACGGGGACTAACAAGTACAGTCGATTGTCACACTGAGGTCTGGGAGACAAGTGGACAATCGAGTGGAAGAGAGCCCTGCTATGCAGCAAGGGCAAGGGAGTGGCAACAAGGAGAAGAGAGATGATGAGCCATCTACAGCCACACCTATTGAGAAAGACCCTCCTAGGTCATTTGTACCTAGAGCGCCTTACCCCGACAGACTACAGGCACCCAAGAAAGGAGGGAAGTATGAGGAAATTCTGGAGGTATTCAAACAAGTCCAAATCAATATCCCACTTTTGGATGCCATCCATCAAGTGCCATCATATGCCAAGTTTTTAAAGGACTTGGTCACTATCAAAAGGAGGACGAATGTCCCAAAGAAGGCATTTTTGACCGAGCAGGTCAGCTCAATCCTTTAGTGCAAGCTACCCATCAAGTATAAGGACTCGGGGTGTCCTACCATCTCTTGCACGATAGGAGTCAGCCATATTAAGAGGGTTCTTTTGGATCTAGGGGCGAGTGTGAATCTTCTACCCTACTCAGTCTATTTGCAGTTGGGGTTAAGAGAATTGAAACCCACATCCACGACGCTTTAATTGGCTGACAGGTCAGTGAAAAGACCACGGGGAATAGTTGAGGACGTCTTGATAAAAGTGGATAAATTCTATTTCCTAGTGGATTTTATTGTGCTTGACACAGAACCGGTCCAGAATGTAGGGATTCAAATACCGGTGATTCTAGCCGACCATTCTTAGCCACGGCTAACGCCCTAATCAATTGTAGGACAGGGGTGATGAAGATCTCATTCGGAAATATGACAGTGGAGTTGAACATCTTTGATATCACTAGGCAACCACTGGAGTATGATGAAGTGATAAATGTATGCTTGATAGAGGAGATTCTTAAGGAGACTGTGGACGAATCAAGCATTGAGGATCCCCTGGAGGCGTGTTTTGCTCACTTTGGAGAGGACTTTGGCTTAGTTAAGCTACTCGAGGAAGTGAATGCCATTTTGGAGTCTGATCCTCAAGAAAACATTGAGACAGAGGAGACCGCCGAACCTGAAACCCCCAAGAAGGAACTTAAGCCTTTACCAGATAATCTTAAGTATAAGTTCCTAGGTTCAGCCGATAGTTTTCCTGTGATTATAGCTTCAGATTTGGGTGAAGCTCAAGAGCAGAAATTATTAGATGTCTTAAGAGAGCACAAGGAAGCTATTAGGTGGACCATTGAGGAAATAAGGGGAATCAGCCCCTCGGTGGTGATGCACAAGATATATTTGGAGGAGAATGCCAAGCCATCGAGGGAGCCACAAAGAAGGCTCAACCCAGCTATGCAAGAGGTTGTGAGGGAAGAAATAATTAAGCTGTTAGATGCAGGGATCATTTATCCCATCTCTGATAGCAAGTGGGTGAGCCCGATTCATGTCATGCCCAAGTGAACGAGATTGACGGTAGTAAAGAATAAGGATGATGAGTTGGTGCCAACTCGTGTTCAGTCAGCGTGGAGAGTGTGTATAGACCACCGTAAGCTGAACGTTGCCACAAGGAAGGATCACTTTCCACTGCCATTTATTGATCAGATGGTGGAGCGTTTGGCTGGGCTTGAGTATTATTGTGTTTTGGATGGTTATTCTGGATATAACCAGGTCCCCGTGGTCCCCGAAGATCAGGAGAAGATGATGTTAACCTGTCTTTTTGGACATTCGCCTACCGTCGCATGCCCTTTGGGTTATGCAATGCACCCGCTACTTTTCAATGATGCATGGTCAGTATATTCTCTGACATGGTAGAGCGGTTCTTAGAGATTTTCATGGACAACTTCTCCGTCTTTGGTTCAACCTTTGAAGAGTGCCTGCACCGTCTTGCTTTGGTTTTAGTACAGTGCAAGGAGAAGAACCTAGTGCTTAATTGGGAGAAGTGCCATTTTATGGTTAAGTAAGGCATTGTACTGGGGCATATCGTATCTCATCAGGGGATTGAGGTCGACAAAGCGAAGGTGGACTTGATTTCCAACCTTCCACCCCCACGTACAGTGAAGGAGGTTCGATCTTTTCTGGGCCATGCAGGTTTCTACAGGCGATTTATCCAGAATTTCAGCAAAATCGCCAGGTCCTTATGCCAGTTATTACAAAAGGATGCCCCATTTATATTTGATGAGGACTGTAAGAAAGCATTTAGGGATCTGAAGAAGATTCTGAAGTCCACACCCATTATTCAGCCACCCAACTGGGGTGTGCCTTTTGAGATTATGTGTGACGCATCAGATTATGCTGTTGGAGCTGTTTTAGGGCAGCATGTTGATAAACTTCCCCATGTTATCTATTATGCAAGTTGAACTCTAAACGACACACAACTTAATTACTCCACCACTGAGAAGGAGTTGTTAGCAGTTGTTTTTGCATTAGACAAGTTCAGATCCTACTTGTTAGGATCTAAGGTCATTATCTACTCGGATCATGCAGCCTTGAAGTATCTTTTCTCTAAAAAAGATACTAAATCTCGTCTTATCCGATGGATCTTTCTACTTCAAGAGTTCGACATCGAGATTCGGGATAAGAAAGGTTCAGAAAATATGGTGGCGGACCATTTATCTAGATTGATTGTGGATTTCATTGAGGCCGCCACCCCCATTTTTGAGACCTTTCCTGATGAGCAGTTAATGCTCATTGCTCAAAATCCCGCTCCATGGTTTGCTGATATAGTGAACTATCTTGTCACCGGACACATGCCTTTGCATTGGGGGCGACAAGATAAATCAAAGTTTTTAGCCATGGTAAACCATTTTTTCTGGGATGGTCCTTATCTGTTTAAGTATTGTCCCGATCAGATCATCATAAGGTGTATTCCTGAGCATAACCAATCTAACATCATCGCCTTTTGTCATGATCATGCTTGTGGAGGCCATTTCAGTGCTAAAAAGACCACTGCAAAGATTTTGCAGTGTGGATTTTATTGGCCTACCATGTTTCGAGACTCTCACACCTACTGTGTATCCTGTGAGCGTTGCCAAAAGCTAGGGAGTCTTTCTAGGAGGAATATGATGCCCCTCAACCCTATTCTGATTGTTGAGATTTTTGACGTGTGGGGCATTGATTTTATGGGACCGTTCCCAAACTCCTTTGGCAACTTGTACATTCTAGTTGCTGTGGACTATATGTCCAAGTGGGTGGAGGCCGTTGCGTTCAAGACCAATGACCACAGAGTTGTGGTCCAGTTTTTGAAGGAAACTATTTTTGCTCGATTTAGTACACCTCGAGCAATCATAAGTGATGGAGGTAAGCACTTTTGCAACTGGATTTTTGAGCAGTTGATGTAAAAGTATTTCATCACACATAAGGTTGCCACCCCATATCACCCGCAGACGAGTGGACAAGTGGAAATTTCTAATCACAAGATCAAACACATTTTAGAGAAAACTATGAACCCTAGTAGAAAGGATTGGTCTCTGCGATTGACTGATGCACTGTGGGCATATTGGACAGCCTTTAAGACTCCAATTGGCATATCTCCCTATCGTATTGTGTACGAAAAGTCATGTCACCTTCCGGTTGAATTAGAGCATAGAGCCTATTGGGCTATCAAGCAGTTGAACTTCAATCTTTCGAAGGCTGGCACACAAAGGAAGCTCCAACTCAATGAATTAGAGGAGCTACGGAATTATGCATACGATTGTGCACGGTCTTACAAGGCACAAATGAAGAAGACTCATGACCAACACATTTTGAGACGAGCTCTTGAGCCGGGTCAAAAAGTTCTTCTTTACAATTCACGCTTGCATCATTTTCCAGGAAAGCTTAAATCTCGTTGGACAGGCCCATTTATTATTCGGTCAGTTTTTCCTCATGGGGCCATCGAGATTGAGGATCCCAAGAATGGTAACACTTTTAAGGTAAATGGACAAAGGCTAAAACCATTTTTGGAGTTGAGGAGTCTGGACATTGAGATGATACTGTTGGAGGATCCTAGTTACTTGGATTGAGTGTAGTTTTCTAAGGGGAGTCTGACTGAAGACTTTAAACTTAGCGCTCATAGGAGGCACCCCACAGCTTATCTTTTCTGTATATTTCTTAATTTTTATGATTAATGTTTGTTTCCAGTATTTTTTTTTGTTTTCCAGTTTTTATTTTTCAGGGACAATGCGTACTTCAGTTCAAGTTTGAGGGTATGCTATGAGCCATACCAGTCCAGATAGTTCTCCATATCTTAAGTCAACTCTTTCCATATTAGTCACACATTGGGTTCAATATGTAATTTAAGTTTGGGGGTATGGGAGACACATCACACAGTTTGTCCTAATTTGTTGTCTTTTCATTGTAAAGATAAATTCATGCTCATGTTATTTTGAAATTTTGGTTGATCTAAATAATTTATGTGATGTGATTCATTGGTGAGCTTAAATTTTGGAACACATGATCTGTTAATAAAGTTTTAAAATTTAGTTACTTACTTTAGGCATTTGAGAATTCACATGTTTGATCTAATCTAACACGAGCACATTAGCACAAATTATGTGAGGTATGACATGTGATTTTAATGTGTACGTTTCCTTGTCTTAACTGAAACTGGATGACCTGTTGGATAAACACTTGGGCATAGAAAAGCATAAAAAAAGAGATATAATAATAATACTACTAATGATCATCATCAATAAATGTTCCGCTGAGTAATTGGACCTCTTGCCTCAGTAAGCAGTGAGTGTTCACGTCAAAAGGTGAAAATTTTGTTTGGTAGCATTAAGGTCAGTTTAGTTTCGTAGCCTTTTTTACTCGAGTTAGTAAGTCCTTAGGGGTGTCTTTACACCTAATGCCCTAAAACCATCTGGTTTGGGAGTCATTGACTCAACACTCGCTGCATGGGTCAATTAGAAAGCTTAAGGGAACTAAACATAGCAGAGCCTTATATATAAAAAAAAAAGAAAAAAAAAGAAGAAAATAAAAACTATGCCATTTTTGTTCATTCTGATGGGAAATTTGGTGAATCTTGAGACATGGAGACCTTACACATTGGAGTTATTTGGAAGCTTCATTTTTGTATGCTAATTCACTTTACACAGTGTCAGACTTGTGATGCCTTAACTTGCCTTTTGTAAGTAATTAGATTTTAATATTTCTATTCATTGTGAAGATGGGTTTATCTCCTTAAGCTTGCTTATGACTAAATATCATGGTGGTGTGTGCTCCTTTAATTTTTGGATAACATGAGTAATGAACTTATCTTTATGTTCTTTGTTTTTTATTCAGTTTTTATTTTGTTTTGCTAAGGGACTAGCAAAATATAAGTTTGGGGGTATTTGATGAGTCTTAAATATTGCATATTTAAGCCCTTTAATTTATATTTGTTAGGTTCTTAATTTGTATTATTTCACTTTGTTTTATGTCTTTTTTGTGTTTTATGTATTTTTATAGGTTTGTGGAGAAAATGAAGCATTTATGGAGATATCAAGCTTCAAGAGCAAAGAGGATGCATTAGTGCAATCGATCACACGAGATATGCGATCGAGCGCACCTGCACTCGAGCGCACTTGCCTACGAATGAGCGCAAGGTCAACATCCCACATCGAGATATTTGCAGTTCAGTGCGCACATAAGATCGTGTGCAACAGACATGCGATCGAGCGCACATGCGATCGATCGCACCAATCTGCGATAGAACGCACTCGGGGCAGTATCCCACATCGAATCTGAAACCTACAGTGCTCCGAGACTCCCCCTATATAAACACCATCTGGCCTCATCATTCAGTGTACAATTCCTGGGCCACTTTGGTGTTAACCGGTGGACGTCTGCTAGCATTCTGGTGGATCCCGAAGGCTTTGCTACCACGAGGGGAAGCACCGCCCATCAGCGAGTGGAATTTCTCCCATGTAAAGTTATTTATTTCTTTTTATTTAGTTGTTTTTAGTTTAATGTTTCACACTTTTATTATGAATTGTAGTTTCATAGTTATGAGTGGCTAGAATCTTCAGCTAAGGTTGAAGATGAAGCCTCGCCGTTGTTTGGCATAGTAGTTCAGATTTGCTTGTACAAATATGACAATCTTTTAGTATAAATGTTCTGTCAATTATTTGAGTTAATCTTGTGATTGATTGAGTTTAAATTGTTCTGTTGGATATTCCTTGTGTTTCATCTGGTGGATACATTGAATTGTTTTTGATTAAATTGGATTTCCTTTGTGATTTGTTAAGAGCAGATACATTAGATGCTTTTGGTTTAATTGGGATATTCTTTGTTTTTTGTCTTATAGTTGGATTCATAGAATTTTTTGATAGGCTATCTTTAGAACATTGAGATATATGCTTAACTTTGGCGGGGTGGATTCAGAAACCTTAGTGTTTTTATTATTAGTTTTTAAAATCAATTTAGTTTAGCTTTTATTTTGCAACATATAATACAAAACTCGGAACTAGGTTAAGATAATATTAGTTTAGATAAATTTATATTTTCACAACGCAATTCCCTGTGGATTCGACCTCGCACTTGCACAACGCTATATTGTAAACGACTCGTGCGCTTGCGAGTAATTTAAAACTCACAACAGTTGTTTATCCGAGAATTTTGCAAAATTATTCAAATAAACATTGGCTAAAGCTCATAGATGCTAATGAGATTTTCAAATCATGTCTTCTGAGAAACTATGAGTATGTGCACTAACCATAAACCTTCTTACCACAAACCAATAATGCATAAAACTTTGAATTCAACCAAGAAAGAAGCCTCAACTCCATTATCCTCACAGGTAAAGTGTTAATCAATTGAAACATGCAAGGTATTTACTCATGGAGTTGGAAAATGGATAAAAGCACTCAGTGAAAGGCTCAAGCAATATAGGACAAGCAAGTGAACAAGAATCGACCACAAGATAGGCTAATCACACAGTTCAGAACACTTTATCCGACTTACCAATATAATGCCTCGAAATTTCAATGGTTAATCAATAAGCCTTGACGTTGAAGCTCCGTTCTTCTGAGTGTGGTGCGATAACTTATCTTCCTTAAATTGTTAAATCTTCCTTCTTTTGAATAAAAATTGAAAACTGAAGTAAACAAAAATTGATATTTTCTTCTTTTTTTTCTCTTTTTTTTTCTTTTAGACAATTATAATATAAATAAATAAGCTGATAGAAGAATGATATATTTTTTCTCTTTTTTTTTTCTTTTATATAATTACAATATAAGTAAATAAGTTAATGGAAGAAGAATCATTCCCAAGATATTGTTGACGATCAAAACTCTACGCAAATGTCAATGAGGGATTAGAAGGCTTCGACAACTAACCAAATAATTTCTCCACATGCGAGGTAAGACAAACAAAGCATCTCAAATAGTGATAAAACCAATTCAAGTAGGCAATAAAAGTTCAAAAAGCTAGTTTTCTCAGACTCTCCATTCAATAAAAACAAATGTGCTTCAAACATGGTTAAAAACCTGGTATTTTGTTCAAGGATTAAACGGTTGCAAGAAAGGAGGTTCAACAGCATCAGGTTAAGGGTGGGTGCCGCAGCCCACAGAAAGACCAAGAAGTTCAGCCTCTAGGCCTCGGCCCGACTCAGCCTCCCCAGGCCGCAGCGCCCAGCAACTGAAGAAGAATGGTGCATTTCAGCCCTGTATGCGTCGTGGCCAGCCCTGTTCTGGGCCGCTACGCCAGGCACACTGATGCACTCATGTTTCATCCTTTTAAGTGGTGCGTGGGACATGTTTAAAACTCACAGGTTCACTCATATTCATATAGAGCAATGAGTCTTTGGTCCTCAAGATCTAAGGGTGGAGATTGACTTCAAAGATTGGCTCAAGAAGTGGTGCACTATATAAAGGGTCACCTAGCTTCAATCTAAAAACAAGTGTGAGACAAATTGTAAACACAAGATCATCATACAAGAGAATTCAAGTGCAAGTGTGAGAGTACAAAGACATAAAAACACAGGAGAGGCACTAGAATAGATCTCAAAGAGAGGCTGGTTATTTAGAGAAAGAGAGTAGTATAGATTAGGGAGAAGGGCTTTGTAATAGTTCCTTATCACTTTCTGTTTTATCTTCTTTCGTTCTTCAAGAACTTGAGATTCTTGAAGTGGTGTTGCTGTATCTGTAAAGAACCATTGATTTAGTGCAGAGAGTTCAGAGGAACTCACGGGGACGTAGGCTATTGTCGAACCTCGATAACAATTGCTGTGTTATTTCATTTCTTTGATTTTTGTTTCTGTTTCTGATCATTACAAGTCACTCTAGAATTAGGTGTTTGGAAGATCACCATCTGGGCATCTCAAGGTGATTTTCCAATAGTTGTATCAGAGCTAGAGGAGATACCACAATAGTGCTATCAGAGCTGTGGTCCAAGAACAGCTGGGTATCGAAGTAAGAACAGAAGGTATCGGTGAAAGACTCCAAGAATCAAAGATTAACTTCTTGGGTGATTCAATAACGGAGTAAAGATCAAGATCTGATCGTGTTCTTGAGGGTGATTCAAGAACAGTATTGAGATCAATCTCTTATCGTGTTCTTGAGATTTAGAAGAAGTTGAAAAGCAATTGTGGGTGCTGCATAAATTTGAGATTTTCTCCGTAATATAGGTTCAAACTTCATTGTTGAGAAGTTTGATGGAAAGGGAGACTTTGCCCTTTGAATGCGGAAGATCAAGGCTATTCTTATGCAACAGAAGGTGGACTTGGTTATTAGAGAAGATGATGCTTTTCCAATAAGTATCACGGAGGTCCAGCGGATTGAGATGAAGAAGATGGCATACAACACCATTTTCATGCATATGTCAGATAGTGTGACAAGGGAGTGCGGAGACTCGGAAGATCCAGCTGTCATATGGAAGAAACTAGATGAGTTGTTTCTTACCAAGACTCTCCCTAATAAGATTTATTTCTTAAAAGAATCTTTGCTTTTAAAATGGATCCTAATAAAGAGTTACAAGATAATCTTGATGTGTTTAATAAGCTAGTTCAAGATTTGAATAGTTGTAGCATAACATTCCCGGATGAACAATTGACTGTTATTTTGTTGAATTCTCTTCCTGATTGTTTTGATAATTTGATTAATGCTATTGAATATGGAAGAGATACACTAACCAAGGAAATCGTGATTAATGCTATAAGGGCTCATGATTTCAAAGCCAAGATGAGGGAAGCATCAAGTGGAGAAGGGTTGTTCATTAGAGGAAGGCCAGTAACTCGGAATGACAGTAGCATTCATGGCAACTACCAGGAGAAATCAAGGGGTAAAGGGTAGAGCTATGGGAGATCGCATTCTAAACCGAGGTTTGGAGGAAAGCAATGCTTCTACTACAATAAGAAGGGTCACTTCAAGAAAGATTGCAAGAAGAAGATGTGAGATGAGAGAGGAAGAAGCCATACCAACAATGGAGAGGCTTCAGCTGCCAAAAGAGAACAGCAAGATGATGTTCTTGTTGTGTGCTCAAATGTGAGCAGGAGGCAAGGTAGCGAGAAATGGATCTTGGATTCTGGGTGCACTTATCACATGTGCCCTCACCTGAATTGGTTTAAGAATTTCCAAGAAACCAATGATGGAAAGGTTTTCTTAGAGAATGACACTTCTTTCCAAGTGAGGGGGATAGGAGACATCCAGTTGAGGATGCTTGATGGAGTCACAAGGCTGCTACAGAATGTGAGGTATCTTTCGAATTTGAAAAGGAATTTGATCTCATTGGGGCAGCTAAATTCTATGGGGTATACATACAAGGCAGATGGAGGAAAGATCGAGGTAACCAAGGGATCTTTGATAGTGATCAAAGCAGCAATAAAAGATGGTCTCTATGAGACGATCAGAGAGACAAAAATCAAGGATCAAGCAACAAGCTTGATGGCTGAGATGGATAGGGCAGCCCTTTGGCACACTCGCTGAGCGAAAAGGGCCTGTAAGTTCTCAGCAAGGATGGTCTACTTGGTGGTGAAAAAGTAGAGAAACTCGATTTCTACGAATGTTGCGTTCTTGGGAAGCAACACCGTGTCAGCTTCAACACCGAAGTGCACAAGTCTAAGGGCATTCTTGACTACATTCATGCGGACCTTTGGGGACCAGCAAGAACACCAACACAGGGAGCTAATCGTTACTTTTTGGCTTTAATTGATGATTATTCTAGAAAGGTTTGGGTTTATTTGCTTAAAAATAAATCAGATGCTTTGAATAAATTTGTGGTGTGGAGAAGGCTGGAAGAAACTCAAACGAGCGGGGTAGTTAAGGAGTTAAGAACCGATAATGGCTTAGAATTGAGAATTTTTTAACAAAGAACTTGATCAATTCTGTAAGTTAAATGACATTTTAAGACATAGAATGGTTGTGAAAATCCCTCAGCAAAATGGAGTTGCTAAGAGGATGAATAAGACCCATATGGAAAAGGTTAGGTGCATGATTATAGGATCTAGATTACCCAAATGTTTTTGTGGGGAAACGGTGTCTACTGCTGCGTATTTGGTTAATAGATCACCCTCCAGGGTTGTGGACCTTAAGAATTTATTGGAGATGTGGAGTGGTAAACCCCCTGAGTTGGACAACCTTAGAACTTTTGGGTGTGCTGCGTATACACATCAAAAGGATGATAGACTTAGCCCAGGATCTAGAAAATATATGTTTCTAGGATATGAGGAAGGGGCTAAGGGGTATAAGTTGTGGTCCTAAGAACCAAAAGCAATGAAACTCATAATAAGTAGGGATGTTATTTTTAATGAATTGTTATTTCCCTATTTGGAGAAAACTAACCCTGCAGGGGATAGTGAGCAAACCAGTTCAGAATTTGTGGAGCATAGTATCAAGGAAAATTCAGTTCAGGTAGAGCAAGGAATGCAAAAGGGTTCAGACCAGGTAGAGCCCATTGAAGAAGGCCATGCTCATGATACTTAAGAGGAGGCTGAACTAGAAGAGGATGATGTAGCAAGTCAAAAGGACTACCAGCTCATAAGTGACCGGGGAAAGAAGGTGGTCAGACAACCTTTGAGATATGAGTTTGCAGATGCTAATGTAGCATCTCCTTATTCAGAGGGAGGAATAGTTGAACCAGAAACTTACATGGATGCCATGGAATGTAAGGATTTGTCAAAGGGGCAGCTAGCTATGGAGGAAGAAATAGATTCTTTGAGGAAGAACAACTCTTGGGAATTGGTGCCCAAACCAGAAAAACAGAGAGTTGTGGATTGTAGGTGGATCTACATGATCAAAGAAGGGAATCCTCCAAGGGATGAAGTCCAGTATAAAGCTAGGCTGGTGGAGAAGGGGTTCACACAAAGAGAAGGCATAGATTTCACCGAAATATTCTCCCCGGTTGTGAAATACAAGATGATACGGATAGTATTGGCAATGGTGGTCCAATTTGATTGGGAGATCGAGCAAATGGATATGAAGACAACGTTCTTGCATGGAGATCTTGATGAGACCATCTACATGAGGCAACCCGAAGGCTATGAGGAAGGAAGGTAGGGAGAGTTGGTATGCTAATTAAAGAAATCTCTCTATGGCCTGAAGCAATCCCCTTGGCAATGGAATAAGAGTTTTGATTTCTTTGTAATTAGATTGGGTTTTATGAGGAGCTACTATGATTCGTGCTTGTACTACAAGGGGCACAAGGTGGAAGAAGTGGTGATCATCCTCATCCATGTTGATGATATCCTGCTGGTTGGGAGCAGCATGGAGAGGATAGGAAAATTGAAGTCTCAACTCAGTGAAGAGTTTGAGATGAAGGATCTTGGCCATGCACAGAAGATCCTTGGGATGAGCATAATCCGGGAAAAGGAGAGAAACATATTGAAGATTTCTCAGACTTCCTGCATAGAGAAGATGATATCTAAGTTCTCTATGGAAGATAGCAAACAATTGAAGGTTCCTCTTGCTGGTCATTTCAAGTTCTCCAATGATCAATGTCCGAGATCGGAGGCGGAGAAGAAGGAAATGGAGAAGGTCCCTTACTCTAGTACAGTTGGTTCAGTTATGTTCACCATGGTAAGCACTATACCCGACATTAATCATGCAATAAGTCTTCTTAGCAGATTTATGAGTAATCCCGGAAAAGAGCATTGGCTTGGGATGAAGTGGTTGCTGAGGTACTTGAAGGGAAGCCTAGATGTGGGCTAGTTTATGAGAAGAGGGATAAGTCTATCTGTCTTGAGGGTTATGCTGATTCGGACTATGGAGCAGACTGGGATAAAAGAAGATCAATTACCTCCTACTTCTTCAAATTAAATGGATGTTGTATAAGTTAGAAGGCTTAGTTGCAGCCAGTGGTAGCACTCTCAACAACCGAGGCTGATTATATAGTGGCTACGAAAGCCATAAAGGAGGCTATGTGGTGCAAAAGGTTGTTAGAATAATTGAAGGTCCTGAAAGAGCAGGTAGTGGTGTATTCAGATAGCTAAAGTGTGTTGCACTTGTGTAAGAATCCGGTGTTCCATGAGAGGATAAAGCACATGGATGTTCGGTATCATTTCATTAGGGAAAATGTTACGGAATGATGCATTCATGTGGACAAGGTAGCCACGGAGGAAAATTCTGCAGATTTCGGCACCAAAGTTCTATCTCTAAGCAAGTTTAATCATTGCCTTGGACTACTTAGGATTGGAGTCAGTTGATTTGATGACTCAAGATGAGTTTGGATACTGAGTTCTCTGCACAAGGGTTCGGGTTTAACAGCTTAGACAAAGATAGAGATTGTTGGTATTTTGTCCAAGGATTAAACAGTTGCAAGAAAGGAGGTTCAACAGCATCAGGTCAAGGGTGGGCGCCGCAGCCCACAGAAAGACCAGGAAGTCTAACCTCCAGGCCGCGGCGCCCAGCAACTGAAGAAGAATGGTGCATTTCAGCCCTGTATGCGCCGCGGCCAGCTCTGTTCTGGGCTGTGGCTCTAGGCACGCTGATGCACTAATGTTTCAGCCTTTTGAGTGGTGCGTGGGACATGTTTAAAACGTACAGTTTCACTCGTATTCATATAGAGCCATGAGTCTTTGGTCCTCAAGATCTAAGGGTGGAGATTGACTTTAAAGATTGGCTCAAGAAGTTGTGCACTATATAAAGGGTCACCTAGCTTCAATCTAAAAACAAGTGTGAGACAAGTTGTAAACACAAGATCATCATACAAGAGAATTCAAGTGTAAGTGTGATAGAGCAAAGGCACAAAAATATAGGAGAGGCACTAGAATAGATCTCAAAGAGAGGCTGGTTGTTTAGAGAGAGAGTAGTGTAGATTGGGGAGAAGGGCTTTGTGATAGTTCCTTAACACTTTCTGTTTTCTCTTCTTTCGTTCTTCAAGAACTTGAGATTCTTGAAGAGGTGTTGTTGTATCTGTAAAGAACCACTGATTTAGTGCAGAGATTTTAGAGGAACTCATAGGGACGTAGGCTATTGCCGAACCTCGATAATAATTGCTGTGTTCTTTCTTTTCTTTGATTTCTATTTCTGTTTCTGATCATTACAAGTCACTCTAGACTTGGGTGTTTGGAAGATCACCACTTGGGCATTTCAAGGTGATTTCCCAACAAAGATCATATGCATCATTCTCTAAAGAATCCACAATGCTTAGTATGTGCACAAAAATGAGTTTACAAAAAAACAATCAGTGTTAATCAATATAGTGTCATTGGACCTTGACGAAAACAGAGTTGTAATCATGCATCAACAGTTCAAAAATCGTGAAATCTCACAAATATGCCATGATAGTTTCACACAAAACAATATATAACAAGCATGCATATGCTACCACCCCCAACCAGAATGTGACAGTGTCCTCACAGTCACCAAAAGATACGAAAATTATTCTGATAGGAGAGAGGAACTCCAATAACATAGCTTAGGTAAACCTACATCACATAAAACAAAACATAAAAGCAAAGAAAGCAAAACAAAAGAAACTAAACTAGAAATCAGTAAAATATAATATAGATAGAAGTACCGAACATCAAGCAAAGTAGACATGGGCAACTAGAGAGATCTCTTCTGGTTCCTCTATTTTCTCCACATGGTGCTTCAAACATTGCCCATTCACTTAAAACACTCTCCCATCTTTTGGATCTTCTATCTCAACCGAACCATTGGGAAAGACTTGCTTAACCACGAACGGGCTGATCCATCTCAATTTTAGCTTATCGGGATGAAGGAAAAGCCTCGAGTCATAGAGGTGGACTCGTTGATTGGGCTCGAAATTCTTCCTCAGAATTTTCTTGTCATGACCCGCCTTCATGTTTACCTAGTAGATTCTTGAGTTGTCGTAGGCATCATTTCGCAACTCTTCAATCTCAGCCAACTGAAGCTTCCTATGAATTCCTGCATCATTAGGATCAAAGTTAATGCTTTTTACAGCCCAATAAGCATGATGTTCTAACTCAACTGGTAGATAGAAAGCTTTTCCATAGACAAGCCAGCATAGAGACATCTCAAGGTTAGTCTTGTAAGCAGTACAGTAAGCCCAAAGAGCATCGAGAACGTGTAAAGACCAATTCTTTCTATTCGAGTTCATCGTCTTCTCCAATATTTGCTTCACCACTCGATTGGCCAATTCAGCCTGGCCATTTATTTGTGGGTGGTAGGCGTTAGCGACCTTGTGGTGCACTCTATACCTGCTCATCAAAGCCTTAAAAGAATGGTTATAGAAATGAGTGCCTTAATCACTAATAATAGCCCGAGGCATGCCAAATCTGGAGAAAATGTTTTCCTTAAGAAATTTGACAATAGTGTTGTTGTCGTTGTTTCAGCACGCCATAGTCTCTACCTATTTAGACACGTAGTCAACTACAAGCAAGATATATAGATATGAAGAGAAGGGTGGAAAGGTTCCCATAAAATCGATCGCCTAATAAACAAATATTTCAATGACAAGAATTGGGTTAAGGGCATCATATGCCTTCGGGACAAAGCACCAAGCTTTTGGCATCTATCACAAGAACAACAAAAATTATTAGTGTCTTTAAACAGAGAAGGCTAATATCTCCAGATTGTAGAATTTTTGTGGCAGTCCTTTTCATAGAAAAGTGACTGCCACAAGCTGAACTATGACAAAAATGTAAGACACTATCAATCTCAACCGTAGGGATGCACCACCTCATAATTTAGTCAGAGAAATACTTATAAAGATAAGGGTCATCCCAATAGAAATTTCTTACCTCGACCAAAAATTTGCACTTATCTTGAAAGCTCCATATGAGTGGCATTTCTCCGGAAACCAAGTAATTTACAATGTGTACATACCATGGTACTTGGCTTATGGCGAACAGATGTTTGTCGGGGAAGTTGTCTCTGATGGGTGGCCCATCGGTAGACTCATTGAACTCCAAGCGAGATAAGTGATTTGCCACCACATTCTCCACCCCCTTCTTATCCTTAATTGTTAAATCAAATTCCTACAAGAGTAAAATCCACCTAATCAATCTTACCTTAGCATCTTTCTTTGAAAGAAGATACCTAAGGGCTGCATGGTCAGTAAAAATAGTGATAGGTGTACCAATCAGATAAGCATTGAATTTATCTAAGGCAAAAACTACCGCTAGCAATTTTTTTTCAGTAGTGGAACAATTTATTTATGCATAATTAAGAGTTCTACTAGCATAGAATATAATAAAGGGCTTCCCTTACCTTTGTTGTCCCAAAACTGCCCCCACCACATAATTACTTGCGTCACACATAATCTCAAATGGTGTGACTGCATGATGGGGGCAGACGTAAGCCTATCAATAAGTGTTCGGAAAGCATCCTCACACTCTTGTGTCCAATCGAACATGGCTTCCTTATCTAGAAGGTTACACAATGGTCTAGATATAGCAGAGAAACTTTGTATAAACCTCTTGTAAAAACAGGCATGCCCAAGAAAGAATCTAACATCCTTAACAGTTTTGGGTGTAGGCAATTTATAGATCATATTTATTTTCGATTTATCCACTTTGATCCCTTTTTTTCAGAAATTATTTGCCCCAAAACTAGTCCAGTGGGAACCATGAAATGATATTTTTCCTAATTAAGCACAAGACCTTTTTCTTCATATCTGCTCAAAATAGTCTGTAAATGGAGTAGGCATGAATCAAAAGAATCACCAAAACATAGTCAAATCATCCATAAAGACTTCCATAAATATTTTGACAATATCACTAAATATACTCATCATGCATCTTTGAAATGTAGCCGGTACATTACACAGTCCAAAAGGCATATGCCAAAATGCATAAGTACCAAATGGGCATGTGAACGTAGTCTTATCCTAATCTTCTAATGCAATCTCTATATGATAATATCCTGAATACCCATCTAGAAAGCAATAGAAGAGATGGCCAGCTACATATTCTAAGATTTGGTCTAAAAATGGAAGTGGGAAGTGATCTTTGCGGGTGACAGAATTAAGTTTTCTATAGTCTATGTATATGTGCCACCCTTTCACAACCTTGGTAGGAACAAGCATCCCCTCTCTGTTGGTTACTACAGTTATCCCTGACTTTTTAGGTACTGCCTGAGTTGAGTTAACCCACTTACTATCAGAGATAGGGTAAACGATACCTACATCTAATAACTATAAAACTTCATTTTTCACGACTTCTTTCATAGTGGGGTTAAATAATCCCTGGGGTCTCTACAGGGGTTAGCTCCTTCCTCTAAATGGATCCTATGGGAACATATCAAGGGGCTAATACCTTTAATGTTAGCAATTGTCCATCCTAATATAGCTTTGTGCTCACTTAACATGTCAATCAATTTTTTTTCTTATGAATCATTAAATACATAGGAAATAATAACAGGAAAGGTATCACCTGGTCCCAAGAATGCATGTTTAGGTCCCTCAGGTAGCGTCGCTAAGTCGACCTTTGGGGTCTCCTCAGTAGATGGCTTTAGTCTCTCTCAATCTCTTGGTAACTACTTGAAGCTTGGTTGTCATTTTCATTCTCCTTTATCCTTTGACCCTAAAACAACATAAACATCGAAAACATCGTCACGATAAAGTGAACTCTTAGAATCAGAAATACAAAGGAGATACTCTAAAGATTTTGATTTTTTGCTCATGAGAGCCTCCTTTAGGATTAGTGTGACTATCATATAAGTATGATAGTAATCATCATCATCATGTGGTTGTCTTTCGATGTTGAAAATGTTGACCTCTAGAGTCATGTTCCTAAAAGACAGCTTCATTAGACCATTCCTGCAATTAATAAGAGCGTTAGAGGTGGCTAGGAAAGGTCTTCCTAAAACGATTAGAATTTTAGACTCCATATCTACCACAGAATGGGTATCCAGAATTAGAAAATCAATAGGATAGTAGAACTTATCTATCTGTATTAGTACATCTTCGACTATCCCCCTTAGTTGCTTAATTGACCGGTCGACTAACTGTAGTACCACAGATGTGGGTTTGATCTCTCCTAGACCCAGTTGCAAGTAGACAATGTAAAGCATTAGGTTCACACTGGCTCCTAAATCCAACAAAGCTTGATCAATCTCATGAGTCCCAATTTGATAGGTGATCGTGAGACACCCTGGGTCATCATATTTGAGCGGTGTCATTTGCTTAATCACCGCTCTCACTTGCTCAGTCAAGAACATAGTCTTCTTGACTTGATTCTTCCTTTTTATAGTGCACAGATCCTTGATAGCCTTTGCATAGGTTGGTACCTGTTTAATCACATGAAGCAAAGGCAAGTTAATCTTAACTTGTTTCAAATGTTCTAGGATCTCACCTTATATTTCCGAATTTTTTCCTTTTGGTCAGAGTGCTTAGGGAAAAGGGAATTGAATTGAACTTTTTTCATTTGGCTCATTCTTGGGGGCATTCTCCTTGGTGCTTGTGGTTGTTGGCTGATTTGGTCCATCTAACACCTTACCACTCCAAATAGTTATGGCATTAACCTCTGTGATGTTTTGTGAATCTGAAGTAGAGGTTTGTGCCATGTGTTGCCCCCATTGGATTTGATTGAGGCTGAGATGGGAATTTGCCTCGCTCTTGCACTACGAGAGAACTTGTTAGCTTATTTATTTGAATTTTAATTTCTTTATTCTCTTTCGTTAGTTGTGTCACAGCAGTTTCCAATCTCTGAATAATTTTACTTTGTGACTTCATAAATGCATTTAATTTTTCCTCTAAAGGGATTCTATTAGGTTGCGCACTGTATAAGGTTGCAAGGTATGACACAGATGGTTATGCATATGTGTGTGTGGGTTGGTTTAAGTCGGACCTCCAGCTAAAGTTCAAGTGGTTACTCTAACCAGGATTATATAGGTGCTTGTTAGAGAACAAGTACACCAAACTAACTCGATTTAAGAAACTCTTAGATGTTCACTAGTTATCCATAGAAGTTCTTAGGTTGTAGTTATCCAACTGATCTTTGGACTTGAGGCACCATGGATACCTTGTGTATGAGTCATCATGCTTTGATGCTACTTAAGTGTGGTTCTAATCATAGGGCACATAAAGGTAGTAATTGTGTATGACATAAATTGAAAATTCCTTAGCTAAGGTAGGGTGGAAATTAGAAACGAGTTTCTAATTTCACCACTTAAGTTATGGACTTGAGATCAAAATGCATATAATTAAATAGCTAAGGTTTGATAATAATTTCATACCTTAAGTTTAATCAAGAGTATTGCATAGTGAAAGTCTGACAACAAAAAGGTTCACACCAAATTCATATTGCCTGGGTAGTCATGACATATAGTTAGGTTTCAATCATAACTTATAGAATCCCTAAGAATCAAGTGTAATTAATACTTATTAAAGAGGATTTTTAATTTAAATTAATTAAAAGGAGTTTTAATTAATTGGACATGCTCCAATTGTCACATAAAAGTTACAACCTACTACCAACGCAATATTGAACCTAAAGAGTTGCACATGAGAGAGCAATTCCAAGAATAAGAAAACTAGATGGCCAATAAATAACTTTCTATGAATAAATAATCGTTTAATTGCAATTCTAGAATCTTAGAGCCTTTAGGTGTAAAGGTTCTATATAAATAGTGCCTTTATTTGATAAAAACCCTAATGATCATAACTTAAAGTTTGAGATCGGATCTTAAACTTTTCTCTCTAAATGCATAAACAAAAAATTCCAAGGGCTAGCACTCTATAATTTTCGACAAGCCCTAGTTCCTCCATTTTATTGTGTTTGACATCAAAGAAGAAGTAGATCTTTGCTCTTAGTTATTCATATGGATACTTTAGAGGTCAGATACTTGATTGGCTTGTAAACTAGATTTGAAGTTCTAACAAATCTAAATTGAGAAAAGATAGTATCCTTAACCTTGTATGGTGAATAATTATTATTATTGTTCTAATGTCTATTGGTATATAAATTTTTTAATTTTCGCTGCATTATCTATGTTGATAGACTTACATTACCAACTCTTTCAGCTATAGTAAAATTAAAACAGATCAAACTTCTCCGCAAAGGACTCTTCGCCAACTCTATCAACATGCTCGTTTTCATCATGACTATTCTTGCCACCATCTTCTATCTTTATCTTTGCAATTGTAATTTCAAAAGTAGCATCCTCTACTGTGGCAATCTTTATGATGTCAATTCTTACAGCGAAAACTTTTGCAACAACATGGAACCTCTTGGCCTTTGTTTCTAACAAGTCCTTATCCTTTTGCAGATCAAGAAGGCGAAGGAAATGTACAAGTCCAAAATTCAAAGAAGAAAAAATAAAATTACAAGTACAAGAAGAGTGAGACTTGAAGTCCTACCACCGACATCTCAATCCTCCTCTGGTCATACCAAATTTGGAATATAGGAGGAAGAAGAGGAAATAAAAATGTTATGAACCTACTCTTCTAGCATCTTAGCCCTTTTACCCCCCTACAGTCGGAAACAAAACCGATTACAATGTAATAAAACGGGATTGCACCAAAATCAATGTTTTCTTCTCTCCACCACTTTGAGTTACTAGATTCATTGAGGGATCTTTTCTCAATTATTCATGAGACTCTTCAAAAAAAACTAAATGACTCTATATCAAGTTAACTAAAACCATCTATTAGTTACTCTACTTCATTCTCAATTATCTTGTGAGAAAGATTGTAGCACCAATAGTGAGCTTCCTAAGCCTCTCAAAAACCATGAGTTACTGAATCTACAGCGCTAACTCTGTAGCATTAAGCGTTCTAGAAAAGTAGAAATGGGAAAAGGGGCTGAAATTGTTGTAATAGGTTGGAAATTCATAAAGCCTAATGCAAGAAAAATTCATGAAGCCTGTGCAAGCAAAGCCTTGATGCCACACGTGTTCAAGGGACTAATGTTGATGCTGGTTTTTTGGCACCACATGTCAAACATCCATTAGATGACAAAACCCCCACAAAATTATCCAAACCTTTAGCTAAGTAAACACTTTACCTACCAAACTTGTGCCTTCACATCAAGAAACGGCTAGAACAAAGTCCAAAAGGCCAATAAAAAGCCAAAAACATGATAAGGGCCATTGAGACCCACTACATAAGTAAGTTTATTGAAGCCCACTACATGAGAAAGCTCATTGAGGCCTACTACATGATAGAACCCATTAGGATCCACTACATGATAGAGCTCATCGGGGTCCATCATATGATAAAGCCCATTGAGGCTCACTATATGAGAAAGCCCATTGAAGCCCACTATATGATAAGGCCCAACTACATGATAAATCCCATTAAGGTCCACTACATGATAAAGAATATTGAGGCCCACTACATGATAAATCCCATTAAGGTCTACTACATGAGAAAGCCCATTAAGGCCCAACTACATGATAAATCCCACTGAAGGTCACTAACATAATAAGCTCATTGAGGCCCAACTACTTGATAAAGCCTATTGAGGCCCACTACATGATAAAGCCCATTGAGGTTCATTAACATAATTTCCCATTGAGGTCCACTACATGAAAAAGACTATTGAGGGCCACTACATGATAAGGCTCAACTATATAATAAATTCCATTAAGGCACACTACATGATAAAGTCCACTAAGGCAAAGCTAACATGAAAAGACCATTGAGCTCAATTTATATGATATACCCCATTAAGGCTAAATTAACATGATGTATCAATCAAAACATGAAGAGCCCAAAGGGTTAAATAGCAAGACAAGGCCCAAAATGCCCATATGCATTCCAAAGTTCAAACATCTAAGAGACATGAAAAATGATGGGGAATGTTGCCTACAAATTGCAACTGCCAACAGGTGCCCAGATTCATCAAGTTTTCTATGTCTCTTTACTGAAGTAGTATGTGGGACTTGAGACTTGACATATTCCATTCCCTTTTACCTACAATTGAAGAAGGTCATCCAGTCTACCAACCTTTAGTAGTCTTAGAGTAAAGGCAAATTTAGAAGAATGACAAGTGGATACTATAATGGCTGGTACAATGGGAAAGATTACCAAAAGAAAAAGCTATATAAGAAGAAGCTTCAACATTGCAAAGAATTTTTCCCCACTTCCACCTGGAAGAAAAGGTGTTTTTCAATGGGAGAAGTATTGATACAGTAGCTGGAGTTACAAAGACAATGCAACAAAGAGTTTGGACATATTGCAATCAAGCTGCAAAGGGTAAACAAAACCTAAGTTATTGGCAACAAGAATAAGAAGTTCTTAAGGCATAAAGGAGTAGAGAGGAAGAAGATGAAGCTAGTTTCCAATAGCTTAGAAAATCCCTAAGGTTACAAGGAAATAATCCAAAAGTATCTAGGTAGTGTAGCTGATAAAAAGAGGTGTGCAAGATCAGTTTGTTAAAAATTAGTTAGGAGACTGAATATTAACTAACTATTTAAACCCCTAATCAGTCCTAAACCCATATAAATAGGACTACATATCCTGTAATAAAAGATAAAGTAAAAATCTAGTTTCATTCTTCTCTCTTTTAGCTACTTTCTTATAGTTTTATTTTGGAGCTTAGACTTCTGCTTAAATCAAGTCAACCTACTGAGCTAAGGAAGGCATCATATCTCCTTGCAGTTTTAGTAGAAAATGGTCCGATAAGTGAAATTTCTCGGGGCTATCTCCTCATAGTTCTAGTAGAAAATAGTCCGAGGAGTGATATAGTTTGGGGTTATATCCTCAATTCTTTGATATCCTCGGAGTTCATCCTTTTGTTGACCATCATTACTTTATCTTTTTGGCCACGTTTAGGTACTTGAGATGTTTTTACTCAGGGTAGAATAGGATCATGGGTGCTTAAGCCCGATGTGATTGATCTAGATGAGGAAGTTTGGCCCACTAGTGGTAGTTTGGGCCTATGGAATTTGAAGGGGGCCCAATCAACTGGTATAAGACCATGTGCATTCAAAGGGTTTTTAGAGCCTTCATGGGGTGCTGATAGTCCCTAGCAATTCAAGCGAAAACAAGAGATTAATTTTACGGTGGGAATCAAAACAAAGTAAAGCAATGTTAGTGTTAAACTAAGAGTAATTCACTTTTGTCTCAAAAATCACACATAACACATGGCACATAGAATCATTAAATTTCACCCAAGTCCAAAAGTAATCTAAAAATCAATCTTAAAATTGTTATCAACTCTTAACATCCATCTTACCACAATCCATTAATCCGAACACCTGGATGATTTTATGCATAACAATCATGAATACAAGTCTCGCCCTCTAAAAACATAAATTGCGTGACATCAATCACAAAAACAAGCTCCATAGGCTCACTTTTCGAATCACTCTCCACTATTGTAGAAAAATCACACTACATTGGATCAATAGGTCTTTACTAAGCTTGTAACGTTAGGCTAAGGTAAAGATTAAGAAAGAATGGGAAGGATTCAATAAGTAAAAGAACTTAATCTCTTAGTTTTGAACACAACTCTTTAAGCACTAGATAACCTTACTTCAATACCAAACTCTTCAAACCATTTTTAGAGCATTTCTTTCAACAAATCACCATTTTTTTTCTTTCTTTCTTCTTTCTTTGCCATAATTCACTTTTTTTTTATTTTTTATTTTGGTACATAAGACCATTCACCTCCTTTTTCATCATTTTTTTTCTTTTCCACAACCCCCAACTATTCTCTTTTCATGTATTTGGGCTATGGTAGTAATTTTTTTTTTCTCATACTTTCATCCTTACTCCTCTTGAATGCTTCTCAACAAATGTGTATAACTAAGTTCTTTTAAAAGGAAGGTAAGGATAAAATATTTTAGACTCATAAAGGTGAGTAAATGGGCTATTGAAAGAAACAAGGCTCAAATTCTTTTTCAAGAAAAAGGCTCAAATGGGTGACTAGTGATAAATATAGCAATGGTAAGTTTAGAAGGCTCAAACGGTTCAAAAATGGCCTATATCATATCCTAAGTAGTGTGCATTCTAGAAATTCGCCTCAAGTGATTATCGAATAAGTTCTAGAGCTTGTCGAGAGAGCAAAAGTATTCACAAAACAATCACACATAAAACTTCTCTAAATGTTTTAGACTAATCATATATTCTTACCGCAAACTAGAGTCTCAAACCAAGTGAAGATTGATACTTAAATTAATTTCAAACCGAAGCAAGATTTAACTTCTTCTAAATGCTATATGCTATCTCAATTAAGTTCATATCATTGACATGTGAATTAACTCTAAGGCTAACACAAAGCATGCTTAAAACAAACAAAAAGGGAAAAATGATACCAAGCAGTTCAATGAAAAACATGAAAAACAGGAATATGTTTCCTCCACCCCCAACTTAAAATAAGCATTGTCCTTAATGTAAAAGCAAAATTAAAGGAAACTCCTTTTGTAGCCAAAGGTGTATAGGAGCTGAAAATTGTGCTCCACCATTTGAACTGCTTCATATATTTGTCCCTGAAAAAGAAATACGAAAGTAAAGCTGAAAAACAACAAAATATTAATAATAAATAAGAAAAAGAAATATGAAAAACAATAAAAATAAAAGGATATGTTGTGGGTTGCCTCCCATTAGCGGTAAGTTTTACGTCTTCAGTCAGACACTCTTATTCCCTCCTAGAAAAACATAGGTTGAATGCACCAGCCACTACTTCATTGCCAAATTCGGTGCTTGTATGATTTTGAAAGGCCTCAAGGATGTCATCAGTAACATCAGCAAATTCTGGCTCGACGTATGCTCTTGTGAAGCCATGGGTGAGGGTGGACTCCAATGGATTACGGTTTTGGACATTTTCCATGAATGAGTCAATCATGTATGCTCGCTGGGTTTCGTCCACATCCTCTGATTTTTTCGTTGTCGGGATGTGTAATAACTTACCGCTTAGTGTCTCAATGGCATTCACCTCCTTTATATTCTTTTGTGCTAGGTGTTGACCATGGGATGTGGACTGAGCTTGAGAAGGGAACTTACCTTGCTCAGTCACACTCAAGTAGTTCATCAACTTGGACACTTGGCTCTTTAAATCTTTATGTTCTTCAACAACCTGCACAATTAAAGATTCAAGCCTTTGATTAGTCTTCCCCTGTGCCTCAATAAAAGCATGTAAAGTGTCTTCTAAAGGACTCCTAGAAGATACAGGTGCATGATATGTTTCAAAACATGGTGCAGAAGGTTGTGCAAGCTGCTGATTTTCAGACTTCCAGCTGAAATTGGGGTGATTTCTTCATCCCGGATTATAAGTATCAGAGAAGGGTACTAAAGGCTTCTTGTACATGCCTAAGGCATTACATTGTTCCTCATACATCTCTCTCATCTCAGCAAATGTGGGGCACTCTTGGACGAGATGATATACCCCACCACACACAAAACATGGTTCAAAAGACTTTGCATGATTAGCTACGTGTGTTGGCTTTAAGCTCTTAGTTTTTAACACCTCTAGTTCCCTAGTGAGCATCTCGACCTTGGCCTTAAGGTTATCCTCTTCCCTAAGATGGTAAATTCCACCACCATTTGGGTTCCTTATAGGTCGTGACCTATTTGTGCTTTCAGTAGCACTAGGTCTAGTCCAAGTGTGAGCTTTTTCAGCAAGCTCATTGAGGTACTCTATGGCCTCATCAGGATCTTTCTCTAAAAATTCAGCATTACACATCATCTCTATGAATTGGCGCTCTCTATTTGTAAGTCCCTTATAAAAATAGCTCACTAAGCGCCAACTCTCATACCCATGGTGAGGGCACATACTCAATAACTCTTTAAATCTCTCCCAGGACTGATACAGAGTATCGTTGTCCTTTTGTGCAAAGGTGGAGATTTGTCTTTTTAAAGCATTAGTCTTATGTTGGGGAAAGTGTTTATTAAAGAAAATTTGAGTCATCTCAGCCCACAACCTAATAGATCGTGGTCTCAGTGAGTATAGCCAACTCTTAGCTCTATCCTTCAAGGCGAAAGGAAAGAACTTAAGTTTAATAATGTCATGAGTTTCATCTTGACTATGAAAAGTCACAACTACTTCCTCAAACTCTCTAATGTGCACATATAGGTTTTCATTTTCCAGGCCATTGAATGTAGGGAGTAATTGTGTCATCCCTATTTTAAAATCTAGTTGGCGAGTATTGGCTGGAAACATGATTCATGATGGTGTGGCTGTGCGTGTAGGGTTGAGGTAATCCTGAAGGGTCCTAGGGGGTTGAAATTCATGTTCAATCATTTCTTCGGGACTAGGTGGACTGTCAAATAAAGGATTTAGAAAATAATTTAATTATGACTCTAGCACAGGCCTACAAGTAAATCTACCCAAAGTATCTCTATGTCTTTGCATTCAAGGTAACAAAGTAATGGAAAAAAAATATATACTATAAAAAGAAAGAATAAAATAAAATAAAAATTAATGTAGCAAGCTAAAAGAAGGAATGAAGTTACCCGCCTTTACAGCTGCTGAAAAGAAAAACTATTTACAACTCTTCTACCGTCATGTCTCAAGGTTGACAATCTTCCTTGAGTAAGTGCGTCTCCCCGGAAATGGCACCAAAATTCGATTACGCCCAAAACAGTAACGCGGTTGTTATAGCACGGCTTTGGGGTGACGATTCCACGGGGAAACAAGTTAACTATAAAGAAATATGTAAACCTTAATATGAGATGATAAAAGTTAAACAAGAAAATCTGAGTTTGAAGTAGTGTGAAATAATTGTGTAAATATAATAGAGAACAACAAGGGTCCGGGAATCCTCCCTAGGTTCGTTGCCTTATTCTATTCTTGATTTAGTTGTTTTTATCTCAATTACAAGTTTCACTTCCCAACCAAGCAATCGACAAATATTCAATCAAAGCCCATATATAAACCCTAATATAATTGTTATGAAATACTCTTTGTTTTCAAGCACACATGACCTAACTTATAGATTATCAAGAAACGACAATATATCATAATAATAATACTGCAGTAATGGACAAATCTATAAGAGAAATCTACCAAACTCAATCACACCTCAACAACATCACATAAGAAGAGCATGACTAAACTTATATGGGGAAGAAAGATGCAATCACCGGATTAAGGGGAAATCTTCAATTAGATTAAAAAGTAAATTATAACAATGTTTAATGATAATAAATTCAAACTACAATGAATCAAGACTAGAACATAAGAACAACTACACCTAGGGATTCATCCCTTCGCCTTGCTTGGAGATTAGTTGGCCATGGGGGAGAGTGTGGTAGCCTTCATAATGTTTTCCCCAGCCTCCAGCCTCTCAAAAAGATGTATTTTACAAACCCTAAGTGGTCTATTTATAATACAAGAGTCCAAGGGTGTTTTTGGGTTTATTCTAATGTTTAAAAACCCTAATTAAAGTCTAACTCGGAGATGCAAATCCGTGTGCGCGCTGCGGTGCTGCTGGGGAGCACCGCGGTAGGCATATTCTGGATTGGGAGAGCTTCTGGGCATCGTGGTGCTATTGAGGATCACCACAATGCTAGCTGGTTGTTCAAGATGTGGAAGTTTTGGGTGCTGCAGTGCTGGCCGCGGTGCTGGCTGGTGTTGTTCTGAACTGACCTTTGTCTATTAAAACGGCCATATTTTTCTCTAGAAAAATAATTTTGATGAGCCATATCTCCAGAAAATAGACTTCTGGATCTTTCTAAGCATATATGGCTCATCTCCTAGTTCTTCTTACATCAATACAGTTTAATTTTCAAAGATGGTTGATCTGTACGGGCAATTTTGGCAATTTAGTGAAACTCCTTTCTAAGTGCTTGTGAACCTTCACTCTGGTGTTCATTGAGTCATTATATTTCAAGCAATGATAGCTTTTCCATCTCTTTTGAACTTAAAGTACCTGAAAATGCATCGAAATAGATCAATGATCCAAGAATGACACTTCAGAGTTGTTAAGGTATAAAAGTGCAATTCAAACCTAGATCAACCCTAAAATGCTAATAATTAAGTACTGTAAAGATGCATTTTGTGACTTTTATCAGGTGCCTTTAACCATTGTACTTCATCGGTATTAAAAATGTCAAGATCTGGATCATCCATTCCAATTCATTTAGGCTATCCATTTTTTATTTTTATAAAGGAGTGGGTTTGTCAAGTAGGCCTTACTTTTTATGATTTTCAAACTTCCTTTCTTGAAAGAGATTTTGAGAGCCTTTAGAATTTTTAAGTTTCTTAGAGTTTTCAAGTTCCCTAGATTTACCGAGCCCTTTGGAGTTATCAAGTCATTTGGAGTCTTCTTTCAAATCCCTCGAAGTTCTCTCAGCCTTCAAACTTTTTTTGAGCTCCTGTGAGTCCCTTATTCCTTTCCTCGGTTATGTCTTCTCACATTGTTAGCATAGATAGTAGTGAGTTGAACTTTTTTGCTAAGACTGAGGTGAATTACTTCTTAATAGAGTCAAATGTAGAGGGAATAAAGGAAAAAGATGAGGATGAGGTTGACCTTCGGACTTTTGAGGTCGAGCCTAGTCGTACTTTAAATGATGTACAAGATGACTTAACTCTAGATACTAGAGATATTAATTTCTATGTAAAATAAGCCCAATGAGCTGGGGGAAGATTAGTTAGAGAAAATGTGGGAAAATATAGAATATCGATCGAGTACTCTCTTTGAGTAGCTGAGGTAGGAAAAAGGGCGTGTGATAGTCCTCATGAAGATCCTCATTTTAAGTTGCATGTGTACACCCATTCTATAAAGGCTACCTTAGGTTCCCCTTACACATTTTTATTAGTTTTATCTTGAACTACTATCATATAGGATTACCACAACTTCTTCCTAATTCAATTTGTCTGTTAGTAGGGTTTATCAATGTTTGTCAGAAGGTCAAGAGGTATCTTTCTTTAGACGTTTTCAAAAATATCTTTTTGGTGAACCGTCAAGTGGAGGATGGCTGGGTAGTTTTGAGCTAAAAGGCTAAGAAGTTCGTGGTGAAGGGAAAGCCCATTTCCATAAAGAAGTGGAAAAAAAAGTTTTTCTTCATCCAAAGCGAGAACAATTTCGAAGTTTCGAGGGAGTGGGACTTAACCTTCTTAAAGAAGAGTAGATGTCTGGTGCTTAGCAATATAGAGGAGAAAACAATGAATGATAGGGTTGTTGGGCCTATTTAAGCTTTAGTGTTAGAGGATAACAAAGCTTTGGTTAGGCTCAGCCTTAGTCCTCGCGAGGGTATAATGTGTCAGTGACATAGAAAGATCTGACTTGGGAGATAGAGAACTAGATGGCTAGCATGGCTCGTCGCATGCCCCCAAACCTGAACTGGATGCACTCATTATGTCCCTGAAAATGAAAAACAAATGTAATACTGAAAAATAAGAAATACTAATTAGAAACAGTTATATAAAATTAAATAATAAATAAAAGACAATACTAAAAAGAAAAGAATATGTTGTGGGGTGCCTCCCATGAGCACTAAGTTTTACATCTTCAGCCAGACGGGGTACCGCTCTCACTGCTGGTCTCCAGGTGGTGCAGTCGAGGATAAGTTCTTGTAGAACTGGACTACAAATCGAGTGTATGTAGTCAAACAAACAGGCTTGAACATCAGCTTCAGTCCCCGATTCTTAAATTCTTGAACCACCCATCGAGTGGTGGCTAAGCTCTTGAAATCAGCATCGATGTTGAATGTAGTCTCGAACAAGATTTCTCTTTGTTCAAAACTGGGGCAGAATGACTGGGAGCGGCTGCTGGAGGCTCGGGAAATGGAGGCAACCTGTTTAGGCATCTTGGGCTACTTTTTATCCAATTTTGTGCTCGATCACACCTCAGCTGTGATCACAAAGGCCTTGCGCTCGAGCGCACTGGCTCAGGCAATCTGTCAAACAGCTTGTGGGCGATAAACGTTGGAAGCTGTGGGAAACACCCTAACATGATCTCAACCTCCTGAAAAATGAAATATAACCGCACAACCAACACAACACACGGTATATGCAAATAATTAGTAAAATATAAATCCAAAATGTGTGCGATTGTGGGTGGTAATAAACAAGTAGAATAGAAAAACGGGTATAGGCATACCTGGCATGCACGTGAATATGATTGGTTGTGTAAGGGGGTAATGATAATGATGATAAGTGAATGAAATGTGGGATGGGGAAGGGTTGGCGTTATGGGAGATGAGATCGAGTGAGAGTAAGAGTGATGTGCAAGATGGAGAGTATGAGGGAGAAAGAGAGAAAGACAGAGTGTGTGAGGGAGAGTGAATGTAAACAGTTTAACAAAATCAAGTGTTTTTAAACTTAACACATGACTTTATTCCCCGAGTGCGCTCTAGTTCATGGTGAAGGGCGCTCGATCGCACTTGTGCGCAAGTATGTGCATGGGTGTGTTGCGCTCGTGTGCTATTGAGCGAGGGCGAGAGTGCGCTCGAGCACACTATCTAGTGTGCTCGATTGCAAGGCAGAAAGTACTGAGAATCAAATAAAATATAAAAGGACTAAAGTGATGAAAAATTTGAGAAAAATTAACATAAATAAAACCATACCGTACTCAGTGGCCTCAGTACCATTGACCTCAAATAAAGGTGCTTGAACTACATAGTTATCAAAGTCGGAACTGCTCAAGCACTCTCTATAGCAGCTTCAACTTTAGTCTTTTGGTAAGGAGTACCTAAAGTCCCCCTCAGGTGGCTTAAGTACTCTTGGTACTGCTGTAGAGTTATCTTGCTTCAATTCGATCAGCTCATGCACAAGCAACTGTCTCTTGTCACCTGATCTGGAATGCATTAGAGAGGCCTCATGGAGGTGCATAGCTTTATTGATGTCATCAGTAGCATCTTCATATTCTGGTTCAATATCTAAATTTGTGACACTAGGGGTGAGGGTGGTCTCTAATGGATCAATGTGATGGACCTGAAAAGCTTGCTTAACAACACCTTGCATCAAGCAGACATTAGAACATTCCATATCATTTTTAGGTGAATTCAATGTATCAAATATTTTGAATTCTATTTCCTCACCATTTACCTTCATCGTGACAATACCCTTTTTCACACAAATATTCGTATAAACAATTATCATAAAGAGTCTTCCTAAGATTATGGGCAGAGGCAATGGCATAGGACATTCTTCCATATCTAATACAATAAAATTAGCAGGTAAAATAAATTGACCTACCTTCACCAAGACATCCTCGAGAATACCTCTTGGTCATTTGATGCTTCTGTCTGCTAGTTGCAAAGTGATGGAAGTAGGTTGAAGCTCCCCCAAACCTAGTGTTTTGAACACAGTGTATGGCAGCAAATTTACACTCGCCCCTAGATCCAGTAATGCATGCTCAAATAGCTAGTCACCTATCTTGCAAGGAATGGTAAAACTGCCCAGATATTTTAGTTTTGGTGGTAGTTTTCTTAACAGCACAGAACTTACCTCTTCGGCCAGAGCCGCTGTCTCATGTTTCTGAAACTTCCTTTTGTTAGTGCAACAATCTTTCAAAAATTTAGCATAAGCAGGCATTTGTTGAATTGCATCTAATAAATGAATGTTTATTTCAACTTTCTGCAAGGTTTCAAAGATATCAAGCAGTTTATTTTCTTTCTTTTGTTTTACTAACCTTTGCGGGAAGGGTGGTGCATTCACCTTCTCCATTTCACTTACCTTTGATGTGGATGCTTTATTTTGAGATACTTGTGCAGGCTCATCAGCTCCTATGATCTTACCATTTCTGAGGGTTGACACATTCAGTTGTTAATGTCCTCTCGGATTAGGTAATGGTTGGGCTGGAAGTTCACCTTGCTTTCTGTCACTCAGTTCTTTAGCCAATTGCCCTATTTGTACCTCTAGTCTCAGAATGGCTTGTTAATGTTTTACAGTGGTTTGTCTCATCTCAGTCCAAAATTGCCTTTCATCTGCCATGAACTGATCTTGTGAAGTCATCAACTGTTGTTGTTGGGTTACCAATTGCCTCACAAGACTCTTTAGGTCAATTTTTTTTGTTTCGGGAGCTGAGTGAGCTACTGGCTGGGAGTTCCTTTGCTGTCCTTGATGGTTCAGGGCATTCTGATTGTTGCTCCAAGAGAAATTGGGGTCGTTTCGCCATCCAGGATTGTAACTGTTTGCATATGGGTTGTTCTTTGGTGGATAGTTGCTTGGTCCCACATAATTTGGTTGCTCTGGGTCTGCAGATGGATACAAAGGACATATCTCAGTATTATGATAAAATTGAGAACATATAGCACATACCTGGAGTGGTGCAGCTAGTGGATTAGGTGAGGCATTCTGAGCAGTCATGGCTTTGACAAGCAGATCTAGTTTCCTCTCCACAGTAGCTATTTGGGTAGAGGATCCACCATTTAGAGTCACCTCATACATACCTTTGCTCTTGGATCCATGTCTACCTCTAGAGGAAAATTGCTGGGTGTGCTCACTTAATGTCTCAAATAGTTCCATGGCTTCTTCACTGCTCTTCTCCATCAGCACACCTCCACAACCTGAATCCATAATACTTTTATTAGTATCACTCAAACCTTCATAAATAGCTTGTACCAGTTCATCCTGAGGGAGATCGTGATGTGGGCATTTGAGTAGCAGCTCGTTGAAATGTCCCCATGCCTCAAAGAACAGGTCTCCATCCTTCTGTTGGAAAGACTGAATCTCCTTCCTCATTTGCCTCATCTTTCGGGCTGGAAAAATTTTCTTAGGAACTTGCTGGCCAACTCCTCCCAAGTATGGATAGAAACTATAGGCAATGAATTGTACCATAGTTTAGCATTATGTTTTAAGCAAAAAGGGAAAAGAATTAACCTGATTCCTTCTTGGTCTAGGCCCCAGATGTGCTGGAACTTGCAGAGATCAAAGAATTCCTAAAGGTGCAATTGTGGATCCTAATTAGGTGTAATCCTAAAGTGAGTTAATATATTGAGTATCTGCAGAGATATGTAGTAATTTCCTTTCGCCTCTGGTTGATAAGCAATGCAAGATGGTTGGTTGAGGTTCCGTGGGATGAAAGATTGCTTAATCGGTCTTCGCTCAGGTGATTATTGGTTTTCTAGCTGTTCTGCCATTGATGCTTCTTCCTCGGATTCTTCTTCTACCTCTTCAAGGTTGTCTCTAAGTCTTCGTCGAATGGTCAGCTCAATCTTTGTATTGAGGGGAAAGAAAGTGGGATGCCTGGATCGAAGCCTTTGCATAAATCAGCAAAAACTGCTTCAATATAGTAGTTCAGCACTGCTGCTCGGGTAGCCTCTGCCTCAAAGGCGCTCGATCGCAGCTAGGAGTGTGTTCGAGTGCAGTACCTCAGAGAACTTCTGCTGTAGTACCTGAAACAGAAAATAAAAAGAAAATAGATTAGGTTTTTAAGGAAACAAAATAAAGTTGAAAACAGAAACTTAGAATTTTTAGATTTTTGATAAAAATAAAACAGAATTAAAATAAAAATGACTAACTAAACGAAAATAATTCTAAAAGAAAATTTAATGCAATCCTCGACAATGGCACCAAAAACTTGTTGTTCAATAATCGACCTAAATTAATTAGCAAATCGTCGAACAGTTTTACTTGCAAGTGCACAAGGTCAATAGTAGCATAGTGTGCAAATGCGAGATCATCTCCACAAGGATTGGTGAATTTCGATTTAGAATTAGTTTCGAAATATAAAATGATATAAATAAACATTGAGTTTGGAATAATAATAATAAAAACGTAGGGACTTGATATCCAACACCAATCATGCTACCACAATAAAACAATATGCCAATGCTTTAAATATGTCATGAATACCTAATGTTTGTCAACTTAAGGGTTTGGTCCACTCCTTAAGCTATTGATTTCCCTAAGCAATAAGTTAGGCATGGTGTATACTCTAATTCTTCTCTTTCTTTAAGGGATTCAGCATGGTGTATACTGAGTTGTTCCTTAAGAGAGCATAGGATCAGTGGAAATCGACAACCACACGAGACCTAGGGCTTGGTCCGCTCCCGGTTTCCCATGTTGATTAACCTAAGAACCCGGTGTGGATTTCTTTTGTTACTATTGTTGAACCCAGGACTCGATCATCCAAATTGATTCAACTAACTAATCCACACCACATGCATACGTTGATTAGATAAACACATTTGAGGAATTTAAATAAAAACAGGCATTAATCAATTAAAGCATCACAACATAAATATTGCAAAGGCACCAATATTAAATTATGGAGTAAACATAATTAGGGCTTCAACCAAGCCCTTATTAAGAAGTTAGTTACACATGGCTATGATGCTAAACATCATCATAAAGTAAAAATAAAGGGGAAAGAATAAACCCAAGAGAAGAGTCGTCAATTCCTCTCTAAAGCTTACAACTTCTAAAGGAAAATCAAAAGTAAAGTTTCTGTGTTTTCAAGCCTATATATAGGGTTCTAAGGACGCCTCGAAACCCTAATTTCCAAAATAAGACCTGAAGAAATCTTTCCAAAACTGGCTCTGCCGCCTCTTTGTGCGTGTGCGCTCGATCACAACAACTTTGTGCTCGATCGCACTTAGTTGGTTTCAGATCTTCAGTTTTTCTTCCTTAAAGCTCCAAAATGCTATCTTTTCTTTAAAGACCTATGAAAAACATAGAAAACACAAAAATGAAGTAGAATGTACTAAAATACATAAACAAATAGCCTAACAACTGTAAATTAAGTGGCTTAAATATGAATATTTAAGCACTTATCAATTTCCACAATGAAATTAGCCAGAGCTTGCGCTTTGATGGCTGTCTAAGGCTTATAGCGAATGTTGAACTCCGCTAACTCTATAGACCATCTTACCAAAATATTCTGGAGATATCTAGTTTATGCAAGACCTACCTCAGGGACTGGTCAATTAGTACTGTGATAGTGTGAGACTAAAAGTATGGCCTTATGATACAAATGTAAATAAAGGAAGCATAAAGTACATGCAAGGCTTAGAGGATGAAGCAGAAGGCAGTAAGTTAATAGGAGTAGAGAAGGATGCATGAAAAGTTATTATCAGGCCTAGAAGATCGCTAAGGCTCCAAAGATTACAGCCACCATAGTTGGACATACTAAACAAGGGAAGGATTTAAGAGAAGAATAAGAGAAGTTAGTTACAAAGCTGTTAGAATCGGTTAGTGTCAAAACAAAATGGCAACAACCTATATAACTACCAAAGTAGCTAGCTAAGTAGTCCAAAACTAGTATAAATAGGACTTGTATTGAGAGGATAGATTCATTCAATCAAAAATCCAAAAATTCTCTTCTTTATTTTGGTTACAGCTCAAGCCCTTTACTGAGTCAGGGAAGGCATCATTGGTGCTTTCATTGACTCAAACATCTACTTCTCTTTCTCTTTTCAAATAACTTGCATAAAGGAACAATATCAAGGAATGCAGAAGTTACATGGGACAAAATTCTTCAACTATAGAGATAGACCAAGGAAGATTTCATGGCTACAATTCAACCATTGTAGCAAGATATTCATAACCAAGTACAACAAATGGCCAAGATCGCCTCTGATGTAGATGATTTGAAGATTAATGCCAGTAAACATGATTCTCATGCACCTTGATTTCATGAAAGTCAATAAGAAGGCTATTGTGCAGCCTAAAATGCAACACTATTCAAACAAATCAAACTTGATTTTCCAAGATTCAGTTATAGAGATCCATCATATTGGTTATCCAAAATGGAGCAATTCTTATTGTATCATCAAACTCCTGAATTTCACAAACTTACTATAGTTTTCTTCCACTTAGATGGTCCAACATCCAGTTAGTATTAATGGATGTATCAAAGCAATCAGTTAAGGAGATGAAAAGAATTTGTTAATTCTTTAAAAGAAAGATTTGGACCATATTTCTTTGATGATTCACAAGGCAATCTTACTAAGCTCACATAGCAAACTTCTGTTCAAGACTATCAAGATAAGTTTGAAATGTTATCTTGTAAGGTTCCTGGACTGACATAGCACTTCTTAAAAAGTTGTTTCATTTCAAGACTGGAACCCTCAATCAAAAGAAAAGTCTTGATGTAAAGACCTTAGAGTTTGAATGAAGCTATTAGCATAACAAGAATGGTAAAGGCAAAAATTGCAGAAAGATACCTTAGCACCAAGATTTAGGGCCCTAAACTATCAATAATCCTTCTCTTTAGGGCTTAGACTAGTGCAACAATCTATTGTAACAATGCTAGGAATAAAAGCCCTTCTTAAAAGAGTTATCTCACAAGAACAACAACTCAAGAGGGATAAAGGACTATATTTCAATTGTGATGAGAAATATAATCCTGGATATAGATGCAAGAACAAAGGCATGCTACTTCTCTTTGAAGGAATGGAGACAGATGAGGACACCACGCAGGAGGAATCCAGTAACTCAAAAGATTGGATTACAAGTAATGATCCTAGTCTTGCTATTAGTTTCATGTAGTGATGGGCCATGTAAATTTTGAGTTGTGATTATAACAGCATATACCAACTTCTTAATAGGGAGATACCAAGTTTCTACGTCATGGAGAACCCTGCTAATGTAATAGATGGGTCTTTGAGACACAGCTTCATCTCAGATTAACATAGAGGCAATTACGGTTGGGCTTGCAGCAATGTAAAAGAAAAGCTCTTCTCCTCCAATGGGCTTAGTTAGGAGAGGTGGCGAGCTAAGATTGTCATTAAGTTCTTCAATGGGATTTTTTATTTTCTTAAGGATGGCTTCTATCCCTTTCTAGATAACCATGAATCCGAGAAATTTTCCCGAGGTGACTAGGCGTATTTCCTGGGGTTTAGCTTTATCTGATAATGTTTTAGTATTCTGAAGGCTTATTCAAGGTCAAACATATGGTCCTTTTTCTTGGCACGCTTAACGAGTATGTCATCGACATAAACCTCCATGTTCCTTTCGATTTGTTCCTTGAAAAGCTTATTGACAAGTCGTTGATAGGTTTCCCATGTGTTCTTGAGTCTAAAGGGCATAACCTTATAGCAATAGAGGCACTGGTAGGTGACAAAAGTGAACTTCGATTGGTTTGGTTCATGCATGAGGATCTGATTGTACCCTGAGTATGGGTCCATGAAGTTAAGCAACCCATACCTTGATGCAACTTTGACTAGCTGGTCTATTTAGGGTTGAGGGAAACTATAACCACATTGGCGATCTAGTTTAGGTAGTGGGCCTCTTAGATGAAGTCGACGGTGTGGAGTTTATCAACCTTTTCTTCTATGGCCTTTCGTCGCTCAAGGGCGAACGGTCTTTTATTCTAGACCACAAATTTGTGTTTTGGATCTACATTTAGCTTATGGACAATGACTTGTGGATCATTCTGACTAGGCTTTCTGAGTGTAGCATTGTAGGAGGATGGGTGCTTAACAACTAGGAAGGTAGTCATTATTCTGGTTTGTCGAGAGGCTGAGCCCGCAGTGACAAGTAGAATTATGCTTCCCTCTAGGAACACTAGCATCCCTATAAAGTGGAGAAGTCACCAATTTAAGTTGATTATACTTCAACTTTATCTTCTAGAATGCATCACAATATAAAAATTTGTTGAACTCCTATTATCGACTAGAATACGTTCCACATTGCAATTTAAAATAAGCAGGGTGACGACCATGTCGTCGTAATGGGGCATTTGTAACCCTTCCAAATTGTTGTTAGTAAAATAGATCACCTAACTAGTCTTGGCCCTTTTTTGGGGCCTGCTGAAGGAGGCTATCAACTGAGCATAGGCTTTCTTGGCTTGTAGTGATTATCCCCTAGCTACCAGACCTTCAAAGATCGTTTGATGGTGTTGGTCACTATGATAGTATTGTCTCTGGTGTTTGGGCGACGCTTGTCGTCTTGAGCTTTTTTGCTTGGTCTCCATCTAGAACTTTGTCTAGAAAATCATTTAGGGCTCTGCCTAGTGGGATGCTCAAAAATTTGTTTGAATTGACATTTAGGACTCCTTCTTGGTCAGCATTCATCAATACGAAACATTGGGGGCCTAGTGTATTCCTTCAAGTACCCTTGGTGGATAAGAGACTCGATCTAGTTTTTTAGTGTATAAAATTATTTGGTGTCGTGTCCGTAATCTTTGTGGAAACATCACCATTTGGTTATGCCCTTGTTTCCACTAGTGTACAAGGTCTTTAAGGGCTAGTGAATGAAATCACAATCTCAGATATTCATCAATATGTTCATCCTAGGTTCATTGTGTTTTGTATGATTGGATATGATCTATAAGATCAGTGGTGCCATCGTATGCCTTGATGATAGGTATCATGAAGTGCTGAGGGAGTGGGGCATCGAGGATATCCTATGTAAAGGGAAAATCTTAGAAATTGAACTTGTTCAAGACATTGGTTCTTCTTCCTTTGAAAGCTTCTCCTATTCTTTTGTCTATTTCCTTTTGTTTCCTGTCCAGATCAATATAGTTTTTGGAAGCGGAATAGCCTCAAGACTTCGCTCCGTGGTTGGGATAAGATCCTATGGTAGACTTGCAATTTGAAGTATGAGCCTGGTGGCTAGCATTCTGGTGCCACGTTTGTCGAGGGCTTTGCTACGATGATTGGGGCTAGGGAAGAGCCTGCCTCCCGAGTTTAGCTATTAAGATGCCACCAGCTAGGTGAGTTCCATAAATTTTCCCTGTGTGACTGGGGTGTCCGAATTTGCTTGGCCCTAGTTGGCTGGATGGTTCCACTAAGAATGTTGATCCCGTCAGGACTGCTCTTTAGATGCATCACTAGGATTCTAGCTGGTAGTGACATTCTCTTGGATGGTTGGGAGTTCAGGACCAGTGTGTAGGCCGTGACTAGTTGAACTCTGAGCAGTGGAGGAAGTGTTGATGTTATTAGCAGTGATGTTTTTGGTGTAGTTCTTAGGTTGCATCATGATAGATGAGTTCTCATCTGTTTTCCACAAACAACTCCAATCTATTAATGCGGAAAATATGCTAGGCAACCAAACAACTGGGATGCGATATATGCACACGCAAAAACAAAAGAAAACCTAGGGAGTCGTTGGAGGACCGCATGGGTTACGTCTTTAGGGGGACTGATAGGTACTTAAAAATATTCATATTTAAGCACCCTTATTTACATTTGTTAAGTCCTTAGTTATGTTAATTTAGTCCATATTACTTTATTTCTGTGTTTCACATGTTTTTATAGGGTCTTAGAGAAAAAGAAGCATTTTTTGCACCTAAAGGAAGAAATCTGGAAATCTTGGAATAGCTACTGGCAAAAGTGCGATCGAGCGCAATATTGGGTGCGATCGAGCGCATAAGCGCTCATGCGCACACAAGAAGGATCGAGTGCAGCCTAGCGATCGAGCACACAATACATGCGATCGAGCGCACATGTATGGGCGTGAACAGTAAAACGACAGAACCAGTTTTGGAAATTGAGGAAGTTTTACGTTTTAGGAAGTTTAGGGTTTCCTAAGTCTTCTAGGGTTATTCAACCCCTATAAATACACCTGTAAACACACACAAAGGACATCACTTCTTTTATCTTTTGCTTAGCTCGGAGTTATAAGCTTTGGAGAGGATTGACAACCTGTCTCCATAGTATTCTTTGGGTTTTATAGTTTCTGTTTAGTTTATGCTATGATGTTTATCCTAGTCAGCATGTGTAACTAACTCTTTATAGGGCTCGATTGAAGCCCTAGTTATGCTTTCTCATATATATATTCATTGATTATCTTTGCAATAACTTGATTAATGCCTATGTTTATTTACATTCCTCATGTGTGTATATCTGATCAATATGTGCATGTGGTATGGATTAGTTAGTTAGACCAATATGGATGACCGAGTCCTGGGCCTAACGATAGTAACAAAAGATATCCACACTAGATTCTTGGATTAATCAACATGAGAAACTAGGAGTAGATACCATGCCTTAGGTCTCATGTTGTTGTCGATTTCCATAAATCTTATGCTTTCTTAAGGAACAACTCAGTAGATACCATGTTGAATCCCTTAAGAAAGAAAAGAGTTAGAGTAGATACCATGGCTAACTCGATGCTTAGGGAAATGAATAGCTTAAGGAGTAGATACCATGCCCTTAGGTTGGCAATCATTAGGTATTCATAGGAAGGCTAGTGCATTGACCTATTATTCATTGGGAAAGTATGACTAGTGGTGGATATCAAAGCCCTATGTCTCATTATTATTAATTCACATTCAACAGTTATTTTGATCTTCTTTTATTAAGAAACTGATCCTAAAACGAAATTCACCAATCCCTGTGGAAATGATCTCGCACTTGCACACTATGCTACCATTGACCTTGTGCACTTGCAAGTAAAACTGTACAGTTATTTACTTATTAATTTAGGTAGATAAACGCGCAACAAGTTTTTGGCGCCGTTGCTGGGGATTGCGCTAAATTTCCTTTTAGAATTACTTTCGTTTAGTTTAATCATCATTATTCTATTTTACTTTCATTTTTCTAAAAAAATTTAATTTCTGTTTTTCACCTTTATTTTTATTTTCATCAAACCCTAATCAATTTCCTTTCTGTTTCAGGCACATCAAACCCTAATCGCACTTTCTGTGGTACTTGCGATCGAGCGCACCCTCTTGTGCGATTGAGCGCAATTAGGGTAGAGAGTTACCCGAGCAGCAGAGTTGAACTGCTGCACTGAAGCTGGTTTACATGATTTATGCACGGACTTCGATCCTGACATCCAACATTCTTTCCCCTCGATCCCGAGCTTGAGCAAACCATCCGACAAAGGCTTAGGAACAACTTCGAGGAGAACGAAGAAGAATTCAAGAACGAAGCACCAATGGCGGAACAGCTCGAAAACCAGCAACCACCTGCATGAGTACCGATGAAACAATCCTTCATCCCACGGAACCTTGATCAGCCATCATGTATTGCATATCAACCTGAGGCAGAAGGCAACTACTACATATCTCCGTAAATATTGAGTACATTGACTCACTTTAGGGGTACACCTAATGAGGATCCACATTTGCACCTTCGAGAGTTCTTTGATCTTTGCAAATTCCAGCATATCCAGGGCCTAAACCAAGAAAGAATCAGGTTAATTCTTTTCCTTTTTTCCTTAAAAGTTAATGCTAAACTATGGTACAATTCATTGTCTGTGGTTTCTATCCACACTTGGGAAGAGTTGGCCAGCAAGTTCCTAAGAAAGTTCTTCCCAACTCAAAAGACGAGACAATTAAGGAAAGGAAATTCAATCTTTCCAACAGAGGGATGGAGACCTTTTCTTTGAGGCATGGGGACACTTTAATGAGCTACTTCACAAATGTCCACATCACAACCTACCCCAAGATGAGCTGGTACTAGCCTTTTACGAAGGTCTAAATGACATGAATAAAGGTATTGCTGATTCAAGTTGTGGAGGTGTGCTGATGGAGAAAAGCAGTGAAGAAGCCATGGAGTTGTTTAAGGCATTGAGTGAGCACACCCAACAATTCTCATCTAGAGGGAGACAAGGAGTAAAGAGCAAGGGCATGTATGAAGTTAACTTAATTGGTAGAATTCCAACTCAGATAGCTGCTATAGAGAGGAAGCTAGATATGCTTGTAAACGCCATGACTACTGAGAACGCCTCACCGAGTCCACAAGCCACAAAACGCCAAGTATGTGCTTTATATTCTCAATTTGATCACACTACTGAGACTTGCCATTTATATTTATCTACAGATCCTGAGTAAGTGAACTATGTGGGACCAAACAGTGCATATCCAAATACCTACAATCCTGGATGGTGAAACCACCCCAACCTCTCATGGAGCAACAATCAAAATGCCCTGAACCTTCAAGGGAAACAAAGGAACTTCCACCAACCAGCCCAACCAGTTCAAGAGCCAAAGACAAGTGACCTAGAGAGTATGGTAAGGTAACTGATAACATCACAAGAACAATTTATGGCAGATGGAAGGCAAATTCAAACTGAGCAAAGACACACAATTGCAAAGCACGAGCAAACAATCCAAAGACTAGAAGTTCAAATGGGGCAAATGGCTAAAGAGTTAAGTGCAAGAAAGCAAGGTGAGCTTCCTGCCCAACCAATACCTAATCCAAGAGGACATCAGCAATTAAATGTCGTGACAACTCTAAAAAATGGTAAGGTCATAGGAGTTAATGAGCCAGCACAAGCATTTCCTGCTAAGCCATCCACATCCAAGGTAAGTGAAATGGAGAAGTGGAATGCACCACCCTTCCCTCAAAGGTTAGTAAAGCCAAAGAAAGATAAATTGTTTGATATTTTTGAAACTTTGAGAAAAGTAGAAATTAACGTTCCCTTATTAGATGCAATTAAACAAATTTTTGCTTATGCTAAATTTTTAAAAGAGTGTTGCACTAATAAAATAAAGTTTCAAGAGCATGAAACAGTGGCTCTAACGGAAGAGGTAAGTGTAGTATGATTAAGAAAACTACCACCAAAACTACAAGATCTGGGTTGTTTTACCATTCCCTGCAGGATAGATGACCAGTTTTTTGAGCCTGCACTATTTGATTTAGGAGAAAGTGTAAATTTGCTACCATACACAGTAGTTGAAAAACTATGTTTGGGGGAGCTTCAACCAACCTCCATCACTTTGCAATTGGCAGATAGAAGCATCAAAAGACCTAGAGGTATACTTGAGGATGTCTTAGTAAAGGTCGGTGAGTTTATCTTGCCTACTGACTTCATTGTGTTAGATATGGAAGAATGTCTTATGCCATTACCTCTGCCCATCATCTTAGGAAGACCCTTTATGAGAACTGCTGATACACTAATTAATGTGAAAAAGGGTATTATAAGTGTGACGGTAAATGGTGAGACAATAGAATTTAAAATATTTGATGCGTTGAAATTACCCCAAGATGATAATGATGATGAATGTTTTAATGAATATATGATGCAAAGTGTTGTCAAGCAAATTTTTTAGGTCCATCACACTGATCCATTGGAGGCCACCCTCACCCACAGCGTCACAAGTTCGGATGTGGTGCCTAAGCCAGAATCTGAAGATATTACAGATGACATCATTGAAGCTATGCACCTCCTTCAAGCCTCTCCAAAGCATCCAAGTAAGTTCACTCCTCTGTTTGAAACTTTTGAGCATACTAATACTATCTTTCTCTCATCTATTGTCCAGGCACCAAACTTGGAATTGCTGCAGTTGCCTACAAGAAATCAGACATTCACAGTACATGGACACAAAGTCACACCACACTAAAAAATTACAGTGCAACCAAGAGATGAAGATATAGCGCCCCAGACTGTCCAGTATGCAGTAGTAATAAGAGCACCGGAGCCACATGCAGTGGACTTTAAGTACGCCCTGCCGAAAGACTAAATGTTGAAGCTGCTATAGAGAGCGCTTGAGCAGCCCAGACTTTGATAAACGTGTAGCTTAAGCACCTTTATTAAGGTCAATGGCACTGAGGCCACTGAGTACGCACTTTCTGCCACAAGTGTGATCGAGCGCACATTGGACAACAACTTGCTAGGATGCCTAAACTGTCAACCTCCACCTCCCACACCCGGTACCTCATCGACTACACCACCTGGCGATCAGCAATGAGGGGATACCCCGTCTGGCTGAAGACGTTAAACTTAGCGCTCATGGAAGGCACCCTAAAGCATATCCTTTTTAGTATTTTATTTTATTGTTAGTATTTACTTTTCTATAGCTGTTTATTATTACTTGTTTTCCATTTTATATTTGTTTGTCTTTCTTTTTCAATGACAGAGTGAGTGCATCCAGTTAAAGTTTGGGGGCGTGCTACGATCCATGCTAGCCATATAGTTCTCAATCTCCCAAGTCAGCTCCTTCCATGCTATTCATATATTGGGGACAATGTGCAATTTAAGTTTGGGGGTATGGGGACACACTCACACACACACTATGTCCCATTTATTTATTTTTTTACAGATAAATGCATGTTAATTCTGTTCCTAAAATTTTGGGTGATCTAAACAAACAATATGATTTGACTTCATAAGTGAGCTTAACACCTTGAATATATAGGCCAATAATTAAGTTTTGAACATAGATCACTTACTTTTAGGCATTTAAGGATTCACAAGTTTTACCTAAACTAACACGAGCACATTAGCACATAGTTGTATGGGGTATGACATGTAATTTTGATTTGTATGTTTCTTTTGCTCAACTGTGAACCAGATGACCTGTTAGATTAACACTTTAGCATAAAGAGAAAAAAAATTGTTATTGCTAAAAAAAATGCTCCTAAAGATCAGTAAACTAATTTTCCATTGAGTAACTGGCCCTCTTGCCTCAGTAAGCAGTAAGTGTCACGTCAAAAGGTGAAAATTTTGTGCATTATGATCATTAAAAAAAAAGAACTTTCCACTGAGTAACTGGCCCTCTTGCCTCAGTAAGCAGTCAGTGTCACGTCAAAAGGTGAAAATTCTGATTGGAAGCATTAAGACTAGTTAAGTTTCGTAGCCTTTTTGGCTCGAGTTAGTAAGTCCTTAGGGGTGTCTTTACACTTAATGCCCTAAGACCATCTGATTTGGGAGTCATTAGCTAAACGCTCGCTACATGAGTCAAATAGAAAGCTTAAGGGAACTAACTTGGCAAAAATCTCACAAACAAAAGAAAAGAAAAAAACTATGCCATTTTTGTTGATTCTAATAGGAAATTTGGTGAATCTTGAGACATCGAAACACTACACATTAGAATTATTTGGAAACCTAATCTTTTATGTGCTAGTTCACCACACACTAAAGTCAAATTTGTGATGTCTTAAACTGCCTCATGAAAGTGATTTGTGTTCAAAACTCTTATTCATTGCAAAGATGTGTTTATAATTGTTAAGCTTGCTCATGAATGCGCATCATAATTTTGTGTGAAGACCTAAACTTTTGTGGACACTATGGATATTGGATCTATCTATGTGTCGATATTTTTCATTTTAGTTTTTAGTTTTGTATTGCTAAGGGACTAGCAATATATAAGTTTGGGGGTGTGATAGGTGCTTAAATATTCATATTTAAGCCCCCTTATTTACATTTGTTAAGTCCTTAGTTATGTTAATTTAGTCCATATTACTTCATTTCTATGTTTCATATAATTTTATAGGTTTTTGGAGAAAAAGATGCATTTTTGGCACCTAAAGGAAGAAATTTGGAAATGTTGGAACAGCTACTGGCAAAAGTGCGATCGAGCGCAATATTCGGTGCGATCGAGCGCATAAGCGCTCATGCGCACACAAGAAAGATCGAGCGCACATGTACGGGTGTGAACAGTAAAACGGCAGAACCAGTTTTGGAAATTGAGGAGGTCTTATGTTTTAGGAAGTTTAGGGTTTCCTGAGTCTTCTAGGGTTATTCAACCCCTATAAATACACCTGTAAACACACACAAAGGACATCACTTCTTTTATTTTTTGCTTAGCTCGGAGTTGTAAGCTTTGGAGAGGATTGATAACCCGTCTCCACAGTATTCTTCGGGTTTTATAGTTTATGTTTGGTTTTTGCTGTGATGTTAATCCTAGACAGCATTTGTAACTAACTCTTTACAGGGCTCAATTAAAGCCCTAGTTATGCTTTCCCATATATATATATATATATATATATATATCCATTGATTATCTTTGCAGTAGCCTTGATTATGATGCTTAACTTGATTAATGCATGTGTTTATTTACATTCCTCATATGTGTACGTTTGATCAATATGTGCATGTGGTATGGATTAGTTAGTTAGACCAATTTGGATGATCTAGTCCTGGGCCTAACAATAGTAACAAAAGATATCCACACTAGATTCTTGGATTAATCAATATGAGAAACCGGGAGTAGATACCATGCCCTAGGTCTCATGTGGTTGTCGATTTCCATAAATCTTATGCTTTCTTAAGGAACAACTCAGTAGATACCATGCTGAATCCCTTAAGAAAGAAAAGAGTTAGAGTAGATACCATGCCTAACTCGGTTCTTAGGGAAATCAATAGCTTAAGGAGTAGATACCATGCCCTTAGGTTGGCAACCATTAGGTATTCATAAGAAGGCTAGTGCATTGACCTATTACTCATTGGGAAAGTATGACTAGTGGTGGATATCAAAGCCCTATGTCTTATTATTATTAATTCACATTCAACAGTTATTTTGGTCTTCTTTTATTAAGAAACTGATCCTAAAACTAAATTCACCAATCCCTGTGGAAATGATCTCGCACTTGCACACTATGCTACCATTGACCTTGTGCACTTGCAAGTAAAACTGTACGGTTATTTACTTATTAATTTAGGTAGATAAATGCTCAACAGGGACTCTCTGATGCCTAAGTTATTATAGGGCTTAAAGATCAAGAGAGCTGGAGAGTTTTCTAGAGTGAATTGAGAATGTGTGTACCTGTGATTATAAGAGCCCCCTTATATAGCATTTAGAAGTAGAACCCGATTAGGAAAGCAATTAATGTGGAGTATCATAGTAAGATTAGGATTTCATAAGCTGAAATGTCCTAGTAGGACTAGGATTTGGCTAGGGTTTCCATAGATTGAAATGTTTTAGCATAATCAAGGTTTCTGGTGAGAAATAGTCATCTTGCTCTTTTTCCATGTGTAGCTGTTTGACTGGTTACTTTGTCATGCTTTTGAAATTAGCCTTTTTTTCCTTGCAAGGTGCCATGTGTCGTTATGTCATGGGTTGGAGATTTTGACTAGGGTGGAGAATTTTCCCCTGTATCGGCCTTCATTTATTTTCACCAAAAAACAACAACACACAACCAAGGCAAGAGCAAGAAACACCTCAAACACTCCCAAAAATTATTTTATCTTCCATATAAGGTCAAATCACTCATCTTTGTCCTAAAAAATAATTCAAAAACTTGAAAGAGCCAAGCTTTCGTGCAACCCAAAATGGACCGCCAACATGGTGGTTTTAGAGTACTATATCTAGATTTTCTAGGAACTTATCACATGATTTTGACCATTCTTGTAGTCAAACAAAGCATATTGAAACAACTAACACTTACAAAACAACTCTCTACAAAGTTACGCAAATCCTTTTGATACGGTGCATTTATGCTATGATCCTATTCTTCTTAGCCAATGTCAACTAGACTACATGGAACTTGTAAGGACTGCAGAACACGAGTTTTCCAAACTGAAACAACATAATGACTTTCACTCAGACTCACTGCTATAATGTCACCTTAAAACCATTTCTACAATAATTTGCTACATTGTGCATACTTTTATAAGTAATTGCATTACAGTTCTTCTTTATTAATCACTCATACATATTTTATTCTTTTTATTGGAGAAATATATTATTATTGTTATATTGCTTGTCTCTCTGCTTTTCTTGCATATATTTATAAGCTAGTCAAAAAACAAGGTTCAGCCTGACCGTACCAATGTCTCAGTGTAATTTTAGACTCGACAACACAAGACAACTCAGGATGACCTGTATCTGCCACGGTAGCCTATCTTTGGTTATAGATTATGGGACCAGACCAAGTGTTAGATATCAAAATCCCTTGTAGTTGAGCTGTGAGGACCCGAAACATCCTGAGGTGGGACATTCCCTCCTTCAATCAATCCGTCAATACAAGTACCTTAAAGGGTAATCAAAGTAAACTAGAAATCATCAATATGTGAAAACATTATATCAAAAAAATTTGCACAGATAAATAACTTTGTGCATACACAACTGATCAAGTTTTTTTATAGAATACAACACTCTTCCACACAAACTAATACAAACCACTCCCACATACTATTTACAAATATTCATGGTACTTGACTCCCTTACCAACTTAACTATAGATTTGCTCAGCTAATCCTTCTATGCCAGCTTTCTCAAGTACACTCTCTTCATGATCTAAAAAGTAAGCCATTCAAATAATGGGATAGCCAAACAACTAGGATCTCAAGGGAACTACAATGGGTATGTGCAAGTGTATAGTTATAGCATGCATGAATGGGATATGAATGTAGTGATGTTCAGATAAGCGTCAAATCAAGAACACATAGCACACTATCAGGTTGAGAAGATGCGAGTAATCCACTATCCTATACAATAGTTTCAACAACCTAACCTACCCTAAAAAATCATATGAATGCATTAATAACTAAAAAGGGTACACTCCATACCAATCCATTCCATCCCACATCACTTTGGTCCAAATCGATTTGCTAAGGCATAATTCGATAAAATAAAGATCTCAATTGATATAGTGGGGACCTTGTGTTCACTCCAATAGCATTCAATAAATCATAATAAGGACAAAGTCAAGTATCACATCCAAGAAATGTTCAATCATTCACTAACAATTAATAGTGTAATGTCGTTCATGGTTCACACTCAATAGGGAGGTTAACCTGTTACAACGTGTCCTAACATGCTTCCCTTAAATAATACTTCTTCATTCAGTTTCGATAAATACACTTCATTCACATGCATGCACAAGGACATAAACACGCACATTTATTAGTAAAAATAGTAGCTAAGTGAATATGCCAAGCTTTAATATAGTTCACTAAAATATCATTTTCTCACTCATTACAAATCATTTCTATGTGATGCAAAATAATCTAAAAAAATAGACTTCTAGAGCTTCAACGTAGAAGCAATCATCTAATTTTGTGTTCAATTGACTAAATTACATTAGCTTAAAATTGGTGTTAGTATTTTGTCCAAGGTTTAAACAAGTGTAATTCAGCATAAAGTCAAGCTCTAAGCCGCGGCATAGCCTTGGGCATTGGGGCCTCTATAAGCTCCAGGAAGTTCAGCCATCAGGTCCTGTCACGACCTGACTTCCCCAAGGTGCGGCGCCAGGCACACTGATGCATGATTTTTTTGCCTTTTAAGTTGGTGCGTGAGGCATGATCAAAATGCACAGTACTACTTAGACTCTTAGAGAGCCATGGGTCTTTGGTTCTTGAGATCTAAAGGTTGAGATTGATCTCAAAGAATGGATGAAGAAGTTGGTGGACTATATAAGGGGTCGCCTAGCCTCAATAACAAGACATCAAGAGAGATTATTAACATCATCATCATACAAGAGAATTCAAGTGCAAGTGTGAGAGTGCAAAGATACAAAACACAGGAGAGGCACTAGAATAGATCTCGACAAGAGAGGTTGGTTGTTTAGAGAGAGAGTAGTATAGAATGGGGAGAAGGGCTTTATAATAGTTCCTTATCACTTTATGTTTTCTCTTCTTTCGTTCTTCAAGAACTTGAGATTCTTGAAGAGGAGTTGTTGTATCTATAAAGAACCATTGATTTAGTGCAGAGAGTTCGGAGGAACTCACGGGGACGTATGCTATTGTCGAACCTCAATAACAATTGCTGGTGTTCTTTTTTTTATTGGTTTTGATTCCTGTTTTGTTTCGATTGTATTACAAGTCATTCTAGACTTAGGTGTTTGGAAGATCATCACCTGGGCATCTTGAGATGGTTTCCCAACAATTGGACTACAAAATCTGCCTAGAATGTGATTTTTATAATGCAATAATAATAAGTCTAGTGATAGGCTAAGTTTTAGACATCTAATTGAGTTGAAATTTGGTATGCAATCTCTAGACATGTAGAGTTATAAAATAGTAAAATTTCAAGTTCATTGAAAACTAAATTATAATAATTAGACTTATAACAAAACCTATCTATATTGAGTCTAGTTTTGATCTATGTGATTTCAAACTATAACAAAGCATGATTGCAAGCATTCTTTGCAATAAATAAACATATAAATCATAAAGAAAAATAATGCAAGGAAAAAACCCTACCTTAACATAAAATTTCATAACTCCTTGAAATTGAATGGGTAAAAGTGTTTAACACCAAGAACTATGCAATAATCGTGAAAGAACTTATTAAAACTGAATTTTATAGACTTTTTCAGAATTATTCAATCAAAACCTTAAGACTAAGACCTCCCACATTCTCCCTATTTCTCCTTTTTATTTTTTTTCTCAATTTTCTTTAATTTTTGGTTTATTTGATGATATTGTAAGTCTACTAGTATGCAAACACAACAAAAATTTTAAAATTTTCATATCGATAAACTCAATTCCAAGAAAATATTTATGAATCAATTAGAACAAAATTATTATCTTTATAAAAGGTTAGAGATTTATATCTTTATGAAGATTCCTATTACGAATTCATTGGAGAGCACATAAGTCGTTCAAGCGTCCCACCACTAAGTGTAAACACACGAATAACCAAGAACAAGGATCACCTTCTCTAGGATGTCACGCAAGGAAGAGGACTCAGACTAGCCTAAAATTCAATGTGCTAGCTCTAGGTATTTCCAATTTTAAAGAGAAAGTGAGAAAACAATTTTCAGCATTAACAGTTAGGGTTTCTATCAAATAAAACCTTTATATAGAGCCCTTACTCCTAAAAGCTCAAGATGTCTAAAATTTTAATTAAACCTATAGTTTAATTAAGTCTTATAATTCTCTCTATTAGCCCATTAGTTTTCCTTACACTTGCAAATGCCTTAATGTCTGTGACCTATTATGTTCAATATCACGTTGGTAGTAAGTTGTAACTTTTACATAGCAATTAGATCATATCCAATTAATAAAAACTCATTTTAATTTTAATTCAAATCAAAACTCTTTTTAATTTCATCTTTAATTAAGAATTAAATATAATTAATTCTTAAAGGCTTCTTCAAGTCAAGATTGATATCTAGCAATATATCAAGACTACTTATGCAATATGAATTAATGTGAACCTTTCCATTAACAGTTACAATACTATTCAATTATTCCATCATGCAAAGTCCCTGATTAAACCTAAGGCATGGAATTATTATCAAGCCTTAATTATTTATTTATATGTATCTCAATCTCAAGTTCATAACTTAAATGGTGAAATAAAAAACTCCTTTCTAACTTCTATTCCACCTTGGCTAAGGAATTTCCAAGCTATGACTTAATTAGATCGCATAAGACATTCTCTTTTTTTTACTGAGAGTGATGGATCTTCTATTGTACACTCACATACCTCCATGTATAAATGGTCATACCTAATTACTACCATTTTGTGACCCATGATTAGAATCACTTTTATGTAGCATAAAAACATGATGATAACTAGTATGATATGTATGGTGCCTCAAGTCCAATGATAACTTGTGCAACTGCAATGTAAGAACTCTTATTAACAACTAGTAAATTTTCCATTAGGAATTTCTTAGTCGAGTCAGTTAGGTGTACCTTTTCTTTATCAAGAACCTATATGACTCATTCTACTATCTCATACACTAGTGACCATGAGATCAATCTCCCTCTCAACTCCTTAAGGAAACATAGTATGTACTTATCTATCCAGATTCACTAATGCTCTTCTTATTGATCCCATGATTAGGAACATTTAAGAATAAAGCTTAAGGAAATACATCGCACTAACATGATCTAATCATAGTGCTTTTTTCATTACTCTTTTTCTATGACTTTATCATGTAATGCACATGAAATGATTTGTAATAAACATGATAAATAAAATAAATACAATTAATAATTAGTTATTGTTAATAAATAAATAAGATTATTACACGTAATATGTCCATTATATCAAATGTGATTGGCTTGTAGGGCATACTACTATCAATATCCCACATACACTAAAGACAATCGCCTATGTATCTCAGGCTCATCTTCTCAAAATGACGATCGAACTGTTGTTGAGAAATCGCCTTAATTTGGGGATTTGCTATATTGTCTGTTGATGAAACTATTTCCACCTTTAAATCGCCTCTTGCAATGATTTCTCGAATTAAATGGAACCACCACAAAATGTTCTTAGACTTCTGATGGGACCTTAGCTCCTTTACTGTGAAATAGAACCATTGTTATAACAAAATGGAGTTATTGGATTGATAATAATCTAGAACCACTCCTAGTTTAATGATGAACTTCTTCATTCAAACAACTTTCTTTGCAGCTTCTAATGCATCAATGTATTCGGCCTTTGTGATCAAATCCATAGTAGTCTCTTCCTTGGAACTCTTCCAGCTCACTACTCCACCATTCAAGATGAACACATATTCGGATACTGATATACTATCATCTTTGTCATATTTACAACTAGAGTCTGTGAAGCCCTCAAGTTTCAAATCTGCTCTTCAATATATGAGAAACAAGTCTTTAGTTCTTCTTAATAACGTAATAATTTTTTTCACTACTATCTAGTGATCCTCACATGGATTGGACTGATATCTACTCATAACACTTAGACCATATGTGACATCAGGCATCGAACATAACATGTCGTACAAGATGGAACTAATTCTTGATGCACATAGTATCCTATTCATGAGTTCCCTCTTCTCTGGAGTCTTGATTACGTCCAAAGAATAATGCGGTAGTTGTAGCACAACTTTGGGGTGTCGATTCCATAGAGAGACAAATTTAAAGAATAGTAGAAGGAATAAAGAAACTAAAGAAAAATATTAAATGATTAATGGAGAACAAAGATTAATTTTAAATGCAAATTAAAGTGAAGCAAAGTGACTAACGGAGAAAGTACTCAAATTTGACAAACAGTAAAGCGTCGGGAATCCCTTGCACAAATCTGGTATTTTAATTATTCTTAGTTCATTGAATAACTCAATTGGGAACTCAATTCCCAATCGGAAGGTGTAGATTTATAAACCAAGATTAAACCAAATGTAACCCTTTGAAAAATCCTTCACCACTTTTAAAATACGTAAATTAGTATCACTATTGAGAAAATCTAACGACGACAATATACTCAGGAAGTGATATTGCAGTAAAGAATTAAATCAATATAGATAAATAATTGATCCAAACATAATCAAAGAGCTAATCCATTCAATAGAGAAAGTATGACTAAATCCATAAACAGAATAAATTCTACGATTATTCGGATAAGAAAACATCACCAATGAATTGAGAATGATAAAACAAAAGAGTTTTAGTAATCAAAAATCAAATACATAAATTAAAAAATAAACAAAAATACCATCTACTGTGCAAGTTCATCCCTAGCCCTACTTGAGAATTTAGTTACCCATAAATATAATTGACAACAAAAATCTCAAGGGAAAAATTAGACCAAACATTAAAGTGCTAAACATTAAACTTTAAAACTTAAAAGAAATAAATTAAAACTAACAATGCATGGAGAGAAATTCCACCCGCAGCTGCTGTGCGGTCCTTCCCCCGATTGGTAGCAAAATCCTCCAGATTGCACCCATTGGTAGCAAAGCCTCTGAGATTGCACACCTTTTTGATGAAGTGAAATGGGGCTTTTATAGGGGAACTCCATGAGTGCAATGTGTTTCCAATCCGATGTGGGATTTGGGATTTAAGCCTTCACATGCCTTTCAAAACTTCTGCCCACGCCGAAATCACGCATAGCCTGACCTTTGTCTACTAAAACTTCCATAACTTTCTCTAGAAAAATCATGTTTACGAGCCGCAAAATTCTCCAAAAAATAGACATCCGAATCTTTTCCAGCATATATGGTTCATCTCCTGTTTCTTCTTGAATCATTACAATTTAATCCACAAAAATCACTTCTGCCACGTTGAAATCATGCACAGCCTGACCTTTTTCTACTAAAACTGTCATAACTTTCTCTAGAAAAATCATATTTATGAGTCGTAAAATTCCCCAGAAAATAGACATCCGGATATTTCCAAGCATATATGGCTTATCTCCTGGTTCTCCCTGAATCAATATAGTTTAATATGCAAAAATAACTGATCTGTACGGGCAATTCTGGCAATTTAGTGAAACTCCTTTCCAAGTGCTTGTAAACCTGTAAAACAACGAAAAACCGCTCAAAGAAACAAATTCCTAAGCTAAACATATAACAACCTAGAAAAACATAGTAAACATAGAAATGAGATAAAATAGGATGAAATAACACAAACTAAGAGCTTAACAAATATAAATTAAGGGGTTTAAATATGAATATTTAAGCACTTATCAAGTCTTTAAGGACTCCTACTGACCTTCTTATACCCACATGGTTTATCCTCATTTTTTATTAAAAAAAGATTTTATTGTCTCATCAAAACAGATGTTCCGACTTCTAGAAGCTATGTCTCATCTATAAGAAATCTATATCTCTCTAAAGCCTTGGGTATTCTACAAGATCTATAAACTGGTTATGTATTAGGAAGATTCATTGGTTTAGGTTCCTTGATTTGAATAGTACTAGGTTATGGTTCTTATGACACTTCATCAAGATCTATCTTCATTTCAATGCTCCCTTCTTGCATAAACTCTTTTTCTAGAAAGGTTGCACAATTGAAAATAAACACCTTTCATTTCTAAGGATGATAGAAATAATATCCTAGACTTTATTTTGGATGTCCCACAAATAAATTTGTTAGATCTAGTTCCTAATTTCTCTGCATGTAACTTCTTTAAATAAGAAGGGTAAACCCAAATCTAAAGGTGCTTAAGAATAGGTTTCTTACCTTTCCATATCTTATATGGCGTTTTCGAAACTGCCTTATAGGGAACATTCTTCAACAAATATGTGATGGTCATTAAGGCATATCCTCGAAAGGATATAGAAAGATTAGTGTAATTCATCATGGATTGGAATATATCTAATAGAGCAGATTCCTTTTTTGGGACAAATCATTCAACTTTGGTGTTCCTGGAGGAGTCCACCGAGATAGAATCCTATTCTCTTTGAGATAATCTTGAAAGTCATTAGTTAGGTATTCTTCTTCTCAATCTAATTGAAGAACTTTTCAAATGATTCAAACTTATACTTCATTAAGTACACATATTGATACCTATATTGATCATCAATAAAGGTAATAAAAGTTGGAGTAACCTCCTCTAGCATTAACTGTTAAGGGACCACATATGTTAGTGTGAATTAACCTTAATACATCTGTGGCTCTTTCTCCATGTCTATTAAATAGATATCTAGTCATCCTTCCCATGAGGCAAGCTTCACAAGTCATATAGGATTCAAAATCTAATATTTAAAATAAAAAAAAAACCTCCTTGAGGTGGAGAAGGGTTTGGTAGACCTCTACTTGTTTATTAATCAACAAATATAAAAATATAAATTCAAAAAAGGGACAACAGGGCTTGCCATACCTAGAATGAAAAAACTAGAGGCGACCTTTAGCCTTACCCTAGAAGGAGGGACAAACATACAAAAAAACAAATACAAGAAAAAATTATTATCTTTTCCTAGGGGTAGCTATATCATTCCAATCCAGGTTAAAGGTAGTTTTACAATCATGAGGAAGAGAGATTGAAGAATAAAATAAGTTGGACAACTGAATGGAATAACCATGATTAGCTATGTGATTTGCAAGTTGGTTACCTTCCCAAAAGATATGAATAAAAGAAACTAGATGTGGAAGAAAAACTTTAATCTCCTTGATGCAGCAAGTAAAATGCCAAGTAGAGGGAACCAGATCCGTCACTATTTCAATTAGGACCTTAGAATCACATTCAATATCTGTGATAGGAATGTGATGAAGATAGGTAAGTTTAAATCCTTCAAGAAGAGATCGAGCTTCAACATACATATTAGTATTAGTTCCATTATTAATACAAAAAGCGAGAATGACTTCATTTGATTCATTATGATAAACCCTTCCACCTGTGGTAATGCAATTCTTTAAAGAACCTTTGCAGTTAAGTTTCACCCTATTAGCAGGAGGAGGAATCTATTTAATGGAAGAGAACCTTCATGACAAAATCGCACATGCAATCACCTCTACAGCTTGCACACAAAGCATATCCAAGAAGGAAATAGATGAGGAAGGAGAGAATGCACGCTGCAATTCCATAATCCAATTCTTCAAATTAATAATAATACTTCTAGAAAACATTTCAATAGACTGACAATTAAATTTATTTCTACTCAACGATAGCTCCTAGAAAGTACAACTGAATGTTACTATTTTGATAAATCCAATCCGGTTCATAATGTTAATTGTACCAAGCCAAGAATTCAATAAGGCAGTAAAATGGGAAGGGTAAGATATATTCAGACGAGACCCCAAATGATTTCAGATTTTCGATGCTATAGACCTATAGACAACAAAAGGCTCTATAGACTCAATGCAATGATTAACTCGACATTAAACACAGTTCGAAGTGAAGGGAATACCTAGTCTTTGAATCTTAGCATCAATAGGGAAACTTCAATTAAACAATTTCCACAAGAAGCAGGAAATCTTAGTAGGAAGTCATTTATTCCAGACTTTCTTGAACCATTTAAAATCTACCATAATTTTATACCTTAAGAACTCCCCATTATTCTTTCGTTGAAAAAATACTAGAAGAAAACCTCTCCGAAAGTAGCTTATCTTGATCGCTAGTCATACGAAGAGCCTGTTAGGCTATATGTGGAGCCTGGTGGTTTTTTTTTGTCCAATCTGGTGTTTTCAGCGCTGTTTGGTATCTGTTTTATTTTAACCCGGAAATATAAGGGTTTCATCTTATTCTTTTGTGTAAGTGAGTGAGCCGTCTTTTTTTTGTGAATACTGTGAGGGGTGTCTAGGGGTGAGACCTCCTTGTATTGTTCTTCAAGACATAGTGAAATGGCTGCAACTCAATGGACGTCACCCGAGTTTGGGTGAACCACGTAAATCTGTGTGTTGTGTGTTTGTCTTTGATTTATTTCTATTTTCTTCTCTATATTCGCATCTCAAGATCTGTAGGGATTGGGTAGTTTAACCCTAACAACTGGTATCAGAGCTATCGATTTTTGAGTGGGAGTGATGGCTGGAGAAGAAGAAAAGGTGACAGGAATCGAGAAATTTGATGGCACAGATTTTGGGTATTGGAGGATGCAAATCGAGGATTATCTCTATGGGAAGAAATTATATTTGCCTCTGCTAGGGGTAAAGCTAAACAGTATGAAAGAAGACGAATGGAATCTTCTTAATAGACAGGTACTGGGAGTTATTAGATTAACTCTATCAAGATCAATTGCACACAATGTTATGAAGGAGAAGACCACCAAAGATATGATGGCAGCTTTGTCCAGTATGTATGAAAAACCATCGGCTAACAAAAAAGTGCATCTGATGAAAAAGTTGTTCAATTTGAAGATGGCGGAAAGTATCCCTGTTGCGTAGCATCTGAATGAGTTCAATACAATTGTTAATCAATTGTCCTCTGTTGAGATTGATTTTGATGATGAGATCCGTGCTTTAATTATTTTAGCTTCTTTGCCAAACAGTTGGGAAGCCATGAGAATGGTGGTGAGTAATTCTACAGGGAAGAATAAACTCAAATATGAAGATATTCGGGATTTGATTTTAAGCGAGGAGGTTCTCAGGAAAGATGTGGGTGAAACCTCCGGTTCTGGTTCCGCTTTAAATTTTGTGATAAGAGGTAGAGCATAGGATAGAAATTCTAATCAGAGTAGATCAAAATCCAGAAGAGGAGATAGGAGTAAATCCAGATCTGGATGACAACTAGAATGCTAGAATTGTGGCAAGACTGACCACTTTAAAAAAAGTTATAGAGAACCGCAGAAGAAAAGGAATGAGAATGATGCTGCAAATACTGTGACAGAAGAACTACAGGATGCCCTATTACTTTTTGTTGACAGTCCCATTGACTCTTGGGTTTTGGACTCAGGAGCTTCTTTCCATACCAATGCACACCGAGAAATCATGGAGCACTATGTGACAGGTGATTTTAGGAAGGTATATTTGGCTGATAGAGAAGCTTTGGATATTGTGGGTATGGGAAACGTTCGCATTAAATTGTCGAATGGGTCTGTGTGGTTGATACAGAAAGTGTAACATGTTCCAAAATTGATGAGGAACTTGATCTCTGTAGGACAGCTTGATGTTGAAAGTCACACGGTGACATTTGGGGCTGGTACTTAGAAGATTACAAAGGGAGCCATGGTAGTGGCTCGTGGAACAAAAACGGGTATTCTGTACATGACCTCAAGTGTGAGAGATACTATTACAGTGGTTGATGTAAAAGTTGATACAAACCTATGGCACCGCAGGCTTGGTCACATGAGCGAAAAAGGGATGAAAGTGATGCTGTCTAAAGGAAAACTGCCAGAGTTGAAATCCTTTGACTTCGATTTGTGTGAGAGCTACATTCTTGGGAAACAGAGAAAGGTTAGTTTCTTGAAAGGAGGCAGAACTCCAAAGTCTGAAAAATTGGAGTTGGTACACACAGATTTGTGGGGAGCTTCCCCGATTGCATCTCTTAGAGGTTCGCGGTATTATATCACATTTATTGATGACTCAAGCAGGAAGGTATGGGTTTATTTTTTGAAAAATAAATCTGAGGTATTTGAAACTTTTAAGAAATGGAAGGCCATGGTTGAGATTGAAACATGTTCGAAGGTAAAATGTTTGAGGTCTGATAATACTGAAGAGTACATAAATGGGGGTTTAGAGAATTTTTTGTTGCTAATAGGATTAGGATGGAGAAGACTATTCCTGGGACACCACAGCAGAATGGTGAGGCTGAGCACATGAATAGGACCCTCAATGAGCCTGCTAGAAGTATGAGGTTGCATGCTGGGTTGCCAGAAACTTTTAAATCGAGGACTGTCAAGTGCTTTGGATTGCAGGATACCTGAAGAGGTATGGAGTAGAAAAGAGGTAAACCTTTCTTACTTAAAAGTTTTTGGCTGTTTATCTTATGTTCATATTGACTCTGATGCTCGTAGTAAACTAGATGCTAAATCCAGAAAATGTTTCTTTATTGGCTATGGTGATGAAGCTTTTGGTTATCGGTTTTAGGATAATTAAAATCGAAAAGTCATCAGGAGTAGAAATATGATTTTCAATGAACAAGTTATGTACAAAGATAAGTCAAGTGCAAAATCTGTTGTTACAGGGCCAGAACCAAAGAAGTCTGAGTTTGTTGACTTGGATGAATTTTCTGAGAGCACAGTGCAAAGTAGGAGTCAGGAAAATGATGAGAGTACAGACCCATAGGTAGAATAGTGTATGCCCATAAGTGATGTTCGAAGGTCTTCTAGGAACATTAGACCACTACAGCGGTTCTCACCATCCTTGTTCTATATTTTGTTGACAGACAGTGGTGAGCCAGAATGTTATGATGAAGCTTTGCAGGTTAAAAATTCTAGCAAGTGGGAGTTGGCCATGAAGGATGAGATGGACTCACTGATGACGAATCAGACATAGGAACTAACTGAATTGCCAGAAGGGAAGAAAGCTTTACATAACAAATAGGTGTACAGATTAAAAGAAGAGCATGATGGTAGCAAGCGCTACAAGGCCAGATTGGTTGTGAAAGGGTTTCAACAGAAAGAGGGTGTTGATTACACATATATTTTCTCTCTAGTTGTGAAGCTAACAACAATCGGCTGGTACGGGGAATTGTGGCTGCAGAGAACCTACATCTTGAGCAGTTAGATGTGAAGACAGCATTCCTTCATGATGATTTAGAGGAGGATATTTATATGCATCAACCATAAGGATTTGCAGTGCAGGGAAAGGAAAATCAGGTTGGCAAATCGAGAAAGAGTTTGTATGGGTTGAAACAAGCTCCAAGACAATGGTACAAGAAGTTTGACAGCTTCATGTGTAGCACCGGGTTCACAAGGTGCCAGATAGACCATTGTTGCTATGTTAAGAGTTTTGACAACTTTTATATCCTATTATTGTTGGATGTGGATGATATGCTTATTGCAGGGTCTAACATTGAGGAGATTAATAATCTCAAGAGGTAGTTGTCAAAACAGTTTGCAATGAAGGATTTGGGTACTGCAAAACAAATCCTTGTTATGAGAATCATCAGAGACAGAGTCAGTGGGACTTTGAAACTTTCATAGACAGAGTATGTAAAGAAGGTTCTCAGTCGATTTAGCATGGACAGTGCTAAACCAGTGAGCACACCTTTGGCTAGTCATTTTAGACTATCTAAGGATCAGTCACCAAAGACAGAGCAGGAGCAGGACTACATGAGTAGGGTTCCCTACGCCTTAGCTATTGGAAGTCTTATGTACACCATGGTCTGCACAAGACCGGACATTGCACATGCAGTGGGAGTAGTGAGTAGGTACATGAGTAATCCGGGAAAACAACATTGGGAAGCAGTCAAATAGATCCTGAGGTATTTGAAAGGTACTTCAGATACATCTCTGTGCTTCACAAGGGCATGTTTAAAACTACAGGGTTTTGTTGATGTGGATTTAGCTGGTGATGTTGATAGCAGGAAGAGTACTACAGGGATTGTGTATACTCTGGGTGGTACAGCTGTAAGTTGGGCTTCTAAGTTGCAGAAGATCGTTGCTCTCTCTACTACAAAAGCTGAATATGTAGCCATAACTGAAGCTGGGAAGGAAATAGTTTGGTTATAGGGTCTCTTGGATGAGCTGGGCAAGAAGAATGAGAGGGGCACTCTACACAGTGATAGTCAGAGTGCAATTTTTCTTGCTAAGAATCCGGTGTTTCATTCCAGGACGAAGTATATACAATTGAGACATCACTTTATTCGCTCTCTTCTCGACAGTGAACAGTTGGTACTGGAGAAGATTCATGGAACTGAGAATCCAGCTGATATGTTGACTAAGGGTGTCACTATTGAGAAATTGAAGCTGTGCTCAGCTTCAGTTGGTCTTCAAGATTGAGGACAGGTGAATGAGTTGCGGCGATGGTTGCTTTGTTTGAAGGCATGTGGTGCTTGGTGTTGGTGATTGGACCAGTCTCCAAGTGGGAGATTGTTAGGCTATGTGTGGAGCCTGGTGTTTTTTTTTTGTCCAGTCTGGTGTTTTCAGCACTGTTTGGTATCTGTTTTATTTTAATTTGGAAATATAAGGGTTTCATTTTATTCTTTTGTGTAAGTGAGTGAGCCGTCTTTTTTTTGTGAACACTATGAGGGGTGTCTACGGGTGAGACCTCCCTGTATTGTTCTTTAAGACATAGTGAAATCGCTGCAACTCCGTGGACGTAACCCAAGTTTGGGTGAACCACTTAAATCTGTGTGCTGTGTGTTTGTCTTTGATTTATTTCTATTTTATTCTCTATATTCGCATCTTAAGATCTGTAGGGATAGGGTAGTTTAACCCTGACAGAGCCTGAATTGCATATGTAAGTTTCGAGTATTACTCAAGGATTTCTTACTTCCTTTGTGAATGGTTCAGAATTTCAGCAATAAGAATCATTGGATAAGATGGATTTGTTATCTGAATCTTCACTCCATGCTATCTAGAATGCCAAAAAAGAATGTTTCGTTTACCATAACCCAAGTAGAGTTCGTTTTAAGAACCTGAATATAGGGGTACACAGTACACCATCAATGAGAGCTGAAGGTTAGATAACCCAAGTCTAAAAACACATTGCCATATTTCTACTGCATAAACCTAGCCTATAATGATTTCCCTTGTAAGAAGCTCCATGCCATTTTACCATGAAGAGAACTCATAACTTCTTTATAGGACTTGAAATCTAAACCTCCTTCACTTTATAGCTTACAAGCTCCCTCTCAAGCGATCCAATGATGTCTAGTAGCACGACATTGATTCCAACAGAAATCAACAAACTATTTTTCAAGCTTGGTTATAAGAGTTTTAGTAAAAGGAACTACCACCAAGGTATGAAGTGGTATAGAACTCAAAACACTTTGAATAATGGTAATTTTCTCACCTATGGAAAGCAAATGAGCCTTCCAACTAATCTTGTTCTAATCTTCTCTTCAACTCTAATAAAGTGACTGGAGATACAATGCCCTTTAAAAAGATGTACTCCTAGATAATTAATTGGAAGGGAAACTTGCTAGAAAGAGTTCCATTGTTTGATCAAAGCAACTTTACTACGACTACACCTTTGAGAAACAAAAAACAAGCTTTTTTTCCAGTTAACTCTCTGCCCAGATGCTTGTTCATATGCCCTTAGCAGGTCAGTCCAAGCTTTGATAGAAGACTTCTTACCATTAATGAAAAATACATATCGTCTGCATTTAGAAAATGAGAAATGCCAACTGCAGAACCAAAAGTCCTATATCTAGTAATAACATTTGCTTCCATAAGCTGATTAATATTCCGAGACAGCACATCTTCTGCCAAAATAAAGAGTAAGGGAAATATAGGATCTCCTAGGAGTAATCACTTGGAATATTTAAAAAAACTATGTTGTTGGCCATTAAAGGTGATAATATACCAACAATTTGCAAGAACGAAAAATTAAATCGCACCAACTCTCTGAAAAACCAAAACTCCTTAAAACCCTCAAAAGGAAGCCCCATTCCAAATGATCATAAGCTTTTGACATGTCAACCTTAAGCACCAGATTACCACCAAAGACCTTCTTGTCAATATCCTGCACCATCTCATGAGCAAGCATAATATTCTCATGGATACTATTGCCCAGAATAAAACCTGATTTTTCCTTAAAAATATAATAACAGACTAGAGAGGGGATAACCTGGATGATAGAAGCTTGGAAATAATTTTGTGTAAGAGGTGCAGAGACTTATTAGACAAAGATCAGCTGGTGTTTTAGGGTTACTAGTTTTTGGTAGGAGGATAATGTTAGTGCTGGAGATTGCCTTTGGAAGTAAGCCACCTCTAAAGAAATCTTGTACAGCCACGACCACATCCTGCTTAATAATCTCCTAGGTGGACTGATAGAAATAACCCGTGAAACCATCAATACCTAGAGCGCTATTTGGATCCATACCCTGTACAACAACCTTCACCTCTTCCATGGTAGGTAATGCACACAAATCCCTATCAATCTCATCCGAAATGATATTAGAGATACAAATCAATAAAGAATTATCCATGAAAATAGTTGTAGAAGAGAAAAGGTCTGAGAAAAAAGAAACAATAATAGTTCCTAAGACTGCATCATTTGTAATAAAGCTCTCGTCTAGCTGTCGTAATTTGAACTTAGGACGCAAAGACCTCTCTTTAATTGTGGAATGGAAATAACTGGTATTTTTATCACCTTAATTAGGTCACTTCACCCTAGCCTTTTCTTTTGCCATAGCCTCCTATCTACTAAAAAGCTCTTCCAACTAGCATTTTGTAGGATTGAAGGCTTCCAAATTATCTAATGATTTAAATTGTTGAACAAATTTCTCTGTACGGATTATTTCATCCTAAATGGCCTCAATTTGGCAATGTATACTTCCAAACACTATCTAGTTCCAATCCCTAAGTTTTCGTTTCAAGTACTTTAACTTTTAATGAATTTTAATAGATAGAGGGCAACTGAACTGAACTTCCCAATAGGCTCTAACAAAATCTTAGAAATTCTCATGACGAGTCCAGGCCTTTATGAATTGAAAAAGCTTAGCAATAGTACATATAGAAGTAGAGGCAATTAATTGAGGACAATGATCTGACAGAGCTCCGTCTAAATGAGTGACTTTAATTTGAGATAAAAGCTCTAGAAACTCATTATTGATCAGCAATCTATCCAACCTGCACCACGTGCGAGTATTATCTTAGTGATTATTACACCAGATAAACATGCTCCCTTCAAACCCCGGATCAAGAAAACCATTTACTTGAATAAAATCATTAAAATTTTGTACAACATGCAAGTCTATAGGAATGATAGTCACCACATTGAAGTCCCCTACTGAAAACCAAGGACCAGGAAATGAACATATTAGATGTGTCAATGCCTGCCAAAGCTCCCTTTATTTTTGCTTTGTACGCTTTGCAGAATTCAGAACACCATAACAGAAAATATTAGTAGCCAAAAAATGAAGCTTAATTGTAATTAACTGATCAGTTGTATGAAGAATATCTACAGAGACATCATCCTTCCATAAAATCCAAATATACGTTACTAGGGTTGGCATGAGTGCACTATTTGAAACATAATTTTTTCGCAAAAGCTGCTAAGTGATCTCCCACATGCTTTGGCTCTAAGATCACCAAAAGTGACACCCTATTTTGATGTATACTTTCTCTCAAAAAAGCTACTATATTTGGGTTTCCCACACCCTTGGCGGTCTAAATAAGACCACTAATCATTAAAAGAGGTTTAAGAAAAATAATGAGAAGCCTTGGCAACTGACCGAGTTACCCTTTTGTCTAGTTCTACTTTAATGTGCGTAGGTTTTGCACTATATTTTCGTTTCATTTTCATAACCATGTTTTTGGAGAACAGTTCGAAACCTATCACTGCATTCCTTAACAACCGTGATCTAACTTCCTCATCTAAAACAACACTAGTAGAGGTTAGACCCTTAAGTGAAGATATATGCTTAGGTTTAGTAACAACAGAATGATCAGTACAAGTTAAAAATTTAAAAATGGGTTGAGAATGACATATCACATCTATATTAGAGGGGATGTGCGATGACTTAGATGATTGCCCCTTTTCTAACAAACCATCAAAGTGCAAGGAAGAATCTGAGTCAGAATGTAGTTCAAGTTCCTGTATTATATTATCAATGGTTTTGCCTTTATCTACCGGAGGAGTCACTGATTTTACCAACAGTGCAGAAGACTCTTTAGTAGGTTGAACCTCACTAACAATATCAAAGGATTGAACCTCCTTAGATTTATTGTTACCCCTTTTAGAATTTTTCTTTTTCGCTAAAGAAGATTGTGGTTTCCGGTATCATGTTGTGACTTCACTGGCCTCACTGGTTTTGAGGCAACAGGCTTTGGTTCTCCTAGCAACTGCCTGTATATTGATTCATCATGAGCCTGCAAACGACAATGAGAGCAGAAAGACAAATTTCCTTCAAACATCACTATTTTCTAGAAGCCTTTTTCCCTACTTGTATTTATCCATATCTTGTTAGGTCATGGTATGGTGAGCTCGAGCTTGACACACACCTTTGCATAACTAGGTCTCTCCAATGAGAGAGTTTTGTTGTCTGCCTTCAGAAATATCGTGAAGGAGCTAACAATTCCTTTGAGAAAAGAAGCTTGAAAACACTATAATGGAAGACCTGGAAAACGAATCCATATAGTTGCCAATGTGGATTTCATTTTAGGATTGAGGTTTAGGGTCCATCTAAACATCCTGTACAAGAAGTTGTAAACTTGGTGATTGCCTTGTGACCAGGTAGTAACCAAGTCCTCTTGAGAAGCTGATAACACCATGACATGATGATGATTTAGGTTACCAATAACAGGTTCCTAAAACAGGTTCCACACAGCAATGTGCCTTTTGATTTGAGGCATAGAAGGCAACCTTGAGTAGAACTTCATAATTACTATTGTGTTAAATGAGGCCACAGCTTTCAAAAACTCCATTTGGGAGACCAAGAAAGTAAGTTCTCCATTAAACTTATTAGAGGTTTTGTGTGCTAACACCAAGTCTGGTTCATGATTTTTGCGAGAAGGTAACGTTGCTTTAAGGTTTTGAATATCCTGAACAACTTTAGCAAAAAACAGAATAGAAGAAGGTAAAGGCAGTGTTGGATGAGAAGACAAAGGTTGAAAAGGGGAAGGAAGAATAGGATTGGGACTTACCCCCCCTTTAGAGGAGGGGACGCACAGAGCTACCATGGATTAAGGTTTCTCAACGATCAAGCATACCAAAAAAATCCAATAGATTCAAATATCTATCTTTTACCAACTTGTTTACCCTATCTTAATTGATATGACTTAGTCTTAAGGGCCACATGTAGGATTGATTCAATTCATTATCTCTTTTCCTCTTATTGTGTTTGACATTGAAAACATTATCATCTACTTCAAGAATATATATACCATTATTTAATGTACTAGTTCCATAATATTTATTTCCAACATAAATAGAATAATTGTCCTTAAGGGAAAGTTCATAACTTTCCTTATCTAACTTTGAAATTGAAACATTATTTCTAATTAAAACTGGTACAAAATAAAAATACTTAAGTTCCGAAGTTTATCTAGACGATAACTCCAAGGAATATGTCCCCATGGCTAATGCAGCAACTTTTTCTCCATTTCTAAGGCGTAGGTCCACCTTACCTTTACTCAGCTTTCCACTTCTTTGAAATACATGAAAATTATTATAGATATGTGAGCCACATCTAGCATCTAATACCCATGAAGACGTATTGTTAACACTTAAGTTAACTTACATAACAAACAAATCAGACATACCTTCCAAAGGTCTGTCCTTCAAGGTTACAAGGTACTCATTGCAATTCTTTTTGGGTGCCCATCCTTGCCATAATGAAAGCATTGCCCATTATCTTTCTTGGCTTTAGAAGAACTAGCTTTGCCAGCACATTCTTTTGCTTTCCATGGTTTCTTCTTCTTCTTCTTTTTCTTCAAGACTTTCTTTTTGGAGAAAGAAGCTCCACCAATAAGCATAATAGGTGCTTTTCCTTTCTTGATCGTGCTTTCAACAATCTTCCACATGTTTACAAGCTCTAAAAGCATAAATTTTATCTTGTTCATGTTGTAGTTCATAATGAACTGAGAATATAAGTCTGGAAGGGATTGTAGAATCAAGCCATTACTTAATCTATATCCATATGAAAATTGAGCTTGTCTAACTACTCGATATAGTTGATCATCTTCAATCCATGCTAATGGATTGATGATCCTTCTAGTATTCTAGCCCAAAAAAGGGCCTTAGATACATGGCACTTTGCATTATGACTATGCTCACCATAGAACTCTTGTAGATGAAGCGAGATTGAAGATGTGCTTTCCATTTGATCATGTTGTTTCTGAAGAAAATTAGACAAAGATACTAGCATGTAGCACCTTCTCTTGATGTGATCCTCTTGCCACTTCTCATAAGTAGTGACCTATTCTTCTAGAGCATTCTTAGCAAGACAATTTGAGTGTGATTGATCAAGAACATAAGCTATCTTTTCAAAAGTGAGAACAATTCTCAAGTTCCTTATCCATTTAAGAAAATTGGGCCTAGTTAGCCTGTTTGTATTAAGGATTCTAGATAAAGAGTTGAGATTAGCTATTGTGATCTACAATATAACAACGAATAAATTATTGTCTATTCATTTTATTAACTACCATAAATATTTAGTCTTTAATCTAAATGGTACCTCCCACCATTCTTTAAAATTCCCACAGCCCTCAACGTGAAAACCAAAAAAAACCCTTTGGAAGGTTTCCTAATGGAGATTCGAATCCTATCACTTGTCCAATATAGCATTATATGTAGCAATAAACTTTAATGTACTTGATAGGTAGATAACTTTTATCAATTACATCTCATGCAATTTTCAATCATAATTTAGCCTCTTAAATGTATATGACCTTACGTGTAGTGCAACAAATCATATCCATTTTACTTAAGTTAAACCCACAGTTCATTACAAGTGTAAACTGGACCCACAGTTCATTACAAGTGTAAACTACTTATATAACCCTTACATTTAGCCCGACAAAGTTATATGAATCGTTTACCTCGTATACATCATATGTTTAATAGTCAATATAATTTTCCTATAGGTGTGAACCTTACGTGTAGTGCAACAAATTTACACATATAAGAAACTTGATATATTAACTGTAATGGTGGAAGGCTATGAACAATTATTTCTAATTATTTATATTTACAACTTAATATTTAATATTTGTGTGAGAGGGATTTACGTCTTTATGTTAAGATCTCATCATTTAATATGCATCATATAAATTTAACAAAATATAATCAAATCATACGCAATAATATACACACAAAACATGCATATATATCTAAATAGATAGATACAAACTTTTCTAAGTTCGATTTACTTGAACTAATAAAGTAAATAACTTGGTTAAACCCTACGTAATTATTACATCAATATATCTTATATATTCATGGGTCTTCAATCTTCAAATGGTTCTTCATGCTTCATTGTACACTCTTTGATTCGACTCAATAAAATCCTATCTAAATCTAAATAATTTTACACATCAAATATATATATGAAATATTCGTCAAAAGTCAATGGGAATTACATTAGAGAGAGATAAAAATTTACATTAAGATAAATAAGAGAAGACGAGGTATGCAAACTCCATTTAAAATTAATCAACCATAAATAATACCATTAAATTTAACCAATTGCTAAGGTCTAGGACCATTAGTCATCCACTTATACAATCATATTCCATAAATAAATAATGATAATTCTATTATAGTTATGACTATTTCTTCTTAGATTACAATTCTAATCCCAATAGGTTTCCAAAAACTTTTCTTAACCATATTCCAAATAAAATTAAGATTCCTTGTTTATTAGAATTCATTATTCCAATGTGATAAGGATTTTGGAGTTTCGATTCCTAATCCAACTCCATTTTTTTTAAAACATTTGATTTTTGAAATTAAGAACAATTCTTAATTAAGTAAATCAATTTAATTTAAATCTTTGAAGACAAATATTAAAATTTTAATTTAATTTAAAACACGTTTTAATTTTAAAGAAATTTCAAAAACTATTTAAAACTAGAACAACTAATTTTTTCTTTACACAGTCAACTGTCCATTATGATAGTCGACTGTCAAAAGTTTTTGTCAACAAATTTAATTAAGTTAGGATGACACAGTTGAATGTCCACTAGAGGCAGTTGACAATCCAAAGTCTCTTCTTAACTTTTCAATAAGGTTTGTGAAGGTATAGTCGATTCTCCCTTCGGCGTAGTCGACTGTCCCTATGAAATCTATTGATAATTCACGTTTTCTTGTGAATTTTCTTACCAAAACAATTTTCTTTTGATCCAAAATCATATTTTGATCAAACAAATTGTTCATAATCAATCTTTATTGATTTAATATGCCTAGAAAAAACATAATTTTTTTATTATCATCTCATGACAATAAATAATTCAATAACTCTTTCTTGAATTTTCTTAACCTATGGTTTCATAAACTCTAATCTAACTCTTTAGATTTTGAATTTGCAATCACTATAATTTACAAAATCAAATCTTTTACCTCCACAACAATAGGATCAAAATTATTTTAATAATTCATAGAGTTTGATCTAATACCACTACTAAGTCTACCGATGTGCAAATACAACGAAAATTTAAAAAATTTCATGCCAATAAACTTCATTCTAATAAACTCTCTATAAATCTATTATAAAAATGTTATTATCTCCATCAAAGGTTAGAGATTTATAACTTGATGAAGATTTTGGTTGCGAATTTGTTGGAGAGTTCACAAACCGTTCAAGTGTTTAGCCTCTAAGTGTATCTACACGAAGAATCAAGAACAAGGATCTCCTTCTCCGCGAAGTCGCACAATGCACGAGGAATATGACTAGAGATCGGCGAAAATTTAGAGTGTTAGCTCTAGGTATTTTCAGTTTTAGAGAGAAAGAGAGAGAAAAAATTCGTCGTTAACTGTTATGGTTTCTATCAAATAGAACCTTTATATAAAGACCTTACGCCTAAAAGTTCCAAAACTTTTAGAATTACAATTAAACCTCTGGTTTAATTAATTTTTAGAATTCTCTCTATTAGCCCATTAGTTTTTCTTATTCTTGGAATCATCCTAATATGTGTGATCTCTTGGGTTCAATATAACGATGACGGTAGGTCATAACTTTTACGTAACAATTGAATCCTATCCACTTAATTAAAACTCTTTTTAATTTTAATTTGAATTAAAAATCCTTTTAATTCTCTATCTAATAAAGAATTAAAATTAATTCTTAATGAATTTTACAAGTCAAGATTGATATCTAGTAATATATCATGACTACCCAGGAAATATGAATTAATGTGAACCTTCCATTGATAGTTATCGTACAATTCAATCCTTATATCATGTAATATCCTTGATTAAACCTAAGGCATGGAATTAGTGTCAAGCTTTAGTTATTTAATCACATGTATCTCAATCTCAAGTCCATAACTGAAATTGTGAAAATAGAAACTCCTTTCTAATTTGCACCCCACCTTGGCCAAGGAATTTTCAAACTATGACTTAATCAAATCACATAGGACATTCTCTCACTTTTACTGAGAGTGATAGATCCTTTATTGTATACTCATATACCTCCATGAATAAGTGATCATACATAATTACTACCCTCTCATGACCCATGATTAGAATCACATTAATGTAGTATCAAAACATGATTACCTATACATAAGATATACATGGTTCCTCAGGGTCAATGAACACTTGTACAATTGCAACGTAAGAACTCCTAGTGAAAACTAGTAAAATTTCCATTAGGAATTTCTTAGTCGAGTTAGTTCAATGTACTTGTTCTCTTACAAGTACCTACATAACTTGTTCTTGTCTCTTATACACTTGTGATCGTGTGATCAATCACCCTCAACTCCTTGAGGAAATATAATATGTACTAATCTATCTGAATTCACTAATTCTCTTCTTAGTGATCCTATAATTATGATCATTTAAGATTAAAGCTTGAGAAAACACATCTCACTAGCATGATCTCATCATGATGCTTATTTTCATTGCTCTTATTCTATGGGCTTTATCATGTAATGCACATGCAGTGATTTGTAATGAACGTGATAAATAAAATAAATTCCATTAATATTTATTTATTGTAAATAAATTAATAAGATTATTACATGTAATACGTCAATAACATCAAATGCTATTGGCTTGTAGGGCATACTACTATCAGATATATCACAATATGATTGTGGGAGCAACTTAAGCAAATCTCTAAAGAGCTAGGAATTCTTTTATTCAAGCAATGAATAAAATAGCCCCTAGTAGGCTCTTATTCTATGGGCTTTATCATGTAATGCACATGCAGTGATTTGTAATAAACATAATAAATAAAATAAATTTCATTAATATTTATTTATTATGAATAAATTAATAAGTTTATTACATGTAATACGTCCATAACATCAAATGCTATTGGCATGTAGGGCATACTACTATCAGATATATGACAATATGATTGTAAGGGCAACTTAAGAAAATCTCTAAAGAGTTAGGAATTCTTTTCATGTTTGAAACATTTCAAGAAATGAATAAAATAGCCCCTAGTAGGCTATGCCCAATCTGCCAAAATTATTTGAGCCAAATTTAAGGCCCACGAAAAAGATGACTCATCTCATTGCCAAAATGTTATTCTTATTAGAAATTCATATTCTACAAAAAATTATAAGTTGAAGAGTCAATTTTCACGTTAAACCATGATCATTTACCTATTCAAATTCATCACTGAAACTAAACTCGTAAGAGTTTGCTCTTAATCGATAATAATTCGAAAAAGCCTAAGACACACTTTTTATGCAAATAATAATCATACATATTCATAATATATGCTCATGCTTATATGAAATTTCTTGGGTTTCATACTCTTTCCCCCTTAAAATAATTTAGTCCCTAAATTCATGTGTGACCACGAGAAAAGGTATGAATATTTGTCCCTTATTTCATCTTCTCTCTCCCTCATGGTTTCATCCATACTATGATACTACCACAATACTTTTACAAGAGGAATCCTTTTTGTCCTTAATACTTGTTCCCTTCAGTCCAAAATTTGAATAGGCCATTCTATATAAGTCAAATCATCATGAATAGGAATAGGCTTGTAGTTCAACACATGAGAAGGATCTGGTTCATACTTCATTAACATCGATATATGAAATGCATAGTGAATCTTTGATAAATATTGTAACAAATTAACACGATAAACTACCTCACATATCCTCTCCAAAACCTCAAAAGGCCCAATGTAGCGAGAACCTAACTTTCTTCTCTTCCTAAATTTCATGACAACTTTTGATGGAGGAGCCTTTAAAAACACATGTTTTAAGCTTATATTTTTCTTTTTTGAGCTCCGAAATTCTAGGAGTTTCCTTTTTGAGAACTCTTATAGTTTTCAATGCTAGGGTTCGCCAATGGCGGCGCCCCCGCCCCCACCCCCACCGGTGCCATCTACGCCGTCGGGGGGTTCAGATGGTGGAAATAAGGGCTTGAAATTGTTTGCGCAAGCAGTCATGAGGCAGCCTTCGCTGTCCTTTAAGCTCCCTATACGGTATCCAGTAGACATGAATGGGGAACCAGGGTTCATTTTTACAAAGTCTGAGATGTCAAAAGTAGCGGATGATTTCTGTTTTGCACTTGTGTTAAAATCTCACGTTATAGGCCATCCATTGATAAGATTAGGTTGAATGTGATTAAGTTATGGGGATTATTAGAGGCATCATTTATCAGCTTTATGGATGAATATCTTGTGCTCTTTCAATTGCAATCCAAGAGGGATCTTGTACATGCCTGGGCGAGAGAGGGTTGTGTGATTGATAGGTGTGTTTTTAGGTTATTCAGATGGACAAAGGAGTTTGATCTACATGTTGAATCCTCTCTAACACCCCAGTGGATATTCCTACCAGGCTTGCCACTACATATGTACAGAGCCGATTGCCTACAAATCTTAGCCATGAGATTTGGTTGATACTTGGGCACAGATAATGCAACACTAAACAAATCTAGGGCTACGGGGGCACATTTGTGTGTAGAAGTGGATCTAAAGGAGGAACCAATCAAAGGTTTTCCAATTGTCGTGTTGGCAAATAGAATAATTTGGCAAGAAGCACTGTATGAAAAAAATGGTTTTTACTACACTAAATGTTGTAGACAAGGGCATACGAAAGTGGTTTGTCGTATGGGGGAGACACAATACAAGATAGGAGGGGGGACTAGCAACCATGGGTAGCTCAAGAACCAGCGAGTATGGAAAGGAAAAAATAATGAGAAAAAAGAAACCCATGAGAATGAGGGAGAGAATGAGCAAGTTACCTTGGTGGCGGAAAGGGTTGCGGGTGGGGTTGAGAAGGTGCGAGAGGAAGAGCAGGTGATGGACCAAATGATGGTCTTGGTTGCGGATGGAGTTGCAAATGGAGTTACCAAGGAGGGAGAGAAAGAGAATGTGAAAGAATAACAGATGGCCTTGGTTGAGGATGGGGTTGTGGAGATGCAGGGTAATGACATGATGATGCTTAAGTAGCCAGAACTAACGTGCAAAACAAGTGTACTTGGGCAAACAAACTCAGCCAGGAAGGAATACTCTGTTGAAAAGGTCTCTGAAGAACCTGTGACCATACATGACCCAGTTATTACGAATGCAAATGAGGGTGGGAGTCACGCAGTGCAGGTTCACGTTGGGAGTCCTATAGTGGATTTTTTGGGTATGTAAGCGAGTTTGAGTAGAGGTTTGTTCGAGGGGGTCATATAGATTCGGTCTCCAAAATATTAGAGTTAGAATGTAGCACTCAACTACCAATTGACAGTGTGGTTATAGTAGGGGAGGAACAAACTGATTCGCTTTCAGATCCAGAGGATGCACGTGTTCCTGGCGCACTGGTTCGACAAAAGCACTACAATTCTGATCTTGAGAGCAGTCAGCCAAGCCGTATGTCTGAAATAAAGAAAACTGCAGTGAGATAGTCACAACGGGTTTTATCACGATCCTTTAAACTCAATTTATGATTGATAAAATTTTGGTGTGGAATTTGCGAGGGTTAGGCAGTTCCCGAAGTCATTTAAAAAGTTTAGTAAGGAAGTATGGTGCATCTATTGTTGGGATTTTGGAACCTTTTGCTAAGGTTGACAAAATGAATCGCTTGGCTTGTATGATGGGGCTACCAAACTTTTGTAGTAATGCGGAAGTTGAAGGTAAAATATGGATCTTCTAAAGTGAAGATTGTGAGTGGGAGGTGTTGTCTATGACTAATCAATTAATTTCTGGGTGGTTTCAGTTTGGTGAAGAGAAGATGCTCATCTCTTTTATATACGCGAAGTGTAATAGCATGGAACGTAGAGAGCAATGGCAAAGTTTAGAAGTGGTTGATGGCAATGAGCCCCCTTGGCTTGTGGTAGGGGATTTCAATATTATCCGAGAATATAGTGAAAGATTGGGTGGTCATCTAAGGCCCCTAGTTGCTATGGCAGATTTTAATAATTGTATTGATCACTGTGGTTTACTGGACCTTCAGATTGTGGGTCGCCGACTATTGTGGTGTAATGGCCATGAGGGGCTGACCCGTAGCTGGGCAAGGCTTGATAGAGCTCTAATGAATATTCATTTTGCAAATAGGTTTCCTTCAATTGTCTTAGAATATCTTCAACGGAAGACTTCAGATCATTGTTCTATGATCATTTACTCCAAAAAACATGTGGTAAGCTACGGCCCTCAGAACTTGACTTTTTACTCCTTAAAGTTCCAAAACGTTATCTTTTTGCCCAAGCCCTGTGAAAAACACATAAAACATGAAAATGAAATAAAATCTACTAAAATAGATAATCAAAGAGCCTAACAAGCGTAAATTAAGGGGCTTAAATATGACTATTTAAGCACTTATCACACCCTCAAACTTACATATTGCTAGTCCCTTAGCAATACAAAACAAAAGACTATGTTAAAACAAAATTAAAGATAAATTTGTTTTCATGATATTCAAAAATTTGGGTTGTGCATAAAACCATGGTAACCGTTCATGAGTAAGCTTATAATAAAAACACATTTTTGTATTGAAAAAGGTTTTTTAAAAGCTCATATTACTTACCTAAGGTTGGTTTAAGGCATCGCAAGTTTGATTTGTGTGTGATGAATTAGCACAAATAAGATAGGGCTTCCAAATAATTTTAGCGTATAGTGTTTCGGTGTCCAAACCTACATCGAATTCCTTATCAAAAAGGACAACGACGGCATAATGCTTGCTTACTTTCTTTTTCTTTTATCATGCGATTTTATTTTTTTTGCCATGTCGAGTTCCATTAAGCTTTCTAATAGACCCTTGTAACGAGTGTTTAGCCAATGACTCGTAAACCAGATGGTTTTAGGGCATTAGGTGTAAAGACACCCCTAAGGACTTACTAACTCTAGTAAAAAAGGCTACGGAACTAACAGGTCTTAATGCTTCTAAGTGAAATTTCCACCTTTTGACGTGAACACTCACTGCTTGCTGAGGTAAGAGGCCCAGTTACTCAGTGAAAATTTTTATTATGATCATTAAATGCTTAATTCCCACCTTCTGACATGAACACTCACTGCTTACTGAGGCAAGAGGTCCAGTTACTCAGTTGAAAGTTTTTAATGATCATTAGAAGCTTTTTATTTTCTTTTTGTATGATGGACATTTTTCTTATGCCAAAATGTTCGTTTAACAAGCTATCCAATTACAGTTAGGTCATGGAAACATATACAAAAGAATTATATGTCATACCCGACACAAATGCATGCTAATGTGCTCATGTAGATCTGGATCAAACTCGTGAATTCTTAAGTGCCTTGAGGTAGGTAACTAGACTTTATAAAATTCCTATTACAAGACTATGTCTTCTAGATTTTAAGATTACTAATGAAGTTTTATCATTTTTTTTAAATCAACCAAAATTTTTATCACCAAATGAATATGCATTTATCTTTTCTAAAAAAAAAAAAAAAACTGGGACTTAATGTGTGCATGTGTTTCAAGTGTGCATGTAACAGTGCCTCCCACTACCCCCAAACTTAATATACACATTGTCCCTAATTTGTGTGTGGTATGGAAAGATCTGACCTAGGAGATGGAGAACTAGATTGCTTGCTTTGCTCGTAACACGCCCCCAAACTTGAACTGGATGAACGCATTAAGCTTCTGACAAAGAAAAATAAACATTGTGCCAGAAAACAAGAAATATGTATAATAGACATGTAAATATAAACATAAACAAAAAAAAATGCTAAAATAAAGAGGATATGCTTTGGGGTGCCTCCCATGAGCGCTAAGTTTTACGTCTTCAGCCAGACGGGGTATCCTCTCACTGCTGATCATCGGTGGGTGCAGTCGAAGAGGTACCGGGTGCAGGAGGTAGGCTTCTGGTGTAAATACACTCAAGCACAAGGAGTATTGCACTCAATCGCAATGCATCAAGTAGTGATGTTATGTGTGACAGAAACTAGGAATTCAAATGAATCTGGTGTCCGTGGATCAACGATATATTATACAGTTTGAAGTGTCAAGTCCTCGTCCCGAGGGGGTATGTTGAGATCGAGGTATGGTTTGATGCGGTGGACATTGACTGTAAATGTCTGATTGCCATTTGAGCTATGAATCTCCAAAGCTCCATGAGAAAAGACCTTGGTGACCACATACAGATCAGCCCAATGGGATTTTAGTTTGCCTAGGAACAGCCTTAATCGTGAATTGTAGAGTGCACCCTTTGTCCTACGTGAAACTCTTTTCACACTAGTTGTTTGTTATGATAGGCCTTTTCCCTTTCCTTGTAAAGCTTGGCATTCTCATATGCATCATACCATAATTCTTCTAGCTCATTTAAGTGCAGCCTTCTTTTCTCACCCGTTTGTGTCATATCGAAGTTGAATTGTTTAATGGCCCAATATGCTCGATGTTGTAGCTCTACGGGTAGATGGCATGCTTTTCTAAAGACTAAGCGGTATGGGAACATCCCAATGGGTGTCTTATAAGCTGTTTGGTATGCCCACAGAGCATCATTGAGTCGTAAAGACCAATTCTTCTGACTAAGATTCACGGTTCTCTCCAAGATGCTTTTGATTTCTCGGTTACTTATCTCCACTTGGCCACTAGTCTGAGGGTGCTATGGGGTGCCAATCTTATGGGTGATTCCATATTTTCTTATGAGTGCAGCAAAAGAATGATGATGGAAGTGGCTGCCTCCGTCACTGATGATCGTTTTTGGTGTTCCAAATCGGGTAAAAATGTTATCTTGTAGAAACTTTAACACCACTTTGTGATCATTAGTCTTTAAGGGGACAACCTCGACCCATTTAGACAAATAATCCCCACCCACAAGAATATATAAATTACCAAAGGAATTAGGGAATGGGCCCATGAAATCAATGCCCCATACATCGAAAAGTTCTACTATGTGGATATTTTGCAGGGGCATTTGATATCGGGATTAAATATTACCTGTCCGTTGGCATCTATCACATGAGCTGTAGAATGTGAAGGCGTCTTTAAACAGATTAGGCCAATAAAAACCAGATTGTAGTACCTTAAGTGTTATTTTTTTTGCCCTAATATGTCCTCCACAAGCAAACTAATGGCAGTGTTATAATATGCTCAAATGCTCCTCTTCCGAGACACATCTTCGAATGATCTGATCGGGACAAAATTTGAAAAGGTAAGGGATCATCCCAATGGTAGTGTCGAGACATAGATATTAACCGCTTCTTTCCTTGCATTGTCATACCTGGGGGAAAAACTTTAGCAGTTAGATAACTAACAATATCAGCATACCATGAAAGTTTTACCTCTAGTGCGAATAATTGTTCATCAGGGAAGTTCTCATTTAAGGGCAACTTATTTTTTTCATCCTTGTAGGGTAGCCTTGATTAATGATCTGCAACCACATTTTCACTGCCTTTCTTGTCTTTGATTTCCAAATCAAATTCTTGCAATAGGAGTACCCATCTGATTAACCTAGGCTTTGCATCCTTCTTAGAAAACAAATATCTCAAAGCAGCATGGTCAGTGAATACAATAACCATAGAACCAATAAGATATGATCTAAACTTCTCTAAAGCAAAAATAACAGCTAACAATTCCTTTTCAGTAGTAGAATAGTTAAGCTGAGCATCATTTAAAGTTCTAAAAGCATGGTAAATAGCATGAGGTACCTTATTGACTCTTTGACCTAGGACAACTCCCAAGGCGAAATCACTGGCATCACACATTAACTTGAATGGAAGATTCCAATTTGGTGCCATCATTATTGGGGCGTAGGTTAGAACATCCTTCAATGTGTTGAAAGCTGACATACAGTTATCAGTCCATTCAAATTTGGTATCTTTAGCTAACAATGCACAAAGAAGTCTTGAGATCTTGGAGAAATCCTTGATGAATCGTCTATAAAAACGGGCATGTCCGAGAAAGCTTCTAATACCTTTGACTGTGAGAGGGGGAGGTAGCTTTGAAATGATGTCTATTTTAGCCTTGTCTACCTCAATACCTTTGTTAGAGATAGAATGACCTAATACAATGCTTCGTTGGACCATAAAATGACATTTCTCCCAATTCAACACTAAGTTGCTTTCTACACATCTCTTGAGGACACTCTCTAGATGACTTAGGCATTCATCAAAATTGGAACCAAAGACACTGAAAATCATCCATGACTACCTCAATGTATTTCTCCACCATATCGAAAAATATGCTCATCATACATCTTTGAAAAGTGGCTGGTGCGTTGCATACACCGAATAGCATCCTTCGATAAGCAAATGTACCGAAAAGGACATGTGAATATAGTCTTTTCTTGATCCTAGGGTGCTATGGCAATCTGGTTGTACCCACTGTACCCATCCAAGAAGCAATAATAGTTGTGGCCAGCTAATCTCTCTAACATCTGATCAATGAATGGCAAGGGGAAGTGATCTTTTCTGGTCACTTTGTTCAATCTTTGGTAGCCAATATATACTCTCCAACCAGTTGTCTTTCTTGTAGATATGAGCTCCTCATCCTCATTTTTCACCATTGTGATCCCACTCTTTTTCGAAATAGCTTGGACCGGACTTACCCATTTACTGTCTGAGATGGGGTAAATAATGCCAACATCTAGCAATTTTAATACCTCGGCATTTACAACCTCTTTCATGTGTGGGTTAAGTCTTCTTTGAGCATCTCGAGTGGGCCTTGCTTCATCCTCAAGGTAGATACTATTCACGCACTTGGCTGGACTTATCCCCTTAATGTTAGCAATGGTCTATCCAATGGCAGGTCTATGCTCCCTAAGAACTCTTAATAATTTTTCTTCTTCTCCAATACTCAAATTAGCAGCCACAATCACAGGTAATGTCTTCTTCTCTCCCAAGTAGGCATAAGTTAGGTGCTCCGGCAATTGCTTTAATTCCAATGTTGGTGCCTGGACAATAGAAGAAAGAAGAGTAGTATTAGTAGGTATGAGAGTTTCAAATGGAGAAGCATACTTACTTGAATGTTTTGGAGAAGCCTCAAGGAGGTGGACAGCTTTCATGATGTCATTAGAAACATCTTCCGGTTCTTGCTCAATATCCACTATTGTAAGGCTATGGGTAATAGTAGCCTCCAATGGATCGATGTGCTGGACCTGAAAAGCTTGCTCAACAAAATTTTGCATCATACATACATTAAAGCATTCCATGTCATCTTGAGGTAATTTTAATGCATCAAATATTTTAAATTCTATTTTCTCACCATTCACCTTCATACTTACTATACCCTTTTTCACACAAATCTTTGTATAGGCAGTTCTCATGAAGGGCTTTCCTAAAATGATGGGCAAGGGTAATTGCATAGGGCATTCCTCCATATCTAACACAATGAAATCAGCAGATAGAATGAACTCACCTACCTTTACCAGGACACCTCAAGAATACCTCTAGGTATTTTTATACTTCTATCTGCCAACTGCAAGGTAATGGAAGTTGGTTGCAGCTCCCCCAATCCTAGGGTTTCAAATACTGTGTATAGTAGAAAATTTACACCCTCTCCTAAATCTAGTAATGCTCGCTCAAACAACTGATCACCTATCCTACAGGGAATAGTAAAACTGCCCGAATCTTTCAGTTTTGGTGGGAGTTTTCTTAATAGCACAACACTTATTTCTTCAGTTAAGGCTACAGTCTCATGCTCTTGAAACTTTCTCTTATGAGTGCAACAATCTTTTAGGAATTTGGTATAGGCAGGTATTTGTTGAATTGCATCTAACAAAGGGATGTTTATTTCAACTTTTCGCAAGGTTTCAAAAATATCAAGCAGTTTATTTTCTTTCTTTTGTTTCACTAACCTTTACGGGAAGGGTGATGCATTCACCTTCTCTGTCTCACTCACCTTTGATGCTGATGGTTTCTCTAGAGATGTTTTTTAAGATTCATTGGTCCCTATCACCTTATCATTTCAGAGGATAGTGACAGCTTTCAGTTGTTGATGCCCCCCAAGGTGTTGAGTTGGAATCTCACTTTGCTTTCTACCATTCAACTCTTTAGCCAATTTTCCTATTTGTACCTCTAACCTTTGGATGGCTTGTTCATGTTTTGCTGTGATTTGCCTCAGTTCAGTCCGGAATTGCCTTTCATCTGCTATGAACCAATCTTGTGAAGTCATTAGTTGTTGCTGCTGAGATGCCAATTGCCTCACAAGACTTTCGAGGTCGTTCTTCTTTGGTTCGGGAACAAATTGAGCTGCTGGTTAGAAGTTTCTTTGCTGCCCTTGACTGTTCTGACTCCAAGAAAAATTTGGGTGATTCCGCCATCCAGGGTTGTATGTGTTTTCATAAGGGTTGTTCTTTGTTGGATAGTTGTTTGGTCCCACAAAGTTTGCTTGCTCATGATCTGCAAATGAATGTAAGGGACATGTATCAGTATTATGATCAAATTGGGAGCAAATAGCACATACCTGGAGTGGTGTAGCTTGTGGGTTAGGTGAGGTGTTCTGGGCAGCGATAGCTTTAACCAATAGGTCTAGTTTCCTCTCCACAGCAACTATTTGAGGAGATGATCCTCCATTCAAGTTTACCTTATACATACCCTTACTCTTAGTTACATGTCTACCTCGAGAGGAGAACTGCTGAGTGTGTTCACTTAGGGTTTCGAAGAGCTCCATAGTTTCTTCGCTGCTTTTCTCCATCAGCACTCCTTCACAACCTAAATCCACAATATTTTTATTAGTATCACTCAAACCTTCATAGAAAGCTTGTACCAGTTCGTCTTGAGGTAGGTTGTGGTGTGGGCATTTGAGTAGCAGCTCGTTGAAGTGTCCCCAGGCCTCGAAGAATAGATCTCCATCCTTTTATTGGAAGGATTGAATTTCCTTCCTCATTTGCCTCGTCTTCTGGGCTGGGAAAAACTACCTTAGGAATTTGCTAGCCAACTCCTCCCAAGTATGGATAGAAACCGCACGCAAATAATTATACCATAGTTTAGCATTATCTTTTAAGGAAAAAGGGAAAAGAATTAACCTTATTCCTTATTGGTCTAAGCCTCGGATGTGCTGGAATTTGCAAAGATCGAAGAACTCTTGAAGGAACAAGTGTGGATCCTTATTAGGTGTACTCCAAAAAGTGAGTTAGTGCACTGAGTATCTGAGGAGATATGTAGTAGTTTCCTTCCGCCTCAGGTTGATACGCAATGCACGATGGCTGATCGAGGTTCTATAGGATGAAGGATTGCTTCATCGGCCTTCGCTCAGGTGGTTGCTGCTTGGCGATCTGTTCCGCTATTGGTACTTCTTCTTCAATTCCTTCTTCTACCTCTTCCAAGTTGTCTCTAAGCCTTTGTCGGATAGTCTGCTCAAGCTCGGTATCAAGGGGAAAAAATGTCAGATTCTTGGATCGACGCTCGTGCATGAATTGGTGGCAGTCACATAAGTGCAGCAGTCAAACACTGCTGCTCGGTTAACTCTTTGCCTCAATTGCGCTCGATCGCACAGAAGGGTGCACTCGATCGCAAGTGGCACAGAAAGCTCTCCTGGAGTGCCTGAAACAGAAAACAAAAAGAATTTGATTACGGTTTTAATGAAATAAAAATAAGATAAAGACAAAAACTTAAAAATTTCTTGAGATAAGAATATAATAGAATGAGAAGGAAATAATAATGATTAAAATAATTCTAAAAAGAAATTTAAGTGCAATCCCTGGCAATGGTGCCAAAAACTTGTTGGACGATTATCTACCTAAATAAATACGAAAATAATCGTACTTGTTTTACTTGCAAGTGCACAAGGTCAATGGTAGCATAGTGTGCAAGTGCGATATCATTTCCATAGGGATTGGTTAATTTCGATTTAGAATTATTTTCTACAAAGTAAAAAAGAGAAATAATTGTTGAGTGTGAGTTAATAATAATGAGAACATAAGACTACGATATCCACCACTAATTATACTTTCCCACTAAGTAAGGTACCAATGCTCTAGCCTTATTATGAATATTTAATGGTTACCAACCTAAGGGCTTGGTCCACACCTTAGGCTATTGATCTCCCTATGTAATGAGTTAGGCATGGTGTATACTCTAACTCTTTTCTCTTTTAAGGGATTCAGCATTGTTGTATACTGAGTTGTTCCTTAAGAGAGCATAAGAGCTATGGAGATCAGCAACCACACGGGACCTAGGGCTTGGTCCGCTCCTGGTTTCTCGTGTTGATTAACCCGAGAATCCAGTGTGGATATCTCTTGTTACTATTGTTGAACCCAGGACTCGATCATCCAAATTGATTCAACTAACTAATCCATACCACATGCATACGTTGATCAGACACACACATATGAGGAATTTAAATACAAACAGGTATTAATCAAGTTAAACATTCTAACATGGCTATAGGCAAAGGTAATCAATGAATAAATATGTGGAAAAGCATAACTAGAGCTTCAATCGAGCCCTATAAGAGTTTAGTTACACATGCTAGTTAAACTAAACATTCTAACCATAATGAAACAAAAACAGAAAAATAAAACCCGAAGAAGACTCAGGAGATGAGTCGTCAATTCCTCTCCTAAGCTTGCAACTTCAAGTCTAACAAAAAGTATGGTTTATGTGTTTTACAAGGCTATATATAGGGCTCTCAGGGTGTCCCGAAACTCTAATTTCCTATTTGAGATTCGGAGACTTCTTTCCATATCTGGCTCTACTGCCTCTGGAGTGTTTGCACTCGATCGTATGCTGGCTGGCTCGAGCGCATGTGTGCGCTCGAGTCTTCTACAAGTGCACTCGTGTGCCTGTGCGCTCGATCACAAGGGAGGTGCACTCGAGCGCACCTTGCTAGATTGCAGAACTTGAGTTTTTACTCCTTAAAGCTCCAAAATGTTATATTTTTGCCCAAGCCCTGTGAAAGACACATAAAACATGAAAATGAAATAAAATCTACTAAAATAGATAATCAAAGAGCCTAACAAGCGTAAATTAAGGGGCTTAAATATGACTATTTAAGCACTTATCACTCGCCACATACCGGTACATCCAATCATTATATCATAATGGATCCCACTTCAGGGTTCCTGCATGTCTAATAATTGTTCGATACCCTTACACCGTTTGTGGGAAGAGGCTTATCATCCTCACCCATCATTCGCCCCTCAATAACATACCGTTAAACAAGGTTATAATGCAAAATGCATGAAGTGATATGAATACAAGCAATCATCAATCATTCACATCACATTTGATACAAATTCAACCAAGCACATTCATTACAATTCCACACATCACAAATCCTCAATACAACCACCTTGAATCATTTCAAGACTCATATCTTACACATTTATTTGTCCACTTATATCAATTTTTCATAACACTATTTCTTATTATTTTCATACCAAAGCTCATATTTATTCTGCATAAGATTTTCAGAGTTGATACTTACCAAAGTATATCACATTTTTATTATTTATTACTCAATTTATATAAATTTATTAAAAACACTTTCTAAAAGTAAGGCTTACTCACCTCGCTACGCGATCTTACTGCTTCCTTGTCTCTTAAGAATTTTCCCGTTAGTACCTAAGAATGAATAAAACTTAATCTCATTAATTTTAATCATTTAAAAGAATCCTTAGCAAACTCAAGGAGTTTCGCACACTTTAAATCTCAATAGCACACTTCGCGAGAAACCATAAGTCAAAGAAATCGAGGCTTTAAGCCCTTTTTTTCAAATCATCTACTCTGAATCTCAAAAACACTTTAATTTTTGTGAATACTAACATTTTTTAAGGTGTTTTAGTCATAATTCAAATGTACATAAACATTAAAATTATTTTGGAAAGGTTTTATGTTAAAAAAAAAAAAAAAAAAAAAAAACTAAGGAGAAAAGTCTATTTTTGAAAAATCAACATGATCCAATCGACTGGGTACTTGATCAAATCGATTGGAAAACCTCCAAAAGCATTCTACTTCTTTATCCAGTCAACTGGGTACTCATACCAATCGACTAGTACCCCTAATGTACATCAAATACAGTCCCTAGTCGACTAGAGGAATCCAACAATCGCTTAGTCACTCGATTTCCAGCAAAAACCCTTCCGAAAATCCATCTTTTTCCTAAATTCTTTCTTGATTTCAAAATATCCTTTCAATTGTTCAAAGATACAAATTTTCTAAAGGTTTGAAGTCAAAAACTTTACATTACCCAAGAGAAAATTTGAACCAAAATCAACCAATTGTGCACAAAACCCACTTTTTGAAACAACCCATTTTCTTCAAACTTTTTCTTGAGAAAATCTTCAAATTTACAACTCAAATCCTTAGGGAAATCAACACACTTGATAATTAAAGGAAAGGAAAACAAGCTTTTACCTTGAGTATTGTAAGAAAACTCTTAACTTTTCCTTCCTCTTCTCCTTTTCTTTCTCCTCTTATCTTTTTCTCTCGTTTCCTCTCTTTCTCTCCCACTTCCTCGGTGGTTCTCAAGATATCACAATTTCGTATCTACGTACATTTTTATATAACTTTCGACAATTTATTCTTTATTATCTCCTCTACTCCTAATCTTCTATACTCACATCACTTAAAATATATTATTTATGATTTTTATACTCATTCATGTTTTTAGTATTTTTACTTTTATTTTTCCAGTCTAATACGCTTACTAAAAGTAAGGTGTACTCACCTTGTACGTGCTCCACAACTAGTCTCAAAGTACACCCTTGATGTTTAACGGTATCCACCACTTGCACCTAGGAGCGAAACAACATCTAATCCCTATTATTATCATTCAATAAAAAAATACTAGGAACCCCAACGTATTTACACACTTTAAATATCAAAAGTGCATTTCGCACGAAACCAAAATCAATTAAATCATGGCTTTAAGCTCTTTTTCCAAATCATTTACTTTGAACCTCAAAATCACTTTAAGTTTTATGAATACTAACACTTTTAAATGTGTTTTAATCATACTTAAAATTTATATAAACACTAAAATTATTTTGGAAAGGTTTCATGTTCAAAAACTAAGGAGAAAAAGTCATTTTTTTTTCAAAAATCAGCATGATCCAATCGATTGGGTAGCTGATCCGTTCGATTGGGAAAAAATCCAGAAGCTTCTGCCACTTCACCTTGTCGATTGGGTCCCTTAGAAATAGCACAAAAATCTCATTCAGTCGACTGGGTCACCTGATTCCATTAAAAATCACTCCGAAAACTTAAGTTTTTTCCCAAAACTCTTTTTGATCTTTATGGATCTTTTTGAAATATTTAAAAATAAAAGTTTCTAGTGGTTTTATTAATTAAAATCAGCATTACCCAAGCTAAGAATTGAACTCCAAATAGAAAAATTTTAACTTTGGTTCAAAAACCTTTTAGCCTATAAAGTATCCCCAAACATCTCAAGATTTTTTTAAACAAAATTCAAATCCATAAATCAAAAATTAAATCATATGTTTGTAGACATACTTGAAGATTAAAGCTAGAAAAGAGTTAATTTTTGCCTTGGCTTTAACAAGATTTCCCCAATTTTTTCTCCTTTTTCTTCTTTTCTTTCCTTTTTCTTCTTCTTCTTCTCCTTTCATCCTCTCTTTCTCTTCTCTCTCTCGATCTCTCTAAAGAGTTCCAACAAAATAGTTGTCGGTCTCTCACTCTCTGTTAACAATATGAATTATTTATGACTTAAAATTGAACGGGTGTACATTTTACGCATTGAAGTACAAAAAACCCGAAATTAAAATATTGAATTTAAGGTACGAGGGTCCACAAAATTGATTAATCTTCCTTTGTTAACAATATTATGTCATTTACCAAATGATAACATAATCATATCAAAATAATACAATTACTTTCATTTAAGTAGGAAAATCTTCATTTATAATTCTTTCCTTTATCATTGAACTCTTAGTTGTCTTCTTAATCAACGTAGTAAGTTTCATTCACATAAAACTTTCTTTAAAGGTCAACCTTTATCTAGACTTATTATCTTCCTTGGATCCTTCCGTTTCTTTAAATATTTCCTTAGACTAACTCTCGTATTTAATCCTTATATTCTACGAATTAGCCAGATCCCTATTATGTTACTCAAATAACTTTTCAGCATAAGAATTACCAAAAATGTTACCATATACTTTCTTATCATTGTTAAAGCTCTAACATTTCTTATCTCTCCCATATATTTCTTCCAATGAATAGTCTCCCAAAATCTCGACCCTCTATTAGTCAAACCTGTAACCTCCTAATACATACTTATAATTTCATCTTAAAACATCAACTTTTATCTCTTCATCAACTCACTCCTTTGCATCCTTAATACTAGTTCTCTTAAACTCACCCATCTCCAAAATCATCAATAGTTTCTAGATTTACAATTTATACTCCATAAAAGATTCCAATTAAATATCAACTACACACCAATCATAAGTTCTTAATTCAAGTCTAACACTTTCATTCTCTTGATTTGTTAGTATAATCATTAATCCCACCAAAATACTCCATTTTCTTTTTAAATCTAGTCGTAAAACTCAATACCAAAAATCCAATAATTTTCTTCACTTGTCGCAACTTAAATATCTCCTATTTTACAACAACCTGGTGGTAACATAAATTTCTTACTTCTTACTCAATTCTTTTCGTCAACTCACCGAGCTATAATATTTTCAATTCTTTATCTACTTAGACCTTTCTCTTCGACCTTTACACAGTTGAACAAATTTATTGACCTAACTACACTTCCAACTCCTTTCTTCCCATTTTCTCTTCCGATCCATTTAGGAATTAAACTTGTAGAAGACCATCTAACATCTCATCTCCACTCTTTTCCTTACCGAATCTTATGTCTAGCCACATTAAGTACGATGTAATCTAACAATCCCTTTTTTATCACTATCGCAATTAATCTTTGAATAGGGTATTTCTAGATTATGTCATACAACTTACTTTATTTTTTAAAACATCTCTTCAATCCCATCAAAAATTAAAATTTTTCTTTATTCAGTTAGTCAAAATCTATTTTAAATTTTCTTTAATACTTCATAGTAGCTCTTAATCTACCTATGATCTTCCCCTCACTTTACGTTGAGCTCCCACACAATTTTTCAACATTTAGCAACTCTTAATCTTTTTTCGATCAGTCCACTGAGTTGAATGTATCTTTGCTTCTTTTCCTTAATCTACCCCAGCACGTTCTTTTTAAAATAATACGAACTTCAATAACTCTTAAGACAAAACTTTCATCTATAGAGCATCTTAATTTACCAAGCATATGTCTCCTACTTTTACTAATATCATTCTTTCTAATATTCCCAACCATAACTTAAGGCAAGTCACCCATAAATCTTTAGATTTCAAATACATCTAATATTTTAGTCTATTATTATTTATCTCTTACTAGAAACCAAAACATTTTTTGATTTAAATCTCCTAGTAAACCAAACTTTCTAATTCACTCAACTAGCATCGACTATTTAATTTCTCATTTTCGATTCTATAATTAGATCCATCATTCGTTGGACTTCATGTTTGAGAGATTATACACCTAAATAATTAAGCAAATAACCGTTCTAGTTTTACTTGCAAGTGCACAAGGTTTGTGGTAGCATAGTGTGCAAGTGCGAGATCATTTCCATAGGGATTGGTGAATTTCGTTTTAGAATTAGTTTCTTCAAGTTGAAAAGAGAAATCGCAATTTGATTGTAAGTAAATAACAATAATGAGATCATAGGGTTACGATATCCACCACTAATTATACTTTCCCACTAACCAAGGTTTCAGTGCTCTAGCCTTATCATGAATATCTAATGGTTGCCAACCTAAGGGCTTGGCCCACACCTTAGGCTATTGATCTCCCTATGCAACGAATTAGGTATGGCGTATGCTTTAACTCTTTTCTCTCTTAAGGGATTCAGCATGGGTGTATACTGAGTTGTTCCTTAAGAGAGCATGAGGGCTGTGGAGATTGGCAACCATACGGGACCTAGGGCTTGGTCCGCTCCCGGTTTCCCATGTTGATTAACCCAGGAATCCAGTGTGGATATCCCTTGTTACTAATGTCGAACCCAGGACTCAGTCATCCAAATTGATTCGACTAACTTATCCATGCCACATGCATACGTTGATGAGGCATATACATATGAGGAATGTAAATATAAACAGGTATTAATCAAGTTAAATATTCTAACAAGGCTATAGCAAAGATAATCAATGAATGAATATATGGTAAAGCATAACTAGGGCTTCAATAGAGCCCTATAGGAGTTTAGTTACATATACTAAGTAAAGTAAACATGCTAAACATAATTAAATAAAAACAGAAAATTAAAACCGGAGAAGACTCAGGAGACAAGTCGTCAATTCCTCTCCTAAGCTCTCTACTTCGAATCTTGAACAAAAGGTTAACTAAAAGGAAGATAAGCTCCTCAAAAGGGAGATACTGTTTCTGTGTTTTACAGGGCTATTAATAGGGTTCTAAAGGTGACTTGAAACCCTAATTTCCAAAATAGGTCCAGAAGAAATCTTTCCAAAACTGGCTTTGCCGCCTCTCTGTGCATGTGCGCTCGATCGCATGCTTCTACGATCGAGTGCATGGGTGCGCTCGAGCCTTCTATGTGTGCGCGCGATTGCTTGTGCACTTGATCGTAGCCATGTTGCGCTCAATCACACTAACTCTTTCCAGATCTTCAGTTTTCTTCCTTTAAAGCTTCAAAATGCTTTCTTTTCTTCACAAGCCTATGAAAAACACAGAAAACACAAAAAGGAAGTAAAATATAATAAAATACGTAAACAAAAAGCTTTACAAATGTAAATTAAGGAGCTTAAATCCCTATCACACCCCAAACTTACATATTGCTAGTCCCTTAGCAATACAAAACGAAAGACTATGTTAAAACAGAATTAAAGATAAATTCATTTTCGTGATACTCAAAGATTTGGGTTGTGCAGAAAACTATGATAACCGTTCATGAGTAAGCTGAAAATAAAAACACATTTTTGTATTGAAAAAGGATTTTCAAACGCTCGTGTTACTTACCTAATGCTGGCCTAAGGCATCGCAAGTTTGATTCGTGTGTGAAGAATTAGTACATATAAAAATGAGCTTCCACATAATTTTAGTGTATAGTGTTTCGGTGCCCAAAACTTTATCGAATTCCTTATCGAAGAGAACAAAAATGGCATAATGCTTGATTCTTTTTCTTTTTATTTTATCATGCGATCTTTGTCATGTTGAGTTCCATCGAGCTTTCTAATTGATCCTTGTAACGAGTGTTTAGCCAATGACTCCTAAACCAGATGGTTTTAGGGCATTAGGTGTAAAGATACCCCTAAGGACTTACTAACTCGAGTCAAAAAGGCTCTGAAACTAACAGGTTTTAATGCTTCTAAATGACTCCCATGCTGCCATGTTGAGTTCCCTCGAGCTTTCTAGTTGACCCTTGTAACGAGTGTTTGGCCAATGACTCCCAAACTAGATGGTTTTAGGGCATTAGGTGTAAAGACACCCCTAAGAACTTACTAACTCGAGTCAAAAAGGCTACGGAACTAACAGGTTTTTTTATACTTCTTAATGAATTTCCCACCTTTTAATGTTAACACTCAATGCTTACTGAGGCAAGAGGCCCAGTTACTTAGTGGGAATATTTATTATGATAATTAAAGGTTTACTTTCCACCTTTTGACGTGAACACTCAATGCTTACTGAGGCAAAAGGCCCAGTTACTAAGTGAAAAGTTTTTACTGATCATTAGAAGCTTTTTGATCACTTTTTGCATGATGAACATATTACTTTTTTTTCTTCTTTATTTTTCTTATGCCAAAGTGTTCTTTTCAACAAGTCCTCTGATTATAGTTAGGTTATGGAAACATATATAAAAGAATTATGTGTCATACCCCACACAAATGCGTGCTGAATGTGCTTGTGCAAATTTGGATCAACTTATGAATTCTTTGTGCCTTGAGATAGGTAACTAACTTTGTAAAATTCATAATACAAGACTATGTGTTCTAGTTTTTAAGCTTACTAATGAAGTGTTATCAAATTTTTAAATCAACCAAAATTTTTGTTACCAAATGAACATGCATTTATCTTTTCTAAAAAAAACTGGGACTTAGTGTGTGCATGTGTTTCAAGTGTGTGTGTAATAGTATCTAGTATCTCCCACTACCCCCAAACTTAAAATACACATTGTCCCCAATGTGTGTGTGGCATGGAAAGATCTGACCTGGGAGTTGGAGAACTAGGTTGCTTGCTTGCTTCCTTATACACGCCCCTAAACTTGAACTGGATGCACGCACTAAGTACCTGACAAAGAAAAATAAACATTGTTCTAGAAAACAAAATATAAATAATAGACATGTAAATATAACTATAAACAAATGAAAAGTACTAAAATGAAAAAGGATATGTCTGGGGTGCCTCCTATAAGCGCTAAGTTTAACGTCTTCAGTCGGACCAAGCCTTATTCTTCCCCAAAACAAAGATTGGCAGCAACCAGCATATGTAGTGTCTTATTCTCTCCCATATAAGCATAAGTCAAATGCTTCGGCAATTGCTTCAACTCTAAATTTGGTGCCTGGACAATAAAAGGGAAAAAAGTAGTATTAGAAGGCACAAGAGTGTCAAATGGATCGGTGTACTTACTTGGATAATTTAGAGAGGCCTCTAGGAGGTGTACAATTTCAATGATGTCCTCAGTAACATCTTCAGATTTTAGCTCAATATCTGATCCTTTGAAATAATGGGTGAGGGTGGTCTCTAATGGATCAACATGATGGTCATGAAAAACTTGTTCAACAACACCTTGTTTTTGTTCACTTAGCTCCTTAGCCAATTGCCCCACTTGTACTTCCAATCTTTGAATGGCTTGTTCATGCCGTGTAGTGGTTTGTCTGATCTTAGTCCGAAATTGCCTTTCCTCTGCCATAAACTGATCTTGTGAGGTCATCAATTGTTGTTGCTGAGTTGCCAACTGCATCACAAGATTCTCTAGGTCACTTTTCTTGGATTCGAGAACTGAGTGGGCTGCTTGTTGGGAGTTCCTTTGTTGCCCTTGAAAGTTCAAGGCATTTTGGTCGTTGCTCCATGAGAAGTTGGTATGGTTCCTCCATCCAGGATTATAGGTATTTGCATATATGTTGTAGTTGTTCGGTCCCACATAATTTGCTTGCTCTTGATCTGCAGATGAATACAAAGGGCAATTGTCAGTAGTGTGATCAAAACAAGAACATATAGCACATACCTGGAGTTGTTTGGCTCGTGGACTAGGTGAGATCTTTTGAGCAGTCATGGCGTTTATGAGCATATCTAGCTTCCTCTCCATAGTATCTAAGCAAGTATATCTAGCTTCCGTCATTGGTGCTTCTCCTTTGAATGAATTAGTTAAAAAGCTTCAATGTAGCAGTTTCAGTACTGCTTCTTGGGTACTCTTTGGAGCTTTTGCGCTCGAGCACACCAAGAACAACGCTCGATCACACTGGGATTGCGCTCGATCGCACCAAGGAGTGCGCTCGATCGCAATGAGGACAGAAACTCCTCCTCTGCACACTTGAACAAAAACAGAAAACGAAAAGAAGGAATAAATAAGATTTTTGATAAAATTAAAAATAAAATGGAACAGAATAAAATAAAATAAAATAAAAATAACTAACGAAAATAATTTCAAAAAGAAATTTAGCACAATCCCCGGCAACAGCGCCAAAAACTTGTTGTGACGATTATACAACTAAATAATTAAGCGAATAACCGTTCTAGTTTTACTTGCAAGTGCACAAGGTCTGTGGTAGCATAGTGTGCAAGTGCGAGATTATTTCCACAAGGATTGGTGAATTTCGTTTTAGAATTAGTTTCTTCAAGTTAAAATGCAATTTGATTGTGAGTAAATTAAAAAAATGAGATCATAGGGCTACGATATCCACCACTAATTATACTTTCCCACTAACTAAGGTTTCAGTGCTCTAGCTTTATCATGAATATCTAAGGGTTACCAACCTAAGGGCTTGGCCCACACTTTAGGCTATTGATCTCCCTATGCAACGAGTTAGGCATGGCGTATACTCTAACTCTTTTCTCTCTTAAAGGATTCAGCATGGGTATATACTGAGTTGTTCCTTAAGAGAGCATGAGGGTTGTGGAGATCGACAACCACACAGGACCTAAGGCTTGGTCCGCTCCCAGTTTCCCATGTTGATTAACTCGGGAATCTGGTATGGATATCTCTTGTTACTAATGTCGAACCCAAGACTCGGTCATCCAAATTGATTCGACTAACTTATCCATGCCACATGCATACGTTGATCAGGCACATACATATGAGGAATGTAAATATAAACAGGTATTAATCAAGTTAAATATTCTAACAAGGCTATAGCAAAGATAATCAATGAATGAATATGTGGTAAAGCATAACTAAAGCTTCAATCGAGCCCTATAGGAGTTTAGTTACACATACTAAGTAAAGTAAACATGCTAAACATAATTAAATAAAAACAGAAAACAAAAACTGAAGAAGACTCGGGAGACGAGTCATCAATTCCTCTCCTAAGCTTTCTACTTTGAATCTAGAACAAAAGGTTAACTAAAAGGAAGATAAGCTCCTCAAAAGGGAGATATTGTTTCTATGTTTTACAGGGCTATTTATAGGGTTCTAATGGTGCCTTGAAACCCTAATTTCCAAAATAGGTCCAGAAGAAATCTTTCCAAAACTGGCTCTGCCGCCTCTCTGTGCATGTGCGCTCGATTGCATGCTTCTGCCCTTGAGCGCATGGGTGCGCTCAAGCCTTCTATATGTGCGTGCGATTGCTTGTGCGCTTGATCGCAGCCATGTTGCACTCAATCGCACTAGCTCTTTCCAGATCTTCAGTTTTCTTCTTTTAAAGCTTCAAAATGCTTTCTTTTCTTCACAAGCCTATGAAAAACATAGAAAACACAAAAAGGAAGTAAAATAGAATAAAATATGTAAACAAAGAGCTTAACAAATGTAAATTAAGGGGCTTAAATATGAATATTTAAGCTCCTATCACTTCACCTAGCCCCTTAAAATCAAATCAAAATTCACTACACCCTTTTTTCCATTATCATTTTGGTGTGCTGTCGTAGGCAACCAAAAATAAAACCTATACTCCTAAATATACATGTAGTAGTTTGAGTAAGGATCGTTCCCACGGAGAGTATCTAGCGTAGTTTTATGCTACGTGAACAAGGATGGGGGGATTTGAGTATAACGAAAATAATTTTAAGAAAAACAATTAATGAACAATTCAAATTGAAATATCGAAATCAATCAAAAGAACAAACCTTGGTCTAAGTCAACATCCACCATCGGAATTTTACAACTGATCATCGATGCAAGTATATATCAATTCACACTTTGAATATTTACTGTTGGAACTATTTTCCTATCTCTTCTTAGTCGCAATTAATTAGAAAACAAGCGATCTAATTAACCCTAACTACTAAATGGCCCAAGACAAGCGCTAAAGGTTTAATCTAGTAGCAGCCTTAAGAATTAGAGAGATCGATGAAGCTAAACAACACAAGCACAAGCAGTTGCATTTAATTTAGTCGAGCATTTTTCCTAAGATCTAATAATTTCTAATGTAGTAAATCATTAAATCTTACTTGCTTCACAAATTAGAGGGATCAAATAATTACGGATTTGATATCTAACCTAGCAGTAGATTGCAACGAATAATAAACTAGTAGGCCTCCTAGTAATTAAATGAAACAATCATGAAAATAGGGACAGAAGAATATTCGATACTCAAAGCATAAATTGAAAAATAAAAACAGATTAGATCTCACAGTTTTATTGATTCTGAGGCTTCCGTTTCCTTCGACCAATTATAAAAGTTTAGCCATGCAGGACCATGATGAAAACTCGAAGGAGAAGTTAGAGAAAATGGGAGAGAGAGGCATCCCCCAAGTCTGATGATTTCTCCCCTCTTATACACGTTATTTTCAGTAGTAGAAACCTTACAAGGTCTCCTAAAATATTCTAAATATTATCCTAAAATAACAATATCCAAATTTGACTAATTTAAGAAAAATATTAAAAATAAAATAAAATCCTAATATAACTAGGAAACTGGTGCTTTCAGCATGAATTTTTGTGCACCAGATTTGGAAACTTCTGAAAATAAACCTCGTCAAATCAACATATTAGAATTGTAGGCTAAGGGACTTTCCAGAACTGTAACATTGCAGGTGCAACAAATCCAAGCCCGGTTTCGACCTTGATGCAGCTAGTATCTCTCAAAACTCAAAACATGAAAGTTTTAGAGATTGTTCTTGGCGTTCCGGAACATTTTAAATCATCTCAATCGGAGCTTAGATGAGAGAGTTATGTCCAGATTATGAAGTAATGTCAAAAATGTCTGAAATCGCCCAATTAGTTTCGTTTTGCACTTAACGCCTCCATTTGCATCCTAAATCAAAATATAAGAATAATTAGTACATTTAGGCACCAAATGAGTATAAAAAAACTAAACATTAAGGGAGAAAAATATGACAATTTTCATTCTTATCAAATTTTCACATATATACAAAATTTTATTCTTCCAATATACTCCTTTCACTAGCCTTCATAAGCTCAATATACCACAGAACTTCATATATGAATCATCTAATACCATCATTCCTTTACTTAAGATGTTTCTCTTCTTTTACTTCATTAACTTCTTACTATACCTTAATCTTCGCACTAACCACTTGTCCAACAATTTCATTCCTACTCATTTTTATACTTTCTACCCCATCTATACTCTTACCTATAATTCTAATCACCTTTTTAAATTCTCACTTCCTTACGAAACACTTACAACTATCTATGAATCGGTTCTACCTTCCAGCTCTTGAATTTCCCATAATTCCTAATTTATAGTTCAACTCAAACTTTCAAGGTACTATGATCCAACACTCCATCGACTACTTTCTCCCTATGCTCGTCTCTCAATCATACACATGTATAAGCCCACTACACTAAACTTTATCCACTTTCAATTTACAAATTTCTATGTTAATTATTCCTCAAACTATTATGACATAACTATACCACAATCATCGATCATAAATATAATAATATATATTTCAAGAGAAGAAAAGTCATTAACCAAATATTTCAACATACTACACTAACTTAGTATAATCAGGTCAACTCATGTAAACTTAAAGTCTTTTTAACTAGTGATTTATCAACTGTTTAACAGTAATTAAATAATTCAAGACAAAACTTTCAAATAATTAGTCTCTCTAAAGACCCTTCCTTAACTTTCACTTTTTAATAGTACAATTAAACCACCAACCATATACCAAACTTTCCACAGTTACATGAAAAACACACCACTCAAAACATTTCCTCAAACACTCTCATCAAGGGTATCATTACCAAAATTCCACAATACAAAATTCAATCCAAACAACATCAATTTCATAAAACAATCACATACAAGCCAACTCAACTTAGATCTCAAAATACATTACCTCCACTTAAACCATTACTAGTTTCAACTCCTACGCGGCATCCTCTCTAACTCTACAAAATCATCTTTCTATAACGACTCCATGCAGATGCATCATGAAACTAAGTCTACAAGACCTTACCTCTAAAGCTCTGATATAAAAAATATAATGATCCATCCCCAAGTGAGCCCTACCTAAGGAGGTATCATTACCTTTCAGTCCCGAGCACCCCGACCTATATACAATCACATATAATTTACCAAGAATACAAATATTTACTCAGAATATTACAAATTTATACAATTACATATTTATAATTTCAATACAGCAAATTTAAAATTTGACACAAATGAAAAAAAAACTTTCCCCTAATACAATGTTCTTTTACAACAACTAATCTCAATCCTGAATTTCTAACTCCTAACAAGGACTCTCAATGCTGAGGATGCCACCGCCGAAGGCCTTAATTTGGACTTCTTTCGACTTTGACTGTTAAGTCCCCAACAATCACTTGAAAAGTTAGCAACAATAAAATGATGAGTTAAAAAGCTCAGTGAGACACAACTTACGAGAAATAATCGTGTTAGAGAAATTTACTTTTTTAATTATAACTATAGCATATTATTTATTATAGCTTCTAACTATAAGAAATACCTATCTTGTATGTCCTCTAAATATTTCCTTTAGATTTCCTCCCAAGTATTTTTTATTTATTTCTTACACCATTATAGGACCATTTAAACTATAAATCGAAAGTTTCCTTAATTACATACTATATACTATTTTTAGTACAATCACATATCATAATGCCAAAACAACTATATAAAGATCTTCATTCAACGTCTCTACATAGGCCAATCATATCACACGACCCTCATGGGCCAATTACCAAGCACGCCTCTCATGGGCCAATTACCAAGCACACCCCTCATAGGCCAATCCTCATAATGTACGTGTCAATGAAATGCAATGCCATGCTATATGATGCAATGCACAAAAAAATCATTGCCCCTTACTAGGCTAATATCATCATCAAGGGGACGTCTCCCCATGTACCGGTACGTCTAATCTTCAGATCACAATAGATCCCTCTTCAGAGGTCCTGCACATCCAATAATCATTTGGTACCCTTACATCGCTTGTGGGAAGTGACTTACCAGCCTCACCCATCCCTCACCCCTTAATAACATACCGTCAAACAAGGTTATAATTCAAAATACATGAAATGATATGCATATAAACAATCATAAATTATTCTCATCGTATTTGATACAAATTCAACCGAGCACATTCATTACAATTCCACACATCATAAATCCTTAACACAACCACCTTGAATCATTTCAAGACTCATATCTTACTCAATTATTTCTCTACGTATATCAATTTTCGATAACACTAATTCATACTATTTTAATACCAAAGCTCATATTTATTCTTCATAATATTTCTAGAGTTTATACTTATCAAAGTAGACATATTTTTATTCTTTATTACTCAATTCATATATATATATATATATATATATATATATAATACGCTTACAAAAGGTAAAGCGTACTCACCTCGCTACACGATCTTACTACTTCCTTATCTCTCAAAGATTTTTCCATTAGTAACTAAGAATGAATAACACTTAATCTCATTATTTTAAATCATTTAAAAGAATCTTTAGTAGCCTCAAGGTGTTTTGCACACTTTAAATCTCAAGAGTGCACTTCGAGAGAAACCAAAAGTCAAATAAATCGAGGCTTTATGCCATTTTTTGTCAAATCATCTACTTTGAATCTCAAAAGCACTTTAATTTTTATAAATACTAATATTTTTAAAGGTGTTTTAGTCATACTTCAAATATATATATAAATATTAAAATTATTTTGGAAAGGTTTCAAGTTAAAGCACTAAGGAGAAAAATCAATTTTAAAAAAATCAGCATGATCCAATCGACTAGGTACTTTATCGAATCGACTAGAAAACCTCTAGAATCATTCTGTCACTTTATCCTCTTGACTGGGTACTTACACCAGTCGATTGGTACCCCAAATACACATCACATACAGCCCTTACTCAAATGGAGGAAGCCACTAGTCGACTAGTCACCCGATTTCCAGCAAAAACCCTTTCAAAAATCCATCTTTTTCCCAAATATCTTCTTGATTTCAAAATACCTTTCAATTTTTCAAAGACACAAGTTTTCTAAGGGTTTGAAGTCAAAAATTTTGCATTACCCAAGAGAAAATTTGAACCTAAAACTCCTAAATCAACCAATTCTGCGCCAAACCCATTTTTTGAAACAACCCATTTTCTTCAAACATTTTCTTGAGAAAATCTTCAACTTTACAACTCAAAAACTTAAATCCTTAGAGAAATTAACACACTTGATAATTAAAGAAAAGGAACATAAGTTTTTACCATGAGTTTTGTAAGAAAACTCCAAACTTTTCTGTCCTCTTCTCCTCTTCCTTCTCTCCTTCTCTTCTTCTCGTGTTCTCTATTTTCCTCTCTTTCTCTCATTCGTTCTTGGTGGTTCTAGAGAAATCCAGCACAAAGTGTTGGATTCTCCCCCTTCTCCCCCTATTTATAAATAAAGTCTTTAAAATTTGTAAAATCACCCTTCAAATTACACCTCTCCTTATTTTCTACCACAAAACTTTCTAAATAAATAAAACTAACCTTCTATCTTATAATTCTCTCACCACCTACCCAAACATTTTTTTTAAACTCCAAAAGGTGTCCCAGTATAAATCTTTATTAGTTAAACCTCCTTCATTCACTTGCTCCCAAATTTATTTTAAAACCCCAACTGAACTTAATTAAACTCAAATTATACAAGTAAATCTAAAAATATATCGAGGTACAAATTTTCAAAATTAAAATACTCCAAGTAAAATACTAGGCTCTACATTGATAACGAGTAAAATGTCCATTAAGAATTTCTTAGTCGAATCAATTTTGTGTGCCGTTCTATAACAAGCACCTATATAAATTGTTTTAGTCTCTCACACACTAGTGATTGTTAGATCAATCACCCTCAACTCCTTGAGGCAATATAGTATGTACTAATCTATTCGGATTCACTAATACCCTTCTTAGTGATCCTATGATTAGGACCATTTAAGAATAAAACTTAAGAAAATACATCTCGCTAGTGTGATCTCATTATGGTGCTTATTTCCATACTCTAATTATATGAGCTTTATCATGTAATGCACGTGTAATGATTTGTAATGAACATGATAAATAAGATAAATGAAAATAATAACGTTTTATTATCAATAAATGAATAAGATTACTTACAAGTAATATGTCCATAACATCAAATGTTTTTCGCTTGTAGGGGATACAACTATTAATCTCCTACTTGTACTGAAACCAATAGCCCATGTATCTCATACCCATTGCTTTAGTTAGTGGATCCGCAATATTACATTGTTCATAAAAACTCTTTCATTTTACATAGCTTATTCTAGTGATTCCGCTAACCAAACGGAATTGCTACATGAGTTCTTTGGATTTCTAATGAGTCCTTGGATCCTACATGTAACAACCCATCCCACGTGAGCCCACTCAAGACGGTTTCGTCACTTTTTGAAATCCAAGCATGATACATATATACAACAACTATTGCAGAAAATACTAAAATGATAATTACAATATTTTCCTTAACTCTTTTACATAGAAGATTACAACTTTCTTACAATAACTTCCAATATTCACAACCTTCTTACAACAACTTCTAATATTCATAACCATTCAGAATTTAACTTTTGTAAAGTACACAAATAATTACAAAAGTTGCAAGAATGTGTATGACTCTATATAGAAATATATACAACACTTTGTACAACTATACAAAGTCTATCTCATTCTTTCTTCTTTTTTTTCTTGTTTCTTTTCTTTTCTTTCCTTTGAGGATGTCACCCATGAGGACTTACCTATTAACTTAACTAGGTCTGAAGGTATGGATCTATTGGTCTTGACTATGACCTGAAATCATTTAATTTGAGGAATGAGTTCACAAGCTCAATAAATTACAATTTACTAGAAGTATTTGATTTGTATACTTCTAGTTATATTTCATATTACAATTTATACTCATGTTTCATATAATTTTCTTTATCAATTAATTTATATCATTATATTACAATCAATTCTATTTCATATCATATGTTTTAGCCAATTTATATTCGTGAGCTATCAACTCTACTGCCTTATTGTGACACTCATATTTCTATCATCATTTAACAATCAATTTGATGCATTAGAATCTCAATAAGTATAACAATAAATAAACGTGAATGCATTCACAACCTCATTTCTCATCATTTCATTTCTTTCTTTCACATCTCATCATTTCCACATTTCATTCATACCATTCTCAAGTGCATCCTCTTGGGATGTCTCTCTAGATGTCGAGATGTTTCATCCAGACCAGCCATGGTTCTAGTCTATTCTATGCATATGATTAATTACACAAGCAAGCATATAATATCAACATAAAATTCAGAAGTCATAATCTTTCATGAAAACTTTCTTTTTATCAAATCATCTCTTATCAATATATTGTTCACCAATTTCTATCATCATTTATCCTTTCAAGGATATAATTTCACTAATTTTTATATATATGAATTTCAATCATATGATAAATCATGTTTCTATTAAATTATCATATTTATGCATATGACATATATTTCATTTGATCAACATTTTTATAATGTATATTTAATAACTATGTCATATTTTCATTCATTTCAAGGTTTATGCATATTTCAAGTTTGTCTTGCTTACTAATAATAAACTTCAACTCACCATGTAGCAATTAAAGCTACTCGTGGATCACCTCCTTGTATTTCCTACTCTTTTTAGCAATTTTTTGAGATTGCTGATCACCAACACCTAACTATAAATTTTCATCATTCATACTATTCCATAACTTAATTCAAACAATATAATTATTTAGTTATGTACTTAGTTTTACAATTCCAATAATTGTTTTGTAATTGAATTATATCTAAATATATGAAACAAACCATTATTTGGTTAAATATTTCTCTGTAACATCAAATTGAAATATAAGTCTTTTTGAAATCTTATCCCCGATTGAGATCAAATCTTAATATTAAAATTTGATGACTATAATTATCTAAAAGTTTTGGAGAATTTGTCCAAATTTTGCTAGAAGGAATTGAGTTGAAGAAAGGAAGAGAAATGAATGAAGAAAGACGAATGAAAAACTCAGAATTTAAAAGCTTTCTTAAGCTTTATTCTCCTATTTTTTTAATATGTATTATTTTATAATTTGTTTAAAGTTATAACAACTTACTTCACCGTCTATAAATTTTTTTTAATTAAATTATTAAATTATTATTTTATTATAAATACCAATACATTTATCATTAATTCACATGGACTTCTTAGAACCCATGTTCTTCATTTTGCCATATGTTGTTTACCTTCTCTTTATATATATATATATATATATATATATATATATATATATATATATATATATATATATAAAATTAAAAATATCAATAACCATTAATTATGTTCATGTGAACATAGTACGACTCCAATGCTCCATGCTTTCTTTCATCATTTGCTTTTTTCTTTCTTTCTTTCTTTTTTTTTTTAATACTAAATTATAAAAATACTAATTTACTAAATCACCCTTAAGGCTTTATAATTTTACCCACCATATAAAAATTTTGTGCTTGAAATTTTCTTACCTACATCAGGAAAAAGTTGGCGATATTTTTTTTTAATGCTTGTGTCTCGTTCCCACGTAATTTCTTCAACGTCTCGATTCCGCCATAGTACTTGAACTAACATAATGACTTTATTGCCTAAGACATGTTCTTTTGTGTTTAAAATTTTGATTGGAACTTGCACAAATGTTAGGTTTTCCAGAATATCTACAGATTGATATGGAATGTTAAGGGATTCATCATATAAATACTTACGTAAAACTAAAACATGAAAAACATTATGCAATTAGTTCAACTCTAGAAGAAAATCCAGTCTATATGCTACTAGTCCAACTCTCTCTATAATTTCATAAGGTCCAACATACCTTGGACTCAACTTACCTTTTTGTCTAAACCTCAGTACTCTTTTCCATGGAGATATATTCAAATGAACCCAATCACCAACTTGAAATTCCAGAGGCCTCCTTCTATTATTAGCATAACTCTTTTGTCTATTTTGCGCTACTCAAAAGGTTTTGTCTAATCAATCTGATCCTTTTAATAGTTAATTCAATAATTTATTGAACAAATATCTTTCTCTCTCCTATTTCTTCCCAACATACTAGAGTTTTACACCTTCTACCATATAAATGCTCAAATGGTACTATCCCAACACTAGCTTGATATTGATTATATTATGCAAACTCTATCAAAGGCAGATATGTATCCCAAATTACTGAGAAACTCATAACACTGGCCCTTAACATATAATCTGGTATTCAAATAACTCTCTTAGTTTACCCATCTGTTTGAGGATGGAAAGTAGTACTGAACTACAATTGAGTACCCATAGCTTTCTAAAAGCCTATCCAGACTCTAAATGTAAATCTAGTATCTCTATTTGATACTATGCTCAAAGGCACTCTATGCAATCTTACAATCTCAGCTACATACAGTTCAACTAATCTTTCAGGACTCTAAGTTGTTTTAATTGGAAGAAAATGAGATGGCTTAGGCAATCTATCTACAATTACCCACACAACATCATGACTTTTTTGGGTACCGGGAAATCTAGTTACAAAATTCATACTAACATTCTCCCATAGTCATCATGGCATAAGAAGAGGTTGTATGTTGGAAATCACCTTAGAGATGCCTAGGTGGTGATCTTCCAAACACTCAAGTCTAGAATGACTTGTATAAAAAGATACACCAATCAAAGCAAGAAAGAAAACACGAGCAATTGTTATCGAGGTTCGGCAATGTGCCTACGTCCCCGTGAGCTCCTCCGAGCCCTCTACACTAAATCAATGAGTTCTTTACAATCAGCAACACCTCTCCAACAAACCTCAAGTTCTTGAAGAACAAAAGAAGAGAACAAGATAGTTATAAGGTCTTGAGTTACCCTGGAATTTCTCTCAAGAAATTCCACTTACAAGTCCCTTGAATTCCCTCTCTATACTACTCTCTCTCTCTAAACAACTAGCCTCTCCAATGGGTCTCTCTTGTGTTTTGTGTCTTTGCACTCTCACACAATTCTCTCATTCACATGTTCTGTCACACACTTGTGTTTCCACTTGTATCACATACATCTCTTTGAAGCTAGGTGACCCTTTATATAGTGCACCAATTTCTTGTCCAATCTTGAGGGTCAATATCCACCCTTAGATCTTGAGGACCAATCAATCATAACCCTTAATCAATTCTAAGTGATCTTGTGCATTTTAAACATGCCTCACACACATAGCAAAAGGCTGAACCAAAAGTATCAGGTGTGCCTCGTGCTGAGGCTTGGATTAGGGCGTGCTGAGGCTTGGTGCTTCGTGCTGAGGCTTGGATCAGGCTAGGTTGCGGCGCGGACCAAGCCACCCTCTTCATTCTTTCTGGGCGCAGTAGCATGGGGCAGGCTGAGCAGCGGCGCACACCTCCTCCAGGACTCATCCTTTGTTGGGCGCCACACCTTGGAATGAGGTGGGCCGGGGCGCACACTGGTATGCACTTGATGCTGATCTTTCTTTGTTTAAACCTTAGACAAATACCAACAATCTCTAACTTTGTCTAAGTGTTTAAACCCAAACCCATTATGCAGAGAACTTAGTATCCAAACTCATCTTGAGTCACCATTCATCTGACTCCAATCCTAAGAAGTCCAAGGCAATGATTGAACTTGCTTAGAGGTAGAACTTTGGTACCTAAATCTGCAGGACTTCTTTCTGTTGCGACTTTGTCCACATGGATGCATCATTCCGTAACATTTTCCCAAATAAAATGACACCCAACATCCACATGCTTAGTCCTCTCATTGAACACCGGGTTCCAACACAAGTGCTACGCACTTTGGCTATCCGAAGACACCACCACCTGCTCTTTTAGGACCTTCCACTCGTCTAACAACCCTTTGCACCACATAGCCTTCTTGATGGCTTCTATAGCCGCTATGTACTCTGCCCCAGTTGTTAAGAGTGCTACCACCGGCTGCCATTGAGCCTTCAAGTACCTCAGCAACCACTTCATCCCAAGCCAAAGCTCCTTTCCGAGATTACTCACAAATCTGCCGAGAGCACTAATTGCCCGAGAAACCTTCAACTTGTTTCTTTCCCTTTCTTGGATTATTCTCATCACAAGGATCTTTTGTGTAAGGCCAAGATTCTTCCTTTTGAACTCCTCACTGAGTTGAGATGTAAACCTTTCTATCATTTCCCTGTTGTTTCGAACCAACAGCATATCATCGATATAGACAAGGATAATCACCACTTCATCCACCTTGTGTCCAGGTGAGAAGGTTTCTGTGAAATCTATGCTTTCTCTTTGTGTGAACGCCTTCGCCATCAACCTAGCCTTATTCCAGACATTATCCCCTGGAGGGTTCCTTTCTTTGATCTTGTAAGTGCACTTACAATCCACAACTCTCTGTTTTCCTAGAATGTTCACCAATTCCCAAAAGTTGTTCATCCTTAAAGAATCCATTTCTTCCTCCATAGCTAGCTTCTATCTTGATGAATCCTTACATCCCATGGCATCAATGTAAGTTTCTGGTTCACTTATCCCTCCTTCTGTCCAAGGAGTTGCTGCATTCGCAGCCGCAAAACCATATCTTGAAGGTGGTCCAACCAACCTTCTTTCGCGGCCCCTTGTGAACTGATAGTCATTTTAACTTGTTGCATCATTCCTTTCTAGTTCAACCTCCTCATGAGTCTCTTGAGCTTGGCATTCATGAATGGGCTCTACCTGGTCTGAAACCTTTTGCCTTCTTTGCTCTACCGGAACTGAATTTTCTTTAATGCTATACTCCACAAATACCGAACTGGTTTGCTCACTAGCCCCTACAGGGTTAGTTTTCTCCAAATAGGGAAATAACAATTCCTTAAAAATGACATCCCTACTTATTATGAGTTTCAATCTTTTTTACTCTAAGAACCATAACCTATACACCTTAGCCCCTTCCCCATATCCTAGAAACACAGATTTTCTAGATCTTGGGCTAAGTCTATCATCCTTTTGATGTGCATACGCAGCACACCCAAAAGTTCTAAGGTTGTCCAACTCAGGGGGTTTTCCACTCCACATCTCCTCGAGAGTCTTGAGCTCTAAAGTTCTAGAGGGCGATCTATTAACAAAATATGCAGTAGTAGACACCGCTTCCCCCCAAAAACATTTGGGTAATCCGGATCCTATTAACTTGTACCTAACCTTTTCCATAAGGGTCTTATTCATCCTCTCAGCAACTCCATTTTGTTTAGGGGTTTTCACAACCGTTCTATGTCTTAGAATGTCATTTAACTTACAGAATTGATCAAGCTCTTTGTTAAAAAATTCTAAGCCATTATCGGTTCTTAACACCTTAACTACCCTGCCCGTTTGAGTCTCTTCCAGCTTTTTCCACACCACTAATTTATTCAAAGCATCTGATTTATTTTTAAGCAAATAAACCCAAACCTTTCTTGAATAATCATCAATTAAAGACAAAAAGTAAACATTACCTCCCTGTGTTGGTGTTCTTGCTGGTCCCCAAAGATCCGCATGAATGTACTCAAGAATGCCCATAGACTTATGCACTCTAGTGTTGAAGCTAACCCAATGTTGCTTCTCAAGAACGCAACACTCATAGAAATCAAGTTCCTCTACTTTGTCACCATCAAGTAGGTCATCCTTGCTGAGAACTTGCAGGCCCTTTTCGCTCATATGTCCTAAGTGAGTGTGCCAAAGGGTTACCCTATCCATCTCAGCCATCAAGCTTGCTGCTTGACCCTTGATCTCTGTGTCTTCGAATATCTCATAGAGACCATCCTTTATTGCTGCTTTGATCACTACCAAAGGTCTCTTGGTTACCTTGATCTTTCCTCCCTCTACTTTGTATTTGTAACCTATGGAATCTAGTTGCCCCAATGAGATCAAATTCCTCTTCACATCCGAAATATACCTCACATTCCTCAACAGCCTTTTCAGTCCATCAAACATCCTCAACTGGATGTCTCCTATCCCCCTCACTTGGTAGGAAGTTTCATTCCCCAGAAAAACCTTTCCATCATTGGTTTCCTTGAAATTCTTGAACCAATCCCGATCAAGGCACATGTGATGAGTGCACCCGGTATCCAAGATCCATTTCCTGTTGCTTTTTTACCCCTTGCTAACACTTGAGCACACAATAAGAACATCATCATCTTGTTGTTCTTCCTTGGCAACCGAAGCCTCTCCATCCTTGGTATGGCTTCTTCCCTCATCCCTCATCTTTTCCTTGCAATCTTTCTTGAAATTACCCTCCTTATGGCAGTAGAAGCATCCATGGCTTTCTCCTCTACCTCTGTCCTGGTCGTAGCCATGTATGTTACTGTGCGCTCTCCCATGGCTTTCTCCTCTAACTCTATCCCGATAGTAGCCATGTATGTTACTGTGCGCTCTCCCATGGCTTTCTCCTCTACCTCTGTCCATGTAGTAGCCATTTATGTTGTTGTGCACTCTCCTATGGCTTTCTCTTCTACCTCTGTCCCGGTAGTAGCCATGTATGTTGCTGTGCATTCTCCTATGGCTTTCTCCTCTATGTCTGGCCCGGTAGTAGCCATGTATGTTACTGCCATACCGAGTTGCTGGCCTTCTTTTAATGAACAGCCCTTCTCCACTTGATGCACTCCTCATCTTAGCATCAAGATTATCTTGTAACTCTTTATTAGGATCCAATTTGAAAGCAAAGATTCGTTTACGAAGATACCTCTTATTATGGAGAGACTTGGCAAGAAACAACTCATCTAGTTTCTTCCAAATGACAGCTGGATCTTCCGAGTCTCCGCACTCCCTTGTGACATTATCTGACATGTGTAGGAAGATGGTGTTGTACGCCATCTTCTTCATCTCATTCCACTGGACCTCCGTGATACTTGCTGGAAAAGCATCATCTTCTCCAATAGCCAAGTCCAACTTCTGTTGCATAAGAACAGCCTTGATCTTCCGCTTCCAAAGGGCAAAGTCTCCCTTTCCATCAAACCTTTCAACAATGAAATTTGAAGCCATCTTACGGAGAAAATCCCAGATTTATGTAGCACCTACAATTACTTTCCAACTTATTCTAAACCTTAAGAACTTGATCGAAGATTGATCTAAATACCGTTCTTGAATCACCCTCAAGAACACGATCTGATCTTGATCTTTACTCCGTCCTTGAATCACCCAAGAAGTTGATCTTTGATTCTTGCAGTCTTGACTCTGTCACCTTCTGTTCTAGCTTCGATACCTGTTATTGAAAGCTCCTCCAGCTCTGATACCACTATTGGAAATCACCTTGGAGATGCCTAGGTGGTGATCTTCTAAATACCCAAGTCTAGAATGACTTGTACAAAAAGATATAGCAATCAAAGCAAGAAAGAAAATACAAGCAATTGTTATCGAGGTTCGGCAATGTGCCTACGTCCCTGTGAGCTCCTCCAAGCCCTCTGCACTAAATCAGTGAGTTCTTTACAATCAGTAACACCTCTCCAACAAACCTCAAGTTCTTGAAGAACGAAAGAAGAGAGCAAGAAAGTGATAAGGTCTTTAGTTACGTTGGAATTTCTCCCAAGAAATTCCACTTACAAGTCCTTTGAATCCTCTCTCTATACTACTCTCTCTCTCTAAACAACCAGCCTCTCTAATGAGTCTCTCTTGTGTTTTGTGTCTTTTCACTCTCACACAATTCTCTCATTCACATGTTCTATCACACACTTGTGTTTCCACTTGTATCACATACACCTCTTTGAAGCTAGGTGACCCTTTATATAGTGCACCAACTTCTTGACCAATCTTGAAGGTCAATATCCACCCTTAGATCTTGAGGACCAATCAACCATAACTCTCAATCAATTCTAAGTGATCCTGTGCATTTTGAACATGCCTCAAGCACTTAACAAAAGACTGAACCAAAAGCATCAGGTGTGCCTCGTGCTGAGGCTTGGATCAGGCCGTGCTGAGGCTTGGTGCTTCGTGCTGAGGCTTGGATCAGGCTAGGCCGCGGCGTGGACTAGGGCACCCTCTTCATCCTTTCTGGGCACCGCGGTGTGGGGGAGGCTGAGCTGCGGCGCACACCTCCTTTGCTGGGCACCACACCTTGGAATGAGCTGGACCGCGGCGCACACTGGTGTGCACTTGATGCTGATCTTTCCTTGTTTAAACCTTAGACAAATACCAAAATTGTAGTAAACTTACTGGATGTCTATTCTCATATTTAACTTGCTGGCAAACTAAACATCTAGAAATATAATCAGCTATATCCCTCTTCAACCCTGACCACCAATAATTATGTCTTAATCCCCTATACATCTTATTATTACCTGTGTGCATTGAGTACACTGCATCATGTACCTCTCTCAGTATCTCTTTTCTCATCTCAACATCATTGGGAACTCAAAATCTATGTCCCAATACTAGCATACCATCATCTCTAAGTCTAAACTTAGATTGCTTTCCACTCAGCACTGTTTCCTTAATCTTTTCTATCTGGTCGTCTCTACCTTGCATTTTTAAAAGGCGTTTGTAAGAGATAACTGTACAACTATATTAGCTAATAATTCACCTCTCTCATTAATATTCAATTTTATCCTCATACTTCTCAACTCTATCATTAGATTCACATTGTGAGCCTCTATAGCAGCTAACCTTCTTATAGATTTTGTACTTAATGCATCAGTTACTACGCTTACTTTCCCTGGATGGTAATGAATCGTACAGTCATAATCACTAATCAACTCCATCCAATGCTTTTGTCTTAAATTTAGTTCTCTTTGGGTACGTAAATATATTAAACTCTTATTATCAGTGAATATCTCACAAGTGGCTCTACACAAATGATGCACAAAATTTTAAAAACAAATACTATGGCAGCCAACTCTAAATCATGGGTAAGATAATTTCTTTCATGATTCTTCAATAGCCTAGAGGCATAAGCCACTACCTTCCCATGTTGCATCAACACACAACCTAACCTTTGATGCGAAGCATAATGTTGGTGTTTGTCTAGGGTTTAAACAAGGAAAAATCAACATCAAGTGCACACCAGTGTGCGCCACGGCCTGGCTCTTCCAAGGTGAGGTGCCTAGCAAGGGAGAAGACCTAGAAGAGGTGTGCGCTGTGGCTCAGCATCCCCCAGGCTACGGCACCTAGAATGGATGCAACATGGTGAAGTTTTAGCACACTCCAGGCTGCGGCATGCCCTGTTCTAGGCCGCGACCTGAAGACACACTGATGCCTTTTGGTTTAGCCTTTTGTTAAGTGCGTGAGGCATGTTCAAAATGCACAGGATCACTTAGAATTTATTAAGGGCTAAGGTTGATTGGTCGTCAAGATCTAAGGGTGGATATTGATCCTCAAGATGGGTCGAAAAGTTGGTGCACTATATAAAGGGTCACCTAGCCTCAATCTCCATAAGTGTGAGGAATAACTTGTGATTGAAAGTGAGATCAATTATAAGAGTGCAAAGACACAAAACAAGAGAAACTCATTATAAAGGCTGGTTTTTTAGAAAGAAAGAATAGAATAGAAAGGGGATTCAAGGGCTTCTAAGGGGAATTTTCTTGGGAAAATTTCAAAGTTAGCTCTTATCACTTTCTTTTACTTTCTCTTCTTTGGTTCTTCAAGAACTTGAGTTTCTTGGAGAGGGTTTCTGTATTTGTAAAGAACCATTGATTTAGTGCAGAGAGTTCAGAGGAACTCACGGGGATGTAGGCTATTACCAAACCTCGATAACAATTGTTGTGTCCTTTCCTTTCTTTGATGTCTGTTTCTGTTTCTAATTCATCTTTACAAGTCATTCTAGACTTGGGTGTTTGGAAGATCACCACCTGGGCATCTCCAAGGTGATTTCCCAACAGTGGTATTAGAGCCGGAGGAGCTTTGGACAGCGGGTATCGGAATTGGAATAGAAGGTGACGGAGTCAAGACTCCAAGAATCAAATACCAACTTCTTGGGTGATTCAAGAACAGAGTAAATATCAAGATTATATCGTGTTCTTGAGGGTGATTCAAGAACGGTATTGAGATCAATCTTCGATTGTGTTCTTGAGGTTTAGAAGAAGTTGGAAAGTAATTGTGGGTGCTGCATAAATCTAGGATTTTCTCCACAAGATGGCATCAAATTTCATTGTTGAGAAGTTTGATGGAAAGAGAGATTTTGCCCTTTCGAAGCGGAAGATCAAGGTTGTTCTTATACAACAGAATGTGGACTTGGCTATTGGAGAAGATGATGCTTTTCCAGCAAGTATCATGGAGGACCAGTGGATTGAGATGAAGAAGATGGCATACAACACCATTTTCTTGCACATGTCGGATAGTGTCACAAGGGAGTGCGGAGACTCGGAAGATCCTACTGTCATATGGAAGAAACTAGATGAGTTGTTTCTTACCAAAACTCTCCTTAATAAAATTTATCTTCTTAAAAGAATCTTTGCTTTTAAAATGGATCCTAATAAAGAGTTGCAAGATAATCTTGATGTGTTTAACAAACTAGTTCAAGGTTTGGCTAGTTGTAGCATAAAGTTCCTGGATGAACAATTGGTTATTATTTTGTTAAATTATCTTCCTTGTTTTGAAAGTTTAATTAATGCAATTGAATATGGAAGAGATACACTAACCAAGGAAATCGTGATTATTGCTATAAGGGCTCATGAATTCAAAGCCAAGATGAGGGAAGCATCAAGTGGAGAAAGGTTGTTCGTTAGAGGAAGGCCAACAACTCAGAATGGCAGTAGCATTCATGGCAACTACTGGGAGAAATCAAGAGGTAGAGGGTAGAGCCATGGAAGATCGCATTCCAAATCAAAGTTTGGAGAGAAGCGATGCTTCTACTACAATAAGGAGGGTCACTTCAAGAAAGATTGCAAGAAGAAGATGTGGGATGAGAGATGAGGAAGCCATACCAAAAATGGAGAGGCTTCAGTTGCCAAAGGAGAACAACAAAATGATGTTCTTGTTGTGTGCTAAAATGTGAGCAGGAGGCAAGGCAACGAGAAAGGGATCTTAGATACCGGGTGCACTTATCACATGCGCCCTCACAAGGATTGGTTCAAGAATTTCAAGGAAATCAATGATGGAAGGGTTTTCTTGGGGAATGACACTTCTTGCCAAGTGAGAGGGATAAGAGACATCCAGTTGAGGATGTTTGATGGAGTCACAAGGCTACTGCAGAATGTGAGGTATCTTTCGAATTTGAAGAGGAATTTGATCTCATTGGGGCAGTTGGATTCCATGGGGTATTCATACAAAGCAGAGGGAGGAAAGATCAAGGTGACTAAGGGGTCTTTGATAGTGATCAAAGCAGAGATAAAAGATGGACTCTATGAGATGATCGGAGAGACAGAAATCAAGGATCAAGCAGCAAGCTTGATGGCTGAGATGGATAAGGCAGCCCTTGGGCACACTCGCTTGGGACATATGAGGGAAAAGGGTCTGCAAGTTCTCAGCAAGAATGGTCTACTTGGTGGTGACAAAGTAAAGAAATTGGATTTCTGCGAGTGTTGCGTTCTTGGGAAGCAACATCGGGTCAACTTCAACATCGGAGTGCACAAATCTAAGGGCATTCTTGACTACATTCATTTGGACCTTTGGGGACCAGCAAGAACATCAACACAGGGAGGTAACTTTTACTTTCTGTCTTTAATTCATGATTATTCAAGAAAGGTTTGGGTTTATTTGCTTAAAAATAAATCAGATGCTTTAAATAAATTTGTGGTGTGGAAAGCAAAATAAATAAATAAAAAATAAAAAAACTAAATGGAAAATAAAGAACATAAAGATAAGTTCATTACTCATGGTATCCAAAAATTTAAGGAGCACTCAAAATCATGAAATTCATTCATGAGCAAGCTTAAAAAATCTAACCCATCTTCACAATGAATAAGAATTTAAGACCTAATTACTTACAAGAGGCATGCTAAGACATCACAAGCTTGAATCAGTGTGAAGTGAATTAGCATATACTGATGAGGTTTCCAAATAAGTTCAATGTACAATGTTTCCACATCTCAAGATTCACAGAATTTCTCATCATAATGAACAATGATGGTATAGTTTTATTTTGTTTTTTTCTTTTTTTTTCTCTTTTTAAATAAGGCTCTGCTATGTTTAGTTCCCTTAAGCTTTCTAATTGACCCATGTAACGAGTGTTGAGTCAATGACTCCCAAACCATATGGTTTTAGGGCATTAGGTGTAAAGACACCCCTAAGAACTTACTAACTCGAGTCAATAAGGCTACGAAACTAAACTGTCCTTAATGCTACCAAGCAAAATTTCCACCTTTTGACGTGAACACTCACTGCTTACTGAGGCAAGAGGTCCAGTTATTCAGTGAAAAGTTTATTGATGATGGTCTTTTTTTTTTAAATCTATGCCCAAGTTTTTATCCAACAAGTCATCCCGTTTCAGTTAAGATAAGAAACATACACATTAACATCACATGTCTCACCTCACACAATTTGTGCTAATGTGCTTGTGTTAGATTAGATCAAACATGTGAATTCTCAAATGCCTAAAGTAAATAACTGAATTTTAAAACTTTATCACTAGATCATGTGTTCAAAATTTTAAGCTCACCAATGACATCACATCACAGAAAATGTTTAGATCAACCAAAATTTCAAAATAACATGAGCATGCATTTTTTTTAAATAAAGAAAAACAACAACAAATTAGGACAAAGTGTGTGAAATGTGTCTCCTATACCCCCAAACTTAAATTACACATTGACCCCAATGTGTGAATAATATGGAAAGAGCTAACCTGGGAGATGTAGAACTAACTGGACTGGTATGGCTCATAGTATACCCCCAAACTTGAACTGAAGTACACGTTGTCCCTGAAAAATAAAGACTGGAAACCAAAAAATACTAGAAACAAAAATTAATCATAAATATGTAAAATAATAAATAAACAGAAAGGATAAGCTGTGGGGTGCCTCCCATGAGCGCTAAGTTTAACATCTTCAGCCAGACCCAACATTAGTAATCGTGCCCAACTAAACGCTCCACCATCTGATCAATAAATGGGAGTGAAAAATGATCCTTCAGTGTGGTAGCATTCAACTTACGGTAGTCTAGACACATTCTTCATCGTGACTGCACTCGAGTTGGAACCAACTCGTCGTCTTTATTTATTACCACCGTCAATCTAGCCTGTTTTGGCACGACATGAATCGGGCTCACCCACTCGCTATCAAAGATTGGATAAAGGATCAGAACCTCTTGTATAGCTGAGTTGAGCCCTCTTTGTGGCTCCTTCGATGGCTTGGCATTCTTCTCAAAATGTAACTTGTGTATCACCACTGAGAGGCTTATCCCCTTGATATCCTCAATAGTCCAGCCGATAGCTTCATTGTGCTCTCTTAAAACGCCCAATAATTTATCCTCTTGAGCATCAACCAAATCTGAAGCTGTAGTCACAGGCAAAGAATCTGCTGGACCTAGGAACTTATACTTAAGATTGTCCAGTAAAGGCTTAAGTTCCTTCTCGGGGGGTTCAGGTGTTGTGGTTTCCTCTGTCTCACTGATCTTTTGAGGAGTAGACTCCAAAGTAGCATTTGCTTGCTCAAACAACTTATCCAAATCCAAATCCTCTTCAAATTGAGCAAAGCATGCCTCCAGGGGGTCCTCAATGCGTGATTCATCTATAGTCTCCTCCGTCTCACTGCTCTTCTGAGGAGCAAACTCCAAGATAACAATTGCTTGCTCACGTAGCTTATCTAAATCCAAATCCTCTCCAAACTGAGCAAAGCATGCCTCCAAAATGTCCTCAGACTCCCCTTCTTTCTTGGGCGCTTGTAATCTCTCAGGGTAAGACTCTTTAGGTAAAAACAACCTAGGGAGATCCTTAATAATAGGTGTGGCTATAGATGGCTCAGCATCTCTCTTTTCTTTGTTGCCACTTTCTTGCCCTTGTATAGGAGTTGATAAATTTCCCTCCACAAACTGTTCCATCGGGTTAGGATCAGGTTGACTGGGGAACTTTCCGTTCTCTCCTTCACCCAAGTGACTTGTGATTTGACCCATTTGACTCTCTAGCTTGGCAATCACTTGGGTGTTTACTATTGTTGCACTCCTCGCTTCATTCATAGATTGGCTAGTCGTTTTCATGAAATCATTGAGAGCGTCCTCCAATGACTGTGAAACCGATGCTAGCGCTTGAATGGGAGATTGGTAAGCGGATGATGGTGCTGGATAGGCTGAGTGACCATAACTTGGAATTGGTGGAGGAAATTCGAGAGGGTATTGATTGTGAGCATGATAAGGGGCTCCTCCCTGATTCATCAGTTGGTTCTGCTCCCATGAAAAATTAGAGTGGTTCCACCACCCTGGATTGTATGTTTCGGAATAAGATCCATTTGATTGCCAACAACATTCATTAAAAGCATTCGTTTGTTCCATGGGATACTCGGCAAAAGCCGGCATTGATGAAAAATTCTGTGCTAAATGCATAGGACTAGCACAGATGGAACAACTATCAACATTGAATGAATTGGCTGCACTGATGGACTGGTCGGTCATCCTCATGAAATCCTTGAGGGTGTCCTCTAAATATTGTGAAACCGGTGCTGGATTCATCCACATTTTTGTTCTTTTTTTATTTTTTTTATTATTATTTTTTATTTAACAATGCAAAGAGAAACAAATAAAATAAAATAAAATTGCCAAAAAGAAAAATCAAACAACCTAACTAGTAGAAAAATAAAAGTAATTCAGACAAAAATTTCACAAACCAAACAACTCCCCGGCAACGGCGCCAAAAACTTTTTGTGAGTTTTAAATTACTCACAAGCGCACGAATCGTTTGCAATATAGTATTGTGCAAGTGCAAGGTCGATTCCACATGGAATTGCATTATGAAAAATTATTTTTATCTAAACTAACCCTATCTTAACCTAGTTCCAAATTTTGAGTTGTATTTTTGCAAAAGAAATATAAACTTAAATTAAATTGATTTAAAAACTAATGATAAAAACACTAAGGTTTCTGAATCTACCCCACCAAAGCTAAGCATATATCTTCATGTAAAAATAGCCTATCAAAACATTCCATGAATCCAACTTAAGACAAAAAAACAACAAATATCCCAATTAAACCAAAAGCATCCAATGTATCCGCTTTTAACAAATCACAAAGGAAATCTAATTTAATCAAAAATAATTTGATGTATCCATCAGATGAAACACAAGGAATATCCAACAGAACAATTTAAACGCAATCAATTATAAGATTTTACTCAAATAATTGACAGAACATTTATACTAAAAAAAAAAATCAGAATTGTATAAACAAATCTGAAACTATTATGCCAAACAACGGCGAGGCTTCATCTTCAACCTTAGTTTGAAGATTTTAGCCTCTCATAATTATGAAACTATAGTTCATAATAAAAGTGCTAAACATTTAAACTAAACACAAACAAAATGAAAAGAAATATTTACTATACAAGGGAGAAATTCCACTTGCTGTTGGGCGGCGCTTTCCCTCGTGGTAGCAAAGCCTTCGAGGTCCACCAGAATGCTAGCAGATGGTCCACCGATTTGTACCAAAGTGGCTCAGGAATTGCACACTAAAGATGAAGTGAAGAGGGGCTTATATAGGGAAACATCACAAGTGCAATGTGTTTCCAATCCGATGTGAGATACTGCAGATTCCAGCTTTTGCTCTTTGACCTTTGTCTACTAAAAATGTCATAACTTTCTCTAAAAAATTCATTTTATTGATCCGTAAAATTCCCCAGAAAATAGATATCCAGATCTTTCCAAGCATATATGATTCATCTCATGGTTCTTCCTGAATCAATACAGTTAAATCCTCAAAAATGGTTGATCTGTCACGCTGAAATCATGCACAGCCTGACCTTTGTCTACTAAAACTGCCATAAATTTCTCTAGAAAAATCATTTTATTGATCTGTAAAATTCTCCAGAAAATAGACATCCAGATATTTCCAAGCATATATGGCTCATCTCCTGGTTCTTCCTGAATCAATACAATTAAATCCTCGAAAATGGCTGATCTGTATGAGAAATTCTGGCAATTTAGTGAAACTCCTTTCCAAGCTTATAAACCTGTAAAACAACGAAAAAAAACTCAAAGTAACGAATTCTTAAGCTAACAAATTTAAATTAAGGGGCCAAAATATGTAATATTTTTCACTCATCAGGGGACCAGGAAGAACACCAACACAGGGAGGTAACTTTTACTTTATGTCTTTAATTCATGATTATTCAAGAAAGGTTTAGGTTTATTTGCTTAAAAATAAATCAGATGCTTTGAATAAATTTATGGTGTGGAAAAAGTTGCTAGAGACTCAAACGGGTAGGGTAGTTAAGGTTTTATGAGCCGATAATGGCTTAGCATTTTGCAATAAGAATTTTGATAAATTCTGTGAGTTAAATGGAATTCTAAGATATAGAACGGTTGTAAAAACACCTTAGCAAAATGGAGTTACTGAGAGGATGAATAGAACCCTTATGGAAAAGGTTAGGTGCACGTTAATTGGGTCCAGTTTACCAAATATTTTTTGGGGGGAAGCTGTGTTTACTGCTGCATACTTGGTAAATAGATCACCCACTAGAGCCTTAGAGCTCAAGACTCCCATAGAGATGTGGAGTGGGAAACCCCCTGAGTTGAGCAACCTTAGGACTTTTGGGTGTGCTGCATTTGCACATCAAAAGGATGATAAACTTAACCCAAGGTCTAGAAAATGTGTATTTCTAGGGTATGGTGATGGGGTTAAGGGGTATAGATTGTTGTCCTTAGAACCAAAAGGAATGAAACTCATAATAAGTAGGGATGTTATTTTTAATGAATTGTTATTTCCTATTTAGAGAAAACTAATCCTACAGGGGCTAGTGAGCAAACCAGTATGAAATTTGTGGAGCATCGCATCTAGGAAAATTTAGCTCAAGTAGAGCAAGAAAGTCAAGAGGGTTCGGACTAGGTAGAGCCTATTAATGAAGGCCATGCTCAAGATACTTAAGAGGAGGCTGAGCTAGAAGAGGTTGATGCAGCAAGTCGGAATGACTACTAGCTCACAAGGGACCGGGAAAGGAGGGTGGTCAGACCACCTTTGAGATATAGGTTTGCAGATGCTAATGTAGCAACTCCTTGGACAGAAGAAGAGGTTGAACCAGAAACTTACATGGATGCTATGGAATGTAAGGAGTCTCTAAAGTGGCAGCTAGCTATGGAGGAAGAAATGGATTCTTTGAGGAAGAACAACTCTTGGGAATTGGTGCCCAAACCGAAAAACCAGAAAGTTGTGGATTGTAGGTGGATCTACAAGATCAAAGAAGGAAACACTCTAGAGGATGAAGTCCGGTATAAAGCTAGGCTAGTGGCGAAGGGGTTCACACAAAGAGAAGGCATAGATTTCACCGAAATATTCTCACCGATTGTGAAATACAAGACGATACGAATAGTATTGGCTATGGTGGTCCAATTTGATTAGGAGATGAAGCAAATGGATGTGAAGACAACATTCTTGCATGGAGAGCTTGATGAGACCATCTACATGAGGTAACTCGAAGGCTATGAGGAAGGAAGGCAGGGAAAGTTGGTGTGCAAATTGAAGAAATCTCTCAATGGCCTGAAGCAATCACCTCGGCAATGGAATAAGAGGTTCGATTCTTTTGTAACCTGCCTGGGTTTCATACGGAGCTACTATGATTCGTGCTTGTATTACAAAGGGCACAAGGTGGAGGAAGTGGTGATCATCCTCATCTATGTCAATGATATGTTGTTGGTTGGGAACAGCAGGGAGAGGATAGAAGAATTGAAGTCTCAACTCGGTTCGAAGTTTGAGATGAAGGATCTTGGCCATGTACAGAAGATCCTTGGGATGAATATAATCCGGGAAAGGGAGAGAAACAGATTGAAGATTTCTCAGACTTCCTACATAGAGAAGATGATATCTAAGTTCTCTATGGAAGATAGCAAACCAATGAAGATTCCCCTTTGTGGTCATTTCAAGTTCTCTAGCGATCAATGTCCGAGATCGAAGGCAGAGAAGACGGAAATGGAAAAGATCCCTTACACTAGTGCGGTTGGTTCAGTTATGTTCACCATGGTAAGCACTAGACTTGATATTGCTCATGCAATAAGTGTCCTTAGTAGGTTTATGAGTAATCCTGAAAAGAAGCATTAGTTTGGGATGAAGTGGTTGCTGAAGTACTTGAAGGGAAGTCTAGAAGTAGGGCTGATTTATGAGAAGAGGGGTAAGTCCATCTGTCTGGAGGGTTATGCAGATTCGGACTATAGAGCAGACTGGGATAAAAGAAGATCAATTACCTCCTACTTCTTCAACTTAAACGGATGCTGTATAAGTTGGAAAGCTCAGTTGCAGCTGGTGGTAGCACTCTCAACAACCGAGGATTAGTACATAGCAGCAACAGAAGCCATTAAGGAGGCTATATGGTGCAAATGGTTATTGGAAGAGTTGAAGGTCCTGAAAGAGCAGGTAGTGGTGTATTCAGATAGTTAAAGTGTATTCCACTTGTATAAGAATCTGGTGTTCCCTGAGAGGACAAAGCACATGGATGTTCGGTATCATTTCATTTGGGAAAATGTAACAGAAGGATGTATTCATGTGGACAAGGTAGCCACGGAGGAAAATCCTGCATATTTAGGCACTAAGGTTCTACCTCTAAGTAAGTTCAATCATTGCCTTGGACTACTTAGAATTAGAGTCGGTTGATATAATGACTCAAGATGAGTCTGGATCTTGAGTTCTCTGTATAATGGGTTCGAGTTTAAATGCTTAGACAAAGGTAGAGATTATTAGTGTTTGTCTAAGGTTTAAACAAGGAAAAATCAGCATCAAGTGCACACCAGTGTGCACCGTGGCCTGGCTCTTCCAAGGTGCGGCGCCCAGCAAAGGAGAAGACCTAGAGGAGGTGTGTGCAGCAGCTCAGCCTCCCTCAGGCTGCGGCGCCTAGAATGGATGCAACATAGTGAAGTTTCAGCACACTCCAGGCCGCGGCATGCCCTGTTCTAGGCCGCGGCCTGAAGGCACACTGATGCCTTTTGGTTCAACCTTTTGTTAAGTGCGTGAAGCATGTTCAAAACACACAGGATCACTTAGAATAGATTGAGGGCTAAGGTTGATTGGTCCTCAAGATCTAAGGGTGGATATTGATCCTCAAGATGGATCAAGAAGTTGGTGCACTATATAAAGGGTCACCTAGCCTCAATCTTCATCAGTGTGAGGAATAACTTGTGATTGAAAGTGAGATCAATTATAAGAGTGCAAAGACACAAAACAAGAGAGACTCATTGTAAAGGCTAGTTGTTTTCAAAGAGAGAGTAGAATAGAAAGAGGATTCAAGGGCTTGTAAGAGGAATTTTCTTGGGAAAATTCTAGGGTTAGTTCTTATCACTTTCTTTTACTTCTTCTTCTTTGGTTCTTCAAGAACTTGAGTTTCTTGGAGAGGGTTGCTGTATTTGTAAAGAACCATTGATTTAGTGCAGAGAGTTTAGAGGAACTCATGGGGACGTAGGCTATTACTGAACCTCAATAACAATTGTTGTGTCCTTTCCTTTCTTTGATTTTTGTTTCTGTTTACGATTCATCTTTACAAGTCATTCTAGACTTGGGTGTTTGGAAGATCACCACTTGGGCATCTCTAAGGTGATTTCCCAACACATCACTATATACCACAAATCTTTCATCACCAGAAGGAAGTACTAACACTAGAGTGGTAATTAATTTTTCTTTCAACATCTGGAAACTCTTTTAACACTTCTCAGACCACACAAATTTTATTTCCTTCTTGGTCAATCTAGTCAAAAGTGTTGCTATAATTGATAAATTCTAGATAAACCTCCTATAATAACCAGCCAATCCAAAGAAATTTATAATCTCAGTTACACTGGTAGGTCCTTCCCAATTCAATATTACTATACCTCATTCATATATTACATGCCCCAAGAAAATTACTTCATTCAACCAGAACTCATATATAGAAAATTTAGCATATAATCACTCTTTTAAGAATATCTAAAACAATTTCTAAATGCTTCACATGATCTTTCTCACTCTTAGAATACACTATAATGTCATCGATGAAAAGAACCACAAATTTATCAAGATAAGGTTTAAACACTCTATTCATCAAATCTATGAATGTAGCCAAAGCATGAGTCAAGTCAAATGGCATCACTAGAAACTCATGAAGACCATAGCAAGTCCTAAAATCAGTCATTGGCACGTCTCATTCTTTAATTCTCAATTGGTCATAACCTGATCTTAGGTCTATCTTAGAAAACATTCTAGCTCCCTGCAACTGCTCAAATAGATCATCTATTCTAGGTAGAGGATACTTATTCTTAATAGTTATCTTATTCAACTACCTAATACATAGTCTCATAGGACCATCTTTCTTTTTCACAAATAACACTAGGGCTCCCCATGGTGACACACTAGGACAAATGAATTGTTTATCTAACAATTCCTAAAGTTGTACCTTCAACTCTCTCAACTCAGTGGGTTTCATCCTATATGGTGTTATAGATATAGGTACTAAACTTGGAATCACATCAATGGAGAATTCAATCTCCCTACTTGGAGGTAAACCAGATAATTCATCAAGAAATACCTTCGGATAATCTATCACAACTAATATCTCTTCTAGCTTTCTACTTTCCTTACTACAGTCCACCACATATGCTAAGAATCCCTCACACCCTTTCCTCAACCACTTTTAGTTGTCATGGCAGAAATAAGACAACTAGAAAGTATCTTATGTTATTCCTGAAAACTAAACTCCTCTTGCCCAGGTATTCTAAACATAACATTCTTTCTAAAACAATCTACCCAGACATGATATGCAGACAACCAATTCATTCCCAAAATTATGTCAAAATCTATCATACTTAAAAGTAGTAAATCTAATTTTAATTCCCTATCACTCATAAGAATAACCCCGATATACACTTATGATCACAACTTTATCTCTAGTATGAACCTCAGCAATAATATTATGCAATAACTGGCTAACACATACATCTATAGATTGCATAAAGGAACATGAAGCAAATGAATGAGTTGCACTAGGATCAATTAATACTCTAGCAATTCTGTTAAGGATAAATATTGTACCCATTATGACATTAGGAGTTGCTTGGGCATCTTGCTGGGTTAGTGCATAAACTCTACTCTCTTTGGGTTACGCCTGACCACCACGTTCTCTATCAGCCATTTCTCCTCTACCTGGAGCTCTACCCTGACCACTCCCAAATCTACCACCACTATTAAATTGTCCTCTCCCCATATCTCCAATACTCACTACCTTAGGTGTCCTCAATGGACAATCCACACTGATATGTCCACCCTCTCCATAAATAAAACACATCAAAGTAGGACAATTCTGAGCTAAATGTCTCGTCTGACTACACCTATAACATGCTCCTCTTTCTTTATCAAATACCACGCTACTACCTTCTCTTGGTAGCACACTCTCACCTCTACCAAATCCTCCAACTCCCCATAAGTTGTTTCCTAAACCTAAGGGTACATCCAATAGAACTCTGAGCCACAAAGGCTACAGATCTATCATGCTTCTGCTGACTCTGTACAATAGGTCCTTGAGAAAACGAACGACCCCTCTAGGGTGGGGGAACACCCTAAATCCTTAGAATACCACCTCTACTTCCCTCTAGTCTACCCCTCTTTAGCCACTCTTTACATCCTCTAAACTCAAAGATGTTCTTCTATATCTGAAGCGACATATCCACCAAAGTTGCATAATTCACATGCTTCAAATATGAAATCTTAGAACGTATCTCATAATTTAAACTATCAAGGAATCTCTTACACTTCTTTTCCTTAGTATTAACTAGCTCTGGCATAATTCTAGTTAATGTTATGAATCTTCCATCATACTATGCCATACTCATCTGATTCAACCTTATGTTAAAAAAGTCCCTCTCCTATTGGGATCTAAAAGTATCTAGAAAATACTTTTCAAAGAACGCTTCCTTAAACCTACTTTGGGTTAAGGAATGACCTATATCCATATTCAGCCTTGGAGAAACATCAAGTAACGACCCATCCTGAGTGGACCCTACTCGGAACGGCTCCATTATGTTTCAAGACAGATCACTTTGATTCAAGATATAACCATGTAATACTCATCAAGAATACAAACAATCTATCAAATATCACATTGTACACATCTAAACAATCTTTACAAAATAAGAGACTCAAAGATTTAAAATTTCAAAAAAAAATGCAAATGAAGGAAAACTCCCCTACTTAAATAAATCTTAAATACTTTCTTTTACAATGACTAAACCAAGACCAAGAACTTAGCCTCTTAACAATTCAAAAGCCTTATTTAGGACTTCCTTTAACTTTGATTACTAAACATCCAGTACTACCTGAAATCTTAGAAAATAAAAGAGTGAGCTAAAACTCTTAGTGAGAAACACATAACTAAAAGTAATCGTATTTGAGGAAAAATTATATTTTTAATTAGCTGTAGCATATAAATCATCAAATTCGAAGTAAGTGAATTTAAATTTATTGAGTTTCGTCCAATCATCTTTCTCAAATTTTTAATAAGAAGAAAATATCAATTAAACAAGGATTCACCAAGGTCTTTATAAGCCTTTCAAGCATACTAAGCTTACAATATTGCACTCAATCATAAAATCAATAAGAATAAGGTAATATTCACTCAATATTATTCCATCATCACAATCATCATCAATGCCCATCACTAGGCATAACACATTACATACCTCTTAAATCTAATTCACAATCATTACCCATCATGAGTCAATTCCATTACAACATCTATTATCAATGATATGCAAAGCGAATGTGAATGTCATGAGATGTGTAATCATGAATAATTTCATGCCATTATAGTGCCCCTCGTTGGGCTAAGCACATAACAACGCCCCTCATTGGGCTAATCATATAATAACGCCACTTATTGGGCTAATCATATAACAATGCCCCCCATTGAGCTAATCATATAACAATGCCCCTCATTTGGCTAATCAGATAACAATGGGGATGTCTCCCGACGTACAGTACATCAAACATCACAATACAACTCAGATCCTCCCCTACACCATATTGAGTGAGCTTCTTTCATCAATCGAATCCTCCCCTACCCCTTATTGGGCGAGGTCCTTCATATCCAAAGTTTCTTTGGTATCCTTACACACCTTGTGGGATGGGACCTACTACGATCTCACCACTCCCCTTCTTATAATACACTAACCATATATATAGCGTGAAAATGCATTCCCCAAGTAATGAATATGCACAAAAGCTTCATCAATCAATCACATCACATTTTTATACCAATCCAACCAATCACATACATCACAATATCATAGTAATCAAATCAATCACTTTCATTACATTTACACACATCACAATTTCTCAAGCATAACTTCCTCAAATCATTTCTAAACTCATATTTTGTGCATTTGTGTCTCCACATATGTTTATATAACTCTTATAACATTATTCTTTATTATTTCCATATTTAAATCTTTTATACTCATATTTCTTATAATTCTACCATTTATGATTTGCACAATCAATCATTTTTTCATATTTTTATTTCTATTTTACAATTTAATATGCTTACTAAAAGTAAGGTGTAACTCACCTCTTGAACTGAATCCTAGTCTCGAGATATCTCCTTGTCTTTGATACGATCCTCCACTACACTTAACGGATATAACAATTAATAACACACCCAAGAAGTATACACACATAAATACAAAAATCATTCAAGTCATTACTTACATAGAGGAAAAGAACTATACTTTTGAAATTTTTAACAAAACTTTCTTTTTTTTTAAATGCTTTCATAAATTTTGCTTATAGAGATTTAGATAAAAATAAGTAGTCTCTTTAACACCATAAAGTTCATGTTTCTATCCTAAGAATCCCATTAATTCGCTTTGAAAAGGTTTAGGGTTAAAAATTTATGAAAAATTACTGTTTTTATAAGAAAACAGAGTCCCATAGTCGACTATTTAAATGGGCAGTTAACTGTCCGAGTTTCATAAAGTTCAGATATCTACATGGACAGTCGACTGTCCTCATGATCTGGGCTTTCTCCCTAGATGATAGTTGACTATCCGTTCGACACAGTTGACTGTCTACTGGGTTTCAGCACTTAAAACCCCTGAAAATCTTACTTTTCTTCTCCAAAACTTCTTTGATTTATCATGAAACTCTTAATCTTTTGAAGCACATGCATTTGAGAGTTAAACATCAATTCTTTACATTATCTACAAGAGAAATTTAACTCAAAAATTTCTAATCAACATATTTGGTCAAAACCTATTTTTCTCAAACTTTTTCTCAAGAACACTTGGATTTTCAAAATCCCAACTCATAATCTTAAGAAATTAAACATATAAGATTAAACAATAAGAAGCAAGACAATTTTTTTTTTTTACCTTAAACTTTGCCAAAAACTTCTATTTTCCTTCCTTTTTCTCTTCTCTTTCTTCCTCTCTTTCTTTTCATCTTCTCCCTTTCTCTCATCTATCTTGAAATCTCTCTCTTTCTCTAGAAGGATCCAGCACATGCTGGTCCTTCTCTTCCCTCTCATATATAGATATATAAATTAAGTTTTTACTTATTACAAAATCACCCTTCAACTAACCCCTCTTCTTAATTTTCACCACAAGGCTTTTCTAAATCACAAAGTTATCCTTCTACTTTAAAACTCTTTCATCAACTACCCAAACATTTCTTAAAACTTCAAAAGCTCCCCAAACACAAGTTCTTATTATCAACTTTTTTTATTTACTTGTTTCCAAGCTCTACACAACCAAGTACAAATTATTTGTTACTCAAAATTGAATATTTTACACACTTTCACGTGTCAAAGCGTAAACTCTAAAATTAAAATATTTTAATTTAAAATACCAGACTCTACAATTCACTCCCACTAATAAAAATTTCATCCTTCAAATTTTCTGGATCTGGGTTTCACAAAATAACAAGGATTAGCACTTTTCCAAGTCTAATTCATATCTATAAATATCTTAACCACATTCTTCAAATCTTTCACTTTCAACAAAAATCGTTGTTAAAAGGTTAAACCTCCTATTCCCCATTATCTCAGTAATTTTATCCATTGGTATCAACCAACTATTATAACCAAGGTGGTTGAATTCACTACTTTAACAAACTCCACTCTACTTTAATATAAACTCTTTCTCTTAATAAACGGTGTTTGCTTTTTACTTCTTTTGACACTTCATTTCATTTAATTAGTCCCTTAAATCACATATTCTTGGCCAAAGTATTTCCAAAATTATTTCATTTTTAATTCTCCCTTTCGCTTTTGGACTTCAGAACTAAGTTCCTCACTAATTCACATTTATTTCTCTCAACTTCATACTTCAAGGGCCTCAGACACAGTACGATTTTTATATTGTGTGTCCTCCCTAAGATACCTCTTCATAAGGTCACTTACCAACTTATCACTTTCTTCAATCCTTTAATCATTCTTCCTCAAGGAAAGCTAAACGACACTTAGGTATTATTAACATTATTACACAAATCTCTTATTTAGTTCAACTTAATCCTTTAGTGAAATTATCAGTTCTTTACTTCAAGGTCTTTGTTTTCACTTATGGAAGAGAAACAATCAACTATAAGTCAATCTTTCGATCATTTTAGGGGATTTCTAACATCCATCAAACAAGTGATTTAATTGGTAACTTACTCTCTCTTTCCAAAAAATCTTTTAGCTTTAATCCAATTTTCTCACTTATTGTTTCCATTCAAACCTTAATTCATCCACCTCCCACTATCATATGCTTATCGATAACTCTTATCTAACTTTTCACAATAGTAATAGTTACGTACTTTGTTCTCCATTATAACTCTGAATTATCCAATCTTTCTTCAACAACAATGTCGTAATCCAATTCATAACATCGTTATATAATAATAATTTAGCTTCTCCCTTTTAATTAATCTATCTTCATTCTACAACTCTCTTATCTAAAATCGACACTTTGTTGTCTTAAAAAAATAACTTGGTAACTTTTGTCGTCGACCTTTACTTGAACTCCCCAAAATTTGTATTCACATAAACCTTTCTTTAATATTAATTGTACTTTAAACTTATTATCCTGCTTGGATCTTTACATTTCTTTACATAACTCTATTGTTGTTATTTGTCTAAGTTTCAAACATATCCAAACATGGTCTAAAGTTGGTTAATGTCCAAACCAATTATGGAATATCAAAGTTCAGCAAGATATATGGTTGCACACATGTGTGTGCTTCAATTTTGAGCATGGGAAGGTCAGGCACACTGCTGTGGAAGTTTCTGCCCACAGGCAGGAGGTGTGCGCACAGCATCAGGAGGCTGCAGCATCAGGTCACGCCGCAGCACACAGCACCACACCAAAATGCACAGCATCACTTGGAGAGTGATGAAGGGCTGAGATTAAAGGAAGAACATGATCAACGGGTCAAGAATGATTCATAAGATTGTCCAAGAATTAAGAGGCTATAAAAAGGGTTTCCTAGCCTCATTTCAAGGGGTGGAAAAAGGTGTGTGAGAGAACCACACAGGTTGTGACATTGTGAGATCATTGTAAACACAAGAGAGAATTGTGTGAGAGACATAAATACAAGAGGGACTCTTGTAGTGAGGCTGGTTGTAAAGAAGAGAGGTTAGTAGAGAATTGATAGAAAGCATTGTAATAGGTCTATCACTTTCTCGTTCTCTTCTTGTTTCTTCAAGAACTTGGATTCTTGAAAGGGATTGCTGTAACTTTGTAAGAACCATTGAGATAGTGCAGAGATTTCGGAGGAACTCACGAGGACGTAGGCACATTGCCGAACCTTGACAACAAATTACTTGTCTTCTTTCTTTCTTTGATTTTCTGTTCTTGAGTTCGATTGCTGAAATTCTTTCTACAAGTCATTCAAGACTTGGGTGTTTGGAAGATCACCACTTGGGCATCTTGTCAAGGTGATTTTCAACAGTGGTATCAGAGCTTTGAACAGTGGTATCAGAGCACAGCAGCTGGTTATCGGAACAAAGAGTAGAAGGTACGGAGCCAAGACTCCAAGAATCAAAGATCAAACTTCTTGGGTGATTCAAGAACGGTGTAAAGATCAAGATCCGGTCGTGTTCTTGAAGGTTGATTCAAGAACGGTGTTAAAGATCCATCTTCGATCTATGTTCTTGAGGTTGAAGAAAGTAGTTGTGGTTAGTGCACAAATCTGGGATCTTGTCCACAAAAGATAACTTCAAATTTCTGTGTGGAGAAGTTTGATGGAAAGGGGGACTTTGCCCTATGGAAGCGGAAGATCAAGGCGGTTCTCATGCAGCAGAAAGTTGACTTGGCTATTGGAGAAGATGATGCTTTTCCAGCAAGTGTCACGGAGGACCAGTGGACCGAGATGAAGAAGATGGCTTACAGCACCATTTTCTTGCACATGTCGGATAATGTCACAAGGGAGTGCGGAGACTCGGAAGATCCAGCTGCATTATGGAAGAAACTAGATGAATTGTTTCTTGCCAAGACTCTCCCACATAAGAGGTATCTTCGGAAACGAATCTTTGCTTTTAAATTTGATCCTAAGAAAGAGTTGCAAGATAATCTTGATGCCAAGAAAAGGAGTGCATCAAGTGGTAAAGGGCTGTTCTTTAAAAGAAGGCCAGCAACTTGGTATGGCAGCAACCATGGCTACTACCAGGACAGAGGTAGAGGAGAGAGCCATGGGAGAGTGCATAGCAGCATGTATGGCTACTACCGGGACAGAGGTAGAGGAGAGAGCCATAGAAGAGTGCACAACAGCATGCATGGCTACTACCGGGACAGAGGTAGAAGAGAAAGCCATGGGAGAATGCATTTCGAACTGAGATTTGGAGGGAAGAGCTGCTACTACTACCATAAGGAGGGTCATGTCAAGAAAGATTGCAAGAAGATGACAAGGGATAGAGGAGGAAGCCATACCAAGAATGGAGAGGCTTCAGTTGCCAAAACAGAATAGCAAGATGATGATGTTCTTGTTGTGTGCTCAAGTGTAAGCAAGGGGCAAGAAGGCAGCGGGAAATGGATCTTGGATACCGGGTGCACTCATCATATGAGCCCTCACAAAGAATGGTTCAAGAATTTCAAGAAGATCAATGATGGAAGGGTCTTCTTGGGGAATGATAATTCTTTCCAAGTGAGAGGGATTGGAGACATCCAATTGAGGATGTTTGATGGAGTCACAAGGCTACTGGAAAATGTGAGGTATGTTCCAGATTTGACGAGGAACTTGATCTCATTGGGGCAGCTGGATTCCATGGGCTATACATGCAAGATAGAGGGAGGAAAGATCAAGGTGGCCAAGGGATCTTTGGTAGTGATCAAGGCAGCAAGAAACGATGGACTCTATGAGATGATCGGAGAAACAGAAACCAATGATCAAGCAGCAAGCTTGATGGTTGAGCTGGACAAGGCAGCCCTTTGGCACACTCGCTTGGGACACATGAACGAAAAGGGCCTGCAAGTGCCTAGCAAAGAAGGTCTACTTGGTGGTGACAAAGTAGAAGAACTGGATTTCTGTAAGAGCTGTGTTTTTGGGCAGCAACATCGGGTCAGCTTCAACACCGGAGTGCACAAGTCTAAGGGCATTCTTGACTACATTCATGCGGACCTTTGGGGACCAGCAAGGACACCAACACAGGGAGGTAACATTTACTTTCTATCTTTAATTGATGATTATTCAAGAAAAGTGTGGGTTTATTTGGTGAAAAATAAATCAGATGTATTGAATAAGTTAGTGGTGTGGAAAGGGCTGGTTGAGACTCAAATGGGTAGAGTAGTTAAGGGGATAAGAACCGATAATAGCTTAGAAATTTTTAACCAATAACTTGATTAATTCTGTAGGTTAAATGGCATTCTAAGACATAGGATGGTTGTGGAAACTCCTCAGCAAAATTGAGTTGCTGAGTTATTGAATAAGACCCTTATGAAAAAAGTTAGGTGCATGCTAATAGGATCCGGGTTACCAAAATATTTTTGGGGAGAAGCTGTAGCTACAGCTGCATATTTGATTAATAGATCACCCTCTAGGATTATATACCATAAGACTCCCAAAGAGTTGTGGAGTGGAAAACCCCCTGAGTTGGACAACCATAGGACTTTTGGGTGTGCTGCATATGCACTCCAAAAGGAGGATAAGCTTAGCCCAGGATCTAGAAAATATATGTTTCTAGGATATGGGGAATGGGCTAAGGGGTACAGGTTGTGGTCCTTAGAAAAAGAAGGATTTAAACTCATAATAAGTAGGGATGTTATTTTTAATAAATTGCTATTTCCCTACTTAGAGAATACTAACCCTACAGGGGCTAGTGAGCAAACCAATTCAGAAATTGTTGAGCATAGCATCAAGGGAGATTCTGTTCAGGTAGAGCAAAGGAGGCAATAGGGTTCGGACCAGGTAGAGCCCTCGGATGATTGCCAAGCTCAATAAATTCAAGAAGAGGCTGAACAAGAAGACGATGCTGCAGCAAGTCAGAAGGACTTTCAGCTCATAAGAGACCGGGAAAGAAGGCTGGTCGGACCACCTTCAAGATGTGGGTTTACGGATACTGCGGATGCAGCAGCTCCTTAGACAGAAGGAGAGATGAGTAAACAAGAAACTTACACGGATGCCATGGAGTGTAAGGATTCGTCAAAGTGGCAGCTAGCTATGGAGGAAGAAATGGATTCTTTGAGGAAGAACAACTTCTAGGAATTGGTGAAAATTCCAAGAAATCAGAAAGTTGTGGAATGTAAGTGCACTTACAAGATCAAAGAAGGGTGCCCTCTAAGAGATGAAGTTCGAAACAAGGCTAAGCTGGTGGCGAATGGGTTCACAAGAAGAGAAGACATAGGTTTCACAGAAACTTTCTCACCTGGACACAAGGTGGAGAAGATGGTGAGTATCCTCACCTATGTCATTGATGGGCTGTTAGTTTGGAACAGTAGGAAGAGGATGGAAAGGTTTACATCTCAACTTAGTGAGGAGTTCGAGAGGAAGGATCTCAGCCTTACACAAAAGATCCTTGGGATGAGGAGAATCATCCGGGAAAGGAAGAGAAATAGGTCAAGTGTTTCTTGGGCAATGGATGTTTTCAGCAAATGTGTGAGTAATCCCGGAAGAGAGTGTTGGCTTGGGATGAAGTGGTTGCTGAGGTACATGGAGGTTCAGTGGCAGCAAGTGGTAGCACTCATAACAACCAGGGCATAATGCATAGCGGCTACGGAAGCCATAAAGGAGGCTATGGGGTGCAAAGGGCTGTTGGACGAGTGGGAGGTCCCAAAAGAGCAGGTGGTGGTAACTTTGGATAACCAAAGTGCGGGGAACCTTTGGAGGAATCTGGTGTTCCATGAGGGGACAAAGCATATGGATGTTTGGTATCATTACATTCTAGAAAATGGTACGAAAGGATGCATTCATGTTGACAAGAAGACCATGGAGAAAAGTCCTGCAGATTTAGGCACCAAGGTTCTACCTCTAAGAAGGTCCAATCATTGCCTTGGACTTCTTAGGAATGGAGTTGATTAATTGGTAACTCAATATGAGTTTGGATCCCGAAGCTTTCTGCACAATAGTTCAGGTTTTAAACTTTTAGACAAAAGTAGAGATTGTTGTTATTTGTCAAAGTTTCAAACATATCCAAACATGGTCTAAAGTTGGTTAATGTCCAAACCAATTGTGGGATATCAAAGTTCAGCAAGTTATATGGTTGCACACATGTGTGTGCTTCAATTTTGAGCATGGGAAGGTCAGGCACACTGCTGTGGAAGTTTCTGCCCACAGGCAGGAGGTGTGCGCACAGCATCAGGAGGCTGCAGCATCAGGTCACGCCGCAGCACACAGCACCACACCAAAATGCACAGCATCACTTGGAGAGTGATGAAGGGCTGAGATTAAAGGAAGAACATAATCAACGGGTCAAGAATGATTCATAAGATTGTCCAAGAATTAAGAGGCTATAAAAAGGGTTTCCTAGCCTCATTTCAAGGGGTGGAAAAAGGTGTGTGAGAGAACCACACAGGTTGTGACATTGTGAGATCATTGTAAACACAAGAGAGAATTGTGTGAGAGACATAAATACAAGAGGGACTCTTGTAGTGAGGCTGGTTGTAAAGAAGAGAGGTTAGTAGAGAATTGATAGAAAGCATTGTAATAGGTCTATCACTTTCTCGTTCTCTTCTTGTTTCTTCCAGAACTTGGATTCTTGAAGGGGATTGCTGTAACTTTGTAAGAACAATTGAGATAGTGCAGAGAGTTCGGAGGAACTCACGGGGACGTAGGCACATTACCGAACCTCGAAAACAAATTACTTGTCTTCTTTCTTTCTTTAATTTTTTGTTCTCGAGTTCGATTGCTGAAATTCTTTCTACAAGTCATTCAAGACTTGGGTGTTTGGAAGATCACCACCTGGGCATCTTGTCAAGGTGATTTCCAACATCTATAATCCCTCAAGATATATACTCTACACTTCACATTAAACTCAAATTCTCTTATTCAGAAAAAATTCAAGGATACTCTTTAAATACTCTCAACCCTAATAATTTCTAAGAGTGTTTCTATCTCTTGCCCGCGTAGATATTAATCCTCATATAAACAGGTTTTCTCTTCTGCTTCCCCAACAACCGATTTCTCTAACTTCTGAAGTTTTACTCGATCATATTTGTAGCACACCAATTCACACTTAGAATTTTATTCCTTCTATACCTCAATCCTTATAATTTATTCCCTTTTTCTTTTCAGGTATCCTTTTTTCAAATATTAACAAAACTAATCATGTTAAATCTAACAAATCTTCATTTTCATACTCCATCTACATTTTTCTAATGACCTTTACACACTCAAAATGATCTCTTGGCTTGACTACACTTTCAATTCCTCTTCCAGTCCATTTAGGCAACCAAAACTTCTAGAAAATTAATTAACACCTCATCTCTACACTTTTCCTTTAACAATTCTCAAATCTAATCACATAACAGACATCAAAATCCAATAATTTCTTTTAATTTACCATCACTAAAATCTTTGAGTAAGGTTTTTCACATTCATATAAAAAAATCTACACCCTTTTTCCAAAAGTACATCTCAAACCAGTCATGGTTTATATTTTTCATTTATTTTACACTATATATAATAGTTGTTAAGTCCTTATCATTAACCATGGTGAGGGTTAAAACTAATTTCCTCAATCTTAATCATTTCATCATTTACTTATACCACAATCCCTTAACTAACAATCTCTTAGTCTTGAAATCTACATTTATTTCTCTTTCACCATAATCATCCTAATACTCTCATAACTTACATAACTTTTGGTCTCCTATTAAACATTTCCATTCACAAGGTAACCTTCTTTGCTAAGCATACCTATTATGTTTTCACTAGTCACCTTCCTTCCTAATACTCCAACCACATCCAAAACAAGTTATCCACAAATCTTTAGCTTTTTAAGTACTCCAAATACCTTAACTCATCATCATTCATCTCTCACTGAATCAAATTTAATATTTCTCAAACATAAATCTCCAAGTAAGGTAAAACTCTTAAGCTCACTCACAATGTCAACCAAATGTTCAATCAACCTTAACTCTAAGCTCAAGGCTTCTAGGTCTTTGAATAAATAAAAAATCTTCTTATATCGCACTTCACTTGGCATTAAGATTCAAAACAAAACTCACTATACTTTTCACATGGCAGTTATACCCTCCAATTATTTTTGGTTGAAACTTATAATTAGTCCTCAACTAAGATCTTCCACTTTGAATCCATCATATAAAATACTCTAATTGACTCCATAAAATCTTTGCTTTAAAAAAACTACACTTTCTGTCTTATCTCTTAAAATAAAGACACCATAAAAAATTTACTTGTAATGTACCTAGGGCCATCATCACTTGCTCGATTAATTCCTCTCATTTTACTGTCACTAATTCTTACTAAATCTTATAACTTACACTAACCGCTTAATCAACAATTGTCTCGTATCCCTTTTATATACTAAAAATTCCATCTAAGCCCCTACTAGCAGTTCAATTGTTATTCTTTAATGTCACTTCATAACGAGATACTCATAATTTCTACAAATCGAAACAACTCCACAATTCTCAAACTCACCCACATTTTCTAAAAGATCTCACAATCCAAACTTTCAAAATACCTCAATTCAATATTCAATCAACTACCTTCCTCCTATACTCAACACCTCAGCGTGCAAATACAGACCAACACATTACTTAAGACTCTATCTATTTTAAATTTTCAATATCTATGATAGTATTCCTTCAAAATAACTTTACTCGATATTTACACAATCAATTTTTCATATACAACATGTAAGGAAAAAAAATGTCGAAAGAAACATCCATACATAACTCAGTATTATACGATTTATTCTTAAACAATAGGAACCTTCCACTACAATACCTCTAATTTTCTTTACTAACTATTAACCAACAATATGCCAAGGATTATACCAAACAAGGTAAAAACTTTCAAATTAATAAAACTAGTCAAAGGAGAAATCTTTTCTCATTCTTCATCTTTCAATGTTTCATCAAGCACCCAGCCATATACAAAGTTTCAACAATTGTATGAGAAAGATATATCAATCAAACATTTCATTACATCAAGGTATTTCATTAATCACTCTAATCAAAGGCATTACTAATAAGATTTCACAACACAACAATTCAATCCAACCAGCATCAATTTCACATAACAATCACACACAAGTCGATCCAGCTTAAATCTTAAGACATATTACCCCCACTTAAACCATTACTAGTTACCACCCCTAAATGGCATCCTTTCTAACTCTACATAACCAAATTTCTATAACCATCACATGTACCATGTAGCATGCAACTAAGTCTACAATACCTTAAAAATAAAATTATGATACCAAAAATGTAACGACCCATCTCGAGTAGACCTTACTCGGAATGACTCCATTACATTTCAGCACTAAGCACCTTAGCTCAAGATGTAACCATGTAATACTCATCAAGAATACAAACAATCTATCAAACATCACATTGTACACATCCAACCAATCTTTATAATACAATAGAGTCAAAGATTTTATAATTACAAAAAAAAAACGCAAATGAAGGAAAACTCCCCCACTTAAATAAATCTTGAATACTTTCTTTTACAATGACAAAACCAAGACCAAGAACTTAGACTCTTAACAAAAACCCAAAAGGCGAGGATACCGTAGTCGAAAGCCTTATTGTAATACTTATGTTCTCAAAGTAAAGGTAAATAAGTAATTTGATAGATATTACATAGAATTAAAATATTATATACATGAAAGATTTACTATTAATTTAAAAATAAATAAATATTCATGCATAATGTGTTGTATATATTGTTTCAATTGGGATTTTAATAATGTAACTCCCCGTTGGGGGTTAAGGATTTATGTTTGTATATATTTTCAGTTGATATATGTTTTTATATTGTTGCATGTATGTGTCGTGCTTGGATTTCAAAACGTGACTACACCGTCTCGAGGGTGGCCAACCCGGGATGGGTCGTTATAACTTTGGTATCAGAGCATTAGGTTTTATGATTCTATAGACAGCATAAAAATTTAAAGAAGTGAAAGATTTAAATAAAATACATTTTAATGCAGAGTCTCGGGATGACACGTGGACGTGCTAAAGCTAGAGGTAGAGTTCTAAATCAGTAAGGATGTGGTAGACCCCTAATATTTAGAAGAGCTGAAACAGACGAGGGGTCGAGTATGTGGTTCATACAAGGGAAACAACTGGTACTAGTAGAGATGGGAGAGAATTTGATATTAGGAGGGATGAGTTGAGAAAAGTTCTTGATCGTGCTATAGAGAGAATGAATGTAGCAAAAGAAAAGGTTGATAATTTACAGAGGAGATTAGAGGAAAGAGATAGAACAAAACCTAATGTGGTGAGACAAAAGACTTATGAGGGAGAGGGTGTGTTTGTACATGAGATGCAAGGGGATTGTTTTGTGAGTTTTATTAAATTTAAACCATAGTATTTTAGACGATCTGTAAATCCTATTGAAGCTGAGCAGTGGATTAAACATGTTGAGAAATATTTTGAAGTCTTACCAGTGATAGATAGGCAGAACACTGCTTTTACTTCATTAAGCTAGAAGGTGAGGCTTCTCAATGATGGGAGGATATTCTACCTAGATTAAGTACACAGGTAGAACAACCCTTAACCCGGCTTAAGTTTAAGGATGTGTTCTTTGTGAAGTATTTTCCATATACGTTTTGAGCATAACAAGAGATAGATTTTATTAATTTACGGTAAAATACATTATCTATGGCTAAGTATGATAGTAGATTTATAGCCATATCGAGGTTTTTACTTGAGTTAGTAAATATAGAGGAGAGGAAATGTAAGAGATTTTTAAACGGATTACATTATGAAATTCGAATTAAACTTTCTTATATGGGTATTAGGAATTATGCTATAATAATGGATAAAACATTACAGATTGAGAAGGATGTGATGGAGTTTAGAGGTATAAAGGATTGGCTGAAGAGGTCTAGATTTGAGAGACCCAGAGGTGGTAGTAATATGAGTATGCAGGGTGGAGACCACCCCAAATGGAGCATTCCTTGTCACAGAGATTGGAATACAAGGTTAGAGGCAAGCTTGCTTCTGTAGCTCAGAGTACATATTGGTGGGACCCCTAGATTTGAGAGACAGGCTATGGGAACTGAAAGTTATAGTAGAAGAGTAAGTACGCCACTAAGGGAAAGTGGTAATCTAATGTATGATCGAGAGATAAAAGTTTTCTATAAATGTAATCAGACAAGGTATCTATCTCAGAATTTTCCTACTCTGATTTGCTTTGTATATGGTGAGGGGTGATATATTAGTGTAGATTGTCGAGTGGAAAATCTGTTGAGATAAGTGCTGGAGGTGTTGGGAGAAAACATGTAGAAAGAGGTGGTGGATCAAGGAGTATGTGGGGCAGAGGTAGAGGATCAGTAGCTAAGAGAGGACATGGTGGTCAGTTACAGTCTAGAGGCAACAGAGTCTATGCATTGACCCAATAGGATGCATATATCACTCCTGATATTGTTATGGGTATGGTATCTATCCTTGATAGACCTGCTAGATTATTGATTGATCCTGGTGTAACCAATTCTTTTGCATTCAATATTTTTGTACTTGTCCAATATTCATAATATATCTATCAACCAAATCTTTATTTACCACCAAAACATATGCTAATAATTAAATTTAATATTATCACTAGATATTTGATTTTTTTTATTTAGACTACTTAAAGTAAATCCAACTCACCATGTAGCACTTAAAGCTACCAGTGGATCACCTCTTTGTCTTTCCCATTCCTCTCAGAATTTTCCTCCGTTGTTGATCGTCAACACTTGACATCATATTTATATTAAGTTTCTAGTTTATTCTTCAATTCGTTATAAACCACACTCTTTAAAAATTCCCACTTTGAATTCGGAGAAATTTCATGAATGCTAAAAATTCAAAAATAAACACTACATTATTACCTTCAGCTTTTCTGATAGCCTCTAGTGATTCTCTATGAAATTCCGCAGTAAACCCCTTCGAAATTTCGCTATTTCAACTTTTCTTTGGGTTCCCAAGTGTTTAAAGAAATCGAGTGATTAAAAAGAAAACTAAACGAAATAAGTAAATATGTAAATACTTAACTATTATATATATATATATATATATCCCACTTTTTCTTCTTCAGCTGCGTCCCCCCACCCCTTTTTTTTAAGCTGCCACGACTTGTAAGTCATGGCTCACATGCAATGAAAATTGGCAGTAGGTTGCCACCTGCTGCTACCTTTTATTTTTAAATATAAAATATATATTTTTTTCTTTTTTCTTTCTTTTTTCCTTCCTCTTCTGGACATCCCGTCTCATAATTTTTTTTCCTTTTCTTTTCTTTTCATTTTTTTTAACTACGTCTCCACACGTCCAGTTTTTTTATTCAATACTAAATCCTTCGCATAAATATATTATTTTTATTTCATGTTATATTTATTAAATTACTTCTTTACTCTTACTTTACGATTACGGGTATTACAGGTTCCTACTGGGGATAGAGTTATTATCAGGACAATTTATTGGGATTGTGTGATTAGTATGGCTGATAGAGAATTTGAAGTTGATTTGTTGCCTTTAGATATGAGAGATTTTGATTTAATTCTGGGAATGAATTGGTTATCTGCATATCATGCTTGGGTAGATTGTTTTAGGAAGAATATGGTTGTCAGGATACCAAGATAAGAGGAGTTTAATTTTCAAAGAGAACATAAGATACTTTCCAACTGTCTTATTTTTGCCCTGACACATTTTACGACTCTCATCACAACCCCCAACTAGCTTATTGCTAGTCCCTAGCAATTCAAGCGAAAACGAGAAATGAATTCTATGGTAGGAATCAAAACAAGGCAAAGCAATGCTAGTGTTAAACAATGAGCAATTCCCATTTTTGTCTCAGAAATTGCACATAATACGCAGCACATAGAATCATTAAATATCACTTAAGTCCAAAAGTAATCCAAGCATCAATCTTAAAATCGTTATTGACTCTTATCATCCGTCTTACCACAATCCATTAATCCGAACACCCGGATGATTTTATGCATAACATTCATGAATACAAGTCTTGGTCTCTAAAAACATAATAAATTGTGTGACATCAATCACATAAACAAACCCATAGGCTTATTTTTCAAATCACTCTCCACTATTGTAGAAAAATCACACTTCATTGAATCAATAAGTCTTTAATAAGCTTGTAATGTTAGGCTAAGGTAAAGGTTAAGGAAGAACAGGAAGGATTTGCAAGTAAAAGAACTCAATTTCTTAGCTTTAAACACAACCACTTTAAGCACTGAATAACCTTACTTCAACACCCAACACTTTCAAACATTTTTATAAGAGTTTTTCTCTCAATAAATCACCACTTTTCTTCTCTCTTCTTCTTTCTTTGCCATATTTCATTCTTTTTTCTTTTGTATTTTTGGCATAAGACCATTTACCTATTTTTTCATTCTTTTCTTTTCTTTTCCACAATCCCCAACTTATCTCCTTTAATATACTTGGGTTATGGTAGTAATATTTTTCATATTTCCATCCTTACTCCTCTTCAGTGCTTCTCAACAGGGCTAGGGTGTTTTCTAAGATAGACTTGAGATTGGATTATCATCGATTGAGGATAAAGGAGGGGGACGTGCCTAACACTACTTTTAGGTCACGTTATGGCCATCATGAGTTCCTTGTGATGCCATTTGGGTTAACTAATGCTCATGCAACATTTATGGATCTAATGAATCAGGTGTTTAAAACATTCTTGGATAGATTTGTAATTGTATTTATTGATGATATTTTGGTATATTCCAAGAATGAAGAGGAGCATAGACAACATTTAGAGATAGTGTTGGAAATTTTGAGGAGAGAAAAATTGTATGGAAAGTTCTCTAAGTATGAGTTTTGATTGAGTGAAATATCTTTCTTAGGGCATGTTATGTAAGGAGATTGTATTGCAGTTGACCCAAAGTAAGTAGAGGCAGTGTTGAATTGGGAAAGACCCACTAGCATGACTGATATTAGAAGCTTTTTGGGATTGGCTGGTTATTATAGGAGGTTTATCCAGGATTTTTGCTATTATTGCTAGACAATTGACTAGATTAACTAGGAAGGGAGTGGAGTTTATGTGGTCAGAAGAATGTGAGAGGAGTTTCTAGTTGTTGAAAGAGAAATTGACTATTGCTCCGATATTAGTGCTTTTTTCTAGTGATAAAGGATTTGTGGTATATAATGATGCGTCACATCAGAGGTTGGGATGTGTATTTATGCAAAATGGGAGAGTAAAAGCCTATCCTTCTAGTAAATTGAAGAACCATGAGAGAAATTATCCGACCCATGATTTAGAATTGGCTACTATACTTTTTGCTTTGAAGATTTGAAGACATCATATATGGAGCCACTTGTGAAATTTTTACTGATCATAAAAGTTTGACGCATTTACCTACCTAGAGAATTGAATTGAGGCAGAGGAGGTGGATGGAGTTTATTAGTGACTATGATTGTACAATTCATTATCATCTAGGGAAGGCTAATGTAGTACCTGATGCATTGAGTAGAAAGTCTACAAGGAGATTAGCTGCTATTGGGAGTCATGATATTAGCTTGATGATAGAACTGAGAGAAATGAGAATGCAGTTAAGTATCAGTGATAGAGGAGTATTGATGGAAAATATGGTGGTACAATCTTCTATTATTGATCATTTGTTACAAATGCAGAATAGAGATGAAGGGATAGAGAAGATCAAACAGGAAATATTGAGTGGGAAGCCGACTGGGTTTAGAATTAGAGAAGATGGTATGGTGGTATTGGGACATAGAGTTTGTGTTCCTAATGATGTTGAGATGAGAAATGAGATACTAAGAGACGCTCATGATTTTGTATATTCTATGCACCCGGGTAATAATAAGATGTACAGGGGGTTGATATAGAATTATTGATGGTCAGGGATGAAGAAGGATGTAGTTGAGTATATTTCTAGATGTTTGATTTGTCAACCTATTAAAACTACTTGGAGTCCTGAAAAGTTGGCTGAATTGTATGTAGCAGAAATTGTGAGATTACATGGAGTACCTTTAAGTATTGTATCAGTTAGTGATTCTAGATTCACTTCTATATTTTGGAGGGGTTTTCAAAAAGCTATGGGTACGGAATTGAAGTTTAGTACAACTTTTTATGCTCAAACTGATGGGCAGACAGAGAGAATCATCATAATACTAGAACATATGTTGAGGGCAAGTGTATTGAGTTTTTCAGTGAGTTGGGATGCTTATTTACCTTTGACCGACTTTGCATACAATAATTAGTATCAAATTAGTATTGGGATTGCACCATTTGAGGCTTTATATGGTAGAAGGTGCAGTACTATAGTATGTTAAGAAGAAGTTGGAGAAATAAAGGTATTTGGTCTAGAAATGTTAGATTTGACTACTGAGAGGATCAAACTGGTTAGAAAGTACCTTAGAGTAGCATAGAACAGACAGAAAGGATATGCTGATAATAAAACATGACCTCTTGAGTTTCAGGTTAGTGATTAGGCGTTTTTGAAGATATCTCCGTGGAAGGGTGTATTGAGATATAAAAAGAAAGGAAAGTTGAGTCCGAGATTAGTGGGGTCATATGAGGTAATTGAAAGAGTTGGACCATTAACATGCAGATTGGATTTTCCTCCAGAGTTAAAGCAATTACACAATGTGTTTCATGTTTCACTTTTGATGCTTACATGATGAATCTATAGTATTCCGAATCAGGCTGTAGAACTTCAGGAAGATTTGACCTTTATACAAGTACCAGTCAGAATACTAGACAGAAAAGAACAAATCTTCCGTAATAAAGTTATTCCTTTGATTCAAGCATTATGGCAAAACAAAGATGTTGAAGAAATTACTTGGGAGCATGAGGCGAGAATGAGGAAAGAGTACCCCCAGCTTTTTCATGAGTTAGGTAAGGAAATTTCGGGAACAAATTTTTTTTTTGAGGTGGATAGAAGTGTAATACCTGTGTTCTTAAAGTAAGGGTAAAGAAGTAATTTGATAGTTATTATATGGAATTAAAATAATATATACATGAAAGATTTACTATTGATTTAAAAAAAACAAATTAAAGCAGCAAGGATAAGTTCACACCCATGTGAACTTCTGAGAAGTTTGATTATAATTGATTAAAATAATATTAAAAAAAACAACATGCTTTAAATTCTCTGAAGCAGGCTTCAGATCATGCCACTTGTTTTTTTCTTTCTTTCTTTTCTTATGTTCTTCAATTCTATTTTCCCTAGCAAAGGTTCACATATAAATTTCTCCAATAATTTAGATATTTTAGTTACACGACTTCATCATATTTGAGGTAAATTTTCAGTAAGACTCATAACTAAATAATTATATTGTTTGAATTAAGTTATAAAATAGTAAGATTTATGAAAGTTTATGATTAGGTGTTGGTGATCAGCAATCTCAAGAAATTGTTGAAAGGAGAAAGAAAGGCAAGGAGGTGATCCACAGGTAGCTTTAAGTGCTACGTGGTGAGTTAGATTTACTTGTAGTAATCGAGACCGATAAAAATATGAATTTATGATATTTGAAAAAAAAAATTGAATTATAATTATTTAATGACGTATTTTCTGTTATGTATGGTAATTGATTGATTTATTGATTAGATATTTAATAATATGTTGAATATTAATTAAAAAGAAATTATATTTTAAAAATGGATGGACTAATGAAAAATATACTGATAAGTTATATGAAATTTCTGAAAATATGATTGAAAAATTGATATGATATACCTAGAGAGAATTTAATAAATATAATAAAAACAATAATTTTGAGTAAAAGCTAGATAGTTGAATTGAATGCTTTGATGTATGTTTGCTTGAATATTATTGCTCATATGCATAAAAGGGAAGACCAGGAAGGCAGCTGGTCTAGCTAAGAAGACCAGGAAGGTAGTTGGTCTGGCTGAAACTTGTCGACATGTGGAAAGATGTTCTCAAATGATAATATGAAAAAGACTGATGAAAAAGAAAGAAAGATAATTTAAATTTATACATTATATTTGTTTTAAATATTTATTATTAATGTTTAAGACGCTAAAGAATCAATTTTGAGTATTGAATGATTGATAGATAGATAAGTCTCATAATGAGACAATTTTGATGTTAGATAAATAAAAAGAATAACATAATAAAAAATTATATTATTGATTGTTTATATGATGTGAACTTTATGATGATATTGGATTAGAAATATTAAATTAAAAAAAATGAGATATATGTATTGAAAGATGATAGCCTGATAATTTATTTATTAAGAAAAATTGATAAATGATTGAATTAGAATATGAGAAAAGATAGATGAATAATTATGTTGATTTAACAATAAATGAATATAACTAGAAGTATATAAATTGAGTACTTCTAGTAAATTTAATTCACTGAGCTTGTGAAGCTCTCTCCTCATTGTTAAAAAATTTCAGGTAGTAGGTAGGACAGATAAATTTGTAAGCTGAGATTCAGACTGAGTTATGATCTGTAAGTTTCGTGGTCCACATCCTCAAACCAATGGAAAAAAAATTGTAAATATTCATGCATAATATGTTGTATATATTGTTTCAGTTCAGATTTTAATAATGTAACTCCTCTGTTAAGGGTTGAGGATTTATGTATGTATATATTTTTCAGTCGATATATATTTTTATATTGTTGCATATATGTGTCGTGTTGGGATTTCAAAACGTGATGACACTGTCTCGAGGGTGGCCAACCTGAGATGGGTCGTTACACTTATTTAGGAATTCCCTCAACTTTGATTACCAAACTTTGGTACTACCTGAAATGTTAGAAAATAAAAGAGTGAGCTAAAAAACTTAGTGGGAAACACATAACTAAAAGTAATCGTATTAGAGGAAAAATTATCTTTTTAATTAGTTGTACGATATAAATCATCAAATTCCAACCACATGAATTTAAATTTTTTGAGTTTCCTCCAATCATCTTTCTTAACTTTTTAATAAGAAAATATCAATTAAGCAAGGATTCACCAAGGTCTTTATAAGCCTGTTAAGCATAATAAGCTTACCACACTGCAGTGAATCATAAAGTCAATAAGAATAAGGTAATTTCCACTCAATACTATTCCATCATCACAATCATCATTCATGCCCTTCACCGAACCCAACATATCACGTCTCTTAAATGCAATTCATAATCATTACCCCACATAAATTAATTCTATCACAACATCCATTATCAACGATATGCAATGCAAATGCAAAAGTAATGAGATGTGTAATTATGCAAAACTTCATATCATCATAATGCCCCTCATTAGGCTAAGCACATAACAATGCCCCTCATAAGGCTAATCATATAACAACACCCCTCATTGGGCTAATCAAATAACAATAGGAAGTCTCCACACGTACCAGTACATCAAATACCACAATACAACCCGGATCCTCCCCTACCCCTTACTAGGCGAGGTTCGTTCACCAATCAGATCTTCCCTTACCCCTTATTGGGCAGGTCTTTCACATCCTAAGTTTCTTTGGTACCCTTACACCCCTTGTGGGAAGGGACCTACCGCAATCTCACCACTCCACCTCTTATAATAAGTAAACCATATATACAGCGTGAAAATGCATTCACCAAGCAATGAATATGAAAAAAGGCATTCATCAATCAACCACATCACATTTTCATACCAATCCAATCAATCATGTTCATCACAATCATATGCATCAGAATCTCATAGCAATCAAATCAATCACTTTCATTACACTTTACCACATCACAATTTCTTAAGCACAACTTCCTCAAATCATTTCTATACTCATATTTTGTACATTTGTGTATCCACATATGTTTATATAACTCTTACAACATTATTCTTTATTATTTCCATAATTAAATCTTCTATTATGACATTTCTTATAATTTTACCATTTGTGATTTCCACAATCAATCATTTTTTTTATATTTTTATTTCTATTTTTCATTTAATATGCTTACTAAAAGTAAGGTGTAACTCACCTCTCGAACCGACTACTAGTCTTGAGATATCTCCATGTCTCTAACATGATCATCCATAACACTTAACATATATAATAACTAACAATTCACCTAAGAAGTACGCGCACATAAATATAAAAATCATTCAAGTCATTGCTTTTAGAGATTTATATGAAAAGAAGTTGTCTCTTTAACACCATAAAGTTAATGCTTTTATCCCATGATTCTCATTAATTTGTTTTGAAAAGGATTAGGGTTAAAAAGGCATAAAAAATTACTATTTTTGTATGAAAATAGAATCCGACATTCGACTATCTAAATGGACAGTCAACTGTCCGAGTTTTAGAAAGTTCAAACAGCTTGGACAGTCAATTGTCTAAATGGACAGTCGACTGTCCTCACGATCTAGGGTTTTCGTCCGGATGTTAGTCGACTGTCCGTTCGACATAGTCGACTGTCTGCTGGGTTTCAGCACCTAAAACCCATGAAAATCTTACTTTTCTTTTCCAAAACTCCTTTGATTTATCATAAAACTCTTAAATATTTTGAAACACAAGCTTTTAAGAGTTAAACATCAATTCTTTACATTACCCACAAGAGAAATCAAACTCAAAACTTCCAAATTAGCATATTTGGTCAAAACACATTATTCTCAAACTTTTCTCAAGAACATTTGGATTTTTCAAAATCTAAACTCAAAATCTTAACAAATTAAACATGCAAGATTAAATAATAAGAAGCAAGATAAAAAAAATCTACTTTAAGCTTTGCCAAAAACTTCTATTTTCCTTCATTTTTCTCTTCTCCTTCTTTCTCTCTTTCTCTTCTCTTATTCTCCATTTCTCTCCTCTCTATTGAAATCTCTATCTTTCTCTAAATGGATCCAGCATATGCTGATACTTCTTTTCCCCTCATTTAAATATAGACTAATTTTTTACTTCTTGTAAAAGCACCCTTCAACTTACCTCTCTCCTTAATTTTCACCACAAGGCTTTTTTAAATCACAAAGTTATCCTTCCACTTTAAAACTCTTTCATTAACTACCCAAACATTTTTTAAAACTTTAAAAGCTTCCCAAACACAAGTTCTTACTATCAACTTTTTTCTATTTGCTTGTTATCAAGCTCTACACAACCAAGTACAAATTATTTATTACTCAAAATTGAATAGGTACACATTTTGACACGTCAAAGCGTAAAATCTAAAATTAAAATATTCCAATTTAAAATACCAATCTCTACATATCATCCCACCAATTAGAGCCCTCACCCTCTAACTAAAAATAAGCAAAGGTAACTCTCTGCCTATCAGCTACTTGTAAAGCACCAAATAAAAGTTCAATGTGTTTAATCCAGATCTTTGCATCTAAAGGGTTATCAGATCCCTTATAAAATGGGGGTTCAATTTAATAAATTTGGTAAAACAATCGCCCTGCATCCCATCAGCAACATCACCACCATCACCTCTCCGAATCTCCTGCCTCTCAAGACTCCTAACAGGATTAACTACTACTTTAGGTTCTGGCCTAATCAGTTGTCTCAAGAGCATGAGCAAGAGCTTCTTTTAATTCATCTTTCTCAACACCAGAATTTCTCACTGCACTATTCATACTAAGAACACTATTAGCATGTTCTTGGGAAAAAATCACATCAATCTCAACCTCAGCTGTTCTATATACAGTGGGCCTACCACGTCCTTTCCATCCCACAGCTCTACTTATCACTATACCATATCCACGTGGCATCTTCAGATTTTGCATTAAGATATAACTTATTTTAGTCTTTCACCTTTTTAAGTTTTATGTAGTCTACAAAATCATAGCCTACTACTCTGATACTAAAACTGTAACGACCCATCCCGAGCAGGCCCACCCAAGACGGTGTCATCACTTTTTTAAATCCAAACACGACACATATATGCAACAACTATTGCATTAAATACTGAAAAGATAATTACAACATGTTTCTCAACTCTTTTACAGAGGAAATTATAACTTTCTTACAACAACTTCCAATATTCACAACCATTCAAAATTTAACTTTCACAAAGTACTTATATAATTACAAAAGATGCATGAATGTGTGTAACTCTATACATAAATATATACAACACTTTGTATAACTATACAAAGTCTATCTCATTCTTTTTTCTTTTCTTTCCTTTTTTTCTTTCTTTTCTTTTTTTTCTTTGGTCTGAGGATGTCACCTACGAGGACTTACTTATTAACTTACACTGGGTCTCAAGGTATGGATCTACTGGTCTTGCTCACAACCTGAAATAATTTAATTTGAGGAATGAGCTTCACAAGCTTAGTGAATTATGATTTACTAGAAGTAGTTGATTTGTATACTTCTAGTTATATTTTATATTACAATTTATACTCGTGTTTCACATCATTTTATTTATCAATCAATTTCTATCATTATATTACAAACAGTTCTATTTCATATCACATGTTTCAGCCAATTTATATTTAATGTAGGGAAAAATTCTCCCTCCAATGATATCGTGGCATGTGGCAACCTCTAAGGGCAAAGGGGTAAATTTTATAACTTAAACAGAGAAACCAATCAAATTGCCACACTTGGCAAAGGATATATGGTAATTTCACACCAATGTACTAGTAATGCTACGACACTCCAATTTATGGATAATCTCTTATTTAAACAAATCTAACCTATGGATAAAATACTCCAGCTTATGGATAAACTGTTATTTAAAAAAATCCAGCCTATGGATAAAATATTCTAGCTTATGGATAACTTTAATCTTATCTATAGGAATTTTATTCTTACCATAATACTTAATGACCAATCACTTTCCTAATTGGACTCTACTCCAAGACATAGATAAGGAGACTTTCACAATCAAAGGTACACGGACACAACTTAAAAACACAACTTCTCAGCTTTTTTATTCTCCAATTATTCTTTCATATCAATGACTTGGGCATCGGAGAGTCCCCTAAGGCACAAACCAAGGGGGACCTTCTAGTTTAGTGTCTTTCATGTGCATAAGGGTCCATGAGCTTATCTAACAAATTTTTGGAATCAATAAATGGCTTTATTTGTGGGAATGACCAAACAATTTTTTTTAAAGATGCCAATATATATGAGCCACCGATCCACAACTACAAAAAACACAAGATCTCGTCAAGATATAATAAAATTCCCTATACAGCTCCTAAAGTTCACCGAAAAATGGGATATTTACAATCAAATCTGTCAAAATCCAACCATTGAAATTCAGATTAGACCACACAAATAGATTCTCCAGCCTTCGATCGACATGCCTGCAAAATTTCACGGTCATCACACACTGACGATCGGCACGTGCTAGTCAAACCAGCGATAAGGAAACTTGTCCAGTGTTTGTCTCCAGATAATTTGAATGGATGATAATGGTGGTGGGTTGAATTAAGTAGGAGAATATAGTGTTGGATGCCTAAAAGGGTCCAATTGCACGTGGCTATGTTGGCTTTGACAATTTGACTATGCTAGTTTCCATGTGGTCTCCACAAGTGGCGAACATGAGTTAGTATAAACCAGTGTTATGAAAGGCAAACTTTGGGCGTGTGTTTTTCGGATCTGGGCATTCGCCCAGACCCAGGGCGTACGCCCAATGCAAATTTTTTTTTTGCTCCTGCAATAGCAAAACGACGTCGTTTTCAGTTAAATGAAATTAGCCCCATTTAACCAAAACAACGTCGTATTAATAAGCCCTTTAAGTCTTCTTCCCTGAGACTTGAAGTCGTGTCTCTGAGTCAGAAAACACTCAGCCTCTTTGCACTCTCTGTGTGAAGCTCTCTTCGTCTCTCTCTCTCTTCCTTACTCCAACAAGCTCTCTTCGTCTCTCTCAGTTGTCCATCCATAGTCCATACTCTTAGGTAAGTCATTGATAGCTTTCAAGTTACAATTTATATGAATTCAGGTATTTTAGGTTTAAATTATCTAAATTTAGGGTTTTTTTTTCAAAATCTCAAAGCTTTACTTTTTAATACTTGTTGAATGGTAACTCTCAAATCTCTTCTTCAGATTTTTTTAAGCATTTTGACTTATTTTATGTTGTTTATTTTCTGTTGAATGGTGCCAGGTTGTAGTGAATTAAGTTTAGGTCATGTATAATGGGGCATATGTTGGCTTATTTTCTGTTGCTTGTAAGTTATCTAGTTTGTTAAATTCTCAAGCATCATGTGTCTTGAGCAATGACTGAAAATTGAATGAGGCTGTTGACAAATAGAATACATTATACTCATATAAGCATTGAGCATCTATTAGTTAATAAATTTCAGAGATGATTCAGGTCTGCTCCAGTTTTATATCCAATTACCCATTGCTTGTTTACAGTATAGCTGATAAGTGCTTAAATAGTCATATTTAAGCCCCTTAATTAACACTTGTTAGAGTCTTTATTTATACATTTTAGTAGTTTCTACTTCGTTTTTGTGTTTTATGTGTTTTTAACAGGACTTGGACAAAAAGATGATAATTTGGAGCTTTTAGGAGCAAAAGTCAAGTTCTGCCATCCAGCAAGGTGCGCTTGAGAGCACCTCCCTTCAGATCGAGCGCACAAGAGCACTAGCGCACTTGAAGAAGGCTCGAGCGCACACCTGCACTCGAGCACATCCCGCATACGATCGAGTGCAATCACTCTAGAGGCAGCAGAGCCAGATATGGAAAGAAGTCTCCATACTCCAAATAAGAAATTAGGGTTTCGGGACACCATAAGGACCCTATAAATAGCCTTGTAAAACACATAAACCATACCTTGGGTTCTAGATTTGAAGTAGCAAGCTTAGGAGAGGAATTGATGACTCGTCTCCTGAGTCTTCTTCAGTTTTAGTTTTCTGTTTTTATTTCATTATGTTAAGAATGTTTAGTTTATTTAGCATGTGTAACTAAACTCTTATAGGGCTCGATTGAAGCCCTAGTTATGCTTTTCCACTTGCTCATTCATTGATTATCTTTACTTTAGCCTTGTTAGAATATTTAACTTGATTAATGCCTGTTTGTATTTAAATTCCTCATATGTGTGTGCCTGATCAACGTATGCATGTAGTATGGATAAGTTAGTCGAATCAATTTGGATGACCGAGTCCTAGGTTCAACATTAGTAACAAAGGATATCCACACTGGATTTCCAGGTTAATCAACATAGGAAACCGGGAGCGGACAAAGCCCTAGGTCCCGTGTGGTTGCCGATCTCCACAGCCCTCATACTCTCTTAAGGAACAACTCAATATACACCCATGCTAAATCCCTTAAGAGAGAAAAGAGTTAGAGTATACACCATGCCTAACTCGTTGCATAGGGAGATCAATAGCCTAAGGTGTGGACCAAGCCTTTAGGTTGGCAACCATTAGATATTCATGATAAGGCTAGAGCATTGACACTTTAGTTAGTGGGAAAGTATAATTAGGGTGGATATCGTAGTCTTATGTTCTCGTTATTGTTATTTACTCATAATCAATTTGTTATTTCTCTTTTTAACTTGAAGAAACTAATTCTAAAACGAAATTCACCAATCCTTGTGGAAATGATCTCGCACTTACACACTATGCTACCACAGACCTTGTGCACTTGCAAGTAAAACTATGATGATTATTTGCATATTTATTTAGGTAGATAATCGCCACAACAAGTTTTTGGCATCGTTGTCGGGGATTGCGCTAAATTTATTTTTAGAATTATTTTTCGTTAGTAATTTTTATTTTTATTTTTTATTTTTATTTCTGTTATTTATTTGTTTACTTATTTTTGTTCTGTTTATATTTTCTTTATCAAACAACGCTAATTTTTTCGTCTTTTCGTCTTCTGTTTTTCTGTTTTTGCTCAAGTATGCAGCAGAGGAGTTTCTGTCCTCATTGCGATAGAGCACACTAGTGTAGCACTCGAGCACAGGAATAACAGTGATCGAGCACAGTTCTTGGTGCGTTCGAGCGCAAAATCTCCAGAGAGTACCCGAGAAGCAATACTGAAACTGCTACACTAAAGCTTTTCAACTAATTCATTCGAAGAAGAAGCACCAATGGCGGAAGCAAGATAAGTTGCTATGGAGAGGAAGATAGATATGCTTGTAAAAGCCATGACTGCATGGAACAGCCCACCTAATCCACGAGCCACACAACTCAAGGTATGTGCTTTATGTTCTCAATTTGATCACACTATTGAGACTTGCCATTCGTATTCATCTACAGATTCCGAGCGAGCGAACTATGGGAGACCAAACAGTGCTTATGCAAATACCTACAATTTTGGATGGAGAAACCTCCCCAACTTCTCATGGAGTAACAATCAAAATGCTTTGAACTTTCAAGAGCAGCAAAGGAATTCCCAACCAGCAGCCCAGTCAGTTCCGGAATCAAAGCAAAGTAACCTAGAGAATTTTGTGAGGCAATTGGCAACTCAACAACAACAGCTAATGATTTCACAAGAGTAGTTCATGGCAAAGGCAAGACAACTCCAGACTGAGCAAAGTAACCTAGAGAATCTTGTGAGGCAATTGGCAACTCAACAACAACAACTGATGACTTCACAAGAGCAGTTTATGGCAGAGGCAAGACAATTTCAGACTGAGCAAAGGGAAATCATTGCAAAGCATGAGCAAACTATTCAAAGACTGGAAGTATAAGTAGAGCAAATTGCTAAAGAGCTAAGTGAAAGAAAACAAGGAGAATTTCAAGCCCCTCACGTTGATCCATTAGAAACTGCTCCTACCTATAGTGTCACAAGATTGGAAATCGTGCCCAAATTTAAGGATGTTACTAATGACATCATAAAAAATGTGCACCTCTTAGAGGCATCTCCAAAGCATCCAAGTAAATACACCGATCCATTTGAACCTCATATGCCTACTAATACTATTTTTTTCCTTTCTATTGTCCAGGTGTCATACTTGGAATTCAAGCAGTTGCCAAAGAACTTAACTTATGATTATATGGGAGAGAATAAGACACTACCTATGCTAGTTACTGCCAATTTTAGTTTTGGGGAAGAATAAGGCTTGGTTTGGCTGAAGACGTTAAACTTAGCGCTCATGGGAGGCACCCCAGACATATCCTTTTTATTTTAGTACTTTCTTTTTGTTTATATTTATCATTACATATCTATTATTTATATTTCTTGTTTTCTGGCACAATGTTTATTTTTCTTTGCTAAGTACTTAGTGCATGCATCCAGTTCAAGTTTGGGGGCATGTACAAGCAAGCAAGCAACCTAGTTCTCCATCTCCAAGGTCAGATCTTTCCATGCCACACACACATTGGGGACAATGTGTATTTTAAGTTTGGGGGTAGTGGGTGATACTAGATACTATTACACACACACTTGAAAGACATGCACACACTAAGTCCTAGTTTTTTTTTTTTAGGAGAGATAAATGCATGTTCTTTTGGTAAACAAAAATTTTGGTTGATTTAAAAATTTGATAACACTTCATTAGTAAGCTTAAAAACTAGAACACATAGTCTTGTAATAGGAATTTTACAAAGTTAGTTACCTACCTCAAGGCACCTAAGAATTCACGAGTGTGATTCAAATTTTCACAAGCACATTTAGCACGCATTTGTGTGGGTATGACACATAATTCTCTTGTATATGTTTCTATAACCTAACTGTAATCAGATAACTTGTTAAAAAGAACACTTTGGCATAAGAAAAATAAATAAAAATGTCCATCATGCAAAAAAGTGATTAAAAAGCTTCTAATGATCATTAAAAACTTTCCACTGAGTAACTGGGCCTTTTGTCTCAGTAAGCATTGAGTGTTCAGGTCAAAAGGTGGGAAGTAAGCCTTTAATGATCATAATAAAAATTTTCACTGAGTAACTGGGCCTCTTGCCTCAGTAAGCATTGAGTGTTTATGTCAAAAGGTGGGAATTTCATTTAGAAGCATTAAAAAAAAAACCCGTTAGTTCCGTAGCCTTTTTGACTCAAGTTAGTAAGTCCTTAGGGGTGTCTTTACACCTAATATCCTAAAACCATATGGTTTGGGAGTCATTGGCCAAACACTAGTTACAAGGGTCAAATAGAAAGCTCAATGGAACTCAACATGACAAAGATAGTATGATAAAAGAAAAAGAAAGAAGAAGCAAGTATTATGCCATTTTGTTCTCTTTGATAAGAAATTCGAAAAAGGCTTGGGCACTGAAACACTATACACTAAAATTATGTGGAAACACCATCCTATATGTTCTAAGTCATCACACACAAATCAAACTTACGATGCCTTAAACCAGCCTTAGGTAAGTAACATGAGCTTTTGAAAATCCTTTTTCAATACAAAAAATGTGTTTTTATTATAAGCTTACTCATGAACGGTTATCATGGTTTTATGCACAACCCAAATTTTTGGCTATCATGGAAGTGAACTTATCTTTAAAATTTTGTTCCAACATAGTCTATAGTTTTGTATTGCTAAGGGACTAGCAATATGTAAGTTTGGGGGTGGGATAAGTGCTTAAATAGTCATATTTAAACTCCTTAATTTACACTTGTTAGACTCTTTATTTATACATTTTAGTAGTTTCTACTTCATTTTTGTGTTTTATGTGTTTTTCACAGGACTTGGACAAAAAGATGATAATTTGGAGCTTTTAGGAGCAAAAGTCAAGTTCTGCCATCTAGCAAGGTGCGCTCGAGCGCACCTCCCTTAAGATCGAGCGCACAAGAGCACTAGCGCACTTGAAGAAGGCTCGAGTACACACCTGCACTCGAGTGCATCCCGCAAACGATCGAGTGCAATCACTCCAGAGGCGGCAGAGCCAGATACAGAAAGAAGTCTTCTGACTCCAAATAGGAAATTAGAGTTTCGGGACACCATAAGGACCCTATAAATGGCCCTGTAAAACACATAAACCATACCTTGGGTTCTAGATTCGAAGTAGCAAGCTTAGGAGAGGAATTGACGACTCGTCTCCCGAGTCTTCTTCGGTTTTAGTTTTATGTTTTTATTTCATTATGTTTAGAATGTTTAGTTTATTTAGCATGTGTAACTAAACTTCTATAAGGCTCGATTGAAGCCCTAGTTATGCTTTTCCACATGTTCATTCATTGATTATATTTACTTTAGCCTTGTTAGAATATTTAACTTGATTAATGCTTGTTTGTATTTAAATTCCTCATATGTGTGTGCCTGATCAACGTATGCATGTGGTATGGATAAGTTAGTCGAATCAATTTGGATGACCGAGTCCTAGGTTCGACATTAGTAACAAGGGATATCCACACCGGATTCTCGGGTTAATTAACATGGGAAACCGGGAGCCGACCAAGGCCTAGGTCCCGTGTGGTTGCCGATCTCCACAGCCCTCATGCTCTCTTAAGGAACAACTCAGTATACACCTATGCTGAATCCTTTAAGAGATAAAAGAGTTAGAGTATAAACCATGCCGAACTCGTTGCATAGGGTGATCAATAGCCTAAGGTGTGGACCAAGCCCTTAGGTTGGCAACCATTAGATATTCATGATAAGGCTAAAGCATTGACACTTTAGTTAGTGGGAAAGTATAATTAGGGTGGATATTGTAGTCCTATGTTCTCATTATTGTTATTTACTCACAATCGATTTGCTATTTCTCTTTTTAACTTGAAGAAACTATTCTAAAACGAAATTCACCAATCCCTGTGGAAATGATCTCACAATTGCGCACTATGCTACCACAGACCTTGTGCACTTGCAAGTAAAACTAGGACAATTATTTGCATATTTATTTAGGTAGATAATCGCCACAACAATAGCTTCTTTCAGGATCTCTAATAACTTGTCAGCTTGGTAATTTATGTATTTGTGTGTTTATCTTAGATGATCTTTGTGAATTTTCTGATTGGAGAAGTTTGAGAGACGGGGTGAGATAAAAGCTATCTTTGATCCCAGTGGTACCTGCAGGGTTCCTTGATTCACTGAAATTTTAGCCAATAACAGGGAAGAACACCTCAGAAACGTGTTCAACCATTTCTCTCATTCATCATTCACATTTTAGTTATTAAAGAAGGAAAAAAAATATAATCAAATTAAGCTTCTTTGGACCAGGAATGCCTTTCTCCACAACCTTTGAACTTGTTTAATGCCAGAGATACATTCATAATCAAAAACATTCAGATAATTTAGATATAAGAAATTATGCTAAGAAATCCAGAAATCTTGAAAAAATAAAAGATGCACATAGCACATCTAATAAAATCTTGCCTTGAAGAAACACACTGAAGTGTAAAATGTTTCAATGACATTTTGTACATGCTTTCTCTTGAGAGCTGAGGAAAAGTTAATTTGACATCAGCCCATACCTGAAAAGTCATACATTAAACAACAAATTCAGAGTTGGAAGACAAAAAAAAGAAAAAAGAAAAAAGAAAAAGAAGTCAATAGTATTGCAACATTATTTTCAAGACAGCAGGATTGTCCTAATGAAATAGCAACTGTAAATAACTAGATTTTTCATTTATAAATGTAATTTAGAAACTGATAAGAGAGAATCATTTCATCATCCTAACCTGTATAAGATTGTCAACACTATTGCAACATTATTTTAAAGACAGCAGGATTGTCCTAATGAAATAGCAACTATAATAACTAGATTTTTTATTTATAAATGTAATTTAGAAACTGATAAGAGAGAATCATTTCATCATCTTACAAGCTTCCTTTTTCAGGCTGCTACACAGGCAGTACCTGTGCAAGGGCTGCTGCACAGGCAGCACCTGTACAGGGGCTGCTATGCAGCAGCCCCCTCACAAACAGCACCTGTCTTTGACTATTATATAACCAATGTTAATAATAAAAGAAGCTTATAAGATTTGTTGATTTTAGTTTGCAACTGCTCTACTTTGGTTGCATTAATGTTAATAGTTTTTTTGCTCTAGTTTTTAATTGATACTTGTTTTCTCTTCATCTTATTGACAGTGTAAATATAATTGAATTAGGAAGCATGGGTGAACTTGAAAATAGTCATGGCTTGAAGAAAGATCCTGTATGGAAGTATACAAAGGAAATTCCTGGAGAAAAATACTTCTATTGTTGATTTTGTGATCAATATTGTTCTGGGACTATAAACCGATTAAAGCAACATTTAGCGGGCACTCATTTTGGTATGAAACCTTATTTGAAGGTTCTTGAAAATGTCAAAGAAGAAGTTGTAGCAATGTTAGCTAGTTTCAAATCAACCAAAAGAAGAAAGAATGAGATGCTTAAAGAGATTTGAATAGGTCCTGGAGAAAAATGTGAGAGTTTACCTTCCCCATCAGTTGGAGACTATGGGATCTCAAGTGGCAATGGCAGTGGCCCGTTTACTCAACCAATTTCTACACCTAGAGGGCCAATGGATAATTACACTTCTTCACAAGCCCGGCAAGCAACTTCGAATTCCAAATGGAAGCAAGAAGAAAGAAAAGATGTGTGTAGAAAAATTGGATGCTTTATATACAATGGAGCACTCCCTTATAACCCCTATTGGCTTAGTGCAGCTGAGGCTATTTCTAATTTTGGGCCTGGCTTTAAACTTCCTTCTATGCATGAGGTGCGGACATCGATTCTTAAAGAAGAGGTTGCTGACATAGACAAACTGATGGAGGAGCACAAGAAGGCATGGAAATAATATGGATGCACTATAATGGCTAACAGTTGGACAGATAATAAGTCAAAGGTTTTGATCAACTTTCTGGTTAATAGTCCTATTGGTACATGGTTCTTAAAATCAGTTGATGCATATGACACTATTAAAACAGGTGAGTTGATGTTTAATTATCTTGATGAGGTGGTTGAGGAAATGGAGAAGAGCATGTTGTTCAAGTTGTCACTGATAATGGTTCAAATTTTGTGAATAACGAGAAATAACTTAGGGAAAAAAGGACTAGATTATTTTGGATTCCATGTGCTGCACATTGTATTGATCTCATGCTAGAGAGCATTGCAAAGTTGAAGGTTCTTGCTGAGACAATTGCAAAATCTAAGCAAGTTGTGAAGTTCATATATAAACATGCGTGGGTGCTTACCTTAATGAGAAAACACACAAAAGATCTTGAGCTTCTTCGCCCGGCAGTAACACGCTTTGCCATTGCATATCTCACACTTCAAAGCATTTATAAGCAAAAACAAGCTCTTATAGCTATGTTTTCTTCAGATACATTTTTCTTTAGTAGATATTTCAAATGAATGAGGGTGCAAAAACTCACACAAGTATATTGTTTGATCCGAATTTTTGGCGTAATGCTACTTTTTGTATCAAAAGTGTTCTTCCTCTTGTTCTTGTTTTGAGAGAGGTTGATTCAGAGGAGAGGCCTCCAATGGGATTTATCTACAATTTAATGGATGCTGCAAAAGAAAATATTGCTTATAATTATGGAGGAAATGAACACAAGTATGGGCCAATTTTGAAGAGGATAGATGATAGATCGACTCCACAACTTCATCGACCTTTACAAACTGCTGTGTTTTACTTAAATCCTCAGTTATGTTACACAGAGAAGTTCCTTAAATTTGAGCTGATATTGAGGAAAGGATTGCTTGAATGCATGCAAAGGATGATGAGTTATGAAGATTGTGTTTCAGCTGATATTCAATTGGACTTATATGACTATGTATGTGGAAACTTTGGAACCAGAATTGCAATCGATACAAGAAATCGACGTTCTCCAGGTACTATTTAAAACACACAATCTTAGTACTTGCTTAACCTCAGTTTGCTCATTAAATGATTTTTTAATATTTAAGATTTAAGACTATAAGGTCAATAATGCTTTAAATTTAATGACTAAAACATCTTGTTTTAGACTTACATAATGTGCCAATTAGTATTATCATTTGTCACTGCCTAGTATTGTTCTTATGGAATTAGTTTAATTGTCTAGCTGATTGATGGTTGCACTTTGGAAGCGACACTCCTGAGTTGACAAAGTTTGCTATTCGAATCCTTAGTCTCACTTGTAGCACTTCAAGGTGTGAGAGAAATTGGAGCACCTTTGAATCGGTAAAATTTATGTCACTTTCACAATTTAGTACATCTCATCTTGTAAAACTGAAAATTATATGTTGATAAAAAACTGATCTTGTAGATCCACACAAAAAAGAGGAATAGGCTTCAACATAAAAGATTGAATGCTTTGGTTTATGTTAAGTACAACACTGCATTGAGAGAAAGAAGTATCAGAAGGAGACAACAAAAAATTGATCCTATGTTGGTAGAGGAGATTGACTCTGATGATGAGTGGATAGCAGAGACAGAGTCACCTCTTCTTCCTAGTGATCCTTCTTGGCTTGAAGAAGAACTGTGCCAATTGAACCTTTGCAGAGAGAGGAGACTCAGACACCTGCTCCTACAATAGAATGTGGTTCTTTTGCCTATGGATTATCAAACAAACAAACACATAAGACAGGGTCAAGTAAGTATGAAAAAAATATTATCATAGATGGTCACATATCTATGGAATCATTGGTTTCATTATCATATATTGTTATAATGCACTAATGTTATATAACTTGTGTAATTTGTTATGTAGGTCAAGAAACTCAAGATCGAAGAAGAGGCAAGCAAACTAGATTAGACCTAATTGTGAAAGACATGTCACAAAATATGCCCCCAGGATTTCATTCAAGAACTTTTGCTAGCGTAGATAAATTTGATTAAGATGATGACGATATTGATGACAGTGCTTTAGAGCCAATTGAATGATTTTGTTTGCTATGCTATCTTTATGTATGTGAATTTGTTATACCAATATAAGCGTATAAACACTAAACAGTAAACATTTGACACTTAACATTGTGTTATTTTTATGTTTGTTGGAATTTGGAACGTGTTTGTGTCTTGTGATGAATAGATTGGTCAATTTAAAAATTGGAATTTGGTTTTTGGAGTGTGATTTGGGATTTATTGATGAAAGATGAAATGTATGTGAATTTGTTATATTATTGTAAGTGTGTAAACAACAACTACTTAACATTGTGTTTGTGATGCTAACGTGTATTTGTGAAATATTTTGATAAATATTCATTCATAAATCTTAAGTTAGTAAAGTTTATTGTTAATTAATTAATTTATATTATTTTAATTTTTTAATATTTTTATAATTTAATTAATATTATTTTATTCAAAACGTCTCAGCACCTCGAAGCTTACGTCTCTCTTCCTTGAAACAAAATTACTCGCTCAACTTCGTCACCTCTTAAAACACAGGTATAAACCAATCTTTAGATGGGACCAGAAAATTACCTATGCGTGGCCATGCTGGAGATTACTCAACAGACCATGATTATCATCTGCGGTGGGCCCAATATGACACATTCATCGAAGAAAAGCTTCGCTAAAGCTGTGTAGGCGGGCCAACCGCTGCATCGGCAACAAGAAAAGTTACCGGAAAAAAAGTCGAAAATGGAGAAAGCTGTGAGACACTATAACCTTTGCGATCGGGCTGCGATCATGGAGAAGAAAGAACTGAAAAGTGCAAAAGCATGTCATCGTTCACCGGCTCGTTTGGAGATGAATCGCGACTCAGCGAGTCGACTTGCCCATGGCTTCTTGAGCTACGATCCTCTCCACCTGTCCAACGATTTGACTCATTCTCCAATTTCGACGCTGACTCGGCCAAACGATGATACTTTCTCATCGCAAATAGCGCTAGCGATACCAGATTCTCGGCGTTTTTGCCAGAGCAAAATAGTACAGGTTTCGACGGAGGCTTTGGCTACTCGGACCACCCAATCTTGCCGCCGTTATCAAAGTTACAGTCAGAGGAGGGTTTTGCTTTGAGAAAGTGATAAAGATTGAATGAAATTAGAAAAAAGAAATTGATCTCAAAAGGAAAGCAAGAAGTCGAAAAGATGAAGCTCAACGTGATGAATTCAACTGCAGATGGTCCGAGACAAGAAAATACCGCTTGAGAACCAAATTGCTGAGACTGAATGCTCGATAAAAAAAGCTGGAAGAGGAAGAAGGAGAAGCACAGAGAGGGGCCGAATGTTGCCAAAGAACTCTAGCGATTTTGGTCTGACCCGGTTCGTCTTGACTAATTCATCCGGTTCTAAGTGTCTCGCTTACTCAAGTCTGATTTTGTCACTGTCCTCGCCGACTTCCAGAGGCAAGACCATGTTTTCTAAGGAAATGACATTGACAATGAAGTGTCAGATGGTCTTCAAGAATTGTTAGCATTAGATGAAGAAAGGGAAGAAGATTTACATGAATTTTCTAATCAATAGGGCTGCAGACCCTAAGGTTCATTACGAACAATTGTACCTATTGCAATTGGTTCCAACATTTTAGCCACTGGTCATTGATGGTTTAATTAACCCGACCCGATCATTTGGCCCAGCCATGGTAAGCTGAGACTTTTCAAAGAACTAGATTTAGTAATTAAGCCCATTAATTGGAGGAAGGTCGCGTTTCATTGGCAACTTTTGAATGTTTGCATGGTCCTTCTACACATTCATGGGATCACCATTATGAGTACGGATTCAATTTTCATACATCTACATATCCACTATTGAATGGGAAACACAATTATGAGTACGGATTCAGACTTCAAAAATACAAAGCATATCCGTAGGAGACACTTGCATATACTAAATTCGCTCCCGAATGGGAAGTTTCACTTCAATCTCGATTTTATATATGGACAATCTAGTTCTTAAAGTTTTTTAGCCTCTTCGTTCAAGAACCGGTCTCAGAAATTTAAAATCTGACTCTCTTATACAAGTTTCTTACAAATAGTCAAAGAAAAGACTATTATTTCTTCAACCAAAGGGCCTCAAACATACCCTAAACTCGAACCAGCGGAGCTCAAATAAACAGAAAACGTCATTAGGTATGATATTTCTTTACTTCATCTAAATTAAAATGTTATAAGCACTATACTAAAAACCGTTACCCAATGACGCATCTAAAAGCCATCACCAGTGACGCATCCAAAGCCATCAACCTAGTGACGCATCCAAAGCCATCAGCCCAGTGACGCATCCAAAGCCGTCAACTAATGACATACGAAAGTCATCGTCTCCAAAGCAACAAATCCTCGTATTTGAAACACAAGCCCTCAATAGGACCTTCACCTCAAAGGATCACTTACCTTAGAGCTGATCACTTTTAAGGCAAGAAGGCTAATATACTTCCGCACATAGGGACTTAGACAAGCACCTAAGCTCAAAAAGCTCGAAGAGAGTGCCCGAAACACCTTTCACCTTCGAAACTTTTTTAGGAAAAATACCAAGGAGGGAGCCTTTAGTCATTCATCTCCTTGGTACATTTTTCACTGAAACTCCGAGCAAAGAGGCCCGAGCTTTAGTAAACCTTGATACTCTCAAATTAAAAAGTTCGAGCTAAGAGCCCTGAGTGCTAGTAAGCCTCGGTACTCTTTCCATGCCTAGTGAACTTCTCCTATGCCAAGAGGGCTTCCACACCTAGTAGCTTAGCCAATAGGCCCCAAGCTCACAAGTCTTAGCCCAACCAATGGGCCCCAAGCTCAGTCTCAAAGGGCCACAAGTCTAAGCCTAGTCAATAGGCCACAAGCCTCAACTCAACCAATAAACTTCAAGCCCACAAGTCCTTATCCGATCAATGGGCTTCAAGTCTTAGCACATCTAATGGGCCTTAAGCACACCAAACAACCTCCATAATCAACTTGGGCCAAATGCCCACAACTACATTTGAAAACTTTAAACAAAGTTCACTTGCACCTAAACTGAAAAATGCCTCGATCTAAAAGGTTCAAAAAGTACTTGGGCCTTGGCATATAGAAGATATAAACCTCAAAACTAAAGAACTCCCCAAGAAAGGATACAAACTCCAAAACATTTTAGACACTTGAGTTCCTTCAACTTTGAGGAGACAGCCTCGAGCTTGCATCATCATCGGACTCATCAGTTTCTCCATAAGCTCTGAGGAGGTGGCCCTGAGCTACTTTAACCTTGTACCAGTTTCTCCATCATCTATAAAGAGGTAGCCTTGAGCTACTCCGACCTCAGTTTAGTTTCTCAATCAGCTCTAAGGAGGTAGTACTGGTCTACTTCGACCTTAGACTAGTTTCTCCAACAACTATAAGGAGGTAGCCCCGAGCTACTTCGACCTCAGTCTAGTTTCTCCATTTACTCTATGGAGGTAGCCCTGAGCTACTCCGACCTTGGTCCAGTTTCTCCATCGACTTCGAGGAGGTAGCCCCGAGTTACTCCGACCTCGGTCCAGTTTCTCCATCAACTTTAAGGAGGAAGCCTCGAGCAACTTCAACATTTGTACAATTTCTCCATCGACTCTGAGGAGGTAGCCTCGTGCTACTCTAACCTCAGTCTAGTTTCTTCATTGATTTTGAGGAGGCATCCCTGAGCTACCCCAACCTCAATCTAGCTTCTCCATCGACTCCGAAGAGGTAGCCCCGAGCTACACCGACCTCAGTCTAGCTTCTCCATCGACTCTGAGGAGATAATCCCGAGTTACTTTGACCTCAGTCCAGCTTTTCCATCGACTTTGAATCTCATGCCCAAGATGCTGATGTTACCATTGCTAGCTTTGATGCTCGAATTTTGGCAAAGTACATCATGGAGGAGGAACAGACTTAGGATTTCTTTTTTCTTTATTTTTCCTTTTTTGTACTTGGCTTTGAAGCCCCCCTCTTGCATTTTTTGTTTCTTAGTTAATGGATGTTTATTTTTTTTCATTATTGTGTTGAGCTTTTTTTTTTTACTATTAGTACTTTTATCTTTATGCCAGTGTTGAGACCTGATTTTGTGGGATCTCAAACTTTTTCAAGTCTTATGCCCATGCTGGGACTTCTCCTCTTAAGTCTCTATTTTCCCTTGAGTCTTTATGATCTGAGGTGCGTTCTTGGGAGTTAGTTCTTAGTATTTGGGAGAAATTTTTACTAAGTATTTTATGCCCGAGCTAAAGGTTCCTATTCTTGGGTTCTCGAGCTAGGTTTTTGTGCTCGAGTTAGAGTTTCTCTATTTGGAACCCCAATTTTTTCTTGGGTCTTTATGTTTGAGTTAGAGTTTCTTTTTTTGGAACCCCAACTTTTTTTAAAGGCTTTGCGTTTGAGTCGGAGCTTTCTTTTTTGGGACCCAACTTCTTTGGATACTTCACTTCGGTCCTTAGTTATGGAGGTTGTCCAAGGTGAAAGCTATTTTGGATGCTTCACTTTGGTCCCCTACTATGGAGCCTATCCAATGTAAAGGTTAATTTGGATGTTTTACATCGATCCACGGCTGTGGAGGTTGTCCGAGGTGAAGACTATTTTGAATGCTTCACTTCAATCTTTAACTGTGGAGGTTGTCTGAAGTCTTCATACACATCTATTGATTCTTTCGAGTTTTGATTTGCTAAAAGGTAATGAATATATTCAAATATTTTGGTCAAATTCATTTCTTTCATAATACTGGAGTGCTTACATTGATTACTTGGCTTTTGGCCATTTTACATTCATGGTTCACTGATGGAACTTCCTCAAGTTCTCTGAGTTCCATCTTCATGGTATGGGTGTACCATCCAACTTCATTAATTTGAAGGTTATTGCTTTGATTTCCCTTCTGATATGGCACGGGCAACTCTTTGACCCAAAGTCATTGGTCATCTTTAAGTCGTTTCTTCAAGGTCTACAATATGGTTTTGTTCCTTACTTCAGCCTAGCCATTGGCTTGTGGGTAATTAACTGAAATGAATAATTGATCGATTCTTAGGTCCTGTCTGAACCTTTAGAACCGTGCTCCCTCAAATTGCTCCACATTGTCAATTACTAGCATTATTGGGATCCCGTACTAACACAGCGCGGACTTCCACATGAAGTCTTTGGCCATTTCTTTTGTTATCCTTGGAAGTGGTTCTGTTTCAGCCCCCTTAGTGAAGCAATATATTGCTATTATCATAAACTTTATTTGTCCAAGTGCTTGGAGGGAAGTTTGAAGGATGTCCACACCTCATATCGCGAATGGCACCGGGCTGGTTAATGGGTTCGTAGGAGAACGGGGGATCGGAGCGAATTTCTACCACTTGACGCACTTTTTGATGAAGTCTAAAGCTTCTTTCTGGATTCTTAGCTAGTAGTAACCTTTTTGGGGATTTTGTGGGCTAGAGCTCTTCCAACCAAGTGGTTTTCGCAAATTCTCTCGTAGACCTTCCTTAGGGTGTAGTCAAGCTCTCTAGGTTTGAGGTACTTTAGATAAGGCTGAGTAAAGGATCGTCGATACTATTGATTTTTTATCATGCAGTAGTAAGCCGCTCTGGATAAGAGCTTTCATATATCGACCTTTGATTTTAGTAATTCACCATTTTCTAGGTACTTGACGATCGGGTCAATCCAGCTTGGTCCATTGTTGATATCCATAACTTCAGTTTTTATCTATACTCTGAAATGGAAGGATTTCAACATATATTGCTCTTAGGAGATTATAGGTCTTAGAAGATACAAGCCTTGCTAAGGAATTGGCCTTGGCATTCTCTGTCCTTGGTACTCTATTCACCTTTATTTTCTTGAACATATTCATAAACTGCTTCAATTTGGCCAAGTACTTGATCATTCGTGCCCCTTCTACCTTGTAGTCTCTGGTTACCTGACTTACCACTACCTGGAAGTTATTGAACACTTATAGGGCTTACTATTCTGCCTGAGTTAACCCTTTTGCCTCGTATTCTGCCTAATTTTTTGAAGCTCTGAAGTTGAATTGCAGGGCATACTTGATTATGCCCAAAATATAATGCTGTAGTTGTATCACAGCTTTGGGGTGTCGATTCCACAGGGAAACAAGCTAATTACAAGAGAAGATGGAATCCTTAACACGAACGATAAAAGTTAAACGAGAGAATTTGAATAATAGAGTAAAGTGATATGAGAATTGTGTAATTGTAATGAAAACTATAATGCAAGCAACAAGGTTCCGGGAATCCTCCCTAGGTTTGTTGCCTTATTCCAATCTCAATTTAGTTGTTTTTATCTCGATTGCAAGTTTCACATCCCAAACAAGCAATCGGCAAATATTCAATCAAAGCACATATATAAACCCTAATGCAATTGTTCTGAAATACTCTTTACTTTCAAGCACACATGACCTAACTTATAGATTATCAAGAAACGACAATATATCATAATAACAATACTGCAGTAATGGACAAGTATATAAGAGAAATCTACCAGAATCAATCACACCTCAACAACATCACATAAGAAGAGCATGACTAGACTTATATGGGGGAGAAAGATGCAATCACCGGATTAAGAGGAAATCTTCTAGTTAGATAAAAAAAGTAAATCATAACAATGTTTAATGAAAATAAATTCATACTACAACTGAATCAAGAAAAGAAATAAGAACGCCTACACTTAGGGATTCGCCCCTTTGCCTTGCTTGGAGATTAGTTAGCCATGGAGCTCATACGTCCTTGAGTTGCCTCCGGCCTCTCAATGATCTCCTCCTTGGTAGCAAAGCTTCGGAGATTCCTCAGCTTGCCCTCCAAAAGTTCTTCGGATTCTTCCTAAAGGCCCTCTCGATTGCTCTTAAAGGCCTTCTGGATCTGATCTCAGTTTTATTCCAAAAGATGAAGTAAAGTGGGGTTTTTATAGGGGAATTCCTGGAGTGCAATGTGTTTCCATTCCGATGTGGGATACTGCCCGTGTGCGCTCGACTGCAGCATGGGGTGATCGAGCACACTATGGTGTGCTACAAGGTATTTCTGACCGATATGGGATGTCGCGAGTGTGCACTTGCGATTGATCGCAGACCTGGTGCGCTTGAGCGCACTAGACATCTTCCAGCTTGACCTTCGTCTACTAAAACTGCCATAACTTTCTCTAGAAAAATCACTTTTACGAGCCATAAAATTCTCCAGAAATTAGACTTCCGGATCTTTCTAAGAATATATGGCCCAACTCCTGGGTCTTTATGCATCAATACGGTTTTAATTTAAAAAAATGATTGATCTGTACGGACAATTCTGGCAATTTAGTGAAACTCCTTTCCAATTGCTTGTGAACCTTCACTCCGATGTTCATCGAGTGATTGTACTAAAAGCAATGATAGCTTTTTCAACTCTTTTGAACTTAAAGTACCTAAAAATGCATCGAAATTGTTGGTGTTTATCTAAGGTTTAAACATGTCTAAACATGGTTCAAAGATGGTTAAAGACTAAACCAAGATTGGAGTATTAAAACATAGCAAGTTAAAGGACTGCACACAAGTGTGTGCATCACTTTTGAGCAAGGTAAGGGTAAGCACACTAGTGTGTGCACTTCTACACACAAGCTGAAAGAGTGTGCGCACTGCTGGTGAAGGGCAGCATCAGTGTTCGCCGCACCACTCCTTCACCAGCGACGCACCACACATAATGGAGGCTTCCTGAAGCACCCCAGCACCACACCACTCCCCACTAGCACTGCACCACCCAGAGAGTGTGCAAAGGGACTCTGTCCAGCACCGCACCGCGCCCTGTTGAGCGCCTAGGCGTTAGGCAAAGTGCAGCACACATGGATAGCAAGTTTTAACCCCATTTTAGGTGCGTGGATGCAAGGTTAAAATGCACAGCACCACTTAGGATTGATGGAGGGCCATGGTTAAGTGGTAATCAAGATCTAAGAGTGGAGATTGACTCACAAGAATGGACAAGAAGTTGGTGCACTATATAAAAGGGGTTTCTTAGCTTCATTATCAACAAGAAAAATAGAACAACACAAGGTTGTGACACAAGATGTAATGTAACTTGTGAGACATGTGTGTGGATGAGAGAATTGTGTGAGAGTGCAAAGACACAAAACACAAGAGGGACTCATTGTAGAGAGGCTGGTTGTAAAGAAGAGAGAGTAGTATAGAATTGATAGAAAGCATTGTAATATGTCTATCACTTTCTTGTTCTCTTCTTGGCTCCTTCAAGAACTTGAGGTTTCTTGGAGAGGGTTGCTGAATTGTAAAGAACCATTGATTTAGTGTAGAGAGTTCGGAGGAACTCACGGGGACGTAGGCACATTGCTGAACCTCAATAACAAATTGCTTGTCTTCTTTCTTTCTTTGATTTTATGTTCTGTTTTCGATTCCAAATCTTTACAAGTCATTCTAGACTTGGGTGTTTGGAAGATCACCACCTAGGCATCTTGTCAAGGTGATTTCCAATAGTGGTATCAGACCTTGGTTAAAGGGTATCAGAGCAAGAACAAGAAGGTGACAAAGCCAAGACTCCAAGAATCAAAGATCAACTTCTTGGGTGATTCAAGAACGGAGTTAAGATCTATATCTGATCGTGTTCTTGAGGTGAATCAAGGACAGAGTTAAGATCAATATCTGATCGTGTTCTTGAAGGTGATTCAAGAACAGTGTAAAGATCAAGATCTGATCGTGTTCTTGAGGTAGATTCAAGAACGGTGTTAAGATCCATCTTCGATCTGTGTTCTTGAGGTTGAAGAAAGCATTTGTGGGTATTGCATAAATCTAGGATCTTGTCCGCAAAGATGGCTTCAAATTTCTATGCTGAGAAGTTTGATGGAAAGGGAGACTTTGCCCTTTGGAAGCGGAAGATCAAGGCGGTTCTAATGCAACAGAAAGTTGACTTGGCTATTGGAGAAGATGACAGCAAGTGTCACGGAGGACCAGCGGACCGAGATGAAGAAGATGGCTTACAGCATCATTTTCTTGCACATGTCGGATAGTATCACAAGGGAGTGCGGAGACTCGGAAGATCCGGCTGTCATATGGAAGAAACTAGATGAGTTGTTTCTTACCAAAACTCTCCCTAACAAGATTTATCTTCTTAAAAAGAATCTTTGCTTTTAAAATGGATCCTAGTAAAGAGTTGCAAGATAATCTTGATGTCTTTAATAATCTAGTTCAAGATTTGAATAGCTGTAGCATTATTTTTCTGGATGAATAATTGGTTGTAATCTTGTTAAATTCTCTTCCTGATTGCTTTGATAATTTCATTAATGCTATTGAGTATGGAAGGGATACTTTAACAAAGGAGATTGTGATCAATGCCATAAGAGCACATGATTTCAAGGCCAAGATGAAAGAGACATCAAGTGGAGATGGGCTGTTCGTAAGAGGAAGGCCAGCAACTCAGAATGGCAGTAGCAACCATGGTAACTACCCGGAGAAATCAAGAGGTAGAGGGCAGAACCATGGGAGATCTCATTCCAAGACAAGACTTGGAAGAGGAAGGAGATGCTTCTACTGTAACAAGGAGGGCCATTTCAAGAAAGATTATAAGAAGAGGATTTGGGATGAGAGAAGAAGCCATACCAACAATAAAGAGGCTTCGGTTGCCAAAGATGAACAGTAAGAAACCCCCTGAATTAATCAACCTTAGGACTTTTGGGTGTGCTGCATATGCACATTACAAGGAGGATAAACTTAGCCCAAGATCTAGAAAATGTGTATTTCTAGGATATGGTGATGGGGTTAAGGGATATAGGTTGTGGTCATTAGAAAAGAAAGGCATGAAACTAATTATAAGTAGGGATGTTATTTTTAATGAATTGTTATTTCCTTACTTGGAGAAAACTAACTCTGCAGGGGCTTGTGAGCAAACTAGTTCGGAAGTCATGGAGCATCACATCAAGGAGAACTCGGTTCAGATAGAGCAAATGAGGCAAGAGGGTTTGGACCAGGTAGAGCCCTTGGATGAAGGCCAAGCTCAAGAAACTCAAGAAGAGGTTGATGCAGCAAGTCATAATGACTACTAACTCATAAAAAACAGGGGAAGGAGGGTGGTTAGACCACTTTTGAGATATGGGTTTGCGGATGCTAATATAGTAGCTCCTTGGATAGAAGGATAGGTTGAACTAGAAACTTACACGGATGCCATGGAGTGTAAGGATTCGTCAAAGTGGCAACTGACTATGGAGGAAGAAATGGATTCTTTGATGAAGAGCAACTCTTGGGAGTTGGTGCCCAAACCTGAAAAACAAAGAGTTATGGATTGTAGATGGCTCTACAAGATCAAAGAAGGGAATACTCCAGGGGATGAAGTCCGATATAAAGCTATGCTGGTGGTGAAGGGGTTCACACAAAAAGAAGGCATAGATTTCACCGAAATCTTCTCACCGGTTGTGAAGTACAAGACGATACGGATAGTATTGGCATTGGTGGTCCAATTTGATTGGGAAATCGAGTAAATGGATGTGAAGACAGTGTTCTTACATGGAGAGCTCGATGAAACCATTTTCATGAGGCAACCCGAAGGTTATGAAGAAGGAAGGCAGAGAGAGTTGGTGTGCAAATTGAAGAAATCTCTCTATGGCTTGAAGCAATCACCTCGGCAATGGAATAAGAGGTTTGATTCCTTTGTAATCAGCTTGGGTTTCATGAGGAGCTACTATGATTCGTGCTTGTACTATAAGGGGTAGAAGGTTGAGGAAGTGGTGATCATCCTCATCTATGTTGATGACATGTTGCTGGTTGGGAGCAGCATGGAGAGGATAAGGAGATTGAAGGCTCAACTCAGTGAGGAGTTTGAGATGAAGGATTTTGGCCATGCACAAAAGATCCTTGGGATGTGTATCATCCGAGAAAGGGAGAGAAACAGATTGAAAATCTCTCAAACTTCCTACATAGAGAAGATAATATCTAAATTCTCTATGGAAGATAGCAAGCCAGTAAAGGTTCCCCTTGCTGGTCATTTCAAGTTCTCTAGCGATCAATGTCCAAGATCGGAAGTGGAGAAGAAGTAAATGGAGAAAGTCCCTTACTCTAGTGCGGTTGGTTCTATTATGTTCACCATGGTAAGTGATGAGTGCTAAATATTACATGTTTTAGCCCCTTAGTTTACAGTTGTTGAGTCTTAATTATGTTATTTCGTGTTATTTTATCTATTTTATGTGTTTTCTGTGTTTTTATAGGTTTTGGAATAAAATGGAGCAATGTGGAAACTTCAGGCTTAAAGAGCAAAGTTGAGAATGCCTAGTGCGATCGAGCGCACAGGACGTGCGATCGTGCACACACGGGTTGAGATCAATCGTGCATGCGCTCGAGTTCACCAGACTTGCGATCGATCACAAGTGACTCGCACATCCCACATTGGAAAGGAAACATTTGATACTGCACATATATTATAGCGCACTTTGATGCGCTCGAGCGCAACAAAACTGCGATCGATCGCAGTTCACTCGCACATCCCACATCGGATAGGAAGCACTTACAGCGCGCCAGATGCATTGCATCGCACCATGCTATGATCGATCGCACCAGACTTGCGATCGATCGCAAAGGGGCAGTATCTCACATCGAATTTACAGCTCATTGTACTCCGAGATTTCCCTTATATAAACACTACCTCACCTCCTTATTCGGTGTGCAGTCTGGTGGATATCTACTAGCATTCTAGTAGATTTCCTAAAGGCTTTTGCCACCACCGGGGGAAGTGCTGCCCAACAGCGTGTGGAATTTCTCCCAATGTACAGTCAGTTTTAATTCTTTTTCAAGTTTTTAATGCTTAGCACTTTTTGTTGTGAAATTTAGTTTCATGATAATGGGTGGCTAAAATCTTCAGCTAAGGTTGAAGATGAAGCCTCGCCATTGTTTAGTATTATATTTTCAGATATGTTTATACAATTCTGATATATTTAGTTTAAATGTTCTATTTCAATTGTTTGAGTAAATTCTTATGATTGATAGTTTTTAATTGTTCTTTTAGATATTCTGTGTGATTCATCCGATGGATACATTGAATCCTTTTCGATTAAATTGGATTTCCTTTGTGATTTGTTAAAAGCGGATACATTGGATGCTTTTGGTTTAATTGGGATATTCATCGTTTTTTGTTGGATTCATGGAATGTTAGATAGATTATTTTTTATATAGAACATGAAGATATATGCTTTACAATGGTTGGGTGGATTCTGAAACCTTAGTGTTTTCATCATTAGTTATTACATCAATTTAGTTAGTTTAGTTTATATTTGTTTTGCAAAAATATAATTCACAATTTGGAACTAGGTTAAAATAAGGTTAGTTTAGATAAAAAGCTATTTTCATAACGCATTCTCTGTGGATTCGACCTCGCACTTGCACAACACTATATTGCAAACGATTTGTGCGCTTGCGAGTAATTTAAAACTCACAACAGTAAGCACTAGACCTGACATTGCTCATGCAATGAGTGTTCTTAGTAGGTTTATGAGTAATCCTGGAAAGGAGCATTGGCTTGGGATGAAGTGGAAGCTAAGGTACTTGAAGGGAAGCCCAGAAGTATGGCTGGTTTATGAGAAGAGGGGTAAGTCCATCTGCCTTGAAGGTTTTGCTGATTCGGACTATGGAGCAGACCGAGATAAAAAGAGATTGATTACCTCTTATTTCTTCAACTTAAATGGATGTTGTGTAAGTTGGAAGGCTCAATTGCAGCTAGTGGTAGCACTCTCAACAACCGAGGCTGAGTACATAGCGGCTACGGAGGCCATTAAGGAAGCTATGTGGTGCAAAGGGTTGCTTGAAGAGTTAAAGGCATTGGAGGAGCAGGTTGTGGTGTTTTCGGATAGTCAAAGTGCATTGCACTTGTGTAAGAATCCGGTGTTCCATGAGAGGACAAAGCACATGGATGTTCGGTATCATTTCATTCGGGAAAATGTTACGAAAGGATGCATCCATGTGGACAAGGTAGCCACGGAAGAAAATCCTACAGATTTGGGTACTAAAGTTCTACCTCTAAGTAAGTTCAATCATTGCCTTAGACTACTTAGGATTGGATTTGGTTAATTGATAACTCAAGATGGGTTTGGATCCCGAAGCTCTCTGCAAAAATGGTTCGGGTTTAAACACTTAGACAAGGGTAGAGATTGTTGGTATTTGTCTAAGGTTTAAACATGTCTAAACATGGTTCAAAGATGGTTAAAGACTAAACCAAGGTTGGAGTATTAAAATACAGCAAGTTAAAGTATTGCACACAAGCGTGTGCATCACTTTTGAGCAAGGTAAGGGTAGGCACACTAGTGTGTGCACTTCTACACACAAGCTGAAGGAGTGTGCGCACTGCTGGTGAAGGGCAGCATTAATGTGCACTGTACCGCTCCTTCACCAGCGGTGCACTGCACGGAATAGAGGCTTTCTAAAGTGCCCCAGCACCGCACCTCCTAGAGAGTGTGCAAAGGGACTCTGCCCAGCACCACACCGCGCCTTGTGGAGCGCCTAGGCGCTAGGCAAAGTGCAGCACACATGGACAGCAGGTTTTAACCCCCTCTTAGGTGCGTGGATGCAAGGATAAAATGCACAGCACCACTTAGGATTGATTGAGGGCCATGGTTAAGTGGTAATCAAGATCTAAGGGTGGAGATTGACTCACAAGAATGGACAAGAAGTTGGTGCACTATATAAAAGGGGTTTCCTAGCTTCATTATCAACAAGAACAATAGAACAACACAAGGTTGTGACACAAGATGTAATGTAACTTGTGAGACATGTGTGTGGATGAGAGAATTGTGTGAGAGTGCAAAGATACAAAACACAAGAGGGACTCATTGTAGAGAGGTTGGTTGTAAAGAAGAGAGAGTAGTATAGAATTGATAGAAAGCATTATAATAGGTTTATCACTTTCTTGTTCTCTTCTTGGTTCCTTCAAGAACCTGAGGTTTCTTGGAGAGGGTTGCTGAACTGTAAAGAACCATTGATTTAGTGCAGAGAGTTTGGAGGAACTCACGGGGATATAGGCACATTGCCGAACCTCAATAACAAATTGCTTGTCTTCTTTCTTTCTTTGATTTTCTGTTCCTGTTTTCGATTCTAAATCTTTACAAGTCAATCTAGACTTGGATGTTTGGAAGATCACCACCTGGGCATCTTGTTAAGGTGATTTCCAACAGAAATAGATCAATGATCCAAGAGTGACACTTTAGAGTTGTTAAGGTATAAAAGTGCAATTCAAACCTAGATCAACCCTAAAATGCTAACACTTAAGTACTGTTAAGGTGCATTTTATAACTCTCATCGCAACCCCCAACTAGCTTATTGCTAGTCCCTAGCAATTCAAGCGAAAATGATAAATGAATTCTATGGTAGGAATCAAAACAAGGTAAAGCAATGCTAGTTTTAAACAAGTAGCAATTCACATTTTTTGTCTCAGAAGTTGCACATAATACGCAGCACATAGAATCATTAAATATCACTTAAGTCCAAAAGTAATCCAAGCATCAATCTTAAAATCGTTATTGACTCTTATCATCCGTCTTACCACAATCCACTAATCCGAACACCCAGATGACTTTATCCCTAACATTCATGAATACAAGTCTTGGCCTCTAAGAACATAATAAATTGCGTGACATCAATCACAAAAACAAGCTCCATAGGCTCACTTTTCAAATCACTCTCAACTATTGTAGAAAAATCACACTACATTGGATCAATATGTCTTTAATAAGCTAGTAACGTTAGGCTAAGGTAAAGGTTAAGAAAGAACGGGAAGGATTCACAAGTAAAAGATCTCAATCTCTTAGTTTTAAGCACAACCACTTTAAGCACTTGATAACCTTGCTTCAACACCCAACTCTTTCAACAATTTTTTTATAAGAGCATATCTCTCAATAAGTCACCACTTTTCTTTTCTTTTCTTCTTTCTTTGCCATAATTCACTTCTCTTTTTCTTTTCTTTTGTATTTTGGCATAAGACCATTCACCTCATTTTTCATTTTTTTTTCTTTTCTTTTCTTTTCCAAAACCCCTAACTTATCTCCTTTAATGTACTTGGGTTGTGGTAGTGATATATATATATTTTTTTAATATTTCCATCCTTACTCTTTTTAAGTACTTCTTAACAAATGTGTATAACTAAGTCTTTTAAAAGAAATGTAAGGATAAAATATTTTTAGGCTCATGAAGGTGAATGAATGGGCTATTGAAAGAAACAAGGCTCAAATTCTTTTTCAAGAAAAAGCTCAAATAGGTGACTAGCGATAAATATAGCAATGGTAGGTTTGAAAGGCTCAAACGGTTCAAAAATGGCCTATATCATGTCCTAAGTAATGTGTATTCTAGGAATTCACCTCAACTGATTATCAAATAGGTTCTAGAGCTTGTCGAGACCGCAAAAGTATTCACAAAGTAATCACACATAAAACTTCTCTAAATGTTTTAGACTAATCATACAATCTTACTGCTAACTAGAGTCTCAAACCAAATGAAGATTGATACTTAAATTATTTTCAAACTGAAGCAAGATTTAGTTTCTTCTAAATGCTATATGCTATCTCAATTAAGCTCATATCATTGACATGTGAATAAACTCTAAGGCTAACACCAAACATGCTAAAAACAAACTAAAAGAGAAAATGACATTCAATAAGAAATGTGTTTCCTCCACCCCCAACTTAAGATAAACATTGTCCTCAATGTAAAACCAAAAATTAAGGAAACTCATTTTTTAACCAAAGGTGCATGGAGCTGAAAATTGTGCACGACCAATTGAACTGATGCGCATGTTTGTCCCTGAAAAAGAAATACAAAAGTAAAACTGGAAAACAGCAAAATAATAATAATAAACAAGAAAAAGAAATATTAAAAACAATAAAAATAAAAGGATATGTTGTGGGTTGCCTCCCATGAGCGCTAAGTTTTACATCTTCAGCTAGACGCTCTTATTCCCTCCTAGAAAAACATAGATTGAATGCACCAACCACTGCTTCACTGCCAAATTCAGTGCTTGTATGCTTTGGAGAGGCCTCAAGGATGTTATCAGTAACATCTGCAAATTCTGGCTCGATATATGCTCTTGTGAGGCCATAGGTGAGGGTGGACTCCAATGGATTAAGGTGCTGGACCTTTTCCATGAATGAGTCAATCATGTATACTTGGTGGCTTTCGTCCACATCCTCTGATTTTTTCATTGTTGGGATGTGTAATAACTTACCACTTAGTGTCTCAATGGCATTCACCTCATTTAAATTTGTTTGAGCCAAGTGTTGATTATGGGGTGTGGAATGAGCTTAGGAAGGGAGCTTACCTCGCTTATTCATACTCAAGGAGCTCATTAATCTGGACACTTGGCTCTTTAAATCCTTATGTTCGTCAACAACCTGCGTAATCAAAGATTCAATTCTTTGATTAGTCCTACCCTGTGCCTCAATAAAAGCATGCAAAGTTTCTTCTAAAGGACTCCTAGAAGGTGCATGTACATGATATGGTGCAAGATATGATCCAAGGGATTGTGCAAGCTGCTGGTTTTCAGACTTCCAGCTGAAATTGGGGTGATTGCGCCACTCCGAATTATAAGTATCAGAGAAGGATGACAGAGGCTTCTTGTACATACCTAAGGCATTACATTGTTCCTCATACATCCCTCTCATCTCCGCAAATGTGGGACACTCTTTGGCAAGATGATCTACCCCGTTACACACAAAACACAGTCCAAAAGACCTTGTATGATTAGCTACGTGTGTGGGTTGTAAGCTCTTAGTTTTTAACGCATCTAGTTCCCTAGTAAGCATCTCAGATTTAGCTTTTAGGTTGTCCTCTTCCCTAAGCTGGTAAATTCCACCACAACTTGGGTTTCCTACAGGTCGTGACCTATTTGTGCTTTCAGTAGCACTAGGTCCAGTCCAAGTGTGAGCTTTTTCCGCAAGCTCATTGAGGTACTCTATAGCCTCATCAGAATCCTTTCGTAAAAATTATCTCTACAAATTGGCGCTCTCTATATGTAAGTCCTTTATAAAAATAGCTCACTAAACGCCAATTCTCATACCCATGGTGAGGGCACATACTCAATAACTCCTTAAATCTCTCCCAAGACTGATACAAAGTCTCACTGTCCTTTTGTGCAAAGGTGGAGATTTTCCTTTTTAAAGCATTGGTCTTATATTGGAGAAAATATTTATTAAAGAAGACCCGAGTCATCTCAGTCCACGACCCAATAGATCGTGGTCTTAGTGAGTATAGCCAACTCTTAGCTCTATCCTTCAAAGAGAAAGGAAAGAACTTAAGTCTCACAATGTCATCAGTATCATTTTGACTATGAAAAGTCGCAACTGCTTCCTCAAACTCTCTAATGTGCACATATGGGTTTTCATTTTCCAAGCCATGAAATGTAGGGAGTAAATGTATCATCCCTGTTTTAAAATCCAGTTGTCGAGTATTAGCTGGAAACATGATGCATGATGGTGTGGCTATGCGTGTAGGGTGGAGGTAATCCTGAAGGGTCCTAGTGGGTTGATCTCCATGTTCACTCATTTCTTCAAGACTAGATGGATTATCAAATAAAGGATTTAAAAAGTTTGATTCTGACTCTAGCACAGGCTTACAAGCAAATCTACCCAAAGTGTCTCTATATCTGAGCATGCAAGGTCAAAAATAATAAAAGTACTATAAAAAGAAAGAATAAAATAAAATAAAATTAATACAGCAAGCTAAAGAGGGAACGAAGTTACCGCCTTTACAAACTACTGACAAGAAAAACTATTTATAATTCTTCTACCGTCATGTCTCAAGGTTGACAATCTTCTTTGTACTTAAATGCGTTTCCCCGGCAACGACACCAAAATTTGATTACGCCCAAAGTATAACGCGGTAGTTGTAGCACATATTTGGGGTGTCGATTCCACACGGAAACAAGTTAATTACAAGAGAAGATGGAATCCTTAACACGAACGAGAGAATTTGAATAATAGAGTAAAGTGATATGAGAATTGTGTAATTGTAATGAAAACTATAATGGAAGCAACAAGGTTCTGGGAATCCTCCCTAGGTTTGTTGCCTTATTCCAATCTCAATTCAGTTGTTTTTATCTCGATTGCAAGTTTCACATCCGAAACAAGAAATCGGCAAATATTCAATCAAAGCACATATATAAACCCTAATGCAATTGTTCTGAAATACTCTTTACTTTCAAGCACACATGACCTAACTTATAGATTATCAAGAAACAACAATATATCATAATGACAATATTGCAGTAATGGACAAGTCTATAAGAGAAATCTACCGAACTCAATCACACCTCAACAACATCACATAAGAAGAGCATGACTAGACTTATATGGGGGAGAAAGATGCAATCACTGGATTAAGAAGAAATCTTCTAATTAGATAAAAAATTAAATCATTACAATGTTTAATGAAAATAAATCCATACTACAACTGAATCAAGAAAAGAAAATAAGAACAACTACACCTAGGGATTCACCCCTTTGCCTTGCTTGGAGATTAGTTGGCCATGGAGCTCATGCTTCCTTGAGTTGCCTCCAGCCTCTCAATGATCTCCCCCTTGGTAGCAAAGCTTCGGAGATTCCTCAGGTTGCCCTCCAAAAGTTCTTTGGATTCCTCCTAAAGGCCCTCTCGATTGCTCCTAAAGGCCTTCTGGATCTGATCCCAGTTTTATTCCAAAAATTTAAGTGAAGTGGGGTTTTTATAAGGGAATTCCTGGAGTGCAATGTGCTTCCATTTCGATGTGGGATACTGTCCGTGTGCGCTCGATCGCAGCATGGTGTGATCGAGCGCACTATGGTGTGCTGCAAGGTATTTCTGACCAATGTGGGATGTCGCGAGTGCGCACTTGCGATCGATCGCAGACCTGGTGCGCTCGAGCGCCCTAGGCATCTTCCAACTTGACCTCCGTCTACTAAAACTGCCATAACTTCTCTAGAAAAATCATTTTTACAAGCCATAAATTCTCCAAAAAATAGACTTCCAGATCGTTCTAAGCATATATGGCTCATCTCCTGGTTCTTCTTGCATCAATACAGTTTTAATTTACAAAAATAATTGATCTGTACGGACAATTCTAGCAATTTAGTGAAATTCCTTTCCAAGTGCTTGTGAACCTTCACTTCGGTGTTCATCGAGTCATTGTGCTAAAAGCAATGATAGCTTTTCCATCTCTTTTGAACTTAAAGTACCTGAAAATGCATCGAAATAGATCAATGATCTAAGAATGACACTTTATAGTTGTTAAGGTATAAAAGTGCAATTAAAACCTAGATCAACCCTAAAATGCTAACAATTAAGTACTGTTAAGGTGCATTTACTATATTGTAAACTCTTTTAGGCTAACCAGGATAAGACTTAAACTGATTCCAATGGAATTTGAGAAGCCATCAACATAGAGCTTCTAACTCCATAGCTCTTTTTGACCTTCGGTTCCTTTCTCCTATACAACTTCTTTAGGGAAGGTACACTGGACAAAGAAGTTAGCTAATGCTTGAGCCTTAAATGTCGGGTCATCATGAGAGATCGGGTTTTTGGAGTATTTGCCTTAGAGGGTGGTCTGTTAACATGCTGATGTGGTGTGATTAGAAGTATGGTTGAAGCTTTATGGCCGATATGACAACAATCAATGCCAACTTTTCAAGGGGTTGGTATCATGTTTTTGCATCTTGGAGTACTCGATTGACATAGTAGATTGACCTCTGCACCCCGTCCTCTTCTCTTACGAGATAGAAGCCATGGTGACTTCACTATTTACCAGGTATAGGCAGAGTTCTTCTCCTTCTTTTGGCTTGGTTAGAGGAGCTGCAAACTCAAATACCTTTTTAATTCTTCAAACGATCTCTAGCATTCTTCTATCCACTAGGAATCTAGGACCTTTTTAGTTCCTTGAAGAAAGGCAAGCACTTCTCCATGACCTAGGGCTATAATCCGACCAGTGAGCTTTTGCACGTCTTTTACATTCCATGGAGCTTTCATATCCAAGATAGCCTTGATCTTCTTAAGGTTCACTTCTACCCATCTCTGGGTGACTATGAACTCGAAGAATTTACCACATGTTAGGCACACTTTCTGGGGTTGAGCTTTATTTGATGCTTCCTTAACATTAAAAAACACTCCTCTAGGTCAACTATGTGGTTAGCTGCTTACATGTTTTTTATAAGTATGTTGTCAACATACACCTCCATGTTCCTTCAAATCTGGTTTCTAAATAACTAATTGGCTAGCCTTGATATGTTGCCCTGGCATTATTCAATCCAAATGGCATCGCGGTGTAACAGTAGAACAAATGCTATATTCGGTTGAACTGGCATATACATCTTGATTTTATTGTACCCGGAGTACGCATCCATGATGCTTGGCATTTTCTACCCTGAAGTTGCATCCACTAACTGGTCGATCTTTGGCAAAGGAAAACTATCTTTTGGACATACTTTGTTAAGATTAGTGAAGTCAATGCAAATCCTCCACTTTTCATTTTAATTTGTTACCACCACCACATTGGTTAACCACCAAGGGTAGTCAATTTCCCTAATGAACTCGGCTTCAAGGAGCTTATTAACCTCTACATCAATTGTTTGTTGTCTCTTTGCTGCGAAAGTTCTCTTTTTTTGTATGACTAGCTTCTGGCCGGGATCAACATTTCAAATATTTGAAGGGGTATTTGCATGAGTACTTGAAAATATTGAAAGTACTTCTCTTAAACATAACCATACACAAAAATGTTAATAGAGAATAGAACCTCACTTAATACCCTGCTTCCCATATGCAACCTTTCCCTTACCAAAAGATCTCCATTCACTCTCTACCAACATATTTTCCGACGGAACAGCCGTGTGAATAAAAACTATGTAGGACAATGACTCAATATAAGATGCAAAGTTAAAGTCTATGTGTTGCAGTGGTCACATTAACTGGATCGATAATGTCTTTTTCTTCTTTTTTTCTACTTTTGATTGGCGACTGGATCTAGAATCAATTCATGATGAATAAACACTTCCATTCTGTGATCCACTGCTGCTGTTCTGATCTAAGCAGACGCTTTCTTTTTGTGACCCCCTTTTATTTTGTGCCCAAAAGAAGCAGTATCCTGGAATCTCTGGCTGCTCCTCCGACTTGAAGAATCACTACCATCTGGTGACTTCTTTGTACTCTTGTGGCGTAGAGAAACACTTTGATCACATGAGTCACTGCTCATGACCTGAAAAAACACCTCCATCCTGCGATTTCCTGCTGCTCCTGTGGCTTGACGAAAAAAATGAATTTCTGCTGCTCTTACATATCAAAAACCCATTTCCATTCTTTAATCCCTTGCTGCTCTTTTGGCTTAATGAAGGTACTGGTTTTCTGCTGCTCTTTGGCCTTAGTGAAGCATCTCGATAAATTGAACCCCTGCTGCTTTCATCGCTTGAAGAAACAATTCCATCACTGGATCCCCTGCTGTCTTTGTGATCTAAAAAGGACTTACTTCCTCTGAGCTCATGCTGCTGTTGTGGCTTGTGAAAATCTTATCTAGTGAAACCCACTTTTCACTTTTCGTAACAGTTTGATGGCAATCATTTTCACTGTGTTTGCTTTCCTGATGTACACTCTCCATCGTTAGAATGTGAATTGTTGCTGTCATAATGATCTGAAGTTGTCGCATTATCTTCATCCTGATGTTTGACACTGTCTCTGTCCTCGTGATCTGTTGTACTGTAATCATCTCCATTATTCGAGCTGCTTTTGTGAGAAGAATCCTGATTTCCACCATTGTTGATATCTTTCTCCTCAGATGATGGGGCTGGAATAGGTTCTGTAACCATTGAAAGAAAACTTAGAGCTGTCACAACATCACTTATCAAGAGACGAGCAGCTGGTTCCTCTTGCAGGCACATGGCTGCTATCGCAACAGCTTGATTTAAGCCTCTTTCTGGAAATTGCTTGTTAAGAAAAGGATCCGTCATATCTGAAAACTGTTTTGGGTCCCTGAATATGGGTTGTGCCTGTTCAGTCAGACACAAAATTAGTCAATGGATGAAAACTGAAACACATTAATCTTCATTATACAGAAAGTGAACTGACAATACAACATAAAGAAGGCACTATTAATTACCCAAGCAACTAGATTTTGTTCTTCTACTGGTTTCATAGTGTCTACAGCTCTTCGACCAGTTATGAGCTCTAGTAAAAATACTCTGAAGCTGTATACATCTGATTTAACAGTGAGATGACCTGATCTTCCATACTCTGGAGCACAGTAACCATAGGTACCCATTACCCTTGATGATACAGGCATCTTATCTCCAACGATGGCTAGCTTAGCCAGTCCAAAATCAGACAGCTTTGGGTTGAATTCCTCATCCAACAAGATGTTAGAGGATTTTAAATCTCGATATAGAACAGCGGGGTTGGCCTTATCATGCAAGTACTCGAGACCGTGAGCAGCACCATATGCTATTTTCATTCTGGTAATCCAATCTAATGGACTTTGTTCTGGAGTTATATCTGCAGTTGAATTTAGATACTCATATATTTGATAAATTAATATCACATGGTATATTAATGATGTACAGTGGCATAAAATTAGGCTAGTTGCAATCTGATAATAATTTTTATTTTTTGAATCATCAATCTGATAACAAGAAAAGATAACTATGATCAAGAAAAGCAAATCAGATTTTAAAATAGTGAATACCAAGCAGATGATCTTCTACAGAACCCCCTGCCATATATTCATAAACCAAAAGCCTTTGATCTCCATCAGCACAATATCCAATAAGATTAACCAGATTTTGATGGTGTAGGAGACTCAGCGTTAAAACCTCAACAACAAACTCCTTGTTTCCTTGCAGTCCATTCCTATCGAGTTGCTTCACAGCCACCACCTATGTATTCACAATGACGGAAAAATCAAGCTGAAACAGTCAACATTGAAACCAAAAAAAAAAATCCTGAAATATAACTACAGTGGAAATATATGTATCTGTAGAACAAGTTCTTATAACCTGCTCGCTTGGCTGAAGCTTCCCTTTAAAGACCCTTCCAAATCCACCCTCACCTAGCAAACATTCCTGACGAGAATTCTTTGTTGCCGTGGCCAGCTCACGGAAAGTGAAAGTTTGTGAATCAATGTTTCCATTTTCAACTTGGTTACTTTCCCCTTTGCTTTCAGCTCTTGCTTTCGGTTTCTTAGTCTCTGCTGAAAAACAAGTGTTTCATAAACCAGAGAAGAGAAGGCTGGTAATGACTTAATAACCTGCAGATTTTCTTACTCTTCATTGTACTAGAGGCTTAACTACAATGCTTTTACTACACTCCAAGATCCATACTCCGCCATTTTGTTGATCCGAAAAAAAATTAGTCCAAACAAATGGGTTGGTTCTGGTTCTATAGCATTTTTACCTTGAACCTGACATCTATAAAATAATGTATTTATCAACCCAGCCAATCCCGATCAAATAAGCAGGGATTACTTATCAAACCTCTTTATCAGTTGAGTTAGGTTCGAGTCGAGGTTTCTTAAATGCAAACCCGAAATTTCCAGTCTAGTGTTGAACATTGAAGTTGGTAAGCATTTTTTGAACGATTTGAGACCTGTTAATCACACGTATAATAAACAAAAAGAAAGTAATAAGACACGATATACCCAGGTTCACCCAGAAGAGAGCTATGTCATGTCAGGAGTTTCACTATAATCAAGAGCTTAATGGTAGGTTTCACTTATTGCATTATGAATAATATTTTTAGCTTGGGTTTGGTGAACAAGATGAGGCCAGGAACGATAGGATGAGACAGACAATGATACAGTAAATTTGGGTGGGTGATGATTCTTGTTGTTAATGGTAGTGAAGATGGATTTTGGGGTTAATTGTAGGAAAAATGAAGATAATTAACACTACTTGATGGTTAGTGACTAAACCCCTAAGAAAATAAAGAGAAAAGAGATTACAAACCTAAAGGTTTCTTGTTTATTGATTTGCTTCCTTCTACAAATGAGAGTGCAATACCTTATATAGGCTATAAAAAGATTACAATGATTAACCAACTACTAATCCTAACTAACTAACTACTTAACCAACTTCTAACAAACTAATTAATCTCTTATTCAATTAACATGCTCTCTAATTTCATTTCTATTTGTATCATTTCTATGCCCATCAAATAAACCTTATCATTTTAAGTGATGCCCTCATTTCAATAATCAATTTCACTATGAACCACTAACAAATTAATCTCATACACGTGTGAAAATATCACTATACCATTACCAAGAATAAAGACACCACAAGACTCAATCAAGATCCTAAGGCTTTCACCTCTTTGGGTAGCAACTACATTATCTTCATGCATAAGATTGGAAACTCTAACAATTGTGTTTCCACCTCGAAAATTATTTTCAAAAATGCAATGCCTTTAGTTGCCATCGCATAATCACCCAATCATGCATTCAAATCAGAATCAAGCATTCGTCTTTGTGGCGTTTTCTCCATCAACTTTCGGAATCAACATCCAAAAGCTTCAAATTCTCTTCGTCATTATCTGATACCAAAGTATACAAAGATCACATTGCATTTTCTTGCCCCCATTTAGTACTAGAAGGGGCCAGCCCAATCATTTTCTTTTCATGAAAAGATGCCACTGTGTCAACCCATTTGTGCCATTTTCCCATTTCTTTGTTCCAATCATTGGAATTGAAATTCAAAGGCAATTCTTTAGGGTCAAATTCAGGTTGTGGAGAGGAAAGAGTAAGTGAAGAATGATTGAGGAGTGGGGTTTGGGTTTTGCTCAGAATTTTTGGTTTGATAATTGCACCAAAAAATATTTGCATGGGTTCCAATACCATAGAAGATGACGACTGGACCAACTCAAAAAGGCAAGTGATATAAGAAAGAAGAAGATCAAGCTAAGGAGTTGAGCTCGGGTGGAGAGGGAAGGACCAGAAGAACTAGTATAAGAAAGAGGACTACACCCCAATGGCATAAGGACTTTGTTGTAAACAGTTAGAAGTAGTTAGTACTATTATAATCTTTCTGTTTCTATTGTAGATCAGTTAGAGGTAGTTAGTCCAAAGGTCTAACCTATAAGTAGAGCATCTGTAAATTGAAGAAGGCATTGAATGAATAAAGAAGATTTTAGGAGTTTATGCTGAGCTCGAATTAGCACAATTCTTTTTCCAAATTCCATTTCTATATCTATTAGTCCCAATTTGCTAGATTGAATCCCAAAACCTATCAAACTAGTGCTTTAATTTTCCACACAATCCATTGATTTCAACTCCACTTTGTCATCAGATATCATCAATGGCTGAGGGTATTAGAATAACCAAAATGGATGAAACTCTTAAAGTTCTGCAACATGGATAAGCAAGACAACAATAAGAATTAAATGAATTAAAGAAGGATCAAGCAGAATTCAGAAGGGAATCTACCTTACACTTTGAAGAATTGCATAGTTCTTTCAAAACATTGATAGCAACTGTTGGAAATCACCTTGACAAGATGCCCAGGTGGTGATCTTCCAAACACCCAAGTCTAGAATGACTTGTAGAAAGAATTTCAGCAATCGAACACAAAAACAAAAAATCAAAGAAAGAAAGAAGACAAGCAATTTGTTATCGAGGTTCGACAATGTGCCTACGTCCTCGTGAGTTCCTCCGAACTTTCTACACTATCTCAAATAGTTCTTACAAGTTACAGCAATCCCCTTCAAGAAACTCAAGTTCTTGAAGAAACTAAGAAGAGAACGAGAAAGTGATACACCTATTACAATGCTTTCTATCAATTCTCTACTAACCTCTCTTCTTTTACAACCAATCTCACTACAAAGAGTCCCTCTTGTGTTTTGTGTCTTTGCACTCTCACATAATTCTCTCTTGTATTACATTTGATCTCACACAATGTCACAACAATGATTCTTCTCTTATGTTCTATATATGTGAAGAATGAGGCTAAGGAACCCCTTTTATAGCCATTCACTTCTTGGACATTCTTGTGAATCAATCTCCACCTTTTGATTAATGTCTCCTTTTAATCTTAGCCCTTCATCATTCTCCAAGTGATGCTGTGCGTTTTGGTCTTGCGCACACACACTTTGGAGAGTCCTAAGTCATTCTGCCCATGTGTGCCTTGGTGTGCCTGGCGCCTTGGTGCTCAACAAGGCATGCCTTGGTGCTGGGGCAGAGTGAGCTTGTGAAGTCTCTGGGCGGCGCGGCGCTGGCTGCTGGGCGCCTAGGCGCTGGTGCGCACCTGATGTGCAACATGCTGGAGGGCGCGACGCTGGCTTCTGGGCGCCTAGGCGCTGGTGCTGTCCTGGAGCACACCATTCTGGAGGGCGCGGCGCTGGTTCTGAGCGGTGCGGTGCTGACCCAGACCTGGCACACTTCTTACTGTGCGCACACTTTCTCAGCTTGTGTGCAGAAATGCACACACTAGTGCGCATGGCCTTCCCTTGCTCCAAATTGATGCATACACGTGTGCAGTCTTTTAACTTGCTGAACTTTAATCCTCTAACCTTGGTTTAGACTTTAACCATCTTTGAACCATGGTTGGACCTGTGCAAACCTTAGACAAATATCAACAACAACTTTCCAGCAAAACTCACAAAGGAGCAATGTCATGCATCAAGAACAAGAACCAAAACCAGAAGAAACGTATGTGCAACATAGTTATCCACCAATCTTTAAGAATATGAAGATGGAGGTTCCAAGGTTTGATGGTATGGATCCTGTTGGATGGATCTTCAAAATAGAATAGTTCTTTGATGTTAACAATACATCATAAAATCAAAGATTAATCATTTCTTCATTTCATATGGAAGGCTTAGCCTTATCTTGGTACCAATGGATTTCTACCAATGGATTAATCAAAGGATTGATGAGCCTTTTAGAGGCAGTGGCACAAATATTTGGTAGTTTTGAGTATATAGATTACAAAGGGGCCCTTTCTAAACTAATACAATAATCTACAGTTGCTACTTACCAAGTTGAATTTAAGGCTTTGTCCAACAAAGTTACAGGTCTATCTGAACCCTTCTTGATCAGTTTCGTTGTATCTGGATTAAAACTAGAACTTAGAAGGGAATTGTTGGTGGCAAAACCAAATTCTTTTCTGTAAGCCATGGCCATGACTAGACTACAGGAGGAGAAATATGATGAGCCTTAAATATTGCATATTTTAGACCCTTAACTTATATTTGTTATGCTCTTAGTTAGTAGTATTTCTCTTTATTTTACGTCTTTCTTGTATTTTGTGTATTTTTACAGGTTTTTGGAGAAAATGAAGCATTTCAGGAGATGTGAAGCTTCTGGAGACATTGCGATCGATCGCACGAGATATGCGATCGAGCGCACCTGCGCTCGACCCCACCTGATTACGAACGAGCGCATGGTCAACATCCCACATCGAAATATTTGAAGTTCAGTGCATCTGCGATCGATCGTAGCAGACATGCGATCGAGCGCAGCAGACATGCGATCGAGCGCACATGAGATCGTGCGCACAAGACATGCAATTGATCATACCTGCGATCGATCGCACCACACTGCGATCGATCGCACCACACTGCGATCGAGCACACACTGGCAGTATCCCACATCGAATCTACAACCCATATTGCTCCGAGTCTTCCCCTATATAAACATCATCTGGCATCATCATTCAGTGTACAATTCCTGAGCCACTTTGGTGTTTACCGGTGGATCCCGAAGGTTTTGCTACCACAAGGGGAAGCGCCGCCCATCAGCGAGTGGAAATTCTCCCATGTAAAGTTATTTATTTATTTTTATTTATTTTTTTTTTGTTTAATGTTTAGCACTTTTATTATGAATTGTAGTTTCATAATTATGAGTGGCTAGAATCTTCAACTAAGGTTGAAGATGAAGCCACGCCGTTGTTTGGCGTAGTAGTTCAGATTTGCTTGTACAGATCTGACAATTTTTAGTATAAATGTTCTGTCAATTATTTGAGTTAATCTTATAATTGATTGAGTTTAAATTGTCTGTTGGATATTCCTTGTGTTTCATCTGATGGATACATTGAATGCTTTTCGATTAAATTGGATTTCCTTTGTGATTTGTTAAGAGTGGATACATTGGATGCTTTTGGTTTAGTTGAGATATTCTTTATTTTTTGTCTTATAATTGGATTCATGGAATGTTTTGATAGGCTATATTTTTAGAACATATATGCTTAACTTTGGTGGGGTGGATTCGGAAACCTTAGTGTTTTTAATTATTAGTTTTTAAATCAACTTAGTTTAGTTTTAATTTATTTTGCAATATCATTCTGAAATTTGGAACTAGGTTAAGATAGAGTTAGTTTAGATTAAAAATATATTTTCACAACGCAATTCCCTGTGGATTCGACCTCGCACTTGCACAACACTATATTGCGAACGACTCGTGCGCTTGCGAGTAAATTAAAACTCACAACAAGTTTTTGGCGCCGTTGCCGGGGAATTGTTTGGTTTGTGAAAATTTTTGGTCTGAATTGATTTTATTTTTCTACTAGTTAGTTATTCAAAAAAAAATAATAATAATAATAAAAATTTAAAATTTAAAATTTTAAAAAAAATAATATGTGGATGACTCTAGCACCGGTTTCACAGTCTTTAGAGGACGCTCTCAAGGATTTCATTAAAATAACCGGCCCGTCCCTCAATGCTGCCAACACATTCAATGTTGATAGCTGTTCCATCTGTGCTAGTCCTCTGCATTTAGCACAAAATTGTCCTTCAATGCCGGCTTTTGCCGAGTATCCCATGGAACAAACGAATGCTTTCAATGAGTGTTGTTGGCAATCAAATGGATCTTACTCTGAAACATACAATCCAGGGTGGTGGGACCACTCTAATGTTTCATGGACGCAGAACCAACTAAGGAATCAGGGAGGAGACCCTTATCATGCTCAAAATCAATACCCTCCCGAATTTCCTCCACCAATTCCAAGTTATGGTCACTCAGCTTATCCAGCACCATCACCCGCTTACCAAGCTCCCATTCAAGCGCCAGCGTCGGTTTCACAATCATTGGAGGACGCTCTCAATGATTTCATGAAAATGACTAGCCAAACTATGAGTGAAGTGATGAGTGCAACAATAGAAAACACCCAAGTGATTGCCACACTAGAGAGTCAAATTGATCAAATCGTAAGTTACATGGGTGAAGGAGAGGAAGGAACGTTCCCCAGTCAAACTAATCCTAACCCAAAGGAACAGTTTGCGGTGAGAAATTTATTAACTCCTATGCATTGGCAGGAACAAGTGCAATCAATTGTCCCATTGAGGTCTGGGAGACAAGTGCACAATCAAGTGGAAGAGAACCCTACTATGCACCAAGGGCAAGAAAGTGGCAACAATGAGAAGAGAGATGCTGAGCCATCTACAGCCACACCTATTATTGATGATCTCTCTATGTCGTTTCTACCTAAAGCGCCTTACCCTAAGAGACTACAAGAGCCCAAGAAAGAAGGGAAGTCTGAGGACATTTTGGAGGCATGTTTTGCTCAATTTGAAGACGATTTGGATTTAGATAAGTTGTTTGAGCAAGCAAATGCTACTTTGGAGTCTGCTCCTCAAAAGATCAGTGAGATGGAGGAAACCACAACACCTGAACCCCCCAAGAAGGAACTTAAGCCTTTATCGGACAATCTTAAGTATAAGTTCCTAGGTCTAGCAAATTCTTTGCCTATAATGATAGTTTTAGATTTGGGTGATGCTCCAGAGAAGAAATTATTGGACATCTTAAGAGAGCATAAGGAAGCTATAGGCTGGACTATTGAGGATGTTAAGGGAATCAACCCCTTGTTGGTAATACACACGATATAGTTGGAGGAGAATGCCAAGCCATCGAGGGAGCCACAAAGAAGGCTCAACCCTGCTATGCAAGAGGTTGTGAGGGCAGAAGATATTAAGCTATTAGAGCCAGGGATCATTTATCCCATCTCTGATCGCAAGTGGGTGAGCCTGATTCTAGTTGTGCCCAAACGTGCTAAATTGACGGTAGTAAATAAAGACGACGAGTTGATCCCAACTCGAGTGCAGTCAAGATGGAGAAAGTGTCTAGACTACCGTAAATTGAATGCTGCCACTAAGCTTGATCATTTTTCATTTCCATTTATTGATCAGATGGTGGAGCGCTTAGTTGGGCATGTTTACTAATGTTGGGTCTGGCTGAAGACGTTAAACTTAGCGCTAATGGGAGGCACCCCACAACTTATCTTTTCTGTTTATTTAATATTTCGCATTTTTATGATTAATGTTTGTTTCCAGTATTTTTTGTTTTCTAGTTTTTATTTTTTAGGGACAATGCGTACTTCAGTTCAAGTTTGGGGGTATGCTACGAGCCATACTAGTCCAGATAGTTCTCCATATCCTAGGTCAGCTCTTTCCATATTATTCACACATTGGGGTCAATGTGTAATTTAAGTTTAGGGGTATAGGAGACACATCACACACTTTGTCCTAATTTATTGTCTTTTCGTCGTAGAGATAAATGCATGCTCATGTTATCGTGAAAGTTTGGTTTATCTTAACATTTTCTGTGATGTGATGTCATTGGTGAGCTTAACATTTTGAACACATGATCTGGTGATAAATTTTTAAAATCTAGTTACTTACCTTAGGCATTTGAGAATTCACATGTTTGACATAATCTAACACGAGCACATTAGCACAAATTATGTGAGGTATGACATGTGATTTTAATGTGTATTTTTCCTTATCTTAATTGAAACTGGATGACTTGTTAGATGAACACTTGGGCATAAAGAAAAAAAAAAATTACTACAACTTTTCGCTGAGTAACTAGACCTCTTGCCTCAGTAAGTAGTGAGTGTTCGCGTCAAAAGGTGGAATTTTGTTTGGTAGTATTAAGGCCGGTTTATTTTCGTAGCCTTTTTGACTCGAGTTAGTAAGTCCTTAGGGGTGTCTGTACACCTAATGCCCTAAAACCATCTGGTTTGGGAGTCATTGACTCAACACTCGCTACATGGGTCAATTAGAAAGCTTAAGGGAACTAAACATAGCCGTGCCTTATTATAAAATAAAAAAAAAAAACTATGCCTTTTTTGTTCATTTTGATGGGAAATTCGGTGAATTTTGAGACATTGAGACCTTACACATTGGAGTTACTTGGAAGCTTCACTTTTATATGCTAATTAACTTTACACAGTGTCAGAATTGTGATGCCTTGACCTGCCTTTTGTAAGTAATTAGATTTTAACATTTCTATTCATTGCGAAGATGGGTTTATCTTTTTAAGCTTGCTCATGAATGAATATCATGGTGATGTGTGCTCCTTAAATTTTTGGATACCATGAGTGATGAACTTATCTTTATTTTCTTTGTTTTTCATTGAGTCTTTTATTTTGTTTTGCTAAGGGACTAGCAAAATATAAGTTTGGGGGTATTTGATGAGTCTTAAATTTTGCATATTTTAGACCCTTAATTTATATTTGTTATGCTCTTAGTTAGTAGTATTTCTCTTTATTTTACGTCTTTCTTGTGTTTTGTGTATTTTTACAGGTTTGTGGAGAAAATGAAGCTTTTAAGGAGATGTGAAGCTTCTGGAGACATTGCGATCGATCGCACAAGATATGCGATCGAGCGCACCTGCGCTCGAGCGCACCTACCTACGAACGAGCGCATGGTCATCAATCCCATATCGAAATGTTTGCAGTGCATCACGCAAGCGCGATCGAGCGCACCAGACACGTGATCGAGCACACCTGCGATCGAGCGCACACAGGCAGTATCCCACATTGAATCTGCAACCCATATTGCTCCGGGTTTTCCCCTATATAAACACCATCTAGCTTCATCATTTAGTGTACAATTTCTGAGCCACTTTGGTGTTTACCGGCGGACGTCCGCTAGCATTCTAGTGGATCCCGAAGGCTTTGCTACCACAAGGGGAAGCGTCGCCCATCAGCGAGTGGAATTTCTCCCATGTAAAGTTATTTATTTATTTTTATTTAGTTTTTTTTTTGTTTAATGTTTAGAAATTTTATTATGAATTGTAGTTTCATAATTATGAGTGGCTAGAATCTTCAGCTAAGGTTGAAGATGAAGCTCTGCCGTTGTTTGGCGTAGTAGTTCAGATTTGCTTGTACAAATCTGACAATTATTAGAATAAATATCCTGTCAATTATTTGAGTTAATCTTATAATTGATTGAGTTTAAATTGTCTGTTGGATATTCCTTGTGTTTCATCTGATGGATACATTGAATGCTTTTCGATTAAATTTGATTTCCTTTGTGATTTGTTAAGAGCGGATACATTGGATGCTTTTGGTTTAGTTGGGATATTCTTTGTTTTTTGTCTTATAGTTGGATTCATGGAATGTTTTGATAGGCTATATTGTTAGAACATATATGCTTAACTTTGGTGGGGTGGATTCGGAAACCTTAGTGTTTTTAATTATTAGTTTTTAAATCAACTTAGTTTAGTTTTAATTTATTTTGCAATATCATTCTGAAATTTGGAACTAGGTTAAGATAGAGTTAGTTTAGATTAAAAATATATTTTCACAACGCAATTCCTTGTGGATTCGACCTCGCACTTACACAACGCTATACTACAAACGACTCGTGCGCTTGCGAGTAAATTAAAACTCACAACAAGTTTTTCACACAGTGGGGTCAATGTGTAATTTAAGTTTGGGGGTATAGGAGACACATCACATACTTTGTCCTAATTTGTTGTCTTTTCGTTATAAAGATAAATGCATGCTCATGTTATCGTGAAAGTTTGGTTGATCTTAACATTTTTTGTGATGCGATGTCATTGGTGAGCTTAACATTTTGAACACATGATCTGGTGATAAATTTTTAAAATTTAGTTACTTACCTTAGGCATTTGAGAATTCACATGTTTGACATAATCTAACACGAGCACATTAGCACAAATTATGTGAGGTATGACATGTGATTTTAATGTGTATTTTTCCTTATCTTAACTGAAACTGGATGACTTGTTGGATGAACATTTGGGCATAAAAAAAAAAAATTACTACATCTTTCCGTTGAGTAACTGGACCTATTGCCTCAGTAAACAGTGAGTGTTCACGTTAAAAGGTGGAATTTTGCTTGGTAGTATTAAGGCTGGTTTATTTTCGTAGCCTTTTTGACTCAAGTTAGTAAGTCCTTAGGGGTGTCTGTACATTTAATGCCCTAAAACCATCTGGTTTGGGAGTCATTGACTCAACACTCGCTACATGGGTCAATTAGAAAGTTTAAGGGAACTAAACATAGCCGTGCCTTATTATAAAAAAAAAAAAAAAAAAAAAAAACTGTCTTTTTCGTACATTTTGATGTGAAATTCGGTGAATCTTGAGACATGGAGACCTTACACATTGGAGTTACTTGGAAGCTTCACTTTTATATGCTAGTTCACTTTACACAGTGTCAGACTTGTGATGCCTTGACCTGCCTTTTGTAAGTAATTAGATTTTAACATTTCTATTCATTGCGAAGATGGGTTTATCTTTTTAAGCTTGCTCATGAATGAATATTATGGTGATGTGTGCTCCTTAAATTTTTGGATACCATAAGTGATGAACTTATCTTTATGTTCTTTTTTTTTTCATTGAGTCTTTTATTTTGTTTTGCTAAGGGAGTATTTGATGAGTCTTAAATATTGCATATTTTAGACCCTTAACTTATATTTGTTATGCTCTTAGTTAGTAGTATTTCTCTTTATTTTACGTCTTTCTTGTGTTTTGTGTGTTTTTACAGGTTTGTGGAGAAAATGAAGCATTTCAGGAGATGTGAAGCTTCTGGAGACATTGCGATCGATCGCACAAGATATGCGATCGAGCGCACCTGCCTACGAATGAGCGCATGGTCAACATCCCACATCGAAATATTTGAAGTTCAGTGCATCTACGATCGATCAGAGCAGACATGCGATCGAGTGCACATGAGATCGTGCGCACAAGATATGCGATTGATCATACTTGCGATCGATCGCACCACACTGCGATCGACAACACACGGGCAGTATCCCACATCGAATCTGTAACCCATATTGCTTTGGGTCTTCCCCTATATAAACACCATCTGGCTTCATCATTCAGTGTACAATTCCTTAGCCACTTTGTTGTTTACCGGTGGACGTCCGCTAGCATTCTAGTGGATCCCGAAGGCATTGCTACCACGAGGGGAAGCGCCACCCGTCAGCGAGTGGAATTTCTCCCATGTAAAGTTGTTTATTTATTTCTTTATATTCAATTGTTTTAGTTTAAATGTTTAACACTTTTTATTATAGTTTTATAGTTATGAGTGGCTAGACTCTTCAGCTAAGGTTGAAGATGAAGCCCCGCCGTTGTTTGGCGTAGTAGTTCAAATTTGCTTGTACAAATCTGACAATTTTTAGTATAAAATGTTCTGTCAATTATTTGAGTTAATCTTATAATTGATTGAGTTTAAATTGTCTGTTGGATATTCTTTGTGTTTCATCTGATGGATACATTGAATGTTTTTCGATTAAATTGGATTTCCTTTGTGATTTGTTAAGAGCGGATACATTGGATGCTTTTGGTTTAGTTGGGATATTCTTTGTTTTTTTGTCTTATAGTCGGATTCATAGAATGTTTTGATAGGTTATATTTTTAGAACATATATGCTTAACTTTGGTGGGGTGGATTCGGAAACCTTAGTGTTTTTATTATTAGTTTTTAAAATCAATTTAGTTTAGTTTTTCAAAATATCATTCAAAATTCGGAACTAAGTTAAAATAAAGTTATTTCAGATTAAATTATATTTTCACAACGCAATTCCCTGTGGATTCGACCTTACACTTGCACAACACTATATTGCAAACGACTCGTGCGCTTGCGAGTAAATTAAAACTCACAACAAAATACAAAAATATCAAGCAAATGGTTAGAACACCTTGGTTGAAAAATGGGCAAGGATCTATCTCATTCAGACCTCAAGGACAACAACCTGTGCTACCCCCAACATCATTCAACTCAGCAAAGAATTCAGTGGGAATCAAACAACCCCTTACATTACCAGTAAGAAGACTTCCCCTTGAGAAACTCCAAGCAAAAAGAGAGAAAGGCCTATGTTACAACTGTGATGACAAATATAGACCAGGACACAAATGTAAACCAAAATTCTACTTGTTGTCAGCAGATGAAGAGGGAATGAGTTATGAAGAAGAGGAGCAAGAAGGCCAAGATTGTATGGGACAAGTTAAGTTTGACAATTCCACAGTTCTATAAGTAAGTCTACATGCTTTATGTAGCCATGAAATCCAAGTACCATCAGAATTACAAGTACAATAAAAAACTCTAAGTTTCATGTTCTTATAGATAGTGGTTGTACTCATAATTTTATCTAAGAATCTGTTGCTAAAAGGATGGGATTAATTGTATTACCTACTAGGAAATTCAAGGTTTATATTGGAAATGGTGACAATTTGATCTGTACAAAGAAGTGTTTAAAATTTCCACTGAAATTACAAAACCATGAGTTCAAGGTAGATTTGTTCACCCTACCTATTCAAGGGGTTGACTTGGTGCTTGGTATTCAATGGTTAGCTTTATTAGGGCATGTCATCACAGACTACAATACCCTCACAATGGATTTTACTTGGGATGAACATCCAATTCATTTAGAAGGAGAAGCAGTGATAAGTGATGATCCTATATCAAACCAATTAAGAAAGTTAAATTGTTATGAAGGAATGGCTCATTACTACCACTTAACTGTTACTGAGACTTCAAATACAACACAACAAGAATCCTTACCTCAGTTTATTGAAGGAATTCTACAGAAGTTTCAACACTTATTCTTAAAACCTAGAGAGTTACCACCTCCTAGAGAGGGTGATCATCAAATTCACTTGCTCCCAGGGTCTGCCCCAGTAAATGTAAAACCATACAGGTACCCCCAATTTAAAAAAAAAATGAAATAGAAGCACTGGTAAAGGAGATGCTACACAAAGAGATTATAAGGAAAAGCTATAGTCCTTTCTCTTCACCAGTACTTTTGGTTAAAAAGAATGATGGTTCCTAGCCTTTTTGCTTTGATTATCGGGCATTAAATGCAATTACAGTGAAAGATAAGTTTCCAATCCCAACCATTGATGAGTTACTGGATGAACTGTATGGTGCATCAATTTTCTCCAAATTGGATCTGAGATATGGGTATCATCAGATCAAGATGAGGGAGGAAAACATACCAAAGACAACTTTCAGAACACATGAAGGATATTATGAGTTCAAATTCATACCATTTGAACTTTGTAATGCTCCTTCAACATTTCAAGCCATCATGAACCAGGTTTTTAAACCTTATCTTAAACAATTTGTTGTAGTCCTTTTTGATGATTTTCTTGACAAATAGTAAGTCTTGGGATGAGAATGAAGCACAATTGAGTTTAGTACTACAATGTTTGCATGATAATCAACTATTTGCAAAAAAGAAGCAAGTGTGCTTTCTATAAGACTTCAATTAATTATCTAGGTCATATTGTATCTGCACAAGGAGTCCAACCAGATCCTACAAATGTCCAAGCCATGTAAGATTTGCTAACTCCTAAGAATTTAAAGCAGTTGAGGGGATTTCTGGGTTTAACTAGATACTGCTAAATTTTTGTTAACGGGTATGCATCCATAGCAACTCCTTTGACAAGTATCTTAAAAAAGGATGCCTTTACTTGGTATGAGGAAGCTACTGAAGCCTTTGAGCAGCTTAAAACAGGCATGTCCCAAGTTTCTATACTTACTCTACTAGACTTCTCTAAGGTATTTGAAGTTGAAACAGATACTTCTGCAGTGGGAATTGGGGTTGTACTAGCCTAAGAGGGACACCCCATTGCCTATTTCAGTAAAAAAAAAACTGAATGCTACCATGACTAGAGCTTCCACATATTAAAGGGAACTATTTGCAATTACTCAAGCAGTTCATAAATAGAGGCAATATCTACTTGGAATAAGGTTTATCATCATCACGGATCACAAGAGTTTAAAAAATTTGATGAACTAGGTCATTCAAACATCGGAGCAACATCACTATTTAACAAAGTTGTTAGGTTTTGATATGCATTGTGTATAGACCTAGAAAAGACAACAATGTTGCTAATGCCTTATCCAGATTACCTATAAATAATGATAAGGAAATCTCATCCAACTCTGAAATATCTAATCAGAGAATTATGTTACTATCTACTACAAGTTGTGATGTCCTCAATATGATCAAACAAGAGAAGACCCTTCATCCTAAATTGCTAGACTTACATCAAAGACTCAACAATGGACTACTACCAAGTTCAGATTATACAGTGAATGAAGAAATGCTAGTGTCTAAAGGAAAGCTCAAAATTGCAACCACTTCTCACTTCAAAGAGCAACTGATTAAAGAGTTTTATAATACACCTATTGAAGGTCATGCTGGTACACATAAAACCCTTATGAGACTCTCTGCAAGTTTCTATTTGCCTCATATGAGATCTGATGTCAAGAAATATGTTAGTCTTTGTATTACATGTCAACATGTCAAATACATTCCAACAACTCCTATAGGCCTACTCCGACCCATCTCTATTCCAGATCACACTTGGGAGGAAGTCACCATGGACTTCATTACAGCTTTACCAATGTCTAAAGCATGTACTGTGGTGTTGGTGGTAATAGACAGACTGAGTAAATATACTCACTTTAGAGCATTGACATAAACTTTTACTGTTGTTAAAGTGGCCAGGTTATTTGTAAACATGGTGGTAAAGCTACATGGTTTCCCTAAATCTATTATCTCTAATAGAGACAAAATCTTCCTAAGCATTTTCTGGAGGACATTATTCAAGCTGAGTGGCACTACTCTCAAAATGAGTACAACATACCTCCCCCAAACTGATGGTCAGTCAGAGCTGCTGAATAGGTGTCTTGAACAATACATGAGATGCTTTGTTCATGAACAACCTAGTACATGGTATGACTTTCTTGCATGGGCAGAATTTTGGTACAACACCTTCTTCCATTCTATAATTAGTATGACCCCCTTTCAAGCCCTTTATAGAAGACCTCCTCCATCTATACCTGATTATGTTAAGAACTCATCCAACTTAGAAGCCAATTATCAACAGCGGACAATAAGAACTGAAGTACTAAAACAGCTCAAGCACAACTTATGCAAGGCATAGCAAAGAATGAAACTAAATGCTAATAAACATAGGCATGCCATGGAATATCAAAGGGGATATTGGGTCCTAGTAAAGTTTCAACCCTATAGACAGAAATCCTTAGCTCAAATGTCTCATTACAAGTTAAATAAGAGATTTTATGGGCCATATCAGATTACAGAGAAAGTGGGATCAGTTGCATACAAACTCAACCTGCCAATGAGAGTAAAACTCATCTTGTTTTTCATGTTTCACTATTGAAACCATTCAAGAGTGATCCTCAAGGTAGTAAACTGCCCCTTTCACCATTGAGTTACTACAATAGCCCTCTTATTACTCCTCTGGCTATCATCAATCATAGAACCATTTAGCAACAAGATCAATTTGTCCCCCAAGTATTGGTTTAGTGGCAGGGTTTACCACCAGAAGATGGTTCATGGGAATCCTTAAAACACATTCAGCATTTGTATCCCAATCTCAACCTTGAGGACAAGGTTAGTCTTGAAGGGCTAAGGATTGATACAGAAGAGGTACTGCAAGACACTGATGCAGAGGAGGTGCTGCAAGACATTCAACACCAGCTGGAACAAGAAGACAGTAAGAAAGAAGGAGATCAAGCTAAGGAGCTGAGCTCGGGTGAAGAGGGAATGACTAAAAGAAGTAGTATAAAAAAAAGGACTACACCCCAATGGCATAAGGATTTTGTTGTAAATAGTTAGAAAACAATTAGAAGCAGTTAGTTCTGTTATAATCTTTCTTTTTCTATTGTAGGTTAGTTAGAGGTAGTTAGTGAGGTAGTTAGTCCAAAGGTCCAACCTATAAGTAGAGCATCTGTAAATTGAAGAAGGCATTGAATGAATAAAGAAGATTTTATGAGCTTATGCTGAGATCGAATCAACACAATTATTTTCCCAAATTCCATTTGTATCTCTGTTAGTCCCAATTTTCTAGACTCAATCCCAGAACCTATCAGCAAGTAGCATCTTGCTTGATGATAGTGGGCGCAAGATCAACAAAAATATTATGAGAGACATGCTTCTCAATACCAGAGCAATAGTGGGCGCAAGTTCAAAGGGAATACCAAGTGTTCATTGAAAATGTCTTTGTCAAGGCCGACTTCAACCTCATTTACAGTATTATTTTCTTATGCATGCTCATCCTCATTGGGCATTAACACTTGGTATTCCCTTTGAACTTGCATCATTTATTGGGTAGTAGGAAAAGAGGTGTGCAATTTGGCAATTTGATCATGGATTGAATTAATGTGAGTGAAGAAATTTTTCACGCAATTTCTTTTGAGATTCCCTGATCAAGGTCGTTATGTTGTCCCATGTAAGATCGGTGGATGGAGTTTAGGTAGCCATTGATGAAAATGATGAAGAATTTGTGGAGCCATAACAATGAAAGAACCAAAATGATACGGACTAAATTTGGGTGGGTGATGATTCTTTGTGTTAATGGTGGTGAAGATGGATTTTGATGGTGAATTGTCGGGAAGATGAAGATAATTGACACTTCTTAAAGGCTAGTGAGCAAACTCCTAATAAAATAGAGAGAACAGAGATTACAAACCTAAATGTTTCTTGTTTATTGATTTGCTTCCTTCTACAAATGAGAGTACAACCCATAAGCTATGAAATGATTACTGTGATTAACCAACTACTAATACTAACTAACTACTTAACCAACTTATAATAAACTAAATAATCCCTTATTCAATTAACATGCTCTCTAATTCCATTTCTATTTCTATCAACAAAGAAGAATGATTTTATCCTATGTATCATTAGATGAGACATCACATCATTCCCATCTTTGGCAGCTAATTTCATGGCTGAGCTTCGGCGTCACCATATCTTTGCTACTGTTTTGTATGGTTACCCACCAATAAAAGTGGAGTCTACTCTTCCTCAACCAAACTCCATTTGAATCTTGAATTTTTAAATTATATGTCAAATGATATATTAATCGCGTTTTACTAGAAGTTAAATATAATTAATATCTAGCTAATTTCCCATTAATTTGTTTTTTTGGAGAATCAGTAACTAACTTTGTTAACAGAGTAGGTCTCCTTGCCTTTGGTGTAATGGTGAGAGACATCAAAATTTCTGTCAAGGAACAGAGTTTGAATCCCCCACCCTTACTAAAAAAAAAAATTGTTAACATGCCAAATTATTTGGCTAGGCAAACTATACAAATTAATCTCCTTTTCCCCAACAAGAATTACAGGTTTGGTTTATATATTAATAGGATCAAAGTATACCAGATTCATACAGATCTTTACATTCAGATGCATGCTCCCTCTTGCTAGTTGTTTTCTTGCTTGTTTGTGATGAAAAGCAAGGCAAGCAATTCATGCTTGACTCTCGTTCTAGAAATCCAGACGTCACTTTGAAAATATTAGTAATATGAAAAGCAATAAATGGCTTCTAGAAACACGAAGAAAGACGGTGTGGTTTTGAGAGGGGGTAGAGAAGAAGCGGCGAGTCCCCAAAGAGAATTGAAGAACCCCGCTAGTCTTATGGGATCAAATAAAGAAGAAAAGATGAATTTAGAGGGATAAGCCATGCTTTTGATTTTGGGGGAAGAAAAATGTCTTCCGAGAAAAAGTGGGAGAATTGAGTGGACATTTGATGTTTGTAAGCTGTTGGTTGAAAGGAAAGCACAATATGGCCCTCAAAATTTGGTTAGAGGGTTGAAGGAAGTGGAGCGAAAATTTGTCTTTCCACGCTCGTTAGGCTGTCCAAACTGAGGGATTTATTTTCTAGACTCTGTCTATTAATTTTTTTTTTGAACTTCGGTATTTTTACTATGAAATAAGAAACAAGTTTTTTTTTATCTCTTTTCTCTCTCTATGATGGTGAAAGTTTTGAAGAAAATTCTATGAATTAGTCGTCATGCACTGCTTTTTAGGTAATTGAATTTATTGAACTATATTATTATAATGTACATAGTTATATAGTATTATCAACTTAATTTTTTTTATAAAAAAAAATCAATTATGGGCTTTAGTAATTGTAACCATATGAAATTTTTTAAATGTTTGCATAGTTAATTTTTTTTTTTTTAGTTTTATCATGATCTTACTATTCTTGTTAAAAGCATTGATTTGAGATATACAAATCAATAGTCGCCCAGCCTCCACCACTCTATCTTAATATCAATTGAATATATATATATATATATATATATATTAATTTAAATATCTCTCATTGCAGAGGTTCATTAATATATAAGATCTTGAATAAAGCAAACCACAATAAATAATTAAGTAGTCACTTGAATCTTTATGATAGATCATAGATTTTATTGACTATCATCACAATAGAGCTAGAAGGTTTAAAACTGCAATTTAGCTAATCTTTATCTAAGAGATTTTTTTTTTATTTTCATCTTTAATCTCAGGTTCCAAATTAAACATATTGTAATTGAAAATTCTTTATAAAAAAATTATTTTTGTTTATATTATTTGATACATAAGGAACAATTAATCAATTTATTTGTAGTAATTAATTAGAATTTTGTTTTTCATTGGCTTATCTTTAGTTTTTATTCACTTTTTTTTATCAGATACTTTGGTATTTATATAACTATCAAATTAGTCACACATGATTCATTTAATTCATTGGATATATATAAATTCGTAGTCTCATGTAATTAATTGGGTATTAAAGATTTTTTTTTAAGTGAATGTCTTTTTCTATAAAAAAAAATTATTTATTGTGAAATTTGATTTGATTATTTTAATCACACTACGAGAAAAAAAAATTTTGCAACAACAAATGTCTTCACTTAAAGTCATACTCTTGTCGTAGATCAACTTGTCACTAAAATGGACGTCACATATAGACATTATCAGTGATGGGTTAAAATATATGATTATCTTAGACGGGTTCGGGATGGCAAGGCCCATCACTCATGTATCAATGAGGGAAATTGCGACAGTAGTCGCAGATAATATTTTTATAAAACTATCAGCAATGGGACACCCGTCTCGTTGATACTTTTTTTTCTATTTCCTTTTTTATTGTATTAAAATTTTACTAGCAATCAATGATCGCTAATACCATCATTGAGTATATATTTATTTATTTTGTAAATTTAGCATGTTATTAGCGACTAGTCTCTATCGCAAATCTCTTCATTGATATTTATAATATTTTTTTCAAAAAATTTCCTAATAGCTTCTTTAAGACCCGCTTAAATTTGTTCAAACTATATTGGATCAATCAATCTCATAAAACATCAAATCTTAATTATATTAAAAATAATAATTATGAAATATGTTCTCGACAAAAATATACATACCTAATAAATAAATCCAAACAATCCATAATATTCTCAAACAAAAATCAAGGATTACACAAGGGGGTCTTGTAGATGTCGGGATGCTGCGACTTGTCCTGATCATCGGTGTGCATGAGGTCCTCATTGCCTTCGGCCTCATCCTAGATAATCGTATTATGCAACTAAAACAAAGCAAAAAAACATTATTGAGGTGTCACAAGTATTTTACAATTTTATCCTCAAAACCTTTAAGTGTAAAAATATTTTAGCGTAAAACGTGCACTTTTGCTAATCGGTGATCCAAAATGGATTATGTTTGTTCCCACTAGTCACATTTCACCCTATAGATTTGCTGGTACCCACGCCTTGTCCATTACACAAGTATTTTACAATTTCACCATCAAAACTTCTAAGTGTTGAACTATTTTAGCATAAAAAGTACACTTTTGCTAACTGATGATACAAAATAGATTATGTTTTTTTGAAATAGTCACATTTTACACCATGTACTTGTCAGTACCCCAAATCATCCATTAAACAAGTATTTTAGAATTTTTCCCTCAAAACTACTAAGTGTTAAACTATTTTAGCCTAGAACTTACACTTTTGCTAACCGATGATCTAAAATAGATTCTACTTGTTCACACTAGTCACATTCGAGTCCACGGACGTGTCGATACCCCTAGCTTGTCCATTATGAGTTGGTACTCCTGGATTTTCCATTATGTGTCGGTACCCCTAGCTTGTCTATTAGACAAGTATTTTATTATTTCGTCCTCAAAACCGTTAAGTATTGAACTTTGTTAGCCTAAAACACACACTTTTACTAATTGGTGATCTAAGATAGATTATGCTTGTTTTCACTTGTAACATTTAAGTCCATGGAGGTTTCGGTACCCCTGAATCATCCATTAGACAAGTATTTTACAATTTTAGCCTCAAAGTCACTAAGTGTCTAACTATTTTAGCCTAAAACACACTTTTACTAATCAGTGATCCAAACTGGATTTCGCTTGTTCACACTAGTCACATTCAACCCAAAGGATATGTTAGTAAACCTGGCTCATCCATTACATAAGTATTTTATAATTTCACCTTGAAAACCGCTAATTTACCCACCTTTTTAGTCTAAAATGAACATTTGTGCTATAAACCTTATACTTTAAATCCTAAGCCTAAAACCTACCCTAAACACTAAATTGTTAAACCTCTTAAAAGTTAAAAAATTAATCTTCCATTATTGTGTTTCAAATATAATAATTCACCATAATAAAGTTAATATGTGTGCTTATTACTTAAATTAGATCGAGGTAAGGGGAGGAGGTCCGACAGATAATGCTGACATGCCCAAATGCGCATACATTTGAATCATAGTGTTCTCCATCACAAGAGTCACCTTGCACTATATCTATTGTTGCATATATCTTCGTTGGTCCTTGCTAAAGTCTGGTGAAGATGGATCAGGTGAAGAGGTGGGAGTGAGGCATGAACCGCACCTTGACGAGCTGCCATGCCAACTATGGGGGTTGAGCCAGTTTTTGTCTACATATGTCTACCCCTTCTTTGACCTGTCGGACATTGTCAACCATGTCTCCTCATCAAACACGGACTGTGAGGATGGATCATCTTTATATTTCTTTTGGGTTACCTTAGTATAATCCTCCGACAAATAGAAATGAATACTTCATCAATATGTATTTTTATCCCTTAAAGAAAACTAATAAATGACATACTAATTATATTTACACTCAACACTACTTATGAGATAAAAAGTTATACTTGCGGTCATAGTTCTTAATTTGGTGTCCACAAATTTCCTTGTCGCCTTCTACTTATGGGTCTGTAGAAACACCTCCAGTTTTGTAGGGCTTCTACTCAACTTCTTCTTTTGCACATACTAATGAATTTTGTCAATAAAAAATGAATTAGAGAAGTAACCATGCATGTATTATTGAAAACACAAAGTAACTAATTTTATATATTTATTTCTAATTATACTAGTAATTAAGATTAGAACTATCTTAATATTTTAATTAAGTATACGTTATATATGTTTACCAAAAAATGATATGCCATATCATGCTCTCTGTGTGCTGTGGAATAATGATGGACCCCCCCTACATGATGAACCATCTCATTAATCGCCCCTAATTTGTTCAAAGAGGAGACTGTGGAACCTGTCTGCCACGTCTCTTACCCCCACAAATCACAAAAACCCCTCCCAATGAGGCTTTCTCATCCCATGCTCATGTCATTCCTTCAACCTATTTATATCTCCTCTATCCAAATGTTTTTTTTTTTTACTTTTTCCAAAGCTTTGATAAAGTGTTTGATAGGTGCTTGGGTGCAATGTAGTCAAAGACACCTCTGGATTGATCTTGCACCACTTGATTTTGAAACCTACAATGGCTCTAAAATGCAACCAAAAGAAACTGGCACCTAGTTTTCATAAAGCACATATATTTAACATGCATGGTAAAGACATACATTTAAAATTTAATAGAAAATAAAATATATTATACCAAAAAAATATCTCCAAACAACGTCCCTCACGGGCTATGGGTAATCATGCTATAAAGGATAACAATTGGGCATATGCTAGAAGGCCAGATAAGAAATTGTACTTATGGCCTTGTTGCACCCAGAAAAAGTCCTAAAAATAACCAAATCATATAGTCAATATTATAACAGTTATGATTAAAAAAAAAAAAAACACAGGCCTATTCGCAATAAAAATATAAAGAGGATCTCGAGAGCAGGATGGTCAACAAAGTCCGTTGAGTGGGCTCCATAGGGGGATCTAAGAGTTATGTAGGCCCTCTCTCGATCTTACTGTGCTCTCAATACTATCAGTAGCTAATTATAATAAAAGTTGAAAATTTAAGATATACCTTTTCATAATTAAGGAAACAACTAAACATATATTCACTTCGTGTTAGGAAATAGTTAGTTTACTCCTTCAAAAGAATCCCCATCAAGAATGGGTTATCCTTTGCCTGCGGTTTTAATATATCTTGATATGTTAATAAAAAATTTACCATTTATTTTTTCATAATAACGAAAAAATATACACACATTATATATATATATATATATATATATATATATATATATATATATGGACTTTATGTTATATATAGACAGGTTAATAAATACATCTAGAAAAACCCGACACATCGATGTTGTCCTTTGCTTCTCTGGCAAGTAATCCCATTGTTTCTACCTCTATCTCTCATCACCATTTTATTTTGCAAAATATAAGAAATGCGAACAAAATTGTCTTCTTCTTCATCCTCCCCTCCCCTCCCCTCTCCTCCCCCTCCCCTCTTATTCTTTTTCCTCATCCACTTTCTCTTCTTCCTCGTCTTCTTCCTCTTCCTTCCATTCCCCTTCCCTTCCCCCTTCACCCTCCCCTTTCTCCTTTTCTTTTTCTTCTTCGTCCTCTTCCTTTTCCTCTTCTTCCTATTCCTTCCCTTTTCTCTCCCTTTCCCCCTCCCTCCTCTTCTTCTTCTTCATCGTTCTCTACCTCTTCTTCCCTCGCACTCTCCCCTACCCCTCCCGCTCCCTCTCCTCCTCCTTATACTCCTCCCCCCTTCTCTTAGTCCTCATCTTCTTCTACCTCTTCCTATATATACGATTCATGTTAGGAAACTGTTAGTTTCTACCTCCAAAAGAATCCCCATAAAGAATGAGTTATCCTTTGTCAGTGGTTTCAATATATCTTGACATGTTAATAAATAATTTACCATTTATTTTATCATAATAATGAAAACAACTAAACATATATTATAGATATTGACTTTATGTTATATATAGACAAGTTAATAAATACCTCTACGACGTCTACCTCTAACTCTCCAGAAAGCAGTCCCACGGCCTCTACATTTACCTCTACCTCTACCTCTTGTCACCATCATATTTTGTAAAATATAAGAAATATGAAAATTATCCTCCTTCTCTTCTTTCTTTTCTTAGTCCCCCTTCTCATCTTCTTATTCTTCCTTGTCCTCTTCCTCTTCTTTCTCTTCATCTTCATCTTCTTCCTCTTACTCCTTTTCATCTTCCTCTTCCTCTTTGTCTCCCTCTCCCTCTTCTTATTCTTCTTCTTCCTGTTCCTCCTCTTTCACTCCTTCTTCCTCTTCATCTCCTCCTTATTATTTTTCATTTTCTTTCTCTTCTTCCTCTTCTTCCTCGTCTTATTCCACTTCTTCTTCATCTTCTCCCATTCCCCCTCTTCTTCAACTTTTTCTCCCTTTTCTTTTTCTTTTTATTCATCCTCATCCTCCATCCTCTTCTAATTCTTCCTCTTTTTCATCCTCTTCTTCTTCTTGTTCTTCTACTTCTTCTCCCTCTCATTCTCCTTCTTCTTATCCCTCTTCTCTCTCTCTCTCTCCTTCTCCCTCTCATTCTCTCTCTCCCTCTCCCTTTTCTTCTTCTTTCTTTTGCTTCCTTTTCTTCCTCCTTCTCCTCTTCTTCTTCCTCTTCCTATATATACACTTCATGCTAGGAAATAGTTAGTTTATACCTCCAAAAGAATCCTAATTAAGAATGGATTGTCCTTTGTCTATGGTTTCAATATATCTTCACAAGGCTCATCTTGCTCCTCCTCTTTTTCTTCTTCTCCCTGTTCTCTCTTTATTCTTCTTCTTCTTCTTACTTTTCTTCTTCATTCTCTTCTTTCATTTCTTCTCCTTGTCATTTTCCTTCTCTTTCACATTTTCCTTCTCTTTCTCCCTCTCCTTCTTCTTCTCCTTCTCCCTCTCCCTCTCCCTCTTCGTCTCTCTCTCCTTCCCCTTTCTCTCTCCCTCTCTTTCACCCTCTCCCTCCCTTTCCTCTCCCCTCCCCCTCCCCCTCCCCATCCCCATCCCTATCCCCATCCCCCTCACCCTTTTCATCCTCTCCTTTTTCTTCCTCCTCCTCTTTCTCTTTTTCTTCTTCATCTTCTTCTTCTTTCCTCTTCTTGTTCTTCATCAGTTTCTTTTTTCCTCTTTTTTCACTTCTTCTTCTTCTCCTTCTCCTTCCCCATCTTTTCATTCTCCCTCTTCTTCTTCCCCTCCCCCTTCTTCCCATCCCCTCCCCCTCCCTCTCACTCTTGTTTTTCTTCCTCTATTTCTATTTCTATTTCTTCCTTCTCTCCCTCTATTTCTTCCTCTTCTTCCTCCTCTTATTCGTCCTCATCTTCTTTTACTTCTTCTCCTTCTCCTTCCCCCTCTCCCTTTCCATCTTTGTCTCCCTCTCCCTCTTCCTCTCCCTTTGCTTCACCATGTCCCTCTCCTTCACCCCTCTTCATCTCCTCTCCATCCCCATCCCCATCCTCCTCCCCATCCCCCTCTCACTCTCTTCTTCTTTTTCCTCTTTTTCTTCTTTTTATTCTTCTTCTTCTTGTTATTCTTCTTCTTCTTCTTCTTCCTCTTCTTCTTCTTCTTCTTTTTCTTTCACCTTCTCTTTGTAAAGTAAGTAGAAATGCTCCAAATAATCCTTGAGAAAATATATTTTCCAGCTTGCATAGAGTCACCACAATGTTCTTCTCAAGTATCTCCATATGCTTAACCCATAATCCAGTTACGCATATGTGTTAGAAGAAATGTTTGAGTTTTTTCAAAGCATCCCATACTGAGTTTACGAAAAAGTCACAGAACGCCAACGAAATTAATTGTTGTGCGTTTATCTACCTAAATAAATAAGCAAATAATCGAACTTGTTTTACTTGCAAGTGCACAAGGTCTACAGTAGCATTGTATGCAAGTGCGAGATTATTTCCACAGGGATTGGTGAATTTTGATTTAGAATTAATTTCACGAAGTAAAAATAGATAGAACTATTTATTAGATTTAGATAATAATGATCATCCACCACTAATCATGCTACCCCAACAAAACAGTATGCCAATGCTCTACTCATGCTATGAATACCTAATGGTTGTCAACCTAAGGGCTTGGTCCACTTCTTAGGCTATTGAATTCACTAAGCAACGAGTTAGGCATGGAGTATACTCTAACTCTTTTCTCTCTTAAGGGATTCAGCATGGCGTACACTGAGTTGTTCCTTAAGAGAGCATAGGATCTGTGAAAATCGACAACCAAACGGGACCTAGGGCTTGGTCCACTCCCGGTTTCCCATGTTGATTAACCCAAGAATTCGGTGTGGATATCTTTTGTTACTATTGTTGAACCCAGGACTCAGTCATCCAAATTGATTCAACTAACTAATCCATACCACATGCATATGTTGATCAGACACACACATATGAGGAATTTAAATAAAAACATGCATTAATCAAATTAAGAATCACAGCATAAATATTGCAAAGGCACCAATACTGAATTATTGGTTAAACATAATTAGGGCTTCAACCAAGCCCTTACTATAAGCTTAGTTACACATTATAAAATAAAGGAAAGAAGAAACCCGAGAGAGCTCCATTGAAGAGTCGTCAATTCTTCTGTGGAATCCCCTCTGGCCTCCGGCCTCCCAACCTAAAACTAAAACTAAAAAGGAGATAAGCTCCTAAAAAAGGAGATACTGTTTCTGTGTTTTAAAAGTCTATTTATAGGGTTCTAAGGGTGCACTTTCCAAAACTGGCTCTGCCGCCTCTCTATATGTGTGCGCTCGATCGCATGCTTTTGCACTCGAGCGCATGGGTGCGCTCGAGCCTTCTATGTGTGTGCACGATTGCTTTTGTGCTCGATCGTAGTCATGTTGCGCTCGATTGCACTAGCTCTTTCCAGATCTTCAGTTTTCTTCCTTTAAAGCTTCAAAATGCTTTCTTTTCTTCACAAGCCTATAAAAAACACAGAAAACACAAAAATGAAGTAAAACATAATAAAATATGTAAACAATGAGCTTAACAAATGTAAATTAAGGGGCTTAAATATGAATATTTAAGCTCCTATCACACCTCCAAATTTACATATTGCTAGTCCCTTAGCAATACGAAACTAAAAACTAAATAAAAAAAACAAAGACGCAAAGATAAATCCATCGTTCATGGTATCCGAAAATTTAAGTGTCACACAAACCATGATATTTATTCATGAGCAAGCTTAAAGTACAAACTCATATTCGCAATGAATAGAAGTTTTAAATTTTAATTACTTACAAGAGGCAGGCTAAGGCATCAAAAGTTCGAATCAGTGTATGGTGAACTAGCGCATAAAAGATGAAGCTTCCAAATGATTCCAATGTGTAGTGTTTCGGTGTCTTAACATTCATCGAATTCCCCATTAGAATGAACAATAATGGCATAGTTTTATTTCTTTTTTTTTTCTTTTATCATGAGCTTTTTGCCATGTTGAGTTCCATTAAGCTTTCTAATTGATCCATATAGCGAGTGTTTAGCCAATGACTCCCAAACCAGATGGTTTAAGGGCATTAAGTGTAAAGACACCCCTAAGAACTTACTAACTCAAGTCAAAAAGGCTACGAAACTAACTGGTTTCAATACTTCCAAGCAAAATCCCCACCTTTTGACGTGAACACTCACTGCTTACTGAGGCAAGAGGTCCAGTTACTCAGTTGAAAATATATTACATTCTTCTCTATTTTTCTATGCAAAAGTGTTATTCGAACAAGTTATCCGATTACAGTTAGCTCATGGAAACATATACATAGAAATTATATATCATACCTCACACCATTATGTGCTAATGTGCTCGCGTCAGTTTTTAGATGAAACTTGTGAATTCTTAGATGCCAAAAGTAGGTAACTACACCTTAAAACTCTATTATCAGCTAATGTGTTTAGGATTTTAAGCTCAATGATGAAATCATATCATAGTATTCGTTTAGATCAACAAAAATTTTCAATATAATATGAATATGCATTTATCTTTTCCAAAAAACCGGGACAAGTGTGTGAATGTGTCTTCCATACCCCCAAACTTAAATTATGCATTGTCCCCAATGTGTGAATAACATGGAAAGATCTGACCTGGGAGATGGAGAACTAGCTAGACCGGCATGGCTCATAGCACACCCCCAAACTTGAACGGATGCATATATTGTCCCTGAAAAAGAAAACTTAACATAATACGGGAAAACAAAAAGTACAAAAAATAAATAAATAACAAAAAATATGAAAAACAATAAAAAAAATAAAAGGTTAAGCTATGGGGTGCCTCCCATGAGCGCTAAGTCTAACGTCTTCAGCTGGACCAAGCCTTATTCTTCCCCAAAACTAAGATTGGCAGCAATTAGCATAGGTAGTGTCTTATTCTCTCCCATATAAGCATAAGTCAAATACTTCGGCAGTTGCTTCAACTCCAAATTTGATGTCAGGACAATTGAAGGGAAAAAGTAGTATTTGTAGGCACAATAATTTCAAATGGATCGGTATACTTACTTGGATGCTTTGGAGTGGCCTCAAGGAGGTGCACAGTTTCAATGATGTCATCAATAACATCCTCAGTTGCTGGCTTTATATTCGATCTTGTGAAACTAAGGGTAGAGGTGGTCTCCAATGGATCAATGTGATGGAACTAAAAAGCTTGCTCAACAACACGTAGAGTGGGTACTGTTTGGGCTGGAAATTCTCCCTATTTTCTTTCACTTAGCTCCTTAGCCAATTGCCCCACTTGTACTTCTAGTCTTTGAATGACTTGCTCATGCTTTGCAGTGAGTTGCCTTTTCTTAGTCTGAAATTATCTTGTTTCTGATATGAACTGTTCTTGTGAAGCCATCAGCTATTGTAGCTGAGTTGCCAATTGCATCACAAGACTCTCTAGGTCACTCCCCTTTGATTCTGGAACTGTTTGAGCTACTTGTTGGAAGTTTCTTTGCTGTCCTTGAAGGTTCAAGGCATTTTGATTGTTGCTCCATGAGAGGTTGGGGTGGTTCCGTCATCCAGGATTATAGATATTTGCATATATGTTGTAGTTGTTCGGTCCCACATAATTTGCTTACTCTTGATCTGCAGATGAATACAAAGGGCAAGTGTCAGTAGTGTGATCAAAATGAGAACATATAGCACATACCTGGAGTTGTTTGGCTCGTGGACTAGGTGAGATATTCTACGCAGTCATGGCTTTTACAAGCATATCTATCTTTCTTCCCATAGCAGCCAACCAATTTGGAAATCCACCATTTAAGTTCACTTCATACATGTCCTTGCTCTGTATTGAGTGGAAAGAAGGTTGGATTTCTGGATCGAAGCCTGTGCATGAATCAGTTGAACTGCTTCAGTGCAGCAGTTTCAGTATTGCAGCTCGGGCACTCTCTGGACCTTTTGCGCTCGAGTGCACCCTGAACTGTGCTTGATTGTTGTTCTTCCTGCGCTCAAGCCCTACACTAGTGCGCTCGAACGCAATGAGGACAGAAACTCCTCTACTGTACACTTGAACAAAAACAGAAAACGAAAATGAAAGATGAAAAAATTAGGATTGTTTGATCAAGAAAATATAAATAGAACAGAAAAAAAATAAAAATAAAAATAAAAATTACTAATAAAAATAATTCTAAAAATAAATTTAGCGCAATCACCGGCAACGGCGCCAAAAACTTGTTGTGCGTTTATCTACCTAAATAAATAAGCAAATAACCGAACTTATTTTACTTGCAAGTGTACAAGGTCTAGAGTAGCATAGTGACACCGGGCAGAATAGCGATTATTCTGCAGGCTAGTTTTCAACAGATAATTCACATGGAAGAAAATAACACAAGAGAAGAAAACCCTAAAAAATAGAGGAACAACTCTGAGTTTGATTCAAAATTATGCAAATCAATAATAATGTTTACTAAACCCTAAAACCTTATTTATAAGGTCAAGCTAAAATAGGAAAATTAAATTAAGGCCGAATTTGAAGTAATTGCAAATAAAATAAAAAGTTTCCTAAAAATTGAAAACTGTCAAATTGAGGGCCTAAACATCGTTTTTTAGCTTAAAAACGACAACACTCAGAACTTGAGTTTTGCCTGGAAGCCCGTTTCCAAATAGACTAGGGTATTCAGGACCCGATCTGAGCTCATGGCCCTTTAAACGATGTAAACCAGTCTAGGTAGCTCACTTGCTATCTTTGCGCTGATCTGCCAACTCAAGGTATCTCAATGCTAACGACATGCTATCTGACAACTCAGCATCATCTGACTCGGATCCTTCTGCATCAGTCACCTCGGGTTGGAAAGAACTCGTCCTCAAGTTCACAATAGCCTCATCGGAATCCACAAACAAGGACTCAGGTGTTTCACATTAAAGACATCAGAAGTCCTTAAATGACTGGGGAGGCGTAGTCTATAGGTGTTATCATTGATCTTCTGCAGGATCTCACAGGGTCCAATCTTCCGCTCCTTAAGCTTATTATACTCTCCAATAGGAAAACAATCACAAGTTAATACCGCCCAAACAAAATCACCAACATTAAAAACTACTTGTCGACGATGACTGTTGCTCTAAACCTTCTTCTTTGATCCTGATAGCTTCTCACTGAAAAAAGCAATAGGGCGCCCTGCCTGACTCAGAACACCACCAATACCAACCCCAGATGCATCACAGTTTACCTCAAACACTTTTTCAAAATCAGGCGGCAACCCAGGAGGAAGATCCTCTAGCATCAGGTCAGAAAATTCTGCCAGCACCTGCTGCACCTCTGCTGGTAAATCTGGATTCATGTCTGCTGCACTATTCCCATAAAGCAGCAAAGCATAGACCATATCTTCATGCTCAATCTCAGCTAAAAACCTGGATATCGAAAGTAGATTAGTATTACTGGCTACCGAGGTAGGAGTGGTTCCTTCCCGACGAGGTGCCAACACAATCTTCTTCCCTTTAATGCTAAGGGAATAGGTATTTTTCCGACCATCATGGATAACACTATGATCATACTGCCAAGGTCATGCTTAACAATACATGACAAGCATCCATAGACACAACATCACAACAAGCATTATCAAAATATTTCCTACTAATCGAAAAAGATACTAGGCATCGCCTATCTACTATTACCTCACTGCCTTTATTCAACCACAACAGTTTATATGGCTTGGGATAACGATCTGTCTTCAACTGCAATTTCTGGACAGCCTCTTCAGACACTACGTTCTCGCAACTACCACTGTCAATGATCATCTTGCAGACTTTATCTGCAACTGTGCAGGTCGTGTGAAAAATATTGGTCCTTAACCAATCATCCCCTGTATCGCCCTTGGGGGTCAGTAAACTCTTACGAACAACCAAGGTCTCATGGCTATCTCCATACAACACATTTCCATCTTCATCATCGTCATACACAGGTTCTCCAATCTCCTCAGTTTCATCTACCCTGTCATTCTCAATCAAGAGATTTTTGCCCTTATGACTAGCAGGTTTCCTGCACTCAGTCGATTTATATCCCTGTTCACCACATCCGAAACAACTAATATTTGAGCTAGGGTTACCTTGGGGTGGCTGCTGGGCAGGACGGAATTCTTAAGGGTGAACTTGTCGACTGCTTTGATCACTGTTGCGGTTCATTGGCCTCCTGTTCTGCTGTTTTTCCACCTCAAGTGCATGCTGGTATGCTTCAGAAACGGTCCACAGCGAGTGAAGGTCGAGGACATCCTGCAGGGGCTGCCGTAATCCCCCCAAATACCATGCATCATCTACTCCTCTGTCTCCGATAAATCATTTCGGGCTATCAATTGATAGAACTCCTCCGTGTAATCATCCACCGATCTCGTGCCCTGCCTCAACGAATGAAGTCGTTGAAACAAGGTATGAGTGTAGCCGAAAGGAAGGAAGTGACCCTTCATCTACTTCTTCATCTTCTCCCAATCTGTGATATTGGCCTTGCCTTGCCGGTCGCGTGAGCGCCTCAACTGCTCCCACCACGCAGATGCTCTGCCTTTGAGTTTGATGGCGACCAGTGATGAGTCTTAAATATTGCATATTTTAGACCCTTAACTTATATTTGTTATGCTCTTAGTTAGTATTATTTTACTTTATTTTACGTTTTTCTTGTGTTTTGTGTGTTTTTACAGCTTTGTGGAGAAAGTGCAGCATTTCAGGTTGATTTGAAGCTTCTGGAGACATTGCGCTCGATCGCAACAGATATGCGATCGAGCGCACCAGCGCTCGAGCGCACCTGCCTGAACGAGCGCATGGTCAACATCCCACATCGAAATAATTGAAGTTCAGTGCATTTGTGATCGATCGCAGCAGACATGCGATCGAGCGCACATGAGATCGTGCGCACAAGACATGCGATCGATCGTACCTGCGATCGATCGCACCACACTGCAATCGAGCGCACACGGGCCTGTGTCCCACATCGTTTCTGTAACCTGTTTTACTCCGGGTCTCCCCCTATATAAACACCATTTGGCTTCATAATCCAATGTACAATTCCTGAGCCACTTTGGTGTTTACCGGTGGACGTCTGCTAGCATTCTGGTGGATCCCGAAGGCATTGCTACCACGAGGGGAAGCGCCGCCCGGCAGCGAGTGGAATTTCTCCCATGTAAAGTTGTTTATTTATTTCTTTATATTCAGTTGTTTTAGTTTAAATGTTTAGCACTTGTTATTATAGTTTTATAGTTTTGAGTGGCTAGACTCTTCAGCTAAGGTTGAAGATGAAGCCCCGCCGTTGTTTGGCATAGTAGTTCAGATTTGCTTGTACAAATCTGACAATTTTTAGTATAAGTGTTCTGTCAATTATTTGAGTTAATCTTATAATTGATTGAGTTTAAATTGTCTGTTGGATTTTCTTTGTGTTTCATCTGATGGATACATTGAATGCTTTTCGATTAAATTGGATTCCCTTTGTGATTTGTTAAGAGTGGATACATTGGGTGCTTTTGGTTTAGTTGGGATATTCTTTGTTTTTTGTCTTATAGTTGGATTCATAGAATGTTTTGATAGGCTATATTTTTAGAACATGTATGCTTAACTTCGGTGGGGTGGATTCGGAAACCTTAGTGCTTTTTATTATTAGTTTTAAAATCAATTTAATTTAGTTTTAATTTATTTTACAAATTATCATTCAAAATTCGGAACTAGGTTAAGATAGAGTTAGTTTAGATTAAAAATTATATTTTCACAACGCAATTCCCTGTGGATTCGACCTCGCACTTGCACAACGCTATACTGCAAACGACTCGTGCGCTTACGAGTAATTTAAAACTCACAACAAGTTTTTGGCGCCGTTGCCGGGGAGTTGTTTGGTTTGTGAAAATTTTTTGTCTGAATTGATTTTATTTTTCTACTAGTTAATTCAATAAAAAAAAATAATAAAAAAAAATAAAAATTTTAAAAAAAAATAAAAAACTTTTTGTTTGCTTTATTCTGTTGCTTCTGCTGGTTAGTATCTCATTATTTTTCTGTTAGTGCATGCTTGGTCGGAGATCCTTGAACTTAGATTTGACACATTTAGATCCCGACTTAGAAAGAACTCTTAGGAGGCAGAAAAGAGCACTAGTTGAGAGAGAGACTGTTGAGATGGGAGAAAATTTTAATCAACCTGAACATGTAGAGCAACCTAGAGCTTGGAACGTGGACTCCACTACATCCCTTAGGGATTTGTTCGCACCCGTTGCGACTAACTCATCTTCCTGCATAGTGTTGCCACCAACCAATGCCACACACTTTGATTTGAAGCCACATGTTATCCAACTCCTACCCTCATTCCATGGCTTAGATCTTGAAAATCCTTATAGTCATGTGAAGAAGTTCAAAGACATTTGTGCTACATTCAAATTCCAGAACTTCTCTGAGGAGTCAGTCCATCTTCGACTCTTCCCTTTCTCCCTTCACGATAGAGCTAGGGGGTGGTTGGACTCCAACACGTCCGGATCTATCACATCTTGGGAAAACCTACTTAGCAAATTTTACCATAAGTTTTTCCCAATGTCTAGAGTGAATGAGTACCGTAAGGAGATTAGCTCTTTCACTCAGGACGAGGATGAGAAGTTCTCTGAAAGCTGGGAGCGCTTTAAAGAGTTACTGATCAGATGCCCTCCACATAGATATGAGAAGTGGAGACTCGTTCAATTCTTCTACCAAGGGTTGACTCAACCCAACCGTAGCATGATCGAGTCTATGAATGGGGGGCATTCTTGAGTCTGACAGGAGACGAAGCTTATATGGCGTTGGACAAGTTGTCCGACAACTAACAGCAGTGGGATTTTTCAAGCTGTCGAGATAAGTCCATTCGTGCTCCTAAGAGGGGAGGCATCTATGAGGTCCGAGAGGACGCTGATTTGAGGATAAAGTTAGATGCCCTCACTAAGAAGATTGACGCTCTCACTGTGAGCCAATCCATCAATGCTGCCAACACATTCAATGTTGAAAGCTGTTCCATCTGTGCTAGTCCCATGCATCTAGAACAGAATTGCCCATCAATGCCGGCTTATGCCGAGTATCCTATGGAGCAAGTAAATGCTTTCAATGACTTTCGAAGGCAGTCAAATGGATCGTACTCCGAGACGTACAATCCAGGGTGGTGGAACCACCCAAATTTTTCATGGAGGTAGAACCAACCAATGAATCAGGGAGGATCCTCTCATCATGCTCAAAATCAATATCCTCCCGGATTTGCCCCACAAATTCCTAATCATGGTCGTTCTGCCCATCCAGCACCTTCACCTGCTTACCATGCACCCGCTCAAACACCAGCGCCAGTTTCACAGTCGCTTGAGGACACCCTCAAGGAATTCATGAAGGCGACTAGCCAAAATATGAGCGATGTGAGGAGTGCAACAATGGTAAACACCCAAGCAATTGCCAAGCTGGAGAGTCAAATAGGGCAAATTGCAAGTCACTTGGGTGAGAGAGAGAAAGGAAAGTTCCCTAGTCAGCCCGTGCAAAACCCAAAAGGACAATTTATGGTTGAGAGTTCATCAACTCCTACGCACGGGGAGGAACAAGTACAGTCGATTGTCACACTGAGATCTGGGAGACAAGTGGACAATCAAGTGGAAGAGAGCCCTGCTATGCATCAAGGGCAAGGGAGTGGCAACACAGAGAAGAGAGATGCTGAGCCATCTACAGCCACACCTACTGAGAAAGACCCTCCTAGGTCGTTTGTACCTAGAGCGCCTTACCCCGAGAGATTACAGGCGCCCAAGAAAGGAGGGAAGTATGAAGAAATTCTGGAGGTATTCAAGCAAGTCCATATCAATATCCCATTTTTGGATGCCATCCATCAAGTGCCATCATATGCCAAGTTTTTAAAGGACTTGGTCACTATCAAGAGGAGGACGAATGTCCCAAAGAAGGCATTTTTGACCGAGCAGGTCAGTTCAATCCTTCAGTGCAAGTTACCTATCAAGTATAAGGACCCGGGGTGTCCTACCATCTCTTGCACAATAGGAGTCAGCCATATTGAGAGGGCCCTTTTGGATCTAGGGGCTAGTGTGAATCTTCTACCCTACTCAGTCTATGTGCAGTTGGGGTTAGGAGAATTGAAGCCCACAACCACGACGCTTCAATTGGCTGACAGGTCAGTGAAAAGACCACGGGGGATAGTTGAGGATGTTTTGATAAAAGTGGATAAGTTCTATTTCCCCGTGGATTTTATTGTGCTTGACACAAAACCGGTTCAGAATGTAGGGATTCAAATACCGGTGATTCTAGGGCGACCATTCTTAGCCACGGCTAACGCCCTAATCAATTGTAGGACAAGGGTGATGAAGATCTCCTTCGGAAATATGACAGTGGAGTTGAACATTTTTGATATCACTAGGCAACCACTGGAATATGATGAAATGAGAGATGTATGCTTGATAGAGGAGATTCTTGAGGATACTGTGGATGAATCAAGCATTGAGGATCCCATGGAGGCATGCTTTGCTCACTTTGGAGAGGACTTGGGTTTAGATAAGTTACTCGAGGAAGTAAATGCCATTTTGGAGTCTGATCCTCAAGAAAGCAAGGAGGAGAAGGAGAAGGTGTCACCCGAACCTCAACAGAAGGAACTTAAGCCTTTACCGGATAATCTTAAGTATAAGTTCCTGGGTCCAGCACACTGTTTGCTTGTGATAATAGCTTCAGATTTGGGAGAGGCTCAAGAGGAGAAATTATTAGATGTTTTAAGAGAGCACAAGGAAGCTATCGGCTGGACCATTGAGGATATTAAAGGAATCAGCCCCTCGGTGGTGATGCACAGGATACACTTGGAGGAAGATGCTAAGCCATCGAGGGAGCCGCAAAGAAGGCTCAACCCTGCTATGCAAGAGGTTGTAAGGGCAGAGGTTATTAAGCTGTTAGATGCAGGGATCATTTATCCCATCTCTGATAGCAAGTGGGTGAGCCCCATTCATGTCGTGCCCAAGCGAGCTGGGTTAACGGTAGTAAAGAATAAGGACGACGAGTTGGTGCCAACTCGTGTGCAGTCTAGGTGGAGAGTGTGTATAGACTACCGTAAGCTGAACACTGCAACAAGGAAGGATCACTTTCCACTTCCATTTATTGATCAGATGGTGGAGCGTTTGGCTGGGCACGAGTATTATTGCTTTTTGGATGGTTATTCTGGATATAACCAGGTCCCCGTGGACCCTGAAGATCAGGAGAAGACGACATTTACCTGTCTTTTTGGGACCTTCGCCTACCGTCGCATGCCCTTTGGGTTATGCAATGCACCTGCCACTTTTCAGCGGTGCATGGTTAGTATATTCTCTGACATGGTAGAGCGGTTCTTGGAGATTTTCATGGACGACTTCTCCGTCTTCGGTTCAACATTTGAGGAGTGCCTGCACCGTCTCTCTTTGGTTTTGGTACGGTGCAAGGAGAAGAACCTGGTGCTTAATTGGGAGAAGTGCCATTTTATGGTCAAGCAAGGAATTGTACTGGGGCATATCGTATCTCATCGAGGGATTGAGGTCGACAAAGCGAAGGTGGATTTGATTTCCAGCCTTCCACCCCCACGTACGGTGAAAGAGGTTCGATCTTTTCTGGGCCATGCAGGTTTCTATAGGCGATTTATCCAGAATTTCAGCAAGATCGCCAGGCCCTTGTGCAAGTTGTTGCAAAAAGATGCCCCATTTCTATTTGATGAGGATTGTAAGAAAGCATTTGGGGATCTGAAGGAAATTCTGACGTCCACACCCATTATTCAGCCACCTAACTGGGGTGTGCCTTTTGAGATTATGTGTGACGTATCAGACTATGCTGTTGGAGTTGTTTTGGGGCAGCGTGTTGATAAACTTCCCCATGCTATCTATTACGCAAGTCGAACTCTAAACGACGCACAACTCAATTATTCTACGACATAGGAGGAGTTGCTTGCAGTCGTTTTTGCACTAGACAAGTTCAGATCCTACTTGTTAGGATCTAAAGTCATTATCTACTCGGACCATGCTGCATTGAAGTATCTTTTCTCTAAAAAAGATGCTAAATCTCGTCTTATCCGATGGATCTTGCTACTTTAAGAGTTCGACATTGAGATTCGGGATAAGAAAGGTTCGGAAAATGTGGTGGCGGACCATTTGTCTAGATTGATTGTGGAATTCAGTGAGGCTGCCACTCCCATTTCTGAGACCTTTCCTGATGAGCAATTGATGCACATTGCTCACAGTCCCGCACCATGGTTTGCTGACATAGTGAACTATCTTGTCACCGGACACATGCCCTTGCATTGGGGGAGGCAAGATAAATCAAAATTTTTGGCCATGGTAAAACACTTTTTCTGGGACGATCCTTACCTGTTCAAGTATTGTCCTGATCAGATCATTAGACGATGTATCCCTGAGCATGACCAATTTAATGTCATCGCCTTTTGTCATGATCATGCATGTGGAGGCCATTTTAGTGCTAAAAAGACCGCTGCAAAGATTTTGCAGTGTGGATTTTATTGGCCTACCCTGTTTCGGGACTCTCACACCTACTGTATATCTTGTGAGCGTTGCCAAAAGCTAGGGAGTCTTTCTAGGAGAAATATGATGCCCCTCAACCCTATTCTGATTGTTGAGATTTTTGATGTGTGGGGCATTGATTTCATGGGACCATTCCCAAACTCCTTTGGCTACTTATACATTCTAGTTGCTGTGGACTATCTGTCCAAGTGGGTGGAGGCCGTTGCGTGCAAGACCAATGACCACAGAGTTGTGGTCCAGTTCTTGAAAGACACTATTTTTGCTCGTTTTGGTACGCCTCGAGCAATCATAAGTGATGGAGGTAAGCACTTTTGCAACAAGATCTTTGAGCAGTTGATGAAGAAATATTGTATCACGCACAAAGTTGCCACCCCATATCACCCACAGACGAGTGGTCAAGTGGAAATCTCAAATCGCGAGATCAAACATATTTTGGAAAAGACTGTGAACCCTACTAGAAAGGATTGGTCTCTGCGATTGACGGATGCACTGTGGGCATATCGGACAGCCTTCAAGACGCCAATTGGCATGTCTCCCTATCGCATTGAATACGGAAAGGCATGTCACCTTCCGGTTGAATTAGAGCATCGTGCGTATTGGGCTGTCAAGCAACTAAATTTCAATCTTTCCAAGGCTGGCTCACAACGGAAGCTCCAACTCAATGAATTGGAGGAGCTGCGGAATGATGCATATGAGTGTGCCCGATCATACAAAGCACAAATGAAGAAGACTCATGACCAAAATATTTTGAGACGAGCTTTTGAGCCGGGTCAGAGAGTTCTTCTTTATAATTCACGCCTGCATCTTTTTCCAGGCAAGCTCAAATCCCGATGGTCAGGCCCATTCATTATTCGATCGGTTTTTCCTCATGGGGCCATCGAGATTGAGGATCCTAAGAATGGTAATACTTTCAAGGTAAATGGACAGAGGTTGAAACCGTTCTTAGAGTTGAGGAGTCCGGACATTGAGACGATACTGTTGGAGGATCCTAGTTACTCAGATTGAGTGTAGTATTCTAGGGAGAGTCTGGTTGAAGACGTAAAACTTAGCGCTCATGGGAGGCATCCCACAGCTTATCTTTTCTTTTGTTTATTTATTATTTCGCATTTTTATGATTAATGTTTGTTTCCAGTATTTTTTGTTTTCCAGTTTTTATTTTTCAGGGACAAAGCGTACTTCAGTTCAAGTTTGGGGGTATGCTATGAGCCATACCAGTCCAGATAGTTCTCCATATCTCAGGTCAGCTCTTTCCATATTAGTCACACATTGGGGTCAATGTGTAATTTAAGTTTGGGGGTATGGGAGACACATCACACACTTTGTCCTAATTTGTTATCTTTTCGTCATAGAGATAAATGTATGCTCATGTTATCGTGAAATTTTAGTTAATCTAAACATTTTCTGTGATGTGATGTCATTGGTGAGCTTAACATTTTGAACACATGATCTGGTGATAAATTTTTAAAATTTAGTTACTTACTTTAGGCATTTTGAGAATTCACATGTTTGATCTAATCTCACACGAGCACATTAGCACAAATTATGTGAGGTATGACACATGATTTTAATGTGTATTTTTCTTTATCTTAACTGAAACTGGATGACTTGTTGGATGAACTCTTGGGCATAGGAAAATATAAAAAAAAAAAAAAAATTTATCAATAAACTTTTCGCTGAGTAACTGGACCTCTTGCCTCAGTAAGCAGTGAGTGTTCACGTCAAAAGGTGGAATTTTGCTTGGTAATATTAAGGTCGGTTTAATTTCGTAGCCTTTTTGACTCGAGTTAGTAAGTCCTTAGGGGTGTCTTTACACCTAATGCCCTAAAACCATCTGATTTGGGAGTCATTGACTTAACACTCGCTACATGGGTCAATTAGAAAGCTCAAGGGAACTAAGCATAGCCGTGCCTTAATAATATAAAAAATAAAAAGTGAATAAAATAAAACTATGCCTTTTCGTTCATTTTTGATGGGAAATTCGGTGAATCTTGAGACATGGAGACCTTACACATTAGAGTTACTTGGAAGCTTCATTTTTATATGCTAATTCACCTTACACTGATTCAAGCTTGTGATGCCTTATCCTACCTTTTGTAAGTAATTAGATTTTAACATTTCTATTCATTGCGAAGATGGGTTTACCTTTTTAAGCTTGCTTATGAATGAATATCATGGTGATGTGTGCTCCTTAAATTTTTGGATACCATGAGTGATGACTTTATCTTTATGTTCTTTGTTTTTCATTGAGTCTTTTATTTTGTTTTGCTAAGGGACTAGCAAAATATAAGTTTTGGGGTATTTGATGAGTCTTAAATATTGCATATTTTAGACCCTTAACTTATATTTGTTATGCTCTTAGTTAGTATTATTTTACTTTATTTTACGTTTTTCTTGTGTTTTGTGTGTTTTTACAGCTTTGTGGAGAAAATGCAGCATTTCAGGTTGATTTGAAGCTTATGGAGACATTGCGCTCGATCGCAACAGATATGCGATCGAGCGCACCAGCGCTCGAGCGCACCTGCCTTTGAACGAGCGCATGGTCAACATCCCACATCGAAATAATTGAAGTTCAGTGCATTTGAGATCGATCGCAGCAGACATGCGATCGAGCGCACATGAGATCGTGCGCACAAGACATGCGATCGATCGTACCTGCGATCGATCGTACCTGCGATCGATCGCACCACACTGCGATCGAGCGCACACGGGCCTGTGTCCCACATCGTTTCTGCAACCTGTTTTACTCCGGGTCTCCCCCTATATAAACACCATTTGGCTTCATAATCCAATGTACAATTCCTGAGCCACTTTGGTGTTTACCGGTGGATGTCCGCTAGCATTCTGGTGGATCCCGAAGGCATTGCTACCACGAGGGGAAGCGCCGCCCGGCAGCGAGTGGAATTTCTCCCATGTAAAGTTGTTTATTTATTTCTTTATATTCAGTTGTTTTAGTTTAAATGTTTAGCACTTGTTATTATAGTTTTATAGTTATGAGTGGCTAGACTCTTCAGCTAAGGTTGAAGATGAAGCCCCGCCGTTGTTTGGCGTAGTAGTTCAGATTTGCTTGTACAAATCTGACAATTTTTAGTAGAAGTGTTCTGTCAATTATTTGAGTTAATCTTATAATTGATTGAGTTTAAATTGTCTGTTGGATTTTCTTTGTGTTTCATCTGATGGATACATTGAATGCTTTTCGATTAAATTGGATTCCCTTTGTGATTTGTTAAGAGCGGATACATTGGGTGCTTTTGGTTTAGTTGGGATATTCTTTGTTTTTTGTCTTATAGTTGGATTCATAGAATGTTTTGATAGGCTATATTTTTAGAACATGTATGCTTAACTTCGGTGGGGTGGATTCGGAAACCTTAGTGCTTTTTATTATTAGTTTTAAAATCAATTTAATTTAGTTTTAATTTATTTTACAAATTATCATTCAAAATTCGGAACTAGGTTAAGATAGAGTTAGTTTAGATTAAAAATCATATTTTCACAACGCAATTCCCTGTGGTTTCGACCTCGCACTTGCACAACGCTATACTGCAAACGACTCGTGCGCTTGCGAGTAATTTAAAACTCACAACAACCAGTTTCACTTTGATATGATTTGGGACTTCCTTATACTCGAAAATACGCTCTATTTCATTCAACCAATCGATGAATCCTTCGGCCTATAATGTACCAGAAAACTTGAGCAGATCCACTCTGAAACCGAGGTCTCTATAACGATTCTCCCGACCACGGTGCTCCTAGAATCGAGCAGGATTGTGATACAGGTTTTCGAAACTAGAATCGAAATTGTGGTCTTCCATCTCACGATCACCGAAATTCTGCGCCACTAGACGCTGGGTTAACTCTGCAACTTGCCTTTGTAAATCCTCAATCATCGCATCCTGAACGTTACGATCACGGCGTGGAGCTTCCTCGTTCGATACTTGCCTGCGACGACCACGACCACCAGCCATGGAAACTGATGAAATCTCACCCCAGGAAGATGCTGAAGCTTTGATACCAACTGACGTCGGGCAGAATAGCGATTATTCTACAGGCTAGTTTACGACAGATAATTCACAGGGAAGAAAATAACACAAGAAAAGAAAACCCTAAAAAACAGAGGAACAACTCTGAGTTTTATTCAAAATTATGCAAATCAATAATAATGTTTACTAAACCCTAAAACCTTATTTATAAGGTCAAGCTAAAATAGAAAAATTAAATTAAGGCCAAATTTGAAGTAATTGCAAATAAAATAAAAAGTTTCCTAAAAACTGAAAAACTGCCAAATTGAGGGCCTAAACGTCGTTTTTTGGCTTAAAAACGACGACACTCATAACTTGAGTTTTGCCCGGAAGCCCATTTCCAATAAAATTAGGGTATCCAGGACCCAATCCAAGCCCGTGACTCGCTAAACGATGTAAACCGGTCTAGGTAGCCCACTTGTTATCTTTGCGCTGATCTGCCAACTCAAGGTATCTCAATGCCAACAACGTGCTATCTGACTCAGATCCTCCTGCATCACATAGTGTGCAAGTGCGAGATCATTTCCACAGGGATTAGTGAATTTCGATTTAGAATTAATTTCACAAAGTAAAAATGGATAGAAATATTTATTGGATTTAGATAATAATGATAAAGGTGTAGGGACTTGATATCCACCACTAATCATGCTACCCCAACAAAACAGTATGCCAATGCTCTACTCATGCTATAAATACTTAATGGTTGTCAACCTAAGGGCTTGGTCCACTCCTTAGGCTATTGATTTCCCTAAGTAACAAGTTAGGCATGGTGTATACTCTAACTCTTTTCTCTCTTAAGGGATTCATCATGGTGTATACTGAGTTATTCCTTAAGAGAGCATAGGATCTGTGGAAATTGACAACCACATGGGACCTAGGGCTTGGTCCACTTCCAGTTTCCCATGTTGATTAACCCAAGAATCCGGTGTGAATATCTTTTGTTAATATTGTTGAAACCAGGACTCGGTCATCCAAATTGATTCAACTAACTAATCTATACCACATGCATATGTTGATCAGACACACACATATGAGGAATTTAAATAAAAACATGCATTAATCAAGTTAAGAATCACAACATAATTATTGCAAAGGCACCAATACTGAATTATTAGTTAAACGTAATTAGGGCTTCAACCAAGGTCTTACTATAAGTTTGGTTACACATAATAAAATAAAGGAAAGAAGAAACCCGAGAGAGCTCCATTGAACAGTCGTCAATTCTTCTGTAGAATCCCCTCTAGCCTTCGGCCTCCCAACCTAAAACTAAAACTAAAAAGGTGATAAGCTCCTAAAAAGGGAGATACTGTTTTTATGTTTTAAATGTCTATTTATAGGGTTCTAAGGGTGCCTCGAAACCCTAATTTCCAAAATAGGATCTGAAGGCTTCTTTCCAAAATTAGCTCTGCTGCCTCTCTGTGCCTGTGCACTCGATCGCATACTTTTGCGCTCGAGCGCATGGGTGCGCTTGAGCCTTCTATGTGTGCGCACGATTGCTTTTGCGCTCGATCGCAGTCATGTTGCGCTCGATCGCACTAACTCTTTCCAGATCTTCAATGCTTTCTCTTTATCACAAGCCTATAGAAAACACAGAAAACACAAAAAAGAAGTAAAACATAATAAAATATGTAAACAAAGAGCTTAACAAATGTAAATTAAGGGGCTTAAATATGAATATTTAAGCCCCTGTCACACCCCCAAACATACATATTGCTAGTCCTATAGCAATACGAAACTAAAAACTACATAAAAAACTAAAGACACAAAGATAAATCCATCATTCATGGTATCCGAAAATTTAGGTGTCACACAAACCATGATATTTATTCATGAGCAAGCTTAAAGTACAAACCCATCTTCGTAATGAATAGGAGTTTTAAATTTTAATTACTTACAAGAGGTAGGCTAAGGCATCAAAAGTCCGAATCAGTGTATGGTGAACTAGTGCATAAAAGATGAAGCTTCCAAATGATTCCAATGTGTAGTGTTTCGGTGTCTTAACATTCATTGAATTCCCTATCAGAATGAACACTAATGGCATAGTTTTATTTCTTTTCTTTTTCTTTTATCATGAGCTTTTTGCCATGTTGAGTTCCATTAAGCTTTCTAATTGACCCATGTAGTGAGTGTTTAGCCAATGACTCCCAAACCAGATTGTTTTAGGGTATTAAGTGTAAAGACACCCCTAAGAACTTACTAACTCGAGTCAAAAAGGCTACGAAACTAACTGGTCTCGATGTTCCCAAGCAAAATCCCCACCTTTTGACGTGAACAATCACTGCTTACTGAGGCAAAAGTTCTAGTTACTTAATGGAAAATATATTACATTCTTCTCTATTTTTCTATGCCAAAGTGTTATTCGAACAAATTATCCGATTACAGTTATGTCATGGAAACATATACATAGAAATTATATGTCATACCTCACACCATTATGTGCTAATGTGCTCGTGTCAGTTTTTAGATCAAACTTGTGAATTCTTAGATGCCAAAAGTAGGTAACTACATCTTAGAACTCTATTATCAGCTAATGTGTTTAGAATTTTAAGCTCATTGATGAAATCATATCATAGTATTCGTTTAGATCAACAAAAATTTTCAATATAATATGAATATGCATTTATCTTTTCCAAAAAACTGGGACAAGTGTGTGAATGTGTCTCCCATACAACCAAACTTAAATTACGCATTGTCCCCAATGTGTGAATAACATGGAAAGATCTGACCTGGGAGATGGAGAACTAGCTGGGCCGGCATGGCTCATAGCACACCCCCAAACTTGGACGGATGCATATATTGTCCCTAAAAAAGAAAAACTAACATAATACGGGAAAAAAAAATAAATAACAATAAATATGAAAAACAATAAAAAAAAATAAAAGGATAAGCTGTGGGGTGCCTCCTATGAGCGCTAAGTTTAACATCTTCAGCTGGACCAAGCCTTATTCTTCCCCAAAACTAAGATTGGCAGCAACTAGCATAGGTAGTGTCTTATTCTCTCCCATATAAGCATAAGTCAAATGCTTCGGCAGTTGCTTCAACTCCAAATTTGGTTCCTGGACAATAGAAGGGAAAAAAGTAGTATTAGTAGGCACAAGAATTTCAAATGGATTGGTATACTTACTTGGATGCTTTGGAGTGGCCTTAAGGAGGGCAAGTGTTAGTAGTGTGATCAAAATGAGAACATATAGCACATACCTAGAGTTTTTGGCTCGTGGACTAGGTGAGATGTTCTACGCAGTCATGGCTTTTACAAGCATATCTATCTTTCTTCCCATAGCAGCCAACCAATTTGGAAATCCACCATTTAAGTTCACTTCATACATGTCCTTGCTCTGTATTGAGTGAAAAGAAAGTTGGATTTCTGGATCAAAGCCTGTGCATGAATCAGTTGAACCAATTCAGTGCAGTAGTTTCAGTACTGCTGCTCGGGTACTCTCTGGACCTTTTACGCTTTAGTGCACCCTGAACTACGCTCGAACCCTACACTAGTGCGCTCGATCGCAATGAGGACATAAACTTCTCTACTGCACACCTGAATGAAAACAGAAAACGAAAATGAAATGATGAAAAAATTAGGGTTGATAAAGAAAATATAAACAAAACAGAAAAAAAAATTAAAATTAAAATTTCTAACGAAAATAATTCTAAAAAGAAATTTAGTGCAATCCCCGGCAACGACACCAAAAACTTGTGCGTTTATCTACCTAAATAAATAAGCAAATAACCGAACTTGTTTTACTTGCAAGTGCAAAAGGTCTACAGTAGCATAGTGTGCAGGTGCGAGATCATTTCCACAGGGATTGGTGAATTTCAATTTAGAATTAATTTTACAAAGTAAAAATAGATAGAAATATTTATTGGATTTAGATAATAATGATAAAGGTGTAGGGACTTGATATCCACCACTAATCATGTTACCCTAACAAAACAGTATGCCAATGCTCTACTCATACTATGAATACCTAATGGTTGTCAACCTAAGGATTTGGTCCACTCCTTAGGCTATTGATTTTCCTAAGCAACGAGTTAGGCATGGTGTATACTCTAACTCTTTTCTCTCTTAAGGGATTCAGCATAGTGTATACTGAGTTGTTCCTTAAGAAAGCATAAGATCTAGGGAAATCGACAACCACACGGGACCTAGGGCTTGGTCCACTCCCAATTTCCCATGTTGATTAACCCAAGAATCTGGTGTGGATATCTTTTGTTACTATTGTTGAACCCTAGACTCGGTCATCCAAATTGATTCAACTAACTAATCCATACCACATGCATACGTTGATCAGACATACACATATGAGGAATTCAAATAAAAACAGGCATTAATCAAATTAAGAATCACAGCATAAATATTGTAAAGGCGTCAATACTGAATTATTAGTTAAACATAATTAGGGCTTCAACCAAGCCCTTACTATAAGTTTAGTTACACATAATAAAATAAAGCAAAGAAGAAACCCGAGAGAGCTCCATTGAAGAGTCGTCAATTCTTTTGTAGAATCCCCTCTGGCCTCCGGCCTCCCGACCTAAAATTAAAACTAAAAAGGAGATAAGCTCCTAAAAATAGAGATACTGTTTCCTTGTTTTAAAAGTCTATTTATATTGTTCTAAGGGTGCCTCGAAACCCTAATTTCCAAAATAGGATCCGAAGGCTTCTTTCCAAAACTGGCTATGCCGCCTCTTTGTGCATGTGCACTCGATCGCCTGCTTTTGTGGTCGAGTGCATGGGTGCGCTCGAGCCTTCTATATGTGTGCACGATTGCTTTTGCACTCAATCATAGTCATGTTGTGCTCGATCGCACTAGCTCTTTCCAGATCTTCAGTTTTCTTCCTTTAAAGCTTCAAAATGCTTTCTTTTCTTCACAAGCCTATAAAAAAACACAGAAAACATAAAAATGAAGTAAAAAATAATAAAATATGTAAACAAAGAGCTTAACAAATGTAAATTAAGGGGCTTAAATATGAATATTTAAGCTCCTATCATTAATCTCTCCATGAACACTTGGAAATCATGACTCTTCGTACCGTAGAACTTGGACTTTTTCGTTTGAATACACTGAGCTATATTCAAGGTGTTGGGATTTGTCCTAGGATTAAACCAGAGATGTTCAGCATCAGGTCTGGAGGTGTGCGTCGCGGCCAGCAGAAAGTCTAGGAAGCTCAGCCATCAGGTTGCGCAGTGGCACAACCTTCCCAGGGCGTGGTGCCCAGTGAGGAGGAGACTTGGAGGAGGTGTGCGCCGTGGCTCAGTCTCCCCCAGGCCTCGGCGCCCAGAAGGTTGGAGAAGCATGCCCTGCTCTGGGCCATGGCCAGCCCTATTCTGGGCTGCGGCCCCAGGCACACTGATGCTTGGTTTTTTCCAGCCTCTTGAAAGGTGCGTGGAGCAAGGTTAAAACGCACAACTTTACTTAGATTCTTAGAGAGCCATAAGTCTTTGGATCTTGATATCTAAGGGTGGAGATTGATCTCCAAGATTGGATGAGGAAGTTATTGCCCTATATAAAGGGTCACCTAGCCTTAATCTCAACAAGTAATGTGATGAGAGTGTGACAATCATCTCAACAAGAGAGGTGTGATGGGAATGACATGTGAATGTGTGTGAAATAGAACACATGGTGTGTGAGAGTGCAAAGACACTAAACATAGGGGAGACTCATTCAAGAGAGGCCGGTTGTTTAGAGAGAAAGTAGTATAGATTAGGGATTCAAAGGGACTTGTAAGTGGAATTTTCCATGGAAATTCCAAGGAAAGTTAAGACCTTATCACTTTCTTTTCTCTTCTTTCGTTCTTAAGAACAAGAGGTTTATTGAAGAGGTAATGTTGTAACTTGTAATAACTCATTGATTTAGTGCAGAGGGCTCGGTGGAGCTCATGGTAACGTAGGCATATTGCCGAATCTCGATAACAAATTGCTTGTGTTCTTTTTTTTCTTTGATTTCTATTTCTGTTCTAATCATTACAAGTCATTCTAGACTTGGGTGTTTGGAAGATCACCACCTGGGCCTCTTGAGGTGGTTTCCCAACAGTGGTATCAAAGCTGGAACAGAGGTATCTTAGCCAAGATTGGCGGGTATCGGAGCAAGATTCCAAGAATCAAAGATCAACTTCTTGGGTAATTCAAGAATGGAATAAAGATCAAGATCTGATCGTGTTCTTGAGGGTGATTCAAAAATGGTATTGAGATCAATCTTCGATTGTGTTCTTGAGATTTAGAAGAAGTTGGAAAGCAATTGTGGATGCTGCATAAATCTGGGATTTTCTCTGCAAGATGGGTTCAAATTTCATTGTTAAGAAGTTTGACGGAAAGGGAGACTTTTCCCTTTGGAAGTGGAAGATCAAGGCTATTCTTATGCAACAAAAGGTGAACTTGGCGATTGGAGAAGATGACGCTTTTCCAGCAAGTATCACGGAAGTCTAGCGGATTGAGATGAAGAAGATGGCGTATTGCACCATCTTTCTGAACATCTCGGATAGTGTCACAAGGGAGTGTAGAGACTCGGAAGATTCAGCTGTCATATGGAAGAAACTAGATGAGTTGTTTCTTACCAAAACTCTCCCTAATAAAATTTATCTTCTTAAAAAAATCTTTGCTTTTAAAATGGATCCTAATAAAAAGTTACAAGATAATCTTGATGTGTTTAATAAACTAGTTCAAGATTTGGCTAGTTGTAGTATAACATTCCCGGATGAACAACTGGCTGTCATGTTGTTAAATTATCTTCCTGATTATTTTGAGAGTTTGATTAATGCTATTGAATATGGAAAAGATACACTAACCAAGGAAATTGTGATCAATGCTATAAGGGCTCATGATTTCAAAGCCAAGATGAGAGAAGCATCAAGTGGAGAAGGGTTGTTTGTTAGAGGAAGGCCAGCAACTCAGAATGGCAGTAACATTCATGGCAACTACCAGGAGAAATCAAAGGGTAGAGGGCAGAGCCATGGGAGATCGTATTGGTTTGGAGGGAAGTGATGCTTCAACTGCAATAAGGAGGGCCATTTCAAAAAAGATTGCAAGAAGAGGTTGTGGGATGAGAGAGGAAGAAGTCATACCAACAATGGAGAGGCTTCGGTTGCCAAGGGAGAACAACAAGATGATGTTCTTGTTGTGTGCTCAAATATGAGCAGGAGGCAAGGCAGTGAGAAATGGATCCTAGATTCACATGTGCCCTCACAGGGATTAGTTCAAGAATTTCAAGGAAACCAATGATGGAAAGGTTTTCCTGGGGAATGATACTTCTTGCCAAGTGGGGGATATGAGACATCCAATTGAGGATGTTTGATGGAGTCACAAGGCTGCTACGGAATGTGAGGTATCTTTTGGATTTGAAAAGGAATTTAATCTCATTTGGGCAGCTAGATTCCATGGGGTACACATACAAATCAGAGGGAGGAAAGATCAAGGTAACCAAGAGATCTTGGATAGTGATCAAAGCAGCAATAAAGGATGGTCTTTATGAGATGATCGGAGAGACATAAATCAAGGATCAAGCAGCAAGCTTGATGGCTGAGATGGATAAAGCAGCTGATGAGTACCAAATATTGCATATTTTGGCCCTTTAATTTACATTTGTTAGCTTAGGAATTTGTTACTTTGAGTTGTTTTCGTTGTTTTACAGGTTTACAAGCTTGGAAAGAAGTTTCACTAAATTGCCAGAATTGCTCGTGCAGATCAACCATTTTTGAGGATTAAACTGTATTGATTTAGGAAGAACCAGAAGATGAGCCATATATGCTTGGAAAGATCCGAATGTCTATTTTCTGGGGAATTTTACAGATCAATAAAATGATTTTTCTTGAGAAAGTTATGGCAGTTTTAGTAGACAAAGGTCAGGCTGTGCATGATTTCAGCGTGACAGATCAGCCATTTTTGAGGATTTAACTATATTGATTCAAGAAGAACCACGAGATGAGCCATATATTCTTTTTAAGATCCCGATGTCTATTTTCTGGGGAATTTCACGGATCAATAAAATGATTTTTCTAGAGAAAGTTATGGCAGTTTTAGTAGACAAAGTCAAAGAGCAAAAACTGGAATCTGCAGTATCCCACATCGGATTGGAAGCATATTGCACTTGTGATATTTCCCTATGTAAGCCCTTCTTCACTTCATCTTTAATGTAAAATTCCTGAGCCACTTTGGTGTTTACCGGTGGACGTCCACTAGCATTCTGGTGGATCTCGAAGGCTTTGTCACCACAAGGGGAAGCGCCGCCCGTCAGCGAGTGGAATTTCTCCCATGTAAAGTTATTTATTTATTTCTTTACATTTAGTTGTTCTAGTTTAAATTTTTAGCACTTTTATTATCAATTTTAGTTTCATAGTTATGAGTGGCTAGAATCTTCAGCTAAGGTTAAAGATGAAGCCCTGCCGTTGTTTGGCGTAGTAGTTCAGATTTACTTGTACAAATCTGACAATTTTTAGTATAAATGTTCTGTCAATTATTTGAGTTAATCTTATAATTGATTGAGTTTAAATTGTCCGTTGGATATTCCTTGTGTTTCATCTGATGGATACATTGAATGCTTTTCGATTAAATTGGATTTCCTTTGTGATTTGTTGAGAGCGGATACATTGGATGCTTTTGGTTTAGTTGGGATATTCTTTGTTTTTTGTCTTATAGTTGGATTCATGGAATGTTTTGATAGGCTATATTTTTAGAACATATATGCTTAACTTCGGTGGGGTGGATTTGGAAACCTTAGTGTTTTAATTATTAGTTTTTAAAAATCAATTTAGTTTAATTTTAATTTTTTTTGCAAATTATCATCTGAAATTCGGAACTAGGTTAAAATAGAGTTAGTTTAGATTAAATTATATTTTCACAACGCAATTCCCTGTGGATTCGACCTCGCACTTGCACAACGCTATATTGCAAACGACTCGTGCCCTTGCGAGTAAATTAAAACTCACAACAAGTTTTTGGCGCCGTGACCGGGGAATTGTTTGGTTTGTGAAAATTTTTTGTCTGAATTGATTTTATTTTTCTACTAGTTAGTTATCCAAAAAAAAAAATTTATTTAAAATTTTTTGTTGGCTCATTTTGTAAGTAGTGTGTTTGCTGTTTGTGCAGTTATTTTATTTTATTCTGCAAGTTTCTGCTGGTTAGTTTACTTTAGTGCTTTTTCTGTTGGTGTATGCTTGGTCGGAGATCCTTTGACTTAGATCTTATACATTTAGATCCCGACTTAGAAAGAACTCTTAGGAGACAGAAAAGAACACTAGTTGAGAGAGAGACTGTTGAGATGGCAGAGAATTATAGGAATGCAAATCATCCTGAACATGTAGAGCAACCTAGAGCTTGGAACGTGGACTTCACTACATCCCTTAGGGACTTGTTCGCACCCGTTGCGACTAACTCATCCTCTTGCATAGTATTGCCACAGACCAATGCCACCCACTTTGACTTGAAGCCACATATTATCCAACTCTTACCCTCATTCTATGGCTTAGATCTTGAAAATCCTTATAGCCATGTGAAGAAGTTCAAAGACATTTGTGCCACATTCAAATTTCATAACTTCTCTGAAGAGTCAGTCTATCTTCGACTCTTCCCTTTTTCTCTTCACGATAGAGCTAGGGCGTGGTTGGATTCCAACACGCCCGGGTCTATTACATCTTGGGAAAACTTGCTTAGTAAATTTTATCATAAGTTTTTCCCAATGTCTAGAGTGAATGAGTGCCGAAAGGAGATTAGTTCTTTCACTTAGGATGAGGATGAAAAATTTTCTGAGAGTTGGGAGCGCTTCAAAGAGTTACTAATCAGATGCCCTCCACATGGATATGAGAAGTGGAGACTCGTTCAATTCTTCTACCAAGGGTTGACTCAACCCAACCGTAGCATGATCGAGTCTATGAATGGGGGGGCATTCTTGAGTCTGACAGAAGATGAAGCATATATGGCGTTGGACAAGTTATCCGATAACTCGCAGCAGTGGGATTTTTCAAGCTATCGAGATAAGTCCATTCGTGCTCCTAAGAGGGGAGGCATCTATGAGGTCAGGGAGGACGCTGATTTGAGGATAAAGTTAGATGCCCTCACTAAGAAGATTGACGCTCTCACTGTGAGCCAATCCATCAATGCTACCAATACATTCAATGTTGAAAGCTGTTCCATCTGTGCTACTCCCATGCATCTAGCACAAAATTGCCCATCAATGCCTGCTTGTGCCGAGTATCCTATGGAACAAGTAAATGCTTTCAATGACTTTCGAAGGCAGTCGAATGGATTGTACTCTGAGACGTACAATCCAGGGTGGCGGAACCACCCAAATTTTTCATGGAGGCAGAACCAACCAATGAATCAGGGAGGAGCCCCTCATCATGCTCAAAATCAATATCCTCCCGGATTTGCCCCATAAATTCCTAATCATGGTTGTTCTGCCATCCAGCACCTTCACCTGCTTACCACACACCCACTCAAACACTAGCGCCAGTTTCACAGTCGCTAGAGGACACCCTTAAGGAGTTCATGAAGGAAACTAGCCAAAATATAAGTGATGTGAGGAGTGCAACAGTGGTAAACACCCAAGCAATTGCCAAGTTGGAGAGTCAAATAGGGCAAATTGCGTGTCACTTGGGTGAGAGAGAGAATGGGAAGTTCCCTAGTCAGCCCATGCCCAACCCGAAAGGACAATATATGGTTGAGAGTTCATCAACTCCTACGCACGGGGCCGAACAAGTACAGTCTATTGTCACACTGAGGTCTGGGAGACAGGTGGACAATCGAGTGGAAAAGAGCCCTGCTATGCAACAAGGGCAAGGAAGTGGCAACACGGAGAAGAGAGATGGTGAGCCATCTACAGCCACACCTACTGAGAAGGACCCTCCTAGGTCATTTGTACCTAGAGTGCCTTACCCCGAGAGACTACAAGCGCCGAAGAAAGGAGGGAAGTATGAGGAAATTCTGGAGGTATTCAAGCAAGTCCAAATCAATATCTCATTTTTGGATGCCATCCATCAAATTCCATCATATGCCAAGTTTCTAAAGGACTTGGTCACTATCAAAAGGAGGACGAAAAATCCCAAAAAAGGCATTTTTGACCGAGCAGGTCAGCTCAATCCTTCAGTGCAAGCTACCCATCAAGTAGAAGGACCCGGGGTGTCCTACCATCTCTTGCACGATAGGAGTCAGCCATATTGAGAGGGCTCTCTTGGATCTAGGGGCGAGTGTGAATCTTCTACCCTACTCAGTCTATTTACAGTTGGGATTAGGAGAATTGAAGCCCATATCCACTACACTTCAATTGGCTGACAGGTCAGTGAAAAGACCACGGGGAATAGTTGAGGACGTTTTGATAAAAGTGAATAAGTTCTATTTCCCCGTGGATTTTATTGTGCTTGACACAGAGCCGGTTCAGAATGTAGGGATTCAAATACTGGTTATTCTAGGGCAACTATTCTTAGCCATGGCTAATGCCCTGATAAATTGTAGGATAGGGGTGATGAAGATCTCCTTCGAAAATATGACAGTGGAGTTGAATATTTTTAATATCACTAGGCAACCACATGAATATGATGAAGTGAGAAATGTATGCTTGATAGAGGAGATTCTTGAGGAGACTGTGAATGAATCAAGCACTGAGGACCCCCTGGAGGCATGTTTTGCTCAATTTGGAGAGGATTTGGATTTAGATAAATTACTTGAGCAAACGAATGCCATTTTGGAGTCTCCTTCTCGGGAGAGCAGTAAGACGGAGGAGATTATGGATGATTCCCACACTGAGGACCCCCTAGAGGCATGCTTTGCTCAATTTGGAGAGGATATGGATTTAGATAAATTACTTGAGCAAGCGAATGCCATTTTAGAGTCTCCTCCTCGGAAGAGCAATAAGACGGAGGAGACCGCCACACCTGAAACCCCCAAGAAGGAACTTAAGCCTTTACCAGATAATCTTAAGTATAAGTTCCTAGGTTCAGTCGATAGTTTGCTTGTGATTATACCTTCAGATCTGGGTGATGCTCTAGAGGAGAAATTATTGGACGTCTTAAGAGAGCATAAGGAAGCTATAGGCTGGACCATTGAGGACATCAAGGGGATTAGCCCCTCGGTGGTGACGTACAGGATACATTTGGAGGAGGATGTTGAGCCATCAAGGGAGCCACAAAGAAGGCTCAACCTTGCTATGCAAGAGGTTGTGAGGGCAGAAGATATTAAGCTGTTAGAGGCAGGGATCATTTATCCCATCTCTGATAGTAAGTGGGTGAGCCAGATTCATGTTGTGCCCAAACATGCTGAATTGACGGTAGTAAATAAAGACGACGAGTTGGTTCCAACTTGAGTGCAGTCAAGATGGAGAAAGTGTCTAGACTACCGTAAATTGAATGCTGCCACTAGGCCTGATCATTTTCCATTCCCATTTATTGATCAGATGGTGGAGCGTTTAGTTGGGCACGATTACTAATGTTGGGTCTGGTTGAAGACGTTAAACTTAGCGCTCATGGGAGGCACCCCACAGCTTATCTTTTCTGTTTATTTATTATTTCGCATTTTTATGATTAATGTTTGTTTCCAGTATTTTTTGTTTTTCAGTTTTTATTTTTCAGGGACAATGTGTACTTCAGTTCAAGTTTGGGGGTATGCTATGAGCCATACCAGTCCAGCTAGTTCTCCATATCTCAGGTCAGCTCGTTCCATATTAGTCACACATTGGGGTCAATATGTAATTTAAGTTTGGGGGTATGGGAGACACATCACACACTTTGTCCTAATTTGTTGTCTTTTCGTCGTAGAGATAAATGCATGCTCATGTTATCGTGAAATTTTGGTTAATCTAAACAATTTTTGTGATGTGATGTCATTGGTGAGCTTAACATTTTGAACACATGATCTGGTGATAAATTTTAAAATTTAGTTACTTACCTTAGGCATTTGATAATTCACATGTTTGACATAATCTAACACGAGCACATTAGCACAAATTATGTGAGGTATGACATGTGATTTTAATGTATATTTTTTCTTATCTTAACTGAAACTGGATGACTTGTTGGATGAACTCTTGGGCATAGAAAAGCATAAAAAAATAAAAAATAAATAAAAAAATAAAAAAATTTATTATCATAAATAAACTTTCCGCTGAGTAACTGGACCTCTTGCCTCAGTAAGCAGTGAGTGTTCACGTCAAAAGGTGGAATTTTGCTTGGTAGTATTAAGGCTGGTTTAATTTCGTAGCCTTTTTGACTCGAGTTAGTAAGTCCTTAGGGGTGTTTTTACACCTATTGCCCTAAAACCATCTGGTTTGGGAGTCATTGACTCAACACTCGCTACATGGGTTAATTAGAAAGCTTAAGGGAACTAGACATAGCCGTGCCTTATAAAAAAAAAAACTATGCCTTTTTCGTTCATTTTGATGGGAAATTCGGTGAATCTTGAGACATGGAGACCTTACACATTGGAGTCACTTGGAAGCTTCATTTCTATATGCTAATTCAGTTTACACAGTGTCAGACTTGTGATGCCTTAACCTGCCTTTTGTAAGTAATTAGATTTTAAATTTTCTATTCATTGCGAAGATGAGTTTATCTTTTTAAGCTTGCTCATGAATGAATATCATGGTGATGTGTGCTCCTTAAATTTTTGGATACCATGAGTGATGAACTTATCTTTATGTTCTTTGTTTTTCATTTAGGTTTTTTTTTATTATTTTGTTTTGCTAAGGGACTAGCAAATTGTAAGTTTGGGGGTATTTGATGAGTGCCAAATATTGCATATTTTGGCCCTTTAATTTACATTTGATAGCTTAGGAATTTCTTACTTTGAGTTGTTTTCGTTGTTTTACAGGTTTACAAGCTTGGAAAGAAGTTTCACTAAATTGCCAGAATTGCTCATGCAGATCAGCCATTTTTGAGGATTAAACTGTATTGATTTAGGAAGAACCAGAAGATGAGCCATATATGCTTAGAAATATCCGGATGTCTATTTTCTGGAGAATTTTACGGATCAATAAAATGATTTTTCTTGAGAAAGTTATGGCAGTTTTAGTAGACAAAGGTCAGGCTGTGCATGATTTCAGCGTGACAGATCAGCCATTTTTGAGGATTTAACTGTATTGATTCAGGGAGAACAACGATATGGGCCATATATGCTTGGAAAGATCCCGATGTCTATTTTCTGAAGAATTTTACGGATCAATAAAATTATTTTTTTAGAGAAAGTTATGGCAGTTTTAGTAGACAAAGGTCAAAGAGCAAAAACTGGAATCTGCAGTATCCCACATCAGATTGGAAGCATATTGCACTTGTGATATTTCCCTATATAAGCCCTTATTCACTTCATCTTTAACGTACAATTCCTGAGCCACTTTGGTGTTTACCGGTGGACGTCCGCTAGCATTCTGGTGGATCTCGAAGGCTTTGTCACCACAAGGGGAAGCGCCGCCCGTCAGCGAGTGGAATTTCTCCCATGTAAAGTTATTTATTTACATTTAGTTGTTTTAGTTTAAATGTTTAGCACTTTTATTATGAATTGTAGTTTCATAGTTATGAGTGGCTAGACTCTTCAGCTAAGGTTGAAGATGAAGCCCCACCGTTGTTTGGCGTAGTAGTTCAGATTTGCTTGTACAAATCTGACAATTTTTAGTATAAATGTTCTGTCAATTATTTGAGTTAATCTTATAATTGATTGAGTTTAAATTGTCTGTTGGATATTCCTTGTGTTTCATCTGATGGATACATTGAATGCTTTTCGATTAAATTGGATTTCCTTTGTGATTTGTTGAGAGCGGATACATTGGATGCTTTTGGTTTAGTTGGGATATTCTTTGTTTTTTGTCTTATAGTTGGATTCATGGAATGTTTTGATAAGCTATATTTTTAGAACATATATGTTTAACTTCGGTGGGGTGGATTTGGAAACCTTAGCGTTTTGATTATTAGTTTTTAAAAATCAATTTAGTTTAATTTTAATTTCTTTTGCAAATTATTATCTGAAATTCGGAACTAGGTTAAAATAGAGTTAGTTTAGATTAAATTATATTTTCACAACGCAATTCCCTGTGGATTCGACCTCGCACTTGCACAACACTATATTGCAAATGACTTGTGCGCTTGCGAGTAAATTAAAACTCATAACAAGGATCAAGCAGCAAGCTTGATGGCTGAGATGGATATGGCAGCCCTTTGGCACACTCGCTTGGGACATATGAGCGAAAAGGGCTTGCAAGTTCATAGCAAGAACGGTCTACTTGGTGGTGACAAAGTAGAGAAACTCGATTTCTGCGAGTGTTGCATTCTTGGAGAGCAACACCGGGTCAGCTTCAAGACTGGAGTGCACAAGTCTAAGGGCATTCTTGACTACATTCATTCAGACCTTTGGTGACCAAGAACACCAACACAGAGAGGTAATCTTTACTTTCTTTCTTTAATTGATGATTATTCAAGAAAGGTTTGGGTTTATTTGCTTAAAAATAAATCAGATGCTTTGAATAAATTTGTAGTGTGGAAAAAATTGCTGGAGAATCAAACAGGTAGGGTTGTTAAGGCTTGATGAACTGATAATGGCTTAGAATTTTGCAATCAGGATTTTGGTAAATTCTGTGAGTTAAATGGGATTCTTAGACATAGAACGGTTGTAAAAACACCTCAGCAAAATGGAGTTGCTGAGAGGATGAATAAGACCCTTATGGAAAAGATTAGGTGCATGTTAATTTGGTCCGGTTTACCAAAATGTTTTTGGGGGGAAGCTGTGTCTACTACTGCATATTTGGTTAATAGATCACCCTCTAGGGCTTTAGACCTTAAAACTCCCATGGAGATGTGGAGTAGAAAACCCTCTGAGTTAAGCAACCTTAGAACTTTTGGGTGTGCTGCGTTTGCACATCAAAATGATGATAAACTTAGCCCAAGGTCTAGAAAATGTGTGTTTCTAGAGTATGGTGATGGGGTTAAGGGGTATAGGTTGTGGTCCTTAGAGCAAAAAGGAATGAAACTTATAATAAGTAGGGATGTTATTTTTAATGAATTGTTATTTCTCTACTTGGAGAAAACTAACCCTGCAGGGGATAGTGAGCAAACCAGTTTAGAATTTGTGAATCATAACATCAAGGAGAATTCAGTTCAGGTAGAGCAAGGAAGGGAAGAGGGTTCGGACCAGGTAGAGCCCATTGATGAAGGCCAAACTCAAGACACTCAAAAGGAGGCTGAACTAGAAGGGGATGATGCAGCAAGTCAGAATGACTATCAGCTCACAAGGGACCGGGAAAGGAGGGTAGTCAGACCACCTTTGAGATATGGGTTTACGAATGCTAATGTAGTAGCTCTTTGTTCAGAAGGAGGGATGGTTGAACCAGAAACTTACATGGATGCCATGGGATGTAAGGATTCGTCAAGATGGAAGCTAGCTATTGAGGAAGAAATGGATTCTTTGAGGAAGAACAACTCTTGGGAATTGGTGCACATTCCAGGAAAACAGAGAGTTGTGGATCGTAAATGGATTTACAAGATCAAAGAAGGGAACCCTCCAGGAGATGAAGTCCGATGTAAGGCTAGGTTGGTGGCGAAGGGCTTCACGCAAAGAGGAGGCATAGATTTCACAGAAACCTTCTCACTTGCACACAAGGTGGAGGAAGTGGTGATTATCCTCATCTATATCGATGATATGCTGTTGGTTGAGAACAGCAGGGAGAGGATAGAAAGGTTGAAATCTCAACTCAGTGAGGAGTTTGAGAGGAAGGATCTTGGCCTTACACAAAAGATCCTTGGGATGAGAAGAATTCGAGAAAGGAAGAGAAATGGGTTGAAGGTTTCTCAATCTTCTGACATAGAAAAGGTGTTGTACAAGTTTTCTATGGAAAATGGTAAACCAGTGAAGATTCCCCTTGCTGGTAATTTCAAGTTCTCCAGCAAATAATGTCCTGGAATGGATGAGGAAAAGAAGGAAATGGAAAAGGTCCCTTACTCTAGTGCGGTTGGATCAGTCATGTTCATGATGGTAAGCACTAGACCCGACATTTATCAGGAAATAGGTGTTCTCAACAGATTTGTGAGTAATCCCGGAAAGGAGCTTTGGCTTGGGATGAAGTGGTTGCTAAGGTATTTGAAGGCTCAGTGGTAGCCGGTGGTAGCACTCTCAACAACTGGGGCTGAGTACATAGCGGCTACGAAAGCCATAAAGGAGGCTATGTGGTGCAAAGGGTTGTTGGACGAGTGTATGGTCCTAAAAGAGCAGGTGGTGGTATCTTCGGATAGCCAAAGTGTGTGGCACTTATGTAGGAACCCGGTGTTCCATGAGAAGACAAAGCACATGGATGTTCAGTATCATTTCATTCAGGAAAATGTTACGAAAGGATGCATTCATGTGGACAAGGTGGCCACGGAGGAAAATCCTACAGATTTAGGCACCAAAATTCTATCTCTAAATAAGTTCAATCATTGCCTTGGACTTCTTAGGATTGGAGTCGGATGAATGGGGACTCAAGTTGAGTTTGGATACTGAGTTCTCTGCATAATGGGTTCGTGTTTAATCGCTTAGACAAAGGTAGAGATTGTTAGGATTTGTCCAAGGATTAAACAGGAGATGTTCAGCATCAGGTCTGGAGGTGTGCGCCACGGCCAGCAAAAAGTCCAAGAAGCTCAGCCATCAGGTTGTGCCATGGCTCAGCCTCCCCCAGGCCACAACGCCCAGAAGGTTGAAGAAGTGTGCCCTAATTTGGGCCGCGGCCAGCCCTGTTCTGGGCCCCGGCGCCAGGCACACTAATGCTTGGTTTTTTTCAGCCTCTTGAAAGGTGTGTGGAGCAAGGTTAAAACATACAACTTTACTTAGATTCTTAGAGAGCCATGGGTCTTTGGTTCTTGAGATCTAAGGGTGGAGATTGATCTCCAAGATTGGATGAGGAAGTTATTGCCCTATATAAAAGGTCACCTAGCCTCAATCTCAACAAGTAATGTGATGAGAATGTGATAATCATCTCAATAAGAGAGGTGTAATGGGAATGACATGTGAGAGTGTGTGAAATAGAACACATGGTGTGTGAGAGTGCAAAAACACTAAACACAGGGGAGACTCATTCAAGAGAGGCCAGTTGTTTAGAGAGAGAGTAGTATAGATTGGGGATTCAAGGACTTATAAGTGAAATTTTCATGGGGAAAATTCTAGGGTAAGTCAAGACCTTATCACTTTCTTTTCTCTTCTTTCATTCTTCAAGAATAAGAGGTTTCTTGAAGAGGTGTTGCTGTAACTTGGAAGAACTCATTGATTTAGTACAGAGGGCTCGGAGGAGTTCACGGGGACGTAAGCACATTGCCAAACCTCGATAACAAATTGCTTGTGTTCTTTCTTTTCTTTAATTTCCGTTTCTGTTCTGATCATTACAAGTCATTCTAGACTTGGGTGTTTAGAAGATCACCACCTACACATCTTGAGGTGGTTTCCCAACACAAGGCATACCCATCCAAAGACTTATCTAATTTGATGGTCGCTTTAGGTCTATTCTTTTTCAGATTCACTTCTACCAACTCCATCTAGGTACGCTTACATAACTCATTCATATCTTCTCAAGTATTTGCATTGTCATTCGTGGTCTTGGTATCCGTAATAGTGTTAAAGACGTTATCTAAAACATTTTTCTTGATTCGCATGAAATCAAAATTATGGAAAATTAGATTTGTTGACCAGTAAGGTGTTAGAACCTATCCCATGCGAGCCCTACCTAAGACAAAATCTTTACCTTTAAGCATTGATCTTGATCTAGATATGTTATACCAACAAACTCTAAGATACAATGACACAACTTATAACTTCATAACATATCAGATTTACATTCACATATCAAATTATATACGGACATCCTTATCACTGCCTCAACTCAAACTCGAGATACATAATTTCAAGCATAAGAAAAATTTTAAATTTTGATATCACCATGACCTTATAACTCCTCAACCTAACTAGTACAGACTCGAATTTCAAAACCAAATGTTGAGGATGCCATCCGTGTGGATCCACCTATAAGTTGTCAACTTGTAAGTATTCTACTAAGCTTACCCAAAAATAAAATCCCTACAAAACATATAGGAAGAGACAAAATAAAAATGGAGCGAGCTTGAAAAAGCTCAGGGAGTTTAACATTACTAAAAATAATCAATTTTTTATTGCAATTACCAAACCTTGTTACATATCCAATTATTGGGTATGTGTTTCTAGGTGATTTCTGCAATCTCATACTCATTAAGTTAAGGGATGAACAATCATCACAAAAAGATATTGCACACATTACCATATTAACATAACCCACATTCACAAACACATTACCACACACATCATAAGCAATATTTCTAGACAACAAGATTCGCGCCAGCCTTTCATCTCCACTATCTTCAACCCATATCAGCTCATTATAACTCATCTCAACTCATCACAGTTCATTTATATCACATCAATAATCACTACTCAGATTTCTCCCCACGTACCAATATGTTAAGCATCTCATATTTAGTATTAATCCTTGTTACCCTCACTCATTTTGGGCAGGCTCTACATAAATCATCGGTGTCCTCACACATTCTGGGTGGGCCCTACATAAATTCTTGGATCCTCTCACCCATTCTAGGTGGGTCATACAACCTAATGTTATCCTCGAATCTCTTCACTCCTTTTGGGTGGGTCCTACAATTCCATGTTAGCCTTAGATCCCTTCAACCCTTTTGGGTGGGTTCTACAATTCTATATTATCCTCAAATCTCTTCACTCTTTCTAGACAACATCACACTATAGAAACACAAATTTCCACACATCCACCTAAAAAATATCTTAATACATTCATTCTCATCACAACGAAAAATAATCATTATAGCACATCAATATTCAAAACAAATTTTTCAACATCTCCACACCCTAACAATCTCAATCACAATTCATTTAGTCAATCATATTACATAGTTCAAGTATATAAAACTTCAACATATATATGTATATATATAAATACATTTTCAAATGCATATATACAATCACCTAATACATCCACTATATAATTATATCTATATTCTCAAAATTTTCTATTTATAATTTATTCAAGTCTTACGGTTCCTAGTACCTTCACGCTTACTAAAAGTAAGGTGAACTCACCTTGACACCACGTTGAAATCACTGAATCAATTAATAACTCCTGGATACTCATACCTTCGTTTGTTTCCATGCCTAATTATGATACAAGGTATCTAATTATGCGTGACTATGCCTTTTTGATTTTATGACAATCATACTATGACATGATGCATATTTTACGTGCCTTTTTATCTTGAACTCTTCTAGAGATAGAAAAACTCATAATGTTTTGAAAGAAAAAGTTATAATGAAAATTATAAGAGCAAGGTTTTCGAATTCCATTTCCATAATCCTCACTTCAAAACAAGTTAATACATTAATCTTCCTCAACCTCAAATTACCAAGGAAACTTCTTTAATTAAGTGTGCCTTTCATGCTACCGCTAGACACCATTCTTTCCATTTAATCAAACCACTCCAATATCGAGTATCCAACCCACCTTTTAGATTATACCTACTATGCCTCCTATCAAGCCACCATTTATTTATCAATAATTAACCAAAGTTAGCTATTCTAGTAAGCCTCCAATTTGAATCAATATCTAAGCTACCATATCTCACTTTCTAAGCTCTCACTTTCTAAGCCTCCAATGTAATTATCTCCAAGAACAAAATGAATAATACCCAAATATTATTTTCCAAATTAATACTCAAATATTAGTTCTTCCTATATACCAATTATCAGGTCCTAACCCAATTTCAAAGTTGTTTAACAATCAAAACAAATTAAAGTAATCAATGTTGTTTATTTTAACAGAAAACTATAACTAGTACCTTGATTCCCACATCTCCAAATTTATAAAATTGTGGAAAATTCCAGAATTGTTGAATAACTTGTACCTAAAATAATGATCGGATTCAACCATGATGTTGAGTTATAAAAATTTTACACCAATGTATTCGAATAAGTATCAAATACATGCTTCTTCCTTTAATTCATTAAGAAAATATATTCCCATTACAAACAAGAGTGCCCTTGACTAGTTTGTAATCTTAAGACCAATCATAAAAGATCACTCTAAGAATCTGTAAAATCATCAAAAACTATATTGCAGCTAAACAATTACAATAAACTATGATACATTAGAACAACAAGGCAACTAAGGGACAAAAAAAGACTGAAGGAACCAGAAAGGTATGGGACAACAAATATTTTAGCCTTACCAGTCGAGTAAAGGGAGTTTCCAGTGAGGATACCAGAGGGGGCAGGGGCTCCCTGGGCAGTGAGCTCACTCATTAAGAAGACTAGAAGAAGCAAAGGGATCTCAAATGGTAAAGAGGCAGCAGCAATAAAAACCTGTTAGGGAGTTAGAAAAGTTAGTTTGAAGGTGTCTTGATTTCATGTATGCACCTTCATTGCTCATTTATGTACTTTTAGTATAAGAGCACTATATAAAGGATGCCTTGTATAGATTGTAGAAAATCATGAAATAAGAAGCAACTTAAGAAGTTTTTCTTGTACTTTGAATAAGATACCAATCATGTATTCACCATCAAAACATAACCTAGTTCTTTATTTCCTTTCATCCACACAACTTCTCTAGCATACACAATTCTTTAAATCCTCAAATTCACAGTTCATGGAAACTATAGGATTCTGCATTCTAAACGCCTACTTAATGAGTTTTCAAACTAAGGTTGCATTCCTGAACTTCTCAAAATTCCAGCAAACAGTACATGGAAGCCTCCATGAGAACCTGATCAATTTGCGAACTCTAAGCTAACCATGATTTGCTAACTGATAACCAATTATGTATCCAACAGTCAGGTTCAGTTTTTGTTTCATATTGTCCACCTAATTATGTTATAATCAGTCATGCTTACAACATGACGACCTCTTTAAGATTTCTTTAATAGCACAATTAATTTCATATCCTAATTAAACTCTTTTAAACCCCTGAAGAGAAAAAGAAATATCATACTACTAACTTTTGAATGTATTGAACTTCTAGGATTTAATTGCCTTATTAATTCAAGAGCTTGAAACTCACTAATCAATAAAAGAAATTTCTTAATCGAAGTTTCTGGCCAAGATAAAATGAAAAAACCCATACATTAACACCTTCCTTAAACAGTGAAGATATAGAATTTAATTTAAACTATGAAGAAAAATGTACTAACCCGATCAAATTGTCTCTTTCTTTTTCACGCTTTCTCTTTGTCTCATTCTCTTTCTCTCCAGAACATTCTTCCCCATTTATAAGTCCAAATCATGCCTATTTCTAGGTCATACCAATCCGACTTAGTGGATCTTGTATAATTTCTTATTTTATTTATTTATTTTATCAAAGGCCTAGAGATTTTTATGCTTACAAGAGACTTGATGGTTGGTTTTGATTAGTGTCCCACTTGCTAGTCACGCCTATAACATATCATTAACAATTGTATTTTTTCTTTCTCCATTTTTTTATGACCATGTTTTTTATTTTAGTTTATTTTAACTTTATGGTTGTTGATGTCAAAAATCTTCCAAACTAGCTCACTGACCCCTACGCAAATGAAATATACATAAAATAAAAATTCCTTCGAGGGTAGTGCCCCAAGGGGACTCTTCGATGCCCCAGGAGGACTCTCGGATACGTAAGTCAGTAATCTGAAAGAAGAATCAGAGAATGAAAAGGTTAGAGAGTTGTGTAACCTATAAGGTGGTGAGATCCCCATTTATTTAATGCTTTGGAGTAAAGTCCGTTCAAGAAAGTAACTCAAAGTTGAGTGTTCTTGTAGAATTAGGATTTCTATTGATTATAGTTTAGGAGTGAAATTGTTGTTTACCTTTTTGCCACCTGTAACCATCTTATTGGTTGTACCTTTTGGCCCGTGGACTTACCTTGGGATACCACATGTCATCATATGATTATTCGAGAAAAATTACCTCACATCATATGTCCTTCACTTCCAAGAGTGGATTTTATTCGTTTAAGTAGTCTTGCATTTTTTTGTCTTCATGATTTGCTGGTTAGAAATGTGCCAAGGTAAGTAGGTCCTCAAGATTTTTTAGGAAAATAGGTCGAGGAAACAGAGTGCCTGGGCTTTTACCCTTGGTCTCCTTGGGGACAAATAGGTGAGGAGGTAAAATTCATGGGGCATTGCCCTTAGGCTTTTGAAGGAAAAATGACTGAAGAGGCGAAACGCACGGGGAATTGTCCTCGAGATTTCAAAGGAAAAATGGTTGAAGAGGTGAAATGCTTGGGACATTGTCCTTGGGCTTTTGAAAAAAATATGGGTAATGAGGTGAAATGCTTTTGGCTTTGTCCTCAGGCTTTCCAATGCAAAATGACCAAGAAGGTGAAATGTTCGGGGAGTTTTCCTCGGGCTTTTGAATGAAAAATGGCTGAGGAGGTGAAATACTTAAGGCATTTTTCTCGAGCTTTCAACACCTGAAAGACGATTCAAAGATTCAAAGAAGAAGACACGTGGAGGAGTTGGTAGCAATACCCCTCACAAAAGAAGTACTAGTGAAAGTAGTACAGATTGGTGAAAGCTTAGAGGAAAAACTCCGAACATGATTGATCCTATTTCTCAAAGAAAACTGAGATGTGTTCGCCTGGTCAGTAGTGGACATGTCAAGCATCGACTCTAAGACAATGGTAGACCGTCGGAATGTTGATCTCGGCCAGAAGCTAGTCATATAGAAAAGGAGAACTTTCGCAGCAAAGAGACAACAAACAATTGATGTAGAAGTCAATAAGCTCCTCGAAGCCAAGTTCATCAGGGAAATTGACTACCCTTAGTGGTTAACCAATGTGGTGATGGTAAGTAAAAGTGGGGTATTCTTTTGGAGCTAACATGTGTAATCAATCTTATATATGACCATCTTATTTTCTCTTTCGATGAATGTGTTTCCTAATTAAATCTTCAAAAAAAAATGTCTACTATCTAGCATGTGAAACTAGTTAATTAGTTTATCATATGATATCTATATCTATATCTAATAATATAACTAATATGGAAGAGATTGGGAGGGTGTGTGTAATTATAACATTGACATCATACTCCTCAAAACTATAATAATTGTCGTTCAGTGAGATATAACCTCAATTATTAAGGCCAAAGTGATAAAACTTAGTATTAATGTCCGAAATAGTAACAATGAGAATATTATGAAGATAAAACTAAGTTTATAAAAGGCCCAAAATAATATCAATATGAAGATTATGGAGACCATATACAATACTAAGTACTTAAAAATTGTCAAGCCACCATATTGGAAATATCATTAATGGATAATCTTCTCTTATTGTTGATTCTGATAACAATGCTCCAGCAATATTAGATCAAATAAAAAAAATTGCATAATGCTTCCAATCCTTATGCGTTTAGGTTTTTTTTAAATTTTTTTTAATGAATCATGGAGAGTTATATATTTTTGTTAAGAGGAATACTATATGTATATTTATTATTACATCCTTTTTTATAGATTGATTATATTTAGTGCCTTATTTTTCATAAAAGTATATGAGTTACGTAATCACTCAAGTAACGAAATCAATTTGTAAAGTCTAAGGAAGCTGCAAACCATGTTTATGATATATTCTCATTTTGAGTTAATTATTTTTGTATAAGCCTAAAACATTCACAAAGAACACATCAAGAGGCTCAAACAATAGTTAACCACACTAATTAATTATACGGGATGGAAGGATTTGAAGTCTACATCCAAAAAAGAGAATAACATGAATAATAGTTTGAGGTAAAGGAATTCTATCACCGAAATAGTTGTTTGGGTTAAAAGTATCAGTGGTCCTTGATAGATGTCATGCATATCATTTTGGTCTCTAATAGTTTAATTGAATCAAATTGGTCCCCGACTAATACATAGCGTAAACGTTCATGAACACGTGCGTATCATGTGGCAGCGAAAAATAGGAATCTAAACTTAAGTTCCCAAATTCTCGATCAAAACTCCCATATTTTCTCATTACTTTCTTCCTCTAATGAAATCCAAAGAAATTCCCTCAATTTGAGAATTCCCTCTCAATTTCTTCTCACCCCCCACAAAAAAAAAAAGAAACCTCCCAATCTCTACCTTATTCTCGATTCGAATCCTAAGAAAACTAAGAATTAGAAGGATAAAAAAAAAAGACCCAGATTTTCCCTCCATTTCTTACCTACCAAACATATTGAAACCTCATCATTCTCTTGTGAAATCCAAAGCAAAATATAAAACTATTCTTTAATCCTTAAAAAAAGAGTTTCATGTTCTTCAAGTTAGTTACCTAAATCAAAATTTTTTTTTGAAGAAAACCACCTAGAAAATATTTTCTTGCTACCCAAAAAACTCATTTTCCTTTACAAAACTCAGAAAATCCTTAACAACGAAACCTTTATCTATGTAATTTGACTAATAAATTGAATCTTCCTGCAAATCAGTCTTTAGTCGAGTTTTTGGCCGTTGCCGAGCACCATCTTCCTAGACCCATCATTGTCGTTCTAAATCTTGACGAAAGCCATTGTTATTTATGTTATTGTTCCCTTCACTATCGCTTACCCATATGTACGATTTTTAAGCTTTATCGATATGCTTTCGTTTTCATTTTGATGGCAGATATTAGCTTAGAACAGATTTGATAGGAGATTTGGTCATTGATTTGCGTTTAATATGAAATTGAACTTTATTGCAGTATAATTCGTAGTAGTAAGCTGAGTTTGAACTTACATTTAGTAAGAAGAATTTGTTTATATTAAGTTTTGTACCAGTAAATTAAATTGTTTAAGTAATTGTTGATTTCATTTTGTCTTATGGTTGAATTAAATGTTCGAATCTCTAGATTTTCATTGTGGTTCTATAAGAATGTGAGTTGATGCCTAGTGAATTTTGATTGCCATTGAGAATGTTCTAAAAACAATGACCATTTTTTTATGTTCTTTTCATTGTCACAAAAAATGACAGCGGGGCCATTTTTTATTGATAACTTTCTTAAAAAATAACTTATGTAACTAACTTGAAGAAGATGAACTCTTTTTTAGGGATTAAAGAAAGGTTTTATATTTTTCTTTGGATTTTCCAAAAGAAAGATAAGGTTTTGTTCTGTTTGGTAGGTAAGAAACTGAAAGAAAATCTGGGTCTCTGTTGGAGATGATATCGGGGTGAGAGGAATTATGGAAAGAATGTATTGAAAGGGGTGATCTTGTATCGAGCACAAGTCAAGCTCCTAAAATAAGTTCTTATTTATTGCTTTCAATCCATACACTAGAGCTATATATATAGCTCATGTCCTGGTTAGTTAAAATTGATTTGGGCAGTTTAAGAATGCTACCTAATTAACAACTTTTGTAACTAACTTCTAACTACCTAACAAACTACCTTATCAATCAATCTTCTCTTGTCTTTGATCTACTCTTCCTCTTACTTTTGTCTTTATTACTTTTCTGCTTGACCATACCATGCTGTTTTCTTCAAGGTTGCCCTATCTCTCAACTTTTTTCCTGTGTCAATACTATCCCCATGGAGAGCCACCTTGTGCTCAAAGAGAAGATAAGGAAAGAGTTGTTGTATTATCTTACCAGCTTCCAATGATGCCTCATCCAAAGGTGTTTGATCCCATTGAACCAAGTATTAGTGAACCTATTTACCTTGCTATAATATATTACTTTCTCCCAAGATAGTAATTTGATGATAAACAAGGTGAGAGGTGGAACAATCCTTAAGAAGCAGGCATGGTTGTATGGTGGAACCTTTAAAAGGTTTTAAAAAACATATACAGAAGATAGGGTGGAGCTTGCACCCTTCTGGAAGTTGTACTTTGTATGCAATTTTACCTATTCTTTCCTTAATAGAAAAAGGTCCAAAATATTTCTTCCCTAGCTTTTGTGAAGCTCTTGCTGCTAGTGAATGTTGCCTATAGGGATGCAATTTGATGAGAGCTAAGTCTCCTACTTGAAATTGCATCTCAATTCTATGGTGGTTAGGTTGTTGCTTAATTTTTTGTTATGCTTTTAACAAGTGAGTTCTGAGTTATTGTAAAATATATTTTCCTGTACTTAAGTCATGATCAACAACTTTAATAGAGGAAGAGCTTCTACAGTATGTTAGAATGGTTAGTTGAGTTCTCCCAAAGACAATCTAAAAGGGAGTCATGCCTAGAGAATAGTGGAAGTTAGTGTTCCAATGGTATTCTGCACAAACCAAGTAAGTAAACCACTAGTGGGGTTGATCTGCCACAAAGGATATCAAAATTTGTTCCAAGCATCTATTGATAATTTCTATTTGCCCATCTTTTTTAGGATGATAAGAAGTGTTCATCTTCAGTTGAGTGCCTTGTAACTTGAATAGTTATCTCCAAAACTAGTTGATAAAGAGAGGATCCCTCTCACTAAAAATGGACTTTGGAATACCATGTAGCTTATAGACAATGTGCATAAAGATAACTACCGCTTTTCTTGCTATGAAATTATAATTGAGAGGTGGAAAATGTGCTAATTTGTCGATCCTATTTACCACCACAATGATAGTAGTGAAACTATGAGAGGGCGGTAAATGAGTTATAAAATCCATGGAGATATCCTCCCTTATCTACTCAGGAACTGGAAGGGGTTGTAGTAAGTCATATGGATTGTGATAAGTGCCAAATACTGCATATTTTGGCCCCTTAATTTACATTTTTTAGGTTAGGAATTTGTCATTTTGAGTTATTTTTCGTTGTTTTACAGGTTTACAAGCTTGGAAAGGAGTTTCACTAAATTGCTAGAATTTCCCGTACAGATCAATCATTTTTTAGGATTAAATTGTATTGATTTAAGAAGAACTAGGAGATGAGCCATATATGCTTGAAAGATCCAGATTCCTATTTTCTGGGGAATTTAATGGCTCATAAAAATGATTTTTCTAGAGAAAGTTATGGAAGTTTTACTAGACAAAGGTTAGGTTGCGCATGATTTCAGCATGACAGAGCAGTCATTTTTACGGATTAAACTATATTGATTCAAGAAGAACCAGGAGATGAGCCATATATGCTTGGAAAGATCCGGATGTCTATTTTCTGGGAAATTTTATGGATCATAAAAATGATTTTTCTAGAGAAAGTTGTGGCAGTTTTAGTAGACAAAGGTCAAAGAGAAAACGCTAAAATCTGTAGTATCCCACATCGGATTGGAAACACATTGCACTCGTGGTGTTTCCCTATATAAGCCCTTCTTCACTTCATCTTAAAATAGAAATTTGGAGAGCCTCTTAAGGAATTCTAGAGGACTTCTACTGGCATTCAGGTGGATCTCCAAGGCTTTGCTACCAAAGGGTGAAGCGTTGCTCAACATCTACGAGTGGAATTTCTCTCAATGTATAGTCAGTTTTAATTTATTTCTTTTTGAGTTTTAATGCTTAGCAATTTAATTGTGAAATTTAGTTTCATAATCATGAGTGGCTAAAATCTTCAGCTAAGGTTGAAGATGAAGCCTTTCCATTGTTTAACATTATATTTTTAGATATGTTCGTACAATTATGATATTTTTAGTATTAAATGTTCTATTTCAATTGTTTGAGTAAATTCTTACGATTGATAGTTTATAAATTGTTCAAATTGGATATTTTATGTGTTTCATTTAACAGATACAACAAATCATTCGAAGTTAAATTAGATATCCATTGTGAATTGTAAATTAAACGGATACATTGGATGGTTTTGGTTTAAGTAGGGTATTTGTTGTGATTTGTTTATCGTGGATTCATGGAATTATTTGATAAATCTATTTTATATAGAACATGAAGATATATACTTTACTTTGGTGGGGTGGATTCAGAAAACCATAGTGTTTTTATCAGTTGTTTTTAAATCAATTTAGTTTAGTTTATATTTCTTTGCAAGATACAATCCAAAATTCGGAACTAGGTTAAAAAAGGGTTTGTTTAGATAAAAATATATTTTCATAACGCAATTCCCTATGGATTCGACCTTGCACTTACACAACACTATATTGCAAACGACTCGTGTGCTTGCGAGTAATTTAAAACTTACAACAAGTTTTTGGCGCCGTTGCTGGGGATTTGTTTTGTTTGTGAAAATTAAATTTTTGTCTGAATTAATTTTATTTTTCTACTAGTTTAGTTAGTATTTTTGTTTTATTTTTATTTTTTATTTATATTTATATTTATTTTTCATTTATATTTATTTTATTGCTTTTTTGTGTGGTGTATGCTTGGTCGGAGATCCCTAAATTTAGAATTGACACCTTTAGATTCGACTTAAAAAAAACTCTTAGGAGACAGAAAAGAGCACTGGTTGAAAGAGAGACAATTGAGATGGGAGACAATTTTAGGAATGCAAATAAACCAGAGAATGTAGAGCAACCTGGTGCTTGGAACGTGGACTCCACTACATCCCTTAGGGATTTGTTCGCACCCGTTGCGACTAACTCATCTTCTTGCATAGTGTCGCCACCAACCAATGCTACCCATTTTGATTTAAAGCCTCATGTCATCCAACTCCTACCCTCTTTTCATGGATTAGATCTTGAAAATCCTTATAGTCATGTGAAGAAGTTCAAAGATATTTGTGCCACATTCAAGTTCCAGAACTTCTCTAAGGAGTCAGTCCATCTTCGACTTTTCCCTTTTTCTCTTCACGATAGAGCTAGGGCATGGTTGGATTCCAACATGTTTGGGTCTATTACATCTTGGAAAAATATGTTGAGTAAATTCTATAATAAGTTTTTCCCCCAATGTCTAGAGTGAATGAGTACCAAAAGGAGATTAGTTCTTTCACTCAGGAGGAGGATGAGAATTTTTCTGAGAGTTGGGAGCATTTTGAAGAGTTACTGATTAGATGCCCTCCATATGGATATGAGAAGTGGAAACTCGTTCAGTTCTTCTACCAAGGGTTGACTCAACCCAATCGTAGCATGACTAAGTTTATGAATGGGGGGAATTCTTAAGTGTGACAGGGGATGAAGCATATAAGGCATTGGACAAGTTGTCCAATAACTCGCAGCAGTGGGATTTTTCAAGCTATCGGGACAAGTCCAATCATGCTCCTAGGAAATGAGGCATCTATGAGATTAAGGAGGATACTGACTTGAAGATAAAGATAGATGCTCTTACAAAGAAGATTGACGCTCTCGCTGTGGGCAAGTCCATCAATCCTGCCAATACATTCAATGTTGATAGCTGTTTCATCAGTGCTAGTCCTATGCATTTAGCACAGAATTGTCTATCTATGCCGGCTTTTATCGAGTGTTCCATGGAACAAGTAAATGCTTTCAATGACTATCGGAGGCAATCAAATGGATCTTACTCTGAGACTTATAATCCAGGGTGGCAGAACCACTCTAATTTTTCATGGAAGCAGAACCAACCGATGAATCAGGGAGGAGCCCCTCATCATGGTCACAATCAATACCCTCCCGGATTTCCTCAACCAATTCCAAGTCATGGTCACTCAGTCCATCTAGCATCATCACCTGCTTACCAAGCTCCCACTCAAGTGCTAGTGCCGGTTTCACAGTCATTGGAGGACACCCTCAAGGAGTTCATGAAGACTACTGGCCAATCCATCAGCGAAGTGAGGAGTGCGACAATAGTAAATACCCAAGTGATTGCCAAGCTAGAGAGTTAAATAGGCCAAATCGCAAGTCACTTGGGAGAAATAGAGAAGTGAATGTTCCCCAGTCAACCCGTGCCTAACCCGAAGGGACAGTTTACAGTTGGAAATTCATCAATCCTACGCACGGGCAGGAACAAGTGTAATCGATTGTCACATTGAGGTCTAGGAGATAAGTAGACAATCGAGTGGAAGAGAACCCTACTATGCAGCAAGGGAAAGAAAGTGGCAACAAGGAGAAGAGAGATGCTGAGCCATCTACAGCCACACCTATTATTGAGGATCCTCCTAGGTCGTTTGTACCTAAAGCGCCTTACCCTGAGAGATTACAAGCGCCCAAGAAAAGAAGAAAGTTTGAGGAAATTCTGGAGGTGTTCAAGCAAGTCCAAATCAATATCCCACTTTTGGACGCCATCCAGCAAGTGTTGTCATATGCCAAGTTCTTAAAGGACTTGATCACTGTCAAGAAGAGGACGAATGTCCTGAAGAAGCCTTTTTTGACCGAGCAGGTTAGCTCAATCCTTCAGTGTAAGATGCCGATCAAGTATAAGGACCTAGGGTGTCCTACCATCTCTTGCATGATAGGAGTCAACCAGATTGAGAGGGCTCTCTTGGATTTAGGAGCAAGTGTGAATCTTTTGCCCTACTCAGTCTATTTGCAGTCGGGGTTAGGAGAATTGAAGCCCACATCCACAATGCTTCAATTGGCTAACAGGTCAGTGAAAATACCACGGGGAGTAGTTGAGGACATTTTGATAAAGGTGGATAAGTTTTATTTCCCTGTGGATTTTATTGTGCTAGACATAGAGCCGGTTCAGAATGTAAGGATTCAGATATCGGTGATTCTGTGGCGATCATTCTTAGCCACAGCTAATGCCCTGATAAATTATAGGACAAGGGTGATGAAGATTTCCTTCGAAAATATGACAGTGGAGTTGAATATCTTTGATATTACTAAGCAACCAATGGAATTTGATGAAGTGAGAAATGTATGCTTCATAAAGGAGATTATTGAGAAGACTATGGATGAATCAAGCATTGAGGACCCCCTGGAGGCATGCTTTGCTCAGTTTGGAGAGGATCTGGATTTGGATAAGTTATTCGAGCAAGCAAATGCCATTTTAGAGTCTGCTCCTTGGGAGAGCAGTGAGAAAGAGGATACCGTAGAACCTGAGCCCCCTAAGAAGGAACTTAAACATTTACCGGACAATCTTAAGTATAAGTTCCTAGATCCCGCAGATTCTTTTACTGTGATTATAGCTTCAGATTTGGTTGAGGCTCAAGAGGAGAAATTATTAGATGTTTTAAGAGAGCACAAGGAATCTATCGGCTAGACTATTGAGGATATCAAGGGAATCAGCCCCTTGTTGTTGATGCACAAGATACATTTGGAGGAGAATGCCAAGCCATTGAGGGAGCCATAGAGAAGGCTCAACCCAACTGTATAAGAGGTTGTGAGGACTGAAATGATAAAGCTGTTGGATGTAGGGTTCATTTATCAAATCTCTGATAGCAAGTGGGTAAGCTCAATTCATGTCATGCCCAAGCAGGCTGGATTGACAGTAGTGAAGAATAAGGATGACGAGTTGGTGCCAACTCATGTTCAGTCAAGATGGAGAGTGTGTATAGACTACCGTAAGTTGAATGCTGCCACAAGGAAGGATCACTTTCCACTCCCATTTATTGATTAGATGGTGGAGCGTTTGGCTGGGCAAGATTACTATTGCTTCTTGGATTGTTATTCTGGATATAACCAAGTCCTTGTAGACCCCGAAGATCAGGAGAAGACAATGTTTTCCTGTCTTTTTGGGACGTTCGCTTACCGTCACATGCCCTTTGGATTATGTAATGCACCCACTACTTTTCAATGGTGCATGGTCAGCATATTCTCTGACATGGTTGCTGGTATTTGTCTAAGGTTTAAACAAGGTTGTAAGAGGTCAAGCATGAAGTCCTTGAAGCCTCAGCATACTAGGAGTGTGCCTCAGCACAAAGCTGGAAAAAGGTGTGTGCATCAGGTCAGGCCGCGGCCCTACTCTTCCCAGGCAGTGACATCCAGAAGGTGGAAGGTGATGGAGGATGGCCAAGCTACGGCGACCCCTCCCCAAGGCTGCGGTGCCCAGAAGCTGAGGAGTGTGTGCTCTGCCCTGGGCCGCGGCGCCCCCTGTTCTAGGCCGCAGCGCTAGGCACACTGATACACACATATGTAAACCTCTTCCATGATTCGTGAGACATGTCCAAAACACACAACTTGACTAAGGAATGATCAAAGGCTATGGTTGATTGTTCATCTAGATCTAAGGGTGACTATTAACTCTAAAGATTGGACAAGAAGTTAGTGCACTATATAAAGGGTCACCTAGCTTCAATCTCAAGGTATTGTGATGTAATGTGATACAAACATAAGTGTGTTTGTGTGTATGACAGAACATGTGAATGAGAGAATTGTGTGTGACAGAACATGTGAATGAGAGAATTGTGTGAGAGTGCAAAGGTACAGACATACAAGAGGGACTCATTATAGAGGCTGGTTGTAAAGAAAGAGATTAGTATAGAAAGAGGATTTAAGAAACTTGTAAGTGGAATTTCCAAGGGGGAAAGTTCTAGAGTAACTCAAGACCTTATCACTTTCTTGTTCTCTTCTTGTTTCTTCAAGAACTTGTGGATTCTTGGAGAGGTGTTGCTGGATTATAAGAACACATTGGTTTAGTGCAGAGAGTTCGGAGGAACTTACCAGGGCGTAGGCTATTGCCGAACCTCGATAACAATTGCTGTGTCTTTCTTTCTTGCTTCGTGTACTGTTTCTTTTCTTTACTAGTCATTCTAGACTTGGGTGTTTGGAAGACCATTACTTAGGCATCATTGAGGTGGTTTCCCAACAATGGTATTAGAGCTGGAAGAGATACCACCAACAGTGGTATCAGAGCCATGAGAGCCAAGATTGGCTGGTATCGGAGAAAGAACAGAAGGTGTCGGAGTAAGACTCCAAGAATCAAAGAACAAACTTCTTGAGTGATTCAAGAATGGAGTAAAAATCAAGATCTGATCGTGTTCTTGAGGGTGATTCAAGAACGGTATTGAGATCCATCTTCGATCATGTTATTGAGGTTTAGAAGAAGTTGGAAAGCAATTGTGGGTGCTGTATAAATCAGGGATCTTCTCCGCAAGATGGGTTCAAATTTCATTGTTGAGAAGTTTGATGGAAAGGGAGACTTTGCCCTTTAGAAGCGAAAGATCAAGGCGGTTCTTGTGCAACAAAAGGTGGACTTGGCGATTGGAGAAGATGATGTTTTTTTAGCAAGTCTCTCGGAGGTCCAGTGGAATGAGATGAAGAAGATGGCGTACAACACCGTCTTCCTACACATAACGGATAATATCACAAGGGAGTGCAAAGACTCGAAAGATCCAACTGTCATTTGGAAGAAACTAGATGAGTTATTTCTTGCCAAGACTCTCCCTAATAAGAGGTATCTTCATAAATGAATCTTTACTTTTAAATTAGATCCTAATAAAGTGTTGCAAGATAATCTTGATGCCAAGATGAGGAGTGCATCAAGTGGAGGAGGGTTGTTCATTAAAGGAAGGCCAGCAACTCGATATGGCAGTAATATACATGGCTACTACCGAGTCAGAGGTAGAGGAGAAAGCCATGGGAGATTGCACAACAACATACATGGCTACTACCGGGACAGAGGTAGAGGAGAAAGCCATGGGAGAGCGCACAGCAACATACATAGCTACTACCGGGACAGAGATAGAGGAGAAAGCCATTGGAGAGTGCACAATAACATACATGGCTACTACCGGGATAGAGGTAGAGGAGAAAGCCATGAGAGAGTGCACAGTAACATAATGGCTACTACCGAGACAGAGGTAGAGGAGAAAGCCATGGGAGATGCTTCTACTGCCATAAGGAGGGTCATTTCAAGAAAGATTGCAAGGAGAAGATGTGGGATGAGGGAAGAAGCCATACTAACAATGGAGAGGCTTTGGTTGCCAAAAGAGAACAGCAAGATGATGTTCTTGTTGTGTGCTCAAATGTGAGTAGGAGGCAAGGCAGCAAGAAATGGATTCTGGATTTCGGGTGCACTCATCACATGTGCCCTCACCGGGATTGGTTCAAGAATTTCAAGGAAACCAATGATGGAAGGGTTTTCTTAGGGAATAACAATTCTTTCCAAGTGAGGGGGATAGGAGACATCCAGTTGAGGATGTTTGATGGAGTCACAAGGCTGCTGAGGAATGTGAGGTATCTTCCAGATGTGAAGAAGAATTTGATCTCATTGGGGCAGCTAGATTTCATGGGGTACATATACAAAGCAGAGGGAGGAAAGATCAAGGTAACCGAGGAATCTTTGATAGTGATCAAAGCAGCAATGAAGGATGGTCTTTATAAGATGATCAGAGACACAGACATCAAGGATCAAGCAGCAAGCTTGATGGCTGAGATGAAGAAGGCAGCCTTTTGGCACACTCACTTGGGACATATGAGCGAAAAGGGTCTGCAAGTTCTCCGCAAGAATAAATTAATTGATGGTGACAAGGTAGAGAAACTTGATTTCTGTAAGAGCTGTGTTCTTGGGTAGCAACATCGGGTCAGCTTCAACACCGGAGTGCACAAATCTAAGAGCATTCTTGACTACATTCATACAGATCTTTGGGGACCAGCAAGGACACCAACACAGGGAGGTAACTTTTACTTTCTGTCTTTAATTGATGATTATTCAAGAAAGGTTTGGGTTTGTTTGGTTAGAAATAAATCAGATGCTTTGAATAAGTTAGTGGTGTGGAAAAAGCTGGTAGAGACTCAAATGGGCAGGGTAGTTAAGGGGATAAGAACCGATAATGGCTTAGAAACTTTTAACCAAGAACTTGATCAATTTTGTAGGTTAAATGGGATTTGAAGACATTGAACGGTTGTGAAAACCCCTCAGCAAAGTGGAGTTGCTGAGAGGATGAATAAGACCCTAATGGAAAAGGTTAGGTGAGTGTTAAATGGATCCGGATTACCCAAATGTTTTTGGGGGGAAGCGGTGTCTACTGCTGCATATTTGGTTAATAGATCACCCTATAGGGCTGTGGACCTTAAGACTCCTGAGGAGATGTGGAGTGGAAAACCCCTTGAGTTGGACAACCTTATGACTTTTGGGTGTGCTGCGTTTGCACATCAAAAGGATGATAAGCATAGCCCAGGATCTAGAAAGTGTGTGTTTTTAGGATATGGGGAAGGGGCTAAGGGGTATAGGTTGTGGTCCTTAGAACAAAAAAGATTAAGACTCATAATAAATAGGGATGTCTTTTTTAATGAATTGTTATTTCCCTATTTGGAGAAAACTAACCCTGTAGGGGCTAGTGAGCAAACTAGTTTGGTATTTGTGGAGCAAAGCATCAAGGAAGATTCAGTTTAGGTAGAGCAAGGAAGGCAAGAGGGTTCGGACCAGGTAGAGCCCATTGATGAATGCCAAGCTCAGGACACTAATGAGGAGGTTGAACTGAAAGAGGATAATGCAGCAAGTCAGAAGGACTATTAGCTCATAAGAGACCGGGAAAGAAGACTGGTTGGACCACCTTCAAGATATGGGTTTGCGGATGCAGCAGCTCCTTGGACAGAAAGAGAGATGAGTGAAAAAGAGACTTATATTGATGCAATGGGATATAAGGATTCACCAAGATGGATGCTAGCTATGGAGGAAGAAATGGATTCTTTGAGGAAGAACAACTTTTGGGAATTGGTGCACATTCCGAGAAAACAGAGAGTTATGGATTGTAAGTGGACTTACAAGATCAAAGAAGGGTACCCTCTAGGAGATGAAGTCTAGAACAAGGCTAGGCTGGTGGCGAAGGGGTTCACACAAAGGAAAGGCATGGATTTCACATAAACCTTCTCACCCGGACATAAGGTGGATGAAGTGGTGATTATCCTCCTCTATGTTAATGATATACTGTTGGTTCAGAACAGCAGGGAGAGGATGAAAAGGTTTACATCTCAACTCAGTGAGGAGTTCGAGAGGAAGGATCTCAACCTTACACAAAAGATCCTTGGGATGAGAAGAATTTGGGAAAGGGAGAGAAACGGGTTGAAGGTTTCTCGGTCTTCCAACATAGAAAAGGTGATGTACAAGTTTTCTATGGAAGATGGTAAACCAGTGAAGATTCCCCTTGCTGGTCATTTTAAGTTCTCCGGTGAACAATATCCTGGAATGGATGAGGAGAAAAAAGAAATAGAAAAGGTCTCTTACTCTAGTGCGGTTGGACCACTCATGTCCATGATGGTGAGCACTAGACCTGATATTTCTCAGGCAATGGGTGTTCTCAGCAGATTTGTGAGTAATCCTAGAAATAAGCATTGGCTTGGGATGAAGTGGTTGCTGAGGTATTTGAAGGCCCAGTGGCAGCCGGTGGTAGCACTCTCAACAACCGAGGCTGAGTACATAGCGGCTATGGAAGCCATAAAGGAGGCTATGTGGTGCAAAAGGTTGTTGGATGAGTGGATGGTCCTAAAAGAGCAGTGGTGGTGTCTTCGGATAGCCAAAGTGCATGACATTTGTGGAGGAATCCGGTGTCCCATGAGAGGACAAAGCACATGGATGTTTGGTAGCATTACATTCTGAAAAATGGTACGAAATGATGCATTTATGTTGACAAGAAGGCCACAGAAGAAAGTCCTATATATTTAGATCCTGAGTTCTCCGCATAATGGTTCAGGTTTAAACACTTAGACAAAAGTAGAGATTATTGGTATTTGTCTAAGGTTTGAACAAGGTTGGAAGAGGTCAAGCATGAAGTCCTTGAAGCCTTAGCACAAAGCTGGAAAAAGGTGTGTGCATCAAGTCAGGCCGCGGCCCTGCTCTTCCTAGGCCGTGGCGCTCAGAAGGTGGAAGATGCTGGAGGAAGGCCAAGCCGCGGTGCCCCCTCCCCAAGGCCACGGCACCCAGAAGCTAAGGAGTGTGTGCTCTGCCCTGGGCTGCAGTGCCCCCTATTCTAGGCCATAGCACCAGGCACACTGATGCACACATGTGTAAACCTCTTCCATGGTTTGTGAGACATGTCAAAAATGTAGAGCTTGACTAAGGAATGATCAAAGGCTATGGTTGATTGTTCATCTAGATCTAACGGTGGATATTAACCCTTAAGATTGGACAAGAAGTTGGTGCACTATATAAAGGGTCACCTAGCTTCAATCTCAAGGTAATATGATGTAATGTGATAGAAACACAAGTGTGTGTGTGTGATAGAACATATGAATGAGAGAATTGTGTGAGAGTGCAAAGTCACGGACATACAAGAGGGACTCATTAGAGAGGCTGGTTGTAAAGAGAGAGATTAGTATAGCAAGGGGATTCAAGGGACTTGTAAGTGAAATTTCCAAGGGGGAAAGTTCCAGGGTAACTCAAGACCTTATCACTTTCTTGTTCTCTTCATGTTTCTTCAAGAACTTGTGGATTCTTGGAGAGGTGTTACTAGATTGTAAGAACACATTGGTTTAGTGCAGAGAGTTTGGAGGAATTCACGGGGACGTAGGCTATTGCCGAACCTCGATAACAATTGTTGTGTCTTTCTTTCTTGCTTCGTGTGCTGTTTCTTTTCTTTACAAGTCATTCTAGACTTAGGTGTTTGGAAGACCATCACCTGGGCATCATTGAGGTGGTTTCCCAATAATGGTAAAGCGTTCCTTAGAGATTTTCATGGATGACTTCTCTGTCTTCGGTTCATCTTTTGAAGAGTGTCTGCACCGTCTCACTTTGGTTTTAGTGCAGTGCAAGGAGAAGAACCTGGTGCTTAATTGGGAGAAGTGCCATTTTATGGTAAAGCAAGGTATTGTACTAGGGCACATCATATCCCATCGACGGATTAAGGTCGACAAAGTGAAGGTGGACCTAATTTCTAACCTTCTACCCCTACGTACGGTGAAGGAGGTTCGTTCTTTTCTGGGCCATGTAAGATTCTACAGGCGATTTATCCAGGATTTCAGCAAGATCTCCTGGCTCTTGTGCAAGTTATTAATAAATAATGCCCCATTTGTATTTAATGAAGACCGTAATAAAGCATTTGGGGATCTGAAGAAGATTTTGACGTCCACACCCATTATTCAGCCACCCAACTCGGGTGTACCTTTTGAGATTATGTGTGACGCATCAGATTATGCTGTTGGAGTTGTTTTGGGGCAGCGTGTTGATAAACTTCCCCACATCATCTAATATGCAAGCAGAACTCTAAACAGCGCACAACTCAATTACTCTACCACTGAGAAGGAGTTGCTAGCAGTCGTTTTTGCATTGGACAAGTTCAGATCCTACTTGTTAGGATCGAAAGTCATTATCTACTCGGATAATGTAGCATTGAAGTATATTTTCTCCAAAAAGGATGTTAAATCTCATCTTATCTGATGGATCTTGTTACTTTAAGAGTTCAACATAGAGATTCGGGATAAGAAAGGTTCTGAAAATGTGGTGGCGGACCATTTGTCTTGGTTGATAATGGATTTCACTGAGGCCGCCATTCCTATTTCTGAGACCTTTCCTAATGAGCAATTGATGCACATTGCTCACAATCCCACACCTTGGTTTGCTGATATAGTGAACTATCTTGTCACCGGTCAAATGCCTTTACATTGGGCGCAACAAGACAAGTCCAAGTTTTTGGCCATGGTAAAGCATTAAAAAATTAAAAGTTTTAAGAAATTGGAGTTTGATTAGGAATTGAAACTCCAAAATCCTTATCATATTGGAATAATAAATTCTAATGGACAAGGAATCTTAATCTTATTTGGAATAGGATTAAGAAAAGTTTTTAGAAACCTAATGAGATTAGAATTACAATCTAAGAAGAAATAGCCATAACTAGAATAGAATTGTTATTTTTTATTTACGTAATTTGATGGTATGAGTGTATGACTAATGGACCTAGACCTTACCAATTGGATAAATTTAATGGTATTATTTATGGTTACTCAATTTTAAATGGGGTTTGCATACCTCGCTTTATCTTATTTCTCTCAATGTAAATTTCTATCTCCCTCCAATGTAATTCCCTTTGACTTCTGATCAAGGTTTCTTATGTATATTTATTTGATGTATGTAAAATTACTTAGATAAGATTTTATTGAGGCAAATCAAGGAATGCACAAAGAAGCATGAAAAACTATATGAAGATTGAAGACTCGTGAATGTATGGGATATATTTATATAATAATTAACTATGGGTTGACCAAGTGATTTACTTTATTAGATCGAGTAAATCACACTTAGAAAGTTCATAGTCATCCACTCATCCACTTAGGTATATATATGCATGTGATGTATGTATATTTTTGCATATGATTTGATTATGTATTGTTAAATGTATATGATATATATTAAATGATGAGATATTAACATAAAGACCTAAATCCTTCAAGCACAAATATTTAATATTATATTGTAAATGGAAATCATTATGAATGATTGTTTGTAGACTTTCACCATTATAATTAATATGCAAAGTTTCTTATATGTGAAAATTTGTTGCTCTACATGTAAGGTTTACACCAATAAAAAAAATTATATTGACTATTAAACATATGATGTATACGAGGTAAACGATTGATATAACTTTGTTGCACTACACGTAAGGGTTATATCACTAGTTTACACTTGTAATGAATGGTGGGTTTAACTTAACTAAAACGAATATGATTTGTTGTGCTACACGTAAGGTCATATACATTTAAGAGACTAAATTATGATTAAAAATTGCATAAGATGCAAATGATAAAATTTATCTAGCTCTCAAGTACATTATAGTTTGTTGCACTATATGTAAGGCTATAATGGACAAGTGATAGGATTCCAATCCCCACTGGGAAGCCTTCCAAAGGGGTTTTACGCTTTCTACATTAAGGGTCGTGGGAATCAAAAAGAATAATGGGAGGTACGATTTAGAATAAAGACCAAATTTGTATGGTAGTTAATTATATGAATAGGTGCTAATTTATCTATTGTTATATTATAGATCACAATGGCTAATCTCAACCCATTATCTTAATCCTTAATATGAACAAGCTGACTGAGCCCAATTTTCTTGACTGATTAAGGAATTTGAGAATTGTTTGTTCTCAATTTCGAAAAGATAGTTGTAAGTCTTCCGGTATAGATACCTAGTGGAAATTTAAATTATTTCTATACCAATAAAGTTAATCCCATGAATTTCATTACAAATAAATTAGAATTAAAATCCATCTCCATACAAGGTTAGATATTTATATCTTTATGAAGATTTCGGTTGCGAATTTAATGGGGAGCTCACGAGCCATTTAAGTGTCCGACATCTAAGTATATCCACACGACCAACCAAGAACAAGGATCTCCTTCTTCGGGATGTTGAACACTACATGAGGAGAGGACTAGGGCTAGTTGAATTCCTTAAGTGCTAGCTCTAGTTTTTTTTTTTTTTTTTTTTCTGTGTTTTGAGAGAGAGAGAGAGAGTCTGAAATCTTATTTTAGTTTCTCAATAGTTTGTGTTAGGGTTTCTATCAAATAAAACAGTTATATAAAGCCTTTACTCTTAAAAGCTATAGTAATTTTAGAATTGTAATTAAACTCCTAGTTTAATTGATTTTTAAAGTTCTCTCTATTAGCCCATTAGTTTTTCTTATTCTTGCAATTGCCTAATTATATGTGATCCCTTAGGTTCAATATAGCACAAGCATTAGGATGTAACTTTTGCGTAGCCATTGGATCCTATCCTATTAATTAAAACTTCTTTTACTTTTAATTTGAATTAAAACTCTATTTAATTTTCCCTTCGATTAAGAATTAGTTACAATTAATTCTTAAGGGCTTCTACAAGTCATGATTGAAATCTAGCAATATATCATGAGTACCTAAGAAAGATGAATTAATGTGATCCTTTCTATTTATAGTTACTGTACAATTCAATCCTTCCATCATGCAATGTCCTTAATTAAACCTAATGCACGAAATTACTGTCAAGCCTCAATTATTTACTCACATGTATCTTTATCTCAAGTCCACAACTTAAATGGTGAAATTAAAAATTCCTTTCTAATTTTCACCCCTCATTGGCTAAGGAATTTTCAAACTATGACATAATCATATCACATAAGACATTCTCTGTCTGTTACTGAGAGTGATGAATCTTTTATTGTACACTCACATACCTCCATGCATAAGTGGTCATACCTAATTATCACCCTTTTTTGTCCTATGATTAAAATCACATTTATATGGCATCAAAGCATGATGACCCATACATAAGATATCCATGGTACCTCAAGTCCAATGATCACTTATACAACTGCAACATACTCCTATTGACAACCAATAAAATTTCTATTTGGAATTTCTTACTCAAGTTATTTTGGTGAACTTGATCTCTAACAAGCACCCATATAACTTGTTTTAGTGTCTCACACACAAATGACCGTAAAATCAATTACCTTAACACTTTGAGGAAACATAATATATTCTAATCTATCCAGATTCACTAATGTTCTTCTTAGTGATCCTTTGATTATGAACATTTAAGAATAAAGATAAAATAAATATATGTCACTAGCATGATCTCATCATGGTTCTTATTTCAATTGCTCTTATTTTATGAGATTTATCATATGATGCACACGCAATGATTTGTAATAAACATGATAAATAAGATAATTTCCATTATTAATATTTTATTATAAATAAATGAATAATATTAATCACAAGTGATATGTCCATAAAATCAAATGCTATTGGATTATATTCATATTACTATCAATCTCCCACTTGCACTGAAGCCAATCACCCATATATCTCATGCCCAACTTCTCAAAATAACGATCGAACTTGTGCTGGGAAATCTCCTTAGTTAGTGGATCTGCTATATTGTTTGTTGATAAAACTCTTTCCACCTTTACATCTCATCTTCCAATGATCTCTTTGATCAAATGGAATTGTCGCAAAATTTGCTTGGACTTTTGATGAGATATTGGTTCCTTTGCTTGCACAATAGTGCCATTGTTATCACAGTACATATTTACTGGATTGAAAATGTCTAGAACCACTCCTAGTTTAGTGATGAACTTCCTCATCCAAACAGCCTTCTTTATAGTTTCTAATGCAAGAATGTATTCAACCTTCATAATCGAATCCATAGTGGTTTCTTGTATGGAACTCTTCCACCTCACTGCTCCACTATTTAAGGTGAATACATATCCAGAGATTTGTTTACTGTCATCATTTTTATATTTAAAACTAGATTCTATGAAGCCTCAAGTTTCAAATCTTTCCCTCCATATATAAGAAATAAATATTTGGTTCTTCTTAAGAACTTAATAATGTTTTTCACAGCTATCTAGTGACCCTCACATGGATTGGACTGAAACTTGCTCAAAACACCTAAAATGTATGTGAAATTAGGCCTCGTACATAACATGACATACATGATGGAACCAAATGCTAATGCATATTCATGAGTTCCCTCTCCTTTTGTATCTTAGTGAAAATCTCCTGAGAGAGAAAAATTACATGACTCATTGGCAAGAGTCCTCTTTCGAAATTTTCTATGATAAACCTCTTTAGCACTTTGTCTATGTACGTGGATTAGGACAAGCCTAACACCTTTCTAGATCTATCTTTATAACTCTTTATCCCCAAAATATAGGATGCTTCTGTTGTGCCGACTATCTACCTAAATAAATATGCAAATAATCGTACTAGTTTTACTTGCAAGTGCACAAGGTCAATGGTAGCATAGTGTGCAAGTGCGAGATCATTTCCACAGGGATTGGTCAATTTCAATTTAGAATTAGTTCCTTTCAAAGTAAAAAGAGAAATATCATTGAGTGTGAGTGAATAATAATGAGAACATAGGACTACGATATCCACCACTAATTATACTTTCCCACTAAGTAAGATGCCAATGCTCTAGCCTTATCATGAATATTTAATTTTTGCCAACCTAAGGGCTTGGTCCACACCTTAGGCTATTGATCTCCCTATGCAATGTATACTCTAACTCTTTTCTCTTTGAAGGGATTTAGCATGGGTGTATACTGAGTTGTTCCTTAAGAGAGCATAAGGGCTATGGAGATCGACAACCACACGAGACCTAGGGCTTGGTCCGGTCCAGGTTTCCCATGTTGATTAACTCGAGAATCTAGTGTTGATATCTCTTCTTACTAATGTTGAACCCAGGACTCGGTCATCCAAATTGATTCAACTAACGAATCCATACCACATGCATACGTTGATCAGACATACACATATGAGGAATTTAAATACAAACAGATATTAATCAAGTTAAACATTCTAACAAGGCTATAGCAAAGGTAATCAATGAATAAACATGTGGAAAAACATAACTAGGGCTTCAATCGAGCCCTATAAGAGTTTAGTTACACATGTTAGTTAAACTAAACATTCTAACCATAATGAAATAAAAATAGAAAAATAAAACCCGAAGAAGACTCGAGAGATGAGTCATCAATTCCTCTCCTAAGCTTGCTACTTCAAGTCTAAAATAAAAGGTATCATTTATATGTTTTACAGGGCTATATATAAGGTTCTCAAGGTGTCCCGAAACCCTAATTTCCTATTTGAGATCCATAGATTTCTTTCCATATCTGGCTCTGTCACCTCTGGAGTGTTTGAGCTCGATCGTATGCGGGATGCACTCGAGCGCAAGTGTGTGCTTAAGCCTTCTTCAAGTGCACTTGTAAGCCTGTGCTCTTAATCACAAGGGAGGTGCACTTGAGCACACCTTGCTTGATGGCAGAACTTGACTTTTTACTCCCAAAAGCTCCAAATTATCATCTTTTTGTCAAAGTCTTGTGAAAAACACATAAAACACGAAAATAAAGTACAATCTACTAAAATAGATAAACAAAGAGCCTAACAAACGTAAATTAAGGGGCTTAAATATGACTATTTAAGCACTTTTCACACCCCAAAACTTACATATTGCTAATCCCTTAGCAATACAAAACAAAGGACTATGTTAAAACGAAATTAAAGATAAAGTCATTTTCATGATATTCAAAAATTTGGGTTGAGCATAAAACCATGATAACCGTTCATGAGTAAGCTTATAATAAAAACACATTTTTGTATTGAAAAAGGATTTTTAAAAGCTCATGTTACTTACCTAAGGTTGGCTTAAGGCATCGTAAGTTTGATTTGTGTGTGATGAGTTGGCACATATAAGATGGGGTTTCCACATAATTTTAGTGTATAGTGTTTCGGTGCCTAAATCGTAATCGAATTCCTTATCAAAGAGAACAAAAGTGGCATAATGCTTGCTACTTTTCTTTCATTTTATCATGCGATTTTTGCCATGTTGAGTTCCATTAAGCTTTCTAATTGACCCTTGTAACGAGTGTTTAGCCAATGACTCCCAAACCAGATGGTTTTAGGGCATTAGGTGTAAAGATACCCCTAAGGACTTACTAACTCGAGTCAAAAAGGCTACAAAACTAACAGGTTTCCATGCTTCTTAGTGAAATTCCCACCTTTTGACATGAACACTCACTACTTACTGAGGCAAGAGGCCTAGTTACTTAGTGGAAATTTTTATTATGATCATTAAAGGCTTACTTCCCAACTTTTGATGTGAACACTCACTGCTTACTGAGGCAAGAGGTCCAGTTACTTAGTGGAAAATTTTTAATGATCATTAGAAGCTTTTTATTTTCTTTTTGTATGATGAACATTTTTCTTTATTTTTCTTATGCCAAAGTGTCTTTTAACAAGTTATCTGATTACAGTTAGGTCGTGGAAACATATACAAAAGAATTACATGTCATACCCCACACAAATGCGTGCTAATGTGCTCGTGCAAATCTGGATCAAACTCGTGAATTCTTAAGTACCTTGAGGTAGGTAACTATACTTTGTAAAATTCCTATTATAAGACTCTGTGTGCTATCTTTTAAGCTTACTAATGAAGTGTTATCATATTTTAAATCAACCAAAATTTTTATCACCAAATGAACATGCATTTATCTTTTCTAAAAAAACAACTGGGACCTAGTGTGTGCATGTGTTTCAAGTGTGTGCGTAACAGTGTCTCCCACTATCCCCAAACTTAATATACACATTGTCCCCAATGTCTGTGGCATGGAAAGATCTGACCTGAGAGATGGAGAACTAGATTGCTTGCTTTGCGCGTAACACACCCTCAAACTTGAACTGGATGCACGCACTACGTACCTGACAAAGGAAAATAAACATTGTGCCGAAAAACAAGAAATATGGATAAGAGACATGTAAATATAAACATAAACAAAAGAAAAAAAATACTAAAATGAAAAAGATATGCTTTGGGGTGCCTCCCATGAGCGCTAAGTTTTACATCTTCAGCCAGACAGGGTATCCTCTCACTGCTGATCATCGGTGGATGCAGTAGAAGAGGTACCAGGTGTAGGGGGTGCGGGTGCAGAGTGTAATGCGAGGAAAACAAGTGTTTGTGAGCCGAGCTAGAATAAAAACCCTCACGTGCCTTCTCTGCCCCAAGTGCGCTCGAGCCTACAGAATGGTGTGCTCGAGCGCAAGGCAGTATATATAGAGTGATTAAAACTTACCAAAATAAATTTAGAACGATATAGTCATACCGTATTTTAGTGGCATCAGTACCACTAACCCTGATAGAGGCGCTTGAGCTATATATTAAGCAAGTGGGATTTTTGCTCAAACGCTCTCTATAGTAGCTTCAGTGCTACTTTCTTTTAAGGAGGCACTTAGGGCCCACATCAGGTGGTTCCAGTGCCATTGAGAGCCGCTTCGTCGCCAATTTTGGTGCCTGGTCCATAAAATAGGGAAAAGTAGTATTACTAAGTTCAAGATTTTTAACTCGAGGATTATACTTACTTAAAGGCTTGGGTGTGTTCTTGATGGTGTGCATAGCTCCATTGATATCCTTAATCACATCGTCATCCTCTGGCCTAATGTCCAATCTTGGGTCATCATGGTTGAGGATGGTCTCCAATGGGGCAGTATAATGGACCTTAGAAACTTTTTCACCAATACCTTACATTAAACTCACATTATAACACTCATTATCAGTCTTGGTTTATTCTAATGTATTAAATATTTTGAATTCCATCTCTTCATCATTTACTTTCATAGTGACAATGCCCCTTTTTACACTAATATTCGTGTCAGCAGTGATCATAAATGGTCTTCCTAAGATGATAGGGAGTGGTAATGGCATATGGCATTCCTCCATGTCTAACACAATAAAATCAGTAGGTAAAATAAATTTACCTACTCTTACCAAAACATCCTCGAGGATACCTCTCAGTCGTTTGATGCTTCTGTCGGCCAATTGCAAAGTAATAGAGGTTGGTTGGAGCTCCCCTAAACTTAGTGTCTCGAATACACTGTATGGTAACAAGTTGACACTTGCTCCTAGATCCAACAATGCATGCTTGAATAGTTGGTCACCTAGCCTGCAAGGAATGGTAAAACTACCTAGATCTTTTAGTTTTGGTGGTAATTTTCTTAATAGTACAGCACTCACCTCTTCGGTCAAGGTTACCATCCCATGCTCCTAAAACTTCCTTTTGTTAGTGCAACAATCTTTTAAAAACTTAGCATAAGCATGAAGTTATTTTATTGCATTTAATAAAAGAATGTTTATTTCCACCTTTTTCAAGGTTTCGAAAATGTCACTCAGTTTAGTTTCCTTTTTAGACTATACTAACCTTTGAGGGAAGGGTGGAGGTGTATTTACCTTTTCCATCTCACTTACCTTAGATGTGGATGCTTGGTCTGGTGATGCTCGTGTAGGCTCATTGGTGCCAATGGTCTTAACACTTCTTAAGGTTGTTACAGCATTTAGTTGTTGATATCCTCTTGGATTAGGTAGTGGTTGGGCTGGAAGTTCTCCTTGCTTTCTGGTACTCAGTTCTTTGGCCAATTGCCCCATTTGTACTTCTAGTCCTTGAATGGCTTGATCATGTTTTGCAGTGATTTGTCGTATCTCAGTCCGAAATTGTCTTGATTCTTCCATGAACTGTTCGTGTGAAGTCATGAGTCATTACTGCTGAGATGCCAACTGCCTTACAAGACTTTCGAGGTCATTCTTTTTTGTCTCGGGAGCTGATTGGGCTGCTAGTTGGAAGTTTCTTTGCTGCCCTTGACCATTCTGATTGTTGCTCCATGAGAAATTCGGGTGATTCCGCCATCCAGGGTTGTATGTGTTTGCATAAGGTTTGTTCTTCGGCGGATAATTGTTTGGTCCCACAAAGTTTGCTTGCTCATGATCTGCAGATGAATACAAGGGATATGTATCAGTATTATGATCAAATTGGGAGTAAATAGCACATACCTGGAGTGGTGTAGCTGGTGGGTTAGGTGAGGTATTCTGAGCAGCCATAGCTTTCAACAATAGGTCTAGTTTCCTTTCCACGGCAGCTATTTGAGAAGATCCTCCATTTAAATTTACCTCGAGAGGAGAACTACTGAGTGTGTTCACTTAGAGTTTCGAAGAGCTCCATAGTTTCTTCGCTGCTTTTTTCCATCAGCATTCCTCCATAACCTGAATCCACAATATTTTTGTTTGTATCACTCAAACCTTCATAGAAAGCTTGTACCAGTTCATCTTGGGGTAGGTTATGGTGTGGGAATTTGAGTAGTAGCTCGTTGAAGTGTCCTCAGGCCTTGAAGAACAGATCTCCATCCTTTTGTTGGAAGGACAGAATTTTCTTTCTCATTTGCCTCGTCTTTTGGACTGGGAAAAACTTCCTTAGGAATTTGCTAGCCAACTCCTCCCAAGTGTGGATAGAAACTGCAGGCAAATAATTATTCCATAGTTTAGCATTATCTTTTAAGGAAAAAGGGAAAATAATTAACCTTATTCCTTCTTGGTCTAAGCCTCGAATGTGTTGGAATTTGCAAAGATCGAAGAACTCTCGAAGGTGCAGGTGTGGATCCTCATTAGGTGTACCCCTAAAGTGAGTCAGTGCATTGAGTATTTGCGGAGATATGTAGTAGTTCCCTTCCACTTTAGGTTGATATGCAATGCACGATGGTTGGTCAAGGTTCTGTAGGATGAAGGATTGCTTCATCGGCCTCCGCTCATGTGGTTGCTGATTATCGATCTGTTCCGCCATGGGTCCTTCTTCCTCAAGTCCTTCTTCTATCTCTTCCAAGTTGTCTCTAAGCCTTTGTCGAATAGTCCACTCAAGCTTGGTATCAAAGGGAAAGAATGACGGATGCTTGGATCGACGACTGTGCATGAATCGGTGGCAGTCACTTACGTGCAACAGTCAAACACTGCTGCTCGAGTAACTCTCTGCCTCAATTGCGCTTGATCGCACAGGAAGGCATTCTTGATCGTAACTGGCACAGAAAGCTCTCCTGTAGTGCCTGAAACAGAAAACAGAAAGAATTTGATTAGGGTTCTTAATGAAACAAAAATTAGATAAAGATAGAAACTTAAAAATTTCTAAAGATAAGAATAGAATAGTATATAAAAAAAAGAAATAACAATGCTTAAAATAATTCTAAAAGGAAATTTAAGTGCAATCCCCAGCAATAGCGCTAAAAACTTGTTGTGCCGATTATCTACCTAAATAAATATGGAAATAATCATACTAGTTTTACTTGCAAGTGCACAAGGTCAATGGTAGCATAGTGTGCAAGTGCGAGATCATTTCCACAGGGATTGGTCAATTTCAATTTAGAATTAGTTTCTTTCAAATTAAAAAGAGAAATACTATTGAGTGTGAGTGAATAATAATGAGAACATAGGACTACGATATCCACCACTAATTATACTTTCCCACTAAGTAAGATGCCAATGCTCTAGCCTTATCATGAATATTTCATGGTTGCCAACCTAAGGGCTTGGTCCACACCTTAGGCTATTGATCTTCCTATGGAACGAGTTAGGCATGGTGTATACTCTAACTCTTTTTTCTCTTAAGGGATTCCTCATAGGTGTATACTGAGTTGTTCCTTAAGAGAGCATAAGGGCTGTGGAGATCGGCAACCACACGGGACCTAGGGCTTGGTCCGCTCCCAGTTTCTCGTGTTGATTAACCCGAGAATCCGGTGTGGATATCTCTTGTTACTAATGTTGAACCCAAGACTCAATCATCCAAATTGATTCAACTAACGAATCCATACCACATACATACATTGATCAGACACACACATATGAGGAATTTAAATACAAACAGGTATTAATCAAGTTAAACATTCTAACAAGGCTATAGCAAAGGTAATCAATGAATAAACATGTGGAAAAGCATAACTAGGGCTTTAATCGAGCCCTATAAGAGTTTAGTTACACATGCTAGTTAAACTAAACATTCCAACCATAATGAAATAAAAACAGAAAAATAAAAATCAGAAGAAGACTCGGGATACAAGTCGTCAATTCCTCTCCTAAGCTTGCTACTTCAAGTCTAAAACAAAAGGCATGGTTTACGTGTTTTATAGGGCTATATATAAGGTTTTTAGGGTGTCCCAAAACCTTAATTTCCTATTTGAGATCCTGAGACTTCTTTCCATATCTGGCTTTGCCGCCTCTAGAGTGTTTGCGCTCAATCGTATGCGGGATGCACTCGAGTGCAAGTGTGCACTCGAGCCTTCTTCAAGTGCACTTGTGTGCCTGTGCGCTCGATCATAAGGGAGGTGCGCTCAAGCGCACCTTACTTGATGGCAGAACTTGGCTTTTTACTCCTAAAAGCTCCAAATTATCATCTTTTTGTCAAAGTCTTGTGAAAAACACATAAAACACGAAAATGAAGTAAAATATACTAAAATAGATAAACAAAGAGCCTAACAAACGTAAATTAAGGGGCTTAAATATGACTATTTAAGCACTTATCAGCTTCTGCCAAATCCTTTATAGATAATTTCTTTAATAACCAAACCTTGACTAACTATAACATGCCTACATCATTCCCAATAAGTAGTATGTCGTCAATCTATAGCATCAAAAATGTCACAATGTTCCCATTAACTTTCTTATACACATATAGTTCATCATTAGTTGTGATAAAATCAAATGATTTGATTGTCAACAAAATAGATGTTCTAACTTCTAGAAGGTTGCTTTAATCCATAAATAGAATTTTGAAGCTTATATACCTTTTGGTCACTACCACTAGATGTAAAACCCGCAGGTTATGTCATGTACACCTCCTCATTTTTTTTCATTGAGGAATGCAATCTTTACATCCATCTACCATATCTCATAAGCATGGTATGCAACTTTTGTAAGTAAAATCCTAATGGATTTAAGCATGGCCATTGAAGAGAAGGTTTCGTTAAAGTCAATTCCTTGCCTTTGCTTGAAACCCTTTACTATAAGATTTTCCTTATAGGTCTCTACCTTTCCATCCACTCCAGTCTTTCTCTTAATGACCCATTTGCAACCTATAGGTACTATACTTTTAGGCACATTGACAAAAGTACATACTTTGTTGAAGTATATGGAATCCATGACTTCTAGTCACTTCTCATAATCGATGTCTAACATCTCTTATTTGTAGTTAGCAGGTTTCCTATCATCTATAAGGTGTACATCTTTCACAATTTATGAAAAATCTTGATCTCTCTGACCCTTTAGGTATTTTACTATATCTACGACCTTGTTTCAGATTTCTCAATTTGAACATTATAAGGTTGTGGTTCTTGCGACACTTCATCAAGATCTATCTTACTCCCACTACTCCCTTCTAGCATAATTTTTTTTTCTAGAAAAGCAACATGCTTAGGAACAAACACTTTTGTTATTGAGCATGATAAAAATAATATTATAAAATTTCTTTAAGATATCCCACAAACCTACTTTTGTCAGACCTAGTTCCCAACTTGTCTATATGTAACTTCGTCATATAAGCAGGACAACCCTAAATATTAATGTTTTTTAAGATTGGGTCTCCTTTCTTTCCATATCTCATATTGTAATACCCGAAATCGTAAAGTAAGGGTAAAAAAAAAGTAATTTAATAATATGATAAGAAATTTAAATAATATATTTATGCAAAGGATTTAGAATTGAATAAAATAATTCTTTTAAAAAAAAGGGACGCGTTGGGACGTAATTACAAAGAAATGAAAAGAAGGATAAAAAAAATAATTACATTTTTCTATAAAAAAAAATGACGTGCAAGACGTCCAGAAAAGAAAGGAAGGAAAAAATATTAAATTAAAAAAATTAATTATGGTGAAAAAAACGTTTTCAAAAAAAAAAATTGTTTTTGGACGTGAATGTTCAGGAGGCAGAAAAAGGAAAAAAAAAAGAAAGAAAAAAAAATATGGACACGTGGCAGCACCTGCTGCCAAGTGTAAAGTTAACTCATGCATGCCTCCAGCAAGAATTTCGTGGGAGACAAGGGGGGGCTGCCAAAGTTTGTTTTAAAACAAAACTTACATATAAATGTGTGGTATATATTATCTATATATATTTTACTGATACGTTTTCATTTCTTTTTTTTTCTTTGATTTTTTGTTTTCTTTAAATATTTGGGAATCGAAAGAAAGGTTGAAAGAGTAAAATTTTGAAGGAGTTTACAGGGAACTTCATAGGGAGTCACCAGAAGCTAACAGAAAAATAGAAGGTAATAACATAATGTTTATTTTTGAATTTCTGACAATTATGAAGTTTCCTTGAATTCAAAGTGAGAATTTTCAAAGTTTGTGGTTTATAACGAATTGAAGAATAAATTATAAATTTAATATAAATACGATATTAGGTGTTGATGATCTACAACAGGGAGAAATTTTGAAAGAAACGAGAAATGCAAGGAGGTGATCCACGAGTAGCTTTAAGAGCTACATGGTGAGTTGGATTTACTTTAAGTAATCTAAATAAAAATCAAATATCTGATGATAATATTAAACTTAATTATTAGTGTATGATTGGGTGGTAGATAAAGATTTTGTTGATAGATATAATATGAATATTGAGCAAGTAGAACAGTATTATGTGAAAAGAGATATTTTTGGAATAATAAGTTGATTTAATAATAAAAGTGATAAGTGAAATTCTTGATGACTTATGGTTGATGTTTTGATACGAATTTTGAGGAAATGAATTTTAGTGGATCTTGACCAATTTTGAGAGATGATTTGATGTAATTTGGGATGAAATTTAGTGGATCTTGGCAAGCTTTAATGGATGATTTGATGTGACTTGAGATAAGAGAAATTTAGTGGAAATTTTTATATAATTTGAGAAAAAATCAGGATAGCTAGTCTGAATACATGCTAGTTTCTATTTTATTATTTAGATGCATATTCATATCAGTTTTCATATACAGCTGAATGAGAATTAAAGAACCTGGAAAGCAGCCGGTCTAAATGAAAATGAAATAACCGGGAACGCAGCCAGTCTAAATGAGAATAAAAATATTTGAATTAATGTTGTTTTTATATTTTTGTTCAGATGCATATTTCATATCATTGTTCATGTGCATATGCATTTAATAATATAACCGAAAGAACCGAGAAGGGGTCGGTCTAATGGAACAACCGTGACAGCCGGTATATGCTGGAAATAAAAGGGACACCGTGACAGTCGGTATATGCTGGAAATAAATTTTGTGACAACCGGATAATAATAATAACCTGTCGACAGGTGGGAAAACGTTCCCATCATAAGCATTCATGCATTGCATTTGGTTTAATTATTGCTTGCATTATTATAATGCTGATGTGTGGTATATTATGGTGAAATCATTTATAGATGGATGAGTCTCTCAGGGAGAGACGGTTACAGGGAGAAAAAGAGGAAAAGACATCGAAATATGAGAATATAGTGATTATTTAAATGTTAGGCATTATGCTATTTTTTAGTTATAGGAAAAATATATGATTAAATATTAAATGGGCCGATTATACAAATAGAATACTTTTAGTAAATTTAATTCACTGAGCTTGTGAAGCTCATCCCTCATTGTACAATGATTTCAGGTAGCAAACGGGACAAATAGTCTGGTGGATTAAGAGTCAGATGAAAGAAATTTTTGTAAGCCACGTACGTGTCAATATTCTCAGACAAATGAGAAAATGAAAAACAAAAATTTTATTTGTAAATATTCATGCATGTTAAGTTGTATATTATGTTTAAATTATATCAGATTGATATACCTCCCCTGTTGAGGGTTGAGGATTATAGTAGAAATTCTTGTTAGTTTTATTTTACTTTATTGTTGCATATATGTGCCGTGCTGGGATTTTCAAAATGTGATGACACCATATTGGGGGTGGCCAACCCGGGATGGATCGTTACACATATGGTGTTTTAGGTACAACCTTTGAGGGAACCTTGTTCAATAAGTATGTTACAGTCAGGCGGGCATATCCTCAAAAAAAGATATAGGAAGATCAATGTAAATCATCAGGTATCGTAACATATCTAATAGAGTATGATTCCTCCTTTTAGACACACAATTCAATTGTGGTGTTCTAGGAGGAGTCCACTAAAAGAGAATCCCATTCTCTATTAAAAAATCAAGAAAGTCACCAGTTAGGTATTCTTTTCCTTGATCAAATCAAAGAGCTTTAATACTTTTCTTAGTTTGCTTTTTAACTTCACTTCTAAGTTCTTTGAACTTTTTAAAAGACAAACTTGAACTTCATTAAGTAAACATACCCATACCTAGAATGATCATCACTACAGGTAATGAAGTAGGAGTAACCTCCTTTAGCATTAACTGTTAGAGCCCCACATACATCACTATGTATCAACTCTAGTACATCCATGATGAGATCATGCTAGTGAGATATATTTCTTCAAGCTTTAGTATTAAATTTTCCTAATTATAGGATCACTAAAAAGGGAATTAATGAATCTAGATATATTAGTACATACTATGTTTCCTCAAGGAGTTGAAAGTGAATGATCTCACAATCACTAGTGTATGAGACACTAGAACAAGTTGTGTAGTTGCTTATTTGAGGACAGGTACACTAAATTGACTCTACTAAGAAATTTCTAGTGGACATTTAACTAGATGTCAATAGGAGTTCTTACGTTATAATTGTGCAAGTGATACTTGCACTTAAGGAACCATGAATATCTTGTGTGTAGGTCATCATGATTTGATGCTACCTAAAAGTGATTCTAATAATAGGTCACAAGAAGGTAGTAAGCGGGTATGGCCACTTCTACATGGAGGTATGTGAGTGTACAATGGAGGATCCATCACTCTCGGTAAAAGAGAAAGAATGTCTTATTTGATCTGATTAAGTCATAGCTTGGAAATTCCTTGGCCAAGGTGGGGTGAAAATTAGAAAAAAGATTTTAATTTCATCATTTAAGTTATAAACTTAAGATCGAGATACATGCAAATGAATAATTAAGGCTTCACAATAATTCTATGCCTTAGGTTTAGTTAGGGACATTGCATGATGAAATAATTGAATCGTACGGTAACTGTCAATGGAAAGGTCCACATTAATTCATATTGCCTGGGTAGTCATTACATATTGCTAGATATCAATCTTGAGCTATAAAAACCCTTAAGAATTAATTATAATTATTTATTTATTAATGATAGAATTAAAATTATTTTTAATTTGAATTAAAATTAAAATGAGTTTTAATTAATTCGATAGTATCCAATTGTTATGTAAAAGTTATGACCTACTTCCACCGCAATATTGAACCTAAGGGGTCACACACATTAGGACAATTGCATGAATAAGGAAAAATAATGGGTTAATAGAGAGAATTCTAAGAATTAATTAAACCAGGGGTTTAATTACAATTCTGGAAATCTTGGAGCTTTTAGTAGTAAGAGCTCTATATAAATGTCCTATTTGATAAAAGCCTGATTACGCCCAAAGTATAACGCGGTAGTTGCAGCACAACTTTGGGGTGTTGATTCCACAAGGAAACAAGTTAACAACAAGAGAAGATGTAAACCTAAACACGAACGATAAAATCAAGTGAGAAAATATGAAGTTTTGATAATGAAGTAATTGAGAGCAAATTATGTAATAAATTGAGAATAATAATAGAGGAACAACAAGGTTCCGAGAATCCTTCTTAGGTTCGTTGCCTTTTCCCAATCTTGATTCAGTTGTTTTTATCTCAATTGCAAGTTTCACATCCCAAACAAGCAATCGACATATATTCAATTAAAGTACGTATGTAAACCTTAATGTAATTTATATGAAATACTCTTTACTTTTGAGTTAAATATTCATGATCTATCCTATAGATTTATCAAGAAACGATAATATATCTTTAACGACGATATTGCAGTAATGGACAAACCTAAAAGATAAGTCTACCGGACTCAATCATGCCCAAACAACTTGACATAAGAGGAGCATGACTAAACTTACATCAATGAGAAAGATACAATCACCGGATTTAAGAGAAAATCTTCTAATTAGATTAAAGAGTAAATCATAACAATATTTGACAATAAATCCCAATTACAACTAAACCAATAAAGAAAAATAAAGAACAACTACACCTAAGGATCCATCCCTTCGCCTTGCTTGGTGGTTAGTTCGCCATGGAACTCATGGCTGAACGCTTTGATGGAGGAGAATGTGGCTGCTTATTTGAGTTTTCTAGACTTTGATTGATGTCCTTTCTTCAACCCTAAGTGATCTATTTATAGTATAAAGGTCCAAGGGTGTTTTCGGGTTTAATCTATTGTTAAAACCCTAATTAAGTTCTGACTCAGAGATAGAAAAAGGTGTGAGCGCTGCGGCTCTCCTTTGTGGGTGCCGCAGCCTTGCCTTTTGCTTTGGGTGTGGAGGTGCTGGGCGTCGCGGCCTGGGCTGAGGGGTGCCGCAGCGTACGCTGGTGGTTCTAGAGTGAAGGCTTCTGGGTGTCACGGCCCTGCCTAGTCCAGGCCGCGGTCCACACTGATGACTTGATTTTTCTTCATGTTTGCTTCTCCGTAACCACTCCGACACTCCGTTATGCATGGAATCTTGGCACTTTAAGCAACGATCATTTTTCCTTCTCTTTTGGACTCAAAGTACCTGAAAATGCACCGAATTAAGTCAATGATCCAAGAATATCACTTTAGAGTTATTAACGTATAAAAGTGCAATTAAGACCGAGATCAACCCTAAAATGGTAACAATTAAGCACTGTTGAGATGTATTTTATGGCTCTCATCAAAACCCTAACAATTTATACAAAAAATTATTTTCTCTTTTTCACTCTAAAACTGAATATACCTATAGCTAGCACTCTAAATTTTTGGCTAGCCCTAGCTTTCACGCAGTGTTCAACATCCCAGAGAAAGAGATCTTTGTTCTTGGCTGTTCGTGTTGATATACTTAAAGGCTTGTGAGCTCTTTAACAAATTCACAACCGAAATCTTCATGAAGGTATAAATCTCTAACATTGTATAGAGTTAATAATATTTTTCTCATAGATTCATAGAGAGTTTCTTGGAATTAAGATCGGTATGAAATTTTTTAAATTCTTGCTGCGTTTGCATACCGGTAGACTTAGTATAAAGAATTTTGGAAATCTAACAAAGTTCAAGGTAATATTGTGCCATGGTATAGCTATATCTAGAATTCTCTTATACCTTAAAAAATTAGTGGCTTTTTGTGGAAATTATTCGACAATGCATTGAATTAACTATTATAAAGAGGAGGAGCATTTCACTAGCATCTAAGTGTCAGCGTTTCACTAATCATGATGTCAAATCTATCACACGTGTTTTTGCATGGTGAAGTGGCGAATTGGTGTTGGGAAATTTTTTTTTCTATAAAGCTTGGCATAACAATGGCGCTAAATTTGAACTCAATGGTGCAAGCTTAGTTGTCTTCAACTTAAACCTCTCAAATCGGCTTAGTTAAGGTGGTGATATGTTTTTGCATTTGCTGGGAATTGTGGAAGGCTAAGAACAAGGCTATCTTTGAGGGGCTTTGCATGTAGTCTTATGCAATAATTCATAGGTTATTATTGGGAAATCAGCTTCTTGATGCCCAGGTGGTGATCTTCGAAACATCCAAGTCTAGAATGACTTGTAATGAATCGAAAACAGAAACAAAAATCAAAGAAAAGAAATAACACGGCAATTGTTATTGAGGTTCGACAATAGCCTACGTCCCCGTGCGTTCCTCTGAACTCTCTGCACTAAATCAATGAGTTCTTAAAGATTACAGCAACTCCCTTCAAGAAACCTCTAGTTCTTGAAGAACCAAAGAAGAGAGGAAAGAAAGTGATAAGAACTATTACAAAGCCCTCTACCTAATCTATGCTACTCTCTCTTTACAACCAGCCTCTCTTTTGAGATCTATTCTAGTGCCTCTCCTGTGTTTTGTGTCTTTGCACTCTCACACTTGCACTTGAACACTTTTGTATGATGATCACTTGTATGTCACAACTTGTTGAGATTGAAGCTAGGTGACCCTTTATATAGTGCACCAACTTCTTGACCAATCTTGAAGGTCAATATCCACCCTTAGATCTTGAGGACTAATCAACCATAGCCCTCCATCAATCCTTAGTGATCCTATGCATTTTGTTTATGCATCCACACACCTCTCAAAAGGCTAAACCAATGTGCATCAGTGTGCCTACAGGCCGCGGCTTAGAACAGGGCATGTCGCGGCCTGAAGATGGCTGAACATCTCCATAATTACATCCATTCTAGGCGCCACAGCCTGGGGAAGGCTGAGCCACAGTGCACATCTCCTCTAGGTCTTCTCCTTTGCTGGGTGTCGCACCTTGGAAGAGTCAAGCCATGGCACACACTAGTGTGCACACATTTTGGAGTTGTTGCAAGGTGAGGTGCACACACCTCAAGCCGCGGCACCAAGACCTGAGGCTGAACCATCTTCAAACCTTGTTTAAACCTTAGACAAACACCAACAATCTCTACCTTTGTCTAAGCGTTTAAACCTGAACCTATTGTGCAGAGAACTTATAATCCAAACTCATCTTGAGTCATCATATTAACTGACTCCAATCCTAAGTAGTACAAGGCAATGATTGAACTTACTTAGAGGTAGAACCTTGGTGCCTAAATCTGCAGGATTTTCCTCTGTGGCTATCTTGTCCACATGAATGCATCCTTCCTTAACATTTTCCTGAATGAAATGATACCAAACGTTCATGTGCTTTGTCCTCTCATGGAACACTGGATTCTTACACAAGTGCAACGCACTTTGACTATCCGAATACACCACCACATGCTCTTTCAGGAGCTTCAACTCTTCCAACAACCCTTGGCACCACATAGCCTTCTTAATGGCTTTTGTTGCCGCTATGTACTCAGTCTCGATTGTTTAGAGTGCTACCATAGGCTGCATCTGAGCCTTCCAACTTATATAGCATCTGTTTAAGCTGAAGAAGTAAGAGGTAATCGATCATCTTTTATCCCGGTCTGCTCCATAATCCGAATTCACATAACGCTCAAGACGGATGGACTTACCCCTCTTCTCATAAATCAGCCCCACATTTAAGCTTCCCTTCAAGTACCTCAGCAACCACTTCATCCCAAGCCAATGCTCCTTTCTAGGATTATTCATTAACCTGCTAAGAACACTTATTGCATGAGTAATATCAAGTTTAGTGCTTACCATGGTGAACATCACTGAACCAACGGCACTAGAGTAAGGGACCTTTTCCATTTCCTTCTTCTCCGCCTTCGATCTCGGACATTTATCGCTGGAGAACTTGAAATGACCAGCAAGGGGAACCTTCACTGGTTTGCACCTAACCTTTTCCATAAGGGTTCTATTCATCCTCTCAGCAACTCAATTTTGCTAAGGGGTTTTCACAACCGTTTTATGTCTTAGAATACCATTTAATTCACAAAATTTATCAAAATCCTTATTAAAAAATTCTAAGCCATTATCGGTTCTTAACACCTTAACTACCCTGCCTGTTTGAGTCTCCAGCAACTTTTTCCACACCACAAAATTATTCAAAGCATTTGATTTATTTCTAAGCAAATAAACCCAAACCTTTCTTGAATAATCATCAATTAAAGACATAAAGTAACGATTACCTCCCTGTGTTGGTGTTCTTGCTGGTCCTCAAAGATCTATATGGATGTAGTCAAGAATCCCCTTAGACTTGTGCACTCCAGTGTTGAAGTTGACCCGGTGTTGCTTCCCAAGAATGCAACACTCATAGAAATCGAGTTTCTCTTCTTTGTCACCACCAAATAAACCATCTTTGCTAAGAACTTACAGGCCCTTTTCATTCATATGTCTAAAGCGAGTGTGCCAAAGGGTTGCCTTATCCATCTCAGCCATCAAGCTTGCTACTTGATCCTTGATTTCTGTCTCTTCGATCATCTCATGGAGTCCATCTTTTATTGCTGCTTTGATCACTACCAAAGATCCCTTGGTTACCTTGATCTTCCCTTCTTGTGCTTTGTATGTATACCCCATAGAATCCAACTGCCCCAATGAGATCAAATTCCTCTTCAAATCCAAAAGATATCTCACATTCAGTAGCAGCCTTATGACTCCATCAAGCATCCTCAACTGGATATCTCTTATCCCTCTCACTTGGCAAGAAGTGTCATTCCCTAAGAAAACCTTTCCATCATTGGTTTCCTGGAAATTCTTTAACCAATCCTTGTGAGGGCACATGTGATAAGTGCACTCGGAATCCAGAATCCATTTCTCGCTGCCTTGTCTTCTGCTCACATTTGAGCACACAACAAGAACATCATCTTGTTATTCTCCTTTGGCAATCGAAGCCTCTCCATTGTTGGTATGGCTTCTTCCTCTCTCATCCCACATCTTCCTCTTGCAATCTTTCCTGAAATATCCCTCCTTGTTGCAGTAGAAGCATCTTTTTCCACCAAATCTCAGTTTGGAATAAGATCTCCCATGGCTCTGCCCTCTACCTCTTGATTTCTCCCTGTAGTTACCATGAATGCTACTGCCATTCTGAGTTGCTAGCCTTCCTCTAACAAACAACCATTCTCCACTTGATGCTTCCCTCATCTTGGCATTAAAATCATGAGCCCTTATGGCATTGATCACAATCTTCTTGGTTAAAGTATCTCTTCCATATTCAATAGCATTAATCAAATTATCAAAACAATCAGGAAGAGAATTCAACAAAATAACAGCCAATTGTTCATCCGGGAATATTATGCTATAGCTATTCAAATCTTGAACCAGCTTATTAAACACATCAAGATTATCTTGCAACTCTTTACTAGGATCCATTTTAAAAGCAAAGATTCTTTTAAGAAGATAAATCTTATTAGGGAGAGTTTTGGTAAGAAACAACTCATCTTGATTCTTCCATATGACAACAGGATCTTCCGAGTCTCCGCACTCCCTTGTGACACTATCCGAAATGTGCAAGAAAATGGTGTTGTATGCCATCTTCTTCATCTCAATCCGCTGGACTTTAGTGACATTTGTTGGAAAATTGTCATCTTCTCCAATCGCCAAGTCCACTTTCTGTTGAATAAGAACAGCCTTGATCTTTCGCTTCTTCATTTCTTTTTTATTGGTTATTGAAAAAACTTGTAAATTGTCTAATATGGTTCTAGGGAAAGCCATAAACAAACAAAATCAGATAATCCTATTGAACATGGTTTCTAGAGAGACAAAGAGACATTTAAGAAAGAGAAAGCTTCACAAATTTTTCTGTAGAGAGATAAGGGAACATAGGTTGTGGTAATCATGTGATTTCCTTTAATTTGATCTCACATACAACCTTGGCAAGATAAAAAACAAGAAACCGAGAAAAGAGTCCAAAAGATCTCATGTTAAACCGATAAGAAACCATTTTTTCCATTTCGTTACTTTGTTTCATTGGTATAAGAGCGTATGGTTGTGTTTTTATGAAGTATTTGACATGTATAAGTGTAATTATATGGCTTAAAGCAAGAAAATGCATGGTGATCTATGAAACCCAAAAACATGAAGTTTTGATGTGTAAAAATGGAAAATGCTTCATTTTTTTGATAAAATTTCGTGATTTTTTACAAGTATAGAGTATTCAATGTGTAAATGAATTTTGCAAAATTTAGTAGACTAACTCTCATTAAGAAGAGAGAAAATTCAAACCCTAATTTAAGAAACCAAAACTTTGAATGGATGCACATTAATGAACACTAAAAATTATGAATTAAAATATATATGAGTGGATAGATGTTCTCTAAAGCTTTCCATTGGTATATGACACACGATTTTTGGATTCTTATAGAGGGAGAAATAGGCCTCTAAAGTTTATGGCCTGTAGGGCAATTTTCGAGTGGCTAGAGGTTGAAAATGTCATTGCTTGCAGCCACCTTCCATGCTCCTAAGAGAGTGCAACGCACATCCCTTTATTGGGGGCCCAAAATCCAAATATGACTCCACCATTGTATTCTTGATGCTGAGATGAAGAGAGTGTCGCTAGAATGGTGCCATGTGCATGCCACCCGCCAACCTGCGACTGGTATTTTTTTTATTGTTGCAATTGTTTTAACAAGAAGACATCGCCATGCACACGCGATGTCATGTATTGCTCATGCACCGGCGGAAAAAAGTTGTTTTGTTAAGAAAAATTGATTTCTGGAAAAAAATTATAGAAATTATTTTGCACAAGTTTATGTGCATAAAAATTATTCCGAACATGAAATAATTTTTCCAAAGAAGGTTTAAGTCAAGTGGGAGCTTGTAAATGTTCTTGGATATCTATTTTCTCCACATTGGTGAATCAAATTGAATTTCATGCATTTGTCAGTTGATATGTCAATGAAGTATGAAAATTTATAGAAAATGGAATACATATCCAAATAGCTTCATCCTTGTGTTGAAATTTTTGTAGTTTCATGCTCTTTGATAATATTCAATTGACTTTGGACAAACCTGCCATAATTGATGCTCTTAGTGAAATTTACATGATTTGATATGTTTATTTTTTTGAAATTAAAATATGGCATTGATTTTTGTGATTATAATATGGTTGGTTTTTTTTAAAATATTTATGCTTCCGCTTTATACTGATGTTTAAATATTATTGATAGTATCATGATATAAGTTATATGATTTAATGGAAATAATATACAATTTCTTTTAAAAATTATGAAAACTAAGAAAATTGTAGAAAATAAAAAAAGAAGTGATGCACGTAATCAATAAATTAAGAGAGTTAAAGCCATTATAGTCTTGATCATAAATGATCATGTAATGGCAAAGTTCCTTCATGAGGAGGGAGACTTCCCTCGATCTAGCATTGATTTCATGTGAACGTTGTACATATAATGATTGCATATTTCTTGACCAGTGAGTGAACCTTGGATGGCTGAGTTTGACTCTTGTTCCTAACAAGTTAAAAAATGTTCGTCATTTCATAAGAAGCAGGCATTAAAGGAGACACATGTTTTTTGACACACACTTCTTTGGACAAGTTGTTAGTAATATGCCCTACAAGCCAATGCAGTTTGATGGCTTATTATTTGTAAACAATCTTATTCAAGTCATTATCATTATTTTAAGGGCAAGTTTATATCTCATGAATATTTGTTTAATTATATTATCATGATTAAGTCCATAGAGTAAGAGTACTGGAGATAGGATTATGATGAGATCATAATTATGAGACCTAATCTTTTCGGAAGCTTTTTTCTGAAGTGTTCCTAGTCGTAGGATACTAATTGGTTATTAGTAATTCGGTTAGACTAGTACATACTATTTTTGCTCAAATGGGATGGTGACTAATATCAATGTCGCTTATATGGTAAATACTAAAACAAGTATGTGGGTGTTCATTGAAGAATGAGTTCACTGAACATAACTTAAGAACTCCTACATGAAGTTTTACTTTCCTAACAGTAGGAAGCTCTTATCTTACAGTTGTGCATGTGATGCTTAGACTCGAGGCACAATAGTTATCTTGTATGCAACTTATTATACTTTCATGCTATTTAATATGGTTCAATTCATGGATATTTAGTAATAATTAGGTATAATAGGTTTTATATTGAGGTATATGAGTGTACAATAAGGGATCTATCACTCTTAAGTAAAAATATAGAATGTTATATGTGATCTACTAAGATATAATTCGGGAAGTTCTTTGACCAACGCAAGGTGAGAATTAGATTAGAGTTTTTAATTTCATAATTAGAATTATAGTCTTGAGATCTAGACACATATAATTAATGCTAAGGGTTTGACAATAATTCTATACCAAAATTAGTATAATTGGGACTTTACAAGATAGAAGAATTTAATTACATGGTAACTGATAACAGAAAGGTTCAAGGTTTCACAATCAAATTCACATTGTCTGGGTAGTCAACTCAAGACTGTAGAAGCCCTAAGAATTAATTTAATGGATAATTAATTAATTCATACAAAATATTGAATCAAAAGGAGTTTTGATTCAAAAATAAATTAGATGGAGTTCTAATTAATTGAAAAGGGTTCCAAATGAAATTACATAAAAGTTACGACTTACAACCAAATTAGTGTCAACTTTGAACCTAAGAGGTCACACCTAAAAGGGGCAATGTGTAATTAGGAAATAATTTTAGGGATTTAGTTTGCAACTAATGGTTAAATGCACATAACCTTTACACTAAAAATAGTTTATTAGTATGCAGAATTTTGCTAGTGTATAATCCACACACAAGTTTCTCCTCGAGAATTTTGGTTCTTCTTCCTCTCAAAAGAGAGAAATTTTTTTAGAAAGAAATCCTAATTTGAAATTCTCTATGTGTGGATCAACTTTACAGATCACATACTTTTCTTAATTAAAGAACACAAAAGAATTTGCATTCAGAAGCACAAGTGAATTCGGGTGCAAAAGTTCAAAGGAATCAATAACAAAACGAATCAAAGGTAATGATTCTAAATTTTGAATACCCTTTTTCAATAGATGTTCCATATAAATTATAATGTGACTAGGGTTTATAGGAATTGACAATTTTTTTTTTAAAAAAAAATTGATTTCATTTTCTAGGTTGATTTCCTTCTAGTGGTATCAGAGCCAACCTTATGATTTACAATACAAGATTTTATATTAGAATTACTATTTTACTTATTTTTCTGCTTTATATTTGTTTATATATCTTGTTGCTCATTCATCATTCTATTGCTTGCTTCATATGTTGCATGTGTGTATAAACACTCAAGACTAATAAATAAAGGAAAGTAAAAGCATCTTAATTAAATTGTCCCCTACCAAGCATAAGTGGAAGTTAGTTCCTTCATGGCCTAGGTATGAGTGGGATGTTCTTTTTAGACCTTTTAATTGTGTACCCAACATCTCGAGCTTGATCTCACTCTTTCAGTAGTGACTAAGGTTCTTGGATCCTAAAAACCAATTGGCGACTCCAATCAATCTTTGCCTTTGACTTTGTTTCTTAGACTTCTCCTTCTCGGTTATATGATTGGAGTTGACCATTCAGATTGACTCTTTTAGTAAAGAGAGAGAGATGCCCAAAATACATTACACTCAAAAAAGGTGGATGGGAACGTACCCCACAATTGGCGACTCCACTAGGGACTTAACACTTGAAAATTGCTTTTAAGGGAATATTTAATATAAAATTATTTTTTTTATTTTCTTTTAAACTTGCACGCACCCTAATGAAAACAATAAGAAACCATTGAGAAGGAAGAACTGGGGCACCGATTTTCACTCGATATCATGTTGTTACCTGGGGACATCCCATACATCAAGGGGTTTTTGAGTATTGTTTGACCACACCGTATTACTACGCAATCGTGGAGGTATAAATGGTGTACTACATCATATCGACCAACCCAACATAATCTTTACTAGATGTAACCCAAAATTCACTCAAATTATACAAACATACCTTGTGTGCCATGTTTGAGCATTATATGTGAACTTGCATTATGATTTTCCTTATACTTGATTTACATTAGTGTTTTACTTTGTGTAAACGGTTTATGCTTGTGTGAACATCTCTTCATTTGTCTACTCATCATGCATAGTCATGCATTTACCAATACTATTCATACACTCGCTTTATAGGTGCATGTGCTCAACTTGCTTAACTTACTTTTGTGTTCCTCATTTGGCTTTACCATGTTTTTTTCTCTTTAATGGGGCTTTCATGCTAATTTAGGCCCATTAGGCTTTACTATGTTTTTTACTCTTTAATGGGCCTTCGTTTGATATAGAAACCCATGCTTAATAGATAATGTGTTTATTTGGCTAAGTGTTTGGATAGTTTTATTGGGATTTTTCCATCAAATAGGTTAATGGACCTTCTTTTAATATAGTAGCCCAAGCTTGATAGATAATTTGTTTATTTGGCTGTGTGTTTTGTATAGTTTTATGGGGTTTTGCCATCTAATAGGTTAATAGGCCTTCGTTTAATATAGTAGCTCAAGAATATATGTTTGACCCGTGCGAAGAAATAGTATCTACACTTAGTTTTAATTATATTTTAGATGATTTTTTTGTTATATTGTTACGGTCTATTTAGTATAAATGAATTTTATGTTTTTGTGCAATTCATTTAAATTCTATAGGTTACTGTGTTTGGTTTGTTAATAAAGTGTAGAATTCATTTAAAAATGAATTGATCATATGTTTGGTTTAATAATAAAAGTGTAGAATTGATTAAGTTTTGGATGGAATTTGCAAATGAACTTTAGACTTGAGCTTGTTTTAATTAAAATGACAAACTTACCCCTTTTGGTAGTATTATGTATTTATTTGTAGGTCTGTTTCTTCTCCTTATCTACTATCTCTCTCTCTTTGCCAAATTACTTGTTGGACTTTTGGGATTTTGCAAGATAAATTGAAATTGTCTTTAGTTCCCTTTTATGTTGAAGATGGAATGAGACTTATGTATTGTGTGAATCACTTTCTTATAATTGGTATTGTATAACTGTTATATTATAATATATTTGTAATGTGTGAATGAATTCCTTTATTTGTTTTGCTATATTATGGTTTATATTGGGAAAAAAATTTATTTTTCTTTCTACTAAAAAAAACAAGTAAAAAAGGTTATGAGAGAGAAAAAACTATTAAGTACTACAAAATCATTTACTAATGTTAAGGGTATTTCAGTAAAACTTAGCAAATGAATTCAATTTTTAATTGATTCTAAATACAAAATTCAATTCAATTATAGTCTTTAGTAAAATTATACCAAACATGAAAATTCATTTAAGTTCATTTGCAAATAAATTCTAGTTTTGATTCATTTAAAAATTAAATGTAAATTAATTCATAAATGAATTCCAGTTTCAATTCATTTGATTGAATTTTATATTTTATTTCATACATAAATTCAATTGCGATGTTATTTGAAAACTATTTTATCCAATTTTATTGTTGACATGTGTTGATGCCAAAGATTGTTGGTGCTGACATGGCCGAGGTGAGGACGTGACCTGGTTGTTGGCGTGGCTTCGGTGAGGACGTGGCCTGGTCCTGCACAGGTAACAAGGGTGAACTGAATACCCTTAGAAGGAGAGGAGGGGGAGACCTCCGAGGGCGCTCCGAAGCTTAAGTTAGCTTAGATTCGAAAGAGGAGCCAAGGGTTTGAAAGAGAAACCGAGGGCTCAAGTAAATCAAGTGCAAGTGAAAAATACTGAATCTCCCTATGGTGTCTATACTTGGGCTTATTTATAGCCATCCGCCCCTAAGGGGTCAATGATTACAAGCTCAGGGCAGGGCGGCCGTAGGATGGCTGTAGGTGACTGCTGTAGGTGGTAGGGTGGCCATAATGTAGCTACAGGGTGGCTATAGTGTAGCTGTAGGATTGTGCGTCGAGGGGAGCCCAGATCTAGGCCACTCTTCACGGGCCCAAAGGTTTTGTTGGGCCGGGAGATTTACTGGCCTGTTTCTTGGACTGGAGCCTTCATCGAGCCGGAGAGTTGGCCGGGCCTGATCTTATTTGGAGTGGACTATCCTGCTGGGCCTGGAGCCTGCTTGGGCCAAAGTATTTGGTAGGCCTGGAGCTTGTTTGGGCCGGAGTATTTTGGGCCATATCATAGGCCCCCACTTCCTTGAGTACATTTATGTGCTTGAGGAAGTATTGTGCGGGACAGGCTCTTTCTTAATGGGACTGTTTAACGTGCGTGGGAGCCGGATCGTCAGTTTCTGGAGGTGAAAGGTCGTCTGGAGAAGCGAAAAATCATCTTAAAACCGTAAGGGCAGGCTTGCCTTTGAATGGCCGTCCTTGGGAATGGGACCATTACTCTCGGGAGGTGAACGGTTGTTTTGGGGAAGTGAAAAGTCGTTGCGAAAACTGTGAAGTTTCCTCTTTTTCCGATATCAGCATTTATTCCCCTTGCTGAATGCATTTTTTCCCCCTCTTATAAAAAGGGGGTCTCTAACACCTTTTGTCTTAAGTAAAAAATGAGTTTCTGAAAATATTTGAGAGGGAGATATTGCTTTCTAACAAAGGAGTCATTGGCTTAGATAATTCCGAGGGTAATGACCTTGGAGAGGGAGGGGAGTCATCAGTTCTTTAAGGGACTTATGGAGGCCAAAGAGGGAGATGAGATCACTCTGGAGGAGGATCGTGGTTCAACGAACATGGTCTTCCTCCTCATTTCAAATGGGGGTCAGGACCTCTTTCAGATTCCGAGTGGAGACAATGACCTCTTCCAGATTTGAGTGGGAGCTGAGAGGGTTCCTTGTGCCAAGACCTTCTCTGTTCCCAGGAATAGAAAAAGAAGAGGGGCACGGCTGGGCTCGAGAGAGTACCACTAGTTCATGTAATACCAAGGGGGCCGTGTCTCTGGATGGTGGGCTCCTCGGTCCCTTGAGCTTATTGGAAGAGAAGAAAAAGAGGGGCTGGGGAGGTCACCTGGGCCTGGGGCTGCGCTTGGCAGGTGAGCGCTTTCAGTCTCAGGCTCATGCCAGGAGCTTTTTAGGCTTATGCCAGAAGCTTTTCAGCCTGAAGATGGTGCGAGAGCTTGTAACCGGCGCTGCCTGAGGAGCCTGGTGTTTCAGTTTTTCCTTTGTACTTCGAGGCCGTTAGGGCCCTTTTTACTTTGTACTTCGAGGTCGTTAGTTGTAATTTTCTGAATTAATAAAATATCTTTTCTTTCAATCTTTGCCTTGTGTGATGTCCTTGCCTTTCATACTTAATAAAAGAAACTTGATTGTAGACAACGTGGGAGAAATGCTCGAACTAAGAGTGGTCTCGGTAGAGTGTTTGCAAAACGTCTGAACCCTAGAGAATAAGGCCGAGCATTAGTTGCGTAGCTTAAACGTTGGGACTTTTGGAGAACTTGGTCGGGTGTTAGACAAGGCTCGGACTTTTGGAGAGCTTTGCCGAGTGTAAGACAAGGCTCGGATTTTTGGAGATCCTTGGAGAAAACATGGCCGAGCGTATGCAACGCAGCTCATACACTCGGACTTTTTGGAGAATACGACCGAGTGTTGACAAGGCTCGGACTTTTGGAGATCTTTGGAGAAAACATGGCCGAGTGTATGCAACGCGGCTCATACGCTCGGACTTTTTTGGAGAATACAGCCGAGTGTTGACAAGGCTCAAATTTTTGGAGAATCCTTGGAGAAAACATGGCCGAACATATGCAACGCAGCTCACACGCTCGGACTTTTTGGGAATACGGCTGAGCTTTGACAAGGCTCGGGCTTTTGGAGAATCCTTGGAAAAAACATGGTCGAGCATATGCAACGCAGCTCATACGCTCGGAATTTTTGGAGAATACGACCGAGTGTTGACAAGGCTCAGGCTTTTAGAGAATCTTTGGAGAAAACATGGCCGAGTGTATGCAACGCAGCTCATACGCTCGGATTTTTTGGAGAATACGGTCGAGCGTTGATAAGGCTCGGACTTTTGGAGAAAACATGGCTGAGTATATGCAACGCAGCTTATACGCTCAGACTTTTGGAGAATACGATCGAGCGTTGACAAGTCTCGGGTTTTTGGAGAATCCTTGGAGAAAACATGGCCGAGCGTATGCAAGGTAGCTCATACGCTCGAACTTTTTGGAGAATACGGCCGAGCGTTGACAAAGCTCGGACTTTTGGAGAATCCTTGGAGAAAACATGGCCGAGCGTATGCAAAGCAACTCATACACTCGGACTTTTTGGAGAATACTGCTGAGCATTGACAAGGCTCGGACTTTTGGAGAATCCTTGGAGAAAACATAGCCGAGCATATGCAACGTAGCTCATACGCTCAGACTTTTTGGAGAATACGGCCGAGCGTTGACAAGGCTCGGACTTTTGGAGAATCCTTGGAGAAAACATGGTCGAGTGTATGCAACGTAGCTCATACGCTCGGACTTTTTGGAGAATACAGTCGAGCGTTGACAAGGCTCGGACTTTTGGAGAATCCTTGGAGAAAACATGGCCGAGCGTATGCAATGCAGTTCATACGCTCGGACTTTTTGGAGAATACGGCTCAGCGTTGACAAGGCTCGAACTTTTGGAGAAAACATGGCTGAGTGTATGCAACGCAACTCATATACTCAGACTTTTTGGAGAATACGGCCGAGCGTTGACAAAGCTCGAGCTTTTGGAGAAAACATGGTCGAGTGTATGCAATGCAGCTCATACACTCGGACTTTTTGGAGAATACGACCGAGTGTTGACAAGGCTTTGACTTTTGGAGAATCCTTGGAGAACACATGGCCGAGCGATCAAGACTTGGAGAATCTTATATGCAAGTAGCTTTCTCCTCTCTGTGCACGTAGGCTTTTCTGCCCACTCTGGGCCCAGTAAGTTTACCCTATTGTAGGCGGGACAAATGATGGCGGCTGACAAGAAATGGCGGCGTGTTAGGTTACTGCAGAAGGCATATTCTAGCGACAGCTAGCACCTTGATGATTGGGAACGTCCCTATCTGCAACGATGTTTTTCTCATTCTCTTGCTTTGACGATGCAGGGGCTGCCTTTACTGGAATCTCAACCTCTTTACAACTTCTTAAAACGATTGCACTTGCATTTTCTCTTGGATTTACTGCCGTTTAAAAACGTAATTTCCCTGAACTTTGTGCCTCTAGCCGATTAATTGCGTTGCCATCTGGCTTATCTGATTGTCCAAACTTTGAATACTGGCCCTCGCTTCTTATTGAAATTGTTTCATCTCTTGTTGAAATTGCAAATTATTAGTGGCAAGAGACTTAACAATATCTTCTAAAGATAGACCAGAATTAGAAGTTTCTCCTGTTTGTTGTCTAGGGGGGTATGGCTGCTTATATTGCTGGAAACTTGGGCGGTTTTGAGTCACAGGCTAATTTATTGTGGATTCCCATAGCTAAGATTGGGGTAATCCCTCAATATGGCTTATGTTTGAGAAATTAGGATGCATATAGTTGTAGTGGAAATGGTTGATGAATAATTATGGATTCAATGATATGATTGGTTGGTTATTATATAATTGAAAGGTTGTTGTGTCATGATTACATTTCATATTGCATAAAGCATTGCATGACCTGTCTAACAAGGGAGAGTGTTGTGTAAGGCCGAAAAAATCCATTTAATAAGGGAGAGTGTTGGGTAAGGCTGAAAATGGAACTGAAGTTGTTTATATGATGATGTTGAGAACGTACCAGTACATGGTCTTGAGAGATCCTGAGAGAATTGGTTTAGCTAGGGAGTCTGAGAGCATTCAGCATTGTTTAGGAGTCTTCCACAGAAGCTTTTCTTTCTAGATGAGTAAAATGTCGGGCGGTAGTGATACTAGCGGAGCTCTGTCTAGGGAGTTGGAGGAAGCGATGGGTGCTTCTTCTAGTGGTGGAGTTTCCTCTCAAGAGGTGGCTCATAGGGGAGAAGGTCAGGCCCTCGTGCCGTATGAGGGAGACGGGGGAGAGAGCGAGGAAGCAAAAACATCTGGAGAAGGGGACCTCCGGGCGTCTATGGTAATTAGGGATGACGCCCTGGACACTGAGAGGGAGGAGGAGGCTAGCCTCGTGAGGACGAGGGTCAAATATAGGATCCCCCTGGATTTTCACATGTGAGCCCCCGAGGGTGGGGAGAGGGCCTGCGATGCCCTGTCAAACCGGGTGCCTTATGAGCTATGTATTTAAGAACATCAGCTTAAGGTCGGGCTCAGGCTCCCCCTCCACCCGTTCCTATGTTTGGTACTTAAGTACTTTGGCATTGCACTAAGCCAGCTGGTGCTTAATTCTCCGACTGATCCTGGTATTCATAGCCGTATGCTAGGAAGTTGGGGGGTGATGAACATCAACATGTTCAAAGCCTATTTTCAGCTAGCCAGACTCGGTCATTTGGGATGGGTCATTGTCGGTTCGAGGCGGGGGAAGAGCATTCTGAAGGAGAAGCCTTCCTCCATAAAGAGATGGAAATGAGGCTTTTTCTTCGTTCAGAGCACTGGGAGTTTTGACGTCCCTCTCAATTGGAGTCTGGAGCATGTTGGTAAATGCAAAAGGCCACATCTCTTGCCTCATGAGCAGAAGACATTAAGGGCGATGCTTGTCGTGCCCTTGGATATTAAGGTGCTCGGAGATAATGAAGAACCCCACAGGTGCGGTCTGTGTCCTCCCAGCCTTCCCCCGAACCTTGAGCATGGTAGCCGCTGGTTTATTAGTTACAAAAACTTTACCTTTTTTCTCCAAGTCTTTAATGTTTCTCTTTTCGAGCAGACATAGAGATGGCGGGGATGGCTAGGCGTCTGTCTCACGAGAAGAAGAGGGCCGCGGAGGCTAGTGGATCCGGGCAGAAGAAGAAGGCCAAAGTCTCGTCCGTGGCTCCACCCCCAGCTGACAATTCCTTGAGGCCCTCGACTCCTAAAGAGCGGGTGGACCCAGTCTCTCCCACTCCCCCTTTGGGGGGTGCCTTTGCCCTAAGAAGCGTCTAGGATGGCTCCCCTCTTTACTCCCTAGTGGGCCTTGAGGATGAATGACTACGTGTTCGCCAATCCTAAGGTTGCTCGCGAGCATCTGGTGCTGGGGATCCCTCATCGCGATGCGGTGGATGCTTCGCCGAAGCCTATGAAGGCATTGTGTTCGGCCATAAATGTTGTTTTTTCTCAAGTAGCTCTTGCTCTCCCCTTTGGTTGGCCAACATATTTTGTTTATTTTTGACGAGGTTGTTCTTTTAGGCCAGGGTTCTAGCTAGAATGCTGACGGGCGGCGCTTCCCCACGTGGTAGCAATGCCTTCGGGATCCACTAGAATGTTGGCGGACGTCCACCGGTAAACACCAAAGTGGCTCAGGAATTGTACACTGAATGATGAAGCCAGATGGTGTTTATATAGAGGAAGACCCGGAGCAATATGGGTTGCAGATTCGATGTGGGATACTGCCTGTGTGCGCTCAATTGCAGTGTGGTGCGATCGATCGCAGGTACGATCGATCGCATGTCTTGTGCGCTCGATCACATGTCTACTATGATCGATCGCAGATGCACTGAACTTCAAATATTTCGATGTGGGATGTTGACCATGCGCTCGTTCGTAGGCAGGTGCGCTCGAGCGCAGGTGCACTCGATTGCATATCTCGTGCGATCGATCGCAATGTCTCCAGAAGCTTCATATCTCCTGAAATGCTTTATTTCTCCTGAAATGCTTCAATTTCTCCACAATCTTGTAAAAATACACAAAACACAAAAAAGAACATAAAATAAAGTGAAATACTACTAACTAAGAGCATAACAAATATAAGTTAAGGGTCTAAAATATGCAATATTTAAGACTCATCAAATACCCCCAAACTTATATTTTGCTAGTCCCTTAGCAAAACAAAATAAAAGACTCAATGAAAAACAAAGAACATAAAGATAAAGTCATCACTCATGGTATCCAAAAATTTAAGGAGCACACATCACCATGATATTCATTCATAAGCAAGCTTAAAAAGGTAAACCCATCTTCGCAATGAATAGAAATGTTAAAATCTAATTACTTACAAAAGGCAGGATAAGGCATCACAAGCTTGAATCAGTGTAAGGTGAATTAGCATATAAAAATGAAGCTTCCAAGTAACTCTAATGTGTAAGGTCTCCATGTCTCAAGATTCACCGAATTTCCCATCAAAAATGAACGAAAAGGCATAGTTTTTATTATTTTTTTTTCTTTTTATATTTTTAACAATAATAAGGCACGACTATGTTTAGTTCCCTTAAGCTTTCTAATTGACCCATGTAGCGAGTGTTGAGTCAATGACTCCCAAACCAGGTGGTTTTAGGGCATTAGGTGTAAAGACACCCCTAAGGACTTACTAACTCGAGTCAAAAAGGCTACGAAATTAAACCGACCTTAATATTACCAAGCAAAATTCCACCTTTTGACGTGAACACTCACTGCTTACTGAGGCAAGAGGTCCAGTTACTCAGCGAAAAGTTTATTAATAATTTTTTTTTTTTTATGCCCAAGAGTTCATCCAACAAGTCATCCAGTTTCAGTTAAGATAAGGAAAAATACACATTAAAATCACATGCCATACCTCACATAATTTGTGCTAATGTGCTCGTGTTAGATTATGTCAAACATGTGAATTCTCAAATGCCTAAGGTAAGTAACTAAATTTTAAAATTTATCACCAGATCATGTGTTCAAAATGTTAAGCTCACCAATGACATCACATCACAGAAAATGTTTAGATCAACCAAAATTTCACGATAACATGAGCATGTATTTATCTCTATGACGAAAAGACAACAAATTAGGACAAAGTGTGTGATGTGTCTCCCATACCCCCAAACTTAAATTACACATTGACCCCAATGTGTGACTAATATGGAAAGAGCTGACCTGAGATATGGAGAACTATCTGGACTGGTATGGCTCATAGCATACCCCCAAACTTGAACTGAAGTACGCTTTGTCCCTGAAAAATAAAAACTGGAAAACAAAAAATACTGGAAACAAACATTAATCATAAAAATGCGAAATAATAAATAAACAAAAGAAAAGATAAGCTGTGGGGTGCCTCCCATGAGTGCTAAGTTTAACGTCTTCAGCCAGACCCAACATTAGTAAACAGGCCTAACTAAGCTCTCCACCATCTGATCAATAAATGGGAATGGAAAATGATCAGGCCTAGTGGCAGCATTCAATTTACGGTAGTCTAGACACTTTCTCCATCTTGACTGCACTCGAGTTGGAACCAACTCGTTGTCTTTATTTACTACCGTAAATTCAGCACGTTTGGGCACGACTGGAATCTGGCTCACCCACTTGCTATCAGAGATGGGATAAATGATCCCTGCCTCTAACAGCTTAATATCTTCTGCCCTCACAACCTCTTGCATAGCAGGTTTGAGCCTTCTTTGTGGCTCCCTTGATGGCTTGGCATTCTCCTCCAACTGTATCGTGTGTATTACCAACGAGGGGTTGATTCCCTTGACATCCTCAATAGTCCAGCCTATAGCTTCCTTATGCTCTCTTAAGATGTCCAATAATTTCTCCTCTGGACCATCACCCAAATCTAAAGCTATCATTATAGGCAAAGAATCTGCTGGACCTAGGAACTTATACTTAAGATTGTCCGATAAAGGCTTAAGTTCCTTCTTGGGGGGTTCAGGTGTTGTGGTTTCCTCCGTCTCACTGATCTTTAGAGGAGCAGACTCCAAAGTAGCATTTGCTTGCTCAAACAACTTATCTAAGCCCAAATCCTCTTCAAATTGAGCAAAGCATGCCTCCAGGGGGTCCTCAATACGTGATTCATCCATAGTCTCCTCCGTCTCACTGCTCTTCTGAGGATCAGACTCCAAAATGGCATTCACTTCGTCGAGTAACTTATCTAAGCCAAAGTCCTCTCCAAAGTGAGCAAAGCATGCCTCCAGGGGATCCTCAAACTCCTCTCCTTTCTTGGGCACTTGTAATCTCTCAGGGTAAGGTGCTTTAGGTAAAAATGACCTAGGGAGATCCTTAATGATAGGTGTGGCTGTAGATGGCTCAGCATCTCTATTTTCTTTGTTGCCACTTTCTTTCCCTTGTATAGGAGTTGATAAATTTCCCACCGTAAACTGTTCCTTTAGGTTAGGATCAGTTTGACTGGGGAACGTTCCTTCCTCTCCTTCACCCACGTAACTTGCGATTTGATCAATTTGACTCTCTAGTGTGGCAATCGCTTGGGTGTTTTCTATTGTTGCAGTCATCACTTCACTCATAAATTGGCTAGTCATTTTCATGAAATCATTGAGAGCGTCCTCCAATGACTGTGAAACTGATGCTGGCGCTTGAATGGGAGCTTGGTAAGCGGATGATGGTGCTGGATAAGCTGAGTGACCATAATTTGGAATTGGTGGAGGAAATTCGGGAGTGTATTGATTGTGAGCATGGAAAGGGGCTCCTCCCTGATTCATTGATTGGTTCTGCTCCCATGAAAAATTAGAGTGGTCCCATCACCCTGGATTGTATGTTTCGGAGCAAGATCCATTTGATTGCCAACAACAGTCATTGAAAGCATTCATTTGTTCCATAGGATACTCGGCACAAGCCAGCATTGATGGGAAATTCTGTGCTAGATGCATAGGACTAGCACAGATGGAACAGCTTTCAACATTGAAAGTGTTGGCAGCATTGAGGGACGGGCCGGTCATTTTAATGAAATCATTGAGGGTGTCCTCTAAAGATTGTGAAACCGGCGCCGGATTCATCCACATGGTTTTTTTTTTTTTAACAAAAAAGATAACTAACTAGTAGAAAAATAAAATCATTTTAGACCAAAAATTTTCATAAACCAAACAATTCCCCGGCAACGGCGCCAAAAACTTGTTGTGAGTTTTAAATTACTCGCAAGCGCACGAGTCGTTTGCAATATAGCATTGTGCAAGTGCAAGGTCGAATCCACAGGGAATTGCGTTGTGAAAATATAATTTTTAATCTAAATTAACTCTATCTTAACCTAGTTCCGAATTTTGAATGATAATTTGCAAAACAAATTAAAACTAAATTAAATTGATTTAAAAACTAATAATAAAAACACTAAGGTTTCCGAATCCACCCCACCGAAGTTAAGCATACATGTTCTAAAAATATAGCCTATCAAAACATTCAATGAATCCAACTATAAGACAAAAAACAAAGAATATCCCAACTAAACCAAAAGCACCCAATGTATCCGCTCTTAACAAATCACAAAGGGAATCCAATTTAATCGAAAAGCATTCAATGTATCCATCAGATAAAACACAAAGAAAATCCAACAGATAATTTAAACTCAATCAATTATAAGATTAACTCAAATAATTGACAGAACATTTATACTAAAAATTGTCAGATTTGTACAAGCAAATCTGAACTACTACGCCAAACAACGGCGGGGCTTCATCTTCAACCTTAGCTGAAGAGTCTAGCAACTCATAACTATAAAACTATAATAAAAAGTGCTAAACATTTAAACTAAAACAACTGAATATAAAGAAATAAATAAACAACTTTACATGGGAGAAATTCCACTCGCTGACGGGCGGCGCTTCCCCTCGTGGTAGCAATGCCTTCGGGATCCACCAGAATGCTGGCGGACGTCCACCGGTAAACACCAAAGTGGCTCAGGAATTTTACACTGAATGATGAAGCCAGATGGTGTTTATATAGGGGAAGACCCGGAGCAATATGGGTTGCAGATTCGATGTGGGATACTGCCCGTGTGCGCTCGGTCGCAGTGTGGTGCGATCGATCGCAGGTACGATCGATCGCAGATGCACTGAACTTCAAATATTTCGATGTGGAATGTTGACCATGCACTCGTTTCGTAGGCAGGTGTGCTCGAGTGCAGGTGCGCTCGATCGCATATCTCGTGCGATCGATCGCAATGTCTCCAGAAGCTTCACATCTCCTGAAATGCTTTATTTCTCTTGGAATGCTTCAATTTCTCCACAATCCTGTAAAAATACACAAAACACAAAAAAGAACATAAAATAAAGTGAAATACTACTAACTAAGAGCATAACAAATATAAGTTAAGGGTCTAAAATATGCAATATTTAAGACTCATCATCGGCTAATAAATTCACTAGAAATTGTTGTTTTTGGTGGTTGTTATACAGGAAAGTATACAAGTATCGTGTTGTATTTCTGTAAATGGAGAGAGTTATTGTTGTTGTTTCTGTACTGTAGTCAAACGATTCAGGTGAATATACAATTTTTTTATGACAAGAAATTGATTCTTCTGTACTGCCACCATGTGTGCGTATACGATTCTTCGTGAATGAATTGTTTTGTGTATTTTGTAATGAACGACAAGTGTTCATACATCTGCCCCAACTAGTTGTGTTGAGTAGTTTTTCCCCATGTGGTGTTTGGATTGGAGGGGAATGGGGGAAAATAAAAGAGAAAGGTATATGTACCTATTCATTAAAAAGAAAAACTATTGAAGAGATGTATGTAATTTTCCTTTCCTTTCTCTCCTTTTCCCTCAATCCAAACGCACTGATAGTGTTTAGTGGCCTTTATCACCTTTTAAACCATGATGCATGTTGTTGTTATATGGATGCTTATTTACAGAATTTCAACCCCATAGACATCCTACATACAAAAGAGTCTTGTAGGTTGTTTTGATTTAAAAAAAATCTACTCCTATGGCAAGGATGGAGGTGTAGGTGTATGGTGATGAGGATTTTAGTACACAGTAAAAGCAACTTGAATTTTCCTCTTGAGGGACATGACATAAAGTTACATCATCAAACTGTTTGAGTAATTGTTGCGCTGCTACTAAGTATGGTGCCAACATGGAAATCTAACGTTTGTCTTCTCTTGTTAATTGTTTTATAACAAGCTATGAGTCTCCTTCAAATTCTATTGAAGTAACTCCCATTTTTTTAGTACCTCGAGCCCAATAATCAAGACTTCATATTTCGCCTTATTGTGTGAATAATTCTCCTCAAGGTTAAAAGCTAACTTTGTTTGTATTTTAGTAGGGGGCGAAAGTGAGATATCAATCCCACTTTCCTTTGTTGTTTTAGATCCATCGAAATTTAGTTTCCATGAAGCTAAACTTACAAATAGGTTTTCCTTTTTAATTTTTAATTCTATGCTGGAATTGTCAGCTAAGAAATTTGCTAAGGCTTGTCCCTTAACTGCCTTTTGAGGAATGTAAATTAAGTCGAATTCAATAATAGATATACTCCATTTAACCATTCTACCACTAAGTATGGGTCGTGATAGTATATACTTAATTAAATCAGTTTGAGCAATCATATGAACCACAAAACTTAAAAGGTAATGGCATAATTTAGTCACAGCAAAATATAGTACTAAGTATAAGTTTTTAATTGAAGAATATTTGCATTCCGTTGAAATTAATACAAAGCTTAAATAGAAAATAGATTGCTCGAGGTGACATTCATTGTCCTGAGCTAATAAAATTCTATTGAATCTACAATAGCCGATATGTAGAGTTTCAATGGTTTTCCACACTGTGGAGGGATCAAAACTAGAGGGTTTGAGAGATATTTCTTTATCTCCTCGAAAGCCTTCTGGTGGTTCTCTTCTCATATGAAAGCTTCTTCTCCTTTGAGCTTCAATAATGGAAAGAACACTTTGGTTTTACCTGCAACATTAGCAATAAAACGCCTTAGAAAATTCACTTGCCCCAAGAACCTTTGAATTTATTTCTTATTAGAATGTGGTTTAGCTTGAATTATTTCTTTAGATTTGTTCTGGTCGACTTCAATTCCTCGACTATGAACAATAAATCCTAAGAAGTTCCCTGCATTCACGCAGAACACACACTTCAAAGGATTTATTTTTAGTTGGTGAACCCTCATTCTTTTCCCAAGAGCTTCGAGGTGTGAGGCATAGTCTTGCAATTTCACCACTATGTCATCAATATAGACTTCTATAAATTTTCCAATCATGTCATGGAAAACGAAATTCATAGCACATTGGTAAGTTGCCCTAGTTTTTTTCAATCCAAAGAGTATTACTACCCACTCGAATGTCTCTAGATTACCAGGACAATGGAAGGCAGTCTTATGTATATCCTCTGGATCTATAAAAATTTGATTGTATCCAGAGTACCCATCCATCAAGGAGAGCACTCGGTTACAAGCTGCATTGTCTACTAACAGATCAGCTACTGGCATAGGGTTTTCATCTTTAGAAGTAACATTGTTTAAATTCCTAAAGTTCATACATACCCTGAGTTAGCCATTTTTCTTTATTACTGGGACTATATTAGAAATCCATTCTATATACTTTGTTGTTCAAATGAACCCAACTTTCAGTAGGCGCTTGATTTCTTTATTAACTTTGAGGATAAATTCTGTGAACATCTTTCTGGGTGCTTACCGGAACGGTGTGTAGCCTTTCCTAATGGGTAGTCGATGTTTTACCACGCTTCGAATCAATCCTGACATCTTGTCATAGTCCGAAGCAAAGCAGTCCTTGTACTTGGTAAAAAAATATGTGAGTTGCTCTTTCGAGCTTTGGGGAAGTAACTTGTTGATGAAGGTTGGTTTTGCTTCCTCTCAATCACCCAAGTCAACTTCCTCCATGGTATCTTGTGCTTCTGCCTTCAAGTCTTCAAGCTTGGCTGAGGTAGGTTCAAGACCTTTCAGTTCAATTTCGTCAAGATTCTCTAAACTCTCGATGTTGTGCTAGTATATTACTTTTTGTTTAGCCACATATTCGGCTAACCTTGATTGGGCCAATGCTATGGCCTCTCTCTTGTCTTTGTAAAGTTGACTACTCATTTTCCACTATGTATTCGACCAAGGACGTCTCTGACCTCTTTTCTATCAAGCATGGCCTAGACAGCTCCTTACAGACTTGCTCGAGCGCCATTTCATCTAGCTCTTCCTTGGACATGGTTATCTCAATGGGCTTCCTGTGTTTGTCTTTTCCCAATATCTTCACACAACCAACATTTTTCTCGTAAAACATTGCCTCGATATTGTTTAAGGAAGCCATGAATGGCTTATCAACTGCACACACAGTTTCAACCTAGTTATTATCATTCTAGAAGAAAAGTGATTGATGTAACAATGATGGTACACATTAATTGCAATGAATCCAATCTTGCCTTGTAACGCATTGTAACTTGAAATTAAGTCAAGGACGTCTCTGACCTCTTTTCTATCAAGCATGGCCTAGACAGCTCCTTACAGACATGCTCGAGTGCCACTTCCTCCAGCTTTTCCTTGGATACAGTTATCTTAATGGGCTTCCCGTGCTTGTCTTTTCCTAGCATCTTCACACAGCCAACATTTTTCTTGTAAAACATTGCCTCGATGTTGTTTGAGGAAGCCATGAATGGCTTATCATCTACATACACAGTTTCAACCTAGTTATTATCATTTCAGAAGAAAAGTGATTGATGTAATGATGATGGTACACAATAATTGGAATGAATCCAATCTCGCCCTAGTACGTTGTAACTTGAAATTGAGTCAACCATAAAAAATGCAGCTACTATGACTCGACTTTCGGTTTGTAATTCGAGGGGGATCACTCCTCGTGTTTTGATTACATTCCCTAAAAACCGCAAATGGAGACCTCAAAAGGGATTAGATCCTCTTTTGTTTTCTTCAGTTTATAAAGCATGGTATGTTGTAGTATGTTGGATACTGCACCATTGTCAAGTAGTACGTGATTCATAGGTTTACCTTCTATGTGAACTTTAACATACAAAGTTTTAAGGTGTTGAACCATACCTTGAAGAGGCTTTTCGATGATCATGAGAGTCACTTCTTCCATCTTCATTTATGTTGTCCATGGTTCCTTACTCTATGTCCATACTGTCTTTTGTGGTTGTTCCTTGATTGTTCCTATGTCCTCGATGTCAACCTCTTCAACCTCAAGTGGTTGACTGTGCACTGCTCGAAATAGGGGAATGACCATCTTTTTATCTTTCTGGGGTCATTGATGGATGTCCTTGTTGGTTTTTTGTTCCCACATTCATGATGTGTATGGGCCCTTCGAGGCCTATAGACTTCAACCATTCATCCCTGACCTCTCTTGTGATAGAGTCAATATGAAATCCCCTTTTGGAATTGGGATGAATTCCTCATCCTAGGTCAAGGTTCTTTCTACGTACACTTATTCCTCATCATCACTTCCATTTGAAAAGGTTGTTATTATCTCATTGTCTACGAAGTTAGTGACTCTTTTCTTTCCTCGTTCCTTTTGAGCTTGAGTGATTTCCTCTTCTTCCTCTTAGTTAGGAGTCTCAACTCTCCTTTTGAGCTTCTTATGTTCTCTAGCTCTTTGGGATGCTCCATGTTGTTCTCCTCCCATATCCTTCCTATCTTTGTTTGGCAGTCTACTGGCGTAACCATCTTCTTTACAGGGTTCGAGTCATGTTGAGGAAATTTGGGTTATAGTCGTATTTGTATTTTGGTTTTAGATGTTCCTCATGTTGGTATGAAGGTGGTACAACTTTCATGGTTCTGTGAGTGGCACTTTCAAGGTTCTTGGCTTCCTCAACATGACCTGTGTTGCTTATTCCTTTTGTTGGTTGAATATTGGCTGTGTATAAGGCCTGATCCTTGAAGAAAATTGGCCTCTCCTTTGTGAATATCCACCCCTTCTTCCTAGAGCATTAGTCATTCACGGACTTGATGTTGGTCGAGTGGTAGTTGGTGGTCCTTCCACTCAAGCTAGTTTATTTTCATCTGCTTTTTCTTGGTCTTTTACCATCATAGGTTCCACGAAAAACTCAACCACTTTCTCTTGACAAGTAGCACATAAGATGTTCTTAGCTTTGCGTAAGGTTACTGGGAAAATCGATCCAGGAGCTCCAGTTATTGGTCTTGAGGTTTCAGCAAATTTTGGCTTCAGCTCTTCATCTTCAACCATTATTGGTTGGTCATCACCTTCATCTCCCCATCCTGTGGGTTTGATCTCCTTGAATGGCACGGGGTCTTCCACTTTGAAGTATGTGACATAATAATAGAACTTGCCTGAGGGCTCTCCTAGAAGTTCGACTTTAGGATCCCTTGCCTCATACTATTCCCTCAAGATTTGTTGTCGAGTCTTCTTTCATGAGGTACTCATGGTTGTTCTTGAAAATAAACACCGAGGATTAGTAAACTCCTTATTGTCTTACGACAATTGGGAAACATTTAGATCAAGCATGTTAGCATTAACCAAATCAGGGAATGGGTTACTGTCAACTTGCATTGTTTCTGTTTCTTTCTTTGGGAATTTAAGTATCCCTCAATCTAGCTTATTCTTAATTAGATTTCTAAACACAACACAATTGTTGGTCGAATGAGTAAAAGAGTTACGCCACTTACAGAAATTTCTACCTTGAAATTGTTGACTCGAGAGCATCTTATGTCACCCCACTAATCTAAGTTGTTTAGCTTGTAACAACAAATAAAAAATTTGATCTGCTTTACTTATATCAAAAGAATATAACCTCATTGGTGCAGTGGGTCGATTGGACTCTTGCATATGAATTTGTTTCTTTGCCATAGCATCACATGTGAAGGTCTCTCGGCCTACAAACTTGACTACATCTACCTCTACATTGGAATCATAATAGTATGTCCCATAAGACAAAGTTATATTTTTCTGTTCTTTCTTCAATAGATACTTATATTGAGCAACCCTTTCTGCTAGCTCAAATAAGTCATGGAAGACCATTCCCTTGAACTTGTTACAGAATTCGAACTCAACCCATCATGGGCTAGCTTCACATACTTGATTTCAAGCAAGTCAATATTACACTTGGCTCAAGCCCGCTTAAAGGGATTCAAGTAATCTCCTGCAGTCTTATCCTGTTGCTATTTCAGCTTGGCTAAATCAGCCATGGAAATGCCTATACTCAAGCGAACTAAGTCAACAACCTGTTCTGCATATTTTCTCTATTCATGATTGAGTTTTGAGGGAGATTAATGTGCCACATGAACGCCTATCATGTCAAAGACTTAAGAAACAAACGAACCTTCATTAAATCGTCGTTAGAGTATTCTCCACATTAGATGATGAAACGTTTAATATGTTCTAAAGTCGTTTTCTCATCATCACTAGAAAAGGTCTTGAAGTTAGGAATCTTGAAATTTCGAGAAAACTCGAATTGCTGGTCTATATAATCAAGGTAAGGCTTCCTATAAACGAGCCCTTGTAACCTATGGATCCCATGCCTATATAGATGCTCGAACTAATCAAACCATTTAAGTGGTATTTGGTTTGGGATATGAGGTTGATTACCGCATGCAAGTTCATCAAGGTTAGGAGGCGGTGGAATTAGGGGAACTTGATAAGCCTCATGGTTTTCAGGTGGTAATTGTTGAGGTTGAATTCCAACCTATCCCAAGATATTTGGTTGTATGAATAGTATATTGGGTTGGATGGGTTATGCCAATTGTAGATTGGGTTGGATTGGTTATGCCAAAGGTACAATGGGTTGGACCACTACAACCTTGGCTTGATCTTGCCCATGCTAGATGTTTGGTTGTCCTTGGGGAATCTACTGAATGACTGAAATATTAGGAAATCCCATATGATTCAACTGGACAAGAGGATAGCCTAGTGCTTGAATCACATGCCTGGGTGGCATCTGGACTCTTACAGGTTGTTGGACTCTAAGGGATGGTTGTCCCTTGGTAGGTGGATCATGCACGACCTGAGGTTCCATTGGTGTAGTTGTCCCTACATTAGTTACATGTATAGCATTTAAATCTCTAGTGAGAGTTTCTATACTACTACCAGGTAAAGCTCGAGAATAGGCTATAGGCATGTCAGAATCATTTCCTTTAGGGAATGCCCTTGAGGATTATGCTTCATGCTCCACAAAACCTCTCTTATCGTTGTTGTTTCTAGGGAGAGTATCCGCATGATGTGGTCTTTGATCGATCAACATGTTAAGTTTCTCCAAAATCTGAGCCATTTGTTGTTGGCTTTGAGTATGTTGTTGAGCCATCTGTTATTAATATTGTCTTTGCAACTTAGTCACTTGCCTAGGTTGGGCTATTTCCTCCCTAGTTTGACGTCGGCTAACCACCAACATATCCATTTAGGAATTTAATTGCCCTATATCCTGATCCAATTTATCTAAGTGATTTGCAGAGACATCGGAAGCAAGAGTTTCCTCCTGATTTGCTGAAGTCTTCATCATTGATCTAGTAACCAGCATATACTAGACTTACTCCCATTGTAGTCGTTATAAATCTTATTGGTGCAAGATTTAATTTATCCGTCAATCGAGGTTGAGGTGGACTCGATTGGAACAATATTTCTCTAGATGGGTCTAGTACTGCCTCAACTAAGAGGACTTTATGACATGCCATTACAAATTCAAGAAAATGAATTTAATCTAGCAGTCAATGAGTGAAATAAATAACAATTATGCAGTAGTAACAAACTTAGCGTATTGATATTTAAAGCAACTCTAATGTAAGGGGTTTACAGGGTTAAAACCTCAAAGTACCAAGTATAGACTCTTTGAGCTTTTGTAATTTAGGCAAAGCCTTCAATATTGTCCTGGCTTTGATCGATTTCGAGACAGAGAAAGGGGATAAAGAAAGGAGATTACATCTACAATTACTCCTACTGGAAAGTAAAGAAAATTAAATTCAGATAAGATAATAATTATTGGATGATTGTCTGTGTTTGTTCCTTATGATTGATTTTGCTACTATTTATACGGCTGTTAATTATTCCCAAAAGTCTCCTACATTTCCACTTCCTCACATTTTCTCGATTAAATGTGCTGAACATGCCACATATCAAAATCTATAACTCCACTACGTGGGTCATATTTAATTGTGGTCACTTTTACCTTAGCCAGTTAAATGCACGATTCTTGGATTGTCCTCAATCCCTGAATACTCAGATTGGCAATTATGATTTATGCTCAAGGTAGAGGTATTGAAAGTTCCCTCAAACTCACAACCTCGAGCCCTTGAGTTACCCTCCTTATTTCAATGTTGCCACTCGAACTTTTTCTTTTTAAAGGTCTTTGTTTCGCGAGCTTTTTGACGGCTGATCGTCTTATCTCAATTAATGCTCCATCATGCTTTTTTTTTTCCAGCCATCTTCTCTTGCTTGCTAGGACCTTTACATGTGACCCAATTAAGATACGCCACAACATTTTATTATTTTTGGAACAAACACAAGTTATATATGGATATATTACTCTAAAACATTATTCTGGAATTGTTTTCACATCACTTCGCTCATGTGTTTATGTGCTGTAAACATTAGCATGTGTTTGGAGAATTTATTGGATGTTTCGATCCCATGAAACAGTAACCCTACTCGTTAGTAATTCTTAAAAACTCGACTAGTAACTCCCAAAAACTCGTTGAGTAATATTTTCTATAACGTTTCAAAATTTTTCTTTTAGTGCATCTATGTTACTACTTGAGTTTTCATGAATTACTAAGGAGCATAAGTACTATTTTATGAATTTCGGAACTCTCAATAAATTCTCTTATTAAGGACAGGTCCTTTGGCCTAATGACCTCCATCTGATCCTTTTCCCGTATAAAAAAGAAAAATATAAGCATGGGTCTCTCAAGAACATCTCTATAAGAGCCTCTAGATGAGGTGAAGAAGTGCTTACCCTCCTCTCCGCTCGTCTCTCATAATTTATCCTTCTCGAGTATTTTGGCGAAAGATCATACAGGTACACGTGAAATGCTACAATCATGCAACTAATATATTCCTTGACAAGTATTCCTATTATCATCACAAAATTAAAGCAAAAAAAAAAAAGTTATTGTTAAGCAGAGTTTCAGATTCAAATCTTTCCAATTCTATATTTTTTTTTCCGAATCCTTAAAGTTTGATCAGGTGGTAGGGTGGATGAAGTTGAGCAAAGTGAACTGAAGTTCTGATCCGAAAAAATAAATCCTTATTTGGATCCTTCTTATAATAGGTAAAGATGGAGATTTATCATCCAAGAATATAACCCTCCACTCATTGTACACGAAATTAGATTTATTAGACTACTTTAAAATTTCCAAATACGGAAAAAGTACTAAATTGGTTTAAGCTGTAAACCTGGAGCAATAGAAATCAAAATCAAGTTGAAATCGTTCCAACAAGCTGTCACTTTCATCTCTACCTAACTGACGCCGAGCAGAATAGCAATTATTCTGCAGGCTAGCCGAACAGATCATTCACAGGGAGTAACACAAAAAAGAACCCTAAAAACAATGCAGAGAAATAGCTCTGATGTTTATTTAAAATTATGCAAATTCAATAATAATGTTTACGAAACCCTAAGACCTTATTTATAAGGTCGAAACAAAATAGGAAATAATAAATTAAGGCTGAAATTAAAAACAACTAAAATAAAAAGTTTCCTAAAAACATTAAACTGCTAATTTGAGGGCCTAAATGTCATTTTTTGGCTTAAAAATGTCGAGGCTAATGACAAAGGAATCAAGTTTTGTTCATTGGCCCGTTTCCAATCAAACTAAGGTCTTTCGGGCCTGATCTGAGCCCGTGGCCCGTTCTAGGCAGTCCACCTACGCTGATCTGCCAACTTGGCATCATCTGACTTGGATCCTCCTGCGTCAGTCGCCTCGGGTTGGAAAGAATTCGTCATCGAGTTCACAATAGCTTCATCGAGATCCCCAAAACAATGACTCAGGTGTTTCACATTAAATACATCAGAAGTCTTCAGATGACTGGGTAGGCGTAGTCTGTAGGCGTTATCATTGATCTTCTGCAAGATCTCACAGGGTCCAATCTTTCGCTCCTTAAGCTTATTATACTCTCCCACGGGAAAACGATCACGAGTTAATACTGCCCAAACAAAATCACCAACATCAAAAAGTACCTGACGATGGTGACTGTCACTCTGAGCCTTGTACTTGGCATTACTGTCGTGAATGGCTAGCTTCACCTGCTCATGGATATCCCGAATATGTTCTGCCATCTCATCTGCCTTGGGATTTAATCGACCCACTCGTGGAATAGGGGCTAAATCAAGCACTCCGGATGGATTCTGACCATACACAATCTCAAATGGGCTCATTCCTGTGGTTCTGTTTTTCAACCTGTTATAGGCAAATTCTGCTTGAGGTAATGCGAGATCCCACTGCTTCGGTTTAGTTCCTGCTAAGCACCTTAAAAAGTTTCCCAAACTTCGGTTCACCACCTCGGTCTGACCATTTGTTTGAGGATGATAGGCGCTGCTAAAATTTAACTTCGTCCCTAGCTTCTCCCATAAACTCTTCCAGAACTGACTCATGAACTTGGTGTCACGATCTGAAGTGATGGATCGGGGAACACCATGCAAACGCACAATCTCCTTGAAGTAAAGATGAGTGATCCTGGTAGCATCCATTGTCTTTCTACAAGGTATGAAATGGGCCATCTTGGAAAATCTGTCAACCACAACCAAAATAGAATCCGAGCCTCGTTGGGTATGAGGTAAGTCCAACACAAAGTTCATACTAACATCGAACCAAGGGGCTTCAGGTACAGGTAAAGGTGTGTACAGACCTGCATTAGTGAGAACTCCCTTGGACCGTTGGCACACATAACAACACTCCACATGATGAGCCACGTCACTGGTCAATTTGGGCCAATAATAGTTAGAGGAAATCAGGGCCAATGTCTTGTCTCGCCCAAAGTGACCTTCATTATGAAGTTCACTAATAATCTGCTGCCTTAGTGAACAATCTGGAACGCACAACTGCAATCCATGAAATAGATAACCATTATGCATAATAAAATCATGTCGTTGACCAGTAGTTACCTCCTAAATTATCCTCCCGAAGGAAGGATCTGCAGCATACATATCGGAGAAGACCTCAAATCCCACAATTCTGGTGCTCATGGTGGTGAGAAGTAATGTACGACGGCTCAGTGCATCTGCGATATGGTTCAGACTTCCTGCTTAACGTGAATTCCTACAAGTACGCCACCCACTTGGCATGCCGCCTACTCAGCTTGTGTTGGCCATTGATGTACTTCAGGGCCTCATGATCAGTGATAAGAATAAATTCCCTCTGCACTAGGTAGTGACGCCAATGTTTCAGGGACTGAACTATGACATAGAATTCCAGATCATAGGTGGAGTAATTCTTTTTTTATCCTGATAACTTCTCACTGAAAAAAGCTACTGGTCGCCCTTCTTGACTTAGAACACCACCAATACCCACTCCAAATGCATCACAATTTACCTCAAACACCTTTTCGAAATCAGGAAGTGCTAAAACTGGTGCCTCTATCATCTTCTGTTTGACCAGTTGAAAGCTGGTTTTTGCCTCCTCGGACCACTGAAAATCACGCCCCTTAAGGCACTCTATGATAGGAGCAATCAAAGTGCTGAAATTTGTAATGAACCGGCGGTAGAAGGAAGTCAATCTATGGAAACTTCTTACATCGTGCAAGGTCCTCAGTGTGGGCCATTCCAAGACCGCATCTACCTTCTACTGATCTGCTTGAACACCATCAGTAGATACAACAAAACCCAGAAATGTAACAGAAGTAGTGAAGAAAGAACACTTCTTCTGATTGATGTACAGGCGCTCTGTCCTCAACAAATTAAAAACAGCACGGAGGTGCTCAAAATGTGACTCCCACGTCGGACTATAAATGAGGACGTCATCGAAGTAAACTACAACAAACTTCCTCATGAAAGGCCGTAAAACCTTATGCATGAACCTCATAAATGTGCTGGGCGCATTGGATAGCCCAAAAGGCATGACCATCCACTCATACAGCCCATACTGCGTCTTAAACACTGTCTTCCACTCATCTCCAAGCCTTATTCTGATCTGGTGGTATCCACTCATAAGGTCAATTTTGGAGAAAACCCTAGAACCGGATAGCTGGTCTAACATATCATCCAGGCGGGGAATTGGGAACCAGTATTTCACTATGATCCTATTGATGGCTCTACTATCAACACACATATGCCAAGAACCATCCTTCTTCGGCACTAGTAGGGCAGGAACCGCACATGGGCTCATACTCTCACGGATGTAACCTCTCTCCAACAACTCTACCACCTGTCGCTGTAACTCTTCAGATTCCTTGGGGCTGTGGCGATACGCTGGTCGATTAGGCAAACTGGACCCTGGAACAAGGTCGATCTGATGCTGAATGTCCCTCATAGGTGGTAACCTAGGAGGAAGATCCTCTGGCATAAGGTCAGAAAACTCTGCCATCAGCTGCTGCACTTCGACTGGTAATTCTAGATTCAAATCTGTTGCGTTATTCCCACAAGGCAGCAGAGCATAAACCACATCTACATGCTCAACCTCCGCTAAGAACCTGGACATCGAAAGCAGATTAGTATTATTGGAAATTGGGGTAGGAGTGATTCCTTCCCGACGAGGTGCCAATACAATCTTCTTCCCTTTGATGCTAAGGGAGTATGTGTTTTTTCACCCGTCATGAATAATATTACGGTCATACTGCCAAGGCCTGCTTAACAATACATGACAAGCATCCATACACACAACATCACACCAAGCATTATCGAAATATCGCTTACCAATTGAAAAAGAAACTAAGCAACGCCTATCCACCGTTACCTCACTGCCTTTATTCAGCCAAGACAACTTGTACGGCTTAGGATTACGATCTGTTTTCAATTGCAGTTTCTGGACAGCCTCTTCAGACACCACGTTCTCACAACTACCACTATCTATGATCATCTTGCAGACTTTATCGGCAACGGTACAGGTTGTGTGGAAAATATTGGTCCTCAACCAATCGTCCCCTGAATCTCCCTTGGGGGTCAGTAGACTCTTACGAACGACCAAAGTCTCATGGCCATCCCCATACAACACGTCTCCATATTCATCATCGTTATACACAGGCTCCCTAATCTCCTTAAATTCGTCTACCCCATCGTCCTCAATCAGGATATTTTTGCCTCTATTACTAGCAGGCTTCCTGCACTCAAGTGATTTATGCCCATGTTCACCACATCTGAAACATTTAATATTCAGGTTAGGGTTACCTTGAGGTGGTTGCTAGACAGGACGGGATTCCTGAGGCCGAACTGGCCGATTGTTTTGATCGCCTCTGTTCAATGGCCTCCTGTTCTGCTGCTTCTCCACCGCAAGTGCACGTTGATATGCCTCTGAAACTGTCCACAGCGAGTGAAGGCTGAGGACATCCTGTAGGGGCTGCCGTAATCTCAACAAATACCGAGCCACCATTTGCTCCTCTGTCTCAGATAAATCGTTCCGGGCAATCAACTGATAGAAATCCTCCGTGTAATCATCGACCGATCTCGTGCCCTGCCTCAACGAATGAAGACGCTGAAACAAGGTCTGAGTGTAACCGAAAGGAAGGAAGTGACCCTTCATCTTCTTCTTCATCTTCTCCCAACCTGTAATCTTGGCTTTACCCTGCCGATCACGCGAACGCCTCAACTGCTCCCACCAGGCAGATGCTCTGCCCTTCAGTTTGATGGCGACCAGTTTCACCTTCACACGATCTGGGACTTCTTTGTATTCGAAAATACGCTCCACTTCATTCAACCAATCAACAAATCCCTCAGCCTGTAACGTACCAGAAAACTCGGGCAGATCCACTCTGAATCCGAGGTCTCCATAACGCTCCTCCCGACCACGGTGCTCCCAGAATCGAGAAGGCTTGTGACGTGGGTTTTCTGAACTGGAATCAGATTCGGAATCGTGATCTTCATTCTCACAATCTCCGAAGTTTTGCGCCGCTAGACGCTGGGTTAACTCGGCAACTTGCCTCTGTCAATCCTTAATCATCGCATCCTGAACGTTACGATCACGGCGTGGGACTTCCTTGATCAGAACCTGCCCGCGACGACCACGACCACGACCACCAGCCATGGAACTGATGAAATCTTGCCCTAGGAAAACACTGAAAGCTCTGATACCAACTGACGCCGGGCAGAATAGCGATTATTCTGCAAGCTAGCTGAATAGATCGTTCACAGGGAGTAACACAAGAAAGAACCCTAAAAACAATGCACAGAAACAGCTCTGATGTTTATTTAAAATTATGCAAATTCAATAATAATGTTTACGAAACCCTAAGACCTTATTTATAAGGTCGAAACAAAATAGAAAAAAATAAATTAAGGCTGAAATTAAAAATAATTAAAATAAAAAGTTTCCTAAAAACATTAAACTGCTAATTTGAGGGCCTAAACGTCGTTTTTTGGCTTAAAAATGTCGAGGCTGATTATCAGGTTTTGTTCATTGGTCCGTTTCCAATCAAACTAGGGTCTTTCGGGCCTGATCTGAGCCCGTGGCCCGTTCTAGGCAGTCAACCTGCGCTAATCTGCCAACTCGGCATCATCTGACTTAGATCCTCCTGCGTCACTAACTCATTCCAAGAAAAATAAACTAGCACAAAGAAACAATGCCACATCTCACAAATATTACCAACCCGTCTTCTCATCTTTACTCAATTCATTTACTCACCTACTCAATGGTGAAGCTCTAGGGTTCAATCACAAACAGAGGCTGTAGCAAAACCGATTAGGAAAGTTAGATAAATGAACAGCACACATAAATCAACATTACTAATTCCATTTCAATCAGGGCAGTCAAGAAACTCACTGTGTCAACGCTAACAGGCTTGCCATCGTCTATAAGGATTTCAGCAATGGTTCCCGACTGATCAGCCTGAACAAAATATTGTAATTTAGGTAAAAGAACCAAGGCAACCAATTTAAACTTAAGTGTAATGCAAACAGTGAGAACAAGCACTAATGATTCCAAAAGATTATTAAAAAAAAAAAAACTTTGGAGACTGGCTAAATAAAATGGGAATAAACAAGAAAGAAAAACAAAGACAATAAAATCTTGAGAAAGGTTCTCATAACATACCATAGAAGTGCATATAGAGCTAGATTTGGCTTATTACAGGCGCGAAGCAGCATTAGTAATTATTTCCTGAATGCAGCTTTCAGCTATCGTTTATGTAAGTGCTCAGCGAAAAAGCTTGTTTACACTTGAAGCCTTCTAGGACTGCAACTTTGGCAAGGATCTCAAACATTATTTGGGTGGTTTACTAACCAGCACTCATGATATTTGAGCTTTACATCTCTATCAGTTAAGAAAATAAGCTTTTGTATAAATTAGTATGAATGATTAGAGAAAAATTCAGGTTTACTCTGCCCCTCCACTCTTCCAGGAGCCATTAAAACAATGTCGATAGACTGTAGGAGAGACAAGCAGAAAAAGTGTTTAATAGAAGATAATTGAGAAGATTCAAAAACTAGTCCTTTCACTCCACCTGAGCTTGGAACGCAGATAGCGTTTGGGACATAAAGTACAATAGGGTATACTTTGTTTACTTTGCTAAGTATTTGCCAGAACATCGTGTTTCAGAAGCCAAGGAAAAATATATTTAATAGATAAAGTGACGAGAAATTGAAATCATATGAGATCATAAGCACCTGCAGTGAGATTGAACTCGGTGCATGTTTCCAAACAAAATGATGTTTCAGGTTCATCTACCTAGAATGGAATAAAGTTTTAATACAATAAGCAAGATTTCTCACTTATTTTACACTAGGTTGCCTCTTTGCCAATAGCGTGCCCCTGAAATGGCCCAAAGAACCCATGCAGTAACCAATATATTCTTCTGAACATCACATACCATAGTAAGTCAATCTTCAATAAAGGGACTCACATTGTAGGCTAAAGAAGAGAGTTTCTGCAACTACACCCTCATATTCCTCTAGGGATACCTACATCTAGCTCTAATATTAATCAGCTATTTTAAACCATAACTGGGAAATGGGAATTGACTCCTTTGCATTGGTACCTAATATTCTTCCTGCTGTCATTTCTGTTCAGCATAAAACTTCTATTCTGTCGCAAACAACTATTGTTCCCATATAGCCATTATATTTCATATGTACCTTTGTCTTAAAACAGATAAAAATTGATCATTGCAAATTTGACATAAGTTAAACTTTTTGAACCTGTTAGAAAATTAACAATTATGCTGGGCTCTAAAACAAAAGTTTGTGGCATGCTATTCATACTTTACTGACATATTAGGTAAATTTGAATGCATAATACCACACAAACTAGGCTAAACATCAGGGGATTTGAACCACTGGCATGCACATGCATAAGTTTCTGAGGTTGCCTCAAGGCATCCCACCTAATATCAGTCGTGAAATGTAACAGACTCCAGAAAGGGTAGGTGATATTTGCTTATATCCAGAATGGCCTAGCTCATATTCCAGTCAAGGATACAAAAAAAAGTTCAAAAATTTTCAAATATAATAGATGAATCAACCTCACCATCATATTCACATATATCAGAATCTTTTCCTTACAAAACTTCAAACACTTTACCAAATGTATCACGCCATAAGGGACAACAGTGTTAACCCCTGAGTGATCTCTTAGAGCTATGGAGGCTTAAAGCTCTAACTTCAAGTCTGGTGTTAGTTTCAAAGGACCTAATGTATTCAATATTAATCTAAAAGGTGAATGCTAGAAGATGAAATTTCAAAGAAACGCAAAATAGAGCCAAAAATCACAAGAAAATTAAGAAGGTTTCATTCCACTCAAAAATAGTAGGCAGAAAATGCCTCCTAATTAAGCAAGCACCCTGTTCTTCAACTCTAGTGAGTTTTAGTCCGTATACTTCCATGGAAAATTTCTAAAAGCAGTTTTCTTTCAGAGATCATCTACTTATGTGATATATCCCTTACTCTTTGATGGCAAGATCGCACACATTTCTTCAAGTTAAAAAGGCTCCCAATTATGACAATAAAGAATGGAGGATGCGTAACGACTCATCCCGGGTTGGCCACCCCCAAGACAGTGTCATCACATTTTGAGAATTCCAGCACGGCACATATATGCAACAATAAAAATAATACTAACAATTTTTTTTTTTTTTTAATCCTCTGCCCTCCACAGGGGAGGTACATACATCTGATATTGACTTAACCCTAAAATACAACATAAAATGCATGAATATTGACAGATAAATTTTTATTTTATTTTCTCACTAGTTTGAGAATGCGGACATGTACATGGCTTACAGATAATGATTTTGTCTGAATCTCAACTCACCAAACTATTTGTCATGTCTGCTACTTGAAATCATTATACAATGAGGGGTGAGCTTCACAAGCTCAGTGAATTAAATTTACTAGAAGTACTCAATCAGTATATATAGTCTATCAATATTTAATCATTTATATTTCATACAACTTGAGACTAGCATTCTACTATCAGTACACATATCGTAAGTCTCATTCTCTATCAATCTCTTCTTCTTATTTATTGGTTCACCTTAAGCCCATCAATTATCTTAAAATTTCCTCGTAATGAGGTTCACATCATAAAATCTACTATTTAGATGGTTCTTGTCACCATAACAGTATCTTTGTGAGACTCGTCCATCTATAAATAAATTCACAATAACACACCACACATCAGCATTTCAATAATGCAAGCAATAATTAAAATAGATGCAATGCATGAATTATTATTATGGGAACGTTTTCCCACATGTCGACATGTTGTTATTATCTTAGACCGGCCTCCTCCCGGTTCTTTTCTTTACAGCTTGTCCCAGCTGTCACGAAATTTATTTCCAGCATATACCGGTTATCACAATTTTTCAATTAGACTGGCCCCTTCCCAATTCTTTCGGTTCTCTTATTTAATACATATTCATATGAACAATGATATTAAATATTGCTTATGAACAGTAATATAAAAAAAAAACCACATGAATTCAAAATATTTAAATTAACTATCCGATCTTTCCTTAACTTTCTGCTTCATAAGTTTCATAATTTTCATCTCCACATATATCACATCAATTTATTAACCAAAACTCTTCAAAATCTATTTATCACCATCATTATTAAATCAACTCATTATTCTAATAATATTTCTTTTCACATAATAATTTTTTATGTGTCCAATATTCATATCATACATATCAATTTAATTTTTATCTACCACCAAACATAAGCTAATAGTTTATTTTCATATTATTACTAGATATTTGATTTTTTATTTAGATTACTTAAAGTAAATCTAACTCACCACGTAGCACTTAAAGTTACCTGTGGATTACCTCCTTGCCTTTCTCGTTCCTCTCAGAAATTTCCCACGGTTGTTGATTTTCAACACCTGACATCATATTTATATTAAATTTCTAATTTATTCATCAATTCTTCATAAACCACACCCTTTGAAAATTCTCACTTTGACTTCCGAGAAATTTCTTGAATGCTAAAAATTCAAAAATAAACATTATGTTCTTACCTTCTATTTTTCTGATAGCTTCTCGTAACTCTCTATAAAATTCCACTGTAACTCCTTCAAAATTTTGCTATTTCAACTTTTATTTGGGTTCCCAAGTGATTAAGGAAGTAGAGAAATTGAAAGAAAACTTAAACGAAATCAGTATGTATAACTTAATGCTTGCCTATACTTGATATATATATATATATATATATATAGACAAGACTTTTTCAAAAAAAATCTTTGGCAGCCTCCCCACAAGCCTCCACGTTTTGCCTACCAATTACACTTGGAAGACATACAATCACATGCACATTTCTTCTTTCTTTGGCTGCCACCAAATGGTTTAGGTGGAAAGCATACAATCCACCAAAATAAACTTGGCACACATACAATAAACTTGGCAGCAGGTGCTGCCACTTACTGCCACGTTTTTTTTTTCTTTTTATTATATACTATTCACAAAATTAATTAATTATTTTTTTAGAATTGCTTTATTCAAAAAATAATAAATCTTTCACATATATTTTATTTTAATTCCATGTCATATTTACTAAATTATTTCTTTACCCTTACTTTACAAATACGAGCATTACAATTCTACCCACCTTACAAAAATTTCGTCCCCGAAATTTCTGTACTTTACTCTAGAACAAAATGTGAATAATATTTCTTCATACTTGTCTCATGTTTTCACGTAATCTCTTCAACATCCTTATTCCGCCCCAAAACTTGAACTAATGCAATTATTTTATTATACCAATTTGTTCTTTTGTCTAAAATCCTCACTAGTACTTGTATGTACACCAAATCTTTATGAATTTCTATAGCTTAGCTCGAAATATTATAAAACACTTTCTTAAAAGTGAAACATAAAACACATTATATAAATGTGCTAATTCTGAAGGCAAATCCATACTACTCACAACTAGCCCAACTTTCTCAACAACCTCATAGGGTGCCACTTATCTCAGACTTAACTTTTCTTTCTTTTTTTTATCCTCAATACCCTTTTCAGGGAGATATTTTTAATTTCACCCAATCACTTACTTGAAATTAAGAGGTCTTCTCTTAGTATTAGCGTAGTTATTCAGTCTACTCTGTGTTGCTTTACGGTTCTCTCCAACCAATTTGATCCTCTAAGTTGTTAGCTCAAAATGGATAAACCAGATATATTTCTCTCTCCCATTTATTCCCAATATATAGGAGTTCATACACCTCCTACTATACAATGTCTCAAACAGTGCCATCCCAATACTAGTTTGATACTGATAATTATAAGTAACTTTAGTCGATGGCATGTAAGCATTCCAAACTTACTAAGGACTCATCACATTTGCCCTTAACATATCTTCTAGTACTCTAAAAATTCTTTTTGTCTGAGCATGAAAAAAAAACAAATTTATGTTAAATTGCAATTGTATATCCGTGGCTTTCTACAAGCCTTTCCAAAACCAAGATGTAAATCTAGCATCTCTAAATGACACTATTCTCAATAGTACTCCATAAAACCTCACAATCTCAACTACCTCCTTCTTTAATCCTAACCACCAGAAATTTTGTCTCAATCCTCTATACATCCTATTGTTACTTGGTTGCGTTGACTCTACATCATCATATACTTCTCTCAATATCTTCTTTCTCAAATTTGCATCATTGGGAACACAAATCCTATATTCCAATACCAAAATACCCTCACTTCAAATTTTGAACTCATATTGCTTTCTAGTAAGCTTTCAATGCTTAATCTTTTCTATTTCTTTATCTTTTCCTTGGATCTCTAAAGCATTTTACTATAGATGACTGTACAACCATATTCGTTAATTATGATCCTTTATCACTGATATTTAACTTCATTTTTATCTCTCTAAATCTATCATCAATTTCACATCAGGACTCCCAATAGCAGTTAACCTTCTTGTAGACTTTCTACTCAATGCATCAGCTATCATTTTCACCTTTTTCTGGATGATAGGGAATTATACAATCATAGTCACAAACCACTTCATCCACCATCTTTGCCTCAAATTCAACTCTCTCTGGTTAGGTAAGTATGTCAAACTCTTATAACCCATGAATATCTCACAAGTGGCTCTATACAAATGATGTCTCTAATCTTTAAAGTAAACACTATAGTAGCCAACTCAAAGTCATCGGTAAGGTAATTTCTATCATGAATCTTCAATCGCCTAGAAGTATGGTCATCACTTTCTTATGATACATATATCCAAAACATTGATGTGATGCATCATTATACACCACAAATCCTTCATCACCAGAAGGAAAACACCAATTCTGGAGCTGTAGTCAATTTCTCCTTTAGTAATTGAAAATTTTCTCACGCTTCATTTTCCATACAAATCTCACCTCTTTCCTGGTCAGTATATTCAACAGTATTATAATAATAAAAAATTCTCAAAGAATCTTCTATAATAACCAGCTAACCCCAAGAAGATTCTAATCTCAGTCGCATGAGTTGGTCTCTCCCAACTTAACATTGCCTCCACATTTTGTGGATAAACTGTTATGCTATTTCCCGATATTACATGTTCCAAGAAAATTATTCATTCAGCCAACACTCACACTTAAAAACTTTGCATATAATTTCTCTCTCCGTAGAATCTTCAACACAATGTTTCACATGTTATTCTTCCTTCTTAGAATATACCAAGAAGTCAAATACAACCATAAACTTGTTAAGATATAGTTTAAATACTCTATTCATCAAGTCTATGAGTGTTTTGGAACATTAGTTAATCTAAATGACATCACAAAAAGCTTATGACCATAACATGTCCTAAAAGCAGTCTTAGGCACATCTCCCTTCTCTATCCTCAATTAGTGACAACTTGATCTCAGGTTTATCTTAGAAAATACTCTCACTCCTTGCACTATTCAACAATTTATTTATCCTCGAAAAAAGATATTTGTTCCTATTCAACTATCTCTAGTCTATACACACTCTTATCATTTCATCTTCCTTCTTCACGAACAACACAGGGGCTCCCCAAATACATTAGGTCCAAAAATTTATTTATCCAAAAATTTCTTAAAATGGTACGTTCATCTCTCTTAATTCAGCTAACATCATTTTATAGGGTGCTATAGATATGTGTGTTGAACTCAAAATCATATCTATAAGAAACTAAATCTTTTTACTGGGAGACAATCTGGACAACTCATCAAGAAATACATCAAAAAAAAATCTGTCACTACTAAAATTTATTCCAACTTGCTATTTTCCTTTCTAGAATCCATTATGTATGCCAATTACTCCTCACATCCTTTTCTTCAACCATCTACTAGTAGTCAGAGTAAAATAAGATAGTTCGAGAGTATCTGATGTTCTCCCTGAAAGTTAAACTCCTCATTTCCATATCTTAAACACTACCTTCTTTCTAGAACAATCAACTATATTCAAAGATAATAATTCAGCTTCAGATTCTCTATCACTGATACGAATCACACAACCCTTGTAAACATTTATGATTATCACTCTATCTCTAGTGGGAACTTCAACAAAAATATTTTGCATCAAAGGACTAATACATACTTTAAAAGACTTCATATGAATACTGGATGCAAAAGAATGGGTTGCACCAAGATCAACCAACATTGATATGTCCACCTTCTCTACACACTAATGTTGTGAAGATTATCTACTTAAATAAATATGCAAATAACCGTTCTAGTTTTACTTGCAAGTGCACAAGGTCTGTGGTAGCATAGTGTACAAGTGCGAGATCATTTCCACAGGGATTGGTGAATTTCATTTTAGAATTAGTTTCTTCAAGTTAAAAAGAGAAATAACAATTTGATTGTGAGTAAAGAACAATAATGAGATCATAGGGCTACAATATCCACCACTAATTATACTTTCCCACTAACTAAGGTTTCAGTACTCTAGCCTTATCATGAATATTTAATGGTTGCCAACCTATAGGCTTGGTCCACACCTTAGGCTATTGATCTCCCTATGCAACGAGTTAGGCATGGTGTATACTCTAACTTTTTTATCTCTTACGGGATTCAGTATGGGTGTATACTAAGTTGTTCCTTAAGAGAGCATGAGGGCTGTGGAGATCGGCAACCACACGGGACCTAGGGCTTGGTCCGATCCCGGTTTCCCATGTTGATTAACCCGGGAATCCGGTGTGGATATCCCTTGTTACTAATGTCGAACCCAGGACTCGGTCATCCAAATTGATTCGACTAACTTATCCATTCCACATGCATACATTGATTAGGCACATACATATGAGGAATGTAAATATAAACAGGTATTAATTAAGTTAAATATTCTAACAAGGCTATAACAAAGATAATCAATGAATGAATATGTGGTAAAGCATAACTAGGGCTTCAATTGAGCCCTATAGGAGTTTAGTTACACATACTAAGTAAAGTAAACATGCTAAACATAACTAAATAAAAACAGAAAACTAAAACCGAAGAAGACTCAGGAGACGAGTGTCAATTTCTCTCCTAAGCTCTCTACTTCGAATCTAGAACAAAAGGTGCGGGTTATGTGTTTTATAGGGCTATTTATAGGGTCCTTATGGTATCCCAAAACCCTAATTCTTTTTTGTAGTCGAAAGACTTCTTTCTAATTCTGGCTCTGCCGCCTCTGGAGTGATTGCGCTCGAGCGTATGCGGTATGCGCTCAAGCGTATGTGTGTGCTCGAGCCTTCTTCAAGTGCACTCGTGCTCTTGTGCGCTCGATCTCAAGGGAAGTGCGCTCGAGCGCACTTTGTTGGATAGTAGAACTTGACTTTTGCTCCTAAAAGCTCCAAATTATTACCTTTTTGTCCAAGTCCTGTGAAAAACAAATAAAACACGAAAAATGAAGTAAAATCCATAGAAATAGATAAATAAGGAACTTAACAAATGTAAATTAAGGGGCTTTGATGAGTGCCAAATATTACATATTTTGGCCACTTAATTTTTATTTGTTAGCTTAGGAATTTGTTACTTTGAGTTTTTTTTTGTTGTTTTACAGGTTTACAAGCTTGGAAAGGAGTTTCACTAAATTGCCAGAATTGCTCGTACAGATCAGCCATTTTTTAGGATTAAAATGTATTGATTCAGGAAGAACCAGGAGATGAACCATATATGCTTGGAAAGATCCAGATGTCTATTTTCTAGAAAATTTTACGGATCAATAAAATAATTTTTCTAGAGAAGGTTATGGCAGTTTTAGTAGACAAAGGTCAGGCTATGCATGATTTCAGCGTGATAGATCAGCCATTTTTGAGGATTTAACTGTATTGATTCAGGAAAAACTAAGAGATGAGCCATATATGCTTGGAAAGATCCAAATGTCTATTTTCTGGGGAATTTTATGGATCAATAAAATGATTTTTCTAGAGAAAGTTATAGCAGTTTTAGTAGACAAAGGTCAAAGAGCAAAAGCTGAAATCTGCAGTATCCCACATCGGATTGGAAACACATTGCACTTGTGATGTTTCCCTATATAAGCCCCTCTTCACTTCATCTTTAGTGTGGAATTCCTGGTGCCATTTGGTGTAATCCGGTGGACGTCTGCTAGCATTCTGGTGGATCCCGAAGGCTTTGCTACCACGAGGGCAAGTGCCGCCCAACAGCAAGTGGAATTTCTCCCATGTATAGTCAGTTTTAATTTACTAATTTTTTTTAGTTTAATGTTTAGCAATTTTATTATGAACTCTAGTTTCATGATTATGAGTGGCTAAAATCTTCAACTAAGGTTGAAGATGAAGCCTCGCCGTTGTTTGGCATAATAGTTTCAGATTTGTTTATACAATTCTGATTTTTTTTAGTATAAATGTTCTGTCAATTATTTGAGTAAAATCTTATGATTGATTGCGTTTAAATTGTTCTGTTGGATATTCCGTGTGTTTCATCTGATGGATACATCAAATTGTTTTTCATTAAATTGGATTTTCTTTGTGATTTGTTAAAAGCGGATACATTAGATGCTTTTGGTTTAATTGGGATATTTGTTGTTTTTTGTTTTAAGTTGGATTCATGGAATGTTTTGGTAGGCTATTATTAGAACATGAAGATATATGATTAACTTTGGTGGGGTGGATTCAGAAACCTTAGTGTCTTTATTATTAGTTTTAAATCAATTTAGTTTTGTTTTTATTTGTTTTGCAACATATAATTCAAAACTCGGAACTAGGTTAAGATAAGTTTAGTTTAGATAAAATTACATTTTCATAACACAATTCCCTGTGGATTCGACCTCGCACTTGCACAACACTATATTACAAACGACTCGTGCGCTTGCAAGTAATTTAAAACTCACAACAGGCTTAAATATGACTATTTAAGCACTTATCACACCCCAAACTTACATATTGCTAGTCTCTTAGCAATACAAAATTAAAGACTATGTTAGAACAAAAATTAAAGATAAATTCATTTCCATGATACTCAAAGATTTGGGTTGCACATAAAACTATGATAACCGTTCATGAGTAAGCATAAAATAAAAACACATTTTGGATTGCAAAAGGACTTTCAAAAGTTTTAAGTTACTTGCCTAAGGTTGGCTTAAGGCATCACAAGTTTGATTTGTGTGTGATGAGTTAGCACATATAAGATGGGGCTTCCACATAATTTTAGCGTATAGGGTTTCGATACCCAAACTTTTATCGAATTCCTTATCAAAGAGAACAAAAATGGCATAATACTTGCTTATTTTTTCTTTTCTTTTTATCATGCGATCTTTGCCATGTTGAGTTCCATCGATCTTTCTATTTGACTCTTGTAACGAGTGTTTAGCCAATGACTCCCAAACCAGATGGTTTTAGGGCATTAGGTGTAAAGACACCCCTAAGGACTTACTAACTCGAATCAAAAAGGCTACAGAACTAACTGGTTTTTTATACTTCTTAATGAAATTCCCACCTTTTGACGTGAACACTCAATGCTTACTAAGGCAAGAGGTCCAGTTACTCAGTGGAAAGTTTTTACTGATCATTAGAAGCTTTTTTATCACTTTTTGCATGATGAACGTTTTTCTTTATTTTTTCTTCTTTATTTTTCTAATGCCAAAGTGTTCTTTTCAACAAGTTGTCCGATTATAGTTAGATTATGGAAACATATACAAGAGAATTATATGTTATACCCCACACAAATGCGTGTTAAATGTGCTCGTGCAAATTTGGATCAAACTCGTGAATTCTTAGGTACCTTGAGGTAGGTAACTAAACTTTATAAAGTTCCAATTGCAAGACTATGTGTTCTAGCTTTTAAGCTTACTAATGAAGTGTTATCAAATTTTTAAATCAACTAAAATTTTTGTTTACCAAAAGAACATGCATTTATCTTCCTAAACAAAACAGGGACTTAGTGTGTGCATGTGTTTCAAGTGCGTGTGTGATAGTATCTAGTATCTCCTACTACCCCCAAACTTAAAATACACATTGTCCCCAATGTGTGTGTGGCATGGAAAGATCTGACCTGGGAGATAGAGAACTTGTTTGCTTGCTTGCTTGTCCATGCCCCCAAACTTGAATTGGATGCACGCACTGAGTACCTGACAAAGAAAAATAAACATTGTGTCAGAAAACAAAATATGCAAACTAGACATGTAAATATAACTATAACTAAAAGAAAAGTATTGAAATGAAAAGGATATGTCTAGGGTGCCTCTCATGAGTGCTAAGTTTAACATCTTCAGCCAGACGGGGTATCCTCTCACTGCTGATCATCTGTGGGTGCAGTCGAGGAGGTACTGGGTGTAGGAGGTAGGCGGTCAAGGATGGCCTATAACAGCGCCTCTTGTCATGTGAACTGTGCCTCTAACCCATCGATCCGCTGATGGATCAAACGGGCTGCCTCACGATCCTCCCGGTGGATGTCGGACAGCTCACAGCGGAAGGAAGATAGCCATCTAGGAGATGCTGATACTCCATGGATCCCATGTCTGTCTGATCCTCCTCCCATGAAGGGCTCACTGATAAGGATTCATAATATCTATATGTTTGTTATAATTCCTCATGTTTTAATGATTATAAATGCTTAAATCTTGGATTTTGATTATGTTTCGTATTTTGTGGAGTAGATTGAGGAGTTGAATCAAATTGAAGTCAAAATCAAGAGATTTATGAAGATGGGGCAGCAACCTGGAGCTGCAGCGCTAGAAAGCTGAGGCTGCAGCGCTAGCATGGTGATAATATGAAGAAGGGGCAGCAACTTGGCGCTGCAGCGCCAGAAAGCTGAGGTTGCAGCACTAGCCCGCGGGTTTTGAAAATTATAAATACTAACCCTAGCTGAAAGAAAAAAAAAAGAGCTCGGACAGAAGAGGCGGCCGTTGAATAGAAAATCCCTATTTTCTTTTCTTTAGGTTTTCTTTTAATTATGAGTAGCTAAATACTTTTCTTCCAACTGAAGGATAATTGAAGTCTTGGTTCTTCAAGAATTGTGAGATCTAAATAATTTTCATTGCTCTTTTATTTCTTCTCTATTTATATTTCTTCTGTGTTTATTATCAATTATTGTCTTGGTTGATTGATGCAAAGAGCCCGTTGTTCAATTATCTGGTCAATAAATTGCCATTTAGAACTTTAAATCCGTAATTGTTTAAACGTTCTAATATTAGTGGTAAAATAACAAAGTTGATTATAACCAGATTTTTGATTTACGTTATGGAGATATATAACCTAGTCTAAATGAATCGAGCTTGTGTATTTGTTGGCTAGAATTGGTAGTCTCTCTAATTATTAATGCTGTCGATAGATTAAATCCTAAGAGCTTATTTATGGTTGTTTATTAACAAGGGAAGTAATCAAAGAGATTGTTTTGGTTATCGAGAAAGTAAGGAGAGATAGGTTGTTAGAGGTTGTTAGCAACCATAACCAATTTGGTGAAGAATAGAAGATTTTATCCTTGTATCTGGGATCAATTCTCTGAACCAATTCTGAAATTATACCTTCGGTTGGATATTTGCCCGATATTGATTTCTCCTTAGTTTTTAGTTGATTATAATTGCTTTCTCTTTTATTTCACTCCGAAATTTCAAACCCCCCTTTTCTCCGCTTTAATTTTCATTAAAATAAATCTACCCAATCCCTATGGAGTCGACCTTGCTCATCACTGTTACAATTTGTATTTTTGAGAGTGAGTATTTTATTATTTGTTGGATTCAACACCCACCACTCACCGGTGGATGCTTGGCCTCCATCGGATCATCCACAGCAACTGGAGTCTGTGCCCGTGGTCCTCAAGGCATGTGAGACTGGCTGAGGCTCCACTGGGCTCTCCCAAAGAAAGGGTGGTCGCTAACCGGGCCGTCTATAGAGGATCCCCTAAACCTCTTTGTTGTGCCAATTATCTCCCTAAATTAATATGCAAATAATCGCACTCGTTTTACTTGCAAGTGCACAAGGTTTGTGGTAGCATAGTGTGCAAGTGCGAGATCATTTCCACAGGGATTGGTGAATTTCTTTCTAGAACTAATTTCTTCAAGTTTGAAAAGAGAAATAATAGTTGATTATGAGTGAATAACAATAATGAGAATATAGGACTACAATATCCACCCTAATTATACTTTCCCACTAAGTAAAGTTTCAATGCTCTAGCCTTATCATGAATATCTAATGGTTGCCAACCTAAGGGTTTGGTCCACACCTTCGGCTATTGATCTCTCTATGCAACGAGTTAGGCATGGTGTATACTCTAACTCTTTTCTCTCTTAAGGGATTCAGCATGGGTGTATACTGAGCTGTTCCTTAAGAGAGCATGAGGGCTGTGGAGATTGGCAACCACACAGGACCTAGGGCTTGGTCTACTCCCAGTTTCCTATGTTGATTAACCCGGGAATCCGGTGTGGATATCCCTTATTACTAATGTCGAACCCAGGACTCGGTCATCCAAATTGATCCGACTAACCTATCCTTACCACATGTATATGTTGATCAGGCACACACATACGAGAAATTTAAATACAAACAAGTATTAATCAAGTTAAACATTCAGACAGGGCTATAGTAAAGATAGTCAATGAATGGATATGTGGAAAAGCATAACTAGGGCCTTAATCGAGCCCTTTAGGTGTTTACTTACACATGCTAAGTAGAATAAACATGCTAAACATTATGAAAATAAAAACTGAAAACTAAAACCGAAGAAGACTCGGGAGACGAGTCGTCAATTCCTCCCCTAAGCTCTCTAATTCGAGTCTAGAACAAAAGATGATCTATTATGTGTTTTTACAAGGCTATTTATAGGGTCCCGAAACCTTAATTCCTATTTGGAGTCGGAGGACTTCTTTCCAATTCTGGCTTCTGCCGCCTTTGGAGTAATTGCACTAGAGCGTATGCGGGTTGCACTCGAGCGTAGGTGTGCGCTCGAGCCTTCTTCAAGTGCACTCTTGTCCTTGTGCGCTCGATCTCAATGAGGTGCGCTCGAGCGCACTTTGTTGGATGGCAGAACTTCATTTTTGCTCCTAAAAGCTCCAATTTATTATCTTTTTGTCTAAGTCCTGAGAAAAACACATAAAATATGAAAATGAAGTAAAATCCATATAATTAGCTAGGTAAAGAGTCTAACAAGTGTAAATTAGGGGGCTTAAATATGACTATTTAAGCACCTATCACACCCCCAAACTTACATATTGCTAGTCCCTTAGCAATACAAAACTAAATACTATGTGATAACAAAACTTTGAAAGATAAATTCATTCTCATGATACTTAAAAATTTGGGTTGTGCATAAAAACTATGATAACCGTTCATGAGTAAGCTTAAAATAAAAACATATTTTGGATTGTAAGAGGACTTTCAAAAGTTTTATGTTGCTTACTTAAGGTTGGCTTAAGACATCGTAAGTTTGATTTGTGTGTGATGAGTAACATATAAGATGGGACTTCCATATAATTTTAGTGTATAGTGCTTCGGTGCCCAAATCTTTATCGAATTTCTTGTTAAAGAGAACAAAATGGCATAATACTTGCTTTTCTTTTTCTTTTATCATGCGATCTTTGCCATTTTAAGTTCCATCGAGCTTTCTATTTTACTCTTGTAACGAGTGTTTGGCCAATGACTCCCAAACCAAATGGTTTTAGGGCATTAGGTGTAAAAACACCCCTTAAAGACTTACTAACTCAAGTCAAAAAAGACTACAGAACTAACAAGTTTTTATACTTTTTAATGAAATTCCCACCTTTTGACGTGAACGCTCAATGCTTACTGAGGCAAGAGGTCCAGTTACTCAGTGGAAATTTCCATTATGATCATTAAGGGCTTATTTCCCACATTTTGACGTGAACACTCAATGCTTACTGAGGCAAGATGCCCAGTTACTCAGTGGAAAGTTCTTAATGATTTTTAGAAGCTTTTTGGATTTCTTTTTGCATGATGATTATTTTTACTTTTATTATGCCAAAGGGTTCTTTTCAACAAGTTATCCGATTACAGTTTAGGTAATGGAAACAACACAGAAGAATTATATGTCATACCCCATACAAATGCGTGCTAAATGTGCTTCTGCAAATTTGGATCAAACTTGTGAATTCTTAGGTGCCTTGAGGTAGGTAACTAAACTTTGTAAAACTCCTATTGCAAGACTATGTGTTCTAGCTTTTAAGCTTACTAATGAAGTGCTATCAAAAATTTTTAAATTTAACCAAAATTTTTGTTTATCAAAAGAACATGTATTTATCTTCCTAAAAAAATTGGGATTTAGTGTGTGCGCACGTGTTTTAAGTGCGTGTGTGATAGTATCTAGTATCTCCCACTACCCCCAAACTTAAAATGCATATTGTCCCCAATGTGTGTGGTAAGGAAAGATCTGACCTGGGAGATGGAGAACTAGGTTGTTTGCTTGCTTGTATACACCCCCAAACTTGAACTGGATGCACGCACTAAGTACCTGACAAAGGAAAACAAACATTGTTCCGGAAAACAAAATATAAATAGTAGACATGTAAATATGATTATAAATAAAAGAAAAGTACTAAAATGAAAAGGATATGTTTGGGGTGCCTCCCATGAGCTCTAAGTTTAACGTCTTCAGCCAGATGGGGTATCTCCTCACTGCTGATCATCAGTGGGTGCAGTCGAGAAGGTATCTGGTGCAGGAGGTAAATGGTCAACGATGGCCTACAGTATCGCCTCCTATCATGTGAACTGTGCCTCTAACCTATCGATCCACTGATGGATCAAATGAGCTGCCTCACGATCCTCTTGACGAATTTCGGATAGCTCACAGTGGAAAGAAGATAGCTCGTCCAGGAGATGCTGATACTCCATGGAGCCCATGTCTGTATGATCCCCCTCCCATGAAGGGCTCACCAGTGGATGCTAGGCCTCCATCGGATCATCCACTATCGGATCATCGGCAACAGGCTAGATGGGAGAAATCTGTGCTCGGGGTCCTCGAGGCATGTGTGACTGGTTGACGCTCCACTGTGCTCTCCCAAAGAAAGGATGGTCACTAACCGGGCCATCTGCAGAGGATCCTCGAATCCCCTTCTTCTTGAAGATATGACTGAGCAATAAAGGGAAAGGAAGACCCCAAGCATTAGCTATGGTCGTCTGTCGATTATGTACCCTATCCCAAAACTTGTGAATCTAACTCCATATGACCGCTGGGATGGAGTACCAATGACCCCGGTGAAAAGCATAGAGGGCTTGTAAGAACTGATCTCACCTTTGTGTCTTGTGCCCAAGGGAACACACATTCCGATGTAGGACTGATTCGATGAACTATAGATGAGGTGGCAACCTCGACCGGCTCCTACATTGTTGTGGTGGTCAGTATACTACCCTGCTCACATATCCTCAATGATGTATGGGAGAGGGAATGAGTCAGGCTGCTCCTCAGTGTGGCTGTCCTCGGGTGGGGACTCATTGCAGCAGTGTAGAGAGCTGGCTATGTCAGTGGTGGTCAGCTCGATGAATCAGCCTTGGACTGAAGAAGATAGAATCTCTGGCCTGATGCAGTCATAGGTCAAGTTCTCATAGAAACTGACCACGAATCATATATATACTGTCGAGCAGGCCAGCTTAAATAGCCGCTTAAGTCCTCGGCGCTTGAATTCTTGGACTGCCTACCTTGTGGTGTCCAAAGTCTTGAAGTCCTCTTCGATATTAAATGTACTCTTAAATAGTACCTCACGCTGTTCAAAGCTGGGCCAAGATGTTAGATGATGACTGCTTGAAGCTTAGGATGTGGAAGCCATGTTTTCAGAATCTGGGTAAGTGCTACTGTCAAAATTGCGCTCGATTGTTAGTGCCTAGCGCTCGATCGCACTCGGTCAGGCACTTTGTCGAACACTTGATGTGCACTAAAACCAGAAGCTGTAGAACGTTTCACACCCTTGATTCAAACCTTTTTGTGTATGGAGGAGGGTAACGTATATGCAAGGAAATGTGGTGGATCGGTGGTGGTTTTAGGTGGTTAAGTGGTGGTTGGTGGATGAGGCTTGAGTGCAGTGATCGTGCACGACTTAGGGCGAGAGGAAAGAAGTGCGATTTTTAGGGCGTATGGTGCACTAGAGCGTAAATGAGAGAAAGAAAGGAAGCTGTGTATAATATGTACGTGCACTCCCTGCTCCGATTGCACCCGAGCGTATTTGATGAGTGCACTCGATCGCATGATGCGCAAATGCGTAAAGTATTACGCTCGTTCGCAATGCAGGGCGAGGTGGCGCTCGAGCGCATGAGGTATACGCTCGATCGCATGCCAAAAATTTGATATATTGTAATAAGCATAAAGAAATGAGGAAAAGCAAAAAATATGGAAATGATACAGTCATACCAATTTCTTGTGGCCTCAGTACCACTTACCGTGATAGAGGCACTTGAGCTATAAACTGAGCAATTGGATTTGCTCAAGTGCTCTCTATGGTGGCTATTAAGGCTATGTTTTTGTGAAGAGGGCACTTAGGGCCCTCATCAGGTGAGTCTAGTGCCTTGAACAGCTGCTTTGTTTCCAATCGTGGTGCCTGGTCTTTAAAACGAGGAGAAACAATATTAGTAAGTGCCAGATTTTTAACATTATACTTACTTGAGAGTTTGGGTATGATCTTGAGGGTGTGCATAGCTCCATGAATATTTGAGTTTACCTTATCTTTTTCTGACCTACTGTCTAATCTTGTAGTGGCATGGCTGGGGATGGTCCTTAATGGATCAGTGAATTAGGCTTTAGACACTTTCTCATTAATACCATGTATGAAGTTTACATTATGACACTTACCACCAGTCTCAGGGGGGCCTATGATATTAAAGATTTTAAACTCCATCTCCTCATAATTGTGACAATACCTCTTTTTACATTAATGTTTGTGTCAGCAGTGATCAGAAATAGTCTCCCTAGAATGATAGGGAGTGGTACAAGCATCTGGCACTTCTCCATGTCTAATACAATAAAATCAGCAGGTAAAATAAATTTACCTACTCTTACCAAAACATCCTCGAGGATACCTCTAGGCCGTTTGATGCTTCTATCAACTAATTGTAACGTAATGGAGGTTGGTTGGAGTTCTCCCAACGCTAGTGTCTCAAATGCACTGTAAGGTAGCAAATTAACACTCGCTCCTAGATCCAATAATGCACGTTCGAATAGCTGGTCACCTAGCCTGTAAGGAATAGTGAAGCTACCAGGATCTTTAAGTTTAGGTGGCAATTTTCTCGATAATACAGCACTTACCTCCTCAGTCAAAGCTACAGTCTCATATTCCTGAAACTTCCGTTTGTTAGTGCAACATTCTTTTAAAAATTTAGCATAAGCAGGTATTTGTTTTAATGCCTCTAATAAAGGAACATTTATTTCTACCTTTTTCAAGGTTTCAAATATGTCAATCATTTTAGTTTCCTTTGTAGGCTTAACTAACATTCAAGGAAAAGGTGGAGGTGTATTTACCATTTCTATTTCCTTTACCTTAGAGGTTGTGTTTGGAGATGTTTGTGCAAGTTTGTCGGTGCCCATGATCTTTCCGCTCCTTAAGGTTGTTATAACATTTAGCTGTTGGTGTCCTCTTGGATTAGGCAGTGGCTGGGTCGGGAGTTCTCCTTGCTTTCTGGTACTCAATTCCTTAGTCAACTGCCCCATTTGCACCTCTAGTCCTTGAATGACTTGCTCATGCTTGGCAGTGATCTGCCTCATTTCAGTCCGAAACTGCTTTGACTCTTCCGTGAATTGTTCATGTTTATTTAGGATCTGTTGTTGCTGAGTCTCTAATTGTCTCACCAGGCTTTCAAGGTCATTCTTCTTTAGTTCAGGAGCAGGTTGGGCTGCTGGTTGGAAAGTTCTTTACTACCCTTGATTGTTTTGGTTGTTGCTCCATGAAAATTTCAGGTGATTCCGCCATCCAGGGTTGTACGCGTTGGCATAGGGGTTGTTCTTTGGCGGATAATTGTTCGGACCCATAAAATTAGCTTGCTCATGATCTGCAGATGAATATAAAGGACAAATATTAGTATCATAATCAAACTGTGAGCAAATGGCACATACTTGTACTGGTGCAGTTGATGGATTAGTCGAGGTGTTCTGAGCGGCCAAGGCTTTCACTAATAGGTCAATTTTTCTTTCCATGGCGGTTATTTGAGGAGATGATCCTCCGTTCATGCTTACCTCATACACACCCTTACTTTTGGTTATGTGTCTACCTCGTGAGGAGAACTGCTGTGTGTGTTCGCTTAGGGTTTCGAATAGTTCCATCGCCTCTTTGCTGCTCTTTTCCATCAGCACTCCTCCACAACCTTAATCAACAATATTTTTGTTAGAATCACTTAAACCTTCATAAAAGGCTTGTACCAGTTCGTCCTTGGGTAGATTGTGGTGTGGGCACTTGAATAGTAGCTCGTTGAAGTGTCCCCATGCCTCGAAGAACAGATCCCCATCCTTTTGTTGGAAGGATTGTATTTCTTTCCTCATTTGCCGTGTCTTCTGGGCTGGGAAAAACTTTTTTAGAAATTTGCTCGCCAACTCCTCCCAAGTGTGGATGGAAACTGCAGGCAAAGAATTATACCATAATTTAGCATTATCTTTCAAGGAAAAAGGGAAAAGAATTAACCTTATTCCTTCTTGGTCTAATCCTCGGATGTGCTGGAATTTGCAGAGGTCGAAGAACTCTCGAAGGTGTAGATGAGGATCCTCACTAGGTGTACCCCTAATGTGAGTTAGTGCACTGAGTATCTGCGGCGATATGTAATAGTTTCCTTCTACCTCAGGTTGATATGCAATGCATGATGGTTGTTCGAGGTTCTGCAAGATGAAGGATTGCTTCATCGGCCTCCGTTCAGGGGGTTGTGGTTCAGCTATTTGTTCTGCCATTGGTATCTCATCCTCACTCCCTTCTCCTATTTCTTCCGAGTTATCCCTAAACCTTTGTCAGATAGATTTCTCAAGCTCGATATCAAAGGGAAGGATTGCTGGATTCTTGGACTGATGTCCGTGCATGAAGTCAGACACTGCTGCTCGGAGCAATCTCTGCCTCAATTGCGCTCGATCGCACAGGAAGGTGCGCTCAATCGTAAGCGGCGCAGAGGAGTACCTGAAACAGAGGAAAAGAAAAATTAAGGTTATGAGATAATAATTTTAAAAACAGCTATAATTAAATGAAAAATTAATACTAAAAGGAAATTTAGCGCAATCCCCGGCAATGGCGCCAAAAACTTGTTGTGCCAATTATCTCCCTAAATTAATATGCAAATAATCGCACTTGTTTTACTTGCAAGTGCACAAGGACTGTGGTAGCATAGTGTGCAAGTGCGAGATCATTTCCACAGGGATTGGTGAATTTCTTTCTAAGACTAATTTCTTCAAGTTTGAAAAGAGAAATAATAGTTGATTATGAGTGAATAACAATAATGAGAATATAAGACTACGATATCAACCCTAATTATACTTTCCCACTAAGTAAAGTTTCAATGCTCTAGCCTTATCATGAATATCTAATGGTTGCCAACCTAAGGGCTTGGTCCACACCTTAGGCTATTGATCTCCCTATACAACGAGTTAGGCATGGTGTATACTCTAACTCTTTTCTCTCTTAAGGGATTCAACATAGGTGTATATTGAGTTATTCCTTAAGAGAGTATGAGGGCTGTGTAGATCAGCAACCACACAGGACCTAGGGCTTGGTCTGCTCCCAGTTTCCCATGTTGATTAACCCGAGAATCCAGTGTGGATATCCCTTGTTACTAATGTCGAACCCAGGACTCGGTCATCCAAATTGATTCGACTAACCTATCTATACCACATACATATGTTGACCAGGCACACACATACGAGGAATTTAAATACAAACAGGTATTAATCAAGTTAAACATTCAGACAAGGCTATAGCAAAGATAGTCAATGAATGGATATGTGGAAAAGCATAACTACGGCTTCAATCGAGCCCTATAGGTGTTTAGTTACACATGCTAAGTAGAATAAACATGCTAAACATTATGAAAATAAAAACTGAAAACTAAAACCGAAGAAGATTCGGGAGACGAGTCGTCAATTCTTCCCCTAAGCTCTCTACTTCGAGTCTAGAACAAAAGATGATCTATTATGTGTTTTTACAAGGCTATTTATAGGGTCCTGAAACCCTAATTCCTATTTGGAGTTGGATGACTTCTTTCCAATTCTGGCTTCTGCCGCCTCTGAAGTAATTGCGCTCGAGCGTATGCGGGTTGCACTCGAGCGCAGGTGTGCGCTCAAGCCTTCTTCAAGTGTACTCTTGTCCTTGTGCGCTTGATCTTAATGAGGTGCGCTCGAGCACACCTTGCTGGATGGCATAACTTCATTTTTGCTCCTAAAAGCTCCAATTTATTATCTTTTTGTCCAAGTCCTGAGAAAAACACATAAAATACGAAAATGAAGTAAAATCCATATAATTAGCTAGGTAAAGAGTCTAACAAGTGTGAATTAAGTGGCTTAAATATGACTAATTAATAACCTATCACTCTTCTTCTTGAAGATATGACTGAGCAAGAAGGGGAAAGAAAGACCCCAAGCATTAGCTGTGGTCATCTGTCGGTTATGCATCCCATCCTAGAATTTGTGTATCTAACTCCATATGACTGCTGGGATGGAGTACCAGTGACCTCGGTAGAAAGCGTAGAGAGCTTTCAAAAATTGATCTCGCCTCTGTGTCTTGTGCCCTAAAGGACACACATTACGCTGTAGGACTGAGTCGACGAACCAGAGACGGGGAGGCAACCTCGACCGGCTCCCCGCATTGTTGTGGCGGTCAGAATACTGGCTTGCACACATATCCTCAATGATGTGTGCGAGAGGGAACGAGTCAGGCTGCTCCTCTATGTGGCTGTCCCTTGGTGGGGACTCATCGTAGCAATGTAAAGAGCCGGCTATGTCAGTGGTGGTCAGCTTTATGAACCTGCCCTGGACTAAGGAAGATAAAATCTCTGGCCTAGTGCAGTCATAGGTCAGGTGCTCGTAGAAACTGACCACAAATCGTGTGTATGCTGTCGAGAAGATTGGTTTGAAAAGTTGTTTGAGCCCTTAGTTCTTGAACTCTTGGATCGCCCATCTTGTGGTGTCTAAACTCTTGAAGTCCTCTTACACATTGAATGTTGTCTCAAACAATATTTCACGCTATTCGAAACTGGGCAGGGATGCCTGCTGGCGACTGCTAGAAGCGCGGGAAGTGGAGGCTATGTTATGAAATATGAAACTGTTGAAATTACGCTCGATCACAGATTTTGTGCGCTCGATTGCACGAGGGGTAGTGCGCTCTATCGTTGGTGCCTAGCACTCGATCGTACGTGTTCAGACACTTTGTCGAACACCTTATGTGCACCAAAAACCAGAAGCTACAGAATTTGTATACCTGTGATCCACACCTCTTGCAATTGTAAAATTACCTAATCAACATACAAGAATAATATATATGAATGTGTAAACTAAAGATTTAAGAACCGTGTGTGATGGTGTGCATGTAAGTGGACAAAAATCGGTTTGCATACCGAGTTGGATTTGGGAGATTTCTGGGGAAAGTGTTCTTGTGGATGGGTGATACACGACAGTAGGGTGGTGAGTGTGATGGATGAGTGATGAAAATGTGGTGGTCGGAGTGGTGTTTTGGTGGTTAGTTAGTTTGGAGGATGAGTTTTTAGGGTAAATGGCGGTGTGAATGCGAGAGAGCATAGCTTAAGTGCGTTTGAGCGCAAGAATGAAAAAGTGGGTTTTTGAGCTGAGTGTGTTTAAAAATCCTCACGTGCCTTTTGCCCCAAGTGCGTTCGAGTGCATTATGAAGTGCGCTCGATTGTACTTGTGTGCAACTGTTTAGTGTGATGCGCTCGCTCACAATGCAGGGCAAGGTGGTGCCCAAGCGCAAGGCAGAAATTTGCTAATAGTAAAAAAGAGTTTAACATAAAGAAATGAATTAATGGTAAAAATAAGAACGAAACAGTCGTACCAGCTTGTAGTGGCCTCAGTACCAGTAACCTTGATTAAGGCACTTGAACTATATGTTGAGCAAGTGGAATTTCTCAAGTGCTCTCTATGGTAGCTTTAAGGCTACGTTCTTTGAAGGAGGCACTTAGGGCCCCCATTAGGTGGTTCTAGTGCCTTTGACAGCTGCTTTGTCTCCAATTGTGGCGTCTGGTCATTAAAATAAGGAGAAGTAGTGTTAGTAAGTGCAAGATTTTTAAAATGGGGATTATACATACTTGAAAGCTCAGGTGTGATCTTGATGGTGTGCACAACTCCATGAGTATCTTTAATCACATTATCTCCGTCTGGCCTACTGTCCAATCTCGTGGTGGTATGGTTGGGGATGGTCCTCAATTGATCAGTGAAATGGGCCCTAGACACTCTCTCATCAATTCCTTGCATGACACTCACATTGTGACACTTATCATTAGTATTAGTGGAGTTTATTGTATTAAAGATTTTAAATTCTACCTCTTCATCATGTACTCTCATTGTGACAATGCCTCTTTTTACATGAATGTTTGTGTCAGTAATGATCATAAATGGTCTCCCTATAATGATAGGGAGTGATACAGGCATATGGCATTCTTCCATGTCTAATACAATAAAATCAGCAGGTAAAATAAATTTACCTACTCTTACCAAAACATCCTCCATGATACTTCTTGGTCATTTGATGCTTCTGTCAGCCAATTGTAATGTAATGGAGGTTGGTTGGAGTTCCTCCAAACCTAATGTCTCGAATACACTATAAGGTAGCAAATTGACACTTACTCCTAGATCCAATAATGCGTGCTCAAAACGCTGGTCACCTAGCCTGCAAGGAATGGTAAAACTACCTGGATCTTTTAGTTTAGGTGGTAATTTCCTCCATAATACAACACTCACCTCTTCAATCAAGGCTACCATCTCATGCTCTTGAAACTTCCGTTTGTTAGTGCAACAATCTTTTAAGAATTTAGTATAAGCAGGTAGTTGTTTTATTGCTTCTAATAATGGAATATTTATTTCTATTTTTTTCAAGGTTTCAAATATGTCAATCATTTTAGTTTCCTTTTTAGGTTTCACCAACCTTTGAGGGAAGGGTGGAGGTGTATTTATCTTTTCTATCTCTCTTACCGTAGATGTGGAGGTTTGGTCTGGAGACGCTTGTGTAGGCTCGTTGGTACCGATGACCTTTCCACTTCTTAAGGTCGTTATGGCATTCAGCTGCTTGTGTCCTCTTGGATTAGGTAATGGCTGGGCCAGGAGCTCGCCTTGCTTTCTGGTACTCAATTCCTTGGCCAACTGTCCTATTTGTACTTCTAGTCCTTGAATGGCTTGATTGTGTTTGGCAGTGGTTTCCCTCATTTCAGTTTGAAATTGCCTTGACTCTTCCATAAATTGTTCATGTTTATTGAGAATTTGTTGTTGCTGAGACGCTAGTTGCCTCACAAGGTTTTCGAGGTCCTTCTTCTTTGGTTCGAGGGTAGTTTGGGCTGCTTGTTGGAAATTTCTTTCCTGCCCTTGACTGTTTTAGTTGTTGCTCCATGAGAAATTCGGGTGATTCCGTCATCCAGGGTTGTATATGTTTTTATAGGGGTTGTTCTTTGGCGAATAATTGTTCGGTCCCACAAAGTTGGCTTGCTCATGATCTGCAGATGAATATAAGGGACACGTATTAGTATTATGATCAAACTGTGAGCAAATGGAACATACCTGTAGTGGTGCAGCTGACGGGCTAGCTGAGGTGTTCTGAGCAGCCATGGCTTTAACTAATAGGTCAAGTTTTCTTTCCACCGCGGCTATTTGAGGTGATGATCCTCCATTTAAGCTTACCTCATACATACCCTTACTCTTGGTTATATATCTACCTCGAGAGGAGAACTGCTGTGTGTGTTCGCTTAGGGTTTCGAAAAGTTCCATTGCCTCTTCGCTGCTCTTCTCCATCAGCACCCGTCCACAATCTGAATCAACAATGTTTTTGTTAGAATCACTTAAACCTTCATAAAAGGCTTGTACCAGTTCGTCTTGGGGTAGGTTGTGGTGTGGGCACTTGAGTAGTAGCTCGTTGAAGTGTCCCTAGGCCTCAAAGAACAGATCTCCATCCTTTTGTTGGAAGGATTGTATTTTTTACCTCATTTTCCTTATCTTCTGGGCTGGGAAGGACTTCCTTAGAAATTTGCTCGCCAACTCCTCCCAAGTGTGGATGGAAACTGCAGGCAAAGAATTATACCATAATTTAGCATTATCTTTCAAGGAAAAAGGGAAAAGAATTAACCTTATTCCTTCTTGGTCTAAGCCTCGGATGTGCAGGAATTTGCAGAGGTCGAAGAACTCTCGAAGGTGCAAATGTGGATCCTCACTAGGTTTACCCCTAAAGTGAGTCAGTGCACTGAGTATCTGCGGAGATATGTAATAGTTTCCTTCCGCCTCAGGTTGATACGCAATGCACAAAGGTTTATCGATGTTCTGCGGGATGAAGGATTGCTTCATCGGCCTTCGTTCAGGTGGTTGCTGTTCAGCTATTTGTTCTGCCATTGGTGGTGTCTCTTCCTCACTCCTTTCTCCTACCTCTTCCGAGTTATCCCTAAACCTTTGTCGGATAGACCTCTAAAGCTCGGGATCAAAGGGAAGGAATGCCGGATTCTTGGACCGACGTCCGTGCATGAATCAGTGGCAGTTATGTGAGTGTAGTAGTCAAATATTGCTGCTCGGATTACTCTCTGCCTCAATTGCGCTCGATCGAACAAGAGGGTGCGCTCGATCGCAAGTGGCACAAAAAAATTCCTAGAGTACCTGAAACAGAGAAAAAGGAATTGATTAGTGTTTTTTAGTGAAACGAAAAATAAGATAAAAACAGATTTAAAACTAAAAATAGAATAAGAAATAATGGTAATTAAACTAAATGAGAAATTAATTCTAAAAGAAATTTAGTGCAATCCCCGGCAACGGCGCCAAAAACTTGTTGTGACGATTATCTACTTAAATAAATATGCAAATAACCGTTCTAGTTTTACTTGCAAGTGCACAAGGTCTGTGGTAGCATAGTGTGCAAGCGCGAGATCATTTCCACAGGGATTGGTGAATTTCGTTTTAGAAATAGTTTCTTCAAGTTAAAAAGAGAAATAGCAATTTGATTGTGAGTAAATAACAATAATGAGATCATAAGGCTACGATATCCACCACTAATTATACTTTCCCACTAACTAAGGTTTCAGTGCTCTAGCTTTATCATGAATATCTAATGGTTGCCAACCTAAGGGCTTGGTCCACGCCTTAGGCTATTGATCTCCCTATGCAACGAGTTAGGAATGGTGTATACTCTAACTCTTTTATCTCTTAAGGGATTCAGTATGGGTGTATACTGAGTTGTTCTTTAAGAGAGCATAAGGGCTGTGGAGATCGGCAACCACATGGGACCTAGGGCTTGGTCCGCTCCCGGTTTCCCATGTTGATTAACCCGGGAATTCGGTGTGGATATCCCTTGTTACTAATGTCGAAACCCAGGACTCAGTCATCCAAATTGATTCGACTAACTTATCCATACCACATGCATACGTTGATCAGGCACATATATATGAGGAATGTAAATATAAACAGGTATTAATCAAGTTAAATATTCTAACAAGGCTATAGCAAAGATAATCAATGTATGAATATGTGGTAAAGCATAACTAGGGCTTCAACTGAGCCCTATAGGAGTTTACTTACACATACTAAGTAAAGTAAACATGCTAAACACAATTAAATAAAAACAGAAAACTAAAACCGAAGAAGACTCGGGAGACGAGTCGTCAATTCCTCTCCTAAGCTCTCTACTTCGAATCTAGAACAAAAGGTGTGGGTTATGTGTTTTACAGGGCTATTTATAGGGTCCTTATGGTGTCCCGAAACCTTAATTCCTTTTTGGAGTCAGAAGACTTCTTTCTAATTCTGGCTCTGTCGCCTTTGGAGTGATTGCACTCTAGCGTATACAGTATGCGCTCGAGCTTTCTTCAAGTGCACTCGTGCTCTTGTGCACTTGATCTCAAGGGAGGTGCGTTATGGCAGAAATTGATTTTTGCTCCTAAAAGCTCCAAATTATTACCTTTTTGTCCAAGTCCTGTGAAAAACACATAAAACATGAAAATGAAGTAAAATCCATAGAAATAAATAAATAAAGAACTTAACAAATGTAAATTAAAGGGCTTAAATATGACTATTTAAGCATTTATCAATTAAGCATTTTCAAATTTTGACAATTCTGGGATAAACATCTTATCTGAATATATCTATAACAAACTTCTATCTCTCAATCATACATCAGATTACTACTTCCCCTTGGTGGCATACTTACTTCCTCTACTGTGACTCCCAGTTCCCATAACTTGTCTCCCAAAGCCGATGGTATTCTAAGCTACTGAAGTAACATATCCTACTTGTCTCTGACTTTGTACTTCAGTTCCCTGTGACAAGGAATGCCTCCTCTAGGTAGTCTCCCACCCTGCACACTCATACTGGTACCACCTCTGGGTTCCTCAAATCTAGACCTCTGTCGTCGATTCTTCCTACCTCTGATTTCCATTACATCCTTCTTAATCTGAAGTGTTATATCCACCAATCTGACATAATTCATATGCGTCATGTAAGATAGTTTTGATCAAATCTTAAAACATAGTTCATCTATGAAACTCTTACACTTCCTCTCTTTTATGTCGACCATTTCCGGTACAACCATTAATAATACTATACTAAGCCACAATCAACACATTTACCCCAAATTAATAAATTTCTATCTTGTTGGGCTCTAAATGTCTAAGGAAAGTATTTATCAAGAAAATCTTCCTTAAACCTATTCCAGGTTAAAGGTCTATCAATATCTGTACTTATCTTGTGAAGAATATCGTACCACCATTTTAGGGCCTCTCTCTAACTTGAAGGTAACAAAGACAACCCTCTGCCTGACAGTTACTAGTAACATACCAAATAAATCTCTCTACATGTTTCACCCATAACTCATACTTAAAAGGGTTTATAAATCCTTTAAACTCCCTGCATCTCATGCATAAACTCATTTTTCCCCCTTTCTAAACGCATTACTGGATTAACAACCTCAGGCACTGCTCTAGCCTGTTCATCAAGTCATGTTACAAGCTATCAATTCTATCATCTGTTACATTTATTTCTCAAGAGCATGTGTAAGAGCTTATCTTAGCTTATCTCTATCAATTTCAGATTCTCTCATTTCTTTACTAATATCAATTCTATTACTAATATCAATCATACTATCAACATATTCCCTTCTAGGAATCATAGATTCAGACTAAACCTCGACTTGTCAAAAATATTTAGGGCCTATCACTCCCTCTCAAATCAACAACTCTAACTCTAGCTCTAGCACTAGCGCATCCACGTGTCATCCTCAGATCATTCATTAAAATATAATTTATTTTAGTCTTTCACTTTCTTTCTTTTTATGCAGTCTACAGAATCATAAAACCTAAGGCTCTGATACCAAAATTGTAACGACCCATCCCGGGTTGGCCAACCCCGAGACGGTGTCATAACATTTTGAGAATCCCAGCATGACACATATATGCAACAATAAAAATAATACTAATAGAAATTTTTGCTTTAACCCTCTATCCTCCACAGGGGAGGTACATACATCTGATATTGACTTAACCCTAATATACAACATAAAACGCATGAATATTGACAAATACATTTTTATTTTATTTTCTCACTAGTTTGAGGATGCGGACACGTAAGTGGCTTGCAGATAATAATTTCGTCTGAACCTCAGCTCACCAGACTATTTGTCATGTCTGCTACCTGAAATCATTGTGCAATGAGGGGTGAGCTTCACAAGCTCAATGAATTAAATTTACTGAAAGTACTCAATCTGAATAAATAGTCTATCAACATTTAATTATTTATATTTCATACAACTTGATACTAGCATTCTACTATCACTACACATATCGTAAGTCTCATTCTCTATCAACCTCTTCTTCTTATTTATTAGTTCACCTTAAGCCCATCAATTATCTCAGAATTTCCTCGTAATAAGGTTCACATCATAAAATCTACCATTTAGATGGTTCTTGTCACCGTAACTGTCTCTCTGTAAGACTCATCTATCTATAAATAAATTCATAATAACACACCACACATCAGCATTTCAATAATGTAAGCAATAATTAAAATAAATGCAATGCATGAATTATTATTATGGGAACGTCTTCCCACATGTCGACATGTTGTTATTATTTTAGACCGGCTTCTTCTCAGTTCTTTTCTTTACAACTTATCCCGGCTGTCACAGAATTTATTTCCAGCATATATCGGCTGTCATGGTGTCCCTTTTATTTCTAGCATATATCGGTAGTCACGGTTTTTCAATTACACCGGCCCTTTCTTAGTTCTTTCGATTCTTTTATTTAATGCATATGCATATGAACAATGATATGAAATATTGCATATGAACAGTAATATAAAAAATCACATGAATTTAAAATATTTAAATTAATTATCCGGTCTTTCCTCAACTTTCTGCTTGATAAATTTTACAATTTTCAACTCCACATATATCACATCAATTTATTAAGCAAAACGTGTCAAAAGCTATTTATTACCATCAATATTAAATCAACTCATTATTCTAATAATATTTCTTTTCACATAATAATTTTTTACGTGTCCAATATTCGTATCATACATATCAATTTAATTTTTATCTACCATTATTACTAGATATTTGATTTTTTTTTATTTAGATTACTTAAAGTAAATCTAACTCACCATGTAGCACTTAAAGTTACCCATGGATCACCTCCTTGCCTTTCCCATTCCTCTCAGAAATTCTCCCCAGTTGTTGATTGTCAATCATATTTATATTAAATTTCTAATTTATTCGTCAATTCTTCATAAACCACACCCTTTGAAAATTCCCACTTTGACTTATGAGAAATTTTATGAATGCTAAAAATTCAAAAATAAACATTATGTTCTTACCTTATATTTTTCTGACAGCTTCTCGTAACTCTTTATAAAATTCCACCGTAAACCCCTTCAAAATTTTGCTATTTCAACTTTTTTTTGGATCCCTAAGTGTTTAAGGAAGTAGAGAAATTGAAAGAAAACTTAAACGAAATCGGTATGTATAACTTAATGCTTGCCTATACTTGATATATATATAGACAAGATTTTTTTAAAAAAATCTTTGGCAACCTCCCCATAAGCCTCCACATTTTGCCTACCAATTACACTTTGAAGACATACAATCCCATGAACATTTCTTCTTTCTTTGGCTGCCACCAAATGGTTTAGGTGGAAAACATACAATGCACCAAAGTAAACTTGGCACAATACAATAAACGCAGCACCTGTTGCCACTTTTTTTTTTCTTGTTTTTTTTTCTTATATACTGTTCACGAGATTGTTTAATTAATTTTTAGAATTGTTTTATTCAAATAATAATAAACTTTTCACATATATTTTATTTTAATTTCATGTCATATTTATTAAATTACTTCTTTATCCTTACTTTACAGATATGGGTATTACAAGATGTCCACCAAATTTTTATTTGTTATTTGTTGTTCTTTTCTCTTTTATCCTTCTCTTCCATTTGCTCGATAATGTTCGAGCTTAAGACATTCCCGATCCAAACCGCCCTTTGCATTGTTCAAACAATTCAAATACTTATCTCTTTCAAGATTAAAACCTAATACTTACACATCCTTGTCTCTTTCAAGTTTCCTTTGTAAATGTTATATAGCTGATTGATACATGAAGGAAATAAAGGAAACATATGATTAAATTATAAGAAATTGCCATTTCACTGATGGCATCACATGGGTATCTTTAATAACACAAGTTACATCAAGAAACCAAAAATAAAAATTGAAAGCAAAAGAAAATCTTATTAATAACAGTACTGAAGGAAAGTGAACCATGACCTACCATGCCATTTCACCCCTAATTAAATTCTTCAAATGGCAAAGTAAATATTTTTAAAATTATAAAACTACACAGAAAAGACAAAAACCAAAGAAAATACACACATGCATGCACACACACAAAAACATGAGGTGAATAACAAGCAAACTATTTATGAAAAAGAAAAATATTAAGTTCAACTACAGATCAAAAAATTACTTCTATTTCAATCGTCAATTTCATGGCCTCAGTGATGCATAAGACCTGTCCTTTTTGTACTTTGTCTCCAACCTAGAGGAAAAGCCCTCATATAAGATTCTAAGAAAAACAATAAGACAGCAAATACGCCATAAAAGAAGGCAATAATACAAAAATCCAGGATAACCAATCAGCAGAGATGGTCACCTTCACAAATGCTGGTTCACCAGGCGCCGGACTTCGGTAGACTGTACCCGCCATGGGCTTTTAAGAGGTGAATGTGATGACTTGGCTGATTTTCTAGAAGGAGAAGGCAACAAGGATGAGGCTGGGGAAAGAGCAGGAACAGGAGCAGAAGTTGTAGGAGCAGGGGCAGAAGATAGTAAACAAAAAGGATAAGCTGTGGGGTGCCTCCCATGAGCGCTAAGTTTAACGTCTTCAGCCAGACCCAACATTAGTAATCGTGCCCAACTAAATGCTCCACCATCTGATCAATAAATGGGAGTGAAAAATGATCCTTCCTTGTGGTAACATTCCACTTACAGTAGTCTAGACACACTCTCCATCCTGATTGCACACGAGTTGGAACCAACTCGTCGTCTTTATTTATCACTACTGTCAATCTAGCCTGCTTTGGCACGACATGAATCGGGCTCACCTACTCATTATCAAATATTGGATAAATGATCCCTACATCCAACAGCTTTATCACTTCAGTCCTCACAACCTCTTGTATAGCTGGGTTGAGCCTTCTTTGTGGCTCCCTCGATGGCTTGGCATTCTCCTCCAAATGTAACTTGTGCATCACCATCGAGGGGTTGATCCCCTTGATATCCTCAATAGTCCAGCCTATAGCTTCATTGTGCTCTCTTAAAACGTCCAATAATTTATCCACTTGAGCATCAACCAAATCTGAAGCTATAGTCAGAGGCAAAGAATCTGCTGGACCTAGGAACTTATACTTAAGATTGTCCGGTAAAGGCTTAAGTTCCTTCTTGAGGGGTTCAGGTGCTGTGGTCTCCTCCATCTCACTACTCTTCTGAGGAGCAGACTCCAAAGTCGCATTTGCTTGCTCAAACAACTTATCCAAATCCAAATCCTCTTCAAATTGAGCAAAGCATGCCTCCAGGGGGTCCTCAATGCTTGATTCACCCACAGTCTCCTTCGTCTTACTGCTCTCCCGAGGAGCAGACTCCAAGATAGCATTTGCTTGCTCAAGTAGCTTATCCAAATCCATATCCTCTCCAAACTGATAAAATCATGCCTCTAGAATGTCCTCAGACTTCTCTTCTTTCTTGGGTGCTTGTAATCTCTCAAGGTAAGGCGCTTTAGGTACAAACGACCCGGGAAGATCCTTAATAGTAGGTGTGGCTGTAGATGACTCAGCATCTCTCTTCTCCTTGTTGCCACTTTCTTGCTCTTGTTGCATAGCTGGGTTCTCTTCCACTTGATTGTCCACTTGTCTCCCAGACCTCAATGGGACAATCAATTGCACTTGTTCCTGCCCGTGTATAGGAGTTGATGAATTTCCCACCGCAAACTGTTCCTTCGGGTTAGGCTCAGGTTGACTAGGGAGCCTTCCCTTCTCTCCTTCACCCAAGTGAATTGCGATTTGATCCATTTGACTCTCTATCTTAGCAATCGCTTTGGTGTTCCTTACTTCGCTTATGGATTGGCCGATTATCTTCCTGAAATCATTGAGAGCGTCCTCCAATGACTGTGAAACCATAACTTGGAACTGGTGGAGGAAATCCGGGAGGGTATTGATTCTGAGCATGATGAGGGGCTCCTCCCTGATTTATCAGTTGGTTATACTTCTATAAAAAATCAGGGTGGTTCCACCACCCTGGATTGTAAGTCTCGGAGTAAGATCCATTTGATTGCCACCAATAGTCATTGAAAGCATTCATTTGTTCCATGGGATACTCGACAAAAGCCGGCGTAGATGGAAAATTCTGTGCTAAATGCATAGGACTAGCATAGATGGAACAACTATCAACATTGAATGTATTGGTTATATTGATGGACTGACCAGTGATCTTCATGAAATCCTTGAGGGTGTCCTCTAAAGACTGTGAAACCGGTGCTGGATTCATCCACATTTTTTTATATTTTTATTTTATTTAATTTTTGGGCAAATGCAAATAAACTAAAACAAAATTAAAATTAGATTTAAAATTAAAATTAAAATTAAAAAAAAAACAAAAATGCTAACTAAACTAGTAGAAAAATAAAATTAATTTAGACAAAAATTTCACAAACAAAACAATTCCCCGGCAACGGCACCAAAAACTTGTTGTGAGTTTTAAATTACTCGCAAGCGTACGAATCGTTTATAATATAGTGTGTGCAAGTGTGAGGTCGAATCCATAGGGAATTGCATTGTGAAAATATAATTTTATCTAAACTAACCCTATTTTAACCTAGCTCCGAATTTTGTATTATATTGTGCAAAGAAATATAAACTTAAACTAAATTGGTTTAAAGCAAATGATAAAAAGACTAAGGTTTCTGAATCCACCCCACCAAAGTAAAGCATATATTTTCATGTTCTATATAAAAGTACTAAAAAAAATTCCATGAATCCAACTTAAAAAAAAAACAACGAATATCCCAATTAAACCAAAAGCATCCAATGTATCCGCTTTTAACAAATCACAAAGGAAATCCAATTTAATTGAAAACAATTCGATGTATCCATCAGATGAAACACAAGGAATATCCAATTTAATAATTAAAGCAATCAATCATAAGATTTACTCAAATAATTGAACATAACATTTATATCAAAAACATCAGAATTATTATGCGCAAATCTGAAAATATAATGCTAAACAATGGAAATGCTTCATTTTAAACCTTAGCTGAAGATTTTAGCCTCTCATAATTATGAAACTAAAGATCACAATACAAGTGCTAAACAATAAACTTTAAAACTAGATAAAAAGAAATAAATTACTATACATGGGAGAAATTCCACTCGTTGTTGGGCGGCGCTTCCCCTCGTGGTAACAAAGCCTTCAGGGTCCACCAGAATGCTAGCAGACGTCCACCGGATTACACAAAATGGCCCAGGAATTGCACACTAAAGATGAAGTGAAGAGGGGCTTATATAGGGAAACATCACAAGTGCAATGAGTTTCCAATCCGATGTGGGATACTGCAGATTCCAGCTTTTGCTCTTTTACTTTTGTCTACTAAAACTGCCATAACTTTCTCTAAAAAAATCATTTTATTGATCTATAAAATTCCAGGGAAAAATAGACATCCGGATCTTTCCAAGCGTATATGGCTCATCTCTTGGTTCTTCCTGAATCAATACAGTTAAATCCTCAAAAATGGCTGATCTGTCACGCTGAAATCATGCACAGCCTGACCTTTGTCTACTAAAACTGCCATAACTTTCTCTAGAAAAATCATTTTATTGATCTATAAAATTCTGCAGAAAATAGACATCCGGATCTTTCCAAGTATATATGGTGCATATCCTGGTTCTTCCTGAATCAATACAGTTTAATCCTCAAAAATGGCTGATCTGTATGAGCAATTCTGACAATTTAGTGAAACTCCTTTCCCAGTGCTTGTAAACCTAAAAAACAACGAAAACATCTCATAGTAACAAATTCCTAAGCTAACAAATATAAATTAAGTGGCCAAAATATGCAATATTTTTCACTCATCAATATGCATATGAACAATGATTTGAAATATGTATATGAACAATAGTATAAAAATAATCATGTATTCAGACATTAAATTTAGCTATCCTGCCCTTTCTCAAATTACTATTTGATCAATTTCACTAATTTATTCTCCTCATATATCACTTCAATTTATCAACCATAACTCATCAAAAATTTCATTTATCACATTCATTATTAAATCGACTCATTATTCCGATAATATTACTTCTCATATAATAACTTTCCATATATCAATTATGCTTATCATACCCATCAAACAAATTTTATCTATTATCAAATCATACATTAATAAGTTATTCAAATATTATCACTATATATTTCATATTTATCTTGATTACTTAAAGTAAATCTAACTCATCATGTACCACTTAAAGCTATCAGTGGATCACCTCCTTACCTTTCCTATTTCTCTTAGCAATTTCCCCCGGTTGCTGATCATCAACACCTGACATAATATTCATATTAAATTATAATTTATTCTTCAATTCTTCCATAACTTACACCCTTTGAAAATTATCACTTTGAATTTCGGGAATTTCATGTATGCTAAATTTCAAAAATAAACTTCACGTTATTACCTTATGTTTTTCTTAGAGCTTCTCATGATTCTCTATGAAATTCTCCCGTAAACCCCTTCAAAATTTTACTCTTTCAACCTTTCTTTCGGTTCCCAAGTGTTTAAAGAAATATTGTAATTTAGATTTGAGATTGAAGAAAACCAAACAAGATTTGGTAAAACTAATAAAACAATTCAATATATAAAATTGTTTTTATGCGGCAACGTCACTGCTTTCCACCGTTTAAATTTCAAGTGCTATTTAACATGCACAAATTTGGTTTTTTTTTCATTTTCTTTTTCTTTAAACCACCACGCACCCGTTTTTTTTTTTAAAAATTGTTTTATAAAAATTAAATCTTTCACACACACACACACACACACACACACACACACACACATATATATATATATATATATATATTAGTTTAACTCCATGTTATATTTATTAAATTACTTCTTTACCTTTTCTTTACGAATGTGGGTATTACATCCAAAAAGTTATTGGTCAAGTATTCATCTCCTCGATCAGATCAAAGAACTTTGATACTGTAGACTGAGGTTTCAACCTAAGAAGGGGGTGAATTGGGTTTTTAAAAACTTTTACTAATTAATCACAAGTTTATAAAAACAGATAAACCAACAAGCATGTAAACAAGTAATGTGCTGTAAACAAAAGAGTTTAAGGAATAGAAGATGCAAACTCAGTTTATAGTGGTTCGGCAATATTGGATTCGTTCTGACCCTACGTCCACTCTCTTCAAGGAACCTCCTTGAAGCAATCCACTAAAAATCTTTAGTCGTGCAACTTCACAGGTGTTGCACAAACCTTACAATCAATCACTTCCTCTTAGAAGCAAATCCCTTCCTCTCGGAAGCAAATCCCTTCCTCTAGGAAGCTAATCTCTTCCTTTCGGAAGCTAATCCCTTTACAATAAATGTTGTAAAGTAAATGGTAGAGAGATAGCAATGAAAGCATATACAACTTAATAATATCTCTCTTTTAAGGCAAAGCTTGAAGAATGGCTCAACAATAAATATTTCAAAGCTTTTGTGTATCAATGAGTAAAAACTTGATTGAATGTGTAATATCTCTTTATGAAATGCACAATAGAGTGGATTTATATAGCATTGTATTGATATGGCCATTCTGTACTAACTTGGAATGTTTTGGTGCATTTTATGCAGAATTCTCGCGTCTCAACGGTCATATTTTTGAATTACCAGTCAGTTGGATCTTAGTACCAGTCGACTAAGTCAGGTGAAAAGTCTCACCTTTAAGACTATAATTGGTACCAGTCGACTGGGTAGTTCTTACCAGTCGATTGGGGATAGTCTATCCAATATACTAGTCAATTGGTATGAAGCACCCAGTTGACTGGGGACACACTGTCCCATATACCAATCTTCTGGTATAAGTACCCAGTCGACTAGGTTGCCTATCAACCCAGTTTTTCATGTTTTGAAAATTTTTAAACTTAAAAACGTTTGATTAAAAAGTTATGTTAAAATGCTTTTTCAAAAATGAGCCATAAGACAAGCTTTTTACCTTAACAAGTGAGATTTACAACTTGTTTAATTACCTTAAACCTATACTAGATCTTCTGTCTTGACTTGAAGTTTGATTCAGGTTGAGTTCTTGCACCTTGATTTCTGGTTGTATGTTTTTATCGCTTAATACACTTAGATAGCATTGTTAGTATAATAAGAGTTGTGTTTTGTCATCATTAAAATATAGGTGAGGGTCAACAATCTCCCCCTTTTTGATGATGACAAAACTAATGAGAGAAAACAGTTTATATACCACCCAACCAATCAACTCAACATATATAATCATATACCAAGATCTTTGGAGCAATGCTCCCGGAAATCTATGCACTAGTTTGAGTTTATAGTTATTTTTCTCATTGTTTCATTTTTCTCCCCTGTTTTGACAACAGCAAAAAAAAGGGTTGTAAACCAAAAAATAAGCTATATAGCTAGACATGAAGAGCATTCATAAAAAAACTTGTACACGAAAATTTGGTATCATTCAGTGTTTGAAAGCCTTCCCGAGAAGAACCGAAAGTTTCCATACATGCAGAAGATTTAAAGCATTTATCTGAATATAAAGAGATATAAAGCATGTAACCATGTTGCACAAATGTAAAACAAGTATATGAATTAAGTCTAAGAATAAACCATCATCATCTACATCACCAGTCTATACAACATAGGCTTCAAAGAGCCAAAAAAGAAGTACAAAATACAGTAAATGATGAATATATGTCTGTGCTAAGAACAATGAAAAACTACATCAATATGTACATCAAAAGAAAGATAAAAAAATGACTCAAGGAGCGGGAGAGTCAGAGCCACCATGAGCAAGATCCTAAAGCTTAGCCAGAGAGCCTTCGGTATACTCACGATGCAACTCAAAGTCATCCCGAAGAGAGCGGAGGTCATGATGCATAGCGTCAACTGTAGAGCTCAAACTCTGGAATCTGGACTGTATGGTCAGCTAGAGGCTCATGATAGCCTAAAGGAGATTGTCATATCCAGCCTAACTAGCACTCGAGTCACCCATAGGAGGTGCTCGATCATCTGTATCCATAGCAGCAGCAGCAGCATCTGGACCCTCGTCTTCATCATCACTGCTCTCGTCCTATCGTATCCGAATGTGCTTCCCGACCTTGTAGTAGATAAAGTAGTCTTGGACTGTGCATCCCATCTTCTTCAGCGAGGAGACATTGATGATGTCCTTGAGGCCGATGTCCTGAGCCTCGGAGGCGGGGAGAGGCACCCGAAAGTGCTGGAGGATGAGCGTGATGAGCATCCCGTAGGGAAGGCATCCAGAGTCGCTCCTTTCGCCATTTATCATGTTGGCGAGCAACAGAGGGTAAATATTGAAGTGGTACCCAATTTTAAGGCACCAAATCAATATGATATCTATCTTAGATAGATAGCCTCGACTTCCAAGTCTCGGGTGGATGGTCCAACTCACAATGAGGTTGAGCAATTTCGAGTCAAGGGGCATGTCACTACATGTGTGAAATGTAGTGGGTCGAAACACATAGTTAGGGTCACCCCTAACTATCTGACATGCCTCCTCATAATCGAAATTGTCTGGCCATCCGTCCAAACTCCATTAGATCCCTCCCACAGGGATCCTCAAGATACTCATCAAAAGGTCAGTGTTCATCTCAAACTCCACACCCATAACACATATTCTGAACCTCAAAGCCAGTGGACTGGGTTTCACCAAGTTTGTATAAAACTGGTGAATTAATCTCGGGTAAAATTTTTCATGTATCTTGACCAGTGGGGTCAAGTTAATGGCATTGAAGGCAGATAATATATCAAAATTACCATGACGAATAGATTTGAAGTCGACAAATCTACCTGTCATGATCTTCTTATAGCGAATAACGGATGTATACCTGTCTTTCGCCATCGGGCTGGAGAACAAAGAGTTGTCAAGCTCTGTTCTGGGCTTCTTGCTTGATGAGCCCCCCACGCCCTTCCCTCTAGAATTCGGAGCCTTGGATTTGGTGAACCTTGGCCTCATAAGTGCATATGGTCCCCCAACGGTGGTTTTTATGGGGATTCGGTCGGATATTTTTGAAAAATAGCTTTTTGGGTTAGAAAGGGTTTTTGGTAAGAAAATGGGATTTCAACCGTAGAAAGTTGAAATGGATGGTTTGGATGAGTAAATCGAGGTGTTTAAGAAGTATTTTGAAGGTCTTTTGATCAAAATGACGAGATTTTGTAGAGAGAGAAATCTTAGGGTTCTAAAAATGGTGTAAAAATCTAGAAAAAAATGAAGAGTCTATATATAGAATCGCGATACCAGTCGACTGGGGTTAGGGTACTAGTCGATTGGGTTCTTTGCAGAATTGAAAAGTTTTGTATACCAGTCGGCTGGATAGGGATACTAGTCGACTGGGTAAACTGGCAGAAGGATACTAGTCGACTGGGTAGTTCATACCAGTCGACTAGGTAGTTAACAGATTTTCAAAAAATGGCTCTAAACAAGGTTTTTGATTAATAGAAGACTGGTATAGCCTTACCAATCGACTGGAAGATTAGGCAGAGACTTACTAGTCGACTGGGATAGATTTACCAGTCGACTGGACTCTTAAGAAAATTTTCAGTTTTAAGTCTTAGCATGAAATTTGTTTATCTATGCCATCTTTAGTGAGGGAGTAATTAAATAAGATTTAATACTCTTTCACTAGATGTCAAATATGCAAAATGATGAATGATGAATGATGAAATAATCAGACATACAGTTTATCATAATCTAACAATCCTATTGATAGTCTTATTTTGCAAAAAGTTTCTTCACTTAGAGGTTTTGTAAGAATATCATCAGCTATTTGATCTTCTGAAGGTATAAATTCTAGTCTTATATCACCTTTTTGTGCATGGTCTCTTAAGAAATGATGTCTAATTTCTGTGTTTAGTTCTAGAGTGCAGAATAGGGTTCTTAGTTAGGTTGATAGCGCTTGTATTATCACAATGTATTGGGATACTTTTAAATTCATGTCATAGTCTTCTAGTTGTTGTTTCATCCATAACACTTAGGCACAACAACTTCCAGCTGCTACATATTCCGCCTCGACGGTTGATAGGGCAACGGAGTTTTGTTTCTTGGAAAACCAAGAGGTTAACATTGCACCTAAGAATTGGCATATTCCACTTGTACTTTTTCTATCTAACCTACATCTAGCAAAATCAGCATCTGAGTATCCTACAAGCTCAAAAGATGAATCTCTAGAGTACCATAATCCTAGGGTTTGAGTTCCTTGTAGATATCTAAGGATCCTTTTTACTGCAACTACATGTGATTCCTTAGGATTAGCCTGAAATCTAGCACACATGCATACAATGAACATTATATCAGGTTTACTTGCAGTCAAATAAAGTAATGCTCCTATCATGCTTCTATAATATTTAGTATCTACACACTTACCTCCTTCATCAAGATCAAGTTTTGTAGATGTGCTCATAGGTGTACTAAGTGGCTTTGAGCTTTCCATCCCGAACCTCTTTAGTAAATCCTTGGTTTATTTTGATTGATTGATGAAGATGTCTTCTTTCAATTGTTTGATTTGAAGTCCAAAGAAATAGGTAAGCTCTCCCATCATGCTCATTTCAAATTCACCTTGCATGCACTTGGCAAACTCTTGATACATAGATTCATTAGTAGCACCAAATATAATATCATCAACATATATTTGGACTAGTAGAGTGTCATTTATGTGAGTTTTTGTGAAGAAGGTTATGTCTACTTTACCCCTTATAAAATTACTATCACTCAAAACTTATTTAGTCTTTCATACCATGCTCTTGGAGCTTACTTTAACCTATATAGAGCCTTAGAGAGCTTGTAGACATGATTTGGAAGACTAGGATTCTCAAATCCAAGAGGTTGCTTAACATAAACCTCTTCTTCTATAAAGCCATTTAAAAATGCACTTTTTACATCCATTTGAAATAACTTAAACTTATTACAGTATGCAATGGCTAATAACATTCGAATAGCTTCTAATCTAGCTACGGGAGCATAGGTCTCATCAAAGTCTATTCCTTCTTCTTGATTATATCCCTTAACAACTAGCCTAGCCTTATTCCTAGTTACTATTCCATTTTCATCCATCTTATTTCTAAATACCCATTTAGTTCCTATTATTGTATGATTCTTAGGTCTAGGAACTAGATTCCAAACATTGTTTCTTTCAAATTGATTTATTTCTTCTTGCATGGCAATTATCCAATCATTATCCTTTTCGGCTTCAATAAATGTCTTAGGTTCTATTTGAGACAAATAAGCTACATAATTGCAAATATTTCTAATAAAGGAACTAGTTCTTACCCCTTGTGAAGGATCACCAATCACTTGATCAATCGGGTGATAATTTACATACCTCCAATCTTTGGGAAGACTATCCTCTTCTCGGCTTGTAGATGGTTGGTCCAATTTAAGAGTTTCAATCTCTTCATTTGTTTGAGGTGGAGTCTCCTTTGGGTCAACAATGGAAGTATATGTTTCCGTTCTTGGAATAAAATCTGCATCATCATTGAAAGAAACTTCTCTACTACAAATTGGCTTAGACTCATCAAGAGTTACATGTACGGATTCTTCTACCACTAGAGTTCTCTTGTTGAAGACTCTATAAGCCTTACTAGAGGTTGAGTATCCTAAAAATATCCCTTCATCAGTCTTAGAGTCAAATTTACCCAAATTAGTTTTATTGTTATTTAGGATGAAGCATTTACAACCAAATGTACGAAAATATGAGATATTAGGCTTTCTACCTTTCAATAATTCATACAGAGTTTTATCAAGCATGGGCCTAATTAAAATTCTATTCAAGATATAGCAAGAAGTGTTTACTACTTCAGCCCAAAAGTATTTTGGTAAACTATTTTCACCAAGCATTATTCTTGCAAATTCTTCTAGAGCTCTATTTTTCCTCTTAACAACTTCATTTTGTTGAGGAGTTCTAGGAGCTGAAAAGTTGTGATCAATTCCATTTTCTTTACAAAATTTTGAAAAAATTTTGTTTTCAAATTCTTTTCCATGATCACTTTTAATGCTTGAAATACAAATTCTTTTATTTCATTTTGAACCTTTTTGCAAAAGTTTTCAAATCCTTTGAAAGCTTCATCCTTATAAGTAGGGGTGAGTATGGGTCGGTTTGGGTCAGTTTAGCCTAAAAATTCAACCCAACCCATTCATACCGGGTTGAAAAAATCTCAACCCAACCCAACCCTTTAACCCATCCAACCTCAACCCAACCCAACCCATTCTAATCGGTTTGGGTCGGTTTGGGTCACCTGGTTGATATATTTTTTTACTAAATAATTAAACCATACATATTACATAACAAAAAAAAAGTATTTTATTAAATCCAAAACTAAAATCATTCATATTACAAGTAAAATCTATGTGCTTGACAACACAAATAATATTTGATAATATAGAAAAGAGAACAATTGTCTCATAGACTACAATGGTTGTAGGCTATGCTAAATTTGTTTTTTTGGATACTACTAAGAAGCTTTTTGATGACCTGCAAGAGAAGGATGTTGTTCCATAGAATGCCATAATTTGACGCTACGTTCAAGCCAAACTTGGTAAGGATTCTTTGGCATTGTTTCATGAAACGCAAGTGAGTAATAAAAAGCCTTATGAAGTGACCATGATCAATTGCTTGTCTGCATATTCACAACTTGGAGCCCTTGATGTTGGAATATGGATTCATTGTTATATTAAAAAACAAAATCTTCATCTGAATATTGCACTAGGAATTGCTTTAGTTGACATGAATTTAACCTACTTTAGAAGATTGCTCAATTATGAAGAAAATATGGATTTCTCGACAATTACTAATAATATATTTTAGTAACTCAGCATTTATTAGTCGTGCTAATGTTTTTTCATTAGTTAGTCTAATTTTTGGACTATGCTTTAATGCACTTGGAAGCGACGTAGAAGCTTTTAAAAGGTCACAGAGAGGCAAATTGAATGGTTCAGTAATGTCTGCATGAAAGGTTTCTAGCAAGTTGGTATTACTAAGCTTTATAATGCATTCAACATTTCTTCCATCAACATTATGGTACATCATTTTAGAATATAAGCTTATCTACATACATTGATCCTGACTAGAATCTTGCATGTTAGAGTGTTAATTTTATAGTTATAATGGTACATGAAATCAAAATTTTGTTAGCATAAGTTAACTGTGCATCAATTTATTTTGATTGAAGTTATGCTTAACAATAATTATGAAAACTATTTCATAACTCGAAATCAGTATTTGTTTCTAGTGTAAATATTTGAAACTAAAATCTGGGTAATTGGAAAGTATGAGACTTGTTTGGACATTGGAGTATCTGCTACATATAATTTTACACACTAGTAGTAATTAGAATGGACATTTTATGGTTATATATTTTACAATTATACTATAATTATTTATACACTATTTTATATTCAATAAATATAAATATATATTTATATATTTATCCGAGTTACTAGTTTGAGTCAGGTTGGAAATTTTAAACCCATGACCCAACCCAATCCACTAGGTTCAAAATATTTTCAACACAACCCAACCCAATTTCTAAAAAGACCTAACCCAACCCAACCCATTATATCAGTTTGGGTCGGGTTCGCGGGTCAACCGGGTTTCATGCTCACCCCTACTGATAAGCAATAAATATAACAAAGGTATATCTTAAATAGTCATCAACAATAACAAGAGTATATTGATGGCCACCTAGACTAATGGTACTTATTGGACCAAATAAGTCCATATGCAAAAGTTCCAATGGTCTAGTAGTTGAGACTACATTCTTTAATTTAAAAGAAATACTAGTTTGTTTTCCCATTTGACAAGCATCACGTACTTTGTCTTTTTCAAAATTGATTTTAGAAAGTCTAATGACTTAATCTTTTCTAGAAATGATTTTAAGCAAATTCATGTTCATATGACCAAGCCTTCTATGCCATAGCCATGGGTTTTCACTAAATGCGGGAAAACATTTTTCATTTTCAGAACGCAATGATTTTAAATCAACTATATAGGCATTTTCATGTCTATGGCCAACAAACTTGATCTTGTTACTCTTGATGTCTATAACTAGACAATGAGAGGTTTCAAATATAACTTTGTTGCCTTTGTCACAAAGTTGACTAATACTTAGTAAATTTGGCTTAAGGCCTTATACAAATCATTACCAAGTTTTTCATGCCTAATGATCTTTATTTTTGTGTTGTCTCCAATGGTGATATGTCCACCATCTCTTAGAGTTAGCTCTTTGAATACACTTTTATCACCGGTCATGTGCTTTGAGCATCCACTATCAAGGTACCAACAGTTACCTTTTTCTTTGGTGTGGAGATATATCTACATTACACAAGGATACACAATTGCATTTTTAGGTACCCAAAATTTTTTGGGTCCTTTAGGGTTAGTCCTTGAAAATACGGTTCCTTTTGAGATCCATACTTTCTTAACAACATATGATGTTCTATAGACATGTTGATGATGCACAATCCTAGGAAGATAGTTATTGAAATTTCTAGGATGATTTAGTTGTGCATGTCTATAATGCTTAGGATATGAGTTCCTAGAATACATGTTTCTATTGTGAGGAATATGAATATGCATGTTATTTCCAGAAAATGTATGATGATGATTTCTATGAAACATACTTGCATTATTATGAATATGCATATTATTTCTAGGATAACCTTGAAGATAATTCCTAGGATATGCATGTGCAGTGTGCAAGTCTTGAGTATACATATTATTTCTAAGATACATATGATGGTTATTCCTAGGATGTGTATAAGCATTTCTTGAATAAGCATACATATAAGCATGAGTATTTCTAGGATGTTTCATTCTTGTATATGCATTAGAACTAGTATTTCTAAACTTGCTAGCATTCATTGAGGGTATATTTTTGTCCTTTCTAGTGATCTTTGAAGTAGGGGCTTCATTCACACATGATGCTTTCATGAATAAGCTCTCTTTTGATTTTTGCTTACCTAATGGAGAATCCTAACCCCGATTTTCCACCACTTAATCTTTGGCAAGGTAGCACTTCATCAAGCTTTTTTTTCCTAAGCAAGAGTCTAGATATTGTACCATTCAATTCTAATATCTTCTTCTTTAAGTCTTCATTTTCATCTTTGAGGAAATCTTGAGAAGAATCATAAAGTAATGAAGATAGTTTATCTTTCTCTTCTCTTAGACTTATCATCTCTTTAGAAAGAGATGACACATCTTTCTTATGAGTAGAGTTCCTGGAATCGAATTTCTTCAATTCTTCATGCATTTCATTTATGACTTCTATCAACTCTTCACTACTACTAACAACGTTATTTTTTGAAGAAAGAGAAGATAATACCTCATTTTCATCATCGATTGCCATAAGACATAAGTTGGCAATTTCCTCATATCTGATTTCTTTATGCGAAGAGTCTTCTTCTTCGTTATCACTTCAAGTGGTTGCTATCATAACTTTCTTCTTGAAGCTTCTGTATGGTTTGCTTGTAACCATACAATCAGCCTTGATGTGACCGGGCTTCTTGCATCCATAACACACAAGTGGTTCCCTTTTTTAAGTGGGATCATTTGTTTAAGGTTTCTTGCTTTTCTTCAAGAATCTTTGAAATAGTTTGGTGATCAAAGCCATCTCACCATCTTCATCACTGCTCTCCACTTCTTCTTCCATTTCCTCTTCTCTATTGCATGTAGAGGCTTTGAGAGCAATCACTTTTTTCTTCTTCTCATCATCATTGACAATGAGAGTCATTTCTTCCATCTCATATGTCAACAATGATCCAAGAAGTGTCTCAACATCAAGTTTGTCGAGATCTTTGGCCTCTTTGATTGCCGTCTTCTTTGCTTTCCAAGTGGGTGGCAAATATCTTAAGATTTTTCTTGTTAGTTCAAACTCCTCAATGTTCCTACCAAGAAGCTTCAAACCATTAACAATAGTTGTGAAATGTGAGTGAATTTGAGAAATTGTTTCGTTAGGAGACATTCTAAAAGATTCATATTCAGATACTAACATATAGATTTTTTATTTTTTAACCTCGCTGGTTCCTTCATATATAACTTGCAATTTATCCCATATCTCCTTAGCCAAAACACATGCAGAGATTTTATTGTATTCAGATATATCTAAAGTACAATGTAAAATACTTGTAGCTCTACTATTGAGAGACATCATTCTATAATCCTCATCAGTGTACTCAATTTTGAGTTTAGGCATTGTATGATTGATTTCTCCAATAGTTATTTCCTTTGATGGAATTATAGGTCCCTTTTCAATGACTCTCCAAAGATTATAATCTTGTCCTTCGACAAAGATTTTCATCCTGTTTTTCTAATAGTTATAGTTGGAGCCATTGAATAAAGGAGGCCTAGTGTAAGAGTGTCCCTCGTAATAGCTATTTGCTACCATTGGATCAACTTAAGGACATTAAGCCTAAAATTGAGAACGAGGCTTTAATACCAATTGTAGACTCAGGTTTCAACCCAAGAGGGGGGTGAATTGGGTTTTTAAAAACTTTTACTAATTAATCACAAGTTTATAAAAACAGATAAACCAATAAGCATGTAAACAAGTAATGTGCTGTAAACAAAAGAGTTTAAGGAATAGAAGATGTAAACTCAGTTTATAGTGGTTCAGCAATATTGAATTCGTTCCGACCCTACGTCCACTCTCTTCAAGGAACCTCCTTGAAGCAATCCACTAAAAACCTTTAGTGGTGCAACTTCACAGGTGTTGCACAAACCTTACAATCAATCCCTTCCTCTTGGAAGCAAATCCCTTCCTCTCGGAAGCTAATCTCTTCCTTTCGGAATCTAATCCCTTTACAATAAATGCTGTAAAGTAAATGGTAGAGAGATAGCAATGAAAGCTTATACAATTGAATAATATCTCTTTTTCAAGGTAAAGCTTGAAGAATGGCTCAACAATAAATATTTCAAAGCTTTTGTGTATTAATGAGTAAAAACTTTATTGAATGTGTAATATCTCTTTATGAAATGCTCAATAGAGTGGGTTTATATAACCTTGTATTGATATGGCCGTTTTGTACTGACTTGGAATGTTTTGATGTATTTTGTGCATAATTCTCGCGTCTCAACGGTCATATTTTTGAATTACCAGTCGATTGGATCTTAGTACTAGTCGACTGGGTCGGGTAAAAAGTCTCACCTTTAATACTATGATTAGTACCAGTCAACTGGGTAGTTCTTACCAGTTGATTGAAGACATTCTGTCCAATATACCAGTCGACTGGTATGAAGCACCCAGTTGACTGGAGACACATCGTCCCATATACCAGTCTTCTGGTATAAGTACCCAGTCGACTGGGTTGCCCGTCAACCCAGTTTTTCATGTTTTAAAATGTTTTTAACTTAAACACGTTTGATTGAAAAGTTCTGTTAAAATGCTTTTTCAAAAGGAGCCATAATACAAGCTTTTTACCTTAGCAAGTGAGATTTACAACTTGTTTCATTACTTTAAACCTATACTAGATCTTCTGGCTTGACTTGGAGTTTGATTCAAGTTGAGTTCTTGCACCTTGATTTCTGGCTGTATGCTTTTATCGTTTAATACACTTAGATAGCACTGTTAGTATAATAAGGGTTATGTTTTGTCATCATTAAAATATAGGTGAGGGTCAACAGATACTTTTGTCAATTTGTTTTTCCACTTCATATCTAAATTCCTTAAACTTTTCAAAGGATTTAGATTTGTACTTCATAAGATACACATACCCTAACCTCGAATAGTCATTAGTTAAGGTAATGAAGTAAGAATAACATCCTCTAGAAATTAAGCTTAATGGCCTATAAACATTTGTGTGATCAATCCTAATATGTCAGTAGCTCTTTCTCCATGTCCACTAAATGGAATCTTAGTCATTTTACCCATGAGACAAGATTCACATGTTGGGTATGACTCGAAAGTTAATGAATCAAAGTATTCATCTTTAGCTAACTTGTTAATCCTACTCTCATTGATATGACCAAGTTTGAGATGCCATACATATAAAGGATTAATTTAACTTAATTTTTTATTACCTTTTGATCAATATGCAATGTATTACCATTCAATTACAAAATATAAAGTCCAATTATTAATGTGACAATGCCAAATAACTCATTATTTAAAGAAAAAGAACATAAACTCTTTTTAAAATATAGTTCATAACCCTCTTTATCTAAAAAGAAACGGAAATAATATTCTCAATCAAAATTGGCATATAAAAACAATCCTTTAATTTTAAAAACTTTCTAGATGGTAAAGTTAAGTAATAATTCCATATGGCTAATGTAGTAGCACTTGCTTCATTTTTAAGGGGAAGAGTGACTTCTCCTTTACTCAGCTTCTAGTTTCTTCTTAGTCATTGAAATTATTGCAAATATGTGACCACATCTGGTATCTAATACCCAAGTAGAAGTATCTTTTATTGACAATTTGATCTCAACAAGAAATAAACTAGACATACCTTCTAAAGGTTTACCCTTTGAACTCGCTAGATACTCCTTTCAGTTTCTCTTCCAGTGTCCATCTTTTAATGATAGAAGCACTTGTCCATTTCTTTGTTGGCCTTTGAAAAACTATGGACTGATGATCCTTTGGAAATCTTAGCCCTAAAGAGGTCCTTTGAGATTTGGAACCTTGTAGTATAACTGTGCTCACCATACAACTCTTACAAGTGAAGCAACATCGCATAAGCGCTTCCGTCTTCTCATGTCGCTTCTAAAGCTAAATAGAAATCGATGCTAGCATGTTGCTTCTAGCCTTCATGTCATCTTTTTGCACTTCTCAAAAGTAATGGCCTCTTCTTCCAGTGTTTTCTTAACAACACTTGCTATAAGTATTTGATCAAGAACATATCAAATTTTTTCGAAACTGAGAACGATTCTAAGTTCCTTAGCCAATCCAGGAAATTAGACCCAGTCAGTCTGTTGGTGTTGAGAATTCTAGATAGTGAGTTGAGGTTGGTCATTGTGATCTACAAGTTAACAATAATAGAAAATTAGCTTATATTAAATTTTATTATGCACCAATAGATTTGGTCTTTAATCATATTGGTACCTTCCACTATTCTTTCGAATTCCATAATCTCTTGGTATGAAATTCGGGTGACCCCGTTGGAAAGTCTTTTAGTGGGGATTGAGATCCCATTACTCGTTTAAAATAGCCTCACATAATAGTTTCTTGGCTATAATAAACCTTTAACAAGTAGATAACACTTATCAATTACATCTCATGTAATTCGCAATCATTTTTTCGACCTCTAAAATATCACATCCTCACATGATAGTTTTTTAGACAAAATATCCTAGTTAAGGCAAACTCACCATTTTCACAAGTGTAGGTGATTGAACGAATGAGTCATCACATGATAGTTTCTTGAACCCACTAGTTTTCTACACCGTTATATCATATATTTAATAGGAAATCATGAATCCTCCATAATGTAAGTCCCATATGTCTACGACAAAACTTACTTAGAATAGTAGATCTTGTATATCCCTACAATGGTGGAAAGCCACGACAAGACAATTATAATGTCTCTTCATTACAACTTAATAGCAATTACTTTCACGAGGAAGTTTAATTGGTCTTTAGTCTCATCATTTAATTTAAACATGCATCACAGTCATATAATATCAAATAAAATATGACTCTAGGTGATTATGGACTTTTTTGCATTATTCACTTGAGCCACTAAATGAATCAATGGTCTTAATTTAGGGTTCTATAATATTCTCACCAATTCCCACATAATGGGCCTTGTAATCTTCAAAAGTGCCTCCATTGCTTCCTTGCACACTTGATCATCCTCCAGCTTTACATGAAAAATTCCTATCTACTCCTTTCAAAATATTCTAACTAATTACATTACATAATCAATAAGAAACATTGATTCAAAATCAAGGGGAGTTATAATAAGACGGAGGTAGAATTTTACAACTTGGGATCTATTGTGCAAATATCTACCTAAATTAATAAGCAAATAATTGAATGTTTTACTTGTAAGTGCACAAGGTCAACATAGTAATATACTGTGCAAGTGCGAGATCATTCTCACGGGGATCGGTAAATTTTGATTTAAAATTAATTTCGTAATATAAAACAATAGAAACAATAAATGACTTTGATTCAATAATGATAAAAGCATAGGGACTTGATATCCACCACTAATCATGTTTTCACAATAAAACAATATGCCAACGCTTTAATCATGTTATGAATACCCAATGTTGTCAACCTTAGGGCATGGTGTATACTCCTTAGATTATTGATTTCCCTAAGGAACGAGTTAGGCATGGTGTATACTCAACTCTTTTCTTTCTTAAAGGATTTAGCATGGTGTATACTAAGTTGTCCCTTAAGAAAGCATATTATCTGTGGAAATCGATAAACACCCGAGACCTAGGGCATGGTATATACTCCCGGTTTCTCATGTTGATTAACCCAAGAACCCGGTGTGGATTTGTTTTATTACTATTGTTAAACCTAGGACTCGGTCATCCAAATTGATTTAACTAACTAGTCCATACCACATGCATTGTTGATCAGGAAAACACATATGAGGAATTCAAGAAAACAGGAATTAATCAAGTTAAGCATCATAATATAAATATTGCAAAGGCACCAATACTGAATTATTGAGTAAACATAATCAAGGCTTCAATCAAGCCCTACTAGCAAATTAGTTACACATGAGTTTGATGTTAAACATCTTCATAAAGTAAAATAGAGAGGAAAGAATAAGCCCGAAAGAGGTTCCTTGAAGAGTCGTCAATTCTTCTCAAGAATCTCTCCTAGACAATCCCCCATTTATTTCTATGTTTACAGGCCTATTTATAGAGTTTAAGAACATCTGGAAACCGTAAAACTCATAAAACAAAACCATATATTTATTTTCAAAGTAGGAACAACCATTTTACTATTCACCGATGCACGTGTGCACTCGATCACAGATTGGTGCGCTCGAGCATAAATGCACTCGAGCCTTTTTCTTGTGCGCTCGATCCTTGGCTTGGGTGCTTGAGCACTGTTGCGGTCGATCGCAGGTCCTCTGTGCTCGATTGCAACAGCAGATTCCAGCTTTTACCTATTTTGCTCTTTAAGCCAGATAATTTCATAATGCTCCAAGAACCTAGAAAAACATAGAAAAGACATAAAGGAAATAAAATAGCATGAAATAACACAAACTAGGAACTTAACAAATATACACACCCCCAAACTTACATATTGCTAGTCCCTTAGCAATACGAAACTAAAAACTAAATGGAAAACAAAGAACACAAAGATAAATCCATCATTCATAGTATCCAAAAATTTAAGTATCACACAAAACCATGATATTCATTCATGAGAAAGCTTAAAATATAAACTCGTCTTCGCAATTGATAGGAATTTTAAAATCTAATTACTTACAAGAGGCAGGCTAAGGCATCATAAGTCTGAATCAGTGTAAAGTTAACTAGCACATAAAAATGAAGCTTCCAAATAACTCTAATGTATAATGTCTCCATGTCTCAAGATTCATTGAATTTTCCATCAGAATGAACAACAATGGCATAGTTTTATTTCTTTCTTCCTTTTATTATAAGGCTCTGCCATATTTAGTTCCCTTTAGCTTTCTAATTGACCAATGTAGTGAGTGTTGAGTTAATGACTCCCAAACCAGATGGTTTTAGGGCATTAGGTGTAAAGACACCCCTAAGGACTTACTAACTCGAGTAAAAAAGGCTACGAAACTAAACTGGTCTTAATGCAACCCAGCAAAATTCCCACATTTTGATGTGAACACTCACTACTTACTGAGGCAAGAGGTCCAGTTACTCAGTGGAAAGTTTATCAATGATCATTATGAGTAAAATTCTCACCTTTCGACGTGAACACTCACTGCTTACTAAGGCAAGAGGTCCAGTTACTCAGTGGTAAGTTTGTTAATGATCATTATGAGCATATATATATATTATGCCAAAGTGTCCATCCAACAAGTCATCCCATTTCACCCAAGCCATAGAAACATGCACATTAAATTCACATGTCATTCCCCACACAATTATGTGCTAATGTGCTCGTGTCAGATTAGATCAAACATATGAATTCTCAAATGCCTAAAGTAAGTAACAAAACTTTAAAACTCTATCATCAGATCATTTGTTCAAGATTTTAAGCTCACCAATAAAATCACATCACAATATTTGTTTAGATCAACCAAAATTTCAAAACAACATGAGCATGCATTTATCTTCTCTTTTAAACAATAAATAAAAAAAAACCCGGGACAAAATGTGTGTAAATGTGTCTCCTATACCCCAAAACTTAAATTACACAGTCCCTAATGTGTGACTAACATAGAAAGAGCTGACCTGGGAGATGGAGAACTAGCTGGACTGGCATTGCTCATAGCACACTTCCAAACTTGAACTGATGTACACGTTGTCCCTGAAAAATAAATACTAAAGTAATACCGAAAAAAAGTACAAAAATAAAATAGTAACAAGAAATATGAAAAATAATAAAAATATAAAGGATATGTTGTGGGGTGCTTCCCATGAGAACTAAGTTTTATGTCTTCAGCCAGACTGTTGGAGAGGCCTCAAGGAGGTGCACAGCTTCAATGATGTCATCAGTAACATCTTCAGATTCAGGCTCAATATTCGATCTTGTGAAACTATGGTTGAGGGCGGTCTCCAATGGATTGATATGCTGGACCTGAAAAGCTTGCTCAACAATACCTTGCATCATACATACATTAAAACATTCCATATCATCCTAGGGTAAATTCAATGCATCAAATATTTTGAATTCTATCTTCTCACCATTTACCTTCATACTTACAATACCCTTTTTTACACAAATTTTTGTATCAGTAGTTCTTATAAAAGGGTATTCCTAAGATGATGGGCAAAGGATATGACATAGGAGATTCTTCCATATCTAATACAATAAAATCAGCAGGTAAAATAAATTCACCTACCTTTACCAAGACATCCTCAAGAACACCTCATGCTCTTTTGATGCTTCTGTCAGCCAATTGCAGGGTGGTGGAAGTTGGCTGAAGCTCCCGTAAACCTAGTGTCTCAAATACAGTGTATGGCAACAAATTGACACCTACCCCTAGGTCCAGTAATGCACACTCGAAAAGCTAATCACCTATCCTGCAAGGAATGGTAAAACTACCTGGATCTTTTAGCTTTGGTGGTAGTTTCCTTAACAACACCACACTTACCTCTTCAGTTAAAGCCATTGTTTCATGCTCCTAAAAATTCCTTTTATTAGTGTAACAATCTTTCAAAAATTTAGCATATGCAGGAATTTGTTGAATTGCATCTAATAAAGGAATGTTAATCTCAACTTTTCTCAAGGTTGCAAAAATATCAAGCAATTTATTTTCTTTCTTTGGCTTTACTAACCTTTGAAAGAAAGGTGGTGCATTCACATTCTCCGTTTCACTTACCTTGGATGTGGATGCTTTATCTAGAGATGCTTATGCTGGTTCATCAACTCCTATGATCTTACCATTTCTAAGAGTTGTAACGGCCTTCAGTTGATGATGTCCTCCTGGATTAGGTAGTGTTTGGGCTGGAAGTTCACCCTGCTTTCTTCCACTTAGCTCTTTAGCCAATTGCCCCACTTAGACTTCCAGTCTTTGAATAGCTTGCTCATTCTTTGCATTGGTTTGTCTTTGCTCAGTCCAAAATTGTGCCATAAACTGATCTTGTGAAGTCATTAGTTATTGTTGTTGAGCTACCAATTGTCATACAATGCTCTTTAGGTCACTCTTCTTTGATTTCGGAACTGATTGGGGTGCTTGTTGGGAGTTCCTTTGCTGCCCTTGAAGGTTCAGGGCATCTTGATTGTTATTCCATGAGAATTTGGGGTGGTTTCGCCATCCTGGATTGTAGGTATTTGCATATGGATTGTTCTTGGGAGGATAATTGTTCGGTCCCATAAAATTTGCTTGCTCTTAACCTGCAGATGAATACAAAGGGAAAGATTCAATAGTGTGATCAAAATGAGAACATATAGCATATACCTGGAATTGTGTGGCTTATGGATTAGGTAAGATGTTCTAAGCAGTCATGGCTTTTACAAGCATATCTAGCTTTTTTTCCACAGCAACCATCTGATTGGGAGATCCACCATTTAAGTTCACTTCATACATACTCTTGCTCTTTACTCCTTGTCTACCTCTGAATGAGAATTGTTGGGTGTGCTCACTTAATGTCTCAAAAAGCTCCATGGCTTCTTCAGTGCTCTTCTCCATCAGCACACATCCACAACCTGAATCAACAATACATTTATTCATGTCACTCAGACCTTCAGAAAAAGCTTGTTCTAGCTCATCTTGAGGTAGATTGTGATGTGGAAACTTGAGAAGTAGCTTGTTGAAGTGTCCCCATGCTTCAAAGAAAAGGTCTCCATCCCTCTATTGGAAAGATTAAATCTCCTTCCTCATCTGTCTTATCTTTTGTGTTGGGAAAAACTTCTTTAGGAACCTATTGGATAGCTCTTCCCAAGTATGGATAGAAACTGCAAGAAATGAATTATACCACAACTTAGCATTATCTTTTAATGAAAAATGGAAAAGAATTAACATGATTCCCTCTTGATCTAGGCCCCGAATGTGCTGGAACTTGCAGAGATCAAAGAATTCCCGAAGATGTAATTGTGGATCCTTAGTAGGTGTACCCCTGAAGTGAGTCAAAGCACTGAGTATCTGCGGAGATATGTAATAATTGCCTTCTACCTTTAGTTGATAAGCAATGCATGAGGGCTAGTTGAGGTTCTGTGGGATGAAAGATTACCTCATAGGTCTTTGCTCTGGTGGTGGTTGGTTGTCAAGTTGTTCTGCCATAGGTGCCTTTTCCTTGAATTCTTCTTCTTCCTCCGGAATGTTGTCTCTAGGCCTTTGTCGAATGGTCCGCTCAATCTCTGAATCGAGTGGAAAGATGGTTGGATTCCTGAATCGAAGCTCTTACATGAATCAGCCGAAACTCTTCAGTACTACTGTTCGGGTAGTTTCTAAACTTTTTGCGCTCGATCGCAGTGCGCTCGATCACTATAAGCTTGCGCTCAATCACAATGCCAGAAATTACTCTGTCGTAGACCTGAAACAGAAAAACAGAAAACAAAAAGAAATAAATAAATTAGATTTTTTTTGATAAAAATAAAATAGAACAAAATAATAAAACTAACGAAAATAATTCTAAGCAGAATTTAATGCAATCCCCGCCAACTGCGCCAAAAATTTGTTGTGCAAATATCTACCTAAATTAATAAGCAAATAATTGAACGTTTTACTTGCAAGTGCACAAGGTCAACATAGTAGTATAGTGTGCAAGTGCGAGATCATTTCCAAGGGGATTGGTAAATTTTGATTTAAAATTAATTTCGTAATATAAAACGATAGAAATAATAAATGAGTTTGATTCGATAATGATAAAAGCGTAAGGACTTGATATCCACCACTAATCGTGCTTTCACAATAAAACAATATGCCAATGCTTTAATCACGTTATGAATACCTAATGTTGTCAACCTAAGGGCATTGTGTATACTTCTTAAGCTATTAATTTCCCTAAGCAATGAGTTAGGCATGGTGTATACTCTAACTCTTTTCTTTCTTAAAGGATTTAGCATGGTGTATTCTCTAACTCTTTTCTTTCTTAAAGGATTTAGCATGGTGTATACTAAGTTATTCCTAAAGAAAGCATAATATCTGTGGAAATCGACAAACACACGAGACCTAGGGCAAGTTATATACTCCCGGTTTCCCATGTTGATTAACCCAAGAACCCGGCGTGGATTTCTTTTGTTACAATTGTTATACCCAGGACTCGGTCATCCAAATTGATTTAACTAACTAGTCCATACCACATGCATTGTTGATCAGGCAAACACATATAAGGAATTCAAGACAACAGGAATTAATCAAGTTAAGCATCATAATATATATATCGCAAAGGCGCTAATACTAAATTATTAAGTAAACATAATCAAGGCTTCAATCAAGCCCTACTAGCAAATTAGTTACACATGAGTTTGATTTTAAACATCTTCATAAAGTAAAATAGAGAGGAAAGAATAAGCCCGAAAGAGGTTCCTTGAAGAGTCGTCAATTCTTCTCCAGAATCTCTTTTAGACAATCCCCCCTTATTTCTGTGTTTATAGGCCTATTTATAGAGTTTAAGAACATCTGGAAACCCTAAAACTAGTAAAACAAAACCCTATATTTATTTTCAAAATAAGAACAATTGTTTTACTATTCTCTGATGCACGTGTGTGCTCGATCCTTGGCTTGGGCTCTTGAGCGCTGTTGCGCTCGATCGTAGGTCCCCTATGCTCAATCGCAGCAGCAGATTCCAGCTTTTCCCCATTTTGCTCTTTAAGCCAGATAATTCCATAATGCTCCAAGAACCTAGAAAAACACATAAAGGAAATAAAATAGCATGAAATAACACAAACTAGGAACTTAAGAAATATAAATTAAGGGGCTTAAATATGAATATTTAAGCAGTTATCAGGATCAAAGAGAGGCAAAGTATGCAAACTCATTTAAAATTACATATCCCAAAAATAAAGAATAAATATTACAACTCATAAAATTAAAACTATACATTCAATCATATTACATAAATAAAATTTAAATGTGATTTATTCTAGTTATGAATTTAATTATGAGATTGCTTATCCTAATCAAATTATGTTTCCATTACTTTTCTAATCATATTCCAAATAGGATTTAAATTTCTTATTCATTAGAATTCATAATTCTAATGCAATGAGGATTTTGGAGTTTCATTCCCAATGAAGCTCCAATTTCTTAAAATTTTAATCCAAAATTAAGAACAATTCTTAATTAACAATAGTGTAATTTTTAAAAATAAAAATTATTTATTTAATTGAATAAAATTTGGATTTAATATTCCAAATCAAAACAAATTTGGAATCCCAAAAACGAGTAAAATAGTGAATTTAAGAAAAACCGTTTTTGCTTATTTGAATGCTATTCGATTTTTTAATTATAGCAGAAAAAATACTTAGAATTTTAAAGCATGGTTAGTTGAATATAAAATAAACTTCCATATATTTTCAACACTTCCAAAAAAAGTGGAAATCTGATTTAAAATGAGTAAATTATGACTCTTTAAAGTTGGACTAGAAAATCTGTTTTATTTTAAGTTTTTTACATGATTTTCACAATTTTTCATCCTAGAACATTTTTTATTTGATGAAAAATCATATTTTCATCATAATTTTTTTTTTTGAATCAATCTCTATTGATTTAATAGGTTTCAAAAATTATTTAAAACAATTTTATCATCATCACATGACGATAATCAATTCAAGAACACTTTCTTGACCTATGGTTTCATAAGCCATAATCTAACTTTTAGATTATCAATTTGAAATCTTTAAAATTCTAAGATCAAATATTTTATATCCATAACAATAAATTACCATGTCCTACATAAATCACAAGGATGGCTCTAATACCACTTGAAGGAGGTCAATATAGAAAACACAACGAAAATTTAATTTTTTTTATTGATTCCGATAAAACCCTTAATCACCTTATGATTTATGTACAACATTAAGAACATCCAAGGATAAAAATATTGCTTTTGATTTGTTGTGCTCTTGACTCCCTGAATTTGTTATGCTTGAATTCTACAATATGACCGAATTCTTTAATATGCTTAAATCAAAATTCTTGTGTTAAAAATTCTTGCGTTCTTGAATCCATAGCAATCACAAAAGTTTGTGATCTCTAAATAAAGTCGACACATAGCAAATCTTAAATTAGGATTTTTCACTGTGATTTTCTCTCGTTGGGAGTAAAACAGTCTAAAATCTTTTAAGAGAAACTTATGTGTAAAATGATGTGCTTGTAAAAATCTGCACACTAATAAATTATATATAGTGTTAGGTTAGGTGCAACTAACTATTAATTCTAAACTAAACCCATGTAGTTATTTCCTTATTATATATTGCCCCTTATATGTGTAACCATTTAGGTTCAAACTAATATGATTGTAGGTCATAACTTTTATGTAATTGTAATTCTCTTTCCAATTAATTAGAACTCCTTATAATTTATTTTGAATCAAAACTACTTCTTATTCTCCCTTTTATAAGAATTAATTAATTAATTATTAAATTAATTTTTAGAGCTTCTACAATCATAAGTGATACCTAGTAGAATATCATGACTACCCAGATAGTGTGAATTTGGTTGTGAAACCTTGAACCTTTTTGTTATCAGTTATCGTACAATTCAATCCTTCAATCATGCAATGTCTCGGTTAAGCTAATTTGGGAAACCCTTAGTATTAATTATATGTGTCTAGTTCTCAAGAATATAATTCTTATGATGAAATTAGAAACAACTTTCTAATTCTCACACTGCCTTGGCCAAGAAACTTCCCGAATTAAATTTTACATTACAAGGAAACTGCTTAACACTGAGGGATTATCACCGACGGATACGTGTCCCTCGGTGATAAGTGTTTTCAACGACCGATATCACCAAGGGCCACGTGTCCGTCGGTGATAGTGTAAAACTATTATCACCGAGGGACCAGATAATATTTTTACACCTGGTATTAAGTTTGCAAAATATTTGAAAAATAATTTTTCATTTTTTAATTTGGAAATATATTATTAACAAGGAAATTTATGCCATCGGTGTTAATAAATAAATATAAAATGAATTTTAAATTAATTAAACTAATATCATTGAGGGCTAAAAACGTATTACCGAGAGAATTTAAGCCCTTGGTGAAAGTCTGACATAAAATACAGGAACATAGCTTCTTTCTCGCTTCCTCTCTTCTCCTGCTTTCTTCTCTGAGCGCTGCAGACATCATTTCCAAAACCCTAATGAAATTTTCACCCTTTCTCTCTCTCTCTCTCACATATTTGTCTAGTGCCATCTTCAACCTCCATTTATTAGCTTTTTTCTCATATTCTCCCCACTCCACCGATTTTTGGGCTCTTTCTACCATTTTTGTAAGTTTCCTCTCTCTCTCTCATATATTTGTTTATATATATATATTTGCATATTTTAATTGATTAAATAATTTTATTTGAATTCATTTGTATATATTTGTGTATGTATTTTTCCCAAAGACATAACACCTGAATCCAAATTGAAGAGGACAAAAAAAATTGACAGTGTTAATTTTTTTTGATAAGGTCAGTGTTAATTTATTAATTCTTAAACTTGGAAAATTTAGTATTTTTTGTTATATGTAGAAAGTTTAGTAAAATTTCATGACAGTTTAACAAGCTAGGTGATGAACATAGAATCAAGTGACAGAAAAATCTTCTGATCCTTCTGGAAGTGTTAGGGTGCGTTTGGTTTTCAAAAATGTTTTATGTTTTTATTTGGACCTTCCATACGCTCTGAGTATCGTGGTATGTTTTGCCTCTGGCTAGTTTTATATTCATCAGTGGATCGTTATAGTAGTTAGAAAGTGCAGATGATTGAAAATCGATTCTATATTCCTCTATCGTGCAGTTTTGGTAACTGGATTGCCTCCTTCTGCTTCGTGGCAGGACCTAAAGGTGAGCATGTTTCTTTTTCCAAATAATTTCTTGCTAAATGGTAACTATGTATCTGTTTATAAATGTCTTTTTTTCTTTCTTTACCATGGATTAAGCACGTGTTGCTTATTGTGCTTAATTATTTGGATCACATGCGCAAGGCTGGGGATGTCTGTTTCTCTCAACTGTTTCGTGATCGTGGTGGTAAGTTGAATCATTCCAATTTTACTCTTGGTTTTATGCGCTGCGTAGTCTACATTATTGACAGCGTTATCTAGAACCATCAGTTAGTTGCTTAGTTGTTATATGAGAATGTTCATTTGATGAGTTTGAACTATCAGTTCATCCTTGGAAGAGTGAAGGTGATATCAAAAGAAATCTTCTGGAGCATAATTCTAATGTCTGATAATGTGATTTTAAGAAGAGATGTTAAAAACTTAAGAATGTTGAGATTGGTGTGACTAAACAATGGGAGATGTTTATTAGACTATGGGAAAGCCTGACTTGTTGCAAAGAATTGTCTATTAGTCCGAAGTTTCCAGGGCAGAGGATGATCTGGCTGCACATTTTTATATTTAAGGATGGCCATTTTTGTGAAACTTTATTAAATAATTAGTATAGGTATATATATGATTTTGTTCATGAGATAGATTTATAATGATTGCGGTAATGTGTTTGTGATTAGCTAGTGTGATGTTGGATGTTATTCCTGCTTGAAAAACTTTATCTAAGATTAGCATTTGTTTTCTTGCAATGTGTGTTGTTTACTTAATTGAGAGAGACTTCAGATCTCACATGATGGCGGTGGTTTGAGACAAAATGGTTGAGACTGATATAAATGAGCTTTTTTGGTCTCGCCTAGGAATTCAAGCCCGAAATCTATTTAATATTTTTAGATCAATTCAAATTACATCAAAAAAAAAATTCAGAATTTGATGCAGAAGCAGATATCTGTTATTTTAGAAGAAAAATGATGTTATTTAACAATTTTGTATTTTTTTTTCTTTGGCAATGTATATGAAGGCATGACTGGAATAGTAGATTACACAAACTACGATGTTATGAAATATGCTGCAAGTTATTCTGCTGTGCTCAACTATGATTGATTACGCCTAAAGTATAACGCGGTAGTTGTAGCACGGCTTTGGGGTGTCGATTCTACAGGGAGACAAACTAACTACAAGAAAAAGTGCAAACCTTAAAACGAACGATAAAAGTTAAACGAGAAAATCTGAGTTTGAAGTAGTGTGAAATAATTGTGTAAATATAATATGATGGATAGATAACAAGGTTCCGGGAATCCTCCCTAGGTTCGTTCTCCTATTCCTATCTTGATTCAATTGTTTATCTCGATTGCAAGTTTCACATCCCAAACAGGCAATCGGCAAATATTCAATTAAAGCGCATATGTAAACCCTAATGTAATTGTTATGAAATACATTTTACTTTCAAGCACACATGACCTAACTTATAGATTATCAAGAAACGACAATATATCATAATGACAATACCGCGGTAATGGAAAAATCTACAAGAGAAATCTACCGAACTCAATCACACCTCAACAACATCACATAAGAAGAGCATGACTAAACTTATATGGGGGAGAAAGATACAATCACTAGATTAAGGGGAAATCTTCTAATTAGATTAAAAAGTAAATCATAACAATGTTTAATGATAATAAATCCAAACTACAATGAATCAAGACTAGAAAATAAGAACAACTACACCTAGGGATTCATCCCTTCGCCTTGCTTGGAGATTAGTTGGCCATGGGGGAGAGTGTGGCAGCCTTCATGATGTTTTCCCCGGCCTTCAGCCTCTCAAAAGATGTCTTGAATCATCTCGATCTCTTTTTACAAACCCTAAGTGGTCTATTTATAATACACAAGGTCCAAGGGTGTTTTAGGGTTTAAAAAGTCATTAAAATCCTAATTAGGTCAAAGCTCGGAGAAGAAAAGCGTGTGCGCGCTGCGGTGCTGCTGTATGGGCGTTGTGGTGCTAGGCATAATTTGGCTGGTCGAGCTTCTGGGCACCGCAGTGCTGGCTGAGGAGCACCGCGGTGCTGGCTGTTGGGCAAGATGTGGAGGTTTCTAGGCACCGCAGTGCTGGCTGGTGGCCTGACCTTTGTCTACTAAAACTGCCATAACTTTCTCTAGGAAAATCATTTTGATGAGTCGTAAAATTCTCCAGAAAACAGACTTCGGGATCTTTTTAAGCATATATGGCTCATCTCCTGATTCTTCTTGCATCAATACAGTTTAATTTGCAAAGATGATTGATCTGTACGAGCAATTCTAGCAATTTAGTGAAACTCCTTCCCAAGTGCTTGTGAACCTTCACTCTGGTGTTCATCAAGTCATTGCACTTCAAGTAATGATAACTTTTCCATCTCTTTTGAACTTAAAGTACCTGAAAATGCATCGAAATAGATCAATGATCCAAGAATGACACTTTAGAGTTGTTAAGGTATAAAAATGAAATTCAAACCTAGATCAACCCTAAAACGCTAACAATTAAGTACTGTAAAGATGCATTTTATGACTCTTATCAATGATAATAGTGTATTTAGGTTTTTTCATTTAATTTTTTTGACTTGCTGATAAGTGCTTAAATATTCATATGTAAGCCCCCTTATTTACATTTGTTAAGTCCTTAGTTATGTTAATTTAGTCAATTTTACTTCGTTTTTGTGTTTCACATGTTTTTATAGGGTTTTGAAGAAAAAGAAGCATTTTTGGCACCTAAATGAAGAAATCTGGAAATTCAGGAGCAGCTTCTGGTCAAAGTGCGATCGAGCGCACTACTGAGTGCAATAGAGTGCATATGCGATCGTGCGCACACAAGAAGGATCGAGTGCAGCACTTGCGATCAATCGCAAAGCGCATGCGATCGAGCGCACATGTACGGGCGTGAACAGTAAAATGGCAGAACCAGTTTTGGAAATAGAGTAGGTTTTGCATTTTTGGAAGTTAGGGTTTCCAGAGTCTTCTAGGATTACTCAAGCCCTATAAATACACCTGTAAAACACACACAAGGTATCACTTCTTTTATCTTTTTCTTAGCTCGGAGTTGTAAGCTTTGGAGAGGATTGACAACCCGTCTCCACAGTATTCTTCGGGTTTTATAGTTTATGTTTAGTTTATGCTATGATGTTTATCTTAGACAGCATGTGTAACTAACCCTTTATAGGGCTCGATTAAATCCTTAGTTATGCTTTCCCATATATATATTCATTGATTATCTTTGCAATAGCCTTAATTATGATGCTTAACTTGATTAATGCCTGTGCTTATTTACATTCCTCATATGTGTATGTCTGATCAATATGTGTATGTGGTATGGATTAGTTAGTTAGACAAATTTGGATGACCAAGTCCTGGGACTAACGATAGTAACAAAAGATATCCACACCGGATTCTTGGATTAATCAACATGAGAAACCGGGAGTGGATACCATGCCCTAGGTCTCATGTGGTTGTCGATTTCCATAAATCTTATGCTTTCTTGAAGAACAACTCAGTAGATATCATGTTGAATCCCTTAAGAAAGAAAAGAGTTAGAGTAGATACCATGCCTAACTCGGTGCTTAGGGAAATCAATAGCTTAAGGAGTAGATACCATGCCCTTAGGTTGACAACCATTAGGTATTCATAGGAAGGCTAGTGCATTGACCTATTACTCATTGGGAAAGTATGACTAGTGGTGGATATCAAAGCCCTATGTCTCATTATTATTAATTCACATTCAACAGTTATTTTGATATTCTTTTATTAAGAAACTAATTCTAAAACGAAATTCACCAATCCCTGCGGAAATGATCTAGCACTTGCACACTAACCTACCATTGACCTTGTGCACTTGCAAGTAAAACTGTACGGTTATTTACTTATTTATTTAGGTAGATAAACGCGCAACAAGTTTTTGGTGCTGTTGCCGGGGATTGCGCTAAATGTCCTTTTAGAATTACTTTCGTTTAGTTTAATTATCATTATTCTATTTTACTTTAATTTTCTAACAATTTTTAGTTTCTGTTCCTCACCTTTATTTTCATTTTCATCAAACCCTAATCGCACTTTCTGTGATACTTGTGATCGATTGCACCTTTCTGTGTGATCGAGCGTAATTAGGGCAGAGAGTTACCCGAGCAGCAGAGTTGAGCTACTGCACTGAAGCTGGTTTACCTGATTTATGCACGGACTTCGATCCCGACATCCAACATTCTTTCCAATCGATCCCGAGCTTGAGCAGACCATCCGACAAAGGCTTAGGAACATTTTCGAGGAGAACGAAGAAGAATTCGAGTACGAAGCCCCAATGGCGGAACAGCTTGAAAACCAGCAACTACCTGCCCGAGTACCGATGAAGCATTCCTTCATCCCATGGAACATTGATCAGCCATCATGTATTGAATATCAACCTGAGGCAGCAGGAAACTATTACATATCTCCACATATATTGAATGCTTTGACCCACTTTAGGGGTACTCCTAATGAGGATCCACGCTTGCACCTTCGATAATTTTTCGATCTTTTCAAATTCCAGCACATCCAAGGCTTAGACCAAGAAGGAATAAGGTTAATTCTTTTCCCTTTTTCCTTAAAAGATAATGCTAAATTATGGTATAATTCTTTGCCTGCAGTTTCTATCCACACTTGGGAGGAGTTGGCTAGCAAATTCCTAAGGAAGTTTTTCCCAGCCCAAAAGACACGACAAATGAGGAAGGAGATTCAGTCCTTCCAACAAAAGGATGGGAACCTCTTCTTCGAAGTGTGGGGACACTTCAACGAGTTGCTACTCAAATGCCCACATCACAACCTACCTCAAGACGAACTGGTACAAGCTTTCTATAAAGGTTTGAGTGATACTAACAAAAGTATTGTTGATTCAGGTTGTGGAGGAGTGCTGATGGAGAAAAGTAGCGAAGAAGCTATGGAACTCTTCGAAACCCTAAGCGAACACACTCAGCAGTTCTTCTCTCGAGGTAGACATGTAACCAAGGGTAAGGGTGTGTATGAGGTAAATCTAAATGGAGGATCTTCTCCTCAAATAGCTGCTGTGGAAAGGAAACTAAACTTATTAGTAAAAGCCATGGCTGCTCAAAATGCCTCATCTAATATACCAGCTACACCACTCCAGGTATGTGCGATATGTTCCCAATTTGATCATAATACTAATACTTGTCCTTTGTATTCATTCACAGATCCGGAACAAGCCAATTACGTGTGACCAAATAATTATCCACCAAGGAACAATCCATATGCAAACACCTACAACCTTGGATGGCGAAATCACCCAAAATTTTCTTGGGGCAACAATCAGAACCAGCAGGGACAGCAAAGAAACTCACAGCCAGCAGCCCACTCAGTTCTTGAAACAAAGGAAAGTAACCTAGAAAGTCTTGTGAGGCAATTGGCAATTCAACAACAACAGCTGATGACCTCACAAAAATAGTTCATGACAGAGGAAAGGCAATTCCGGACCGAGATAAGACAAACTACTGCGAAATATGAACAAGTAATTCAAAGACTAGAGGTTCAAATGGGGCAACTAGCTAAGGAACTAAGTGGAAGAAAGCAAGGTGAGCTTCCAGCCCAATCTATACCTAATCCAAGAGGACATCAGCAACTGAATAACGTGACAACTCTAAAAAACGGTAAGATTATAGGAGCTGATGAGCCTGCAAAAGCATCTCCAGACATAGTAACCACACCCAAAGTAAGTAAAATGGAGAAGTGGAATGCACCACCTTTCCCTCAAAGGTTAGTAAAGCCAAAGAAATAAAATAAATTACTTGATATTTTTGAAACTTTGAGAAAGGTAGAGATTAATATTCCATTGTTAAATGCCATTAAACAAATTCCTGCATATGCTAAATTTATGAAAGATTGTTGCACTAACAAAAGGAAGTTCTAGGAGCATGAGACGGTAGCCTTAATCGAAGAGGTAAGTGCTGTGCTTTTAAGAAAATTACCACATAAACTAAAAGATCCGGGTAGTTTCACCATTCCATGCAGGCTAGGTGACCAGCTATTTGAGCATTCACTATTGGATCTAGGAGTAAGTGTCAATCTGCTGCCATACAGTATATTCGAGACACTAGGTTTGGGGGAGCTCCAACCGACCTCCATCACTCTGCAATTGGCTAACAGAAGCATCAAACGACCAAGAGGTATCCTCGAGGATGTTTTGGTAAGAGTATTTAAATTTATTTTACCCACTAATTTTATCGTCTTAGATATGGAAGAATGTCATATGTCATCACCCTTCCCCATCATTTTGGGAAGACCCTTTATGATAACTGCTGATACCAAAATTAATGTAAAAAAGGGAATTGTCACTATGACAGTAAATGATGAGGACATAGAATTCCAAATATTTAATACATTAAAATCAACCAAAGATGATAATGCATACTCTAACGTAAGCTTCATGCAAGGTGTTGTTGAGAAAGTTTCTCAGGTCCATCACATTGTTCCATCGGAGACCATCCCCCACCATAAGGACATAAGATTGAAAATTAGGCTAGAGGATGATGATGTGATTAAAGACATCAATAGAACTATGCACCCCATCAAGAACACATCACAGCCTCCAAGTAAGTATAATCCTCAAGTTGAAAATCCTAAACTTACTAATACGGCTTTTCCTTATTTTATTAACCAGGCACCAAGATTGAAGATGCAGCAGCTGTCAAGGGCACTTGAACCACCTGATGTGGGCTATAAGTGCCCCCTTCAACGGGAATAGTACTGTATCAAGTGGGCGCTTGAGACGATTCACATTTACCAATCATCTCGCTCAAGCGCCTCTATTGAGGTTAGTGGTACTGAGGCCACTAACACATGGTAAGGTTGTATTGTTCCTACTTTGTCGTTTTAGTTGCGGTAAGTTTTTATTTTTGTCCATGCACACTGCTTGCGATCGAGCGCACCATTCAATGTGCTCGAGCGCAAGAGTGCGATCGAGCGCACTCGTGGGGAACAGTTTAGTGATAAATTTAAAAATTTCATTCACACGCACTCACTCACCCTCTCTACACACATACTCACCCACTCTCACTCACCTGTTTGCCATCACGCTCACTCTCACACTCTCGACTCCAGCATCACCACAAATCTTCCTCACCTCATCACCACCATCACCAAACATCACCGCTAACCACCATCATCACCACCCATCACTGCCACATCCCCCTCCCCACTACACATCCCCTCCATACACAAGGTATCCATTTTGTTCACACACACGGATTTTAAATGTTTAATTTACACTTTCAGTTATATATATGTTACCTTGTGTATGATTGGGTGCTCTTATGTTTACAGGAGGTTAGGAACAAACTCGAATCAACAAGACCATAGCTTGGTCTTCTGTCGCCCATAAGCTGTTTGAGAAAAAGACTAACCGTGTGCGATTGAGCGCACAAAATTTGCGATTGAGCGCATAGTTTGTGTGCGATCGAGCACATAGCATTTGAGATTGATCACAAATTTGGAAGAAACTAGGATTGATATGTCCAAGCAAACCACTTCCACCTCCTGTGCCTCAAGCAGCCGTGCCCAGTCATCCCGGCTAAGCATCGAGCAAAGAGAGCTTTTATTCGAGACTACTTTCCCCATCGATGAAGTCTTCAAGCAAATGGATGCCACTTAATGGGCGGTCCAAGCTTTTAAACATCGGGGGTTGAAGAGGCTTTTTAAACCTGTCTACTCGACTGCTTACACTTAGCTAGTGGTCCAGTTTTATGAGGGTCTGTCCTTTGACTGCAGTAGACCAGGCGTATTGACTTCCTCAGTCCAGGGCACATCCATTGAGGTGACTAGTGCCGACATAGTCGCTGCTCTTCATTGCTGTGATGAGTCCCCTCTGGAGGACACCAATATCGAGGACCAGTCAGACTCTTTTGATCTGTCCATGATTATTAAGGACATGTACGCTGGCCAGTACGCCGATAGACACAACAAGGCAGCGAGCCGGTCCAAGTTACCTCCATAGCTTTGGCTAATGGACACCATCCTTCAGCGTAATGTGTGTCCATTGGGGCACAAGACACACAGGAGAGACCATTTTCTACAGACGTTGTATGCCTTCCACAGAGGTCATTTGTACTCTCTTCCCGCTGTTATATAGAGCCAGCTGCATAAATTTTGGGATCATGTCCATGGCCATCAGACCACCACGGCCAATGCGTGGGGGCTCCCATTCCCATTCTTACTCTCGTACATCTTCAAGAAGAAAGGGATTAAGGAGACCACCAGTGACGGATCAGTGCGAGAGCATCCCTTCTTCGGGAAGGCTCAATGGACACATAGTCTCTCGCACATGCCAAAAGGCCTCCCAACCCCTACACCTGCAGCTGAGAGGGTTGAGGCGGATCATATAGAGACAGAGACCCCTGCAGTTAGCCCATGCGAGAGGAGGTCCATCCGGACATAGGGCCTATAGAGTCCCAGCACCTTCTCGCTGAGTTGTCCTCCTTCCGCGATGAGGTCTCTGCTGCCACATCACTCGTGCACCAGCGCATAGATAGTTTAGAGGCACGGTTTGCCCGATTGGAGGCGATGATTGATGAGAGTCATAAAATTTATCTTAATCATACTTATTTGTTAGAACTTTAGTGTTGATTTAGGTTTTAATTGCATTTTTTATTTGTTAACAACTCTAAAGTGGTATTCTTGGAACATTAACTTATTTCTTGCATTTTCAGGTATCTTGAGTTAAAAAAGATGGAAAAAGCATTCGGTGCTTGAAGCAAGGTGATTCGATGCATACCAAAGTGGAGCCATGGCTGTGAAAAGATAAAACAAAGAAGATCTCTACAAATCAGGTCAAGGTGCACCTTGGATCAGCTGAGGTGCACTCGTCAAAAAGAAGCCCAAAAGAAGCCTCAAAGACCCAACAGGTCAAGGTGCACCTTGGATTAGCTGAGGTGCACCTTGAAAGGCATAGGTGCACCCTGGAGAAACTGAGGCGCACCCTACCGCACACACAAGAGACTTGACAAAAGCCAAGGTGCAGTGCGACTAAGTTAAGGTGCAGTGCGCGTACAGACTCTGTTCTCCGAGTTAGACCCTAATTAGGTCTTTAATGATTTGTTCAAACCCTAAAACACACTTAGGCCTTGTATACTATAAATAGACCACTTAGGGTTTGTAATTAGGCATTCATAAAATAGATAGAAGGCCAAAAAACTCAAGAGAGGCTGCCACTCTCTCCCCCATGGCCGACTAATCTCCAAGTAAGGCGAAGGGATGAATATGGATTTATCGTTAAACATTATTATAATTTACTTTTCAATTTAATTAGAAGACTTCCCCTTAATCCGGTGATTGCATCTTTCTCCCCCGTATAAGTCTAGTCATGCTCTTCTTATGTGATGTTGTTGAGGTGTGATTGAGTCCGGTAGATTTCTCTTATAGATTTGTCCATTACTGCAGTACTATCATCATGATGTATTGTTGTTTCTTGATAATCTATAAGTTAGGTCATGTGTGCTTGAAAGTAAAATAGTATTTCATAACAATTACATTAGGGTTTATATATGTGCTTAATTGAATATTTACTGATTTCTTATTTGGGCTGTGAAACTTGCAATCGAGGTAAAGACAACTGAATTGAGACTAGAATAAGGCAACAAACCTAGGGAGGATTCCCATACCATTTTTGCCTCCATTATATTATCTACATAATTTTCACACAATACTTTATTCTCTCACTTGATCTTTATCATATGTGTTAAGTTCTACACCTTTTCTTGTAGTTATCTTGTTTCGTTGTGGAATCGACACCCCAAAGCTGTGCTACAACTACCGCGTTACACTTTGGGTGTAATCTAATTTTGGCGCCGTTGCCGGGGAAATGCGCTTAAGTACAAAGAATATTGCCAACTTTGAGACATAACGGTAAAAGAATTGTAGATAGTTTTTCTTTTCAGCAGCTGTAAAGGCGGTAACTTCGTTCCTTCTTTTAGCTTGCTACATTATTTTTTTTCTTTTTTCTTTTTATAGTATTTTTTTTATTATTGTTCTTTTTTCTAAATTTTGATTTTCTGATTTTTTTATTTATTATTATTCTATTTTATTTATTTCCTCTCTGATTCATTTGGTGCATGCTTAGACCGAGAGATTTGCGAGGTAGATTCATTGAGGACCCGAACTAGAATTACCCTCTCCTTCCGAGTCTGATAGTGAAACCTCACCTGGATCAACCCATAGTGGAAACCCAAGTGAGAATTTAGAGGATTTTGTTAATATGGACGATAACCTTAATGAAAATGTTGCTATGACACTTCAGGATTACCTCTACCCTACCCGCACAGCCACACCATCATGCATTATGTTTCCAGCCAATACTTTCCAATTAGAGTTTAAAACAGGGATGATACAATTACTCTCTACATTTCATGGCTTGGACAATGAAAAACCATATGTGCACATTAGAGATTTTGAGGAAGTAGTCGCGACTTTTCATAGTCAAGATGAAACCAATGACATTGTGAGGCTTAAGTTCTTTCCTTTAGCTTTGAAGGATAGAGCTAAAAGTTGGCTATACTCACTTAGACCATCATCTATTAGGACATGGACTGAGATAACTCGAATTTTCTTTAATAAATACTTTTCCCAACACAAGACTAATGCTTTAAAAAGACAAATCTTCACTTTGGCATAAAAGAACAACAAGACTTTGTATCAGTCTTGGGAGAGATTTAAGGAGTTATTGAGTATGTTCCCTCACCATGGGTATGAGAGTTGGCACTTGGTGAGCTATTTTTATGAGGGACTTACATATAAAGAGCGCCAATTGGTGGAGATAATGTGTAATGATGAATTTTTAGAGAAAGATCCTGATGAGGGCATAGAGTACCTTAATGAGCTTGCTGAAAAAGCTCACACTTGGACTGGACCTTGTGCTACTAAAAGCAAAAATAGGTCACAACCTATAGGGAACCAAAATGGTGGTGGAATTTACCATCTTAGGGAAGAGGATAACCTTAAGGCCAAGGTCGAGATGCTCACTAGGGAACTAGAGGTGTTAAAGACTAAAAGCTCAAAGCCAACACAAGTAGCTAATTATACAGCGTCTTTGAAACCATGTTTTGTGTGTGGGGGGGTAGATCATCTCGCCCAAGAGTGTCCCACATTTGCTAAGATGAGAGGGATGTATAAGGAACAATGTAATGCCTTAGGCATGTACAAGAAGCCTTTGACACCCTTCTCTGATACTTATAATATGGGATGGCGAAATCACCCCAATTTCAGCTGGAAGTCTGAAAACCAACAGCTTGCACAACCCCCTGCACCATATCTTGAACCATATCATGAACCTGTGTCTTCTAGGAGTTCTTTAAAAGACACTTTACATGCTTTAATTGAAGTACAAGGAAAGACTAATCAAAGGCTTGAATCTTTAATTGTGTAGGTTGTTGAAGAACATAAAGAGATAAAAAGCCAAGTTTCCAAGTTAATGAGCTACTTGAGTGTGACTGAGCGAGGTAAGTTCCCTTCTCAAGCTCAGTCCACATCTCATGGTCAGCACCTGATGCAATAGAATGTGAAGGAGGTGAATTTCATTGAGGCAGTAAGTGGTAAGTTATTACACATCCCAACAACAAAAAAATCAGAAGATGTGGATGAAAGCCACCAAGCATACATGATGGACTCATTCATAAAAAAGGTCCAACACCTTAATCCATTGGAGGCCACCCTCACTCATGGCTTCACAAGAGCATATATCGAGCCAGAATTTGCAGGTGTTACGGATGACATCCTTGAGGCCTCTCAAAAACATACAAGCTCCGAATTTGGCAATGAAGCAGTGGCTGGTGCATTCAACCTATGTCTTTCTAGGAGGGAATAAAAGCATCTGGCTGAAGAAATAAAATTTAGCGCTCATGAGAGGCAACCCACAACATATCCTTTTTATTTTTACTGTTTTTCATATTTCTTTTTCTTATTTATTATTATTATTTTGCTGTTTTCCAGTATTAACTTAGTATTTCTTTTTCAAGGAAAAATATACGAAGCAGTTCAAATGGTGGAGCAGAATTTTCAGCTTCTGTGCACCTTTAGCTACAAAGGTAGTTTCCTTTACTCTTTCTTTTACATTGAGGTCAATACAATTTTTAAGTTGAGGGTGGAGGAAACGCAGCTCTTTGTTTCCATATTCTTTATTTCCATACATTTTTTTTCTTTTTCCATTGAACTGCTTGGTGTCATTTTCCTTTTTGTTTGTTTCTAGCATGCTTGGCGTTAGCCTTAGAGTTAATTCATATGTCAATGATATGAGCTTAATTGAGATAGCATATAGCATGTAGAAGAAGTTAAATCTTGCTTCGGTTTGAAATTAATTTAAGTATCAATCTTCATTTTGTTTGAGACTTTAGTTTGTGGTAAGATAGTATGATTAGTCTTAAACATTTAGAGAAATTTTATGTGTGATTGTTTTATGAATACTTTTGCGGTCTTGACAAGCTCTAGAACTTACTTGATAATCACTTGAGGCGAATTCCTAGAATGCACACTACTTAGGATATGATATAGGCCATTTTTAAAGCGTTTGAGCCTTTCAAATCTACCCTTGCAATATATATCACTAGTCACCTATTTGAGCCTTTTTCTTAAAAAAGAATTTGAGCTTTGTTTCTTTCAAAAACCCATTTACTTACCACCATGAGCCTAAAAATATTTTATACTTACCTTTCTTTTAAAAGAACTTAGTTGTACACATTGTTGAGAAGCATTTAAGAGGAGTAAGAATGGAAATATGAAAAACTATAACCCAAGTATATTAAAGAAGACAAGTTGGGGGTTGTGGAAAAAAAAAGAAAAGAAAAGATTGAAATAGGAGGTGAATGGTCTTATGCCAAAATACAAAAGAAAAATGAATTACGGCAAAGAAAGAAGAAAAGAAAGGAAAAGTGGTGACTTATCGAAGATATGCTCTTATAAAAAAAATAGTGATTTGTTGAAAGAAATGCTCGAAAAATGGTTGGAAGAGTTGGGTATTGAAGTAAGGTTATCCAGTGCTTAAAGAGTTGTGATGAGTGCTAAATATTACACGTTTTAGCCCCTTAGTTCACATTTGTTGAGTTCTTAATTATGTTATTTCGTGTTATTTTATCTATTTTCTGTGTTTTTATAGGTTTTGGAATAAAATGAAGCAATGTGGAAACTTCAGGGCTTAAAGAGCAAAAGCTGAGGATGCCTAGTGCGATCGAGCGCACCAGACGCGTGATCAATCGCACCTGCGATCGTGCCCACATGGCATGAGATCAATCGCACCTACGCTTGAGTGCACAAGACCTGCGATCGATCGTAAGTGACTCACACATCCCACATTGGAAAAGAAACTTTTGATTCTGCATATATATTGCAGCGCACTGTGATGTGCTCGAGCACAACAAGGCTGCGATCGATCGTAGTTGACTCGCACATCCCACATCGGATAGGAAGCACTCACAGCGCGCCAGACGCATTACATCGCACCATGCTGCGATCGATCGCACCAGACTTGCGATCGATCGCAAAGAGGCAGTATCCCACATCGAATTTGCAGCTCATTGTACTATGAGAAATCCCTTATATAAACACTATCTCACCTCATTATTCAATGTGCAGTCTGGTGGATTTCTACTAGCATTCTAGTAGATCTCCTAAAGGCTTTTGCCACCGCCGGGGGAAGTGCTGCCCAACAGCGTGTGGAATTTCTCCCAATGTACAGTTAGTTTTAATTCTTTTCCAGTTTTTAATGCTTAGCACTTTTTATTGTGAAATTTAGTTTCATGATAATGGGTAGCTAAAATCTTCAGCTAAGGTTGAAGATGAAGTCTCACCATTGTTTAGCATTGTATTTTCAGATATGCTTATACAATTCTGACATATTTAGTTTAAATGTTTTATTTCAATTGTTTGAGTAAAATCTTACGATCGATAGTTTTAATTGTTCTGTTGGATATTCTGCGTGTTTCATCCGATGGATACATCGAATCCTTTTCGATTAAATTGGACTTCCTTTGTGATTTGTTAAAAGCAGATACATTGGATGCTTTTGGTTTAATTGGGATATTCGTTGTTTTTTGTTGGATTCATGGAATGTTAGATAGATTATTTTTTTATATAGAACATGAAGATATATGCTTTACTTTGGTTGGGTGGATTCTGAAATCTTAGTGTTTTCATCATTAGTTATTAAATCAATTTAGTTTAGTTTAGTTTAGTTTATATTTGTTTTGTAAAAATATAATTCACAATTCGGAACTAGGTTAAAATAAGGTTAGTTTAGATAAAAAGCTATTTTCACAACGCATTCCTTGTGGATTCGACCTCGCACTTGCACAACACTATATTGCAAACGATTCGTGCGCTTGCGAGTAATTTAAAACTCACAACAAGTTTTTGGCGCCGTTGCCGGTGAATGTTTTTGTTTGTGAAATTTTTGTCTAAATTGATTTTATTTTTCTACTAGTTAGTTAGCATTGTTTGTTTGATTTTTCTTTTTGGCAATTTTATTTCATTTTATTTGTTTCTCTTTGCATTGATAAATAGAAAGTAATAAAAAAACATAAAAGAAAAAAGAGAACAAAAATGTGGATGAATCCAGCACTGGTTTCACAATCTTTAGAGGACGCCCTCAAAGATTTCATGAGGATGACCGACCAGTCCATCAGTGCAGCCAATTCCTTCGATGTTGACAGCTGTTCCATCTGTGCTAGTCCTATGCATTTAACACAGAATTGTTCATCAATGTCGGCTTTTGCCGAGTATCCCATGGAACAAACGAATGCTTTCAATGACTGTTGTTGGCAATCAAATGGATCTTACACCGAAACATACAATCCAGGGTGGTGGAACCACTCTAATTTTTCGTGGGATCAGAACCAACTGATGAATCAGGGAGGAGCCCCTTATCATGCTCACAATCAATACCCTCCCGACTTTCCTCCACCAATTCCAAGTTATGATCTCTCAGCCTATCCAGCACCATCACCCTCTTCCCAAGCTCTCATTCAAGCGCCAGTGTCGGTTTCATAGTCATTGGAGGATGCTCTCAATGATTTCATGAAAATGACTAGCCAATCTATGAGTGAAGTGAAGAGTGCAACAATAGTAAACACCCAAGTGATTGCCAAACTAGAGAGTCAAATGGGTCAAATCACAAGTCACTTGGTTGAAGGAGAGAACAGAAAGTTCCCCAGTCAACCTGATCCTAATCCGAAGGAACAATTTACGGAGGGAAATTTATCAACTCCTATACAAGGGCAAGAAAGTGGCAACAAAGAAAAGAGAAATGCTGAGCCATCCACAGCCACACCTATTATTAAGGATCTCCCTAGGTTGTTTTTACCTAAAACACCTTACCCTGAGAGATTACAAGTGCCTAAGAAAAAAAGGGAGTCTGAGGACATTTTGGAGGCATGCTTTGCTCAATTTGAAGAGGATTTGGATTTGGATAAGTTGTTTGAGCAAGCAAATGCTACTTTGGAGTCTGCTCCTCAAAAGATCAGTGAAACGGAGGAAACCACAATACCTGAACCCCCCAAGAAGGAACTTAAGCCTTTACCGGACAATCTTAAGTATAAGTTTCTAGGTCCAGCAGATTCTTTGCCTGTGATTACAGCTTCAGATTTGGTTGATGCTCAAGAGGATAAATTATTGGACGTTTTAAGAGAGTATAATGAAGCTATTGGTTGGACTATTGAGGATATCAAGGGGATAAGCCCCTCGGTGGTGATGCACAAGTTACATTTTGAGGAAAATGCCAAGCCATCGAAGGAGCCACAAAGAGGGCTCAACCCAGCTATACAATAGGTTATGATCCTTTATCCAATCTTTGATAGCGAGTGGGTGAGCTCGATTCATGTCGTGCCAAAATAGGCTAGATTGACGGTAGTAATAAATAAAGACGACGAGTTGGTTCCAACTCGAGTGCAGTCACGATGGAGAATGTGCCTAGACTACCGTAAGTTGAATACTACCACACTGAAGGATCATTTTTCACTCCCATTTATTGATCAGATGGTGGAGCTTTTAGTTGGACACGATTACTAATGTTGGGTCTGGCTGAAGACGTTAAACTTAGCGCTCATGGGAGGCACCCCATAACTTATCTTTTCATTTGTTTATTGTTTTACATATTCATGCTTAATGTTTGTTTCCAGTATTTTTTGTTTTCTAGTCTTTATTTTTTTCAGGGACAACGTGTACTGCAGACCAAATTTGGGGGTATGCTATGAGCCATACCAGTCCAGATAGTTCTCCATATTCTAGGTCAACTCTTTCCATATTATTCACACATTGGGGTTAATGTGTAATTTAAGTTTGGGGGTATGGGAGACATATTACACACACTCTGTCCTAATTTTTTGTTGTTTTTTTTTAATGCATGCTCATGTTATTTTGAAATTTTGGTTGACCTAAACAATTTCTGTGATGTGATTCATTGGTGAGCTTAAATTTTGGAACACATGATCTGTTGATAAAGTTTTAAAATTTAACTACTTACTTGAAGCATTCGAGAATTCACATGTTTGATCTCGAATCTAACACAAGCACATTAGTACGCATTATGTGAGGTATGACGTGTGATTTTAATGTGTACGTTTCTATCTTAATTGAAACTGGATGACTTGTTGGATTAACACTTTGGCATATAAAAAAAATGATGTTCATAAATAAACTTCCCACTAAGTAACTGGACCTCTTGCCTCAGTAAGCAGTGAGTGTTCACGTCAAAAGGTTGGAATTTTGTTTAATAATATTAAGGCCAGTTTAATTTCGTAGCCTTTTTGACTCGATTTAGTAAGTCCTAAGGGGTGTCTGTACACCTAATGCCCTAAAACCATCTGGTTTAGGAGTCATTGACTCAACACTCGCTACATGGGTCAATTAGAAAGCTTAAGGGAACTAAACATAGCTGAGCCTTATATATATATAAAAACTATGCCATTTTCGTTCATTCTGATGGGAAATGCGGTGAATCTTGAGACTTAGAGACCTTACATATTGGACTCATTCGGAAGCTTCATTTTTATTTGCTAATTCACTTTACACTGAGTCAGACTTATGATGCATTAGCCTGCCTTTTGTAAGTAATTAGATTTTAACATTTCTGTTCATTACGAAGATGGGTTTATCTTTTTAAGCTTGCTCATGAATCATTATCATGATGGTGTGTGCTCCTAAAATCTTTGGATACCATGAGTTATGAACTTATCTTTATATTCTTTCTTTTTTATTTAGTTTTTAGTTTCATATTGCTATGGGACTTGCAATATGTAAGTTTGGGGGTATTTGATGAGTGCTAAATATTACATGTTTTAGCCCCTTAGTTCACATTTGTTGAGTTCTTAATTATGTTATTTCGTGTTATTTTATCTATTTTCTGTGTTTTTATAGGTTTTGGAATAAAATGAAGCAATGTGGAAACTTCAGGGCTTAAAGAGCAAAAGCTGAGGATGCCTAGTGCGATCGATCGCACCAGACGCGTGATCAATCGCACCTGCGATCGTGCCCACACAGCATGAGATCAATCGCACTTGCGCTCGAGCGCACAAGACTTGCGATCGATCGCAAGTGACTCGCACATCCCACATTGGAAAGGAAACTTTTGATACTGCATATATGTTGCAGTGCACTGTGATGCGCTCGAGCGCAACAAGGCTGCAATCGATCGCAGTTGACTCACATATCCCACATCGGATAGGAAGCACTTACAGCGCGCCAGACGCATTGCATCGCACCATGCTGCGATCGATCGCACCAGACTTGCGATCGATCGCAAAGAGGCAGTATCCCACATCGAATTTGCAGCTCATTGTACTCCGAGAAATCCCTTATATAAACACTATCCTACCTCATTATTCAGTGTGCAGTCTGGTGGATTTCTACTAGCATTCTAGTAGATCTCCTAAAGGCTTTTTCCACCACCAGGGGAAGTGCTGCCCAACAGTGTGTGGAATTTCTCCGAATGTACAGTTAGTTTTAATTCTTTTCCAGTTTTTAATGCTTAGCACTTTTTATTGTGAAATTTAGTTTCATGATAATGGGTGGCTAAAATCTTCAGCTAAGGTTGAAGATGAAGCCTCGCCATTGTTTAGCATTGTATTTTCAAATATGTTTATACAATTCTGATATGTTTAGTTTAAATGTTCTATTTCAATTGTTTGAGTAAAATCTTACGATCGATAGTTTTAATTGTTCTGTTGGATATTCTGCGTGTTTCATCCGATGGATACATCGAATCCTTTTCGATTAAATTGGATTTCCTTTGTGATTTGTTAAAAGCGGATACATTGGATGCTTTTGGTTTAATTGGGATATTCGTTGTTTTTTGTTGGATTCATGGAATGTTAGATAGATTATTTTTTTATATAGAACATGAAGATATATGCTTTACTTTGGTTGGGTGGATTCTGAAATCTTAGTGTTTTCATCATTAGTTATTAAATCAATTTAGTTTAGTTTAGTTTAGTTTATATTTGTTTTGCAAAAATATAATTCACAATTCGTAACTAGGTTAAAATAAGGTTAGTTTAGATAAAAAGCTATTTTCACAACGCATTCCCTGTGGATTCGACCTCGCACTTGCACAACACTATATTGCAAACGATTCGTGCGCTTGCGAATAATTTAAAACTCATAACAAGTTGTGTTCAAAACTAAGAGATTAAGTTCTTTTACTTGTGGAATCCTTCCCGTTCTTTCTTAATCTTTACCTAAGCCTAACGTTACAAGCTTAGTAAAGACCTATTGATCTAATGTAGTGTGATTTTTTCTACAATAGTGGAGAGTGATTTGAAAAGTGAGCCTATGGAGCTTGTTTTTGTGATTGATGTCATGAAATTTATCATGTTTTAGAGGCCAAGACTTGTATTCATGAATGTTATAAATAAAATCATCCGGGTGTTCGGATTAATGGTTTGTGGTAAGATTGATGTTAAGAGTCAATAACGATTTTAAGATTGATGTTTGGATTACTTTTGGATTTGGATGAAATTTAATTATTCTTTGTACCATGTGTTATGTGAAATTTTTGAGACAAAATGTGAATTATGCTTGGTTAACACTAATATTATATTTCATTTACTTTGATTCCCACTGTAGAATTCATCTCTTGTTTTCGCTTGAATTGCTAGGGACTAGCAATAAGCTAGTTGGGGGTTGTGATGAGAGCCATAAAACGCATCTTAATCATACTTATTTGTTAGCACTTTAGGGTTGATTTAGGTTTTAATTGCATTTTTATTTGTTAATAACTCTAAAGTGGTATTCTTGGAACATTAACTTATTTCTTGGATTTTCAGGTATCTTGAGTTAAAAAAGATGGAAAAAACATTCGGTGCTTGAAGCAAGATGATTCAATGCATACCAAAGTTGAGCCATGGCTGCGGAAAGATAAAACAAAGAAGATCTCTACAAATCAGGTCAAGGTGCACCTTGGATCAGCTGAAGTGCACCCGTCAGAAAGAAGCCCAAAAGAAGCCTCAAAGACCCAACAGGTCAAGGTGCACCTTGGATCAGCTAAGGTGCACCTTGAAAGGCTGAGGCACACCCTGGAGAAATTGAGGCACACCCCACCGCACACACAAGAGACTTAACAAAAGCCAAGGTGCAGCGCGACTAAGTCAAGATGCAGCAAGCGCACAGATCCTGTTCTCCGAGTTAGACCCTAATTAGGTCTTTAATGATTTGTTCAAACCCTAAAACACCCTTAGGCCTTGTACACTATAAATAGACCACTTAGGGTTTGTAATTAGGCATTCATAAAATAGATAGAAGGTCGAAAAACTCAAGGGAGGCTGCCACACTCTCCCCCATGGCCGAGTAATCTCCAAGCAAGGCGAAGGGATGAATCCCTAGGTTTTGTTGTTCTTTAATTCCTTTATTAGTTCAGTTGTAATATGGATTTATCGTTAAACATTATTATAGTTTACTTTTCAATTTAATTAGAAGATTTCCCCTTAATTCGGTGATTACATCTTTCTCCCCCATATAAGTCTAGTCATGCTCTTCTTATGTGATGTTGTTGAGGTGTGATTGAGTCCGGTAGATTTCTCTTATAGATTTTTCCATTAATGCAGTATTGTCATCATGATGTATTGTCGTTTCTTGATAATCTATAAGTTAGGTCATGTGTGCTTGAAAGTAAAAAAGTATTTCATAACAATTACATTAGGGTTTATATATGTGCTTAATTAAATATTTGTCGATTGCTTGTTTGGGATGTGAAACTTGCAATCGAGATAAAGACAACTAAATTGAGACTGGAATAAGGCAACAAACCTAGGGAGGATTATTGGACCCTTGTTGCCTCCATTATATTATCTACATAATTTTCACACAATACTTTATTCTCTCACTTGATCTTTATCGTCTGTGTTAAGGTTCACACCTTCTCTTGTAGTTATCTTGTTTCCCTATGGAATCGACACCCCAAAGCTGTACTACAATTACCACATTACTCTTTAGGCGTAATCAATGCTACAGGCCATTCTTGATCGCCGACCTCCGGCACCCAGTACCTCTTCGACTGTACCACCCGACGATCAGCAGTGAGAGGATACCCCGTCTGGCTGAAGATGTTAAACTTAGTGCTCATGGGAGGCACCCCAAAGCATATCCTTTTTAGTATTTTATTTTATTTTATTGTTAGTATTTACTTTTCTATAGCTGTTTATTATTACTTGCTTTCCTTTTTTTTTTGTTTGCTTGTTTGTCTTTCTTTTTCAAGGACAGAGTGAGTGCATCCAATTGAAGTTTAGGGGCGTGCTACAAGCCATGCCAGCAATATAGTTCTTCATATCCCAGATCAGCTCCTTCCATGCTATTCACACATTGGGGACAATGTGCAATTTAAGTTTGGGGGTATGGGGACACACTCACACACACACTATGTCCCATTTTTTTTTTTTTTTTTTTTTATAGATAAATGCATGTTCATTCTGTTCCAAAAATGTTGGGTGATCTAAACAAACAGTATGATTTGACTTCATAAGTGAGCTTAAAACTTTGAATATATAGGCCAATAATTAAGTTTTGAACATAGATCACTTACTTTTAGGCATTTAAGGATTCACAAGTTTGACCTGAACTAACACGAGCACATTAGCACATAGTTATGTGGGGTATGACATGTAATTTTGATTTGTATGTTTCTTTTGCTCGACTGTGAACCAGATGACCTGTTAGATTAATGCTTTGGCAAAAAAAAGAAAAAAAAAAGAAGTAATTTTCCACTGAGTAACTGGCCATCTTGCCTTAGTAAGCAGTGAGTGTCACGTCAAAAGATGAAAATTCTGATTGATGCATTAAGACCTGTTAAGTTCCGTAGCCTTTTTTAATCGAGTTAGTAAGTCTTTAGGGGTGTCTTTACACCTAATGCCCTAAAACCATCTGGTTTGGGAGCCATTGGCTAAACACTCGTTACATGAGTCAAATAGAAAGCTTAAGGGAACTAAGCATTAAGACATGTTAAGTTTTGTAGCCTTTTTGACTCGAGTTAGTAAGTCCTTAGGGGTGTCTTTACATCTAATGCCCTAAAACCATCTGGTTTGGGAGTCATTGGCTAAACGCTCGTTACATGAGTCAAATAGAAAGCTTAAGGGAACTAACTTGGCAAAAATCTCACAAATAAAAGAAAAGAAGAAAATCTATGCCATCTTTGTTGATTCTAATAGGAAATTTGGTTTTTCTTGAGTCATCGAAACACTACACATTAGAATTATTTGGAAACCTAATCTTTTATGTGCTAGTTCACCACACACTAAAGTCAAACTTGTGATGTCTTAAATTGCCCCATGAAAGTGATTTGCGTTCAAAACTCTTATTTATTACAAAATACGTGTTTATATTTGTTAAGTTTGCTCATGAATGCACATCATAGTTTTGTGTGAAGACCTAAACTTTTGTGGACACTATGAATAATGGATCTATCTGTATGTTGTTATTTTTTTATATTTTAGTTTTTAGTTTTGTATTGCTAAGGGACTAGCAATATGTAAGTTTGGGGGTGTGATAAGTGCTTAAATATTCATATTTAAGCCCCTTTGTTTACATTTGTTAAGTCCTTAGTTATGTTAATTTAGTCCATTTTACTTTGTTTTTGTGTTTCGATTGTTTTTATAGGGTCTTGAAGAAAAAGAAGCATTTTTGGCACCTAAAGGAAGAAATCTGGAAATCTAGGAGCAGCTTCTAGTCATAGTGCGATCGAGCGCATTACTGAGTGCGATCGAGCGCATAAGCGATCGTGCGCACACAAGAAGGATCGAGCGTAGCACTTGCGACCGAGTGCAAAGTGCATGTGATCGAGCGCATATGTACAGGCATGAACAGTAAAATGACAGAACCAGTTTTGGAAATAGAGTAAGTTTTGCGTTTTTGGAAGTTAGAGTTTCCAGAGTCTTCTAGGATTACTCAAGCCCTATAAATACACCTGTAAAACACACACAAAGTATCACTTCTTTTATCTTTTGCTTAGCTCAGAGTTGTAAGCTTTGGAGAGGATTGACAACCCGTCTTCACAGTATTCTTTGGGTTTTATAGTTTATGTTTAGTTTATACTATGATGTTTATCTTAGACATCATATGTAACTAACTCTTTATAGGGCTCGAGTGAAGCCCTAATTATGCTTTCTCATATATATATTCATTGATTATCTTTGTAATAGCCTTGATTATGATGCTTAACTTGATTAATGTATGTGCTTATTTACATTCCTCATATGTGTATGTCTGATCAATATGTGCATATGGTATGGATTAGTTAGTTAGACCAATTTGGATGACCGAGTCCTGGGACTAACGATAGTAACAAAAGATATCCACACCAGATTCTTGGATTAATCAACATGAGAAACCAGGAGTAGATACCATGCCCTAGGTCTCATGTGGTTGTCGATTTCCATAAATCTTATACTTTCTTGAGGAACAACTGAGTAGATACCATGCTGAATCCTTTAAGAAAGAAAAGAGTTAGAGTAGATACCATGCCTAACTCGGTGCTTAGGGAAATCAATAGCTTAAGGAGTAGATACCATGCCCTTAGGTTGACAACCATTAGGTATTCATAGGAAGGCTAGTGCATTGACCTATTACTCATTGGGAAAGTATGACTAGTGGTGGATATCAAAGCCCTATGTCTCATTATTATTAATTCATATTCAATAGTTATTTTAATCTTCTTTTATTAAGAAATTAATTCTAAAACGAAATTCACCAATCCCTGTGGAAATGATCTCGCACTTGCACACTATACTACCATTGACCTTGTGCACTTGCAAGTAAAACTGTACGGTTATTTACTTATTTATTTAGGTAGATAAACGCGCAACACTTGCATTGATAGGGACGAGCTTTCTTAACAAAAAATGACTCTGGTCTGTTACAGTTGTTTATTGAAAGAAAAAAAAAATAGAAATTGTTGGTTATAGTTTCTAGGCAAATTGACCAAATATGAGTCACTATGCAGCATGTCTCCAAGGGCCAAATATTCACGCTGTTCTCATTCTGTATCTCTAGCTAGATCTGTTTCTATGCGTTCTCACTCGGGGTTACCTCCACGTCTTTTTTCAAGGTATGGGCTTGGTGCATTTTTTCTTGTGTTCTCTGATTTTGTATATCTCAGATGTGTACTCGCAGTTCCATGATTTTCTTACTAGTTTCTATGTGGATTTAGTTTCCTTTTTCCATAAAAAGAGATGACAAAACTTGATAGTCTCTATAGACCATTTATTTGGCTACTCTCTCATGTCTTGTTTTATAAGTTTATAGCTATCAATCTTTGTTGTTATTGTCTGCATTGTAGTTGTTATGTTGCAAACTTTCTTTTCCTATTCCCTGCTTTTTGTTTTATATTAAATCTTAGCAAGCTTGGGTTTGTTTAACTTGCTACTGCTTTGTAATATATATGTAGTTTTAGTTGTTATTACTTCATTCATGATACTTCCTAACCAGCAGTGGCATCTGGAGGCTATTCCTCAGTCTGTGATCTTGGCGTCACACTCATTATGCTGGCTGCGACCTAATGCATTAATACAGTTTTTATTCAGGTTTCCTTTGCAAGGTCCAGTAAAAATGTGTTGAAAGCTCTGAAGATTTAGATAGCCTCTTGTTGCTCTGTAAAGTATTTGTGAAGTAGCACGATGGCATAGTTGAGATATTTTTTATTTTCATTCTCTGCTCATTTGAATGGATAGAGCCCTATTGACCTCAGCTAGCACAGAATGACATTTTTTTTATCTCACTAAATTAATATCTAGAAATTGAGTCGCGATGAGACCTTGTCATGATTTGATTGGAGGTTAAGATTTTTTTGGCCTAAGGAGTGGACTCCAGGTTTTGAAATTACTTTGACTATAATACACATTCTTTAAGTTTTATTTGGACGAGTCTTCACCTGTAATGTATTGTCACAGACATTGATTCCAATGTTGTTCTCGAATGGCATGAACAGTTTGAGATGAGCTAACCGACTTGTTGAAATCTGTTAAGTCAAGCTCAGTTTTAGGTCGCTAACTTATGATCAAGCTCAACCCATATTTGAGTAGTTCCTATGCTTAGTTTGACTTGGCTCCTTAATGCCCTCATCTGTGTAATTCCTCTTAAGCTTCTTAATCTGTCGCCAACTTGTTTGTTGGAGTCTTTGGTGAGTTCCCAATTCTGTTTTGAGAGTATTGAGATGCATATGTTTATCCATTCTTTATTAGCATGGTTATCAATTGGTATTGTGATATTTGGATGTTAGGAACTTGATGGGATGTGGTGCTCACATGCCTATATCTCATGTTTGTTGTTGAGGTAATGTTGTTTTTGCTAGTGGGCACCTCTGGAACACCTCGGCATAATAAATCTGGTACGTTATGATGGATTGGTTGCATATTTCAAAGTTGGATTATTGTGAACCAAGTGCCTTTGGTTCGTACTAACTCAACCACATATAGGCAGTAGAGAAGAAATCACGGCTTTGACCTCTCTTTAACTTGTGTTCAGAATTCTCTTTGAATTGGGTGATAAAGATTGAGAGTCTTTTTTTTAATTTTTTATTGTGGTCTTGTGGTGCTCTACTGGTTCTTTGCCTCCGAGTCCTTTTGGCGATCACCGATACAATTTTTCAAAATTTTTAATTCGTTTTTTAAAAGGGTATTATTGGACCCCTCGGTTACCGAGGGATCCATCCTTTAGTGATACAGCATAATATTTTATTCTTTTTTGACAAAACCAACTGAAAAATTAGTTTAAAAAAAAAAAACTTTCATTAAGGGATCAATCCGTCGGTAATGTCCTTCGGTGATAAGGTATCACTGAGGGATATTTTTGGTTCTCGCATAAAAACTATATTATCGAGGAGCTTAACACCATTCCCCTCGGTGATGACTATTACGGAGGGCAGAGGGACTATCTCCTAGGGGAAAAACCCTCTGTGTTGAGCTGTTTTCTTGTAGTGTTAGTAGATCACATTAAACATTCTCTCTTTTTACTTAGGAGTGATAAATCCCTTATTGTACACTCACATACATCCATATGAAACATATTATACCCAATTAATGATCCATGAATAGAACCATATTAAATAGCATCAAAGTATAATAAGTCACACACAAGATAACCATGGTGCCTCAAGTGTAAGAATCATATGCACAACTGTAACATAAGAACTACCTATTGAAATCCAAGTAAAACTCCATTAGGTGTTCTTAATTCAAGTCATGTTTAGTGAACCCATTTTGCAATGAGCACCCACATAGTTGTTTTAGTGTCTACCACACAAGTGACATTGAGATTAGCCACCCTCCCAATTGAACAAATATAGTATGTACCAGTCTAATCGGATTACTATCATCCATTTAGTATCATACGACCAGTAACTTTTAAGAGGGCTTTCGACAAAACTAATTCTCAAAATTATGATCTCATCACAATCCTATCTCCATTGCTCTTACTCAATAGACTTAATCATGACAATGTAATTAAAAAAATATTCATGATAAATAAACTTGTCATTAATTATGATAATAATTCGAATAAGATTGTTTTACAAATAATATTCCTAGACATCAAATGTCATTGGCTTGTAGAGCATACTACTAACACTTAGGAGTACTTTTTTTCAACAAGATGCCTTGGGAACAACTCGGGGCTTTCCACTTTGGGATCTATGTGATAATTATCTTGAGGGGAAGAACAACTTAAGGCTCTCTTCTCGGGATTTTTGTGAGAATGGTTCTCAAGGGAGGGATAGCTCGGGGCTTCCTCCTCAAGATATTTGCCTTAATGGTTTTGAGGGCTTTGTGATAAACTAGTCTTTGAATATAAATGAATCGATTTTATTGATAATATGTTGAAGCTACATAACTATGTAAATAAAAGAGAACATACTACTAATAAAATCTACAAAGGTTCTCGGCATTCTAGGTGCGGGGTATTGGAGTTCTACTAAGACCTCAAAGCTCGAATGTGCTGGCTCAGCAGATTCTTTGGATTCGGTATGGTTCTTCCCAATTTGGGATCAACTTTTCCGTTTCTCGTGATGGGAGACCTCATTTTTCCTGAGCATGAGGTCATCAAGTCTGAATGTCCTACATTTTGACTCGAGATTTGTAATATTGAGCTACCCTCTAGTGGTAGGAAGTAAGTTTGATCTGAGCCTTTTCTCTTACCTCATTGATAAGGTTTTATGTTCATTCTGAGGCCTTCTTCATTGTCCTCAGGGTTGAAGTGTTGCACTCATAATGACGCAGTTTCGATCTCGAAGGGGATAAGTGCCTCAGACCTGTAGGCCAAGAAGAATGGTGTTTCACCTATGGGAGTCCTTGTAGTCGTCTGGTAGGCCTAGAGGACATTATGTAGCTACTTGAGCAATTTCCTGTCGGCATCTTCAAGTCTTTTCTTAATGCCTTGTAGGAAAGTGTTATCGGCAACCTCGGTCTGCTAATTTGCTTGGGGATAACCTATCGAGGTTAATCAGTGTTCGATCTTGAGGTCTTAACAAAAGGAATTGAATTGGCTACTGTCCAACTATTTCTCGTTATTGGTGATAAGAATCCTTGGTATCCCAAATCTGAACACGATCGACATCCAAACAAACTCGTGTGTTTTGTGGTTAGTGATTTTTACAAATGGTTCAACCTTTATCCACTTGGTGAAGTAGTCTATGGCCACTTAAAGTGTTTCCTTTGTCATGGAGCTTGTGGGAATGGTACAAGGATGTCTATTCCCACATGACGAAGGGAGTAAGGTTTGCGATTGATGTTAGTGAGTTAGAGGGTTGGTGCGATACCAGGGCATACTCTTGACATTTTCTACATTTCTTGACCATGTCGATAGGTTCTTAGGCTAGTAGTATATACGTCTAAGGATTCTAAAAGCAAAGGACCTATTCCCAAAGTCATTTCTATATATGCCCTCGTGAACCACTTAGAGAGGTGTAATCTATATCGGTGGGAGCAAGGCATTTCAGGTAGGGGTGGTGAGTCACCTTTTTCACAGCTGGCCTTTGATGATATTGAATCATGAGGAATGAAAGATGGCTTTCTTTACTTCGTTCTTTTGTTCAAAGAGTTTTCCATTTCATGGATACTAGAGGATCGGGTCCATCCAGATTTACTCCTCAGTGATAGGCACAATTGGTTGCTCGTCTATGCTAGGTGCAATGAGTGTTTCCAAATAAACGATCTAGGTGAGGTCTATTTATCTAGAGGAGGCGAGTCTAGCTAAGATGTCAGCCTTGGAGTTTCATGCTCGAGGTATTTAATAGATTTGAAATCTTCTAACTTTTGTAGCTAACTCTAAAGTTTTCTTAAAGTATTTTATGATCTTCACTCCTTTTGCTTCGTATTCATTTATCATCTAGATTAACCACTAGTTGGGAATCACTATAAACTTCAAGGGCTAGTACAGCCAAGGTCTTTGTCTGTTTTATCATTACTAGTAGGGCTTTATACTCTGCCTCATTTTTAGAGGCTTTGAACTCGAACCTAAGAGCATATTCGATTGTGATCCCTCAAGGCTTATAAGGATGAGGCTAGCTCTACTATCATTACTATTAGAAGACCATTCGACAAAAAGAGTCCAATAGTCTATTTGGTCGTCTTTTTAGGGTTCTTGCTTCTTAGGGGGCTCTTCGGAAAGCGTACTCTCTATAATGAAATTGACTAGGGCTTGAGCTTCGATGACTGTTCAGGGCTTGTAACAGATTTCGAACTCTCCCAGCTATTTCAATAATCTTTCGGAGATGTCAGGATTATGTAGCACTTGGCTTAGTGGTTGGTCAGTCATGATTGTGATAGTATGGGATTAAGAGTACGGTCGTGGCTTCCTGGCTGTGATGATGACGATGCAGATTAACTTCTCAATGAGGAGGTACCAAGTTTTCGCATCCTACAGGACCTGACTAATATAGTATATTGGTCTTTAAATGTCATTCTTTTCCCAAATTAGTATAGAGGCAATAGTTATGGGACTTGTAGCGATATAAAAAAATAAATCCTCTCCTTTAATATGCTTGATTACGAGAGGTGGTGAATTGAGATAGTCCTTGAGTTCTTCGAAAGCTATTTAACATTCTTTTGTCCACGTGAAGTCTTTGGTCTTTTTCAGTACCTTGAATAAGGGCAGACACTTCTTGATGGATTTGGACATGAAACACCTAAAGGCGGCGATGCACCCCGTTAGTCTTTGCACTTCTTTGATGCTTCGAGGAAGGTTTATGTCTAGGATTGCTTTGATCTTCTCAAGGTTGGCCTTTATTTCGCGTTAAGTGATCACGAATCAGAGGAATTTTCCTGAGGTGACTCCAGAGGCACATTTTCCCATATTTAGCTTCATTTGATAGTGTATAAGTATTTTGAAGGCTTCTTTAAGGTTAGATAGCTCTCGGATGAAGTCAGCTGCTAGGAGCTTGTCAACCTTTTCTTCGATTGGTTTGACAGCTCGGGGGGAATGACCTCTACTGCTAAACTGCTGGCTTGTGGCTTGGATCTACATTCAACCTGTGGGTGATGACAGATCAATTGCAAGCATATCTGAGGCTGATTAGGCGAAAACATCTTGATTTTCCTCGAAAGAATGAGATCAGAGAAGCTCTGAGCTCTTTGGATAGATTGGATATAACTTACACAATTTTGTAGCTCTTTTCCTCGGTAAAAGGGACAATGATCAACTCTTTTACGGGTTGGCCATTCGAATCTTTGAGTTCATCCCTTAGATCTTCGATTTCAAGAGGCAGGACCTTGATTTTCTTGTGTTATTTGATGCAACTAAGGTAACATGATCGAGATGTCGTTTGGTTTCCTTAAACTTCTTTGATTCTATTCTCAATAGGGAACTTCATTTTTAAGTGACATGTGTAAATGAAAAACTTCACAGAATTCTGACTTGGTCTCCTGAGGATAGTATTATAGGAGGATGGATGCTTGACAACCAGGAAAGTGGTTATGATTATGGTCTGCTTTGGCACTGAGCATGCAGTAATGGGCAAGACTATGTTGTCTTCAGGGAGTATTGACTCCCCTAAGAATCCGTAGAGGGGAGATGCAATTGGTTTGAGCCAATAGTCATTGAGCTTCATCTTCTATAAGGCATTGTAATATAGAATTTTAGTTGAGCTCCCATTTTTAACCAAAATTCTTTCCACATTGTAATTCCCGATTAGCTGGGTGATCACCATAGCGTTGTCATGTGGTGTTTGTTGTCCTTCCAGTTCATCATCGATAAAGAAAATCACCTTATCAGTTCTCTCTTTGTTTCTAAGCCCCTTCTGAAGGTGATTGACCTAGCTTAATTCTTCTTGGCTTGAAGGGAATGTTTGCCAACTGCTTAGCCTCCAAAGATGGTTTTAATGGTGTTGATTATAGTGTTATGATCTCCTCCATTGCCTTGTAGATGCCTGGTATCTTGTGTATTCCTCAACGGACCTCGCTTTGGGCTTCATCTAGGACCTTGTTAGGGGTTGTTCCTAGGATTTTGCCTGGGACTTTGCCCAGAGCTTTGCTCGAGGCTATGTCTAAGGCTTTGTTTAAGGGCACGCTAGGGCCTTTGTCTCGATCGTTTCGTCCCATCTCCTCAAAATGTAGGGGCCTAAGTGTGCTCTTTTAGGTATCCTCAGCGGATAAATAATTCTAGTTGGTTCTTAAGAGCTTTGTGATGAGTGCCAAATATTGCATATTTTGGCCACTTAATTTACATTTGTTAGCTTTGAAATTTGTTACTTTGAGTTGTTTTCGTTGCTTTTCAGGTTTACAAGCACTGGGAAAGTAGTTTCACTAAAATTGCCAAAATTGTCTGTATAGATCAGTCATTTTTGTGGATTTTTACTGTATTGATTCAGGAAGAACCAGGAGATGAGCCATATATACTTGGAAAGATCCGGATGTCTATTTTCTGGAGAATTTTACGGATCAATAAAATGATTTTTCTAGAGAAAGTTATGGCAGTTTTAGTAGACAAAGGTCAGGCTGTGCATGATTTCAGCGTGACAGATCAGCCATTTTTTAGGATTAAACTGTATTGATTCAGGAAGAACCAGGAGATGAGCCATATATGCTTGGAAAGATTCAGATGTCTATTTTCAAGGAAATTTTACGGATCAATAAAATGATTTTTCTAGAGAAAGTTATGGCAGTTTTAGTAGACAAAGGTCAAAGAGCAAAAGCTGGAATCTGTAGTATCCCACATCGGATTGGAAACACATTGCACTCGTGGTGTTTCCCTATATAAGCCCCTCTTCACTTCATCTTTAGTAAGCAATCCAAGTGCCATTTTGGTGTAATCTTGAGGACTTCTACTAGCATTCTGGTGGATCCCGAAGGCTTTGCTACCACGAGGAGAAGCACCGCTCAACAGCGAGTGAAATTTCTCCTCATGTATAGTCAGTTTTTAATTTACTGCTTTTGTTAGTTTTAAAGTTTAATGTTTAGTACTGTTATTGTGAACTTTAGTTTCATGATTATGAGTGGCTAAAATCTTTAGCTAAGGTTGAAGATGAAGTCTCGCCGTTGTTTGGCATAATATTTTCAGATTTGTTCATACAATTCTGATATTTTTAGTATAAATGTTCTGTTCAATTATTTGAGTAAAATCTTCTGATTGAATGTGTTTAAATTGTTCTATTGGATATTCTGTGTGTTTTATCTGATGGATACATCGAATCATTTTTGATTAAATTGGATATACTTTGTGATTTGTTAAAAGCAGATACATTGGATTGTTTTGGTTTAATTGGGATATTAGTTGTGATTTGTTTAAAGTTGGATTCATTGAATGTTTTGATAGATTACTTTTATATAGAGTATGAAAATATACGCTTTACTTTGGTGGTATGGATTCAGAAACCTTAATATCTTTATCATTTGTTTTTAAATCACTTTAGTTTAGTTTATTTTGTTTGCAACATACAATTACAAATTTGGAACTAGGTTAAAATAGACTTAGTTTAGATAAAAATACATTTTCACAACGCAATTCCCTATGGATTCGACCTCGCACTTACACACACTGTATTGCAGATGACTCGTGCGCTTGCGAGTAATTTAAAACTCACAACAAGTTTTTGGAACCGTTGCCAGGGAGTTGTTTGGTTTGTGAAAATTAAATTTTTTGCCTGAATTGATTTTATTTTTCTACTAGTTTAGTTAGCATTTTTGTTTTATTTTTCTTTTGCAACTTTATTTTAGTTTATTTTTTTCTATTGGCAATTGCCCATAAAAAAAAAATGGGGATGAATCCAACGCTGGTTTCACAGTCTTTAAAGGACGCCCTCAAGGATTTCATGAAGATGATCGGTCAGCCCATCAGTGTAGCCAATACATTCAATGTTGATAGTTGTTCCATCTGTGCCAGCCTTATGCATTTAGCACAAAATTGTCCAACTATGCTGGCTTTTGCCGAATATCCCATGGAACAAATGAATACTTTCAATGACTGTCGGTGGCAATCAAATGGATCTTACTCCAAGACGTACAATCCAGGGTGGCAGAACTACCCTAATTTTTCATGGAAGCAGAACCAACTGATGAATCAGGGAGGAGCCCCTCATCATGCTCAGAATCAATACCCTCCCGGATTTCCTCTACCAGTGCCAAGTTATGGTCTCTCAGCCTATCCAGCACCATCACCCGCTTGCCAAGCTCCCACTAAAGTGCCAGCGTCGGTTTCACAGTCATTGGAGGATGCCCTCAATGATTTCAGGAAGATGACCAGCCAATCCATAAGCGAAGTGAGGAGTGCAACAATTGTAAATACCCAAGCGATTACCAAGCTACAGAGTCAAATGGGTCAAATCGCAAGTCACTTGGGTGAAGGAGAGAAGGGAAAGTTCCCCAGTCAACTCGTGCCAAACCCGAAGGAACAGTTTGCGATTGGAAATTCATCAACTCCTACGCACGGGCAGGAATAAGTGCAATCGATTGTCACATTAAGGTATCGAAGATAAGTGGACAACCAAGTGGAAGAGAACCCCGCTCTGCAGCAAGGGTAAGAAAGTGGCAACAAGGAGAAGAGAGATGTTGAACCATCTATAGCCACACCTACTATTAAGGATCTTCCTAGGTTGTTTGTACCTAAAGCGCCTTACCTTGAGAGATTACAAGCGCCCAAGAAAGAAGGGAAGTCTGAGGACATTTTAGAGGCATACTTTTCTCAGTTTGGAGAGGATTTGGATTTGGATAAGTTACTTGAGCAAGCAAATGCCATTTTGGAGTCTGCTCCTCGGGAGAGCAACGAGACAGAGGAGATTGTAGATGAATCCCGCATTGAGGACCCCTTGGAGGCATGCTTTGCTCAATTTGGAAAGGATTTGGATTTGGATAAAGTACTTGAGCATGTGACTACCATTTTGGAGTCTGCTCTTCTGGAGAGCAGTGAGATGGAGGAAACTGCAACACCTGAGCCCGTGAAGAAGGAACTTAAGTCTTTACCGAACAATCTTAAGTATGAGTTCCTAGGTCCAGCAGATTCTTTGCTTGTGATTATAGCTTCAGATTTGGTTGAAGCTCAAGAGGAGAAATTATTGGATATTTTAAGAGAGCATAAGGAAGCTATCAACTCGACTATTGAGGATATCAAGGGAATCAGCCCCTCGTTGGTGACGCACAAGATACATTTGGAGGAGAATGCCAAGCCATTGAGGGAGCCACAAAGAAGGCTTAACCTAGCTATGCAAGAGGTTTGTGAGGACTGAAGTGATTAAGCTGTTGGATGTAGGGATCATTTATCCAATCTTTGACAGCGAGCGGGTGAGCCCGATTCATGTCGTGCCAAAGCAGGCTGGATTGACAGTAGTGATGAATAAAGACAACGAGTTGGTTCCAACTCGTGTGCAGTCAGGATGGAGAGTGAGTATAGACTACCGTAAGTTGAATGTTGCCATAAGGAATGATCATTTTCCACTCCCATTTATTCATCAGATGATGAGGCGCTTAGCTGGGCACGATTACTAATGTTGGGTTTCGCTGAAGACGTGAAACTTAGCGCTCATGGGAGGCACCCCACAGCATATCCTATCTGTTTGTTTATTATTTTACATATTTCTTGTTACTATTTATTTCTAATGTTTCTTTTGTTTTCCAGTCTTTATTTTTTCAGGGACAAAGTGTACTTCAGATTAAGTTTGGGGGTATGCTATGAGCCATACCAGTCCAGATAGTTCTCCATATCCCAGGTTAGCTCTTTCCATATTATTCACACATTGGGGTCAATGTGTAATTTAAGTTTGGGGGTATGGGAGACACATTACGCACACTTTGTCCTTATTTGTTGTTGTTTTTCTTCATTTAAAAAAAAGAAAAAGAAAGATAGTAAATGCATGCTCATGTTATTTTGAAATTTTAGTTGATCTAAACAAATACTGTGATGTGATGTCATTGGTGAGCTTAAAATTGTGAACACATGATTTGATGATAGAGTTTTAAAACTTTGTTACTTACTTTAGGCATTTGAGAATTCAATGTTTGATCTAATCTGACACGAGCACATTAGCACAAAATTGTGTGAGGTATGACATGCGATTTCAATGTGTATGTTTCCTTGACTTAACTAAAACTGGATGACTTGTAGGATAAACACTTGGGCATAAAAAAGCATAAAAAAAAAAACAGAGAAAGAAAACAACAAATAATACTACTAATATTTATAATGATCATCCTCAATAAACTTTTCACTGAGAAACTGGACCTCTTGCCTCAGTAAGCAGTGAGTGTTCACGTTAAAAGGTGGAAATTTTATTCATAATGATCATTGTGAAACTTTTCGCTGAGTAACTGGACCTCTTGCCTCAGTAAGCAGTGAGTGTTCACGTCAAAAGGTGGAAATTTTGCTTGGTAGCATTAAGGCCAGTTTAGTTTTATAGCCTTTTTGACTCGAGTTAGTAAGTTCTTAGGGGTGTCTTTACACCTAATGCCCTAAAACCATCTGGTTTGGGAGTCGTTGTACTCAACACTCCATACATGGGTCAATTAGAAAGCTTAAGGGAATTAAGCATAGCAGAGCCTTATAATAAAAATAAATAAAATAAAACTATGCCATCATTGTTCATTCTGATGAGAAATTATGTGAATCTTGAGACATGGAGACATTGTACATTGAAGTTATTTGGAAACCTCATCTGTATATGCTAATTCACATTACACTAATTCAAGCTTGTGATATCTTAGCCTGCCTCTTGTAAGTAATTAGGTTTTAAAATTCCTATTCATTGCGAAGATGGGTTATATTTTTTAAGCTTGCTCATGAATGAATATCATACTTTTGAGTGCTCCTTAAAATTTTGGATACCATGAGTGATGAACTTATCTTTATGTTCTTTGTTTTCCATTTATTTATTTATTTTGTTTTGCTAAGGGACTAGCAAAATGTAAGTTTGGGGGTATTTGATGAGTGCCAAATATTGCATATTTTGGCCACTTAATTTACATTTCTTAGCTTAGGAATTTATTACTTTGAGTTGTTTTCGTTGTTTTTCAAGTTTACAAGCACTGGGAAAGGAGTTTCACTAAAATTGCCAGAATTGCCTGTATAGATAAGTCGTTTTTGTGGATTTTTACTGTATTGATTCAGGAAGAAACAAGAGATGAACCATATATGCTTGGAAAGATCCGGATGTCTATTTTCTGGATAATTTTACATATCAATAAAATGAGATTTCTAGAGAAAGTTATGGCAATTTTAGTAGACAAAGGTCAGGCTGTGCATGATTTCAGCGTGATAGATCAGCAATTTTTTAGGATTAAACTGTATTGATTCAGGAAGAACCAGGAGATGTGCCATATATGCTTGGAAAGATCCGGATGTCTATTTTCTGGGGAATTTTACGGATCAATAAAATGATTTTTTTAGAGAATATTATGGTAGTTTTAGTAAACAAAGGTCAAAGAGCAAAAGCTAGAATCTGTAGTATCCCACATCAGATTGGAAACACATTGCACTCGTGGTGTTTCCGTATATAAGCCCCTCTTCACTCCATCTTTAGTAAGCAATCCAAGTTCCATTTCGGTGCAATCTTGAGGACTTCTGCTAGCATTCTGGTGGATCCCGAAGGCTTTGCTACCACGAGGGGAAGTGCCGCCCAACAGCGAGTGGAATTTCTCCCCATGTATAGTCAGTTTTTAATTTACTGCTTTTGTTAGTTTTAAAGTTTAATGTTTAGCACTGTTATTGTGAACTTTAGTTTCATGATTATGAGTGGCTAAAATCTTCAACTAAGGTTGAAGATGAAGCCTCGCCGTTGTTTAGCATAATATTTTCATATTTGTTCATACAATTCTGATATTTTTAGTTTAAATGTTCTGTTCAATTATCTAAGTAAAATCTTATGATTGAATGCGTTTAAATTGTTCTGTTGGATATTCTGTGTGTTTCATCTGATGGATACATCGAATCATTTTTGATTAAATTGGATATCCTTTGTGATTTGTTAAAAGCGGATACATTAGATTGTTTTGGTTTAATTGGGATATTAGTTGTGATTTGTTTAAAGTTAGATTCATGGAATGTTTTGATAGATTACTTTTATATAGAACATGAAAATATATGCTTTACTTTGGTGGGGTGGATTCAGAAACCTTAGTATCTTTATCGTTTGTTTTTAAATCACTTTAGCTTAGTTTATTTTGTTTGCAACATACAATTACAAATTTGGAACTAGGTTAAAATAGGCTTAGTTTAGATAAAAATATATTTTTACAACGCAATTCCCTGTGGATTCGACCTCACACTTGCACACACTATATTGCAGACGACTTGTGCGCTTGCGAGTAATTTAAAACTCACAACGCTTTGCATTCCTTGGTATCACGCATGTGGTCTCTATGGAAGTGGTACCATCTGGACATGTCTTTAACTTTAATGGTGTTCATATGTTTTGAGGGCCAGTGAACAAAGTCTCGTTCTTGGATATTTATTAAGATGTTGGCCTTGGGGGTGTTTAGTGGTGTATAGCAGTCGAACATCCAAGGAGTTCTTCCACATTCATTTTTATGAGGATTTTTCCACAAGCCATTCTTCAGTTTAGATTTTTTTACTCTTCTTCTTTTCTTTGTCATTTTCTCATTCCATTAGGAACGATTAGTCTTCCTCTACGAGTATGTATTCCTTGGCTTGGGAGAGGATCTCATTCATATCCTTGGTTCGGCACTTGGTAAGCTTAAAGCTAAAAGTTCCTCACCTTAGCCCATTCTTGAATGCGACAGTCTAGATCTTTGGGTTGAGGTCGGGGATTTCCCATGCTATTGTATTAAAGCATGTAATATATTTGTGGAGCTTCTCACCTCTTTGTTGGATAATGTTAAAGAGACTCTTTGATGTCTTCCTCGGTCTTTTGCTACTGAGGAAGTGCGTGACGAATATAGGTCTGAGTTCCTTTAAAAAGCTTATGCTTCCAAGCTTCAGGTGTTGGCAGTTTTTTCAAGCGTTAATGGGAATACCCAGTACAGAACTGTAACAACCCATCCCGAGTTGCCCACCCCCGAGACGGTGTTGTCACATTTTGAAAATTCCAACACGACACATATATGCAACTATAAAAATAACACCAACCGTGATTATTACATCAATCCTCAACCCTCAACAAGGGAGATACATCATTCAAATCTTAACTTAAACATTATATACAACGTAATATGCATGAATATTTACAAATATTTTTTCCCATTAGTTTGAGGATATGAACCACGTGGCTTAGAGATAATGACTTCGTCTGAATCTCAACTCACCAAACTATCTGTCCTACCTACTACCTGAAATCATTGTACAATGAGAAGTGAGCTTCACAAACTCAGTGAGTTAAACTTACTAAAAGTATTCAATTTGTATAAATACTCTTTTAATATTCGATCATTTATATCTCATATAACTTGATAATAGCATTCTACTATCACTACACATATCATAAGCCTCATTCTTTGTCAATCTCTTCTTCTTATATATTTATTCACATTAAGTCCATCAATTATATCTCATAATTACCTCGTTATGAGGTTCACAGCATATAGTCTACCATTTAGATAGCTCTTATTATATCATATTTCCAAGTTTCTTACCATAACTGTCTCTCTGTGAGACTCATTCATCTATAAATAAATTTACAAAAAAAAAACAACACTTCAGAATTTTAGTAATAAAATCAATATTTAAAACAGATGCAATGCATAAATTATTATTAGGGAACATCTTCCTACATATCGACATGTTTTTATCTTAGACTGACTGCCTTCCCAATTCTTTTATTTTATTTAGACTGACTACCCTCCCGGTTCTTTTATTTCCAGCATATACCAGTTGTCATGGTTTTCATTTATTTCCAGCATATACCGACTGTCATGGTTTTTCATATATTTCCAACATATACCGGCTGTCATGGTTTTCATTTAGACCGGCTGCCCTCCCGATTCTTTTATTTAATGTATATGCATATGAATAATGACATGAAGTATGCATATGCATAATAATATAAAAACACACATGTATTCATACATTCAAATTAGTTATCATGCTTCCTCTCAAATCATTATTTGATCAATTTCACTAATTTATTCTCCTTATATATCAGCAACTCATCATCTATAGTTCGTCAAGAATTTCACTTATCACCTTTATTATTAAATCGATTCATTATTCCAATAATATTATGTCTCATATAATAATTCTCTACACATCACTTATTCTTATCATACTTATCAACCAACTTTAATCTATCACCGAATCATAAGTTAATAATATATTCAAATACTATCATTATATATTTAATATTTATCTTGATTACTTAAAATAAATCTAACTCATCACGTAACACTTAGAGCTACCCGTGGATCACCTCCTTGCCTTTCTTGCTCCTCTCAGCAATTTTCTCCGGTTGCTGATCGTCAACACCTGACACAATATTTATATTAAAATTTTAATTTATTCTTCAATTCCTCCATAATTCACATCCTTTGAAAATTCCCATATTGAATTTCGGGAATTTCATGTATGCTAAATTTCGAAAATAAACTTCACGTTATTACCTTCTGTTTTTCTTAGAGCTTCTCGTGACTTTCTATAAAATTTTCCCGTAAACCCCTTCAAAATTTTACTTTGAATCTTTCTTTCGATCCCCAAGTGTTTAAAGAAATATAGTAGTTTGAATTGAGGAAAGAAGAAAATCAAATGGGATTTGGTAAGTAATTAATAAATAAAAGAAAAACTATATATATATATATATATATATATATATATATATAACTTTATTCTTACCATCTCCCCCTCTCCCCCTTCACCATTTCTAATTATTAGCTTAGTGTCAAGTGATGCAACACCTGGACTTCCAGGTGTTGCACGCCCATATTTTTTTGTTCTTTTTCTTTTTCTTTTTCTTCTTTGGACGCTTTTTTCTTTTCTTTTCTTTTCTTTTTCTTTGTATCCACACCATCACGCGTCCAGTTTTTTTTTCAAAAGAATTATTTTATTCAAATAATAAACTTTTCACATATATATTATTTTATTTTAATTTCATATCATATTTATCAAATTACTCATTTATCCATACTTTAAGAACACATGTATTACAATTCTACCCACCTTATAAAAATTTTGTCCCCGAAATTTCTTTACCTAACTTAAGAACAATTGTGAATAATATTTCTTTATAGTTGCTTCATGCTCTCACTTAATCTCTTTAACATATTTATTCCGTCACAGAACTTGAATTAATGGAATCACTTTATTACACAAGACTTGTTCTTTTGTGTCTAAATTTCTCATTGGTACTTATATGTCAAACCTTCCTTAATTTCTACAGTTTGGCTCGAAATATTATGAGATTCATCATATAAACACTTTCTCAAAAGTGAAACATGAAACACCTTGTGTAACTGCTTCAACGTTGGAGGCAATTCTAGGTTATACACGACTAGCCTAACTTTCTCAACAACCTCATAGAGTCCCACATATCTCGAACTTAACTTTCATTTCCTATTTAAATCTCAATATACATTTTAAATACACCTAACCACCTATTTGAAACTTGAGAGTTCTTCTCCTATTATCAACATAGCTATTCGGTCTACTCTGTGCTACTTTACGGTTTTTTCTAACCAGTTTGATCCTCTTAGTTGTTAACTCATTAATTTATTGACCAAATATATTTCTCTTTCCCATTTCTTCCCAACATATATAAGTTCTACATCTTCTACCATACAATGTCTCAATCAGTGCCATTCCATTACTAAATTGATGTTGATTATTATAAACAGATTCCATCAATGCCAAGTAAGCATCCTAACTTACTGAGAAACTCATCACATTTGCCCTTAACATATCTTCTAGTACTCTAATAATCCTTTTTTTCTGCTCAACTGTTTGAGGATGAAAAGTCGTAATAAACTACAACTGTGTACATATGGCTTTCTAAAAGCCTCTCCAAAACCAAGATGTAAATCTAGCATCTCTAAATGACACTATGCTCAATAGTACTCCATACCCTATCACAATCTCAGCTATATACAGTTCAGCCAACTTTTTAGGATTCCAATTAGTTTTAATAGGAAGAAATTAGAATGACTTAAAAAGTCTATCTACTATTACTTATACTGTATCGTAATCTCTTTGAGTATGAGAAAATCCATAAACAAAATCCATACTCACATTTTTTTCTATAGTCATTCAAGCACAAAAATAGGTTGTAGTGAGCCTTCTAGATGTTTATTCTCTAACTTCACTTACTGACAAACCAAACATCTAGAAATATATTCAGCTACATCCTTCATCAGTCCTGACCACCAATAATTTTGTCTCAATCCTCTATACATCTTATTGTGCCTCTTTTAATATCTCATTTCTCAACTCAGCATTATTGGGAACACAAATCCTATGTTCCAATACCAAAATACCATCATTTCAAATTTTGCACTCATATTACTTTCAAGTAAGCACTCAATGCTTAATCTTTTCTATCTCTTCATCTCTACCTTGCATCTCTAATAAGCATTTTACTATGGTTGACTGTAAAACCATATTTGTTAACAATGATCTTCTATCACTGATATTCAACTTCATTATTATCCCTCTTAATCTCTCATCAATTACACATCGTGACTTTCAATAGCAGTCAATCTTCTTGTAGATTTTTTACTCAATGCATCAACTACCACTTTCACTTTTTCTAGATGATAGTGAATTGTACAATCATAGTCACTAATCAACTCTATCCACCCTCTTTGCCTCAAATTCAACTTTCTCTAGGTAGGTAAGTATGTTAAACTCTTATAATCAATGAATATCTCAGAAGTGGCTCCATACAGATGATGTCTCCAATATTTAAAGTAATCACTATGGCAACCAACTTTAAGCTATAGTTAGGGTAATTTCTATCATGATTCTTCAATTGCCTAGAAGTATAGGTCACAACATTCCCATGTTACATCAACACACATCCCAACCATTGATGTGACACATCACTATGCACCATAAATCATTCATCACCAGAAGGAAGCACTAATACTGTAGCTATAGTCAATTTTTCCTTTAGTAATAGGAAATTTTTCTCACACTTCCCACACCATACAAATCTCACCTCTTTTCTGGCCAGTCTAGTCAAGAGTACTATAATAATAGAAAAATTCTGAAAGAATCTTCAATAATAACCAGCTAACACCAAGAAGATTTTAATTTCAGTCAAATTAGTTGGTCTCTCCCAACTTAACATTGCCTCTACTTTTTTGTAGATCAACTATTATGCCATTTCCAGATACTATGTGCCCCAAGAAATTTATCTCATTCAACTAAAATTCATATTTAGAAAATTATAGCATACAATCTCTCTTTCATCAAAATCTCCAACATAATTTCTAAATTTTTTACATGCTTTTCCTTAGTCTTAGAATACACCAAGATGTTATCAATGAACATAACCACAAGATTTTCAAGAAATAGATTAAAAATTTTATTCACCAAATCCATAAATTTTGTTAGAGCGTTAGTCAATCCAAATGACATCACAAGAAACTTATGACCATAACGTGTCCTAAAAGCAGTCTTGGGCACGTCTCCCTCTCTATCCTCAATTGATGATAACCTGATCTCAGGTCTATTTTTGAAAATACCCATGCTCCATACATCTTCTCAAATAAATCATCTCTCATGGGTAAAGGATATTTGTTCTTAATTTTTATCTTATTCAACTATCTGTAGTCTATATACAATCTCATTATTCCATCTTTTTTTTATTCACAAACAACATAGGGCTCCCCAAAGCGACACACTAAATCGAATAAATTGTTTATCTAACAACTCTTGAACTTTCAACTCTCGAACTTTCAACTCTCTTAACTCAATGGGTGTCACTCTGTAGGGTGCTATATATATATGTGATGAACTTGGTATCACATCAATAGAGAATTTAATCTCTTTATTGAGAGTTAAAGTAGGCAACTCATCAAGAATTACATCAAAAAATATATTTTACTACTAAGATTTCTTCCAACTCTCTATTATCATTTCTAAAATCCACCACATATGCAAAATACCCCTCACATCATTTCCTTTACCATTTACTAGTAGTTATAGCAAAATAAGATGGCTCGAAAGTATCTTACGTTCTCCCTGAAACTAAATTCCTCTTATCTATATCTTGAACACTACATTCTTTTTGGAACAATCAACCCAAGTGTAATATGTCGACAACCAATTCATTCCCAAAATCAAATGAAATTATATCATATTCAAAGGTAATAAATCAACTTCAAATTCTCTATCACCGATATGAATCACACAACCTTTGTAAATATTTATGATTATCACTCTATCTCTAGTGGGAACTTCAACAATAATATTATTTATCAAAGAACTAATACATGCATAAATAGACTTCATAAATACATTGGATGCAAAAGAATGAGTTGCACCAAGATCAACCAACATTGATATGTTCATCTTTTCTACATACAACGCACCTCAATTTAGGACAATTTTGGGATAAATATCTCATATGATTACATCTATAACACATTCTAGTCTTTCTATCACATTACCACATCATTTAGGTAGTACACTCCCACCTCTACCATAATTTCCAGTTCTCACCAACTATCTCCCAAATATAGGGGTCCCACCAACATTACTTTGAATTATAGAAGCTATGGATCTAGCTTACCTCTAACTCTGCATTATAAGACTTTCTTTCACACAGACGACTGCTTTAGGGTGGTCTCCCACCTTATACACTCATACTACTACTACCTTTAGAACTTCCATGTCTAAGTCTCTTCAACTACGTTCTCTCTCCCCCTTAAACTCCATCACATCTTTCTCAGTTGGAAGTGTTATATCCACCAACCTAATTGTAACAATCCATCCCGCGTTGGCCACCCCCCAGACAGTGTCATCACATTTTGAAAATCTCAGCACGACACATATATGCAACAATAAAAATAATACTAACAGAAATTTTTACATCAATCCTCAACCCTCAACAGGGGAGATACATCAATCTGATATTAACTTAAACATACTATACAATGTAAAATGCATGAATATTTACAAATAAATTTTTATTTTATTTTATCATTAGTCTGAGGATGTTGACACGTACATGACTTACAGAAAATGATTTCATCAGAACCTCAACTCACCAAACTAATTGTCTTGGCTGCCACCTGAAATCATTGTACAATGAGGGGTGAGCTTCACAAGCTCAATGAATTAAATTTACTAGAAGTATTCAATTTGTATAAATAGTCTTTTAATATTTAATCAATTATATCTCACATAACTTGATAATAGTATTATACTATCACTACACATGTCATAAGTCTCATTCTCTATCAATCTCTTCTTCTGATTTATTGGTTCACCTTAAGATCATCAATTATCTCATAATTACCTCGTAATGAGGTTCACAGCATAAAGTCTATTGTTTAGATGGTTTTTATCACATCATACTACTTCTATGTTTCTTTCATACTATAACTGTCTCTCTGTGAGACTTATTCACCTATAGATAAAATTCATAATAACAAACAACACTTCAACATTTCAGTAATGCAATCAATATTTAAAACATATGCAATGCATGAATTATTATTAGGGAACATCTTCCCACATGTTGACATGTTTTTATTTTAACCCAGCCCCCTCTCTATTCTTTATTTCCAGCATATACCGGCTATCACGGTATTTATTTCCAGCATATACCAGCTGTCATGGTTTTCATTTATTTCCAACATATACTGGGTGTCACGGGTTTCCTTTATTTCCAGCATATACCAGCTGTCACAGTTTTTCAGTTAGACCAGCCCCCTCCCGGTTCTTTTATTTAATGCATATGCATATGAACAATGATATGAAATATGCATATGAACAGTAACATAAAAACAAATATGAATTCAAATATTTAAATTAGCTATCCTGATTATTCTCAATTTATTATTTAAAAATATCCATTAAATTCCTCTCCTCATAAATCACATCAAATCATCAATCATAGCTTGTCAAGATCCACTAAATTTTATCTCCTCATAAATCGTATCAAAACATCAACCATAGCTCATCAAAAATTTTAATTATCATTTTTTTTATTAAATCAACTTATTATTCCAAAATATTATTTCACACATAATAATTTTCTACATTTCCAAAATTCCAATCATACCTATCAATCAATTTTTCATCTACCACCAAAGTCTAAGCTAATTAATTTATTTTAATATTATCACTAGATATTTCATTTTTATCTAGATTACTTAAAGTAAATCTAACTCACTACGTACCACTTAGAGCTACTCATTGATCACCTCCTTTCTTTTCCTGCTCCTCTCAGAAATTTCCTCCGGTTGCTGACCGTCAACACCTGATACAATATTTATATTAAAAATTCTAATTATTTCTTCAATTCTTCCATAGTTTACACCCTTTGAAAATTCTCACTTTGAAATCCAAAAATTTTCATATATGCTAAAAATTCAAAAATTAACATCACATTATTACTTTCTGTTCTTTTTGGGTACTTTTATATAAGCTCAATCTTTCTGAATTTCTATAGCTTTGCTCGAAATATTTTAATCTTCATCATGTAAACACTTTCTTAAAAGTGAAACATGAAATGCATTATATAATGTTTTAATTTTGGAGGCAAATCCAGGCTACTAACAAGTAGCCCAACTTTCTTAACAACCTCATAAGGTCCCACTTACCTCAAACTCAACTTTTCTTTCTTTCTGATCCTCAACACATATTTTCATTGAGATATTTTTAATTACACCCAATCACCTACTTGAAATTCAAGAGATCTTCTTTTATTATCAGCATAGCTATTCGGTCTACTCTGTGCTGCTCTATGTTCTCTCTAACCAGTTTGATCATTTTAGTTGTTAATTTAATAATTTATGGACCATATATATTTCTCTCTCCCATTTCTTCCCAACATATAGGAGTTCTACACCTTCTACCATACAGTGTGTCAATCAGTTCCATCCCAATACTAGTGAAGAGTGCTAAATATTGCATATTTTGGCCACTTAATTTACATTTGTTAGCTTAGAAATTTGTTATTTTTCGTTGTTTTTCGTTGTTTTATAGGTTTACAAGCTTGGAAAGGAGTTTCACTAAATTGTCAAAATTTCTCGTACAGATCAGTCATTTTTGAGGATTAAACTGTATTGATTCAGGAAGAACCAGGAAATGAGCCATATATGCTTGGAAAGATTCGGATGTCTATTTTCTGGAGAATTTTATGGATCAATAAATTTATTTTTCTAGAGAAAGTTATGGCAGTTCTAGTAGACAAAGGTCAGGCTGTGCATGATTTCAGCGTGACAGATCAACTATTTTTTAGGATTAAACTGTATTAATTCAGGAAGAACCAGGAGATGAGCTATATATGCTTGGAAAGATCCTGATGTCTATTTTCTGAGAAATTTTACAGATCAATAAAATTATTTTTCTAAGAGAAAGTTATGGCTGTTTTAGTAGAAAAAATGTCAAAGACCAAAAGTTGGAATCTGCAGTATCCCACACCAGATTGGAAACACATTGCACTTGTGATGTTTCCCTATATAAGCCCCTCTTCACTTCATCTTTAGTGTGCAATTCCTGGGCCATTTGGTGTAATCTAGTGGACGTCTGCTAGCATTCTGGTGGACCCTGAAGGCTTTGCTACCACGAGGGGAAGCGCCGCCCAACAACGAGTGGAATTTCTCCCATGTATAGTAATTTATTTCTTTTTATTTAGTTTTAAAGTTTAATGTTTAGCATTTGTATTGTGAACTCTAGTTTCATAATTATGAGAGGCTAAAATCTTCAGCTAAGGTTGAAGATGAAGCATTTCCTTTGTTTAGCATTATATTTTAAGATTTACGTATAACAATTCTGATGTTTTTAGTATAAATGTTTTGTTCAATTATTTAAGTAGATCTTATGATTGATTGCTTTTAGTTGTTAAATTGGATATTCCTTGTGTTTCATCTGATGGATACATCGAATTATTTTCGATTAAATTGGATTTTCTTTGTGATTTGTTAAAAGCGGATACATTGGATGCTTTTGGTTTAATTGGGATATTCGTTGTTTTTTGTTTAAAGTTGAATTCATGGAATTTTTTGATTACTTTTATATAGAACATGAAAATTTATGCTTAACTTTGGTGGGGTGGATTCAGAAACCTTAGTCTATTTATCATTTGCTTTAAAAATAATTTGGTTTAAGTTTATATTTCTTTGCACAATATAATACAAAATTCGAAACTAGGTTAAAATAGTGTTAGTTTAGATAAAATTATATTTTCACAACGTAATTCCCTGTGGATTCGACCTCGCACTTGCACAACACTATATTGCAAATGACTCGTGCGCTTGCGGGTAATTTAAAACTCACAACAAGTTTTTGGCGCCGTTGCCGGGGAATTGTTTTGTTTGTGGAATTTTTGTCTGAAATGATTTTATTTTTCTACTAGTTTACTTAGTATTTTTGTTTAATTTAATTTTAATTTAATTTTAATTTTTAATTTAATTTAATTTAATTTTTAATTTAATTTTAGTTTATTTGCATTTGCCCAAAAGTAAAATAAAATAAAAATATAAAAAAATGTGGATGAATCCAGCGCTAGTTTCACAGTCTTAAGAGGACGCCTTCAAGGATTTCATGAAGATGACCGGCCAGTCCCTCAATACAACCAATACATTCAATGTTGATAGTTGTTCCATCTGTGCTAGTCTTATGCATTTAGCACAGAATTGTCCATCTACCTCGGCTTTTTTCGAGTATCCTATGGATCAAATGAACGCTTTCAATGATTATTGGTGGCAATCAAATGGATATTACTCTGAGACGTACAATCCAAGGTGGAAGAACCACCTTGATTTTTCATGGACACAGAACCAATTGATGCATCAAGGAGGAGCCCCTTATCATGCTCACAATCAATACCCTTCCAAATTTCCTCCACCAGTTCCAAGTTATGGTCACTCAGCATATCCAGCACCATCACCCGCTTACCAAGCTCCCATTCAAGTGCTAGCGTCAGTTTCACAGTCATTGGAGGATGCCCTCAATGATTTTAGGAAAATGATCGGCCAATCCATAAGCGAAGTAAGAAGTTCGCAAATAGTAAACACCCAAGCGATTGCTAGGATAGAGAGTCAAATGGATCAAATCGTAAGTCACGTGGGTGAAGGAGAGAAAGGAAGGTTCCCCAGTCAACCTGAGCCTAACCCAAAGGAATAGTTTGTGGCGGGAAATTCATCAACTCCTATGCACGAGCAGGAACAAGTGCAATTGATTGTCCCATTAAGGTCTGGGAGACAAGTGGGCAATCAAGTGGAAGAGAACCCAGCTATGCAACAAGGGCAAGAAAGTGGCAACAAGGAAAAGAGAGATGCTGAGCCATCTACAGCCACACCTATTATTAAGGATCTCCCTAGGTCGTTTGTACCTAAAACGCCTTACCCTGAGAGATTACAAGCGCCCGAGAAAGAAGGGGAGTCTGAGGACATTCTGGAGGCATGCTTTGCTCAGTTTGGAGAGGATTTGGACTTGGATAAGCTACTTGAGCAAGTAAATGTCATTTTGGAGTCTGCTCCTCAGGAGAGCAGTAAGACAGAGGAGACTGTGGGTGAATCAAGCATTGAGGACCCCCTAGAGGCAAGCTTTGTTCAGTTTAGAGAAGATTTGGATTTGGATAACTTACTTGAGCAAGCAAATGCTATTTTGGAGTCTGCTCCTCAGAAGAGCAGTGAGATGGAGGAGACCATAACACCTGAACCCCCCAAGAAGGAACTTCAGCCTTTACCGGACAATCTTAAGTATAAGTTCCTAGGTCTAGCAGATTCTTTGCCTATGATTATAGCTTCATATTTGGTTGATGCTCCAGAGGAGAAATTATTGGACGTTTTAAGAGAGCATAAGGAAGCTATCAGCTGGACTATTGAGGATGTCAAGGGAATCAGCCCCTCGATGGTGATGCCCAAGTAACATTTGGAAGAGAATGTCAAGCCATCGAGGGAACCACAAAGAAGGCTCACCCCAGCTATGCAAGAGGTTGTGAGGATTGAAGTGATAAAGTTGTTTGATGTAGTGATCAATTATCCAATCTCTGTTAGCAAGTGGGTGAGCTCGATTCATGTCATGCCCAAACGAGCTGGAGTGACGGTAGTGAAGAATAAGGATGATGAGTTGGTGCCAATTCGTGTTCAGTCAGGATGGAAAGTATGTATAGGCTACCGTAAGTTGAATACTGCCACAAAGAATGATCATTTTCCACTCCTATTTATTGATCAGATGGTGGAGCGCTTAGTTGGGCACGATTACTAATGTTGGGTCTGGCTGAAGACGTTAAACTTAGCGCTCGTGGGATGCACCCCACAACATATCATTTTCGTTTGTTTATTATTTTACATATTTATTGTTACTGCTTATTTTTAATGTTTCTTTTGTTTTCCAGTCTTTATTTTTCAGGGACAACACGTACTTCAGTTCAAGTTTGGGGGTATGTTATGAGCCATACCAAGTCCAGATAGTTCTCCATATCCCAGATCAGCTCTTTCCATATTATTCACATATTGTGGTCAATGTGTAAGTTAAGTTTGGGGGTATGGGAGACACATTACACACACTTTGTCCTAATTTGTTGTTGTTTTTCTTTATTTAAAAAAGAAGAAGATAAATGCATGCTCATGTTATTTTGAAATTTTAGTTGATCTAAACAAATACTGTGATGTGATGTCATTGGTGAGCTTAAAATTGTGAACACATGATTTGATGATAGAGTTTTAAAACTTTGTTACTTACTTTAGGCATTTGAGAATTCACATGTTTGATCTAATCTGACACGAGCACATTAGTACATAATTGTGTGAGGTATGACATGTGATTTCAATGTGCATGTTTCCATAACTTAACTGAAACTGGATGACTTGGGGGATTAACACTTGGGCATAGAAAAGCATAAAAAAAAAACAAATAACACTACAAATATTTATAATGATCATCATCAATAAACTTTCCACTGAGTAACTGGACCTCTTGCCTCAGTAAGTAGTGAGTGTTCACGTCAAAAGGTGGGAATTTTATTCATAATGATCATTGCAAAACTTTCTGCTGAGTAACTGGACCTCTTGCCTCAGTAAGCAGTGAGTGTTCAAATCAAAAGGTGAAAATTTTGCTTGATAGTATTAAGGCCAGTTTAGTTTTGTAGCCTTTTTGACTCGAGTTAGTAAGTTTTAGGGGTGTCTTTACACCTAATGCCCTAAAACCATCTGGTTTGGGAGTCATTGACTCAACACTCGATACATGGGTCAATTAGAAAGCTTAAGAGAACTAAACATAGCAGAGCCTTATAATAAAAATAAATAAAATAAAACTATGCCATCATTGTTCATTCTGATGAGAAATTCTGTGAATATTGAGACATGGAGACATTGTACATTAAAGTTATTTGGAAACCTCATCTGTTTATGCTAATTCACTTTACACTGATTCAAGCTTGTGATGTCTTAGCCTGCCTCTTGTAAGTAATTAAGTTTTAAAATTCTTATTCATTGCGAAGATGGGTTATATTTTTTTAAGCTTGCTCATGAATGAATATCATGGTTTTGAGTGCTCCTTAAATTTTTGGATACTATGAGTGATGAACTTATCTTGGTGTTCTTTGTTTTTCACTTAGTTTTTTATTTTGTTTTGCTAAGGGACTAGCAAAATGTAAGTTTGGGGGTATTTGATGAGTGCTAAATATTGCATATTTTGGCCACTTAATTTACATTTGTTAGCTTAGGAATTTGTTACTTTGAGTTGTTTTTCGTTGTTTTACAGGTTTACAAGCTTAGAAAGGAGTTTCACTAAATTGCCAGAATTGCTCGTACAGATCATCCATTTTTGAGGATTAAACTATGTTGATTCAGGAAGAACTAGGAGATGAGCCATATATGCTTGGAAAGATCAGGATGTCTATTTTCTGAGGAATTTTATGGATCAAAAAAATGATTTTTCTAGAGAAAGTTATGGTAGTTTTAGTAGACAAAGGTCAGGCTGTGCATGATTTCAGCGTGACAGATCAACCATTTTTTAGGATTAAACTGTATTGATTCAGGAAGAACTAGGAGATGAGCTATATATGCTTGGAAATATCCATATGTCTATTTTCTAGGAAATTTTACGGATCAATAAAATTATTTTTCTAGAGAAAGCTATGGCTGTTTTAGTAGACAAAGGTCAAAGAGCAAAAGTTGGAATCTGCAGTATCCCACATCGGATTGGAAACACATTGCACTTGTGATGTTTCCCTATATAAGCCCCTCTTCACTTCATCTTTAGTGTGCAATTCCTAGGCCATTTGGTATAATCTAGTGGACGTCTGCTAGCATTCTAGTGGACCCTGAAGGCTTTGCTACCACGAGGGGAAGCGCCGCTCAACAGCGAGTGGAATTTCTCCTATGTATAGTAATTTATTTCTTTTTATTTAGTTTTAAAGTTTAATGTTTAACACTTGTATTGTGAACTCTAGTTTCATAATTATGAGAGGCTAAAATCTTCAGCTAAGGTTGAAGATGAAGCTTTTCCTTTGTTTAGCATTATATTTTAAGATTTGCGCATAACAATTCTGATGTTTTTAGTATAAATGTTTTGTTTAATTATTTGAGTAGATCTTATGATTGATTGCTTTTAGTTGTTAAATTGGATATTCCTTGTGTTTCATCTGATGGATACATCCAATTGTTTTCGATTAAATTGGATTTCCTTTGTGATTTGTTAAAAGTGGATACATTGGATGCTTTTGGTTTAATTGAGATATTCGTTGTTTTTTGTTTAAAGTTGGATTCATGGAATTTTTTGATTACTTTTATATAGAACATGAAAATGTATGCTTAACTTTGGTGAGGTGGATTCAGAAACCTTAGTCTATCTATCATTTTCTTTAAAAACAATTTGGTTTAAGTTTATATTTCTTTGCACAATATAATACAAAATTCGGAACTAGGTTAAAATAGGGTTAGTTTAGATAAAATTATATTTTCACAACGTAATTCCCTGTGGATTCGATCTCGCACTTGCACAACACTATATTTCAAATGACTCATGTGCTTGCGAGTAATTTAAAACTCACAACAACTAGTTTGATACTGATTATTATAAGCAATTTCAATCTATGGCATGTAAGCATCCCAACTTACTGAAAAACTCATCACATTTGCCATTAACATATCTTCTAGTACTCTAACAATCCTTTCTGTCTGAGCATGAAAAATTATATTAAATTGTAATTATATACCCATTGCTTTCTAAAAGCCTCTCCAAAACCAATATGTAAATCTAGCTTCTCTTTTTGACACTATGCTTAATGGTGCTCCATACAACCTTACAGTCTCAGCTAAATCCCTCTTCAATCATGACCACCAGAAATTCTGTCTCAATCCTCTATACATCTTATTGTTACTTGGTTGCATCGAGTCTACATCGTCATGTGCCTCTCTCATTATCTCATTTCTCAAATTCGTATTATTTGGAACACAATTTCCATGTTCCAATACCAAAATACCTTCATTTCAAATTTTGAACTCATATTGTTTTTTAGTAAGCACTCAATGCTTAATCTTTTCTATCTCTTCATCTCTAACTTGTATCCCTAAAGCATTTTACTATGGATGACTATACCACCATATTCGTTAACCATGATCCTTTATCACTGATATTCAACTTCATTCTTATCTCTTTTAAATTTATCATCAATTTCACATCAGGACTCCCAATAGCAGTTAAATTTCTCACATCGTTACTAATCAACTCCATCTACCATCTTTGCCTCAAATTCAACTCTCTCTCGGTAGGTAAGTATGTCAAACGCTTATAATTAGTGAATATCTCACAAGTAGCTCCATACAGATGATGTCTCTAATCTTTAAAGTAAATACTATAGCAGCCAACTCTAAGTCATGAGTAGTGTAATTTCTATCATGAATCTTCAATTGCCTAGAAGTATGGGCCACAGCTTTCCTATGTTACACATATCCCAATCACTGATGTGACGCATCACTATACACCACAAATCCTTCATCACTAGAAAGAAACACCAATACTGGAGGTAATTAGAAAATTTTTCTCACACTTCTCCTACCATACAAATCTCACCTCTTTCTTGGTCAGTCTATTCAACAGTTTTACAATAATTAAAATTTTCTGAAAGAATCTTCTATAATAACTAGCTAACCCCAGGAAGATTCTAATCTCAGTCACATTAGTTGGTCTCTCCCAACTTAACATTGCCTCTACTTTTTGTGGATCAACTATTATGCCATTTCCCGATATTACATGTTCCAAGAATGTCATTTCTTTCAGCCAAAATTCACATTTAAGAAATTATAGCATACAATCTCTCTCTCCTCAAAATCTCCAACACAATTTCTAAATGTTTTGCATGCTCTTCCTTAGGCTTGGAATACACCAAGATATTATCGATGAACACAACCACAAGATTATCAAGAAATGGTTCAGACATTTTATTCATCAAGTCCATGAATGTTTCTGGAACATTAGTCAATCTAAATGACATTACAAGAAACTTATGACCATAACGTGTCCTAAAAGCAGTCTTAAGAATGTCTCATTCCTTTATCCTTAACTGGTGATAACCTGATCTCAAGTTTATCTTAGGAAACACTCTCACTCCTTGCAACTACTCAAACAATTCATTTATCTTGGGTAAAAGATATTTGTTCTTATTCAACTATTTGTAGTCTATACAAAATTTCATCGATCTATCTTTCTTTCTTCACAATCACTACGTGGGCTCCTCATGGTGACACATTAAATCGAATAAATTATTTATCTAACAAATCTTGAACTTTCAACTCTCTTAACCCAGTGGGTATCACTCTGTAGAGTGCTATTAGATATATGTGATGAACCTGGTATCATGTCAATAGAGATTTAAATCTCCCTACTGGGAGGCAACCTAGACAACTCATAAAGAATTACATTAGAAAAATCTGTCACTACTAAGATTTCTTTTAACTTCCTATTTTCCTTTTTAGAATCCCTTGTGTATGCCAAATACTCCTCACAACCCCTTTTCAACCATCTCTTAGTGGTCAAAGCAAAATAAGATAGTTCGAGAGTACCTTATGTTCTCCCTGAAAGTTAAACTACTCATGTCCATATTTTGAACACTACCTTATTTCTGGAACAATTAACCCAAGCAAAACACATCGATAACCAATCCATTCTCAAAATTTAATGAAATTATATCATATTCAAAGATAATAAATCAGCTTTAGATTCTCTATCACTGATACGAATCACACAACCCTTGTAAACATTTATGATTATCACTCCATCTCTAGTAGGAACTTCAACAAAAATATTTTGCATCAAAGGACTAATGCATACTTCAATAGACTTCATATGAATACTAGATGCAAAAGAATGGGTTACAGCAAGATCAACCAACATTGATATGTCCACCTTCTCTACATATAAAGCACTTCAAATTTGGACAATTTTGGGATAAATATCTTATTTGAATATATCTATAACAAACTTTTGTCTCTCAATCATACGTCGGATTACCATTTCCCCTTGGTGGCATTCTTACTTTCTCTACCATGACTCCCAGTTCCCATAGTCTGTCTCCCAAATCTAAAGGTCCCACCAATAGTATTCTGAGCTATAGAAGTAACAGATCCCGCTTGCCTCTGACTTTGTACTTCAGTTCTCTGTGACAAGGAACACCTCATCTAGGTGGTCTCCCATCCTGCACACTCATACTGGTACCACTTCTGGGTTCCTCAAATCTAGACCTCTTCCGTCGATTTTTACTACCTTTTATTTCCATCACATCATTCTCAATTTGAAGTGTTATATCCATTAATCTGACATAATTTATATGCCTTATGTAAGATAGTTTTGATCAAATATTAAAACATAGTTCATCTTTGAACCTCTTACACTTCTTCTACTCTAGGTTTACCATTTCCAGTACGACCAATGACAAGACCACAAATTTGCTATCATATTGAGCCACAGTTAACCCATTTGCCTCAAATAAATAAAATATCTATCTTCTAGAGGTATAAGGAAAGTATTTATCAAGACAAACCTCCTTAAACCTATTATAGGTTAAGGGTCTATCAACATATGTACTTACCTTGTGAAGAATATCCTCCCACCATTCTAGGGCCTCTCTCTCTAACTTGAACGTAGCAAAGACGACCCTCTGCCTGTTAGTCGTTGGTAAAAAAAAAATCTCTCTATGTGTTTCACCTATAACTCAGGCTTAAAAGGGTTTATAAATCCTTTAAACAACAAAGCATTTAACTTAACAATCTCCTTGCATCTCATGCATGAACTCACTTTTCCCCCTTTTTAAACATCTATCATTACTAGAGTAATAACCTCAGGCACTGCTCTAGCCTGTCCATCAAGTCTATGCTATAAGCTATCAACTCTATCATCTGTTACATTCATTTTCTCAAGAGCATGTGTAAGAGCTTATCTTAGCTCATCTCTTTCAACTTTAGATTCTCTTATACCTTTACTAATATCAATTATACTATCAACATGTTCCTTTTTAGGAACCACAGATTCAGACTCAACCTCAACTTGTCAAAAAATATTTGGGGCCTACCACGCCCTCTCAAATCAACAACTTTAACTCTAGCTTTAGTACGTCCATGTGTCATCCTCAGACTATTAAAATATAATTTATTTTAATCTTTCACTTTCTTACATTTTATGTAGTCTACATAATCATAATAACTAATGCTTTGATACCAAAATTGTAACGACCCATCCCGGGATGGCCACCCCTGAGATAGGTCATCACATTTTGAAAATCCCAGCATGACACATATATGCAACAATAAAAATAATACTAACAGAAATGTTTACATCAATCCTCAATCCTCAACAGGGGAGATACATCAATATGATATTAACTTAAACATAATATACAACGTAAAATGCATAAATATTTACAAATAAATTTTAATTTTATTTTCTCATTAGTCTGAGGATATTGACACGTACGTGGCTTACAGAAAATAATTTCATCAGAACCTCAACTCACCAAACTAATTGTCCTGCCTGATACCTGAAATCATTGTACAATGAGGGGTGAGCTTCACAAGCTTAGTGAATTAAATTTACTAGAAGTATTCAATTTGTATAAATAGTCTATTAATATTTAATCAATTATATCTCACATAACTTGATAATAGTATTTTACTATCGCTACACATGTCATCAGTCCCATTCTCTATCAATCTCTTCTTATTTATTGGTTCACCTTAAGATCACCAATTATCTCATAATTACCTTGTAATAAGGTTCATAGCATAAAGTCTATCGTTTAGATGGTTCTTATCACATCATAATTCTATATTTCTTTCTCATCATAACTGTCTCTCTGTGAGACTCATTCACCTATATATAAAATTCACAATAACAAACAACACTTCAACATTTCAGTAATGCAATCAATATTTAAAACAGATGCAATGCATGAATTATTATTAGGGACCGTCTTCCCACATGTCGATATATTTTTATCTTAGACCGGCCCCCTCCCGGTTCTTTATTTCCAGCATATACTGACTGTCACGGTATATATTTCTAGCATATATCGGCTGTCACGGTTTTTCAGTTAGACCGACCCCCTCCCGATTCTTTTATTTAATGCATATACATATAAACAATGATATGAAATATGCACATGAACAATAACATAAAAACAATATTAATTCAAATATTTAAATTAGCTATCTTGATTATTCTCAATTTATTATTTAAAAATATCCACTAAATTCCTTTCCTCATAAATCACATCAAATCATCAATCATAGCTTGTCAAGATCCACTAAATTTCATCTCCTCATAAATCGTATCAAAACATCAACCATAGCTCATCAAGAATTTTGTTTATCGATTTTTCTTTATTAAATCAACTTATTATTCCAAAAATATTATTTCTCACATAATAATTTTCTACATTTCCAAAATTCCAATCATACCTATCAATCAATTTTTCATCTACCACCAAAGTCTAAGCTAATTAATTTATTTTAATACTATCACTAGATATTTCATTTTTATCTAGATTACTTAAAGTAAATCTAACTCATCACGTAGCACTTAGAGCTACCCGTGGATCACATCCTTGCTTTCCTTGCTCCTCTTAGAAATTCCCCCCCAGTTGCTGACCGTCAACACCTAATATAATATTTATATTAAAAATTATAATTATTTCTTCAATTCTTCCATAATTTACACCCTTTTAAAATTTCCACTTTGAAATCAGGAAAATTTCATGTATGCTAAAAATTCAAAAATTAACATCACATTATTACTTTCTATTTTTGTTAGAGTTCCCCGTAGTTCTCTATAAAATTCTCCCTTAAAACCCCTTCAAAATTTTGCCATTTCAACCTTTCGTTCGGTCCCCAAGTGTTTAAAGAAATCAAGTAATTGAAGGAAAACCAAACAGGATTTGGTAAGTATAAAATAAATTGTGTTTATATATATATATATATATATATATATATATATATATATATATCCCCTTGGCTGCCACCTTTTTTTGTGTTGTCTGTTTTTTTTAAGAAAAACATTTTTTTTCTTTTCTCCTTTTCAAACTGTATGTGTCCAATTTTTTTTTTAAGAATTATTTTATTCAATATTAAATCCTTCGCGTATATATATAATTTTAAGTTCGTGTCATATTTATTAAATTACTTCTTTACCCTTACTTTACGAATTCGGGTATTACACTAACATAATTCATATGTTTTATGTAAGATAGTTTTGCTTTAATCTCAAAATGTATTGCATCTATAAATCTCTTACACTTTTTATCCTTTATGTCTACCATTTTCGGTACAAACCTTGACAAAGCCACAAATCTCATATCATATTGAGTCATAGTCAATACATTTGCCTCAAATAAATAAAATCTCTTTTGTTGGGCTCTAGAGCTATAAGGAAAGTATTTATTAAGGAAAACCTTCTTAAACCTATTCCAAGTTAAGGGTCTATCAACATCTGCACTTACCCTGGGAAGAATATCCTCCCACCATTCTAAGGCCTCTCTCTCTAACTTGAACATAGCAAAGGCGACCCTTTTCCTGTCAGTCATTGGTAAAATATCAAATAATCTCTCTACATGTTTCACCCATAACTCAGGCTTAAAAGGATTCATAGATCCTTTAAACAACAAAACATTCGACTTATTATATCTACAAAACAATCTCTCTGCATCTCATGCATAACGTCACCTTTCCTCTTTTTAATGTCTACCATTATTAGATTTACAATAATCTTGGGCACTACTCTAGCCTATTTATCTAGTCTATGCTATAGACTATCAACTCTATCATCTGTTACATCCATTTTCTCAAGAGTATGTGCAAAAGCTTATCTTAGTTCATCTCTTTCAATTTCAGATTCTCTCAAACCTCTACTAATATCAATTATATTGTCAACAGGTTTCCTTCTTGGAACCACATATTCAGACTCAACCTCGACTTGTCAAAATATTGGGGGCCTACCACACTCTCTCAAATCAATAACTCTAACTCTAGCTCTAGCATGTCCACGTGTCATCCTCAGACTATTCATTAGAATATAATTTGTTTTAATATTTCACTTTCTTCCTTTTTATGCAGTTTACAGAATCATAAAACCTAATGCTCTGATACCAAAATTGTAACGACCCATCCCGGGTTGGCCACCCCCGAGATGGTGTTGTCACATTTTGAAAATCCCAGCACAACACATATATGCAACAATAAAAATAACACCAACTGCGATTATTATATCAATCCTCAACAGGGGAGATACATCATTCAGATCTTGACTTAAACATTATATACGATGTAATATGCATGAATATTTACAAATCTTTTTTTTCCATTAGTCTGAGGATGTGAACCATGTGGCTTACAGATAATGACTTCGTCTGAATCTCAACTCACCAAACTATCTGTCTTGCCTGCTACCTGAAATTAGTTTACAATGAGGAGTGAACTTCACAAGCTTAGTGAATTAAACTTACTAGAAGTTTTCAATTTGTATAAATAATCTTTTCATATTCGATCATTTATATCTCATATAACTTGATAATAGCATTTTACTATCACTACACATATCATAAGCTCTATTCTCTATCAATCTCTTCTTCTTATATATTTATTCACCTTAAGACCATCAATTGTATCTCATAATTACCTCGTTATAAGGTTCACAGCATATAGTCTACCATTTAGATAGCTATTATCATATCATACTTCTATGTTTCTTTCTCACCATAACCATCTCTCTATGAGAGTTATTCCTCTATAAATAAATTTACAATAAAAAAAACAACACTTCAGAATTTTAGTAAAAAAATCAATATTTAAAACAGACGCAATGCATGAATTATTATTAGGGAACGTCTTCCCACATATCGACATGTTTTTATCTTAGACTGGCTGCCTTTCCGGTTCTTTTATTTTATTTAAACCGGCTGCCCTCCTGGTTTTATTTCCAACATGTACCGACTGTCACGGTTTTTATTTAGACCGGCTACCCTCCCGGTTCTTTTATTTCATGTATATGCATATAAATAATGACATGAAGTATGCATATGCACAATAATATAAAAATACACATGTATTCATACATTCAAATTAGTTATCATTCTTCTTCTCAAATCATTTTTTGATCAATTTCACTAATTTCTTCTCCTTATATATCATATCAACTCATCATCCATAATTCGTCAAGAATTTCACTTATCAGCTTTATTATTAAATCGATTCATTATTCCAATAATATTATGTCACATATAATAACTCTCTACACATCACTTATTCCTATCATACTTATCAACCAACTTTCATCTATTACCAAATCATAAGTTAATAATATATTCAAATACTATCATTATTTATTTCATATTTATCTTGATTACTTAAAGCAAATCTAACTCACCACGTAACACTTAGAGCTACCCGTGGATCACTTTCTTACCTTTCCTTATCCTTTCAGCAATTTTCCTCGGTTGCTGATCGTCAACACCTGACATAATATTTGTATTAAATTTCTAATATATTCTTCAATTTTTCCATAATTCACATCCTTTGAAAATTCCCACATTAAATTTCGGGAATTTCATGTATGCTAAATTTCAAAAATAAACTTCACGTTATTATCTTTTGTTTTTCTTAGAGCTTCCTGTGACTCTCTATAAAATTCTTCTTTAAGCCCCTTCAAAATTTTATTCTTTCAATCTTTCTTTCGGTCCCTAAGTGTTTAAAGAAATAGAGTAGTTTGAATTGAGGAAAGGAGAAAACCAAACGGGATTTGGTAAGTAATGAATAAATAAAAGAAAAAAAAATATATATATATATATATATATATATATAATTTTATACTCACCATCTCCCCTATGCCACCATTTCTAATTATTAGCTTAGTGTCAAGTTATGCATCATCTCGACTTCTAGGTGTTGCATGTCCATCTTTTTTTTCTTTTTCTTTTTCCTTTTTTTTCCTTCTTATCCTTCCATGCTGGACGCGTTTTCTTTTCTTTTCTTTTCTTTTTCTTTGTATCCACACCATCACACATCCATTTTTTTTCAAAAGAATTATTTTATTCAAATAATAAACCTTTCACGTATATACTATTTTATTTTAGTTCCATATCATATTTATCAAATTACTTCTTTACCAATACTTTAAGAATACGGGTATTACAAGAACTACTTATGGGTGGACATGCAGAAGCATCATGATCTTGTAAAATTAAAGGTAATCCATGGATTGGTGGTGCCATCGTAAGTTTTGCTAATGGGCATTCTGAAGTGCTGGGGGAGCGAGGCATCTACAATCTCTTGGGTGAAAAGAGGGTATTCGGAATCGAGTTGATCTAGGACGTTGGTCCCTTGGTGATTTAAGATTTCAACTATCTTTTTATCCATCTCTTCTAGCTTCTTGTCTAGGTCAATGTAGTTTTTGGAGACAAAATAGCCTCAAGATTTTGGTCGATGATTGGTAGGAGAAGACCCTGTAGTGGATTTACGGTATGAGGTACGAGCATGGTGGCTATAGTTCTGGTTCCTCATTGGCCGAGGGCTTTTGCAGTGATGCTTGAATTTAAGGGGAAGGGGCTTGCCCTCGAGTAGAGTGGCTTGGTCAGCCGCCAGCTAGGTGAATTCCATGAACTATCCTTGTGTGACTCGGGCGTCCGAATTTGTTTGACCTTGGTGAACCAGGTGGTTCGATTGAGATTATTGATCTTATCGTAACCATCCGCTAGATGGCTCGCTAAGATTTTGACCCGTTGTGGCATGCTTAAGGATGGCTAGGTGTTCAGGACCAATGTGTAGGTCGTGATTGGTTGAATTATGAGTGGAGGTATTTGCGGCAATGGTAGCAGTGGTGGCAACGACGATAGTTGTGGCTGTAGTGTTTTTGGGCGGCATCTCGAACAGATGAGTTCTTGTTCAGTTTTCCACGGACAACGCCAATCTGTTGATGCCGAAAATTTGTCGAGCAAATGAATAAGCCTGATAGAGTACCTGCACATATATAGGCAAAAGAAACCTTAAGGAGTTGTCAGAGGACTAAAGGGGTTGTGCCTTTAAGGGAACACTTTGATGCCTAAGTTAGTGATCTAAGGGCTGGAGAATAGAGAGCTTGAAGATTTTGAATTGTGAAAATTATGTGTACTTGTGATAATGAAAGCCCCCTTTATATAGAGTCTTAGAGCATAGTCTAATTAGGAAAGTGATAGTAGGACTAGGGTTTCCATAGGCTGGGGTGTCTTGATAGAACTAGGGTTTTCATAGGCTAGAGTGTCCTAGTAGAATTAGGGTTTTGATATGAGATTACTGTTATGCTCTTTGTCACATGTAATTATCTGATTATCTTCTCACACTTGGAAGGTGCCACATGTCATCGTGTTATTGATTGAGAAATTTTTGTCTACATCAGTTTGTTTATTGTTGTTTTTGTGTTTTTGGTTAAATTGTTATCTACCAATAAAAAAAAAGTTATTTGTAGAAAAAGAATGCGACAAGAGTTATTAGTATTAGGAATTAAAATTAACAGTTTGCAAAACTCTAGTAATTTTATTTTTGCTTGTATTAAATACAATTATCAAACTTCTGGCATAACTTTACAAGCAGAGGTGTAATTAATAGGCTAAAAGTCAAAGACATGTGATATTTTGACACCATTAGTTTTGATGATGAACAAAACATTGATAAAATGAAATTGGCTTGAAATGGGATATCTCTAACTCCCTTACAAGGATAAGTGAAAAAATGAAGTTCTTAAAACCTCGATTCAAGTCTGTCAAGTTTACATGTTTCTAGCAGAACATGGCCGACCCTTAAGACAAAATGTCAAGAGGTACGAAAGCCTAGCTACATAACTGACCCTATTATGAAGAAGGCCAACTTGCTTGAATGAAAACCAAAAAATTTAATAAAATTTGAGAAGGTTCGATCCCTTTTGGAATAGGTTCTACCCTCTAAGGGAAATGCTATCAAAGAAAATCTGAAAACCGAAGAAGGTCAACTCACTATGTCACACCTCCATTACGTGACTTAAAAATATATCATTTTCAGTTACGAAATGGAGATGTAACAAAATGGTATCAGAACCTGCACTAATAAAAAATGTGGATCACCTGGGACAAACCATGCATCTAGTGCTCAGTTACTCTCGATCTGTTGAGCTTGTGTAACATCTAGGATGATACCAACATAGTGGTGGGCTTATGAGCCCTCGAAATCTCACATTGCCTGATGATGTATGTATTGTGTGCTATATATGTGACACCCCATAGTGCTCAATTAGATATTTTTTTTGAGTCACAGAGTGGTGGTGTAACACATTGTATCGAGACCGATCCTCTAAACTTAAATTCATGAGCTAAGTGCAAATTTGGTTTTTAAACTTAAAAGAGTGATTACAATTTAGTCTATAAACGAAAAAAAATCTCAATAGAATCCTTAAACTTACATGTTAACTGCAAGGTAGTCCTTTCTCACAGTTTCCTCCTTTAGAATAAATGGAATCTCTTTCTTGTATAAAAAACAATTACATTGCATTTGTTAAGGGTTAATACTAGTTTTTATCAACTACAACAAAAGATGTGATCAAGTACGACTATTCTTAGAGAAATTGCTATATTGCATTATCTAGAAAAAAATTGTCTTGTCTAGACTTTTTCGGGTATAATTCGGATTTTATACATGGGTTCAACCCCGAAATTGAAACTCAATAAATATGCATAAATTGAATTGAATCAACATGGTGATATTGGTTATATATGACTTCGATTTTTAATTGTTTGGATTTTAAAGAATTGTCATGTAAAAATTCAATCCAAGAATAAACCATTACAGAATTATAGAGCACCTAATATAATACGATTGCATTGATAACTTTAATGTTTATGTGTCTTAAACTCCATAATGAACTGTGCAGTGGAAACACGCGATATAACACGAAGATGAGCGCTGAATCTGAAATAGTTGGTAAAACGTTGGTTAGGACTTTTCCCTCTATTTTTCTTTTGTAACTGACTTTCTCGATGAGGTAAAAGACGGTAGAGTAATTCTTTTTTGGAACAGAAGATAATACCTAACCATAATTCTTATATGGTATCATTAGGTTTCTCATCAAAGACCTAATAGGTTTCTAAGGTCCACACTAGTTAGTGAGAAGTTTTTACCTAGCAAAATGCCATGAGAGATACATGGGACAATAGTCCATCTCACCATTAAATGGTATGAGAGAGAGAATTTTTTTATTTATTTATTTTCATTCAATGGTGAGATGGACCCTTGTGCAATATATCTTTCATGGCACTATACTAAATAAGAATTTTTCCTAATCAGTTCACGCTTAACACATAAGAGTTAGTTCAATTAATAGATAACTTTATACCCTTTTTTAATAGGCCAATTACTTGACCCTTTTTGACAAAACTCAATTATACGAGCCCATTGTATGGGAAAATTTTAACAGGATTTGGATGGATGAATCGAAGAAAATTGATAAAGGAATACAAAAATTTGGTTTCAGATCAATTTAAGAATTTTGCTCAAAACCTTCAATTTTTACGTTGATATTGTGAAATTAACCCATGGGTTGTCTTTATCGGCACACAAGGATCAAAAGTCTAGTAATTTGAAACTTGTATTAACCAATGAATTTGATTACTTGTTCAGGTTCTTAACACACTTGTTTTGGAATTCTTCCTAAATCAATTTTTTTTTTGTTTGAATGGATTTTATATACAAATATAATAATTAATTTGATCACAATATAAATTTATGTTATCATCACATAACTCAACCTATAATACTATCATTTTATTTATTTTATTACTTATTTAAAGTAAAAAATATAACTACTATATATTAGATGAACAATCTATACACCAATAAGAGTCAAACATAAAACTTTATAGTTTCAAAGACTCAATTTTTATTTTTTTTACCATTGCATAAAGCCTCATCTACAAATTGAGTAGCTTTTAAGTGTATGTTTTTTAAATTCTCTACTTTAAAGTTGTTGAACTTCACATGTAATTGGACCAAGATTTCAACACTTAGTTTGTCTTATATATCTGTTAAACTTGTTTCTTTTTGGCATTAACTACCATAATTAATAACCAATGGCTAGTAAGTTGTAACTGTTCAAGGGGTTGAAAATGCATAGGGACCAACACTCCAATAGACTGACAAGGGTAAAGAAGGCAGAGCTGAGCTTCTGTTTCCAAGTTTTGTATCTTTTCTTTTGTTTCTCAGGACAGGTTATTTCGTTCCTCAAATTGAGTTTCAGACAAATTAGCCGTTCAAAGTGCATTTTGATTCTAAAGGTGGTTCGGAATCCAGCTGACAAATTGACATGCAAAATTCGCTATGTTTCTAATTTTATGGTTTATTTTTGTTGATTTCAAAAATCTACCGCTAGGTGTTAGAGTTGGGAAACTTAATCTGCGTACATGAAACAGATGATGGTAATCTAAAGGTCATCAGAGGGAGAGTGGTTCCTTTGGAGATCCTTCGATGCCTAAATTAGCTTTGGATTATTGAAAAAAAAAAGGGAGAGTAGAGAGAGCAGTGTTGGTGTGTAAAAAATGAATACTCAATTAATAACGCCTACCTTGAGTGTAAAAAATGAATACTCAACAAATAACGCCTACCTTGAGGGTCTTATATATAGCATCTATGAAGGAATCAATTTTGAGGGTTGATGTAGGGGAAAAATCCCTATCCAATGACATGGTGATACGTGGTGCCCGCCAAGGGAAAATGGTAAAATCCTAGATGAACATCCTCACCCAATAGCATAAGGAGACGCGACATCTTTAAGGGCAAAAAGGTAGTTCCATGACTCAAACAGACCAACCAGTCAAATCGCCACACTTGACAAAGGGCACAAAGATAATTCCTCACCAAGAGCCCTAGTACCATCACAATACTCCAACCTATGGATAAATAGTTATCCAACTTGCGATAATGAGAAACTTATCTCCAAGAGTTCTTTTCCTATCGGAACACTGAATCTTTCTCCTAATCAAACTCTACTATGAAACACTGTATAAATGGGGCTTTCACAATCAAAAGGTCTACACAATTCTCCATTCACAGCTTTCATTCTCTTTGGCTTTCCTTATTCTTAAAAAAATCCCTATTTTAACTTAGGCATCGGAGAGTCCCCCTAGAGGTTCAACCCCTCCGGTCCTCCAGTGACTTTTAATTTTTTCCTTCTTTCATGTGCGCATGTACCATTTCCCAACCGTTCAAATTCCAGGCAGATTTTCAGCATCAATAGGTTGGCGCCGTCTGTGGGAACACTCATTGATTTTGTGAAAAGAACTCATCTGTAACAATGCCACCCAATAATCCCACCAAGAACACCACTGGCCCCACCACTCGGGCCTTCAACTACAGTCAACAACCAGGCCAAAAACTTCCTGGTATTGATGAGAGTCATAAAATTCCTATTATCAGTACTTAATTGTTAGCATTTTAGGGTTGATCTAGGTTGTAATTGCACTTTTATATGTTAACAACTCTAAAGTATCATTCTTGGATCATTGATCTACTTCGGTGCATTTTCAGATACTTTAAGCTCAAAAGAGGAGGAAACGTTATCATTGCTTGAAGTAAAAAGACTCGAGGCATATTGGAGTGAAGGAATACTTCCGAAAGGACAAGATTGAGGGCTTAAAAGAGCAACAGCTGCTGCCCGCATTGGAAAAGAGTTTCACTAAATTGCGAGAATTGCTCGTACAAATTAATCATCTTTGAAAATTAAACTGTATTGATACAAGAAGAACTAGGAGATGAACCATATATGCTTAGAAAGATCCGAAAGTCTATTTTCTGGAGAATTTTATGGTTCATCAAACGGATTTTTCTAGAGAAAGTTATGGCAGTTTAAGTAGACAAAGGTCAGGCTGTGCGGGATTTCAGCGTGATTTTGGGCTTAAATCTCACATCCCACATTGGTTTGAAAACACATTTCTATATCCCACATCCCACATTGGATTGGAAACACATTGCACTACTGGTATTTCCCTATAAAAAGCCTACTCCACTTCAACTTTGAGAAATAAAAATTGGGGATGAATCCAGAGGACCTTTAGGAGCAATCCAGAGGGCTTTTAGGAGGAACCCGAAGTTTAAAGTTTGAAGGTTGGGAGAGATGATCGTCGGGAGGCCGGAGGCAACTCGAGGACGCATGAGCCCCATGACCGGCTAGTCTCCAAGCAAGGCGAAGGGATGAATCCCTAGGTGTAGTTGTTCTTATTTTTCCTTTATTTGATTCGGTTGTAGTTGGAATTATTTTCGTTAAATATTGTTATGTTTTATTCTTTAATTTAATTAGTAGATTTATTATAACTCTGGTGGTTGCATGCTTCTTTTCCATATAAGTTCAGTCAGGCTTTTCTTATGTGTACCTATTTGGGTGTGATTGAGTCTGGGAGATCTCTTTTATAGATTTGTCCATTGCTGCGATATCGTCGTTTAGATATATCGTCGTCTCTTGATAATTTATAAGTTAGGCCATGTGTGCTTGAAAGTAAAGAAGATTTCATAACAATTACATTAGGATTTATAAATGTGCTTTAATTGAATATTTTTCGATTGCCTGTTTGGGATGTGAAACTTGCAATCGAGATAAAAACAACTGAATCAAGTTAGGATTAGAGCAACGAACCTAGGGAGGATTTCCGAAACCTTGTCATTTTTATTTTAAACTTATTTACACAGTTACCTTTTTTCTCAAACAACTCAGATTCTTTTGATCTTTTATCGTTTGTGTTGAGGTTTACACCTTCTGTTGTACTTAACTTGTTTCCCTGTGGAATCGACACCCCAAAACTATACTACAATAACCGCGTTATATTTTGGGCGTAATCAAATTTTGGCGCCGTTGCCGGGGAAACGCGCTTAAGTACAAGAAAGCTTGTCAACTTTGAGTGTGACGGTAAAAAAAATAAAAAATAAAAAATAAAAATAAAAATAAAAATAAAAAATAAAATAAAAAATTCTTGTGTTATTTCTTTTATTTCCTCTCTGATTCATTTGGTGCATGCTTAGACAAGAGATCTGCAAGGTAGATTCATTAGAAGACCTGAGCTAGAATTACCCTCTCATTCCGAGTCTGATAGTGAAACCTCGCCTAGATCAACCCATAAAAAAAACTCAAGTGAGAATCTAGAGGATTTTGTTAACATGGGCGATAACCATAATGAGAATGTTGCTAGGACACTTCAGGATTGCCTCCACCCTACACGCACAGCTATACCATCATGCATCATGTTTCCAGCCAATACTCGCCATCAAGATCTTAAACCAGGGATGATTCAATTACTCCCTATATTCCATGGCTTGGATAACGAAAACCCATATGTGCACATTAGAGAGTTTGAGGAAGTAGTATCGACTTTTCATAGTCAAAACGAAGCTCATGACATTATGAAACTTAAGCTCTTTCCTTTCGCTTTGAAGGATAGAGCCAAGAGTTGGCTATACTCACTTAGACTATGATCTATTGGGTCGTGGACTGAGATGACTCGGGCTTTCTTTAACAAATACTTTCCCCAACATAAGACCAACACTTTGAAAAGACAAATCTCCACCTTTGCACAAAAGGATAGTGAGACTTTATATCAGTCTTGGGAGAGATTTAAGTAGTTATTGAGTATGTGCCCTCACCATGGGTATGAGAGTTGGCGCTTAGTGAGCTATTTCTATGAGGGACTTACCTATAGAGAGCGCCAATTCGTAGAGATGATGTGTAATGGTGGGTTTTTACAGAAAGATCCTGATGAGGCCATAGAGTACCTCAATGAGCTTGCTGAAAAAGCTCACACTTGGATTGGACCTAGTGCTACTGAAAGCACAAATAGGTCACGACCTATAGGGCACCCAAATGGTGGTGGAATTTACCATCTTAGGGAAGAGGATAACCTTAGAGCCAAGGTCGAGATGCTCAGGGAGATAAATGAGTTAAAGACTAAGAGCTTAAAGCCAACACACGTGATTAATCATGCCAAGTCTTTAGAGCCGTGTTTTGTGTGTGGCGGGGTAGATCATCTACTCCAAGAATGCCCCACATTTGCTAATATGAGAGGGTTGTATGAAGAACAATGTAATGCCTTAGGCATGTACAAGAAGCCTCTTGCACCTTTCTCTAACACTTATAACCCGGGGTGGCAAAATCACCCCAACTTCAGCTGGAAATCTGAAAACCAGCATGCACAACCCCCTAGATCATCCCCTGCACCTTATCATGCACCCTCATCCTCTAGGAACTCACTAGAAGACACCTTACAGGCCTTTATAGAGGCACAAGGTAAGACAAACCAAAGGTTTGAGGCATTATTTACGCAGGTGATGGAAGAGCATAAAGAAATAAAGAGCCAAGTGTCCAAGTTGATGAGCCACTTGAGTGTGACTGAGCAAGGTAAGTTTCCTACTCAAGCTCAGTCCACATCCCATGGTCAACAACTAGCACAAAAGAATTTGGAGGAGGTGAATGCCATTGAGACACTTGGTGGTAAATCAGTACACATCCTAACAACGAAAAAATCAGAGGATGTGGCTGAAAGCCATTAAGCACAAGCATACATGATGGACTCGTTCATGGAAAAGGTCCAGCACCTTAATCCATTAGAGTCCACCTTCACCCATGGCCTCACCAAAGCATATATCGAGCCAGCATTTGCGGATGTTACTGATGACATCCTTGAGGCCCCTCCCAAGTATAGAAGCACCGAATTTGGCAATGAAGCAGTGGTGGATGCATTCAAGCTATGTTTTTCGAGGAGGGAATAAGAGCGTCTGGCTGAAGACGTAAAACTTAGCGCTAGTGGGAGGAAGCCCACAATGTATCCTTTTATTTTTATTGTTTTTTTTCATATTTCTTTTATTATTATTATCTTGTTGTTTTCCAAGTTTTTACTTTTGTATTTATTTTTCAGGGACAAAGAAATGAAGCAGTTCAAATGGTGGAGCACAATTTTCAGCTTCTGTGCACCTTTGGCTATAAGGGGAGTTTCCTTTACTCTTTCTTTTACATTGAGGTCAATTCAATTTTTCAGTTGGGGGTTGAGGAAACGCATCTCTTTGTTTCCATATTCTTTATTTCCATACATTTTTTTTCTTTTTCCATTGAACTGCTTGGTGTCTTTTTCCCTTTCATTTTGTTTTAAAGCATGCTTTGTGGTTGCCTTGGATGTAATTCTCATGTCAATGATGTGAGCTTAATTGAGATAGCATATAGCATTTAGAAGTAGTTAAATCTTGCTTTGGTTTGAAATTAATTTAAGTATCAATCTTGATCTGGTTTGAGACTCTAGTTTGTGGTAAGATTGTATGATTAGTCTTAAACATTTAAAAAAGTTTTATGTGTGATTATTTTGTGAATATTTTTACGGTCTCGACAAGCTCTAGAACTTACTTGATAATCACTTGAGGCGAATTCCTAGAATGCACACTACTTAGGATATGATATAGGCCATTTTTGAACCGTCTGAGCCTTTCAAACCTACCATTGCTATATTTATCACTAGTCACCTATTTGAGCCTTTTTCTTGAAAAGAAAAATTGAGCCTTGTTTCTTTCGATAAACCATTTACTTACCTTTATGAGCCTAAAAATATTTTTATCCTTACCTTTCTTTTAAAAGAACTTAGTTATACACATGTTGTGAGAAGCACTTAAAAGGAGTAGGGAGGGAAATATGAAAAAATATTACTACCATAGCCCAAATACATTAAAGGAGATAAGTTGGGGGTTGTAGAAAAACAAATGATGAAAAAGAAGGTGAATGGTTATGTGCCAAAATATAAAAAAATGAATTATGGCAAAGAAAGAAGAAAGAAAGAAGAAAGAAAGAAAAAGAAAAGAAAAAAATGGTGATTTGTTGAAAGAAATGCTCGAAACATGGTTGAAAGAGTTGGGTGTGGAAGTAAAGGTTATCAAGTGCTTAAAGTGATTGTGTTTAAAGCTAAGAGATTGAGTTCTTTTACTTGTGAATCTTTCCCATTCTTCCTTAGCCTTTACCTTAGCTTAACGTTACAAGCTTATTAAAGACCTTTTTGATCCAATGTAGTGTGATTTTTCTACAATAGTGGAGAGTGGTTGGAAATGTAAGCATATGGAGCTTGTTTTTGTGATTGACGTCATGCTATTTATTATGTTTTTAGAGACCAAGATTTGTATTCATGAATGTTATGCATAAAATCATCCGAATGTTTGGATTAATGGATTGTGGTAAGCTGGATATTAAGAGTCAATAACGATTTTAAGATTGATGTTTGAATTATTTTTGGATTTGGGTGAAATCTAATGATTCATTGTGTTGTGTGGTATGTGCAATCTTTGAGACAAAATGTGAATTACTCTTGGTTAACACTAATATTGCTTTTCATTTACTTTGATTCCCACCATAGAATTCATCTCTTAATTTCGCTTGAATTGCTAGGGACTAGCAATAAGCTAGTTGGGGGTTGTGATGAAAGTCATAAAATGCCTGTATCAGTACTTAATTGTTAGCATTTTAGGGTTGATCTAGGTTGTAATTGCACTTTTATATGTTAACAACTCTAAAGTATCATTCTTGGATCATTGATCTACTTCGGTGCATTTTCAGGAACTTTAAGCTCAAAAGAGGAGGAAAAGTTATCATTGCTTGAAGCACAAAGACTCGAGGCATACTGGAGTGAAGGAATACTTCCGGAAGGACAAGATTGAGGGCTTAAAAGAGCAACAACTACTGCCCGCATTGGAAAAGAGTTTCACTAAATTGCGAGAATTGCCCGTACAGATCAATCATCTTTGAAAATTAAACTGTATTGATACAAGAAGAACCAGGAGATGAACCATATATTCTTAGAAAGATCCGGAAGTCTATTTTCTGGAGAATTTTACGCTTCATCAAACAGATTTTTCTAGAGAAAGTTATGGCAGTTTAAGTAGACAAAGGTCAGGCTATGCGGGCTGTGCGGGATTTCAGCGTGATTTTGGGCTTAAATCTCACATCCCACATTGGTTGGAAAACACATTTCTATATCCCACATCCCACATCGGATTGGAAACACATTGCACTCATGGTATTTCCCTATAAAAAGCCTACTCCACTTCAGCTTTGAGAAATAAAAATCAGGGATGAATCTAGAGGGCCTTTAGGAGGAACCCGAAGTTTAAAGTTTGAAGGTCGGGAGAGATGATCGTCGGGAGGCCGGAGGCAACTCCAGGATGCATGAGCCCCATGACCGGCTAGTCTCCAAGCAAGGAGAAGGGATGAATCCCTAGGTGTAATTGTTCTTATTTTTCCTTTATTTGATTCGGTTGTAGTTGGAATTATTTTCGTTAAATATTGTTATGTTTTATTCTTTAATTTAATTAGTAGATTTATTATAACTCTGGTGGTTGCATGCTTCTTTTCCATATAAATTCAGTCAGGCTTTTCTTATGTGTACTTGTTTGGGTGTGATTGAGTCTGGTAGATCTCTTTTATAGATTTGTCCATTGCTGCGGTATCGTCATTTAGATATATCGTCATCTCTTGATAATTTATAAGTTAGGTCATATGTGCTTGAAAGTAAAGAAGATTTCATAACAATTACATTAGGATTTATAAATGCGCTTTAATTAAATATTTTTCGATTGCCTGTTTGGGATGTGAAACTTGCAATCGAGATAAAAACAACTGAATCAAGTTAGGATTAGAGCAACGAACCTAGGGAGGATTTCCGAAACATTGTCATTTTTATTTTAAACTTATTTACACAATTACCTTTTTTCTCAAACAACTCAGATTCTTTTGATCTTTTATCGTTTGTGTTGAGGTTTACACCTTCTGTTGTACTTAACTTGTTTCCCTATGGAATCGACACCCCAAAACTATACTATAATAACCGCGTTATGTTTTGGGCGTAATCAGGTATCCAGGAACATGACGCCTTATAGCAGAATCATAGCAAACCATCTGACGCATGAACAAGGTATGAGTTACCTACTCAATCCAACCCGATGGATTTGAACGCCCTGGGAAATCCAACTCCACCCGCACTGGTCACCCAGGAGCAATTCAAGGAACTCACACAAGTGGTGGCAAAACTAGCCACCAAATTAGGACAACATGCTCGTCCACCTTCGCCCCCACTAAACTGAAGAACTCCTTGGTCTACGAGGCATCGGAATAGAAACCAGCGAGATAATAGCCACTAAACCACTAGGTCTTCCGCTGACGATCCTCTAGGATCCTGAGTTCTCTCCACGGCCAAAAGCCACGCCGACCTTGATAAAAGGCTAGAAGACATGGACAAAAAGATAGAAAAAGCAATCAATGGGAGGAACACTAATGTGCTGGATGAAATCAATTCTCAAGATCCCCCTTTTACACAAGCCATTCTTAATGAGCCTCTCCCAAGACACTTTAAAATGCCTCTAAAAAAGACGTACGATAGCACCACTGATCCTATGGATCATCTCTAACTCTATAAGATGACCATGCTTCTACACCATCATCTCAACGTTGTCATGTGCCAAGCCTTCCCCTTGACCCTCAAGAAGGTTGGAAGTACTTGGTACTCACATCTCAAACTTGCCAGCATCGGCTGCTTTAAAGAACTAAGTTGTGCTTTTGTAACACACTTCCTCAATAGTAAGGGACCAAGAAAGATGTCAAAGAGCTTCTTCAGTGACATTCAACGCAAAAGAGAAATGCTCCAAGAATATATCTCGCGGTTCAACGCTGTTGCATGAGAGATCCCAGATCTCGAGCTTAAAATTCAAACTTTGGCGTTAAAAAGTGGGCTTAAATTATGACTTTTCAGCTCCAAGCTTATGAGGCACCCTCCTAAGAACATGAATGACATCCTCGCTCAGACTAAGGAATACATGATCGTAGAAGATGATCAGGCATTTAGAAGAGAAAGAGAAAGAAGGAATAGAGAAAAGGAAGAAAGACTCTAACAAACGAAGAGATGGTGTGGCAAAAAAGCCCCGTCGGGAGAGCAAAACCACCCACATGTTTGAAAACTTCTCTTTGTTAAATACCTTAAGAACCGATATATTGATGGGAATTCAGAATCGGGACATTCTCTAATGGCCACAGAAACCCCTTTACACTAGTGAAAATAAATACCAAAGCAAATGGTGTCGTTTCTACAAAGACTTTGGACATGACATCGAGGAGTGTCACGCCCTCAAAAATCAAATCAAGTCACTCATACGCAGGGGGTATTTAAAGGAGTATACAGGGCCTCACCATTTCGTGGAAACAAAGACCGTCCCAGGTGACCATATCAGCAATCAGTTGAAAGGTTGAATCGTGAGAAGAGAGTCGCCCTAGACATAATCCTAGACGAAACCCTAAGGCAAGTATGAGAAGAGATGACCGTGGGGATAAACATCCCCAAAGTAACCCGAATTACACCACTATTGCGACAAGAACCATCAAGGCTATTTATGGAGGACCTAGCATGCGGCAATCCTCACGTGCAAGGAAGACCTATACTAGGTCAGTAGCATCAGTCAACGAGCCCCATAAGTGGGTTAAAACAAAATAGGTAATTTATTTCACAAATGATGACTTGAAGGGAATTTAGATACCGCACGACGATGTTATAGTCATCGTAGTACTCATCTCAAATTATAATGTAGAAAGGATTTTAGTATATAACAGAAGCTTGGCTGACATCCTCAACTACGACGCCTTTAAGAAGATGAAGTTAAGAGATAAACAACTCAAGCCTGTGTCTTCCCCGCTGTATGGATTTTTGAGAACCTCGATATTTGCTGAAGGAAATATAGTCCTTCCTATCACAGTAGGAATACCTCCATAACTCACAACTGTAATGACCACTTTCCTAGTGGTCAAACACCCGTCCTCTTACAATACGATCCTCGAGAGGCCAACTCTGAATGAGATAAAGTAGTAGTCTCAACCTATCACCTGAAGATAAAATTCTCTACCGATCAAGGTGTTGGAGAAGTTCGAGGAAATCAATAGGCATCCCAATCCTGTTATCTCAATTCTGTCAAAAGGCACAAAAAGTTTGAAGCTCTACCTTTGGAGATCGAAGATTTACGGGATGAGTTCAAGACTCCACGAGGCCAAAAACTAGAAGAACTAATAGTTGTCCCCTTGAATGACAAAGATTCTAAGACTGTGCAAATTGGGTCCAACCTTCCCGAGGACATTAGAGAATCTTTGATCTATTTCCTTCGAAGGAATCAAGATCTATTCGCATGGTCGACCTCCGATATACCTGGTATTGACCCCTGAGTCATCATCCATAGATTGAACTTGGATTTGAACTACAAGTCCATCATTCAATAGAAGAGATCTTTTTCTCTAGAGCAACAAGAAGCCATAGAAAAAGAGGTAAACAAGCTCTTGGCGATTGACTTCATCCGAGAGGCCCACTATCCAGATTGGGTCGCCAATGTAGTCATAGTTAAAAAGGCGAACGATAAATGGAGAATTTGCATATACCTCACTGACCTAAACAAGGCTTGGCCAAAAGATTGTTTTCCTCTACCACGAATAGACCAGCTGGTCCACGTAACCTCAGGCTATGAACTACTAAGTTTCATGGATGCATATTCGGTCTATAATTAGATCTTCATACATGAGTTAGATCAACCAAAGACTGCCTTTGTCTTTGATCGGGTTTATATTATTACAAGGCACTTTAGGCTGAAAAATGTAAGTGCAACTTACCAGATATTAGCCAATAAGATCTTCAAGCAAATTACCAGAGATTGTTCAATAAGATCTTGAAGTGAAAGACCATGAATCCGACTTGGAGGAGGCATTTGGAATACTCCGGAGATATTAGATTAAACTCAATCGAGAGAAGTGCACCTTCGGAGTTACCTCGAGAAAATTCATGACCTTCATGGTCACACAGCGAGGGATAGAAACAAACCCTGAGAAGATAAATTTTTTTTGGATATGAGCCCTCTGTGGAACATCAAAGAAGTACAACGGCTACTTGGACTAGTATACGCACTTAGCTATTTCATGTCTAAATCAGCTGAAGGATGTCCACCTTTTTTCAAAGCAATCAAAAAAGTAAAGGACTTTGCTTGGGGTGAATATTACCAAAAGGACTTTGAAGAATTGAAAAAATATTTGAGCTCACCACCACTTGATTACGCTCAAACTATCACACAATTATTGTGTATAGATGAGGTGTTGATCCCACGAGGAAACGCGTACTACAAGAGAAATTGTAACCTTGACACGAACGATAATGATCAAATGAAAGAATATGAGTTTTGATAATTGAATAATGTGAGAGAATTGTGTAAATATAACGAAGAATATAAATGAGAAATAACAAGGTTCCGGGAATTCTCCCTAGGTTCGTTGCCTTGTTCGAATCTTGATTCAATTGATTTTATTCCGATTGCTAGTTTCACATACCAAACAAGCAATCAGAAAATATTCAATCACAGCACATTAACACTCTAATGTAATTGCTACAAATCCCTCATTGATTTTGATTCAAGCACACATGACCTATCTTAAAGATTATCAAGAAACGACAATATATCTCAATGACAATATCGCAGTAATGGACGAATCTATAAGATAAATCTACCAGAATCAATCACTTCCAAACAACTTGATATAAGAAGAGCTTGACTAGACTTATATGGAGGAGAAGCATGCAATCACCGGATTAAGAAAATCTAAGATAAGAAGAATATAAATTACAGCTGTCACATGAACTTAAATTCTTCTTGTTTAATCAAAGAGTAAATCATAAACAATATTGAACAATAAATCCTTACAACTGAATCAACAATGGAAAATAAGAACAACTACACCTAGAGATTCATCCCTTTGCCTTGCTTGAAGACTAGTTGGCCATGGGGCTCATGGTTGATGAAGAATGGGGAGCTCTTCCCTTGATTTCCAGCCCTAAGAGACTTGGAAGAATGCTTAATTGAATGTAGGCTGCAAACTCTTAAGGATCTATATATAGACCATAAGGTTGAGGGGTGTTTTGGGCTCAAAAGTTGTCATTTAGAAGCCCTAATTAGGTCAAGAGACCGTGTGCACACCTAGGCGCAGCCTTACTTGCACCTAGGTGCTGCCTTTGTCCAAGATTGGTGGTGTGCTGGACGGTGCAGCGCATTCTTCTCAACGCTGCGGCGCTAGGCAGATGCTGTTCTGGAGGCCTGACCTTTGTCTACTAAAACTGCCATAACTTTCTCTAGAAAAATCATTTTTATGAGCCGTAAAATTCTCCAGAAAATAGAATTCCGGATCTTTCTAAGAATATATGGTTCATCTCCTGGTTCTTCTTGCATCAATACAATTTAATTTGCAAAAATGATTGATCTGTATAGGCAATTCTGGCAATTTAGTGAAACTCATTTCCAAGTGCTTGTGAACCTTCACTCCGGTGTTCATCGAGTCATTGTGCTTCAAGTAATGATAGCTTTTCCATCTCTTTTGAACTTAAAGTACCTGAAAATGCATCGAAACAGATCAATGATCCAAGAATGACACTTTAGAGTTGTTAAGGTATAAATGAGTAATTCAACCCTAGATCAATCCTAAAATGATAACAAGTAAGTACTGTTAAGATGCATTTTATGACTCTAATCATAACCCCCAACTAGCTTATTGCTAGTTCCTAGCAATTCAAGTGAAAGACATGAAATGAATTCTTTATTGGGAATCAAAACAAAATACAACAATGTTGGCGTTAACCTAACACCAAGAGTGATTCAAAATCTTTGTCTAAAAAATTGTGCATAACATACAACAAATAGAATCATTAAATATCACTCAAGTCCAAAAATAATCCAAATGTCAACCTTAAAATTGTTATCGACTCTTAATATCCATCTTACCACAATACATTAGTTCGAACACTCGGATGATTTTATGAACAACATAGCATGAATACAAGTCTTGGCCTCTAAAAACATATTAAATTGCGTGACATCAATCACAAATCAAGCTCCATAGGCTCATTTTTCAAATCACTCTTCACTATGTAGAAAAATCACACTACATCGGATCAATAGGTCTTTAATAAGCTTGTAACGTTAGTCTAGGTTAAAGATCAAGAAAGAACCAGAAAGTTTAAACAAATAAAAGAACTAAGTCTCTTAAGTTAAACACAACCACTTTAAGCACTAGATAACCTTACTTCAACACCCAACTCTTTCAACCATTTTTCGAGCATTTCTCTCCATAAATCACCACTTTTTTTTTCTTCTTTTTTTTTTATTTTGGCATATAACCATTCACCTTTTTTTTCATTTTTTTACTCTTTTCCACAACCCCCAACTTATCTTTTTTAATGTACTTGGGTTATGGTAGTAATATTTTTTTTTATATTTCCATCCTTACTCCTCTTAAGTGCTTCTCAACAAATGTGTACAACTAAATTCTTTTAAAAGAAGGGTAAGGATAAAATATTTTTAGGCTCATAGGGGTAGTAAATGGGTTTTTGAAAGAAATAAGGCTCAAATTCTTTTTCAAGAAAAAGGCTCAAATAGGTGACTAGTGATAGATATAGCAAGGATAAATTTGAAAGGCTCAAACGGTCCAAAAATGGCCTATATCATATCCTAAGTAATGTGCATTCTATGATTATCAAATAAGTTCTAGAGCTTGTTGAGATCGCAAAAGTATTCACGAAGTAATCGCATATAAAACTTCTCTAAATGCTTTAAACTAATCATGCATTCTTACCACAAACCAGAGTCTCAAACCAAAGAAAGATTGACACTTAATTTATTCTCAAAGCGAAGCAAGATTTAACTTCTTCTAAACACTATATGCTATCTCAATTAGGCTCATATCATCGACATGTTAATTAACTCCAAGGCTAACACAAAGGATGCTAAAAATAAACAAAACTAAACATAATTTTTTTTTTAAACATATTATCCTAACAAACAGGTGTATTAAAACAAAACAAACAAATTAAAACGAAAAAGGGAAGTTGACACCAACAATTCAGTGGTATGCAATAAGAAATGTGTTTCCTCCACCCCCAACTTAAGATAGGCATTTTCCTCAATGTAAAAGCAAAAGTTAATGAAACTCCCTTTTTAACCAAAGGTGCGTGGAGCCGAAATTTGTGCACGACCAATTGAACTACTGTGCATATTTGTCCCTGAAAAAGAAATACGAAGGTAATACTGGAAAACAACAAAATACTAATAATAAACAAGAAAAAGAATTATGAAAAACAATAAAAATAAAATGATATGCTATGGAGTGCCTCCCATGAGCACTAAATTTTACGTCTTCAGCCAGACACTGCACCACTTTCACTGCTGGCCTCATTGTGGTGTTGAAGATGAGGCTCCAAACTCAATGGCCTCAGCACTAATCTTTTGGCAAGGAATACTTAAAGTCCACCACATGTGGCTCAAGTGTTCTTGGTGTTGCCCATTTACTATCAGCAGTAGGGTATTTGATTCCCGAATCCATATGACTTCTCTCAAGTAACTCCTCAAAGCATGGTTTCCATGATTTCTTAATAACTCCCTGTGACTTATCAAAAACATCAATAACATTAATAGCATGAGGATAAATTGAAGAATCATCGAACTCAAAATTATTAGGAGAGAATTCCAAAGAGTTAGAATTATCTTTAATGTGCTCATCCTCCAAATTGAGCTTATCAATCATATAAGTGTCAAAACACTCATCCTCTTCATGTGGCTGCCTTGAGACTCGGAAAACATTTACCTCTAAAGTCTTATTGCCAAATGATAATGTCATTAGGCCATTCCTACAATTAATGAGGGCGTTAGCGATGGCAAGGAATGGTCTTCCAAGTATCAAAGGAATTTTGGACTCCGTATTCACCATTGAAACAGTATCTAAAACCAAAAAGTCAATAGGATAATAGAAATTATCAATTTGCAACAAAACATCTTCTACAATACCTTTTGGTTTTCTTACCGATCTATCCACTAATTGAAGTACTACGGAGGTTGGTTTGATCTTACCTAAACCGAGTTGCAAGTGCATGGAGTATGGCATGAGGTTCACACTAGCTCCTAAATCTAGCAATGCTTGGCCACAAGATTTGTTTCCAATTTAGCAAGCCACCGTTGGACAACCCGGATCTTTATATTTAGGTAGTGTCGTGCTATCAATTACTGCACTTACTTGCTCCATTAAGAATGCGATCTTCTTAACATTGTGCCTCTTCTTGAGTGTGTATAGATCCTTGATGACTTTAGCATAGTTGGGAATCTGTTTTATAACATGAAGAAGAGGGAGGTTAATCTAATGCTGAAGTTGTTCAAGAATCTCACCTTTTAGTGCTGAATTTCTCTCATTAGGTTTAAGGAGAGCTTGAGGGAAAGGTACCGGTGGAGAATAATCATCATGGGCCTCTTGTTCCTTGGGGGCTTTATCCTTGTTGCTCACGGTATTAGGAATCAAGTGTGATGGTAGAGTGGGTCCATCAATTTTCTTACCGCTGTGGGTGATTACGGCTTTAACCTCTTTAATATTGTGATTTTTCGGATTGGAGGTTTATGCCATATGTTGTCCCCTTGGATTTTGTTGCGGCTGTGAAGGAAACCAACCTTGCTCTTGAATCGTCAAGAAACTAGTCAACTTGGTGAGTTGGCTTTTTATTTCCTTTTGTTCCTCTTTGATCTCTTTTTTCTCCTCTAGCAACCGTTAATTTATCTTGCCTTGTTCTTCCGCACTCTTGGCTTGTACCTGCAGAAATAACTTAAACATATCTTCCAAAGGTAAAGATTGTTGTGGTGCATTAGATGAGGTTGCTTCCGGTTGCCATTAGGTACTAGAGTGGGGATGAGGTTGTATATCGGATCTCCAACTAAAATTAGGGTTATTCTTCCAACTGAGATTGTAAGTGTTAGAGTAGGGTGAGTCTGGTTTCCTAAAGGGTATACCTAAGGCATTACACTCTCCCTTTCTCTCAAAATAAGCTGGACAATCCTTAGGTAAATGATCCACCCTATTACACATAAAGCAAGGTTTATGGGACTCTACCCTAGCAACCAGCTCAGGGGCTCTAGCATCCTTGGTTTTTAAGGCTTCAATTTCCTTAGTTAGGGCCTCTAAACGAGCTTTAAGGCTATCCTCTTACTTAAGTTGATAAATTCCAGCAGGTTGATTTCTCCTAGTACTTTCCATGGCACTCGGTCCTGTCTAAGTGTGGATTTTTCTGATAAGTTATCTAGGAAATCTATGGCTTGATCGGGATCTTTTTGAAGAAAATTCCCATTACAAATCATTTCTATGAATTGCCTCTCCCTACTTAGGAGTCCATCATAGAAATAGCTAACTACCAACTAACTCTCATACCCATGGTGTGGACAAGAATTCAAAAGGTCATTGAAACGTTCCTAAACTTGATATAAGGTTTCACTCTCCTTTTGTGCAAACTTTGAGATTTGTCTCTTGAGGTTATAGGTCTTATGGGTTTGGAAATGCTTTTGGAAAAAGGCTTGAGTCATCTCATCGCAACTACCTATAGATCTAGGCCTTAACGAGTAAAGCCAAGCCTTGGCCTTTTCCTTAAGTGAAAAAGGAAAAACCGAAGTTTGACGGTGTCCACCATATCAGCCCTATTTTGAAAGGTTGCAACTACTTCCTCAAATTCCCTAATATGAACATAGGGGTTTTCATTTTCAAACCCATGGAAGGTTGGTAGCAATTATATCATGCCCGGCTTAAACTTAGGTTGTTGAACATTAGGGGGGAACATGATACAAGATGGTGTGGCCGTTCGGCTAGGGTGTAAGTAGTCTTTAAATGTCCTAGCAACATTTTGGTTATGATTTTCGGCTACGTTAACAAAATCCTCTAAATTCTCGGATAGGGGTGCACTATGGTTTGATCTAGTTGAGGTTTCACTAACGGACGTGGAAGGAAAGGGTAACTCTAATTCGTGTCCTCTAATGAATCTACCTCGCAACTCTCTCGGTCTAAGCATACACCAATTGAGTTAGAGGGGAAATAAAATAAATCAAACAGAATAATAAAAGAGAATTAGAAAATAAAAACAAAGGGAAAAGAACAATATTACAGTCTTTATCTCAAAGTTGAAAATTTTCCTTAAGCTAAGCGCATCTCCCCGGCAACGGCACCAAAATTTGATTACGCTCAAACTATCACACGGTTATTGTGTATAGATGAGGTGTCGATCCCACGAGGAAACGCGTACTACAAGAGAAATTGTAACTTTGACACGAACGATAATGATCAAATGAAATAATATGAGTTTTGATAATGGAATAACGTGAGAGAATTGTGTAAATATAACGAAGAATATAAATGAGAAATAACAAGGTTCCGGGAATCCACCCTAGGTTCGTTGCCTTGTTTCAATCTTGATTCAATCGATTTTATCTCGATTGCTAGTTTCACATCCCAAACAAGCAATCGAAAAATATTCAATCACAGCACATTAACACTCTAATGTAATTGCTACAAATCCCTCATTGATTTCGATTCAAGCACACATGACTTATCTTAAAGATTATCAAGAAATGACAATATCTCAATGACAATATCGCAGTAATGGACGAATCTATAAGATAAATCTACCAGAATCAATCACATCCAAACAACTTGACATAAGAAGAGCTTGACTAGACTTATATGGAGGAGAAGCATGTAATCACCGGATTAAGAAAATCTAAGATAAGAAGAACATAAATTGCAGCTGTCACATGAACCTAAATTCTTCTTGTTTAATCAATGAGTAAATCATAAACAATATTCAACAATAAATCGTTACAACCGAATCAAGAATGGAAAATAAGAACAACTACACCTAGGGATTCATCCCTTTGCCTTGCTTGAAGACTAGTTGGTCATGGGGCTCATGGTTTATGAAGAATGTGGAGATCTCCCTTTGATTTCCAGCCCTAAGAGACTTGGAAGAAAGCTTAATTGAATGTAGGCTGCAAACCCTTAAGGATCTATATATAGACCGTAAGGTGGAAGGGTGTTTTGGGCTCAAAAGTTGTCATTTAGAAGCCCTAATTAGGTTAAGACACCGTGTGCGCGCCTAGGCGTAGCCTTACCCACACCTAGGCGCAGCCTTACCCGCGCCTAGGCGCTACCTTTGTCCGAGATTGGTGGTGTTCTAGATGGTGCGGCGCCTTCTTCTACACGCTGCGACGCTAGGCTTAGTAGAATGGTAGTTGTGCTGGATGGTGCGGCTCCCTCTTCTCCACGCCGCAGTGCTAGGCAGATGCTGTTCTGGAGGCCTGACCTTTGTCTACTAAAACTGCCATAACTTTCTCTAGAAAAATCATTTTTACGAGCCGTAAAATTCTTCAAAAAATAAACTTCTGGATCTTTTTAAGCATATATGACTCATCTCCTGGTTCTTCTTGCATCAATATAGTTTAATTTGCAAAAATGATTGATCTGTACGGGTAATTCTGGCAATTTAGTGAAACTCCTTTCCAAGTGCTTGTGAACCTTCACTCCGGTGTTCATCGAGTCATTGTGTTTCAAGTAATGATAGCTTTTCCATCTGTTTTGAATTTAAAGTACCTGAAAATGCATCAAAATAGATCAATGATCCAAGAATGACACTTTAGAGTTGTTAAGGTATTAATGAGTAATTCAACCCTAGATCAACCCTAAAATGCTAACAAGTAAGTACTGTTAAGATGCATTTATGACTCTCATCACCACTCCTAACTAATTCAGTCACTGGAGAGGAGCTCTTCCTCTATATATTATCACACTAGGATGTAGTAGCCTCAGTTTTGATCCGATAAGAAAGTAAGGTCCAAAAACCTATTTATCATGTAAGTCGTGTACTCTATGATGCCGAGGTGAGGTATCTCCCTATTGAGAAAATGGTCAATGCCCTTCTAATCACAGCTCGAAAACTCAGACCATATTTCCAAGCCTACAGTATTATCCTTCTCACCAATCAGCCCCTGAGACAAGTGCTCCACTAGCTTGACATTTTGGAAGATAAGTAAAGTGATCTATAGAACTTTGAGAGTTTGATATCCGGCATAAGTCCCGGACAACAATTAAGGCTCAAGCCCTAGCTGATTTCATTGTAGAAACCATCTGCTCTGAAATGACTAAACAAAGGCAGGAACCCAAGCAAGATTAGTAGATGCCGTGTTGGACTTTGTATGTCAACGGATCCTCAAACAATATCGACAATGGAGCTAGGCTTATCCTCAGTAGCCCTAAAGGCTTTACGGTAGAATATGCCCTCAGGTTCGAGTTTAAAGCTTTAAACAATGAGACTGAGTATGAGGCATTGCTCGCTGAAATGAAACTTGAAAAAGCACTGCCCGTTGAAGCCTTAGAAGAATACAGTAATTCACAACTGGTAGTTAAACAGATGACTAAAGAATACGAAGCCAGAAGCGAGAAAATCATTAAGTATCTTAAAAAAGATCATGACTTGCGGCAACCTTCAAGAAATTTCAAATAACCTAAGTTCCTCGAGCATAAAATCTGAAAGCAGATGCCTTGGTATGACTTACCTCCTCTAGGCAGTCTGATCTCACATAAGTAGTCTATTTGGAGACTTTTCCCACCTTGAGCATCGATGAGACCTTGATCGCACCGCTTACAGAATAGCAGGCTTGGATGGACTTGATCCTCAAGTATTTAAGGGATGGAATACTTCTTAGTGAGAAAGCGAAAGCCAAAAAGATTATCTCTCGTGCCTCGTAATATGCAATTATCGAAGATCAGTTGTACAAGAAATGCCTCAAAATTCCTTATCTGAAGTGCCTCGGGCCTACTAAGGTAGACTACGCCCTCCGAGATGTTCATAAGGGCATATGTGGAAACCACTAGGAGGTTGGCCTCTGGCCTTTAAGATTCTCTTACATGACTACTATTGGTCGAAGATGCTACAAAGATGGTTAAGAAATGTAAGACATGCCAGTAGCACACTTTCGTGCCCCAACGACCTATCAACTTATTAATGTCGATCACTAGTCCTCTTTTCTTGGCTATGTGGGGGATGCATATCCTCAAGCCCTTCCGAGAGGCTTCGAGATAGAAGAAGCACCTGATATTCATTATCGACTATTTCACTAAATGGACAGAGGCCGAATCTCTCTCTAGCATCACTAACCATCAAACCCGAGGATTTTTGTTGAGATCCATAGTCTGTCGATTTGGTATACCAAGGTTACTTATCGCCGATAATGGCAAGCAGTTCGACAGCTCCCAGTTCAAGACCTTCTGCCAAGCCTTTAAAATTGAGCATTAATTCTCCTCGGTAAGTTATCTTTAGGTAAACAGTCAGGCCGAAGTGACCAACAGAACCCTTCTATAAGGCATAAAGAGGAGGCTTGAGGATGCAGATAAGAAATGGGTAAAATGCCTTCCAAATATCCTCTAGGACTATCAGGTGATAACTTGAACACCCATAGGAGAAACTCCTTTTTTCCTAACTTATGGCTCGAAAGTTATCATTCCATTTGAGATAGGGACACCCTTACTGTGGGTTGATTATGCCCAAAGTATAACGCGGTAGTTGTAGCACAGCTTTGGGGTGTCGATTCAACAAGGAGACAAGCAATCTACAAGAGAAAGTGCAAACCTTAAAACGAACGATAAAAGTTAAACAAGAAAATTTGACTTTTGATATTGAAGTAATGTGAAGTAGTGTAAATATGATGGAAGCAACAAGGTTTTGGGAATCCTCCCTAGGTTTGTTGCCTTATTCCAATCTCAATTAAGTTGTTTTTATCTCGATTGCAAGTTTCATATCCCAAACAAGCAATCAGCAAATATTCAATCAAGCACATGTATAAACACTAATGTAATTGCTATGAAATACTCTTTACCTTCGATTCAAGCACACATGACCTATCTTATAGATTATCAAGAAACGACAATATATCTATATGAAAATATCACAGTAATGGACAAATCTATAAAATAAATCTACCGAACTTAATCACACCTCAACAAATACGCATGAGAAGAGCATGACTAAACTTATATGGAGGAGAAAGATGCAATCACCAGATTAAGAGAAAATCGACTAATTAAATTAAAGAGTAAATCATAACAATGTTTTGATAATAAATCCCAACTACAACTGAATCAATTAGGAAAATAAGAACAACTACACCTAAGGATTCATCCCTTCGCCTTGTTTGGAGATTAGTTGGCCATGGGGGAGAATGTGGCAGCCTTCATGATGTTTTTCCCGGCCTCCGGCCTCTAATTCTTTGATGTTATTATCAAACCCTAAGTGATCTATTTATAGTACAAAGGGTCCAAGGGTGTTTTAGGGTTTAAACAATCATTAAAGTCCTAATTAGGTTAAAACTAGGAGAAGGAATCATGTGCGCGCCACGGCTCAAGCTTTTCTTAGTTTGGTGTGCTTCTGGGAGCCGCAGCCCTCTCCTTTGGGCGCCTAGGCGCACACTAATCTTGGTTTTGGGTGCCTAGGCCCTCTCTGATGGGTGCCTAGGCCCTCTAATCTTGGTTTTGGGCGCCTAGGCCCTCTCTGAAGGCTTCCTTGCCCAAAAACTCTTCATTTTGTCCTTTCAAAAACACTCATTCACTTCGATATGCATAGAATCTTAGTGCTTCAAGAAACGATAGCTTTTCCATCTCTTTCAAACACAAAATACCTAAAAATGCACCGAAATAAGTTAATGATCCAAGAACATCACTTTAGAGTTGTTAAGGTATAAAAGTATAATTCAAACCTCGATCAACCCTAAAATTCTAACGAATAAGTACTATTAAGATGCATTTTATGACTCTCATCATGGGTACAAAATTTTGACAAAGCCAACAACGAGGAATCATTCAAAATGAATGTTGATCTAATTTATGAGGCAAGGGATAAAGCTTAGGTACAACTCGTTGTTTACCATCAGAGGGTGGCAAAATACTACAACTCCCGACTCCGCGGAAGAACCTTCAGGCTACATGATCTAGTACTCAAGAAAAATGAAGTGTCACACCCTCGAGAGACAAGAAAAGTTCTCTTGAACTGGGAAGGCCCTACTACATCCGAAGGGTTTGTCGAGTGGGCACATTTGAACTTGAAGATCTAGACGGCAAGCTGATACGCCAGACTTGGAATGCCGAAAAATCTCCACAAATTCTCTCAGTAAGCTTTCCATTGTTTTCTCCAAACTTATTATCAGTAGGATTTTTTTTCCAATTGCTTATGTAGTCTCCAGACACTCTCAATAAAAGATTAGTTTCGTTTCTTTTATCAACATTTATCTTAACAAGAGCCCTGAGCTCTTTCCAAAAAAGAGACTAAAGGTAGGGCCCCGAGCCTTTCGGACGTCTCCTCAGTTAATACAAGCAAAAGGTTTTGGCTCCTTATACTCACTTAAAGGCTAAGGAGAAGGCCTCAAACCTTCTCCTTTATTTATCTAAAACTAAGAGTTGGGATCTTCTATCAATAATGTTTCACCTTTAATGAATAAGAAACAATTTCTCCCAACTTGAATCTCTAAATGATTTCAAGTTAAAACTCCAAGCCTAGAGTCCCGAGCTCTTCCTATCCTCAGAGTTATTTCACATTATACTTCGAACTTAGAGCGTCGAGGTCTTTCCATCATCCGACTAATTTCAAGCTACATTCCGCGCTTAGAGCCCTAAGCTCTTTCCATCTTCGGAACCTGTTAAAGTCGTACATCAAGGAAAGAGCCCCGAACTCCCTACTCCTTTGAAATCATTCCAAGTTAAAATTCTAAGGAAAATTACCCAGAAGCAAAAGAAAGATTCGAAAAGATACAAAAGGAACAAATCTATTTCATTCATAAAAATTTTAGTTTAAGGCACTACCGGCCTTTAGATACAAAATGTGGTCATGGCACTATCGAACCTTAAATACATACTTAAAAAAAAATTAATCTAAAAAGGGGGAAACATCTACTCATCCCCTATAACATCCATAGCTGCTCGAACGTTGTTCCTAGCCTCCTCACCATCCTCCACACCTTAGTTCTCATCGGGAACAATAGTGGTCTCCCCCTCGAAAATCTCCACCGTCGAAATATCTATAACAAGGAATATGCCAACAATCTTCTTCTTCACATCCATAAAGCCATAATAGTACTGCTCCCCACTTTTGGTCTATAGCTTAGTGTGATATTCAACTGATGATTGAAAATCCTCCAAAGCTTTTCGAACCATCTCTTCGCGCACAACAAATATTTTCAAAGCCACCTTCGCCTCGAGAGATGCATAAGCCTCTTGAGAATTGACAAACTGAGTCTTTGCAAGCTCGAACTCTTCATTCTTCACCCAAAAGAAAGCTCTGAGGTCCCTGATCAAAGCCTGTTGCTCCTCTAGCCTCTTATTTACGTCATCAAAGCATTGACTTAAAACCCCAACTTTCACACTAGCCTGGAAAAAGCTAGAGAAAAACAAGTTATGAGTATTGGAACGTTCATACCAAATTTAAAAATAAAATGGAGAAAAATCACCTTAGCCTGTAACTCGTACATAGAGTTAGCAAAGACCTCAGCAGCCATCGCACCAAGCTTGATCCTGTCCCAAGGAGGGATGCCTTGGATCAGCTACCCTCGTGCGATCCGGGCACCACCCATCATCGAATCCATCACTTTTATGAACCAATGAGTCGGAACATGCCTGTAGAAGGAGCAGTGGGGTTTCCGAGCCCAAGAACGGTTGAGCTTGGAATACTGAAGATCGGGGGGCACCCACACTAGCAGTATTCGATCAAGGAGACATCATATAGTCACTCTTTTGGCCCTTGGAGATAAAGGAATCAAATTTCCTCTTCCCTTTACCCGAGTATTTGACACTCGACCCAGCCCTGACATCACTTTCTTTCTCGCCAGCTTTCCTAGCCGCCTTTAGTGTTTGCAATTGACTCAGAAACATCTCTGCAAAAGCAAGAAGAAGTATAAGACTTAAAAGTAACGTGAAGAAATCCAAAAGAAAGAAAATTTAGGAACATACCTCTGATGGAAAAAGACCAAGCCTAGACAGGTTCCTATTATCTTTAAGTTCAATAGCCTTTATGGCTCCCGCCACCATAGATCTAATAAGCCTCTCCTCTAGAGGGCTTGATTTCAAACAACGACTCTTCTTTAAAAAGTAAGATCCCAAACTCACGGGATCCCAAAACTGGTGTCATTTTGAACAAAGAAATACTTAATTTTCCATTCCTTTATGGAAGTAGGATTATTCTTAACTATTCTTTTCTTGGCCTTCTTGTTCACAACTACCCAACCGTTTTACATATGGCGACTCACGGTAAACAAATTCTTTAAAATATCAAGGGTCGGATACCCACTTACCTTTTTGCAAACATAACAACACGCGAACAGAGTTCGGAACTAGTTGACAAAGGGCAATATTTTAGTAGTCCAGAACAAGGTGTATGAAAGAATCGAGGGGAAATCTAATGCCAACGTTTAAAGTTTGTGAGTACACACAAACCTCATAAGGTAGATCCTCATAAGGGAGGTTACATGCTCTTTCTCCTATACCTACATTTCTGAGAGAGTATTCAGTTGGAATCCTATATTTCAGCCTCATCTTCTCTATTTTGGAATCACTTAGTTTATTTGATATTGTTTTCATCCAAGAAATCTACATCCCTTATACCCTCGGCCATAACGTCTTGAATATCATTCAAGGTAGGCTCGACATTAGTTAAAAAATTAGTCTCCATCTCAAGAGCTCTTACACTACTCTCACCCTCGCCAACATGACCTACGGCTACTTTCTCCATATGTTATTGGGCCAAGAAGCTATTCTCCTTAGCCTCAGAAGAACTAAAACTACTAAGAGCAAATGACATTTCTTTAAAGAAAGAAGAAAGGGAAAGAAATGACTCACCTAAGAGGAAAGAACAAAGCTGAAGACACTCCAAAGACTAAGGGCTCTAAACTCTCTCTACTACTCTACTCCAAGAGCTCCCCAAAAAAACTTTGAAATGAAAGTTGGAAATGATGTGAAGGGAAATGAGGAGCTCCCCCCTATTTGTAAAAAAATGGATGGCTGAGATCAATTAATATAAAAGGGCTGAGTTCGTGACTTTTCATTTTTCGAGGGAACCTTTTCATTTACCAAGGAGATTTTTGGCTCCCTACTAATGATTTTAGAACCCTTATAGCCTTTTCTGCTCCAACGGGCCTCTCACATGTGCGCTTCCCATCGTATAATGGGCCTTGACCCACGTAGCAGGCTTTTCACAACTAAATGTGGCCCAAGCTCTCATTTTGGGCTTGGCCCCCACAACTGTAGTCAATGATGTACAAAGACAAAATTTAACGAAGTATTTGACCTCACCCATTTTAATAAGCCTCAATAATTTTTCAGAAAACTCCAAAGGATGATCCTTGCTATCTCTTGTCCAAAAACTCTGAGCATCAATAAGCCTAAGTCATTTTGTTAGAAAACTCTAAGTGATGAGCATTACTCTCTCTCGTCCAAAAACAGTAAGCATCAATAAGCCTCGATCATTTTTCCAAAAACTCTGAGGGATGAGCCTTGCTCTTTCTCGTCCAAAAATTTCAAGCATCAATAATGCTCAGTCATTTTTCAAAAAACTTTGAGGAATGATCCTCATTCTCTCTCATCCAAAAACTCTGAGTGTCAGTAAACCTCAATCATTTTCCAAAAAACTCTAAGGAATAAGCCTTACTCTCCCTCGTCCAAAAACTCCGAGTATCAATAAGCCTCGGTCATTTTTCAAAAAACTCTAAGGAATGAACCTTACTCTCTCTTGTCCAAAAACTACAAGCATCAGTAAACCTTGGTCATTTCTTAGAAAACTCTAAGTGATGAGCCTTGCTCTCCCTCGTCTAAACTATGGCTATTCATTAGTCTAAGCCCAAACTGCCAAGAGAAAAACCCAAGCCCAGAACATGTACAAGGCTTGGAGGCCAAGATCATCACCCACTTATCGAGGAGCGGGAACTCGTGGTCGTCGGGAGTTCTCCAATTCTGGACTTATGAAGTATGCACTATCTCTAGCTGCTTTAAGGCACACAAGTTTGTTTCATTCAGACTCCTTACTTACCTCACTTCGAGGCACACAAGTCTATTCCATTCAGACTCTTTACCTACCTCTCTTTGAGGCACATAAATCTTTTTATTTAGACTCCTTACTTACCTCACTTGGAGGCACACAAGTCTATTCCATTCAGAATCTTTACTTACCTAGCTTCGAGGCACATAAGTCTGTTTCATTCAAACTCTTTACTTACCTTGCTTTGAGGCACATAAGTCTGTTTCATTCAGACATCTTACTTACCTCACTTCGACGCTCACAAGTCTATTTCATTCAAACTCCTTACCTACCTCGCTTCGAAGCACACAAGTCCGTTCTATTCAGACTCTTTACTTAACTCACTTCGAGGCACACAAGTTTATTCCATTAAGAGTCTTTACTTACCTCACTCTGAAGCTCATAACTAAAAGTTTGGACTAATAATTTCACCTTAAGACATCCAACTTCTAATCTCTACACCACATTAGTACCCGGGTACCCAAAAGATGTCAGTCTTGATCTAAACTGCACAATATACTTCAAACTACTTTCCTAAGCGCATAACTGCACTAATGGAAGTGGGGGGCATATGATATAGGGGAAAAATCCTCATCCAATGATACTTGGTGCCCATTAAGGGTAAAATGGTAAAATTCTAGACAAAGATCCTCACCTAATAGCATAACGACATGCGGTAACCTTTAACAGCAAAAAGGTAGTTCCACGACTTAGATAGACCAACCAGTCAAATTGCCACACCTAGCAAAAGGCATAATAATAATTCCGCACCAAGAGCCCTAATACCATTACAATACTCTAGCCTATGGATAAATAGTTATCCAACTTACGATAATGATAAACTTATCTCTAAGAGTTCTATTCCTATTGGAACATTGAATCTTTCTCCAAATCAAACATTACTCTGAAACACTATATAAAGAGGGCTCTCACAATCAAAATGTACACTCAATTCTCCACTCATAGCTTTATTCTCTTTGGCTTTCTTTATTCTCTAAAAAACCCCTATTTTAACTTAGGCATTGGAGAGTCCCCTAAGAGGCATAATCCCTCTGGTCCTCCAGTGACTTTTAGGATATTTCTTTGTTTCGCTTGTGTAGGTACTGCTTCTCGACTGTTTAGATTCCAGGATGATTTTTTGCATCAACAAGGGTCCTTGTAATCATTAGTTCTTTTAGAGGAGAGAGACATGATACCTAGAATATCGCGTATGAGTGGACATACATGCGTGTGTGGAAGTAAAACTGGCTATAATGGCTTTGTGATGGAATTACTGCCATGCATTTTGCCAAATGTCATCATTCAGTTACGTGATTCTTTGATGACCTCCCTGTCCTCATCATCTGCCATGTGTATTGATGCTATTAGAGGGTAAATTTTCCCCACATCAAATGCACCCTAGTTCCTTAAGTCCGATGAGACGATACTCAATCAAACTGCTAGAACTTGGAGACTTACGTCCGATGAGACGATACTCAATCAAACTACTAGAACTTGGAGACTTAAGTTCAAAGAGATGATACTTAATCAAAATGCTCAGACTTTTGGTAATATGGTCTAAGGAGATGACGTTCAGTCAAAACATTTGGACTTGGAGACTTAAGTTTGAGGAGACAATACTCAACCGAAATGTTCAAACTTTTGGCGATACTGTCCGAGGAGATGACGTTCAGTCAAAATGCTTGGACTTGGAGACTTAGGTCCGAGAAGATGATACTCTATCGAAGTGCTCAGACTTTTGGTGATATAGTTCTAGGAGATGACATTTAGTCAAAACACTTAAACTTAGAGACTTAAGTCCAAGGAGACGATACTCAATCGAAATACTCAGAACTTGGAGATCGAGTTTAAGGGGATTCAGTCAAAATTCTTCGGAGTTTAGAGATTAGTTCCGAGGAGATGATACTCAATCAAAATGCTTAGAACTTAGAGATTGAGTCTGAAGGGATGACATTTAGTTAAAACACTCGGAGTTTGGATACTGGTTCCGAGGAAACGATAATCAAAATTCTTGAAACTTGCAGATTATATCCGAGGTGATGAGATTTAGTCGAAACACTCGGAGTTTGGATATTGGTTTCGAAGAAATGATACTCAAAGTTTGTAGACTAGTTTCGAGGAGATGATGCTTAATCAAAATGCTCAGAACTTGGAGATATCAGTTTGATTCCGAAGACGATATACTTGTCCATTTGAGAAAACTCAAGTATGGGCTCTTTGTTCTATTTTGTCTTTTGAACCCATTAATTGGGCATGATTCTTGATTTATTAGTGCCATAACTTAGGTTTGGTAGCCCATGTAAGAATCTGCTAGAGAATTAGTTATTAAAAGTTTATTTAGTCGTTGTCTCGGTTAGTGAAATGATGGCGCATGTCCTTGATCGCGTGAAAAGACTGTTAATTACAATTGTGTTGGTTTAATTTCTTCTTGCTTGTTATATCAAGCTTTTTATAAGAAATGCAAGAAATTCCCTTAGTTCTTCACTTCTTTCATTTGCAATCATAAGAAAAAGTTAAAAGTATTCATAGTTGTTGAGTTCGAAAGAGCTCAGAGTTTTAAGCCTTCAGAATTTGTGAAACGTTCAGAGTTTGGAGGGAGAGCTTCAAGCCTCAAATATTCAGAGTCATTTTTCCCGGAGTTTATGATCGGTTAGTCTTTTCTTATTTTTACCATATCTTCATTTGATGATTACTGTGATAGGATTAGTGATAGTGGTAGTGATAGTAGTGAGAGTATGAGTTGTTATGAGAGTAGGAGTAGTGATGATATGGAAAATGAAGTGGATGATGTCATGGGTGGCGATGATACTTTGGACGAGTTTCTCACTATACTGTTGTACGAAGGGGAGGATGGTTCTCATTTTTTGGAGGATAATCATATCCTTTCTAAACTGAGGGGGGTATGGGCATGGATGAAAGTACGAACTGAGTTTTCAAAGTGAATACCATGCCCAATACTTTAAAGGAAGAGAGCCTCCAAGCCCTTAGGCTTGAATTTAGGATCCCCGAGGAGTTTGAACTTAGGAATGTCAGGGTAGAGGAACAAGCATCTGATAATATTTGGGAGGAAGGTCCTTACGAGATGTGTTTGTACATTCACTATCTGTAGGCGGGACTTAGATTTCCTCTTTACCCTTTTTTTCGTATCTTGAGTTATTTTAACATATCCTTTTGTTAGCTCATGCCAAATTCTGTACGCCTAGTGGTGGTGTTCATTTATACTTGTATGGATGTAGAGGGTTTAATGAACATCAATGTCTTCAAGGCTCTTTTCCAAATGATCAAGCATAAACAGTGGGGTTATGTGGTGATCAGTTCTAGGGTAAAGAAGGGGTTGTTGAAGAAGAAACCTAGTTCCATTATGAAATGAAGAAAACTTTTTTCCATATCCGGAGTAATAAAAGCTTCGGAGTTCCGTTGACTTGGAGCATGGACCGTATGGGGAAATGCAAGAAGCCAAACCTTCTGAGGCAACAGTAGGACACAGTGGAGAATATGGTGGGTGCACCTATAAATATGGATACCCTTTATGATAATGAGGAGTTAGCGAAGCTCGAACTTTGCCCTCAACGTCCTAAGGGAACTTTGCCCTCAGTTCAACACTTATTCTTTTTCTACTTTAATTTCATCTACTTATACTTGTGTTTCTTTTTTATAAAGATGGATGCTACTAAGAAGGCCAAGAGGGAGGCAAGGAAAGCCAAGAGAAGAGGAAACGTCTTGCTAAGGTCGGTACGAGTTATCCTTCTAAGAAGAGGGTTACTTCTGAGACTCAGAATTCTTCTCATATTCCCATTGAGATAGTCAGTCCGACACCTTCTCCACCTCATTCTCCTCTTAAGTCGAGGCCCACGGAACCAACATTCTCTCCATCATCATCTAGACTGACTTCACAAGAGGCCCCTCCTATTGTGTCAATCCCAAATTAGGGAATAAGGGTTAATGATTTTGTTTTCTTTAGCGCCAAGGTGTCTCCGGAGCATCTGATTTTGGGTGCACCCCATTAGGACATCATGGAGCTGGGGTTGAAGCCTGTTGAAAGCTTGGTTTCAATAGTAGAGGTTTTGGCTTCTCAAGTATTATTGTTTTTTCGTTTGCTCCTTATATTGATTAATTCAAAATGTTTCTAACTTGGCATTTTCCTTTTAATCGAGCATTACTACTGTAGTAGTGTCTCGGTTCTGTCTTAACCTCGAGAGGTAGTTGGCAGAGTGCCAAAAGAAGTTGACCGAGAGATACGACCTTGCCAGGAAGCTACAGAGCTCCCTTGACTAGAGCTTAAGTGAAAAATGAGACTTGGAGGCTCCCTTGGATCAAGAGGAAAAGGTGAAGGTCGAGACGATATAGGAGTTGGAGAAGGTGAAGCTGGAGAAGGATGCTACTCAAGCAGCCATGGAGAAGGCGATAGAGAAAGCTGTAGAAGCCAACAAGAAGTCTGAGGACTTCAGAGGGGCGATGAAAAAGATTACTAAGGTACACTACCTCAATGGGTTCTAGGAGGCCAAACAGAGAGCTGAAAAGCTTTTTCCTAAGATTAAATTTTCTTTTCTCGAGCTTACATCTTCAGAGGAAGAGATCACTTCCTTAGAGAAAGTCGGTCGGTGTGATGGGGAGTAAGAGGTGCAGACTCAGTGCCTTGATTTTATCTTAGAGGAAGAGGTCGACATTTTAGGAGATGAGGCCAATGTGTGGGGTCTTGTCCATTTTTTTTTTTCTGTTTCATAAGTTATGTATTTTGAGGCCAGCGTGCCTTTTTGAATCTAAAAAGTCTTTCAAGTTAATGAAAAAAGTTTGTTCCCCTTTTTGTTTTTTTTTTTTTTGCTTATCTTATTGCCTTTTTAAAGTTTAATAGGAGAGTCTGATAGGTTAAGGTATTGGGCCTTCACCTCGATATAGGGGAGACTTGGAGATTCGAAGTAAAACTTGGTGAATGTTCTATTCTTTCATAAATAGGGTGGAGATTATATAAGTAACTTTGGAAAAATAGATAAGGCTTGGCGAAAAATCTAAAAAGAATTTGGGGATACACTACTGATAGAATTTGCAAACATTCTCAGCATTCCAAGTCTATGGTATAGGCTTACCGTTCAAGTCTTCAAGCTCGAATGTGTCGGCTCAGCGAATTCTATAGATGTGGTATGGACCTTCCTAGTTTGGGAGGAGTTTTCCAAATTCCTAAGGATGAGATACTTCATTTTTTCGAAGTACCAAATCATGTAGCCTGAAATTTCTTTCTCAAACTTGGGAGTTATAATACCTAGAAACCCTCTGGTGGTAGGCGACAAGTTTAATCTATGCCTTATTTCGAGCTTCGTTGATTAAATCATCGTTCATTTTGAGTGTTTCCTCATTGTCAGTTTCATCGAAACTCTAAACTCGTAGTGAAGATGATCCAATTTCAAGAGGAATAACTGTTTCTGAACCATATACCATAAAAAAAATAGTCTCTCATTAGTTTTTTATAGGAGAGGGACGTGATCCCTAAAATATCGCGTATGAGTGGACGTGCATAGGTGCATGGGAGGATAACTGGCTATAACAGCTTCATGATGGAATTACTCCCGTACCCTTTGCTAGATATCATCATTCGGTTGTGTGATTCTTTGATGACCTCCTTCTCCTAATCATACGCCATATGTATCGATGTTATTGGAGGGTAAATTTTTTCCTATATCAACTTTATTTTAATCGATTTCATAATTAGTCATCAAAGTAATGTGTGCTTTCAACCAATAATAATTTAAAAAAGAAATCCTACCAGCCGCAACAAGAAGGTGAGCTTCCGTAATAAGAAGGTGAGCTTCTAGTACAATCAAGATCATCTTAAGCTTTCAACCAAATAGGCCAAATAACCACATATTCTAGCTCAAAACATTTCTAGATTTTGAAGCTACTTGCTCCAAATTATGCAATCAAGTTCTGGTGGTATTTCTCTTACAAAAGTCATCTAACATATTCCTCTACCTCTTCTTCTACTGCATTTTCTCTATCCATTTAAAACTTTGTGTGCTTCTATTCTCTCAGCACTTGTCCACAAAATATCAAAAACCATAACCTGTTCACATTCAAATAAAAATATCATTACTAGTCTGATTCACTTTGTGCATAACTAATCATATCTTTAGAGAATAGAATTATCTTGTTGGATGCAAAAACAGTTTAGATGAAAGGACAGTTATCAAGAAAAATGAAAAAGATAACTTAAAAAGTACTAAACATTTGAAATTAACCTTCACATGTGTAATAAAAATTTATGAAAGGAGTAAATTATAGCAGCAGTCCATGAACTTTGGATGTTTGATACTTAAATACATAAACTTCTTGATACTGCTAAAAAATACACATCTAATAAAAGATGACACGTAGACCATCCCAAGGATAGGCAGCAGGTCGACACGCGGATAAACCAGGCTTGGACAGCTGGACTCCAGGTCATCACCGTCCTCCAGGTCACACCGCCCCTAGCAGAAGGGCCGCCTCATGCATGGATAGCTCCTAGCCGAGACAGCAGGGCCATCCAGCTGGGCCTCCTAGGCATCATTACCCACCCAGCTGGGCCTCCATGTCATCACCATCTTGGATGAAAGGCTGCCCCTATAAAAAGACTCAGGTACGCATTCCAAAAGGGATCAAACTTTTTTGGACCTAAAAAGAGAACGCCTATTACTTTCAAATATTTTATCTTACACTAACAAAAGCTTCGGAGCATCTGTTGTGAGTTTTAAATTACTCGCAAGCGCACGAATCGTTTGCAGTATAGCGTTGTGCAAGTGCGAGGTCGAATCCACAGGGAATTACGTTGTGAAAATATAATTTTTAATCTAAACTAACTTTATCTTAACCTAGTTCCGAATTGTGAATGATATTGCAAAAGAAATATAAACTAAACTAAGTTGATTTAAAAACTAATAATTAAAAGAACTAAGGTTTCCGAATCCACCCCACCGAAGTTAAGCATACGTGTTCTAAAAATATAGCCTATCAAAACATTCCATGAATCCAACTATAAGACAAAAAACAAAGAATATCCCAACTAAACCAAAAGCACCCAATGTATCCGCTCTTAACAAATCACAAAGGGAATCCAATTTAATCGAAAAGCATTCAATGTATCCATCAGATGAAACACAAAGAAAATCCAACAGAAAATTTAAACTCAATCAATTATAAGATTAACTCAAATAATTGACAGAACATTTATACTAAAAATTGTTAGATTTGTACAAGCAAATCTGACCTACTACGCCAAACAACGGCGGGGCTTCATCTTCAACCTTAGCTGAAGAGTCTAGCCACTCATAACTATAAAACTATAATAACAAGTGCTAAACATTTAAACTAAAACAACTGAATATAAAGAAATAAATAAACAACTTTACATGGGAGAAATTCCACTCGCTGCCGGGCGGCGCTTCCCCTCGTGGTAGCAATGCCGTCGGGATCCACCAGAATGTTGGCGGACGTCCACCGGTAAACACCAAAGTGGCTCAGGAATTGTACACTGAATGATGAAACCAAATGGTGTTTATATAGGGGAAGTCACGGAGCACTGCAGGTTTCAGATTCGATGTGGGATACTGGCCCGAGTGCGCTCGATCGCAGAATGGTGCGATCGATCGCATGTCTCATGCGCACGATCGCATGTGCGCTCGATCGCATGTCTGGTACGATCGATCGCAGACGCACTGAACAGCAACTATTTCGATGTGGGATGTTGACCTTGCGCTCGTTCATAGGCAGGTGCGCTCGAGCGCAATGTCTCCAGAAGCTTCAAATCTCTTGAAATGCTTCATTTTCTCCACAAACCTATAAAAATACACAAAACACAAGAAAAACGTAAAATAAAGTAAAATACTACTAACTAAGAGCATAACAAATATAAGTTAAGGGTCTAAAATATGCAATATTTAAGACTCATCAAATACCCCCAAACTTATATTTTGCTAGTCCCTTAGCAAAACAAAATAAAAGACTCAATGAAAAACAAAGAACATAAAGATAAAGTCATCACTCGTGGTATCCAAAAATTTAAGGAGCACACATCACCATGATATTCAATCATGAGCAAGCTTAAAAAGGTAAACCCATCTTCGCAATGAATAGAAATGTTAAAATGTAATTACTTACAAAAGGCAGGATAAGGCATCACAAGCTTGAATCAGTGTAAGGTGAATTAGCATATAAAAATGAAGCTTCCAAGTAACTCTAATGTGTAAGGTCTCCATGTCTCAAGATTCACCAAATTTCCCATAAAAAAATGAACGAAAAGGCATAGTTTTTATTTTTTTCTTTTTTTCTTTTGTTTTTTTTTAATAAGGCACGGCTATGTTTAGTTCCCTTAAGCTTTCTAATTGACCCATGTAGCGAGTGTTAAGTCAATGACTCCCAAACCAGGTGGTTTTAGGGCATTAGGTGTAAAGACACCCCTAAGGACTTACTAACTCGAGTCAAAAAGGCTACGAAATTAAACCGACCTTAATATTACCAAGCAAAATTCCACCTTTTGACGTGAACACTCACTGCTTACTGAGGCAAGAGGTCCAGTTACTCAGCGAAAAGTTTATTGATAATAATAATTTTTTTTTTTTATATTTTCCTATGCCGAAGAGTTCATCCAACAAGTCATCCAGTTTCAGTTAAGATAAGGAAAAATACATATTAAAATCACATGTCACACCTCACATAATTTGTGCTAATGTGCTCGTGTTAGATTAGATCAAACATGTGAATTCTCAAAATGCCTAAAGTAAGTAACTAAATTTTAAAATTTATTACCAGATCATGTGTTCAAAATGTTAAGCTCACCAATGACATCACATCACAGAAAATGTTTAGATCAACTAAAATTTCACGATAACATGAGCATGCATTTATCTCTATGACGAAAAGACAACAAATTAGGACAAAGTGTGTGATGTGTCTCCCATACCCCCAAACTTAAATTACACATCGACCCCAATGTGTGACTAATATGGAAAGAGCTGACCTGAGATATGGAGAACTATCTGGACTGGTATGGCTCATAGCATACCTCCAAACTTGAACTGAAGTACACTTTGTCCCTGAAAAATAAAAACTGGAAAACAAAAAAAACTGAAAACAAACATTAATCATAAAAATGCGAAATAATAAATAAACAAAAGAAAAGATAAGCTGTGGGGTGCCTCCCATGAGCGCTAAGTTTAACGTCTTCAGCCAGACCCAACATTAGTAAACAGGCCCAACTAAGCTCTCCACCATCTGATCAATAAATGGGAATGGAAAATGATCAGGCCTAGTGGCAGCATTCAATTTACGGTAGTCTAGACACTTTCTCCATCTTGACTGCACTCGAGTTGGAACCAACTCGTTGTCTTTATTTACTACCGTAAATTCAGCACGTTTGGGCACGACTGGAATCTGGCTCACCCACTTGCTATTAGAGATGGGATAAATGATCCCTGCCTCTAACTGCTTAATATCTTTTGCCCTCACAACCTCTTGCATAGTAGGGTTGAGCCTTCTTTGTGGCTCCCTCGATGGCTCAGCATTCTCCTCCAACTGTATCATGTACGTCACCACAGAGGGGCTGATCCCCTTGACATCCTCAATAGTCCAGCCTATAGCTTCCTTATGCTCTCTTAAGACGTCAAATAATTTCTCCTCTAGAGCATCACCCAAATCGGAAGGTATAATCATAGGTAAACTATCGGCTGAACCTAGGAACTTATACTTAATATTATCTGGTAAAGGCTTAAGTTCCTTCTTGGGGGTTTCAGGTGCGGCGGTCTCCTCCTTCTCATTGCTTTCTCGAGGATCAGACTCCAAAATGACATTTACTTCATCAAGTAACTTATCTAAGCCCAAGTCCTCTCCAAAGTGAGCAAAGCATGCCTCCAAGGGATCCTCAATATGGGATTCATCCATAGTCTCCTCTGTCCTACTACTCTCCCGAGGAGCAGACTCCACGATAGTATTTGCTTGCTCAAGTAACTTATCTAAATCCAAATCCTCTTCAAACTGAGCAAAGCATGCCTCCATAATGTCCTCAAACTTCCCTTCTTTCTTGGGCACTTGTAGTCTCTCAGGGTAAGGCGCTTTAGGTAAAAACGACCTAGAGAGATCCTTAATAATACGAGTGGCTGTAGATGGCTCAGCATCTCTCTTCTCATTGTTTCCACTCTCTTGCCCTTGGTGCATAGCAGGGTTCTCTTCCACTTGATTGTCCACTTGTCTCCCAGACAAGTATGGGACAGTTGATTGCACTTGTTCCTGCCAATGTATTGGAGTTGAAGAATTTCCCACCGCAAACTGTTCCTTTGGGTTAGGCTCAGATTGAATAGGGAACTCTCCTTCCTCTCCTTCACCCATGTAACTTGCGATTTGATCTATTTGACTCTCTAGTGTGGCAATCGCTTGGGTGTTTTCTATTGTTGCACTCATCATTTCACTCATAGATTGGCTAGTCATTTTCATGAAATCATTGAGAGCGTCCTCCAATGACTGTGAAACCGACGCTGGCGCTTGAATGGGAGCTTGGTAAGCGGGTGATGGTGCTGGATAAGCTGAGTGACCATAATATGGAATTGGTGGAGGAAATTCGGGAGTGTATTGATTATGAGCATGGTAAGGGGCTCCTCCCTGATTCATTGGTTGGTTCTGCTCCCATGGAAAATTAGAGTGGTCCCACCACCCTGGATTGTATGTTTCGGAGCAAGATTCATTTGATTGCCAACAACAGTTATTGAAAGCATTCATTTGTTCCATAGGATACTCGGCACTAGCCGGCATTGATGGGAAATTCTGTGCTAGATGCATGGGACTAGCACAGATGGAACAGCTTTCAACATTGAAAGTTTTGGCAGCATTGAGGGATGGGCCGGTCATTTTAATGAAATCCTTGAGGGCGTCCTCTAAAGACTGTGAAACCGGCGCTGGATTTATCCACGTGATTTTTTTTTTTTTTTTTTTTTTTACAAAAAAGATAACTAACTAGTAGAAAAACAAAATCATTTTAGACCAAAAATTTTCACAAACCAAACAATTCCCCGGCAACGGCGCCACAAACTTGTTGTGAGTTTTAAATTACTCGCAAGCGCACGAATCGTTTGCAGTATAGCGTTGTGCAAGTGCGAGGTCGAATCCACAGGGAATTGCGTTGTGAAAATATAATTTTTAATCTAAACTAACTTTATCTTAACCTAGTTCCGAATTGTGAATGATATTGCAAAAGAAATATAAACTAAACTAAGTTGATTTAAAAACTAATAATTAAAAGCACTAAGGTTACCGAATCCACCCCACCGAAGTTAAGCATACATGTTCTAAAAATATAGCCTATCAAAACATTCTATGAATCCAACTATAAGACAAAAAACAAAGAATATCCCAACTAAAGCAAAAGCACCCAATGTATCCGCTCTTAACAAATCACAAAGGGAATCCAATTTAATCGAAAAGCATTCAATGTATCCATCAGATGAAACACAAAAAAAAATCCAACAGACAATTTAAACTCAATCAATTATAAGATTAACTCAAATAATTGACAGAACATTTATACTAAAAATTGTCAGATTTGTACAAGCAAATCTGAACTACTACGCCAAACAACGGCGGGGCTTCATCTTCAACCTTAGCTGAAGAGTCTAGCCACTCATAACTATAAAACTATAATAACAAGTGCTAAACATTTAAACTAAAACAACTGAATATAAAGAAATAAATAAACAACTTTACATGGGAGAAATTCCACTCGCTGCCGGGCGGCGCTTCCCCTCGTGGTAGCAATGCCTTCGGGATCCACCAAAATGTTAGCGGACGTCCACCGGTAAACACCAAAGTGAATCAGGAATTGTACACTGAATGATGAAACCAAATGGTGTTTATATAGGGGAAGTCACGGAGCACTGCAGGTTTCAGATTCGATGTGGGATACTGGCCCGAGTGCGCTCGATCGCAGAATGGTGCGATCGATCGCATGTGCGCTCGATCGCATGTCTCATGCACACGATCGCATGTGCGCTCGATCGCATGTCTGTTACGATCGATCGCAGACGCACTGAACAGCAACTAATTCGATGTGGGATGTTGACCTTGCGCTCGTTCATAGGCAGGTGCGCTCGAGCACAGGTGCGCTCGATCGCATATCTCATGCGATCTAGTGCAATGTCTCCAGAAGCTTCAAATCTCCTAAAATGCTTCATTTTCTCCACAAACCTGTAAAAATACACAAAACACAAGAAAAAAGTAAAATAAAGTAAAATACTACTAACTAAGAGCATAACAAATATAAGTTAAGGGTCTAAAATATGCAATATTTAAGACTCATCAGCATCCTCGGAGGCGCTCACTCCGGTGACCCCCTAGCTCACATCTTCTCCTCTGTGCAGGCTTCTTCGAGGCCCGACCTTCAATTCAGCGACAATATTTTTGGCATCAATAGATTGGCACCATCTGTGGGAAACCACTATCTCTCGCTAAATAATAAAAGTGAAGCAATCTAAAGAACTCGTCTGTTGTTATGCCACCTAAACACGTCGTCAGGGATGCCGGTAAAGAAGCAGCAGGGGCTAGTACTCACACCCATCGGTCGGGATCAAGTTCCTCAGTCGAATCCGATGCATGCCCCAATATGGCTACGCTCCAAGGACAGTTTGTAGAACTTTCCCGACTGGTGGCCGACCTGGCCGCAGAGGTCCACAGAGGGGCTCATCAGCCTTCTCCCACATTGTCGACGGCTAGGCCAGCCGTAAGCACCCCATCGACGGCTATTCCGCGGCTGAGTCCTCCCCACCCCGGATCGCCAAGTCCAGAGAAAGACCCTCGTCTGAGAGTAGTGAGGGCCTCGGTAAGCAAATAGAGGACATAAAAGGACGAATTAATTAAGCATTCAAAGGCCCTAACCGTAGCGTCATGGATGAGCTCAACATCTAGAATCCTCCCTTCACTCAAGAAGTCCTTGAGGCCCCTCCCGTCGAACTTTCGGATTGCCCCAGATCAAACCGTACGACGGTTCTACAGACCCCCTGGATCACCTCCAGCACTACAAAACCATGATGACGCTCCACAAACATTCCAATCCAATGATGTGTCGAGCTTTCCCCTTAACACTTGAAAAGGCGACCAGAACATGGTATTCTTGTTTGAAATCGGGGGGATCCGCACATTCAAAGAGCTAAATTATGCCTTCGCCTCACACTTTCTTAGTAGTAAAGGCCCCAAAAAGACCTCAGAGTCCCCGTTCAATATCGTCCAGTTAAAAGGGGAGAAGCTTCGAGCCTACATATCAAGGTTCAATTCAACAGCCTTGGAGATTCCCGACCTTGACCATACTGTCTAAATGCTGGCATTCAAGAATGGGTTGAGATCCAGAATCTTCAACTCAAAACTCACCAGGCAGCCCCCTGGCAACATGAATGAAATCTTGGCCCGAGCCGAGAAATACATGCTAGTGGAGGATGACCAGGCTTTTCGGAAAGAGTGGGAAGGGGACACTGAAAGAAAAAGGAATGGCCCTAATAGCTCGCATCAGGAACTCATCAAACAACCCTTCCGGAAGGATAGACCCAGGGTCCCCAGGCCCTTCGGAAGCTGTACTCCTCTTAACGCATCAATAACTAATGTCTTGATGCAGATCCAAGACAAGGTGATCTTGCAGTGGCCTCCCAAACCACTACGCCTCAATGAGGACCGGGGGAAATGGTGTCGTTTCCACAAGAACCACAGGCACGACATAGAAGATTGTCAGGTACTAAAGTACTAGATAGAAGCCCTCATCAACGTAGGGTAGCTAAAAGAATTCACTGGGCCTCGGTCGGAGAAATTTGTTGGGCGACTCCGAAAGAATCCTGAGTGCCCATCCAATCGGGATAGGATGGTCTGGCCTACTCGAAAGAGTCCCGGGCTAAGCCATGAAGAGCTCAGCTAGAAGAAACCAGAGGCCATTGCTGCCAAGGTCATTAAAACCATCTGTGGGGGGCCCGCAGCCGGGGGCACTTCTAGGAACCATGGAAAGACTTATGCTCGGTCCATAGCTTCAATCATCGGACCCCATAAGAGACGGAAGATGGATACAACCATCACCTTTCAGACGAGGACCTAGAGGGACTCCAGACTCCGCATGACGACGTCGTGGTCATATCTCTCCTCGTGGCCAACCATGAGGTTAGACGCGTCTTAGTCGACAACAGGAGTTCGGTAGACATCTTGTTCTATGATGCTTTCCAACAGATGCAGTTGAAAGACTCTCGACTGGAGTTAGTCTCCACCCCACTCTATGGCTTCTCGGGGGGCTTGATGTTTGCAGAGGGTAGCATAGTCCTCTTGGTGACCGCAGGAACAGCCCCACAGGCAACCACCATGTAGACTATTTTTTTGATCGTCCGGCAGCCTTCGTCCTATAACATGATCCTGGGCCAACCCACTCTCAACAGACTCCGAGCAGTTGTCTCTACATATCACTTAAAAGTGTAGTTCTTGATCGAAGGTGGAGTGGGCGAAGTTAGGGGGGACCAGCAGATCTCTCGGTCTTGCTATCTTAAAGTGGTGAGAGAAAGCCGAAGGATGGAGGCCCTCCGCTCGAGTTAGATGACCTTAAGGACAAAGGGAGGAACCCACGGGGCTAGCAGGTGGATGAGCTAACTGCGATACCCCTCGGAGAGGATGCCTCCCAAACCATCCAGATTGGCTCTAATCTCCCGGAGGGCTTTAAAGGACCCTTGCTCACCTTCCTCCAAGAAAACTAGGACCTCTTTGCTTGGTCAGCGATAGACATGCCCTTGATCAGCCCGGAGGTGATCATGCACAAGTTAAATGTGGACCCAAACTACAAACTAGTCATCTAGAAAATGAGATGGTTCACGCCCGAGTGACAAGTCGTTGTCCAAGCCGAGGTGGATAAGCTACTCACGACCAACTTTATTCGCGAAGCAGACTACCCGGATTGGGTGTCCAATATGGTGATGGTAAAGATAGCCAGTGAAAAATGGCGAATTTGCATCGACTTCTCAGATCTGAATAAATCCTGTCCAAAAGATAGCTTCTCTTTGCCAAGGATTGACCAACTTGTCGATGCAACGTCGATTCACGAGCTACTGACCTTTATGGATGCATATTTCGGGTATAACCAGATTCTTATGTACAGGCCCGATCAAGGGAAAATGGCGTTCATCATGGGGCAAGGGCTCTACGGCTATAAAGTTATGCCAGTCGGGTTGAAGAACACTGGTGCCACCTACCAGAGATTGGTAAATAAGGTTTTTCGGGAGTAGATCGATCGAGACATGGAGGTCTATGTGGACGATATGCTGGTGAAAAGCATCAAAGCCAAAGACCACAAAAGCGACTTGGAATAAGCCTTCAAAGTCCTTCGGTGCCATCAAATGAAGCTTAACCCCTCTAAGTGTGCGCTCGGGGTCACGGAAGGAAAATTCCTCGACTTCATGGTGACATAAAGGGGCATCGAAGCGAACCCTGAAAAAATAGAGGTCGTCCTCAATATGAAATTATCCTAAACTATAAGAAAAGTCCAGCAACTCACTGGCCGGATAGCAGCTTTGAGCCGATTCACGTCAAAATCAGCAGAAAAATGTCTCCCTTTCTTCAAAGCCATTAGAAAGGCCAAAGACTTCACCTGGTCTGAGGATTGCCAAAAAGCATTTGGGGAGCTAAAGAGGTACTTAGGCTCACCCCTCTTACTCACCATGCCCGCCACCAGTGAAGAGCTTTTTCTATACCTCTCGGTCAGGCATGATGTGGTGGCCTCTGTCTTAATTAAGGAAGAGGTTGGCGTCCAAAGGCCCATGTACTATGTGAGCAAGGTTCTCCATGACGCGAAGACCAGATATCTTCCGGTGAAAAAAATGGCGGATTCACTCCTGGTCACGTCCCGCAATCTCCAGCCGTACTTTCAAGCGCACACGATTGTCCTCCTAACCGACCAGCCTCTTCGGCAAGCGCTCCACAAGCCGGATATCTCCGGAAGAATGGTCAGTAGAACTTAGAGAATTTGACATTCATTATCGGCCTCGTACGACCATCAAAGCCCAGGCCTTGGGCGACTTCATTGTGGAAACCACACTCCCGATTCAAGAATATTCTACCTCGGATCTCGACAGGACTAAGGAAGTCCCTTAATAGACACTCCACGTTGATGGATCCTCTAGTGACACCGAGAGCGAATCCGGGCTCATCCTGAGTAGCCCTGATGACTTTACTATCGAGTACGCCCTAAGGTTCGGGTTTAGAGCCTCGAACAATGAAGCCGAGTATAAGGCTCTACCCGTAGTGATGAAGTTAGCCAGGGCGTTGTCGCCAATTTGGTAGTAAATCAGGTCAATGGAGAGTTTGAGGCCCAATGAGAGAAGATTGCTCGCTACCTAGTGAAAGCCAAAGTACTTGTCGCCAAGTTCCAAGTGTTCCGAATCAACCAAGTTCTCCGGGCAAAAAATTCGAAGGCTGACTCCCTAGCCTGGCTCGCCTCCTCTCGACAGCTCGAATCCATACGAGTGGTCTACCTCGAAATACTTGTCGTGCCCAGCATTGATGAAACAACTGTGTTGCCCGTGGCCGCTGAGGGAACCTGGATGGATCCTATCCTCGAGTATTTGCAGGATGGACATCTCCTGATTGAAAGGACCTAGGTCAGAAAAATCGTCTCACGAGCGGCACGGTACGCAATCTCGAACGATCAACTATATAAAAGGGGTCTCACAACCCCTTATTTGAGATGTCTGGGCCCAAGTGAGGCCAATTACGCTCTCTAGGAAGTCTATGAAGGGATCTACGAGAATCATCTTGGGGGGTGGGCCCTCGCCTTCAAGATCCTTCGCCAAGGGTATTATTGGCCTGGAATGCGCAGAGAAGCCATGGAACTAGTAAAGAAGTGCAAAAATTGCTAGCAGTATGCCACCGCTTATCGTAGACCGAAAAACCTCCTTACTCCAGTTACAATCCCACTATCTTTCACCATGTGGGGAATGGACCTTCTCGGACCTTTCACTGGAGTGCCCGACTAGCGGAAGTACCTCATAGTGGTGATAGACTATTTCACAAAGTGGGTAGAAACCGAACCATTGGCCAACATCATCGACAATCAGGCCCGGGGCTTCATCTAGAAATCAATAGTATGCCGCTTTGGTATATCCTGAGTACTAGTGACAGACAACAGCAAAAAATTTGATAGCACTCAGTTCAAGGCATTTTACGAGGAACTGCATATCGAGCACCGCTTCTCATCCGTCGAATACCCGCAAGCTAATAGGCAAGTCGAAGTAACTAACAGAACCTTCTTGTAGGGCATCAAAAGAAGACTAGACGAGGTAGACCGACAATGGATGAACCACTTACCAAATATCCTCTGGGTGTATCGGACCACTGCCCGAGCACCCACTAGTGAAACCTCTTTCTTCATGACTTACGGCTTCGAAGCCATCATCCCCTTGGAAATCAGAGTGCCCTCACTTCGAATACAAAATTTAGAAGGTAAAAGCAATGATGAAGCTCTTCATATCAACGCTAACCTTCTCGACGAAGCACGAGATAAAGCTCAAATCCGACTAGCGGCCTATCAGCAGCAGACTGTCGGGTATTATAACTCTCGAGTATAAGGAAGGCACTTCAAGCTTCGTGATCTCGTTCTACGAAAGAACGAAGTATCTCGACTATGAGAAACAGGGAAGTTGATCTCCAACTAGGAAGGCCTGTATCGCATCAGGAGGGTACGCCGTCCCAGCACTTTCGAGCTCGAAAAGCTACGTGGAAAGTATATTCCACGAACTTGGAACGCCGAACATCTTCGACGTTTCTACCAATGAACTTGGATCTCGCGCACGAGTTTCGAAAAAAAGTTCAGTTGAAATAGAAATTGTAAACGAAAAATTATTATAAAACAACAAAGTTGGGAAAAAAAGAAAATTCTATTGACATTCTCAAAAAAGATTACAAAAGAAGGCACTAACGGCCTTAAGATACAAAGAAAAAAGCAAAAGGAAACCTAGTCTAAAGCAAGCGCCGCCTCGGCATCAACCATTGGCTCGGCCTCCTCTTCCTCCTCCTCCTCTCCCTCCTCAGGCTCTAGAAGGTCGAGGCCCGAAAAATCTATCTCTGGGTACATGGCATCAACCTTCGTCTTGGCCTCCAAGAAGCCCTCGAGGAACTGCTTTCCCCCCTCTAGATCAACGGCCATCCTGAAGGCGTCCGAGCCCTAGAAAGCAGTTAGGACCTCCTCCATAGCCGCCCAGGTATGGGCCTCACCCTCCTCTATCAAGCGCTGTATGGCCCGCTCGACCTCGGCTTTGCTGCGGAGAGCTACGTCCCTCTCCCGGACAGCCTCAACCCTGGCCCAGTTGGCTGCATCCTCCGAGGCCTGCAGCTGATGGATGGCCTCGGTCTTCTTGTCCAGCTGGCGCTGGGTATGGCCCAGCAGCTCGACCATCTACATGCAGCGGCGGGAGGTAACACCGAGAAGGACACCCATCTGTGGCCAGGCAAAAGAGTGTTAGTACGAATAAACCAAGGCAAAACTCAAATGAAAGTAAAGAATCAGGGAGAAGGAAATACTTGAAAGGCAATGGTCTCCAATGCCGAGCAAAGGGCCTCGATCGACCTCTGGGACAGCTCCTGGAGATCTTAGGGAGGGATCTCCATGATCAGATGGTCTCGCGCAACTCATGGGTGAGCAAAAACGGAGTCATCGACCTTCAGGGCCCAGTTGGACCTGAAAACTACTGCCCCCGAATTAGCGCCCATTGAAGGCCCAAGAGCAGCCGAAGATCCTGGGGCAGGCGAGGCCACTGGGGGAGGGACAGTCACTGGTGCAAATTCTGACTATGGAGGGCCTCGAGGAGGGCTCTCCAGATCTATCAGAGTAGAGGTGCGAGGCCTCTTTTTGGACCCCGAGGCCGAGGCCCGTTGCCTCTCAGCTGAGGTAGCTTTCCTCCTATCCATGGCGAGTTTCCTCGCCTGCTCCCAGGCATGTGCCATGACATCTATCTCTGCACAGCATGAAAGAATGGAAAATGCATAAGTAAAACTACAAAGCAAAAAGCGAAGCAGAGATAAAACGAAAAAACTACAAGTATTAAAGGCACGGATCTTTACCGCACTCGAGCAAAGACTTAGTGCATAGAGGGCACAGGCCGTGCCTCGCCAGCTCCTCATTGTTGTAGAGGACTTCGACATCTAGCGGCGATGCCACCAGGGCATCCACAACCTCTTGCTTACGCGGATGAAGACCAATTTTCTTACATTTCTCGGTTTGGTCCATACTCCACGAGCGAGGAAGGTCGAAGTCTTCAGCAGATCAGATAAAGAAAAAGTTTTTCTTCCATCTCTTAATTGACGATGCCACCATAGCATCCACAACCTCTTGCTTACGTGGATGAAGACCCATTTTCTTACATTTCTCGGTTCGGTCCATACTCCACGAGCGAGGAAGGCCGAAGTCTTCAGTAGATCAGATGAAGAAAAAGTTTTTCATCTATCTCTTAATTGACGATGGAGTCCTCTTCAACAGCCTCCTCTTGGCTCGGGTGCTGAAAACCACCTATTCGGTCTGGCCATGCCTACTAATTAGGAAGTGGGCTTTGAAAATATCCATATTCATTGGCCCTCCCACTTCCGAGCAGACACAGATAAAGGCCATAATCAGCCGTACCGAGTTCAGTACTAGCTAACACATCACAATATCAGAGTACCATAAAACAGTATAGAAGAAGGGGTGAATGGGGAACCGAAGCCCGACCTTCATGTGGTGTTCGTACGCACACAATTCGTAGGGCGCACGGCTCGGAAAGGGGTCACAAGCCCTCTCCCTTTCCTCAGCCAGTCGAAGGGCGTACCAGCACAAAATACGGTATGTCTTTATGATCACCTCCAAGTCCTTCTCCTTCAATTGACTGGGGACCTCATTGACGGCATAATTCCACTACTCCCTTTTATCTCCAGCTGAGGTCCCCCTGATATCAGCCAAGACCTCGTCCACAGAAGAAGAGTCCTCTTTATGCTTCTCCGCTACGGGGACATATAATACCATTCTTAAGGGGGCCTTCCCTCACCACAGCCCTTTCCAGGGTCACACTCCTAGAAGAGGACGTGGACGACCCCGCCTCTTCGGTACTACCACTACCACTACTACTAACATTATCACTACTCCTATCACTACCACTATTGCTACTAGGCTGATCTCGATATTCATCCAAACTAGACATACTTAAAAATGGGTGGACAAAACTCACCAATAGTCTGAGGGATTCAGACTTCAACTCCTCCAGAAACTGAAGCTTTTCAGGAACCTGTTATGAGTTTTAAATTACTTGCAAGCACATGAGTCGTTTGCAATATAGTGTGAGCAAGTGCGAGGTCCAATCCACAGGGAATTGCGTCGTGAAAATATATTTTTATCTAAACTAAACCTGTTTTAACCTAGTTCCGAATTTTGAATTGTATTTTGCAAAGAATATAAACTAAACTAAATTGAGTTGCAAGAAGTGATAAAAATACTAAGGTTTCTGAATCCACCCCACCAAAATAAAGCATATATTTTCATGTTCTGTATAAAAGTAATCTATCAAATAATTCAATGAATCAACCATTATACAAATCACAGCAAATACCCTAATTCAACCAAATAATCCAATGTATCCCTTTAGAATCACAATGGATATCCAATTTACTTTGGATGATATGTTGTATCCGGCAGATGAAACATAAGGAATATCCAATTTGAACAATTTAAACACAATCAATCATAAGAATTTACTCAAACAATTGAAACAGAACATTAATACTAAAAATATCATAATTGTATGAACATATCTGAAAATATTATGCCAAACAATGGCGAGGCTTCATCTTCAACCTTAGATGAAGGTTTTAGCCTCTCATGATTATGAAACTAAATTTCACAATTAAAGTGCTAAACATAAAACTTTAAACTCAAAAGAAATAAATTAAAACTGACAATACATTGAGAGAAATTTCACTCATAGCTGTTGTGCGGTGCTTCCCCTCTTTGGTAGCAAAGCCTTGGAGATCCCCCAGATTGCTCGTAGAAGTCCTCCGGATTGCACACCGATTTGATGAAGTGAAATGGGGATTTTATAGGGGAACTCCATGAGTGCAATGTGTTCCCAATCCGATGTGGGATCTGGGATATTGAATGTGTTTCCAACAGATGTAGGATGTGGGATCTAAGTCTTCACATGCCTTTCAAAACTTTTTCCCACACTGAAATCCCGCACAGTCCGACCTTTGTCTACTAAAACTGCCATAAATTTCTCTAAAAAAATCATATTTATGAGTCGTAAAATTCCTCAGAAAATAGACATCCAGATCTTTCCAAGCATATATGGCCCATCTTCTGGTTCTTCCCGAATCATTACAGTTTAATTCGCAAAAATCACTTATGTCATGCTGAAATCACGCACAGCCTGACCTTTACTTACTAAAACTGCAATAACTTTCTCTAGAAAAATCATATTTACGAGCCGTAAATTCCTCAGAAAATAGACATTCGGATCTTTCCAAGCATATATGGCTCATCTCCTGGTTTTTCCTAAATCAATACAGTTTAATCCGCAAAAATGACTAATCTATACGGGTAATTCTCGCAATTTAGTGAAACTCCTTTCCAAGGGCTTGTAAACCTGTAAAACAACGAAAAAAACAACTCAAAGTAACAATTTCCTAAGTTAACAAATGTAAATTAAGGGGCCAAAATATGTAATATTTGGCACTCATCAGAACCTCCTCCTTAGTAACCCTCTAAACGTCGCAGCCACCAAAATCGAATCCGAACTACCAGCAGTTACCGAGCACCGTAACTCCAAAAACTTCAGGACGAAGGTTCTCACATAACTAGAATAAAGGCTCTCAACAGGGGTAAGAGGCTCTCAACAAATTGATATGAGGACGAATGCTCTCAGGAAAAAGGGAAAGAGGATGAAGGCTCTCAAAGATATCTCACTCTTTACAAATGCTCACTATGCTTTGAAGTTAAGAAGCAAGCAAATAAAAGCCTCTTTATGTAGGTAAAGAAGGCATAACGGGTGAGGAAAATTAAATGAAGAGATAGTTGGGGAGGTGACACCTCAAGAGCTTGAGGCAACTTTCACTCTCCCCCAAAGAGTCCGCCGCCACTCATTAGGCGGCCCATGATTACAACCTAGGGGTTGCTTCATTCCCCTAGGCGCCATCCCTTTCCTCTAGGCACCAGCTCAGCCGCCAAAAGCACCGTTTAGTTCCCCCAAGAATCCAATCATTAAAAGTATTGTCATCTTCGAAAAAATGGCTGCAAATATTTAATAAGGGCTGATACTGGCCACGTGTCAATAAAACCCAAAAACCCAAGGGAATTGGGCCCAGGGGAGCCCAAAACCCACAAGGCAAAACTTGGATCATCTAGCAGCCCAAAGAAGCTCAAAACATTTCTCATGGGCTCAAAAGATAAGAAGCCCAAAAGTCCCCTTAGAAATCAAAAACCTCTCCAAAAGTCCGAGCAGATGAATTGCTCCACATATGCTAGGACTCATGTCTCCAAGGCCGAGCAGATGGATTGCTCCACACATGCTCGGCCCACTAGCTCCAAGGTCCAAGCAGATGGATTACTCCACACATGCTAGGACTCATGTCTCCAAGGCCGAGCAGATGGATTGGTCCATACATGCTCGGCCCACTACCTCCAAGATCCGAGCAGATGGATTGCTCCACACATGCTTGGCCCACTAGCTCCAAGGTTCGAGCAGATGGATTGCTCCACACATGCTGGAGCTCATGTCTCCAAAGCTGAGCATATGGATTGCTCCACACGTGCTTGGGCTTATGTCTCCAAGGCCGAGCAGATGGATTGTTCCACACATGCTTGGCCCACTAGCTCCAAGGTTCGAGCAGATGGATTGCTCCACACATGCTTGGACTTATGTCTCCAAGACCGAACAAATGGATTGCTCCACGCATGCTCGAACTCATGTCTCAAAGGCCGAGCAGATGGATTGCTCCACACATGCTCGGACCCATATCTCTGAGGCCGAGTAGATGGATTGCTCTACGCATACTCGGCTCGACACTGACAAAACTCGGCACATTACCCATTCTTACCAATGATCGAGCCCTGCAAAACTTCTTTAAACACAAAACTTCCTTTGATACTGCTAAAAAGCACACACCCAATAAAAAGATTACACGAGGACCATCCCAAGGATAGGCAGCAGGTCGACACACGGATAAACCAGGCTCGGACAGCTGGACTCTGGGTCATCACCGCCCTCCGGGTCACACTGCCCTTAGCACAAGGGTCGCCCCTAGCATAAGGGTCGCCCCATGCATGGATAGCTCCTAGCCAAGATAGCAGGGCCACCCAGCTGGGCCTCCTGGGCATCATTACCCACCCAGCTGGGCATCATTGCCCACCCAGCTGGGCCTCCACATCATCACCGCCCTAGATGAAAGGCTGCCTTAATACCCTATAAAAAGACTCAGGTACGTATTCCAAAAAGGATCAAACTTTCCTGGACCTAAAAAGAGAACACTCGTTACTTTCAAACATTTTATCTTACACTAACAAAAGCTTCGGAGCATCCTCGGAGGCACTCCCTCCGACAACCACCTAGTTCACCTCTTCTCCTTTGTGCAGGCTTCTTCGAGGCCCGGCCTCCAACTTAGCGACCACATTTTTGGCATTAACACTTCTAATTTAGACAATAAACTCCTTGTATTTATTGATTTGTGAAATGTTTCTCTTGAGCTTGCTATAAAGTACTTGTACCTGTTGCTTAAAACATGCCAAAAAATAGAATACCTGAACAACATTGCCACAAATTAGTAATTGATGGAGTTGATTGTCAATATTAGAATTTCAAGTATTTAAAAATATCAAAAGTACAGGAATCACACATGTAATTTATCTAAGTTGCATTTAGTAAATTGAGACATTAGAGAGGGAATAGGGTGTAATTATAGCTTTTCTCAACAATAAAATTGTGGACCAAAATTTTTTCTATTTAAAAATTGAAATTGATGTCAAGTTTATGGTGAGATTAAATGTCATATTGATAAATTTGAATTTGAATATTCTTCATAATGTGACTTTTAATCTCATTATAAACTTAATTACGTTTCAATTTTCAAAATAGTAAACCTCAATTTTCAATATTTCAAATCCTTACCTCCAAGCAAAGGTTTCACGAAAAATGTATCTCCACTGATCATGGCATAGGACAAGAGAACATGGTTTGAGAAAATGAGAAGGGAACGTCCTATAAGCATTAAAATCAGTGCCAAATATAGCACAACCCACTTACCACTCCCACACATGAATAAATAATTGATTTCATTGACCATAAACAATCAGGGGAAATGTCGCACTTGTAAATTTTTTTATATTTATTGCATAGTAATCAACTACAACTAAAAAGCAACTCTATCATGGCTAACCACCAGTTCTATATATAACGCTAAGAAAAGCCTAGTTTGATTTGATGAATCATCAAGTCTTATCAACAAACCTATGTTGTACAAGGAAAATATTGGCAACAACAGGCATTTGGTTGCAAAGTTTCATCCAAGAGTCCTTTAAAAAGATAAGACTCTTTCAAAAATATAATTTTGAAAAAGGACTTTTTAAAAAAAGGTGTTTAGGGTAAGTATATACCTTTAAATCTCATTTAAAGTGACACATATATATATTTGTATATACACATGTATATAAACGTAAATGCTCACTGCACCTAATCACACACGTATGCATCATAAACCTTAATGCATACACATATATAAATATATTTATGCACAAATATATATATATATATAATATAAATTAAGAAAATAAATTTGATATTGTTTATTAAATCTTTAGTTTTACTAATGGAATTTTAAGGAGATTAACTTTTTTAAAAGACCATTTAAATTGATCCAACGAACACTCAGAAAAAATTTAAAGGCCTCTAGTATTACGAAGTCCTAGAATATGCATCAACAATACCGTTAAGCACGCAAATTACATTTTAATAGCCAAGCAATTAAAAAGAGAGTCCTTCAAATTTAAGAGAAACATTGATGTCATGAATCACACAAATAAATCATGCTTATTGTCTATAACTTGTGTACCACTCACAGCCAAAGAATCCTTCTATCATCATATATGCGCGCAAGAAGTTATACAATACGGAACATATATGTGTTGATGTCGAAAATCTACCGCTAGGTGATAGAATTGGGACAATTGATCTGCATACATGAAACAGATGATAGTAATTTAAAGGTCACCGGAGACAGAGAAGAGAGTGGTGCCTCCGAAGACTTTCTGATGCCTAAATTAGCTTCAGATTATTGGGAGTAAAAGGGGAGAGTAGAGAGAGCAGTGATGGTGTGTAAAAATATGAATAGTGAATGGAATAATGCATACCTTCAGAGTCGTATTTATACCATCTATGAAGGAATCAATTTTAAGGATGAAGAGAGGGACGTGATCCCTAGAATATCATGTATAAGTGGATGTGCATGGGTGTGTGAGAGGACAGCTAGCTATAACGGCTTCGTGACGGAATTACTCATGTGCTCTTTGCTAGATGTCATCATTCGGTTGCGTGATTCTTTGATGACCTTTCTGTCCTCATCATCTGTCACATGTATCGATGCTATTGGAAGATAAATTTCCCCACATCATATGCCCCCAATTTCCTTAAGTATATTTATTTGCTTGAGGAAGTAAAAAAAGAAAAAGAAATAAAATGGGGCTCGTATCGTGATTCGGGTCTGTTCGGGTGATGAACTGCAAATTTCGAGAATGTGATCGTGACGTCTGGAAATCTAGCATTCGAATTCTAGGGGACAATGAAAGGTTCGGACCTTCGGAGATATGGTCCAAGGTGGTGATGCTTACTTAAAATGTTCAGATTCAGAGATTAAGATCCAAAGAGATGACATTCAGTCAAAACATTCAGACTTGGAGACTTGTGTCCGAGGAAACGATACATAATCGAAATGCTCAAACTTTTGGGATAAGGTCTGAAGAGATGACATTCAATCAAAACACTTGGACTTGGAGATTTAAGTCCGAGGAGACAATACTCAATAGAAATGCTCGGACTTTTGGCGATACGGTCCAAGGAGATGATGTTCAATCAAAGCACTCGGATTTGGAAACATAGGTCCGAGGAGACAATACTTAATTGAAATGCTCAGACTTTTGGTGATATGGTCTGAGGAGATGACGTTCAGTCAAAACGCTCTGACTTGGAGACTTAGGTCCGAGCAGATGATACTCAATCAAAATGCTCAAACTTTTTGCGATATGGTCCGAGAAGATGATGTTCAGTAAAAACGCTCAGACTTGGAGACCTAGGTCTGAAGAGATTATACTCAATCGAAATGCTCGAACTTTTGGTGATATAGTCTAAGGAGATGACGTTCAGTCAAAATGTTCGGACTTAGAGACTTAAGTCTGAGGAGACAATGCTCAATTGAAATGCTTAGACTTTTGCGATACGGTCCGAGGAGATTATGTTTAATCAAAATGCTTGGACTTGAAAATTTAGGTCCGAGGAGACAATACTCAACCAAAATGCTCGAACTTGGAGACTTAAGTCCAATGAGATGATACTCAATCGAAATGCTCAAACTTTTGGCGATATGATCCAAGGAGATGACATTCAGTCGAAACACTTAGACTTAGAGACTTAGGTCCGAAGAGACGATACTCAATCGAAATGCTCGAGCTTTTGGCAATATGGTCCGAGGAGATGACGTTCAGTCAAAACGATCAAACTTGGAGACTGAAGTCCAAGGAGACGATACTCAATCTAAATGCTCGAACTTTGAGACTTAAGTCCGAGGAGACGATACTCAATCGAAATGTTCAGAATTTTGGTGATATGATCTGAAGAGATTATATTCAGTCAAAATGCTCAGACTTGAAGACTTAGGTCCAAGGAGACGATACTTAATCGAAATTTTTGGACTTTTGAAAATAGTACCTGATTTCGAAGAAGATAGACTTGTCCATGTTTCAATATTTCAGCAAATATGGATGTGGGCTTTTGGCTCATTTAACCTTTTGGGCCCATTCTTTGGGCCACAGTTTATACTCATTTGGGCCTCATGAATGGCCTTAAGTTCTTATGTGTTTAGGCCAAAATCTTATGCCCGAGAGAGAATTTTTTAGAAAGCATTTATCGGTAGTGTGTCGTATCATCGTCTTGGGAGATGAAATGATGGTGCATGCCTTCGATTATATGAAAGGGCAGGACTTTACAATTGGGATGAATTAAATTCCCTTGTTAGCTTTGTCCAGAGTCTATAAAAGAAGTGAGAAGTCCTCTTAGTTTATCACTTCATTCATTTTCATTCAAGAGAGAAAGTTAAGAGCGCTCGGAGTCTCAAGTGTTCAATGAGAGCTCGGACATTTGGAGCCTTCGAAGTTAAGGAGTGTCCGGAGTTATGGAGCATTTAGAGCTTTTGTTCCCTTCAGAGTTATTCAATCGATGAGTCTTTTCTTCTTTTATCATTTCTTTCGTTGGTAGCTACTGTGATAGGCCTATTGATAGTGATAGTGGCAACGATAATAGGAGCTATTATGAGAGTAGGAGTAGTGAGGATTATCGAATAAGATTAACGATTCCATGGGCCTAGATTATGCCTCGGTTGAGAGAGAGGCCTCAGGAGAGAGTAATGTTCGAGAAGGACCCCTTGCAATAGTGCCTTACAAATGAGAGGGTGATTCCTCTTCCTCGGAAGACAACAATGCCCTTTTAGAACTGTGAGGGGACATGAGAGTGGAGGAGCGGTTGCATTGGTCATATAGAGTGAATTTCATGCCAAACACATTAGAGGAGGAAGCTCTTCAAGCTCTTAGACTAAAGTATAGGATCCCTGAGGAGTTCATGCTTAGGAATGCCAGGGTAGGAGAAAGAGTTTGTGATGACCTCCGGGAATAGGATCCGTATGAGATATATGTATATGTCCAACACTTTAAGGCAGGGCTCAAACTTTCTCTCCATCCCTTTTTCTGCCTCATTCTGAGGTATTTTGACCCTATATTAGTTGGTGTCGAATTTCATGCATTTGATTATGGCATTCATATATGTATGCACAAAGGTGGAAGGGTTAATGAACATCAACGTCTTCAAGGCCCACTTCCAAATCAGTAAGCACGGACAACACGGTTGGGTGGTGATCAGCTCTAAGGTGAGAAGAGGGCTGCTGAAAAAGAAACCTTCCTCCATCAAACAATGGAAAATGACATTTTTCTTCTTCTAGAGTGATAAGAGTTTTGGAGTTCCGTTGATGTGGAGTATGGATCGTGTAGGGAAATGTACTAAGTCAAATCTCCTGAAGCGTGAGTTAGTGTAACGACCCATTCGGGTTGGTCACCTCTGAGATGGTGTCATTATATTTTGAAAATCCCAGCACAACAGATATATGTAACAATAATACTAACAAAATTTTTTTATTTTAATCCTCAACCCTCAATAGGGGAGATATATTATTCTGATATTAACTTAAACATAATATACAACGTAAAATGCATGAATATTTACAAATAAAATTTTTATATTTTATTTTCTCATTTGTCTGAGGATGTTGACACGTACGTGGCTTACAGAAAAATGATTTTGTCTGACTCTCAACTCATCAGACTATTTGTCTTGTCTGCTACTTAAAATCATTGTACAATGAGGGATGAGCTTCACAACCTCAGTGAATTAAATTTACTAGAAGTATTCAATTTGTATAAATAGTCCTTTAATATTGAATCATTTATCTCTCATATGACGGGATAATAGCATATAGTCTAACATTTAAATAATTTCTATCACATCATACTTCTATGTTTCTTTCTCACTATAACTGCCTCTTTGTGAGACTCATTTATTTATAAATAAATGCATAATATCAACAACACTTCAGTAATAAAATCAACATGTAAAACATATGCAATGCATGAATTATTATTAGGGAACGTCTTCCCACATATCGACATATTTTTATCTTAGACCGGCCCCCTCCCGGTTCTTTTCTTTCTAACATATACAAAGTTGAATGCTGCCACAAGGAAGGATCGTTTTCCACTCCCATTTATTGATCAGATGGTGGAGCGTTTGGCTGGGCACGAATACTATTGCTTCTTAGATGGTTATTCTGGATATAACCAGGTTGTGGACCCCGAAAATCAGGAGAAGACGACGTTTATCTGTCCTTTTGGGACATTCGCCTACCGTCGCATGCCCTTTAGGTTATGCAATGCACCCGCTACTTTTCAGTGGTGCATGGTCAGCATATTCTCTGAATTGGTAAAGCGTTCTTAGAGATTTTCGTGGATGACTTCTCCGTCTTCGGGTCATCATTTGAGGAGTGCCTGCACCGTCTCACTTTGGTTTTAATGCTGTGCAAGGAGAAGAACCTGGTGCTTAATTGGGAGAAGTGCCATTTTATGATCAAGCAAGGTGTTGTACTGGGGCATGTCGTTTCTCATTGGGGGATTGAGGTCGATAAAGCGAAGGTGGACCTGATTTCCAACCTTCCACCCCTATGTATGGTGAAGGAGGTTCATTCTTTTCTAGGCCATGCAAGTTTCTACAGGTGATTTATCCAGGATTTCAGCAAGTTCACCCGACCCTTGTGCAAGTTGTTATTGAAAGATGCCTCATTTATATTTGATGAGGACTGTAAGAAAGCATTTGGGGATCTGAAGAAGATTCTGACGTCCAAACCCATTATTCAGCAGCCCAACTGGGGTGTGCCTTTTGAGATTATGTGTGACACATCAGACTATGTTGTCGGAGTTGTTTTGTGGCAGTGTGTTGATAAACTTCCCCACGTTATCTATTATGCAAGCAGAACTCTAAACGATGCATAACTCAATTACTTTTCCACTGAGAAGGAGTTGCTAGCAGTCGTTTTTGCATTGGACAAGTTCAGATCCTACTTGTTAGGATCAAAAGTCATTATCTACTCGGATCATGCAGCATTGAAGTATATTTTCTCTAAAAAAGAGGCTAAATCTCTTCTTATCCGATGGATCTTGTTACTTCAAGAGTTCGACATAGAGATTCAGGATAAAAAAGGTTCCGAAAATGTGGTGGCGGACCATTTGTCTAGATTGATAGTGGATTTCACTGACGCCACCACTCCCATTTTTGAGACCTTTCCTGATGAGTAATTGATGCACATTGCTCACAATCCTACACCATGGTTTGCCGATATAGTTAACTATCTTATCACATGTCAAATGCCTTTACATTAGGGGCAAAAAGATAAATCAAAGTTTTTGGCCATGGTAAAACATTTATTCTGGGATGATTGGCCATGGTAAAACATTTTTTCTAGGACGATCCTTACCTGTTCAAGTATTGTCCCGATCAGATCATCAGAAGGTGTATTCCTGAGCATGACCAATCTAATATCATAAATCACACCCTTTGAAAATTTCCACTTTGAATTCCGAGAAATTTCGTGTATGCTAAAAATTCAAAAATAAACATTAAATTATTACCTTATGTGTTTCTGATAGCTTCCCGTGACTCTCTATAAAATTTTCCCGTAAATCCCTTCAAAATTTTTCTCTTTCAACCTTTCTTTCGGTCCCCAAGTGTTTAAATAAATGGAGTAATTGAAGAAAAACTAAATGAAATTCGGTAAGTGTAAATTAACGTTTATATATATATAAAACTTTGAAACCAAAAATTTAACAGCTCAATTGATGCATTAGCAGCCTTGCTGCGTCACATGCAGCAAGGGATGCCTTCGCTAGTGACAGGTGGCAACACCTGTTGCCAGCAAAATTTTATTTTTCTTCATCTGCCTTCTGGGACATCCACGTCCCATTTTTTTTTTAAATTTAACTTTTTACATTTAAATATATATATATATATTATTTTAACTCTATGTAATATTTATTAAAGTACTTCTTTACCCTTACTTTACAAATACGAGTATTACAATTCTACCCACCTTACAAAAGTTTCGTCCCTGAAATTTCCTTACCAAAAATCAATAAAAGAGTTGGGGGTATTCCTTCTTTATTCTTGCTTCATGTTCCCACGTGACTTCTTCGACATCTTTAGTCAACCATAATACTTGAGTCAAAGGAATGACTTTATTGCACAAGACTTGTTCCTTTCTGTCTAGGATTCTGATCGGTACTTGCATAAAAGTCAAATCTTCCTGAAATTCTATCGCCTGATTCGAGATACTATAGGATTTATCGTGTAAGTATTTTCTTAGCAATGACACATGAAACACATTATGTAATTGCTTTAATTCTAGAGGCAAATCCAAATGATATGCTACCGGTCTAATTCTCTCGATCATCTCATATGGTCCCACAAATCTCAGGCTCGACTTTCCCTTCTTTTTAAACCTCAACACACTCTTCCATGGAGATATCTTCAAAAATACCCAATCACCAACTCTGAAATCGAAAGGTCATTTTCTTTTATTAGCATATCCCTTCTGTCTGTTCTGGCTGCTCTAAGGTTCTCCCTAACAAGTTTGATCATCTTAGTAGTAAAATCTATCATTTCTGGGCCATATATCTTTATCTTTCCAACTTCTTCCTAGCATATTGGAGTTCTACACCTCCTACCATAAAATCTATCAAAAATTTTTTTTTCTTCATCTGCCTTCTGGGACATCCACGTCCCATTTTTTTTAAATTTAACTTTTTGCATTTAAATATATATATATATATATATTATTTTAACTCTATGTCATATTTATTAAAGTACTTCTTTACCCTTACTTTACAAATAAGGGTATCACAATTCTACCCACCTTACAAAAATTTCGTCCCTGAAATTTCCTTACCAAAAATCAATAAAAGAGTTGGGGGTATTCCTTCTTTATTCTTGCTTCATGTTCCCACGTGACTTCTTCGACATCTTTAGTCAACCATAATACTTGAGTCAAAGGAATGACTTTATTGCACAAGACTTGTTCCTTTCTGTCTAGGATTCTGACCGGTACTTGCATAAAAGTCAAATCTTCCTGAAATTCTATCGCCTGATTCGAGATACTATAGGATTTATCGTGTAAGTATTTTCTTAGCAATGATACATGAAACACATTATGTAATTGCTTTAATTCTAGAGGCAAATCCAAATGATATGCTACCGGTCTAATTCTCTCGATCATCTCATATGGTCCCACAAATCTCGGGCTCAACTTTCCTTTCTTTTTAAACCTCAACACACCCTTCCATGGAGATATCTTCAAAAATAGCCAATCACCAACTTGAAAATCGAAAGGTCGTTTTCTTTTATCAACGTATCCTTTCTGTCTGTACTGGCTGCTCTAAGGTTCTCCCTAACAATTTTGATCATCTTAGTAGTAAAATCTATCATTTCTGGGCCATATATCTTTATCTCTCCAACTTCTTCCTAGCATATTGGAGTTCTACACCTCCTACCATATAAAGCCTCGAAGGTTGCCATCCTAATACTAGTTTGATACTGATTATTTTATGCAAACTTGATCAAAGGCAAATAAGCATTCCAGCTCACTAAGAAACTCAATACACTTGCCTTTAACATATTTTCTAGTATTCTGATGATTCTCTCTGTTTGCCCATCAGTTTGTGGATCAAAAGCTGTACTAAACTGCAATTGCGTACCCATAGCTCCTTGGAAACCCCTCCAAAATCTAAAAGTAAATCTAGAATCTCTATGTGATATAATACTCAAGGGTACTCCATGTAATTTTACTATCTCTGCTACATATAACTTAGTCAACTTTTCTGGACTCCAGGTAGTTTTAACAGGAAGAAAATGCGAAGACTTAGAAAGTCTATCCACTATAACCCACATAGTGTCATATCCCCTCTAGGTACGGGGAAAACCAGAGACAAAATCCATACTCACATTTTCCCATGGCCACTCAAGTACTGGAAATAAACCTGCTGGATGTCTATTCTCAGACTTCACCTGTTATAAGTCAAACATCTCGAAATATATACTGCTACATCCTTCTTCATCCCTGACCACCAATAATTCTGTCTCAACCCCTTGTACATCTTATTATTTCTTGGGTGCATGGAATATACAGAATCATGAGCCTCCCTTAGTATCTCATTTCTCATCTCCACATCATCTCTAATTCTAAACTCAGTTGGCTTCCCACTCAACACTTCCCATCTGATCTTCTCTATCCCCTTTTCTCTACCATGCATTTGTAATAAACGATAAATAATAGAAGATTGTATCACCATATTTGCCATCAATACTCTTCTATCATTGACATTCAATTTCATCCTCATGCTTCTTAATTCTATCATCAAGCTAGTATTATGACTCCCCATAGTAGCTAATCTTCCTGTAGCCTTTCTACTCAATGCATCAACTATTACATTAATATTTCCTGGATGATAATGAATTGTACAGTCATAATCACAAATCAACTCCATCCACCTCCTCTACCTCAAATTCAACTCCTTCTGGGTTGGTAAATGCGTCAAGCTTTTATGATCAATACAAATTTCACAATTGGCTCCATAGAGATGGTGTCTCCAAATCTTCAAAGCAAAAACTATGGCAGCTAATTCTAAATCAGGGATCGAGTAATTCCTCTCATGGTTCTTTAGTTACCTAGATGCATAAGCTATAACTCTCCCATGTTGCATCAACACACATCCTAACCCCTGATGTGATGCATCACTATAAACCACAAATCCTTCATCATCAGAAGAAAGCACTAGCACCGGGGCAGTAGTCAGTTTTTCTTTCAACAGCTGGAAACTTCTCTCACATTCCTCTGACCACCTAAACTTCATGTTCTTTTTTGTCAATTTAGTCAGTGGTCCAGTAATCATAGAAATTTTTTGGATAAATCTTCTATAATAACCAGCAACCCCAAAAAGCTTCTAATTTCAGTTACAGTCATGGGTCTTTCCCAATTCAACACCCATTTCTACGTTATGTGGGTCAACTACTATCCCCTCTTTCGACACAACATGCCCTAAGAAAGATATTTCGCTCAACTATAACTCACACTTAGAGAACTTTGCATATAATTTCTCTCTCCTCAAAATCTCCAACAGTATCTCCAAATGTTTCATATGCTTCTCTTCATTCTTGGAATATACCAAAATATCATCAATAAACACAATCACAAATCTGTCCAAGAATGGTTTAAACACCCGATTCATAAGGTCCATAAATGCTACAGGAGCATTGGTAAACCCAAATGGCATCACCAGGAACTGATGATGGCCATAACGTGTCCTAAAAGCAGTCTTAGGCAAGTCCTCCTCCTTTATCCTCAATTGATGATAACCCGATCTCAAGCCTATCTTAGAAAACACTCTAGCACCCTGTAATTGCTCGAATAAATCATCTATCATGGGTAAAAGATATCTATTCCTGATGATGATCTTATTCAATTGTCTCTAATCAATACACAACCTCATTGTCCCGTCCTTCTTCTTGACAAACAATTTAGGGGCTCCCCAGGGTAACATACTATATCGAATAAACTGTTTATCTAGTAACTCCTGAAGCTAAACTATCAACTCTCTTAATACAGCTAGTGCCATTCTATAGGGTGCTATAGATATGGGTACTGATCTTGGAATCACTTTAATAGAAAACTTAATCTCCCTATTGGGAGGCAAACTAGACAAGTCCTTAGGGAAAATGTCAGAAAAATCTTTCACTGCCAAGATTTCTTTTAACTTCCTACTTTCCTTTCTAGAATCCACCACATATGCTAAATACCTCTCATAACCCTTCTTTAACAATTTACTAGCAGTTAAGGCAGAAATAAGACAATTGGCAAGTATCTTATGTCCTCCCTGAAAATTAAACTCCTTCTGTCCGAGTATCTTGAACACCGCATATTTCCTAAAAAAATCTACCCAAGCATGATATGAAGAAATCAATTCATTCCCAGAATTAAATCAAAATATGTCATATCTAAAGGCAATAAATCAACTTCAAATTCTCTATCAGCAATATTAATAAGATAACCTCAATAGATTGTCCTGATAATAACCCTATCTCCAGTAGGAACCTCAACAATAATCGCATGAATCGAGGGACTAGCTCTAATATCAATAGAATTCATATAAATAGTAGATGCAAAATAATGGGTTGAACCAGGATCAATCAATAATCTAACAGGCCTACCAAGGATAGATATCATACCCAAAACAACATCAGGAGTGGCTTGTGCATCCTGTTGGGTCAATGCATAGACTCTACTATCTCTGGACTGAAACTTGCTGCCACGTCTTCGCTCAACTACTGATCCTCGACCTCTGCCCCACACACTCCCTGATCCACCACCTCTCTCCACTGATCTCCTTTCAATACTTCCAACGCTTATGTTAATAGATTTTCCCTCTAGAATATCTAAAGCAACATGTCCTCTCCCACCACATACAAAGCATATCTGTATAAGGCAATTCTAAGACAGATACCCCGTCTAATTACATCTAAAGCAAGCTCTTGCCTCTTAGTTATACTTCAAGTTACCATTTCCCCCTGGTGGTATACTTACTCCTCTACCATAACTCCCAATTCCCATAGCTTGTCTCCCAAATCTAGGGGTCTCATCGATATTACTCTGAGCTACAGAAGCAAGAGATCCTGCTTGTCTCTGACTCTGTACTACAGTTCCTTGTGACAAGGAACGCCCCCTCTGGGGTGGTCTCCTGCCCTATACACCCATACTGCTACCACCTTTAAGTCCCTCAAATCTAGACCTCTTCAACCAATCTCTCCTACCTCTAAACTCCATCAAATCCTTCTCAATCTGTAATGTTTTATCCACTAGTACAACATAATTCTCTATGCCCATATAAGAGAGTTTAGTCTGAATGTCATAGTGTAATCTGTCTAAAAATCTCTTACATTTTCTCTCCTCCGTATTCACTAATTCAGGTAGAAACCTTGACAGGGCTATGAATCTACTATCATATTCAGCCACCGATAAACTTCCCCATCTTAGATGAATAAAATCTCTCTCTTGTTGTGCTTGAAAGGTATCTGGGAAATACTCCACAAAGAACTCATCCTTAAACTTACTCCAAGTTAAAGGTTTTTCTACTTGTGTGCTTACCCTGAGCAAAATATCCTCCCACCATTGAGAAGCCTCACCCTCCAATATAAATGAGGCAAAAGCAACCTTTTGTCTATCTGTCACTAGTAAGACCACAAAATATTTTTCGACATGTCTGATCCACTACTCAGCTTCTACAGGATTTAAAGATCCTCTAAAAGATTGGGATTTAAACTTAAGGAACCTCACAAAACAATCACCTTGCATCTCATGTGCAAACACACCTTCTCCCTCATAAACCTCTTGCCTCACCACAGCAGGTTCTCTTCTACTCCTTTCCTCTAATCTTCTTTGTAGATTATCAGCCTTTTCTTCAACTACATTCATCCTCTCTATAGCATGATTAAGTGCTTCTCTCAATTCATCCTTCCTAACCTCAGATTCTCTCCCAGCTCTACTAGTACCAGCTGCACTATCAATATGTTCCCTTACAGGAATCACAGACTCAACTTCCTCCTCTGCTTCAGTTCTCCTAAATATTGGGGGTCTACCATGTTCCTTCTGATTCAGAGCTCAACCTCTAACTTTAGCACGACCACGTGTCATCCTCAGACTCTGCATTTAAAATATAGTTTATTTAGATCTTCCACTTCTTTTTTTTAAGTTCTCATGTAGTCTACAGAATCATAAAACCTAATACTCTGATACTAAAATTATAACGGCCCATCCCGGGTTAGCCATCCCCGAGACGGTGTCATCACATTTTGAAAATCCTAGCACGAAACATATATGCAACAGTAATACTAACAAATTTTTTTTATTTTAATCTTCAACCCTCAACAGGGGAGGTACATCATTATGATATTAACTTAAACATAATATACAACATAAAATGCATGAATATTTACAAATAAAATTTTTATAGTTCATTTTCTCATTTGTGTGAGGATGTTGACATGTACGTGGCTTACAGAAAAATGATTTCATCTGACTCTCAACCCACCAGACTATTTGTCCTGTGTGCTACCTGAAATCATTGTACAATGAGGGATGAGCTTCATAAGCTTAGTGAATTAAATTTACTAGAAGTATTCAATTTGTATAAATAGCCCTTTAATATTTAATCATTTATCTCTCATATGACTGGATAATAGCATATAGTCTAACATTTAAATAATTTCTATCATATCATACTTCTATGTCTCTTTCTCACTATAATTGCCTCTTTGTGAGACTTATTTATTTATAAATAAATGCATAATATCAACAACACTTCAGTAATAAAATCAACATGTAAAATAGATGCAATGCATGAATTATTATTACGAAACATCTTCCTACATGTCAACATGTTTTTATCTTAGACTGGCCCTCTTCTGGTTCTTTTCTTTCCAACATTTACTGGCTGTCATGGTATTTATTTCCAGTATATATTGGTTTTCATGGTTTTTCCCTTTTTTCCAGCATATACATGGTGTAAACATAATGCTCTTTCATTGGTCACTTTGATATTACATAAGTAATTGGGCGAAACAAGAGCGGCAAGAACTTGGTAAAAAAAAAAAAATAAGGAGAGCTTGGAGAGGCACTATTAGTAAAACTTATGGAGATTCTTGGTATTCCATGTCCGCAGTATAGGATTGTCATTCAAGTCTTCAAGCTCGAATATGCCAGTTCGATAGATTCCTTTGATATGGTAGGACCTTCCCAATTTTAGAGGAGCTTTATTGTCTCCCAAAGATGAGACACTTCATTTTTTCGGAGCACCAGGTCATGCAGCCTGAAATTCCTATCTCAGACTCGGGAATTATGATACTTGGTGATTCTCTGGTGATAAGTGGCAAGCTTGATATGGGCTTTGTCCCGAGCTTCGTCGATAAGGTCGATGTTCATCCTCAGGGCCTCCTCATTACTGTCCTTTTTAAAGCTTTGTATCCGCAGTGATGGCACCCCAATTTCAAGAGGGATGACCGCTTCAAAAATGTATGCCATAAAGAAAGGAGTTTCTCCAATAAGAGTTCGAGCAATGGTCCGGAAAGCCCAAAAGACATTCGGAAGGTGATTGATCCACTGCTTATCAGCATCATCCAGCTTCGTCGTTAAGGTTGGCATTCATCCTCAAGGCCTCATCATTGCTGTCCTTATCAAAACTTTGTATCCATAGTGATGGCGCCATAATTTTAAGAGAGATAACTGCTTTAGAACCGTATGCCATAAAAAAAGAGTTTCTCCAATAGGAGTTCGGGCGATGGTCTGGTAAGCGCAAAAGACATTCAAAAAGTGATTGATCCACTACTTACCGGCATCATCTAGCCTTTTTTTTTATGTCCTGTAGGAGTATCTTGTTAGTTACCTCGGCCTGTTAATTAGCTTAAGGATAACCTACCGATGAGAAACAATGCTCGATATAGAGTTCTTCATAGAAAGCTTTAAACTGAGCACTGTAAAATTGCTTGCCATTTTTGGTGACAAGTATATGAGGTATGTCAAATTGACTTCTAGACAAAGCCTCGGTCTTGGTGACCAGTTATGCTGGTGAGTGGTTCAGCCTCTATCCACTTAGTGAAATAGTTGATTGTGACAATGAGGTGTTTTCTCTGTCCTGGAGCTCTGGTGAAGGGACCGAGGATGTCCATTCCCCATATGGCGAAGGGAAGTGGACTGGTGATTGAAGTCAGGAGGTTGATCGATTTTTGAGGTACAAAGGCATAGTGTTGATAATTCTTATATTTTTTGACCATTTTTATGGCGTCTTGTTGCACCTTCGGGCAGTAGTAGCATTGATGAAGTATTTTGAAAGCTAGAGCTCACCCCCACGATGGTTGCAACATATACCCTCATGGACCTCTCAGAGAATATAGTTTCCCTCGGTTGGCCCAAGACATTTCAGATAAGGAGTGGCAAGGCCTTTTTATTATAGTTGCCTTTCAATAGTGGCGTACTGCGAAGCACGAGAGATGAGCTTCTTAGCTTTATTCTTCTGCTCAAGGAGTTGGCCATATCTTAAATACTAGATGATTGGATCTATCCATGTTTGCCTCTCAATCACTAGGAGAATGAATTATATGAGACAAGTCGTGCCAAGGCATTGACTTTTGAGTTTTCTGCTCGAGGAACTTGGGTTATCTGGAACATCTTGAAAGTTTATGTGAGTTCTCTGGCTTTCTCGAGATATAAGGCGATCCTAGCATTTTTGGCTTCAAATTCACTAGTCATTTGATTCACCACTAATTATGAATCAATGTAAGTGTCTAAGGCTTCGGTAGCTAATGCTTTTAGAAGCTTTACCCCGATGAGTAATGTCTCATACTCAGAATCATTGTTAGAGGCTTTGAACTCGAACCTCAGGGTGTACTTTACTGTGAACCCCTTTGGACTGCTAAAGATGAGCTCAACCCCACTCTCGGTGCTATTGGAGGACCATCTACATAGAATATCTAGCTCAGAGTTCGTTTAGTTGCCTCGGGTACTAGTTTTTCAGTCAAAATCTCGGGGAGTATTGCCTCCACTATAAAGTCTATCAAGTCCTGAGCTATGAATGTTGTCCGAGGCCTATACTGGATGTCAAATTCCTTGAGCTCAATAGACCATTTGACTATTCTTCTAGAGATATCCAGTTTGTGGAGCACTTGCCTGAGAGGTTGATCTATTAGGAGAATAGTTGTATGCGCTTGGAAATATGTCCGAAGCTTCCGAGGTCAGATTAAGATAGTGTATACCAGTTTCTCGATGGGGAGGTACCAGACTTTGGCATCATGGAGAATTCTACTGACATAATACATAGGTTTCTAAACACCTGTATCATTTTAAATTAGGACAGAGGCCACCGCATCTTGGCCTTCCGAGAGATAAAGGAAGAGTTCTTCTCCAATGATGGGCTTGGTTAGAAGTGGTGGGGAACTCAAGTACTCCTTTAGCTCTTCAAAATCTTTTTGAGAATCCTTGATCTAGGTGAAATCCTTGGCCTTCCTGATGGTCTTGAAGAATGGTAAACATCTCTCCACTGATTTTGGTATAAAATGACTAAGTGCTGCTACGCGTCCAGTCAATCTTTGTGCTTCTTTCACAGTCTGATGAGGATTTGTGTCTAAGATGGCCTTAATCTTCTCGGGATTATCCTCTATCCCTCGTTGAGTGACCATGAAACCCAAAAAAATTTTGGCGGTGACTCTGAAGGTGCATTTGGCCGTATTCAGCTTCATCTGATAGTGTCGGAGTACTCCTCAGGCTTCCTTTAGGTCAAACTCATGATCCTTTGCTCTGATACTCTTCACTAATATGTCATCCATATAAACCTCCATACTTCTCCTGTTATGTCCTTAGAATACTTAGTTCAGTAGCTTTTGATAGGTGGCCTTGAAGTTGTTGAGTTCGAAGGGAATCACCTTGTAGCAATATTACTCCTGATCAGTGACGAAGGCAGTTTTAGCTTGATCAGGCTCATGCAAGAGGATTTGATTGTACCCCAAATAAACATCTATAAAGTTAAGCAGTTTGTGCCCTGAGGTAGCGTCAATGAGCTGGTTTATCCTCGGGAGAGGGAAGCTATTTTTTGGGTAGGCTTTATTTAAATCCGTGAAATCAATGTAGATCCTCTACTTGCCATTGGGTTTCTTAACTATGACCACATTGGAGACTCGTTCTGGGTAATCTGCCTCCCATATAAAATCGGCTGCAAGAAACTTGTCCACTTCAGTTTTGATGGTGCTATGTCATTTTGCGGTAAAATACTTCTTCTTCTGAATGACCAGCTTGTGGTTTAGATCCACGTTTAGTCGGTATACTATGACCTCGGGATCAATCCCAAGCATGTCCGAGGCCAACTAGGTGAATAGGTCTTAGTTCCTTCAAAAGAGTGAGATTAGCAATTCTTTGAGGTCTTCTGGGGGATTGGATATGATCTGAATGGTTTTAGAGTCCTCTTCACTCAGTGAAATGATGATTAATTCTTCCATAGGCTGACTCTGTGGAGTTTTAATCTCTTCTCGAAAATCCTCTATTTTTAGAGGCATAACGTCGACCTTCTTCCCTCCTCTCACAAAATTCAAGTAGCATGATCTAGAGACTTGTTTGCTTCCTTTGACTTCCCCTACTTTGTGTTCTATGGGCAACTTCATCTTCAGATGATAGGTGGACATGACTGTTTTCAACTCATTAAGCGTCGGCTTGCCGAGGATCACATTATACGAATATGGTTGTTTGACCACTAAGAAAGTGGTACGCACAACAGTGGTATGTGGGGCCGTTTCTGTTGTAATTTGGAGGACTATGCTTCCTTCAGTGAACACCGATGCCCTCGAGAAGCTATACAGAGGAAAGGAGATCGTCTTTAACTGGGTGTCTTTCAGCTGAATCTCCTAAAAGGCGTAATAAAAGATGATATCTACTGAGTTCCCATTGTCGACTAGAACCCGTCTAACATTATAATTGGCGATGAGGAGAGAGATCACCACGACATCATCGTGCGGGACCTGTACTCCCTCCAAGTCCTCATTAGTTAAGGAGATTGCCTGACTCGTCTTAACCCACTTGTGAGTTCTATTCATTAAAGTTATAGATCAGGTTCTTGCTTAGTTAGACTTTCCTCCGGCAGCTAGTCCTCCATAGATTTTGTTGATAGTTCTTGTGACCGAGAAGTCGGGGTTATCCCGAACACACTCCCTCTAATCCGGTCTTTGTCTTCTCCTAAAGGCTCAGGGGTCACGATGGTTTCGACCGGATCATTCGGCATTTTGCCTGTATGGGCGTCTAGGACTTCTCCTAGGGAGGCCTCTCTAGTTTATTAGGGTTCAACGAACTCCTTCAGATATCCTCGACCGATGAGGGATTCGATTTGTTCCTTAAGGGCGTAACATTCCTCGGTATCATCGTTGTGCGTTTATCTACCAAAATTAATAAGCAAATGATTGTACAGTTTTACTTGCAAGTGCATAAGGTCTATAGTAGCATAGTGTGCAAGTGCGAGATCATTTCCAAAGGGATTGTTGAATTTTGATTTAGAATTAATTTCACAAAGTAAAAATAGAAAAAAATATTTATTGGATTTAGATAATAATGATAAAGGCGTAGGGACTTGATATCCACCACTAATCATACTACCCCAACAAAATAGTATGCTAATGCTCTACTCATGCTATGAATACCTAATGGTTGTCAACCTAAGGGCTTGGTCCGCTCCTTAGGCTATTGATTTCCCTAAGCAACGAGTTAGGCATGGTGTATACTCTAACTCTTTTCTCTCTTAAGGGATTCAACATAGTGTATACTGAGTTATTCCTTAAGAGAGCATAGGATCTGTGGAAATCGACAACCACACGGGACCTAGGGTTTGGTCCACTCCCGGTTTCCCATGTTGATTAACCAAAGAATCCGATGTGGATATTTTTTGTTACTATTGTTGAACCCAGGACTCGGTCATCCAAATTGATTCAACTAACTAATCCATACCACATGCATATGTTGATCAGACACACACATATGAGGAATTTAAATAAAAACAGACATTAATCAAATTAAGAATCACAGCATAAATATTGCAAAGGCGCCAACACTGAATTATTGGTTAAACATAATTAGGGCTTCAACCAAGCCCTTATTAGAAAATTAGTTACACATAGTTGTGATGCTAAACAACATCATAAAGTAAAATAACATAGGAAAGAAGAAACCCGAAAACACTAAGGAGACGAGTCTTCAATTCGTCTCCACAATCTCTCCTCCGGGCTTGTCCAGCCTCTGGCCTCTCCGAACAAAAACTAAACTAAAAGGGAGATACTGTTTCTGTGTTTTAAAGGTCTATTTATAAGGTTCTAAGGGTGCCTTGAAACCTTAATTTCCAAAATAGGATCTGGAGGCTTCTTTCCAAAACTGGCTTTGCCACCTCTCTGTGCGTGTACGCTTGATCGCATGCTTCTGCGCTCGAGTGCTTGGGTGCGCTCGAGCCTTCTATGTGTGCGCATGATTTCTTTTGTGCTTGATCGTAGTCATGTTGCACTTGATCTCACTAGCTCTTTCCAGATCTTTAGTTTTCTTCCTTTAAAGCTTCAAAATGCTTTCTTTTCTTCACAAGCCTATAAAAACACAAAAAACGCAAAAATGAAGTAAAACATAATAAAATATGTAAACAAAGAGCTTAACCAATGTAAATTAAGGGGCTTAAATATTTAAGCCCCTATCACACCCCCAAACTTATATATTGCTAGTCCCTTACCAATACGAAACTAAAAACTAAATAAAAAAAAACAAAGACGCAAAGATAAATCAATCATTCATGTTATCTGAAAATTTAAGTGCCACACAAACCATGATATTTATTTATGAGCAAGCTTAAAGTACAAACCCATCTTCGCAATGAATAGGAGTTTTAAATTTTAATTACTTACAAGAGGCAGGATAAGGCATCAAAAGTTTGAATCAGTGTATGGTGAACTAGCACATAAAAGATGAAGCTTCCAAATGATTCCAATGTGTAGTGTTTCGGTGTCTTAACATTCATCGAATTCCCTATCAGAATGAACAATAATGGCATAGTTTTATTTCTTTTCTTTTTCTTTTATCATGAGCTTTTTGCCATGTTGAGTTCCATTAAGCTTTCTAATTGACCCATGTAGCGAGTGTTTAGCCAATGACTCCCAAACCAGATGGTTTGAGGGCATTATGTGTAAAGACGCCCCTAAGAACTTACTAACTCGAGTAAAAAAGGCTACGAAACTAACTCATCTTAATGCTTCCAAGCAAAATCCCCACCTGTTGACGTGAATACTCACTGCTTACTGAGGCAAAAGGTCCAGTTACTCAATGGAAACTTTATTTAATGATCATTATATGCATCATTCCCACCTTTTGACGTGAACACTCACTGCTTACTGAGGTAAGAGGTCCAGTTACTTAGTGGAAAATATATTTAATGATCATTAGGAGCATTTTATTTTCTCTTTTTTTTTTTTGCATAATAACATTCTTCTCTATTTTTCTATGCGAAAGTGTTATTCGAACAAGTTATCTGATTACAGTTAGGTCATGTAAACATATACATAGAAATTATATTTCATACCTCACACCATTATGTGCTAATGTGCTCGTGTCATTTTTTAGATCAAACTTGTGAATTCTTAAATGCCAAAAGTAGGTAACTACACTTTAAAACTCTATTATCAGCTAATGTGTTTAGGATTTTAAGCTCACTGATGAAATCATATCATAGTATTCGTTTAGATCAACAAAAATTTTCAACATAATATGAATATGCATTTATCTTTTCAAAAAAATTGGGACAAGTGTGTGAATGTGTCTCCCATACCCCTAAACTTAAATTACACATTATTCCCAATGTGTGAATAACATGAAAAGATTTGACCTGGGAGATGGAGAATTAACTGGGCCGGCATGGCTTATAGCACACCCCTAAGCTTGAACGGATGCATACATTATCCCTAAAAAAGAAAACTAACATAATACGGGAAAACAAAAAAGTATGAAAAATAAATAAATAACAATAAATATGAAAAACAATAAAAAAAAAATAAAAGGATAAGCTATGAGATGCCTCCCATGAGCGCTAAGTTTAACGTCTTCAGCCGGACCAAGCCTTATTCTTCCCCAAAACTAAGATTGGCAGCAACTAGTACAAATAGTGTCTTATTCTCTCCCATATAAGCATAAGTCAAATGCTTCGGCAATTGCTTCAACTCCAAATTTGGTGCCTGGACAATAGAAGGGAAAAAAGTAGTATTAGTAGGCACAAGAATTTCAAATGGATTAGTATACTTACTTGGATGCTTTGGAATGGCCTCAAGGAGGTGCACAGTTTCAATGATGTCATCAGTAACATCCTCAGATGCTGGCTTTATATTCAATCTTGTGAAACTAAAGGTAGAGGTGATCTCTAATGGATCAATGTGATGGAACTGAAAAGCTTGCTCAACAACACCTAGAGTGGGTATTGTTTGGGCTGAAAATTCTCCCTATTTTCTTTCACTTAGCTCCTTAGCTAATTACCCCACTTGTACTTCTAGTCTTTGAATGGCTTGCTCATGCTGTGCAGTGATTTGCCTTTGCTCAGTCCGGAATTGTCTTGTTTCTGCTATGAACTGTTCTTGTGAAGCCATCAGTTGTTGTTACTGAGTTTCCAATTGCATCACAAGACTCTTTAGGTCACTCTCATTTGATTCCGAAACTGTTTGAGCTGTTTGTTGAGGGTTTCTTTACTGTCATTGAAGGTTCAAGGCATTTTGATTATTGCTCCATGAGAGGTTGGGGTGGTTCCGCCATCCAGGATTATAGGAATTTGCATATATGTTGTAGTTGTTCGGTCCCACATAAGTTACTTGCTCTTGATCTGCAGATGAATACAAAGGGTAAGTGTCAGTAGTGTGTTCAAAACGAGAACATATAGCACATACCTGGAGTTGTTTGGCTCATGGACTAGGTGAGACATTCTGCGCAATCATGGCTTTTACAAGCATATCTATCTTTCTTTCCATAGCAGCCAACCAATTTGGAAATCCACCATTTAAGTTCACTTCATAAATGTCCTTGCTCTTTAGTCCTTGCTCTGTATTGAGTGGAAAGAAGGTTGGATTTCTGGATCGAAGCCTGTGCATGAATCAGTTGATCCACTTCAGTGCAGCGGCTTCAATACTGCTGCTCGGGTACTCTCTGGACCTTTTGCACTCGAATGCACCCCGAACTGCGCTTGATCGTTGTTCTTCCTACGCTCGAGCACTACACTAGTGCACTCGATCGCAATGAGGATAGAAACTCCTCTACTGCACACCCGAACAAAAAGCAAAAAAACAGAAAACGAAAAGATGAAAAAAAAACTAAGGTTGTTTGATAAAGAAAATATAAATAAAACAGAAAAAAATAAAAAAAAAAATAAAAATTACTAACGAAAAATAATTCTAAAAAGAAACTTAGCGCAATCCCCAGCAACGGCGCCAAAAACTTGTTTTGTGTTTATCTACCTAAATTAATAAGCAAATAATCATACAGTTTTACTTGCAAGTGCACAAGATCTATAGTAGCATAGTGTGCAAGTGCGAGATCATTTCCACAGGGATTGGTGAATTTCGATTTAGAATTAATTTCACAAAGTTAAAATAGATAGAAATATTTATCGGATTTAGATAATAATGATAAAGGCGTAGGGACTTGATATCCACCACTAATCATGCTACCCCAACAAAACAGTATCCCAATGCTCTACTTACGCTATGAATACCTAATGGTTGTCAACCTAAGGGCTTGGTCCACTCCTTAGGCTATTGATTTCCTTAAGCAACGAGTTAGGCATGGTGTATACTCTAACTCTTTTCTCTCTTAAGGGATTCAGCATGGTGTATACTGAGTTGTTCCCTAAGAGAGCATGGGATCTATAGAAATCGACAACCACACGAGACCTAGGACTTGGTCCACTCCCTAATTCGTGTGATTGACAGGTCTCGAATCGTTCAATTGGTATCAGAGCCAAGTTCGGGTTCGAGGATTAATGATCAGAGATGTCGATTGGATCACTGATTGAAATCAAGAAGTTTGGAGGGAAGAGCTTTAAGTTATGGAAACTGAAGATGGAGGATCTACTCATAGATAGGGACCTATGGACGGTGATAGTCAATGAGATGCCAAAGAGTACGATAAACATGACAGTAGCATCCACGGCAAAGGAGGTGTCGCCGGTGGTGGTTTCGGCATCATCTACAGCAGCCATCACGGAGTGGGAGAAGCTCGATCGAAAGCCACGAAGTCTGATTCGGCTGTGCCTGGCCGATTCTATCCTGATAAACATTTCTAGAGAGAAGACTACAAAAGATCTCTGGAAGAAGCTAGAAAGCCTTTATCAGAGTAAATCTCTGGTAAACAAACTGTTTCTGTGGAAGAAGTTATACAAGCTTCAGATGACTGAGGACGATTCTTTCTTTGTTCATCTACATGAGTTCAACACTTTGATAAGTCAGTTATCGTCTATTAGTTTTGATGTGATGAATGACGATAAGGCTATTACATTGCTCTATTCACTGCCTGATTTGTGAGATAACTTGATAGTTACGATTGGTAGTGGTATGACTGATCTGTCATTTGAGAATGTCGTAGCAACCTTATTGTCTAAGGAGATAAGGTAGCAGGGTACAAAAAACTCGTCAAATAAGACCTTATCTGTGAGTGGACAAACCCATAATAGAGACTAAAAGTGGTTTGGTGATAAACCCAAGTTCAGAGGAAGATTGAAAAGTAGGGATAAATCTCGGTTGAAGTGTTAGAAGTGTAGGATGCCCAAGCATCTAAAAAATGATTGCAGAAGTAAGAGTGTGAACCTTGAAAAGTGATTAGGCGAGATATCAGCTTTAGAAAATGGGAACCAGTATAATGATGATGCTGGTGACTTAAATATGGTATCCTGTTTGGCTCAATTAGATCGAAGTGTTTGGATAATTGACATAGGAGCATACTTTCACATGACACCTCACAGGGACTGGTTTCGTGAGTATGAAACCATTGATGGGGGAAATATTTTATTGAGAGATAACTCTCCTATGAAAATTATTGGTCGTGGGAAGGTGAAGTTGAAGATGAATGATGGGACAATCAGGACACTCCCAAGTGTGATGCATATTCCAAGCCTCAATAGAAACCTGATGTCAGTCAGCATGATGATAGATAAGGGAGTGAATTTTAGCTGTGACTTAAATTCATGCAAGATGACTCGTGGATCTCTAGTAATCACATGAGGTGTTCGGTGTGGTACATTGTACAAGTTACTGGGAAGTACAGTATAAAGTTAGAGCAGTAGAGGTTTTATCTCTAAGGAGATGACTGATGATGAGGCGAAGTCTTCTATGTTGTGGTATCAGAGGCTTGGGTATATTGGTGAAAGGGGACTATTTACTTTATCGTCGAAGCAGATAGTGAAGAGAGTCCTAGATTGCTCCATAGGATTCGGTTTCTATGAGCATTGTCTTCATGGCAAGCAGAACCGTGTGAGTTTTAAGCCTGCTAGCACGAAGGGAAAAGGTATTCTGGATTTGATACATAGTGATGTGTTTGAGCCAGTTCCGGTCCAATCTCTTAGAAAATCAAGGTATTATGTCTCTTTCATTGATAATTTTCAAGGTATGCATGGATTTATTTCATTAAGAGTAAAGCTAAAGCATTTGATAAGTTTCGTGAGTTTAAAGCATTGGTAGAAAATCAGATGGAAAGAAAGATAAAGATACTAAGAATAGATAATGAAGGGGAATTTTTCTCAGACAAGTTTGACAAATTCTATGTGTCAAGCGGCATTGCAAAATAGAAAACAACTCTATATACACCTCAACAAAATAGGGTGGTCGAGAGACTTAATCAGTAACTTATGGAGAAATCAAGGAGTATGCTGAGTTGTTGTTGGAAATCACCTTGAGAAGATGCCCAGGTGGTGATCTTCCAAACACCCAAGTCTAGAATGACTTGTAGAAAGAAATACAGCAATTGAAAGCAAGAAAGAAAAGAAGACAAGCGATTTGTTATCGAGGTTCGGCAATAGCCTACGTCCCGGTGAGTTCCTTTGAACTCTCTGCACTAAATCAATGGTTCTTTACAATTACAACAACCCTCTTCAAGAAACCTCAAGCTTTTGAAGAAACCAAGAAGAGAAAAAAAAAGATGATAAGAACTATTACAAAGCTCTCTATCTATACTACTCTCTCTTCTTTACAACCAGCCTCTCTACAATGAATTCCTCTTGTGTTTTGTGTCTTTGCACTCTCACACAATTCTCTCTGGTATTGTGTCTTGTCACTCTTTATAATTGATCTCAAAGTATGTCACAAACTTGTGTTGATAATGAAGATAGGTGACCCTTTATATAGTGCATCAACTTCTTGTCCAATCTTGAGAGTTAATCTCCACCCTTAGATCTTGATGACCACTTAACCATGGCCCTTCATCAATCCTAAGTGGTTCTGTGCATTTTAACCTTATGTCCACGCACCTAAGAAGAGGCTTAAATAAGCTGTCCATGTGTGCATTAGTGTACCTAGTGCTGCGGCACTGAACATGGGGCAGTGTGGCGCTAGGCAAAACACCCTTTTCACCATTTGCTGGGCGGTGCGGCGCTAGTGAAGGAGCGGTGCGGTGCTGCCCTCCATCAAACTGCCTTCTTGCTGGGTGGTGCGGCATTGATGAAGGAGTGGTGCAGCACACACTGATGTTGTCCCTCTCGCAGCTGTGCACACTCTTTTGCCTTGATGAATAGAGGTGTGCACACACACTCAAAACGATGCACACACATGTGTGCACTCCTTTAACATGCTGAAATTTATTCTTCTAACCTTGGTTTAGATTTTAATCATGTTTAAACCTTAGAAAAATACCAACAATCTCTACCTTTGTCTAAGTGTTTAAACCCAAACCATTGTGCAGAGAGCTTTAGGATCCAAACTTATCTTGAGTCATCAATTAACCGACACCAATCCTAAGTAGTCCAAGGCAATGATTGAACTTACACAACATCTGTTTAAGTTGAAGAAGTAGGAGGTAATCTATCTCCTTTTATCCTGGTCTGCTCCATAGTCCGAATCCGCAAAACCCTCAAGGAGATGGACTTACCCCTCTTCTCATAAACTAGCCCTACTTTTGGGCTTCCCTTCAAGTACCTCAGCAACCACTTCATCCCAAGCCAATGCTCCTTTTCGGGATTACGCATAAACCTGCTGAGAACACTTATTACTTGAGCAATATCAGGTCTAGTGCTTACCATGGTGAATATAACAGAACCAACAGCACTAAAATAAGGGACTTTTTCCATTTTCTTCTTCTCCGCCTCTTATCTCGGACATTAATCGCTGGAGAACTTGAAATGACCAGCACGGGGAACCTTCACTGGTTTTTGTTTTCCATAGAGAACTTAGATATCATTTTCTCTATGTAGGAAGTTTGAGAGATCTTCAATCTGTTTCTCTCCCTTTCCCGGATGATACACATCCTAAGGATCTTCTGTGCATGACCAAGATCCTTCATCTCAAACTCCTCACTGAGTTGAGCCTTTAATTTCCTTATCCTCTCCATACTGCTCCCAACTAGCAATATGTCATCAACATAGATGAGGATGATCACTACTTCCTCAACCTTCTGCCCCTTATAGTCCAAGCACGAATCATAGTAGCTCCTCATGACACCCAAGCTGATTACAAAGGAATCAAACCTTTTATTCCATCACCAAGATGATTGCTTCAGGCCATAGAGAGATTTCTTCAATTTGCACACCAACTCTCCCTGCCTTCCTTCCTCATAGCCTTCGGGTTGCCTCTTGAAAATGATCTCATCAAGCTCTTCATGTAAGAACACTGTCTTCACATCCATTTGCTCGATTTCCCAATCAAATTGGACCACCAATGCTAACACTATCCGTATCATCTTGTACTTCACAACAGGTGAGAAGATTTCTATGAAATCTATGCCTTCTTTTTGTTGTGAACCCCTTCGCCACCAGCCTAGCTTTATACCGAACTTCATCCACTGGAATATTCCTTTCTTTGATCTTTTAGATCCATCTACAATCTACAACTCTCTGTTTTTCTAGTTTGGGCACCAACTCCCAAGAGTTGTTCTTCATTAAAGAATCCATTTCTTCCTCCATAGCTAGCTGCCACTTTGACGAATCCTTACATTCCATGGCTTCCATGTAAGTTTCTAGTTCAACCTCTCCTTCTGTCCAAGGAGCTACTACATTAGCATCCGCAAACCCATATCTCAAAGGTGGTCTAACCACCCTCATTCCCGGGTCTCTTGTGAGCTGGTAGTCATTATGACTTGTTGCATCAACCTCTTTTTGTTCAGTCTCTTCTTAAGTTTCTTGAGCATGGCCTTCATTCAAGGGCTCTACCTGGTCCGAACCCTCTTGCCTTCCTTGCTCTACCTGAATCGAACTCTCCTTGATGCGATGCTCCACAACTTTCGGACTGGTTTGCTCACTAGCCCCTATAGGGTTAGTTTTCTCCAAGTAGGGAAATAACAATTCATTAAAAATAACATCCCTACTTATAATGAGTTTCATGCCTTTCTTTTCTAAGGACCACAACCTATATCCTTTAACACCATCACCATATCCTAGAAATACATATTTTCTAGATCTTGGGCTAAGTTTATCCTCCTTTTGATGTGCATATGCAGCACACCCAAAAGTCCTAAGGTTGATTAATTCAGGGGGTTTCCTACTCCACATCTCCATGGGAGTTTTGATCTATAAAGCTCTAGAGCGTGATCTATTTACCAAGTATGCAACTGTAGCCACAGCTTCTCCCCAAAAATATTTTGGTAAACCAGATCCTATTAACATGCACCTAACCTTTTCCATAAGGATTATATTCATCCTCTTAGCAACTCCATTTTGCTAAGGTCTTTTTACAACCGTTCCATGTTTTAGAATGCCATTTAATTCACAGAATTTATCAAAATCCTTATTGCAAAATTCTAAGCCATTATCGGTTCGTAAAGCCTTAACTACCCTACCCGTTTGAGTTTCCAACAACTTCTTCCACACAACAAATTTATCCAAGGCATCTGATTTATTTCTAAGTAAATAAACCCACACTCTTCTTGAATAATCATCAATTAAAGACAGAAAGTAAAAGTTACCTCCCTGTGTTGGTGTTCTTGCTGGTCCCCAAAGGTCCGAATGAATATAGTTAAGAATCCCCTTAGACTTATGCACTCCGGTGTTGAAGCTGACTTGGTGTTGCTTCCTAAGAATGCAACTCTCACAGAAATCCAGTTTCTCTGCTTTGTCACCTCCAAGTAGACCATCCTTGCTAAGAACTTACAGGCCCTTTTCGCTCATATGTCCTAAGCAAGTGTGCCAAAGGGCTACTTTATCCATCTCAGCCATCAAGCTTACTACTTGATCATTGATTTCTGTCTCTCCAATCATCTCATAGAGTCCATCGTTTCTTGATGCCTTGATCACTACCAAAGATCCCTTGGACACCTTGATCTTTCCTCCCTCTACTTTACATGTATACCCCATGGAATCCAGCTGCCCCAATGAGATCAAATTTCTCTTCAAATCTAGAAGATACCTCACATTTTGCAGCAACCTTGTGACTCCATCAAACATCCTCAATTGGATGTCTCCAATCCCTCTCACTTGGAAAGAATTGTCATTCCCCAAGAAGACCCTTCCATCATTGATCTCCTTGAAATTCTTGAACCATTCCTTGTGAGGGCACATGTGATAAGTGCACCCAAAATCCAGAATCCACTTTTCGCTGCCTTGCCTCCTGCTCACATTCGAGTACACAACAAGAACATCATCTTATTGTTCTCCCTTGGCAACCGAAGCCTCTCCATTATTGGTGTGGCTTTTTCTCTCATCCCACATCTTCTTCTTACAATCTTTTCTGAAATGGCCCTCCTTGTTGCAGTAGAAGCACCTTTTTCCAAATCTTGATTTAGAATGTGCTTTCCATGGTTTTTCCCTCTACCTCTTGATTTCTCTCGGTAGTTGCCATGGTTGCTACTGCCATTTCGAGTTGCTGGCCTTCCTCTTATGAATAGCCCATCTCCACTTGATGTCTCCTTTATCTTGGCTTTGAAGTCATGTGCTCTTATGGCATTGATCACAATCTCCTTGGTTAAAGTATCCCCTTCATACTCAATAGCATTAATCAAATTATCAAAGCAATTAGGAAGAGAATTTAACAAAATGATAGCTAATTGTTCATCTGGGAATTTAATACTACAACTAGCTAAATCTTGAACTAGTTTATTAAAGACGTCAAGATTATCTTTCAACTCTTTACTAGGATCCATTTTAAAAGCAAAGATTCTTTTAAGAAGATAAATCTTGTTAGGGAGAGTTTTGGTAAGAAACAACTCATCTAGTTTCTTCCATATGACAGCCGGATCTTCCGAGTCTCCGCACTCTCATGTGACACTATCCGACATGTTCAAGAAAATGGTGTTGTAAGCCATCTTCTTCATCTCAATCTGCTGGTCCTCCGTGACACTTTATGGTAAAGCATCATCTTCTCCAATAGCCAAGTTCTCTTTCTGTTGCATAAGAACAGCCTTGATCTTCCGCTTCCATAGGGAAAAATCTCCCTTTCCATCAAATTTCTCAACCACAAAATTTGAAGCCATCTTTGCGGACAAGATCCCAGATTTATGCAATACCCACAAATGCTTTTTTCAACCTCAAGAACACGATCAAAGATGGATCTTAACACCGTTCTTGAATCACCCTCAAGAACACGATCTGATCTTGATCTTTACTCCGTTCTTGAATCATCTAAGAAGTTGATATTTGATTCTTGGAGTCTTGACTCCGTAACCTTCTTGTTCTTGCTCCGATACCTAGCTGTGCAAGCTCTGATACCACTGTTGAAAATCACCTTGACAAGATGCCCAGGTGGTGATCTTCTAAACACCCAAGTCTAGAATGACTTGTAGAAAGAAACACAGCAATCAAAAGCAAGGAAGAAAAGAAGACAAACGATTTGTTATCGAGGTTCGGCAATAGCCTACGTCCCCGTGAGTTCCTTTGAACTTTCTGCACTAAATCAATGGTTCTTTATAATTACAGCAACTCTCTTCAAGAAACCTCAATTTCTTGAAGAAACCAAGAAGAGAAGAAAGAAGATGATAAGAACTATTACAAATCTCTCTATCTATACTACTCTCTCTTCTTTATAACCAGCCTCTGTATAATGAGTCCCTCTTGTGTTTTGTGTCTTTGCACTCTCACATAATTCTCTCTTCTATTGTGTCTTGTCACTCTTTACAATTGATCTCAAAGTATGTCACAAAGTTGTGTTGATAATGAAGCTAGGTGACCCTTTATATAGTGCATGAACTTCTTGTCCAATCTTGAGAGTCAATCTCCACTCTTAGATCTTGATGACCACTTAACCATGGCCCTCCATCAATCATAAGTGGTGCTGTGCATTTTAACATTTCATCCATGCACCTAAGAAGAGGCTTAAACAAGTTGTCCATATGTGCATCAGTGTGCCTAGCGCTGCGGCACTGAACAGGTGGTGGTGCAGCGCTAGGCAAAGCACCCTTTTTACCACTTGCTGGGTGGTGCGGCGCTGCCGTCCATCAAACTACCTTCTTACTGGGTGGTGCGGCACTGGTGAAGGAGTGGTGCAGCACACACTGATGTTGTCCCTCTCACAACTGTGCGCACTCTTTTTCCTTGATGAATAGAGGTGTGCACACACACCCAAAGTGATGCACACACATGTGTGCACTTCTTTAACATGTTGAAATTTATTGTTCCAACCTTGATTTAGATTTTAACCATGTTTGAACCATGTTTAAGCCTTATAAAAATACCAACAGTTGTGCAGGCTTGGAGCCGGAGTTCTGGGAAGAGGCAGCGGCTATAACATTTTATTTGAATAATAGGTCACCTACATCAGCTTTGTAGGATTAGACACCGTTTGAGGCACTATTCTAGAAGAAACCGAGTTTGGCTCATATTAGGGTGTTTAGGTGTGATGCTTATATGTATGTGCAAAAGAAAAGAGGAACAAACTTGACAGCAAATCAGTAAAGTGCATTTTCATTGGTTATAAGGATCGAGTCAAGGGGTATAAGTTATGGAATCCAAAAAACAAGAGTATAGTTTTCAGCAGAGATGTTGTGTTCAGAGAAACACAAAAGGGATATGGCGGCTATCCAAGATGTACCGAAACAGCCAAAGCAGGTTTAGATTAATCTTAGCTTGGGAGATAAAGAGTGGGAGACTATCCCACAGACTGCATTGAATACTTCAGATTCTAAGTCAGTTAGGTCTGACCACGATATTCATGTTTCTAATGTAAAGGATAAGGATTCAGATGCTGGCGAAAAGGTAGAGACCACACCTGTCATAAGGAGATCTACACGGGTTAGGAGGCCACCCATCATGTATTTCTCTAGTGCTTACAGTGCATTATATGCTTTAAATATTACTGGTGATGATCCTAGCACAGTGAAAGAAGCGAAGACGTCAGATGATGCTATAAAAGAAGAGATCTAGGCACTAGACAGGAATGAAACATGGAGCCTTATGAAATTGTCTAGGTATAGAAAGGTAATTGGGTGCAAGTGGGTTTTCAAGAAGAAAACAAATACAGATGGAATGGTAGAAAAATACAAGGCACATTTGGTTGCAAAAGGGTACTTGCAAATAAAGGGAATTAAATATGGTGAGATATTTTCCCCAGTAGCAAAGTTGACATCTATCAGATTTGTCTTATCCATGGTAGCTGCTTATGATTTAGAGGTCGAATAACTGGATGTGAAGACAGATTTCCTTCATAGGGACTTAGAGAATGAAATTTACATGAAACAGTCTGAAGGCTTTGTGAACAAAGGCAAGGAAGAGCTGGTTTATAAATTGAAGAAGTCTTTAGACGGACTAAAGTAGTCACCACGGATGTGGTACCAGAAGTTTGACACATATTCTATTCAGCTTGGGTTCACTCGCAGCTATGCTGATCACTACATCTATGTGAAAAGGTTAGGGGTTGAATTTTTCGTTTTTACCTTGTATGTTGATAATATGTTGTTGATTGAAAATAACAGGAAGATGATTAGCACTGTGAAGACATCATTGGCAAGGTAGTTTGACATGAAAGAAATAGGGTGAGCAAACTTTATCTTGGGAATGCAGATAAAGAGAGATCGTGAAAATCAAAACTATGGCTGAGTCAGAAAAAAATATATTAAAGAAGTGTTGAAGAGATTTAACATGTCTAATAGCAAGTCGGTAGGGACTCACATGCCTTTTGGGACCAAGTTGTCTGCGGAACAATGTCCGAAGATGGAAAAAGAAGCTGAAGAAATTGTGCAGGTACCTTATGCTTATGTAGTTGGAAGCTTGATATACGCCATGGTGTGTACGAGACCAGATATTGCCCAAACAGTAGGACTATTGAGCATATATATGTCTAATCCTAGGAAAGAGAATTGGACTGTAATCATGAGAGTTCTTAGATATCTTCATAGCATGTCAGAGTTTGTATTATGTTATGGAGGTATAGGAGGTAAGAACAATCTTGATATTGTAGGAACTGTTGATGCTAACTGGAGAGGAGACATTGATAGTAGGAGGTCTATAAGCGGATATATGTTCAAACTGTTTGGTAGAGCGGTGAGTTGGATGAGCAAGAGGCAAAGTGTTGTTGCTCTTTCATTCACAAAAGTAGAGTATATGGCGATAACTCATGCTAGAAAGGTTGTGGTTTGGCTTCAAAGGTTGTGTGCTGGACTTAGGTTTAAACAAGGAGCAGTGAAGGTGAAATGTGACAATCAATGTGCTATCTTCTTAGCAAAGAATCATGTATTTCATTCACAGACGAAGCACATTGATATCCAATATCACTTCATAATACCCGCATTCTTAAAGCATGGGTAAAAAAGTAATTTGATAAATATAACATGGAATTAAAATAATATATATACGTGAAAGAATTGTTATTGAATAAAATAATTCTCTTGAAAAAAAAAACAACTAGACGCATGGTTATTTAGTTACAAAGAAAAAGAAAAAGAAATTGGAAGCATCTAGGCGTGTGGATAAGAAGAGAAAAATAAAAAAAAAGGGTTGTCCAGGTGTAGCATGAAAAGAAAAGAAAAGAAAAGAAAAGAAGTTGTCCAGGTGTAACGTGAAGGAAAAAAATAAAAAGAAAAAAAATTAATTTACTTGGACAGCATGGGAGGAAAAAGGAAAAGAAAAAAAAGAAAAAAATAGAAAAAAAACAACAGCAACGTTGACAACAGGTGTTGTCAAGCTAACGTGCAAGAAATGCATGTTAGCCACCAAGTCACAAAAAAAAGGGGTGCAAACGATGGGGATGATAGTTTTAATATACAAACAATCTTTATACTGTTTATTTTATTTTCTTACAAATCCTGTTTGATTTTCTACAACTTCAATTCAAATTACTCTATTTCTTTAAACACTTGGGGACTGAAAAAAAGGTTGAAAGGGGAAAATTTTGAAGAGGTTTATGGGAGAATTTTACAAAGAATCACGGAAAACTCTCAGAAAAACAAAAGGTAATAACTTGTTTTGAAATTCAGCATACATGAAATTTCTCGGAATTCAATGTGGGAATTTTCAAAGGGTATGAATTATGGAAGAATTAAAGAATAAATTAGAAATTTTAATATAAATATTATGTCAGGTGTTGACAATCAGCAATCGGGTGAAATTTCTGAAAGGAGCAGGAAAGGTAAGGAGGTGATCCACGGGTAGCTCTAAGTGCTACGTGGTGAGTTAGATTTACTTTAAGTAATCAAGATAAATATGAAATATATAGTGATAGTATTTGAATAAATCATTAACTTATGATTTGATGATAGATGAAAGTTGGTTGATAGATATGATAGGAATGGTGGATGTGTGGAGAATTATTTTATGAGGAATAATATTATTGGAATAATGAGTCAATTTAATAATAAAGGCGATAAATGAAATTCTTGATGAGCTATGGTTGATGATTTGATATGATTTATAAGGAGAGGAATTTAGTAGATCTTGACGAGCTATGGTTGATGATTTGATATGATTTATGAGGAGAGAAATTTAGTGAAAATTTTCAAATAATAGTTTGAGAATAATCATGATAGCTAATTTGAATGTTTGAATACATGTTTGTTTCAATATTATTGTTCATATACATATTTCATATCATTATTCATATGTATATGCATTAAATAAAAAAACCAGGAAGGCAGCCGGTCTAAATGAAAATAAAAGAACCGAGAAGGCAGCCGATCTAAATGAAAATAAAATAACTAGGAGGGCAGTTGGTCTAAATGAAAACCGTGACAGCCAGTATATGCTGAAAATAAAAGAATCAGGAAGGCAGTGAGTCTAAATAAAATAAAAGAACCGAGAGGGCAGCCGGTCTAAGCTAAAACATGTCAATATGTGGGAAGACGTTCCTAATTAATAATTCATGCATTGCATCTAGTTTTCATATTGATTTCATTATTGAGATGCTAAAGTGCTATTCAATATTGTAAATTTATTGATAACAGAATGAGTCTCACAAAAAGATAATTATGCTGAGAAGAAATATAGAAATATGAAATGATAAGAATTATCTAGGTGACTGATTATATGTTGTGAACCTCATAATGAGGTAATTATGAGATAGAATTGATAGTCTCAAGATGATGATTAATTATATGAGAAGAAGAGATTTATAAAGGATGGGGGTTTGATATGAGTAGTGATATTAGAATTTTATTATCAAAATATGCGAGATATAGATGAATGAATATTGGAAGACAAATTATACAAATTGAATACTTCTAGTAAGTTTAATTCACTGAGCTTGTGCAGCTCACTCCTCATTGTACAATGATTTTAGGTAGTAGGCAGGACAGATAGTTTGGTGAGTTGAGATTCAGACGAAGTCATTAACTGTAAGCCACGTGGTTCACATCCTCAGACTAATGAGAAAATAAAATAAAAATTTATTTGTAAATATTCATGCATACTACGTTGTATATAAAAGTCAAGATCTGAATGATGTGTCTCCCCTGTTGAGAGTTGAGGATTGATGTAAAATTTGCAGTTGGTATTATTTTTTTTATTGTTGTATATATATATATCATGCTGGGATTTTTAAAATGTGACAACACCGTCTCGGGGGTGGCCAACTTGGGATGGGTCGTTACAATTTTTGTATCAGAACATTAGGTTTTATGATTCTGTAGACTGCATAAAAAGAAAGAAAGCGGAAGATTAAAATAAATCATATTTTAATGAATAGTCTGAGAATGACACGTGGACGTGCTAAAGTAAGTATTGTTGATTTGAGAGGGCGTGGTAGGCCCCCAATATTTTGATAAGTCGAGTTTGAATCTGAATTTGTGGTTCCTAGAAGGGAACATGTTGACAGTATAATTGGTATTAGTAGAGGTGTGAGAGAATCTGAAATTGAAAGAGATGAGCTAAGATAAGCTTTTACACATGCTCTTGAGAAAACGAATGTAAGAGATGATAGAGTTGATAGCCTATAGCATAAACTTGATGAACAGGCTAGAACAATGCCTGATGTTGTTGTAAATCCAATAATGGTAAATGTTCAAAAGGGGAAAAGTGAGTTTATGCACGAGATGCGGAGAGATTGTTTTGTTAGATATATTAAGTCTAATGTTTTGTTGTTTAAAGGATTTATGAATCCTTTTAAGCCTGAGTTTTGGAGGAAACATGTAGAAAGATTATTTGGTATTTTACCGGTAACTGATAGGCAGAGGGTTATCTTTGCTTTTTTTGAGTTAGAAGTAGAAGCTTTGGAATAATGGGAGGATAGTCTTCCTAGAGTAAGTGCATATGTTGATAGACCCTTAACCTGGAATAGGTTTAAGGAGGTTTTCCTCGATAAACACTTTCCTTATACCTTTAGAGCCCAATAAGATAGAGATTTTATTTATTTGAGGCAAATGTGTTGACTATGACTCAGTATGATAGCAGATTTGTGGCTTTGACAAGGTTTGCATCGAAAATGGTAGACATAAAGGAGAAGAGGTGTAAGAGGTTCATAGATGGACTACATTTTGAGATTAAATCGAAACTAATTTACATGAGGCATATGAATTATGTTATGTTGGCGAATATAACACTTCAGATTGAGAAGGAGGTGATGGAATTCAGAGGTAGGAGGAATTGGCAAAAGAGGTTTAGATTTGAGGAACCTAGAGGTTGTACCAGTATGAGTGTGTAGTGTGGGAGACAACCCAGAGGAGGTGTTCCTTATCATAGGAAATTATAGTACATAGTCAGAGACAAACATGATCTATTGCTTCTATAGCTCAGGGTAATATCGATGGGACCCTTAGATTTGGGAGACAGGTTATGGGAACTGGGAGTCATGGTAGAGGAAGTAAGTATTGCACCAAGGGGAAGTGGTAATTTGATGTATTATCGAGAGATAGAAGTTTGTTTTAGATGTATTCAGATAAGATATTTATCCCAGAATTGTCCTAGTTTGAAGTGCTTTGTATGTAGAAAAGGTGGATATATCAATGTTGGTTTATCATGGTGCAACCTATTCTTTTGCATCCAGTATTCATACAAAGTCTATTGAAGTATGTGTTAGTACTTTGATGCATAATTGTTGACCCTCGCCCGTATTTTAATGATGGCAAAACACAACTGTTATTAAACTAACAAGTTTAAACTAAGTTGTATTAAGGATCAAACACATTCAACCAAGGAACAAAGTGCAAGAACTCAAACCAAATCAAGTATCAAGTGAAGACTGAAGATTTAGTATAGGTCTTAAGGTTTAGAACCAATGTAAGTCTCACTTATACATTGTATTAGCTTGTTCAATGGCTCGAACACAAAAGGTTTTCTTAAAACCATTGTTTTTAAATTTTTTAATGAAAAACAAAAGAAAAACTGGGTTGGAAGACAACCCAGTCGACTGGGTACATATACCAGTCGACTGGTATATAGGACAGAAGGTCCCCAGTCGACTGGATGAATCAACCCAGTCGACTGGTAATTGGACAGTAAGTCCCCAGTCGACTGGATGAATCAACCCAGTCAACTGGTAAAATGGACAGAAGGTCCCCAGTCGACTGGATGATATATACCAGTCGATTGGATACCCAGAAGGTCTGAAAACGCGATTTTTTCAAGTGAACCCAGTCGACTGGTATCTCGACCCAGTCGACTGGTAGTTCAAAAATATAACCGTTGGACTCCAAATCTGAACGTTTTAAAGTAAATCTTTTTCAAATTAAAGTCCTAAACGGCCATATTAATTGATTGCTATATAAACCCATTCGGTTAAGCATTCAATAACAAGCTGCATATATTTAAAAAGAGTTGATCTCACATAATCAAGTTTTTATACTCTTGAAACACAAAAAGCTTTGAAATAATCTTGTTGAGCCATTTCTTCAAGCTTTACTTTGAAAGAGAGACATTTCCGTTGTAATAAGCTTTCATTTGCTGTCTCTCTACCTTTTACTTTACACCATCTTTGTAAAGGGATTACTTCCGAGAGGAAGGGGTTACTTCCGAAAGGAAGGGGATTGTTCAGTTTAAGCAACTCCTGTAATTTTCTTGTGTATGGTTTGTGCAACACCCGGCTAAGTTGTGCGACTAAGTTTTCTTAGTGGATTACTTCAAGGAGTTCCTTGAAGAGAGTGGACGTAGGGTCGGAACAAATCCGATATTGCCGAACCACTATAAACTGTGTTTGCATCCTCTTTCCTTAAACTCTTTATTTACAGCTCATTACTTGTATTAATTGTTTGCTGCTTATCAGTTTTTATAAACTTGTATTAATTCCGCAAAAAGCTTTTAAAAACCCAATTCACCCCCCCTCTTGGGTTGAAACCTCGAGCTACAATTAGTATCAGATCCCCGTTCTCTTTTTTAGGCTTAAAATCCTTGGGTTGATCCAATGGCAGCAAATAGCTAATCTGAAGGACACTCTTATACTAGACCACCTTTGTTCAATGATTCAAATTATAACTATTGGAAAAATAGAATGAAAATATTTGTCGAAGGACAAGATTACAATCTACGGAGAATCATAGAAGAATGACCTAAAATTCCTTCAAAAGAAATAGTTATTAGAGAGACTCTTCATACAATGCCTAAACTCAAAACTAAGTTTACTGCCGAGGATTGTAAAACGATATCTCTCAATAGCAGAGCAACAAGCATGCTACATTGTGCATTAGATATTTCTAAATATAACAAAATATCTGCATGTGTTTCTGCTAAAGAAATATGGGACAAATTACAAGTCACATATGAAGGAACTAGTGAAGTAAAAAAGTCTAAAATTTACATGCTAATTTCTGAGTATGAATCATTTAAGATGTCTCCTACTGAAACCATTTCTGAAATGCACTCACGGTTCACCACTATTATAAATGGTTTAAAACTGCTTGGTAAGAATATTGAGGAAGTTGAACTAACCAGAAAAATCTTGAGATCTCTGCCACCAGAATGGAAACCAAAGAGGACAACCATACAGGAGGCCAAAAATCTTGACAAGCTTGATGTTGAGACGCTGCTTGGGTCATTATTGACATACAAGATGGAAGAAATGACTCCAATCGTCAATGATGATGAGAAGAAGAAAAAGCAAATTGCTCTCAAAGCTTCTATGAGCAACAAAGAAAAGGAATTAGAACAAGAAACAGAGAGCAGTGAAGAGGATGGTGAAATGGCCTTAATCACCAGACGATTCCATAGGTTCTTGAAGAAAAGCAAGAAACCTTACACAAAGGATCCCACCTCAAAAAGGGAACCACTTATGTGCTATGGCTGCAAGAAGCCAGGACACATAAAAGCTTACTGTCCGGTTTCAAATAAACCATACAAGGGCTTTAAGAAGAAAGCTATGGTAGCAACTACCTGGAGCGATGACGAAGAAGATGAGTCATCAGACAAAGAAATCGGATACGAGGAAATCGCCAACCTTTGTTTGATGGCAATCGACGATGAAAGTGAGGTAACATCTTCTCCCTCTTCAAAAAATAATATTGTTACTAGTAATGAAGAACTGCTAGAAGTAATAAATGAAATGCATGAAGAATTAAAGAAATTTGATTCTAGAAATTCTGTTCTTAAGAAAGAAGTATCATCTCTTTCTAAAGAAATGATAAGTCTTAGAGAAGAAAAAGAAAAATTATCATCTTTACTGTATAATTCTTCTCAAGATTTTCTTAAAGATGAAAATGAGAATTTGAAAAATAAAATTTTTGAATTAAATAGCACTATATCAAGACTTATGCTTGGTAAAGAAAAACTTGATGAAGTGCTTTCTTCCCAAAGAATAAGTGGAGGAAAAACTGGTGTAGGATATTCACCATTGGGAAAGCAAAAAACAAAAGAGAGCTTATTCATGAAAGCCTCTTGTGTAGATGGAGCCTCTATTTCAAAAGCTCTTAGCATGGTTAAGAGCACTCCCTCGATGAATGCTAGGAAGTCTAGAAATTTAAATATTCATACTAAATTAAAGCAACCTAGAAATACTCATGCTTATATGTATGCTCATTCTAGAAATGCTCATACACATCCTAGAAATAATTATCATGCTCATTCTAGGAACAATGTGTATAATCAAAGAATGCATTCTGCTCATGCTCATCCTAAGAATTACCATCATGGTTATCCTAGAAATAATTTGCATACATATGCTAGCATGTATCCTAGAATGGATCATCATTCATTTTCTAGAAATGACATGCATTTTCATACTCCTTACCATAGAAACATGTATCCTAGGAACTATTATCCTAAGGATTATAGGAATGCACATGTAAGATATCCTAGAAATTTCTATGACTATAATGCTAGGATTGTGCATCATTAACTTGTTCATAGAGCACCACATGTTAAGAAAGTATGGGTCCCAAAAGGAACCGTATTTTTAAGGACTAACCCCAAAGGACCCAAGAAATTTTGGGTACCTAAAAGTGCTATCATATATCCTTGTGTGATGTAGATTTGCCTCCACACCAAAGAGAAAGGTAACTGTTGGTACCTGATTAGCGGATGCTCGAAGCACATGACCGGTGATAAAAGTGTATTCAATGAGCTAACTCTAAGAGATGGTGGACTTGTGACCATTGGAGACAATACTAAAATAAAGATCATCGGGCATGGAAAAGTCGGTAATAATTTCTCAACCTTAGATAATGTATTGCTAGTACAAGGCCTTAAGCCAAATTTACTTAGCATTAGTCAGTTATGTGACAAAGGATACAAAGTCACATTTGAGACCTCTCATTGTCTAGTTATAGACATCAAGAGCAACAAGATCAAATTCATTGGCCATAGACATGAAAATGTCTACATAGTTGATTTGAAATCCTTGCATTCTGATAATGAAAAATGTTTTCCTGCTTTTAGTGAAAATCCATGGCTATGGCATAGAAGGCTTGGTCATGTAAACATGAACTTGTTAAAAATTGTTTCAAGAAAAGATTTAGTTATAGAACTTCCTAAAATCAATTTTGAAAAAGATAAAGTTTGCAATACTTGTCAAACGGGAAAACAAACTAAGATTTCTTTTAAAGCAAAAAATGTAGTCTCAACTACTAGACCTTTGGAACATTTGCATATGGACTTATTTGGTCCAATTAGTACCATTAGTCTAGGTGGCCATCAATATGCTCTTGTTATTGTTGATGACTATTCAAGATATACCTTTGTTATTTTTATTGCTTACAAGGATGAAGCTTTCAAATGATTTGAAAAGTTTTGCAAAAAGGTACAAAATGAAAAAGGAATTTGTATTTCAAGCATAAGAAGTGATCATGGCAAAGAATTTGAAAATCAAAGCTTTTCAAAATTTTGTGATGAAAATGGAACTAAACACAACTTTTCAGCTCCTAGAACTCATTAACAAAATGGAGTTGTTGAGAGGAAAAATAGAGTTCTAGAAGAATTTTCAAGAACTATGCTTTGTGAAAATAGTTTACCAAAATATTTTTTGAGCTGAAGCCGTGAATACTTCTTGCTATATATTAAATAGAATTTTGATAAGGCATCTGCTTGATAAAACTCCATATGAACTATGGAAAGGCAGAAAGCCCAATATTTCCTATTTTCGTGCTTTTGGTAGTAAATGCTTCATCTTAAATAACAATAAAACTAACTTGGGTAAATTTGATTCCAAGACTGATGAAAGAATATTTTTAGGATATTCAACTACTAGTTAGGCTTATAGAGTTTTCAATAAGAGAACTCTAGTGGTAGAAGAATCTGTGCATGTAACTATTGATGAATCTAATCCAATGAGTAGTAGAGAAGTTTCCTTTAAAGATGATGCAGATTTTATTCCAAGAATGGAAACTCCTACTCCCATTGTTGACCCAAAAGTGAGTTCACCTCAAGCTAATAAAGAGATGAAAACTCCTAATTTAGACCAACCATCCTCAAGTCAACAAGAGGAAAGTCTACCCAAGGATTGGAGGTATGTAAATTATCATCCAATTGATCAAGTGATTGATGATCCTTCACAAGGGGTAAGAACTCGCTCTTCCATTAGAAATATTTGCAATTTTGTAGCTTATTTGTCTCAAGTAGAACCTAAGACATTTATAGAAGCTGAAAAAGATAATGATTGGATAATTGCAATGCAGGAAGAGATAAATCAATTTGAGAGAACAAACGTTTGGAAGCTAGTTCCAAGACCTAAAGATCATTCAATAATTGGAACTAAATGGGTATATAGAAATAAAATGGATGAAAATGGTATAGTAACTAGAAATAAGGCTAGACTAGTTGCTAAGGGATATAATCAAGAAGAAGGAATAGACTTTGATGAAACCTATGCTCCCGTAGCTAGATTAGAAGTTATTCGAATGTTATTAGCATTTGCATGCTTTAATAAATTTAAGCTATTTCAAATGGATGTGAAAAGTGCATTTTTAAATGGCTTTATAGAAGAAGAGGTTTATGTTGAGCAACCCCTTGGATTTGAAAATCCTAGTCTTCCAAATCATGTCTACAAGCTTTCTAAAGCTCTATATGGGTTGAAGCAAGCTTCAAGAGCATGGTATGAAAGACTAAGTAAATTTTTGATTGACAATGATTTTGTAAGAGGTAGAATATACACAACTCTCTTCACAAAAACTCACAAAAATGACACTTTGATAGTTCAAATATATGTTGATGATATTATATTTGGTGCTACTAATGAATCTATATGTCAAGAGTTTGCAAAGTGCATGCAAGGTGAATTTGAAATGAGCATGATGGGAGAACTTACCTACTTCATTGGACTTCAAATCAAGCAACTTAAAGGAGGTATCTTTATCAATCAACAAAAGCACATTAAGGACCTACTAAAGAGGTTCGGGATGGAAAGCTCAAAGCCAATTGGAACACCTATGAGCACAACTACTAAACTTGATCTTGATGAAGGAGGTAAAACTGTAGATTCTAAATATTATAGAAGCATGATAGGTGCTTTACTTTATTTGACTGCAAGTAGACCTGATATAATGTTCAGTGTATGCATGTGTGCTAGATTTCAGGCTAATCCTAAGGAATCACATGTAGTTGCAGTAAAAAGAATCCTTAGATATCTACAAGGAACCTAAACCATAGGATTATGGTACTCTAGAGATTCATCTTTTGAGCTAGTAGGTTATTCAGATGCTGATTTTGCTGGATGTAGGTTAGATAGAAATAGCACAAGTGGAACATTCCAATTCTTAGGTGCTATGTTAACTTCTTGGTTTTCCAAGAAACAGAATTCTAATGCATTATCAACCGCTGAGGCAGAATATGTAGCAACTGGCAGTTGTTGTGCCCAAGTGTTATGGATGAAACAACATCTAGAAGATTATGGCATGAACCTCAAAAATATTCCTATATTTTGTGATAATACTAGTGCCATCAACCTAACCAAAAATCCTATTTAGCACTCTAGAACCAAGCATATAGAGATTAGACATCATTTCCTAAGAGACCATGCTCAAAAAGGTGATATAAGATTAGAATTCATACCTTCAGAAGATCAAATAGCTGATATTCTTACAAAACCCCTAAGTGAAGCTAGTTTTTGTAAGATTAGAATATTGATGGGATTGCTTGATTTTGATAAATTGAATATTTGATTACATCTCATTTCATCATTTTCATATTTGACATTAAGTGAAAGAATATTAATCCTTGTTTAATTATTTCCCTCACTCAAAAATGTCATAGATAAACAAAATCGTGCAAAAATTCAAGACTGAAAATTTTACTAAGGGTCCAGTCGACTGGTAAATGTTCTCTAGTCGACTGGTAATTCACTGCCAGATCTTCCAGTCGTCTGGTACATCTGACCCAGTCGACTGGTAACTCTCTGCCAAATATTTCAGACGACTGGTAAGTCTTCTCCAGTCGTCTATTAGGTCGAATCCCTGTTTGGCGCCAATTTTTTGAAAAACCCTTGTCCTTCAGTCGACTGGTAAAGATAACCCAGTCGACTGGTACATGACTACCAGTTTATCCAGTCGACTGGTACGTTTACGCAGTCGACTGGTAGGCAAATTGTTCATCTTCTCAAAGGGACCCAGTTGACTGGTAACTCGACCCAGTCAACTGGTAACACGATATTATAAATAGGACTGTTCATTTTTCTGAACTTTTATGCCATTTTCGAACTCTCAAATTTTCTCTCTCTAGAAAAATTCACCATTTTGATTCAAAAACCATCCAAACTTCATCTAAACACACCGATCTACTCATCCATAAAGAGATTTTTGACTTTCTACGGTTAAAATCTTTTATTTTCACCAAAATCCATTTTCCCCATAAACTTTTTTTTCTTCAAAATGAGTGATAAAATCCGTATAAAACTCACAACAAGTGGACCTCATGCGCCTAAAAAGCCAAGGTCTTCAAAACCTTCGGCATCGGAGTCGAAAGGAAAGGGAGCAGCAGGCTCATCCAGTAAGGAGCCCAGAACATAGTTGGAGCAAACTCTGTTTTACAGTCCGACGGCACATGCAAGGTATAACTCTATAATCTGTCACAAGAAAATCATGACGGGTAGAGTCGTTGATTTCGACTCTATTCGCCATGAAAATTTTGATATTCTACCAACCTTTGAGGCAATAAATCTGACCCCACTGGTCAGAATTCATGAGAAATATTACCCGCGACTGATTCACTAGTTCTACGCGAACTTGGTGAAACCCAGTCCTTTGGCTCTGAGATTCAGAACCAGAGTTAGTGGTGTGGAGCTTGAGGTCAACACTGACCTCTTGATGAGCGTTATGAGAATCCCTGTAAGGGGGATTCAATGGAGTCTGGATGGATGGCCAGACAACTTTGAGGTTGAGGAGGCCTGTCGGATAGTCAGGGGAGACCCTAACTATGTGTACAGACCCACTACATTTCACACATGTAGTGACATGCCCCTCGATTCAAAGATATTTCAGCTGATTGTCAGTTGGACCATCCACCCGAGACTCGGGAGTCGAAGGTATCTATCTAAAATAGATACGGTATTGATTTAGTGCCTAAAATCTGGGCACCACTTCAATATATATCCTCTACTGCTCGCCAACATGATAAACAGTGAAGCAAACGACCCCGGGTGTCTTCCTTATGGGATGCTCATTACGCTCATCCTTCAGCACTTCCGAGTACCTTTGCCTGCCTCCGAGGCTCAGGATATCGGATTGACGGACATCATCAACATCTCATCACTGAAGAAGATGGGATGTACTATTCGTGATGGATTCCTCTATCCGAAGGCCGGAAAGCGCCCGAGGATCCGAGAGGATGCAAGTGACAGTGATGAGGATGCTACTGCTGATACGGCTGCTGAGATGGAGACGGATACTCGAGCACCTCCCATTGGTGACTCGAGTACTGGTCAGACTGGTTACGGAGACATCCTATGAGCTATCATGAGCCTCTAGATGACGATGGATTCCGGTTTCCAATCCATGCAGTCTGATTACCAGAGACTGAGCTCCTCCATAGACCACCTACGGGACGACTTCGAGTTACATCGAGAGTACACTGAGGGTTCCCTAGCTGAGATTAGGGAACTTCTTCATGACAGCTCGGACTCTCCCGCACCTTGAGTCTATATATTTATTATGTACTTAGTGTTTTCCAGCTCTTATCACATAGCACGAACATATCATGTACTATTTTGTCTTAGTTATGGCTCTGTGAAGCCCGTTTGTGTATTGACTTTTTATATATGAAGATGTATTTCTATTAGCCATATTTCTTGCATCTATTTACGCTATTTATGATATGTTAGCACTGTTTTAAAACTCTGTTTAGCCACTAAACTGCTCTAAAATGCTTATACGTGTATGAAAACTTCCGGTTCTTCCCGGGAAGGCTTTCGAAACCCGAATGAAGCCAAATTTTTGCGTACAAGTTTTTTTTCTTATACTCTAGATGATTGTGTTAGCTAACTAGCTTATTTTTTTGTGTTATACGCCTTTTGGTTGCTGTTGTCAAAATCGGAGAGAAAAATGAGAAAAACGAAAAAATCTATGTAAACGCAACCAATGCATAGATTTAGGGGGCGCATTGCTCCATAGCTTATAAAAATGTTTATTGATTGGTTGAGTTTGATTCTGGATTGGTTGAAAGAGATATAAACTGTGTTTGTTTGTTTATAGGGTGGAATCTAAGTAAACGCAACCAATACATAGATTTAGGGGGAGCATTGCTCCATAGCTTATAAAAATGTTTATTGATTGGTTGAGTTTGATTCTGGATTGGTTGAAAGAGATATAAATTGTGTTTGTTTGTTTACAGGGTGATTTTACTCGAAAAAACAGAAGAGACTCTGTCCAAATTTTTGAAAAATCCTAACACTTAGCTTTTAAAACTATTTTAGCATTATTAGTTTTGTCATCATCAAAAAGGGGGAGATTGTTGACCCTCGCCCGTATTTTAATGATGGCAAAACACAACTGTTATTTAACTAACAAGTTTAAACTAAGTTGTATTAAGGATCAAACACATTCAACCAAGGAACAAAGTGCAAGAACTCGAACCAAATCAAGTATCAAGTGAAGACTGAAGATCTAGTATAGGTCTTAAGGTTTAGAACCAATGTAAGTCTCACTTATACATTGTATTAGCTTGTTCAATGGCTCGAACACAAAAGGTTTTCTTAAAACCATTGTTTTTAAATTTTTTAATGAAAAACAGAAGAAAAACTGGGTTGGAAGACAACCCAGTCGACTGGGTACATATACCAGTCGACTGGTATATGGGACAGAAGGTCCCCAGTTGACTGGATGAATCAACCCAGTCGACTGGTAATTGGATACTAAGTCCCCAGCCGACTAGATGAATCAACCCAGTCGACTGGTAAAATGGACAGAAAGTCCCCAGTCGACTGGATGATATATACTAGTCGACTGGATACCCAGAAGGTCTGAAAACATGATTTTTTTCAAGTGAACCCAGTCGACTGGTATCTCGACCCAGTCGATTGGTAGTTCAAAAATATGACCGTTGGACTCCAAATCTGAACGTTTTAAAGTAAATCTTTTTCAAATTAAAGTCCTAAACGACCATATTAATTGATTACTATATAAACCCATTCAATTAAGCATTCAATAACAAGCTGCATATATTCAAAAAGAGTTGATATCACATAATCAAGTTTTTATATTCTTGAAACACAAAAAGCTTTGAAATAATCTTGTTGAGCCATTTCTTCAAGCTTTACTTTGAAAGAGAGACATTTCTGTTGTAATAAGCTTTCATTTGCTGTCTCTCTACCTTTTACTTTACACCATCTTTGTAAAGGGATTACTTCCGAGAGGAAGGGGTTACTTCCGAAAGGAAGGGGATTGTTCGGTTTAAGCAACTCCTGTAATTTGCTTGTGTATGGTTTGTGCAACACCCGGCTAAGTTGTGCGACTAAGTTTTCTTAGTGGATTACTTCAAGGAGTTCCTTGAAGAGAGTGGACGTAGGGTCGGAACGAATCCGATATTGCCGAACCACTATAAACTGTGTTTGCATCCTCTTTCCTTAAACTCTTTATTTACAGCTCATTACTTGTATTAATTGTTTGTTGCTTATTAGTTTTTATAAACTTGTATTAATTCCACAAAAAAATTTTAAAAACCCAATTCACCCCCCCTCTTGGGTTGAAACCTCGAGCTACAATATTGTTATTGTTGAAGTTCCCACTAGAGATTGAGTGATAATCATAAATGTTTACAAGGGTTGTGTGATTTTTATTAGTGATAGAGAGTTTGAAGTTGATTTGTTTTCTTTGAATATGGTTGATTGTTTTAAGGAAAATGTACTGTTCAGGATACCTAGACAAGAAGAGTTTAATTTTCCGGGAAAAACTCAAGATACTTGCAAATGATTTTATTTTTGCTCTGACTACTAGTAGATGGTTGAAAAAGGGTTGTGAGGAGTATTTGGCATACATAATGGATTCTAAAAGGGAAAATAGGAAGTTAGAAGAAATCTTAGTACCGACAAATTTTTCTAATGTATTTCTTGATGAGTTGTCTAGGTTGCCTCCCAGTATGGAGATTAAATTCTCTATTGAAGTAATACCAAGCTCATCACATATATCGATAGCACCATACACAGTGACACCCGCTGAGTTAAAAGAGTTGAAAGTTCAAGAGTTGTTAGATAAAAAATTTATTTGATTTAGTGTGTCACCTTGGGGAGCCCTATGTTGTTTGTGAAGAAGAAAGATGGAATGATGAGATTGTGTACAGACTACAAATAGTTGAATAAGATAACCATTAAGAACAAATATCCTTTACCTAGGATACATGATTTACTTGAGAAGTTATAGGAAGTAAGGATATTTTCTAAGATAGACCCGAGATCAAGTTAACAACAGTTAAGGATAGAGGAGGGAGACGTGCCTAAGATTGCTCTGAGGACACATTATGGTCATAAGTTTCTTGTCATACCATTTGGGTTGACTTATGTTACAGTTGTATTCATGGACTTGATGAATAGAGTGTTTAAACTATATCTTAATAAGTTTATGGTTGTATTTGACATTCTGATATATTCTAAGAAGGAAGAACAACATGTGAAAAATTTAGAAATAGTGTTAGAGATTCTGAGGAAAGAGAGATTATATGCGAATTTTTTTATTGTGAAATTTGGCTTAATAAAGTTACTTTATTGAGACATGTAGTGTCTGGAAATGGTATAACAGTTGACCCACAAAAGATAGAGACAATGTTAAGTTGGGAGAGACCAACCAATGTGATTGAGATTTGAATCTTATTGGGGTTAGCTCGTTATTATAGAAAATTCATACAAAATTTTTCTATTATTGCAGTACTGTTGACTAGATTGTCCAGGAAAGAGGTGAGATTTGTCTGGTCTGGGAGTGTGAGAAAAGTTTCCAATTTTTAAAAGAGAAATTAACTACAACTCTAGTATTGGTGCTTCCTTCTGGTGATGAAGGATTTTTGGTGTATAGTGATGCATCCCATCAAGAGCTGGGATGTGTGTTGATGCAACATGAGAAGGTAATGGCGTATGCTTCTAGGCAATTAAAGAATCATGAGAGAAATTACTCTATCCATGACTTAGAGGTGATTGTCATAGTGTTTACTTTAAAGATTGGAGACATCATCTGTATGGAGTCACTTGTGAGATATTCGTTGATCATAAGAGTTTGATATACTTACCTACCCAGAGAGAGTTGAATTTGAGGCAAAGATGATGGATAGAGTAGATTGGTGACTATGATTGTAGAATTCACCATTATTTAGAAAAAAACAAAGAGGGTAGTTGATCCATTGAGTAGAAAATCTATAAGAAGATTGTCTGCTATTGAAAGTCATAATGTGTAATGGATGAAAGATTAAGAAAGATAAGAATCAAGTTGAATATCAATGATAGAGGATCATTGTTAACAAATATGGTTGTACAGTCATCTATAGTAAAATGCTTATTAGAGATGCAAGGTAGAGATAAAGAGATAGAAAAGATTAAGCATTGAGTGCTTACTAGAAAGCAATATGAGTTCAAAATTTGAAATGAAGGTATTTTGGTATTGGAACATGTGATTTGTGTTCCCAATGATGCTGAGTTGAGAAAGAAGATATTGAGAGAGATACATGATGATGTGTATTTGATGCACTTGAGTAACAATGAGATGTATAGTGGGTTAAGACAGAATTACTAGTGGTCAGGATTGATGAGGGATATAGTTGAATATATTTCTAGATGTTTGATTTGTTAGTAAGTGAAGTTAGAGAATAAACATCCGGAAGGCTTACTACAGCCTCTTCCTGTGCTTGAATGACCATAGAAAACCGTGAGTATGGATTTTGTTTTTGGATTTTCCCATACTCAGAGAGTTCACGATACAGTGCAAGTGATAATAGATAGACTTTTTAAGTCATTTCAGTTTCTTCTAATTAAAACTAATTGGAATCCTAAAAAGTTGGTTAAATTGTATGTAGCTGAGATTATGAGGTGGTATGGAGTACTATTGAGCATAGTGTCATTTAGAGATTCTAGATTTACATTTTGGTTTTGGAGAGACTTTCAAAAAGCCATGTGTACACAGTTTCAATTTATTACAACTTTTCATCCTTAAACAGTTGAGCAGACAAAAAGGATTATTAGAGTACTAGAAGATATGTTAAGGGCAAATGTGATGAGTTTCTCAGTAAGTTGGGATGTTTACTTGCCCCCGATTGAATTTGCTTATAATAATCAGTATCAAACTAATATTGGGATGGCACCATTTGAGGCCTTATATGGTAAGAGGTGTAGAACTCTAGTATGCTGGGAAGAAGTTAGAGAGAGAAATATATTTGGTCTATAAATTATTGAGTTAACAACTGAACGGGTCGAACTGGTTAGAGAGAACCTTAAAGCAGCATAGAGTAGACTGAATAGCTATGCTGATAATAAAAGAAGACCTCTTGAGTTTCAAGTAGGTGATTGGGTGTATTTAAAAATATTTCCATAAAAAGGTGTGTTTAGGGTCAAAAGGAAAGGAAAGTTGAGTCCCAGGTATAGGGGACTCTAGGAGGTTATTGAGAAAGTTGAGCTAGTTGTGAATAGCCTAGATTTGCCTCCAGAGTTGAAGCAGTGACATAACATACCACGTTTCATTTTTGCGAAAGCACTTACATGATGAATCTCATAATATTTCGAGCCAAGCTATAGAAATTTAGGGAGATTTAACTTTTATACAAGTACCAGTGAGAATTTTAGACAGAAGAGAACAAGTCTTGTGTAATAAAGTAATTCCATAAGTTCAAATTCTGTGGCGGAATAAAGATGTTAAAGAGGTTACGTGAGCGTGTGAGGTAACTATGAAGAAATATTATCCACAACTGTTTCATGAGTTAGGTAAGGAAATTTTGGGGACGAAATTTTTATAAGGTGGGTAGATTTGTGAGGTTGATAATAGTGAAACTTCTGGCAGGACGTAACCCTATTCTGGGGTGAACCTGGGTATATCATGTCTTAGTTTCTTTCTGTTTATAATTCGTGTGATTGACCAGTCTTACCAAAAACTCATAATGCCCTTGATGTGTCTTGAAGGTTGTTTTTGGAATGTCTTCCTATTCATTCTGATCTGATGATAGCCATTCCTAAGGTCTAACTTGGAATAGATGATAGCATTATGTAATTCATCCATCAATTCATCCACAGTTGGGATAGGGAACTTATCCTTTATAGTAAGAGCATTCAAGGCTCTATAATCCACACAAAACCTCCATGTACCATCTTTCTTTTTAACTAGCAAGACTGGTGAGTTGTAAGGGCTGGTGCTGGGTTAAATGAAACCTTCTTCTAACATACTACTGACCAGCTTTTCCATTTCTTTTTTTATTTTATTTAAATAAGGGTATCTGTAGGGCCTTACATTAACAGGCTTTGAGTTGGGTTCAAGTGTGATACAATGGTCAATGGTTCTTGGTGGTGGTAGTGTGGTTGGTGTGGAAAAAACAGGTTGAAATTCATGCAGTAATTGTGCAATCTCAGGGGTGTCTAACTCATCAATAGGATCTATAGTAGGTACTTCAAACCGTAACATGTTCAGAGACATTAAAATGAAACAAGAGTCTAGGCTATCATTCTTGGACAGTTTAGTAAGTAAACTACAAGATATATGGTTAGCAGTTCTCTCTTGTTTTCCTTAGAGGTGGATCTTGGTTCCTTGCCAGTGGAATTCCATGGTAAGGGCTGTGTAGTCTGTTGTCACTGGTCCTAATTCTTGCAGCGATTGAACACCCAGAATTAAGTCAGTTCCTTGTAAGGAAATGACATAGAAGTCAGCAGTGCAGCATACCCTTGGATAGAGAATGGGATCTGCTCACACACTTCTATGCAAGTCAAATGTTCTCCATTGCCAATTTGGACTTTGAAATGGTATGAATGAGTGATTGAAGAATCAAGATACTAAGCAAGTCTTTCTTGAATGAAGTTATGAGTGCTACCTCCACTAATTAAGATTTGAACAGGATGTTTTTTGATTGCACCCAAGAGTCTAAATGTTTTGGCAGTCTTCTGCCCAAGGAGTGCATGCAGTGATATTTCTAGGACTGGCTCCTCTTCTGGACTAGCAAAAGGGTTAAAAAATTCTTGTTCTTAATCATCTTGCTCATCACCTTCCAAGAACAGAAAGAAACTTTTGGCTTTGCATCTATGTCTAGGGTGGAATTTCTCCTCACAATTGAAATAAAGGCTTGTTTCTCTTCTGGATTGCATTTCTTGGGGGGATAATCTTGTGATGGGAAATTTTTGGAGTTGTGGTGGTGGTTTTATTGTTTGGGAAGTAGCGGTAAAAGTAATACCTCCATTTTACTGACTTGAATCTCGAGGTTTTGTGTTGAATCTTGATTGCCATAGTGTGGAGTTGCCTTTAGTGTCTTTCCATCTGTCTTCTTGGAGTCTTCCTAAACCCACTGCATCATGAAACTTTGTGGTATATGTGCAAGAACCTCGCTCCTTATATAAGGTTTGAGGCCAGAGATGAAGCAGTTCATTAAGAATTGATTTGATAATCCAATGATTTTGCTGGATAATGCCTTAAATTTGGTTTGATAATCCAAGACAGTACTTTCTTTGATAATGCTCCTTGAGGTTCCTCATAAACTAAAGATCCAAATCTTGCTTGCATAACCTTGACAAATTGAGGCCAAGATCTGATCATGCTGTTGTGATGAGTCCACTGGAACTATTTGGGTGCTGGTCCTTCCGGGTGAAGGGAGATAAGGGGAAGTTTTTGGTTGTCTGGAGTATGGGAGAAGAAAAAGAACTACTCTGCCTGGAACAACCAGTCTGTGGGGTCTCCTTCTCTGAATCTTGGAATGTCAATCTTGATGTTCTTGAATTTGGAGAGGCAGTAATTATGGTGGTGATCCGGATCATGATTAAGAGTTGTTGGTTGCTCTTCTTGGTGCTGTTGTTGCTTCAGGTTGTTTATTTCCTGTTGTGATGGCTTCAAGGCCAGAGCCACCTCTTCTCTGATGAACTTTCCTAGTCTCTCCCAAGAGAATTCTTTATCTGATTTAGAGTGCAATCCGTTTGCCAACATTTATAAGATGACAATGAAAGCACCATGTAGGAGGTGTTTGTGTGGAAAAAAAAATGAAGGGAGTAGGAAAAGAAAGGGATTTCTGGTTAGGGAGGTTGACAAATGGGATCTTGTTTCGAGTACAAGAGGCTCCTTTAGACTTCTTATTACTTGATTGCAAGAATCTATACAATGAAAGCCTTACATAGAGCTCTTGTGCATACTAATATATATGAAAGTGCAATAGTGGTGCACGGACATGATCAATACAACTTCTAACCAACTATAACTAATTCTGCTAACTTCTTTAACAACCTTCGACTGCTGTTTTGTACTGAAAGCAAAACTACAGGTCATTCTATTGCCTTCCTTCTTAGCTTCTGTACTGGTCCAGGTGATTGCTAGCTTCACTGGTAAATTTTTGTACTCCACTGGTAAAGCTAAGCCTTTCTGCCTTAGCTAGATTCTTCTGACTTAACTAATCAATCCCAGCTGCCCCATACCTTTCAACTCTTTCTGTCCCTAGCTACCTTGTTGTTATATATATACTATGTATGGAACAAATGAAAATGAAATTCATTTCATTTTCAAATGAATTTAAAAAAGTATTCATGAAACCAAACAAGAATTTGCTGGTAAAGAGAAGATGCTCACTTGTATATCAAAACAAACCCAGAAAACTTTAAGGCCGGTAGCTCAAAAACCCAACAATATATAAAATAAACAAAAGATGAAGTTATAATTTTAACAAAATCTATTAGCACCAAGCTATACGAGATTATAGCATCGCATTATCATCAAAAGAAAACGAAAATCAAAATATGCATTAATTGCATAAAAAATCGTTACGCAACTTTTTTTCTCTTTCTTACAGCAAAAATGAGAAACAATGACATACTAAGGGAGACAAAACATTGACCACCTAGAGTGCACAGTCCACAGACGAAGCCAGTTATTTCCTCTAGTTAGGGCCGAAATAATTCTTATATTTTCTTTCAAAATTCCCAGTCATTTTAAAACTTAAAATAAACAATGATAAGCCTTTAGAACCCAGTTATGAGTTACTCTAAGTATAATCTGATGGAGGAGGGAAACAAAGAAAGGCAACGGTCGATGGCTGAGCCGAGAGTCTGGCGTGAGGCGTTGCAGTTCGAAATTGAAGGAGAACAGAAATCTAAGTTAAGAATCAAGATCGCACAACAGAGATAATGGGTTGGAAGCTGGGTTAGGCTGGGCAGTTGGGCTTTTACTGGCTAGGCCTACTAATTGGTCTTCTTTTTTAATAAATTTGAGCCAGGTCAGCCATAAGGCCCATAACTCAACAAATCACAAAACCTGTACTAGACAAACAAGGAGGAACACAACTCCGCAAGAAAACAACATATAAGGCGGCTTGGGGTGGGCTTTGAGTACAATTTAAAATAAAAAAAAAACTAAAGTTTTACTTATCCCTCTCTCATAGAATTTACAATAAAACTTTAACTTTTTGCTTTAAGTTACGCTTAAAGCCCACACCAAACATCGTCAACGTCAACCAAAATTATACATACCATATGATGTAGAGGAAAATTCTTCATCTAATGATATAACGACACGTGGAACCTTGCAAGGTCAACAAGGCAACTTTACAAGCCAGACAGATTTATCATTCAAATATTGACACGTGGCAAAATGAGCGAGACAGTAACCTCACACCAGAAACCTTAATTCTTCTATGACACTCCAACTTATGGAAACCCTAAATTGAATCCCCCTATGACACTCCAGCCCATGCAAACCCTAATCAAACATTAATTTCCTACTAAGATTGTGCCTCCAACACTATATAAAGGAGCTTTTACCATCAAAAGTATTCATTTACAATTCACTCTAAAAACTCTCAAGCTTTTCCATTATTTAAAGCTCTATACTAACTTAGCCATTGGAGAGTTTCCGCAGAGGCACAACCCCTCTAGCAATTTTTTAGGTTTTCTTCCATCTTTGTGTGCACAAGTGTCAGATCTCAACGAACCGTTTGCTTGGCAGATATTTGACATCAATAGATTGGAACCGTTTATGGGAAAAACAAATCCTTAATGAACTCATCTGTCGTGATGCCGCCCAAGAACTCTGCCAAAAATAATTCCACTACCTCCACCTTACCAGCCACTGAAGCCGCCAACCTCCACACTAACTTTGAACTTCTGGCTATCCAGGAACACATCTCTTCGGGTCAGAACCTTGGTGGTCCATCAGATTGTAAGTCCTAGTAAGACCAGCATTCTTAATCAAATCAATCGACCAAATAAATCGAGCCAAATCCGATAGCTTCTGTTGCACAAAACTCAGATATGTAGAACTCGAATGCCCCGATTTTTATGGAACTCACGCAGCTAGTGGCGAATCTGATCACTAGACTCGGAGGACAGGCTTCTCCCTCAATGTCCCAACAAAGCCCTCGGCCAACGAGGTACTGGAACTCCAGCCACTAGGCACATATTGGGTCCACCATGGGGTCTACCCCAGATCAGGCAGCAAAGTCCTGAGGTTATTCAATCTCCAAAAATTACATTGACTTGGATAGAAAGCTAGAAGAAATGGAAAAAAAAAGGCTAGGCTTTCAAATGAAGAGGCACTAATATCCTAGATGAGCTTAATTCCCAAGATCCCTTTTTTATGCAAGACATCCTCGATGCCCCTCTCCCTAAGCACTTCACGATGCCCATCAGCAAGGTATACGACGACACTTCAGATCCTATGGACCACCTCCAACTCTATAAGACAACTATGCTATTGCACCATCATCCATAAGCGGTCCTATGCCAAGCCTTTCCTTTGACACTCGAGAAAGCCGCCAACACATGGTATTCTCATATCAAACTAGGAGGCATCTCTCTTTAAGTAGTGTGTATTCTAGGAATTCACCTCAAGTGATTATCAAATAAGTTCTAGAGCTTGTCGAGACCGCAAAAGTATTCACAAAACAATCACACATAAAACTTCTCTAAATGTTTTAGACTAAACATGCAATCTTACCGCAATCTAGAGTCTCAAACCAAATGAAGATTGACACTTAAATTATTCTCAAACCGAAGCAAGATTTAACTCCTTCTAAATGCTGTATGCTATCTCAATTAAACTCATATCATTGACATGTGAATTAACTCTAAGGCTTAACACAAAGCATGCTAAAAACAAACAAAAAGGGAAAATGACACCAAGCAATTCAATGGAAAGAAGAAATATGTTTCCTTCACCCCCAACTTAAAAATTGCATTGACCTCAATGTGAAAGAAAATGTAAAGGAAACTCCCTTTGTAAGCAAAAGTGCACAGAAGCTGAAAATTGTGCACCACCATTTGAACTGCATGTCATGCTTCTTGCTGAAATTTCGATCTATAACATAGAAGAAAACAAACAAAAAGAAAGCAACTGCGGTGTAACATTAAGATTCTCACTGTATGTTAGGTTAACTCTTAAATGGAAATAAATAAAAACTAAAATAAAGTATGAAAAATAAAATAAAATAACAAAAAGAAAGACACAACAAATGTTAGTACAGTTATTCGATAATAATAAGAAAAAAAATAAAATAAAATAAAAGGGGACAAACAAGATATAACCCAAAACTAATCTTCTATGTCTTCATCCTCCTCTTCATTCTCTTCACCTTCCTCTGGAGTTGGATCAAAAGACGAACACGGATAGGGTGGCAAAGTGGGAAAAAGTGATCCATGTCACAACCAGTAGCAGAGGCAAGGTGTTGGTACATCTGACCAAAAGAAGAGTATACTTCTGCCTGATAATCAGCTTGCCTAGCCAAGAATCGTTCTTGACGATCAAATCTATCATGCAAGAATTTCTGATGCTCGTCAAAACAAATCTCTAAACGCTCAAGGCGCTCTGCAACAGTGAAATGCCTAGGGGGAGGAGGGGCTGCAATCGCTGCTCTTTCTCCCGGAACTGGAGGCCTTGAGGCTTTAATCAGATTAAGCATGCCATCATCGATGGCTTCTTAGGTTGCTGGGCTTCCTCATCAGGATTGTACTGGACTCCGGCTCGGATGCATAATTGGGTAATTAAGGAAGGGAAATACAATCCAAGCTTTTGTTGCATAGTGTGTATGATAGAATTAAATATGATCTCGCCCACATCAATAGTCATGCCCATCAAAATGGCATAAATCAGAACAACTCTCTCAACAGTAAGGTCACTATATTGCGTAGTAGGCATCAATCTCTGACATACAAAATATTGCCAAGCTCGAGCATTGACACTCAGAGAAGTACCGGGCAAGGTTATAGGGGTATCACCCATCATTTTCCATGTAGTGCCTGGAATACAGAGAGTATTGCAAATCTCTTCATAATTAATATTAGACGTATATGTAGTATACTCACTGTGTTCTATGTCAGGTAGCCCATAGAATCTATTGATAGATGTGCTGCTAAAAGAAACTGTTTTTCCTCTCACCCTCACCTTACTATTCTTATGTTCTTCTGCATTAGCATAGAATTCTCTAACCACATTTGTGAGGGAATGAGATGGTTGTCTAGCAAATGTACCCCAATTCCTATCAATAATCATTCTAAATAAGGTTGGGTTTCCCCTCTATATGATATTGAATCCTCTATCAGGAATGAGTTTTCTAGCTTGCATCATCCTAACATATCTTTCACTAGCCTCAAAACAAACAAATATGCTATTGTCAAATTCTTGTGGTTGTTTCCCCCTTGGTCTTTTAGTCTTAGGTGCCATTTGAATCAAATGTATAGAACAATAGAGCTAATGCAAAATTAACCACCCAAATAGCACAAATGAACAACAAAGAGAAGAAATTGGTCTTACTTGATGCCCAAAGTTGGAGAGAGAAAGAGTACCCACTAACTTGAAGTTTTCTTGATGAACCCAAAATCCTCTCAGTACCAAGCTTTTTGGAGAAATTTCCAACAAAATCTGCAATATTAGTGCTAAATCCTTCAAAAAATGATATTAGAATCAAGAAATTTTGAGCAAAAGTGAGTGGGTAAGTGAGGGTTTGGAGACAGGATGAGAGAGAGATGAGTGTGCTGTATTTTTACAGAAGAGAAATGAAGAAAGTAGTTGCAAAAGGGGTTTTAAAATTTGCAGCTCGTGTGGGCAGGAACAGGTGGCGCTGTGGCTTGGCTGAGGGTACGCCGCGGCTTGAAAGATGGGTGTGTGGCATGCATTCTATGTGCTGCAGCACGCAAGTTGCTCGGTCGCGGCATGCTGATGTGCACCTAGGCCTGGTGCTGTGGGGCGAGGCGTGCTGTAGGTCGGGCCTAGACGCACGGGCTGGTGAAAAAAACTTGTTTGTGTGCCAAATAAAATTATAAAATTAGCAAAATAAAATTAATAAAAATAGATGTTAAACTAAAAATTAGATTAAAACAAACTAAAAAAAGAACTAAAAATTAAAATTGAAATGAACTTAATTAAAAACAAAATAAACAAATAAAACAAAAGAAAAAGAAATAAAAACATACCTATGTGGTGTTGTCAAGATGAATAGACCGGATCCATAAGTGGGATGTCTTTCACTTCCGGATCTTGCCTATCAATTAACGTTTTAAGGCGTTGACTATTTACTTTAAAGATCCGACCCTCTCTAGTATCCTCAATATCTACTGCCTCATTTGCCAAAAACATTTTTCACTACAAAAGTGCCGGTCCACCTCGACCGAAGTTTTCCTGGATGTTTATGGAGTCTAGAATCGTATAAGAACACCCGATCATTAAGCTTGAATGTTTTCCTCAAAATATTTTTATCACGAAACACTTTCATCTTCGCCTTATAGATTCTCGAGTTCTCATAAGCATCATTTCTTAACTCCTCTAACTCGGTCAAGTGATATTTCCTAAGCTTACCCGCCTCTCCTATGTCAAAATTGAAAGACTTGATGGCCCAATAAGCTCGATGCTCGAGCTCTATATGTAAGTGGCAAGGCCTTTAAAAAACAAGCTTATATGGTGATATACCTAAAGTGGTTTTGAAAGCTGTACGGTAAGCCCAAAGCGCATCAACTAGTCTCAAAGACCAATCCTTACGATATGGGTTGATCGTTTTTTCTAGAATTTGTTTAATTTCCATATTTGCAAGCTCACTTGTTTGCGGGTGATAGGCAGTAGATATCTTATGTAACACCCCATATTTTCTCATCAAAGCTTCAAAAGAACGGTTGCAAAAATGCGTACCTCGATCACTAATTATAGCACGTGGTGTACCAAATCGAGATAACACGTTTTCTTTTAGGAATTTAATTACTGTTCTATTATCATTGGTTCGGCAAGCTGCTGCCTCTACCCATTTTGACACATAATCTATTTTCACAATGATATATTGATATCCGAAAGAAGGAGGAAATGGTCCCATAAAATCAATGCCCCAACAATCAAAGATTTCAATCACTAAAATTGGGTTTAAGGGCATCATATTACTACGAGACACAGCTCCTAACTTTTGACACTTTTCACATGAGTGACAATAGATGTTTGTATCTTTAAACAAGGTAGGCCAATAAAATCCACACTGCAAAATTTTTGCAGCGGTTTTTTTCATTGAAAAGTGGCCTCCACAAGCTTGGGAGTGATAAAATTCCAAGACGCTGGCAATCTCTTCATTAGGGATGCACCGCCTTAAAATTTGGTCAGGGTAGTACTTGAAAAGATAGGGGTCATCCCAAATAATTCAATAACTTCCACTTGTCTTGAGCGCTCCAATCCATTGGTATCTCACCGGTAGCCAAATAATTCACGATATGAGAAAACCATGGTAGAGAAGTAACAGAGAGTAAATGCTCATCGAAAAAATCATCTTTGATTGGCATGTCATCAGAGGTGTCCTCAAATGTGAGCCTCGAGAGATGGTCCACCACCACATTCTCTACTCCTTTCTTGTCCTTGATGGTGATGTCAAATTCTTGCAAGAGTAAAGCCCACCGTATTAGTCGTGCCTTAGCATTCTTCTTTGTAAGAAGGTACTTGAGAGCTGCATGATCTGTGGAGATAAGAATAGGAGAACCAATTAAATAAGAACAAAATTTGTCCAAAGAAAATACTGCAGCTAACAATTCTTTTTCAGTGGTGGAATAATTCATTTGAGCACTATTTAGGGTTTTACTAGCATAGTAAATGACAAAAGGTTTGCCCTCCCTTCGCTGTCTAAGAACAACACCTACATAAAATCACTAGCATCACACATTATTTCAAAAGGTAAAGTCCATCAGGTGACTGTATTATGGGTGTTGAAGTAAGCTTGCCAATCAGCATTTTAAAGGCCTCTTGACAAGATTGTGTCCACTCAAATGGGGCATCTTTAACTAGGAGGGCACATAGTGGTCTAGATATATTGGAAAAGTTTTGTATGAACCTCCTATAAAAACCAGCATGACCAAGGAAAGATCTTACATCCTTTACTGTCTTAGGTGTGGGCAATTTAGAGATTAATTCAATCTTAGATTGATCAACCTCTATCCCCTTAGAAGAAACAATATGCCCTAAGACAATACCGGATGGTACCATGAAATGGCATTTTTCCCAATTTAAGACTAATTCCTTCTTCTCACAACGAGTCAATACTTTTTCTAAATTCAATAAGCATGCATCAAATGAAGATCCAAAAATAGTTAAGTCATCCATAAAAACTTCCATGCAATTTTCAACCATATCACTAAAAATGCTCATCATGCAACGTTGAAAAGTAGCAGGTGCATTACACAATCCAAACTGCATTCTATGAAAAGTATAAGTGCCAAAAGGACAAGTGAAAGTGGTTTTATCTTGGTCTTCTAATGCAATTTCAATTTGATAATAACCGGAATAACCATCCAAGAAACAATAAAAAGGATGACCAGCTACACGCTCAAGAATTTGATCGATAAAAGGGAGTGGGAAATGGTCTTTCCGGGTGGCAGCATTTAATTTTCTATAATCAATGCACATTCGCCACCCGGTCACAAGTTTTGTAGGGACTAACCCTCCTAGGTCATTCTTTATCACCATGACACCAAACTTTTTAGGAATGACTTGTGTAGAACTTACCCATTTACTATCAGTTATGGGATATATAATTCCCGCATCTAATAGTTTTAGCACTTCATTTTTCACTACTTCTTTCATAGTGGGGTTAAGCTTACATTGAGGGTCTCTACAAGGACTAGTTCCTTCATCCAAATTTATCTTATGAGAACATATCAGGGGACTAATACCTTTTAAATCAGCCATGCTCCAACCTAAGGCTGATTTATGTTTATATAAGGTCCGAATTAATTTCTCACCTTGAGACTCAGACAACTCAGATGAGATAACAACAGGAAAAATATCACCTGGACTGAGGAAAACATGCTTCAAACCATGAGGTAGTGGCTTCAATTCAACTTTAGGTGCTTCCACACTTGAGGGGATTTGTTTCTCGCTTTTTTCGGGAAACTCCTCAAACTTCGGTTACCATGCCCGAGTGCCATAATCCTGAGATTTATCAAAAATAGCACAAATATCAATTATATTAGTTTTATCATTAATAGAATCAATCTCATAATTAACAAGAAAATATTCAAGAGGATCAAAATCATGAGCTATGGAAACTCCCCTATCGATGAGTGACTCGATCATGTATAACTAGTGGTTCTTGTCCTCATCTTCGGACTGTTTTGCAACATTGAAGATGTTCACCTCGAGGGTCATGTTTCCAAAGGACAACTTCATGAGTCCATTCCTGCAATTAATTATACCATTTGTAGTAGCAAGGAAAGGTCTACCCAAAATTAAAAGAATTTTAGAGTTAGTGTCAACAGCAGAAGTAGTATCAAGGATTAGGATATCAATAGAATAATAAAATTTATCAATTTGAATTAAAACATCCTCTACCACACCCCAGGGTACTTTGACTGAACGGTCAGCCAATTGCAATACCACAGCGGTTGGTTTGATTTCTCCCAAACCCAGCTGCAAATAAATAGAAAATGACATCAGATTTACACTAGCTCCTAAATCTAGCAAGGCTTGTCCAACCTCATGATTTCCAATCCTACATGCAATGGTTGGATAGCCAGGATCCTTGTATTTTGGGGGAATTCTTTGCTCAATTAAAGCACTAACTTCCTCTTAATGGTACACAAATCCTTGAGAACTTTTGAATAGGTAGGAACTTGTTTAATCACATGAAAAAGAGGTAGATTAAGTTTTATTTGCCTTAGGTTCTCTATGATTTCATTGTTTAGGTCCAGATTTTTCTTTTTTGATTTTAAGGCTTGAGGGAATGACTAAATTTATATCAAGGAGAAAGATACAATCATCGGAATAGATAAAATCTTATAATTAGATTAAAAATTAAATCATAACAATGTTTTGACAATAAATTCCTATTACAACTGAATCAAATAAGGGAAGATAAGAACAACTACACCTAGGGATTCATCCCTCCGCCTTGCTTGGAGATTAGTTTGCCATGGGACTCATGGTTGAACACTTTGATGAGGAAGAATTGGTTGCTTCCTTGAGTTTTCCAGGCTTCCAAAAGATCCTCCTCTTAAACCCTAAGTGATCTATTTTATAGTACAAAGGTCCAAGGGTGTTTTCGGGTTTAATCTATTGTTTAAAACCCTAATTAAGTTCTAACTCGGAGATATAACATCGTGTTCATGCTACAGTGCTCCTTTATGGGCGCCGCGGTGTTGGCTTTAGCTTTGGTTGGGTGTACTTTTTGGCACCGCGGTGCACACTGATGGTTCAAGATGTGGAGGTTTCTGGGCACCGCAATGCTGGCTGAGGGGCACCGCGGTGCACACTGATGACTTGATTTTTTTCTTTATGTTTGCTTTTCTGCAACCACACTGACACTTTGTTATGCATGTAATCTTGGTACTTTAAGCAATGATCGCTTTTTCTTCTCTTTTGGACTCAAAATACCTGAAAATGCAAAGAAATAAGTCAGTGGTCCAATAATATCACTTTAGAGTTATTAACATATAAAAATGCAATAAAGACCGAGATCAATCCTAAAATGCTAACAATTAAACACTATTGAGATGCATTTTATGGCTTTCATCACAATCCCCAACTAACTTATTGCTAGTCCCTAGCAATTCAAGTGAAAACAAGAGATGAATTCCATGGTTGGAATCGAAGTAAAGTAAAGCAATATTAGTGATAACCAAGAGTAATTCACATTTTGTCTAAAAAATTTCACCTAACACACAACACATGGAATCATTTAAATTCACCCAAGTTCGAATGTAATCCAAACATCAATCTTAAAATCGTTATTGACTCTTAACATCCATCTTAGCACAATCTATTAATTCGAACATCCAGATGATTTTATGCATAAGATTCGTGAATACAAGTCTTGGCCTCTAAAACATGATAAATTTTGTGACATCAATTACAAAAACAAGCTCCGTAGGCTTACATTTCAAACCACTCTCCACTATTGTAGAAAAATCACATTACATTGGATCAATAGGTCTTTAATAAGCTTGTAACGTTAGGCTAAGGTAAAGGTTAAGAAAGAATGGGAAGGATTCACAAGTAAAAGAACTCAATCTTTTAGCTTTAAACACAACCACTTTTAAGCACTAGATAACCTTTCTTTGACACCCAACTTTTTCAACCATTTTTTGAGCATTTTTCTCAAATCACTACTTTTCTTTTCTTTTCTTCCTTCTTTTCCATAATTCACTTCTCTTTTCTTTTCTTTTGTATTTTGGCATAAAACCATTCACCTTTTTTTTTCATTTTTCATTTTTTTTCTTTTCCACGACCCCCAACTTATCTCCTTTAGTGTACTTGGGTTATGGTTTTCATATTTCCATCCTTACTCCTTTTAAGTGTTTCTCAATAAATGTGTATAACTAAGTTCTTCTAAAAGAAAGGTAAGGATAAAATATTTTTAGATTCATAAAGGTGAGTAAATGGGCTATTGAAAGAAACAAGGCTCAAATTCTTTTTCAAGAAAAAGGCTCAAACAGGCGACTAGTGATGAATATAGCAAGGGTAAGTTCAAAAGGCTTAAATGGTCCAAAAATGGCCTATATCATATCCTAAGTAATGTGCATTCTAGGAATTCACCTCAAGTGATTATCAAATAAGTTCTAGAGCTTGCTGAGACCGCAAAAATATTCACAAAATAATCACACATAAAACTTCTTGATGAGAGTCATAAAATGCATCTTAACAGTACCTAATTGTTATCATTTTAGGGTTGATCTAGGTTTTAATTGCACTTTTATACGTTAACAACTCTAAAGTATCATTCTTGGATCATTGATCTATTTCGGTGCATTTTCAGGTACTTTAAGCTCAAAAGAGGAGGAAAAGTTATCACTGCTTGAGGCACAAAGACTCGAGTCATACTGAAGTGAAGGAATACTTCCAGAAAGACAAGATTGAGGGCTTAAAAGAGAAACAGCTGCTGCCCGCACTAGAGAGGAGTTTCACTAAATTACCAGAATTACCCATGCAGATCAATCATCTTTGCAAATTAAACTGTATTGATACAAGAAGAACCAGGAGATGAGCCATATATGTTTAGAAAGATCCGGAAGTCTATTTTCTGGAAAATTTTACAGTTCATAAAAATGATTTTTCTAGAGAACATTATGGTAGTTTAAGTAGAGAAAGGTCAGGCTGTGCGGGCTGTGCAGGATTTCAGCGTGAAGGGCATGTGAAGGCTTAAATCCCAATCCCACATTGATTAGAAACACATTTCTATATTCCACATCCCACATCGGATTTAAAACACATCACACTCGTGGTATTTGCCTATATAAGACCCACTCCACTTCAGCTTTGAGGACCATCGGAGAATCTGATATCATCAGAAAGTGAATCCAGAGGGCCTTTAGGAGAAATCCATAGGGCCCTTAGGAGGAGTCCAAAATACTTTTGGATGGAAAGCTGAGGAATCACCGAAGCTTTCACTACCAAAGGGGAGATGATCATTGAGAAGCCAGAGGCAACTCGAGGACGCATGAGCCCCATGGCCGACTAGTCTCCAAGCAAGGCGAAGGGATGAATCCCTAGTTGTAGTTGTTCTTATTTTCCTTTATTTGATTCAGTTGTAGTTTGGTATTATTTTCATTAAACATTGGTATGTTTTATTCTTTAATTTAATTAGTAGATTTCTTATTAGTCCAGTGATTGCAGGCTTCTTTTCCATATAAGTCTAGTCATGCTCTTCTTATGTGTATTTGTTTGGGTGTGATTGAGTCCAGTAGATCTCTTTTATATATTTGTCCATTGCTGCGGTATTGTCATTTAGATATATCGTCGTCTTTTGATAATTTATAAGTTAGGTCATGTGTGCTTGAAAGTAAAGAATAATTAATATCAATTACATTAGGGTTTATACATGCGCTTTAATTGAATATTTGCCGATTGCCTGTTTGGGATGTGAAACTTGCAATCGAGATAAAAACAACTGAATCAAGTTAGGATTAGGGCAACGAACCTAGGGAGGATTTTCGAGACCTTGTTGTTTCTTTATTATATTATCCATCAATTATTTACACAATTTTCACACAATCAACAATTCAGATTTTGTCACTTTAACTTTTATCGTTTGTGTTGAGGTTTACACCTTCTTTTGTATTTAATTTGTTTCCTTGTGGAATCGACACCCCAAAGCTGTATTAAAATACTGCGTTATGTTTTGGACATAATCAAATTTTGGCGCCGTTACCGGGGAAATGCTCTTAAATACAAGGAGGATTGTCAATTTTTGACATGACGGTAGAAGAACTGTAAATAGTTTTTTTATCAGCTGTAAAGGCGGTAACTTTGTTCTTTCTTTTAGCTTCCTGAATTAATTTTTTATTTTATTTTAATTGCTTCTTTCTTTTTTTATATAGTATTTTTATTATTTTGTGAGCTTGCATGCCCAGATATAGAGACACTTTGGGTAGATTTGCTTATAGGCCTGTGCTAGAGTTAGGATTAAACTTTTTAAACCCTTTATTTGATAATCCATCTCCTTCCGAGTTGATAGTGAAACCTCGCTTAGATCAACCCATAGTGGAAACCCAAGTGAGAATTTAGAGGATTTTGTTAACATGGCCGATAACCTTAATGAGAATGTTGCTAGGACACTTTAGGATTACCTCCACCATACACGCATAGCCACACCATCATGCATCATGTTTCCAGCCAATACTCGCCACCTAGAGTTTAAAACAGGGATGATACAGTTACTTCCTATATTTCATGGCTTGGATAATGAAACCCCATATGTGAACATTAGAGAGTTTGAGGAAGTAGTTACGACTTTTCATAGTTAAGATGAAACTCATGACATTGTGAAACTTAAGTTCTTTCCTTTCGCTTTGAAGGATAGAGCTAAGAGTTGGCTATACTCACTTAGACCACGATCTATTGGGTCATGGATTGAGATGAATCTAGTCTTCTTTAATAAATACTTTCCCCAACATAAGACCAATGCTTTAAAAAGGCAAATCTCCACCTTTGCACAAAAGGACAGCGAGACTTTGTATCAGTCCTGGGAGAGATTTAAGGAGTTATTGAGTATGTGCCCTCACCATGGGTATGAGAGTTGGCACTTTGTAAGCTATTTTTATGAGGTACTTACATATAGAGAGCGCCAATTTGTAGAGTTGATGTGTAATGGTGAATTCTTGGAAAAAGATCCTGATGAGGCCATAGAGTACCTCAATGAGCTTGCTGAAAAAGCTCACACTTGTATTGGACCTAGTGCTACTGAAAGCACAAATAGGTCACGACCTATAGGGCACCCAAATGGTGGTGGAATTTACCATCTTAGGGAAGAGGATAACCTTAAGGCCAAGGTCGAGATGCTCACTAGGGAACTAGAGGTGTTAAAGACTAAAAGCTCAAAGCCAACACAAGTAGCTAATCATGCAGCATCTTTGAAACCATGTTTTGTGTGTGGCGGGGTAGATCATCTTGCCCAAGAGTGCCCCACATTTGCTGAGATGAGAGGGATGTATAAGGAACAATGTAACGACTTAGGCATGTACAAGAAGCCTTTGGCACCCTTCTCTGATAACTATAATCCGGGATGGCGAAATCACCCCAATTTCAACTGGAAGTCTGAAAACCAACAGCTTACACAACCCCCTGCACCATATCTTGAACCATATCATGCACCCATGTCTTCTAGGAGTTCTTTAGAAGACACTTTAAATGCTTTTATTGAAGTACAGGGGAAGGCTAATCAAAGGCTTGAATCTTTAATTGTGCAGGTTTTTGAAGAACATAAAGAGATAAAGAGCCAAGTGTCCAAGTTAATGAGCTACTTGAGTGTGACTGAGCGAGGTAAGTTCCCTTCTCAAGCTCAGTCCACATCTCATGGTCAGCACCTGGTGTAACAGAATGTGAAGGAGGTGAATGCCGTTGAGACAGTAAGTGGTAAGTTATTACATATCCCAACAACGAAAAAATAAGAGGATGTGGACGAAAGCCACCAAGCATGCATGATTGACTCATTCATGGAAAAGTTCCATCACCTTAATCCATTGGAGTACACCCTCACCCATGGCTTCACAAGAGCATATGTCGAGCTAGAATTTGCGAATGTTACTGATGACATCCTTGAGGCCTCTCAAAAGCATACAAGCACTGAATTTGGCAATGAAGCAGTGGCTGGTGCATTCAACCTATGTTTTTCTAGGAGGGAATAAGAGCGTCTGGCTGAAGACGTAAAACTTAGCGCTCATGGGGGGCATCCCACAGCATATCCTTTTACTAATATTGTTTTTCTTTCTTGTTTATTATTTGCATTTTTTTTCTTCTGTTTTCTAGTATTAACTTAGTATTTCCTTTTCAAGGAAAAATATACGAAGCAGTCCAAATGGTGGAGCACAATTTTCAGCTTATGTGTACCTTTGGCTACAAGAGGAATCTCCTTTACTCTTTCTTTTACATTGAGGTCAATGCAATTTTTAAGTTGGGGGTGGAAGAAACGCATCTCTTTGTTTCCATATTCTTTATTTCCATACATTTTTTTTCTTTTTCCATTGAACTACTTGGTGTCATTTTCCTCTTTTTGTTTGCTTTTAGCATGCTTGGTGTTAGCCTTAGAGTTTATTCACATGTCAATGATATGAGCTTAATTGAGATAGCATATAGCATTTAGAAGAAATTAAATCTTGCTTCAGTTTGAAAATTAAGTATCAATCTTTATTTGGTTAGAGACTCTAGTTTTTGGTAAGATAGTATGATTAGTCTTAAGCATTTAGAAAAGTTTTATGTGTGATTATTTTTTGAATATTTTTGCGGTCTCGACAAGCTCTAGAACTTACTTGATAACCACTTGAGGTGAATTCCTAGAATGCACATTACTTAGGATATTATATAGGCCATTTTTGGACCGTTTGAGCCTGTTAAACCTACCATTGCTATATTTACCTCTAGTCACCTATTTGAGCCTTTTCTTGAAAAAGAAGTGAGCCTTGTTTCTTTCAATAGCCCATTTACTCACCTTTATGAGCCTAAAGAGAATATTTTATCCTTACCTTTCTCTTAAAAGAACTTAGCTATACACATTTGTTGAGAAGCACTTAAAAAGAGTAAGGATGTAAATATGAGAAAATACCACTACCATAACCCAAGTACATAAAAGGAGATTAGTTGGGGGTTATGTAAAAGAAAAGAAAAATGAAAAAGGAGTTGAATGGTCTTATGCCGAAATACAAAAGAAAAGTGAATTACGGCAAAGAAAGAAGAAAAGAAAAGAAAAGTGGTGATTTTGAAAAAAAAAATGAAAAATGCTCGAAAAAGTTGGGTGTGGAAGTAAGGTTATCTAGTGCTTAAAAGTGATTGTGTTTGAAGCTAAGAGATTGAGTTCTTTTTCTCGTGAATCTTTCCCATTTTTTCTTAATCTTTACCTTAGCCTAACTTTACAAGCCTATTAAAGACCTATTGATCTAGTGTAATATGATTTTTCTACAATAGTGAAGAGTTGTTTGAAATGTAAGCATATTGAGCTTGTTTTTGTGATTGACATCATGGAATTTATCATGTTTTAGAGGCCAAGACTTGTATTCATGAATGTTATGCATAAAATCATCCGGGTGTTCGGATTAATGGTTTGTGGTAAGATGGATGTTAAGAGTCAATAATGATTTTAAGATTGTTGTTTGGATTACTTTTGGATTTGGGTGAAATTTAATGATTCTTTGTGCTGTGTGTTATGTGCAATTTTTGAGACAAAATGTGAATTACTCTTGGTTAACACTAATATTGCTTTTCATTTACTTTGATTCCCACTGTAAAATTCATCTCTTGTTTTCGCTTGAATTGCTAGGGACTAGCAATAAGCTAGTTGGGGGTTGTGATGAGAGCCATCAAATGCATAGTAATAGTACTTAATTGTTATTATTTTAGGGTTGATCTAGGTTTTAATTGCACTTTTATACGTTAACAATTCTAAAGTATCATTCTTGGATCATTGATCTATTTCGGTGCATTTTCAGGTACTTTAAGCTCAAAAGAGGAGGAAAAGTTATCATTGCTTGAGGCATAAAGACTCGAGGCATACTGAAGTGAAGGAATGTTTCCGGAAGGACAAGATAGAGGGCTTAAAAGAGCAACAGCTGTTGCCCGCACTGGAGAGGAGTTTCACTAAATTACCAGAATTGCCCATACAGATCAATCATCTTTGCAAATTAAACTGTATTGATACAAGAAGAACCAGGAGATGAGCCACGCTTAGAAAGATGTAGAAGTATATTTTCTAGAGAATTTCACGGTTCGTAAAAATGATTTTTCTCGAGAAAGTTATGGCAGTTTAAGTAGAGAAAGGTCAGGTTGTGCGGGATTTCAGCGTTAAGGGCATGTGAAGGCTTAAATCCCACATCCCACATCGGTTAGAAACATATTTCTATATCCCACATCCCACATCAGATTGGAAACACATTACTCATGGTATTTTCCTATATAAGACCCACTCCACTTCAGCTTTGAGGACCATCGGAGAATCTAAGATCATCAGAAAGTGAATCCAGAGGGCCCTTAGGAGGAATCCGAAGTACTTTTGGAGGGCAAGCTGAGGAATCGTCGAAGCTTTCACTACCAAGGGGGAGATGATCATTGAGAGGCCCGAGGCAAATCGAGGACGCATAAGCCCCATGGCCGGCTAGTCTCCAAGCAAGGCGAAGGGATGGATCCCTAGGTGTAGTTGTTCTTATTTTCCTTTATTTGATTCAGTTGTAGTTTGGTATTATTTTCATTAAACATTGTTATGTTTTATTCTTTAATTTAATTTGTAGATTTCTTATTAGTCCGATGATTGCATGCTTCTTTTCCATATAAGTCTAGTCATGCTCTTCTTATATGTATTTGTTTGGGTGTGATTGAGTCTGGTAGATCTCTTTTATAGATTTGTCCATTGCTGCAGTATTTTCATTTAAATATATCGTCGTCTTTTGATAATTTATAAGTTAGGTCATGTGTGCTTGAAAGTAAAGAATAATTCATATCAATTACATTAAGGTTTATACATACGCTTTAATTAAATATTTGCCGATTACCTATTTGGGATGTGAAACTTGCAATCGAGATAAAAACAACTGAATCAAGTTAGGATTAGGGCAACGAACCTAGGAAGGATTTTTGGAACCTTGTTGTTTCTTTATTATATTATCCATCAATTATTTACACTATTTTCACACAACCAACAATTCAGATTTTGTCACTTTAACTTTTATCGTTTGTGTTGAGGTTTACACCTTCTTTTGTAATTAGTTTGTTTCCCTGTGGAATCGACACCCCAAAGCTGTACTACAATACCGCGTTATGTTTTGGGCGTAATCACTTCTCTAAATGTTTAAGACTAATCATAAAATCTTACCAAAAACTAAAGTCTCCAACCAAGTGAAGATTGACACTTAAATTAATTTCAAACCGAAGCAAGATTTAACTTCTTCTACATGCTATCTGCTATCTCAATTAAGTTTATATCATTGACATGTAAATTAACTCTAAGGCTAACACCAAGCATGCTAAAAACAAAAAGGGAAGGTAACACCAAGCTATTTAATGAAAAAGAATTACGTTTCCTCCACCCCCAACTTAAAAATTGCATTTTCCTCAATGTTAAAGATAAAGTAAAGGAAACTCCCTTTGTAAGTACAAATGCATAGATGCGGAAAATTGTGCACCATCATGTGAACTACATGCCATTCTTCTTGCTGAAATTCTAATCTACAATATAGAACAAAACAACAAAAAGAAAACCACTGCGGTGCACCATTAAGATTCCCACCATATGTTAGGTTAGCACATAAAATGGATAGAAATAACTAAAAAAAATGAAAAATTAAGGATGAAAATAAAAATAATGAAAAGGAAAACACAGTAAATGTTAGCTGATAAGAAAAATAAAAGAAAAGTAGACAAACAAGACATAGGACCCAAAACTAATCCTCTAAGTTTTAATCCTCCTCTTCATCCTCTTCATTCTCTTCACCTTCCTCAGGAGTTGGATCAAAAGATGAACCCAGATAGGGTGGCAAAGTGGGAAAGTGATCCATGGCAAAACCAGTAGCGGAGGCAAGGTGTTGGTACATTTGACCAAAAGAAGAGTAGACCCCTGCTTGATAATCAGTTTGCCGAGCCAAGAAGCGTTCTTGACGATCCAACTTAGTAAGCAATAGTTTTTGATGTTCGTCAAAACGACTCTCTAAATGCTCAAGGCACTCGGCAACAGTGAAATGCCTAGAGGGGGGAGAACAGGCAGCAATTACTGCCCCCTCTCCTGGAATTACCGGCCTTGAGGCTTTAATCTGCGCTAGTAGGCTATCATCGATGGGTTTTTGGGTTGCTGGGCCTCCTCATCAGGACTGTATTGGACTCCGGCTCGGATGCATAATTGGGTAATTAAAGAAGGAAAATATAATCCGAGCTTTTGTCTAACAGTGTGTGTGATAGAATTAAATATGACTTGGCCCACATCGATAGTCATGCCCATCAAAATTGCATAAATTAATATAGCTCGCTCAACAGTTAGGGCACTATAGTGTAAAGCAGGCATCATCTGTTGACATATAAAATATTGCCAAGCCCTAGCATTGGAAGTGAAAGAAGTACCGGGCAAAGTGACAGGGATATCACCCGTTATTTTCCATGCAGTGCCTGGAATACAAAAGGTAGTGCAAATATCTTCATAATTAATTGTAGACACATATGCACTATACTCACTATGTTCAATGTCAGGTAATCCATAGAAGCTATTAATGGATGTGCTGCTAAAAGAGACTGTTTGTCCTCTCACTCTCACTTTACAATTACTATGCTCGTCTGCATTCGCATAAAATTCTCTAACCAAATTTGTGAGGGAATGAGAGGGTGGTATTGTGAATGTACCCCAATTCTTATCTAGAATCATTCTAAATAAGGTCGGGTTCCCCCTCTCGGTGATGTTGAATCCTCTCTCGGGAATGGATTTTCTACTTTGCAGCATTCTAATATATCTCTCACTTGCATCAAAACTCGCAAATTTGGTCTTAGGTTCCATGGAAATCAAATATATAGAACAATAGACTTAAAGCAAAATATAACCACTAAATAGCACAAATGAACAATAAAAGGGAAGAAAGTGGTCTTACTTGATGTCCACGTTGGAGAGAAGAAAGACTACCCACCCTTTGAAGTGTGCTTTGATGAACCCAAAATCTTCTTATAACCAATCTTTTGAGAGAGAATGCTAGCAAAATCAACAAAATTAGTGAGCAAGTGAGCAAGAAATAATGGTAGAAACAAGAAAGTTTTGAGTCAAAGTAAGTGGGCATGTAAGGATTTGTTGCAAAGATGAGAGAGAAGTTAGTGTGCTGCTGGTTTTGTGGAAGGAGAAATGAAGAAGGAGGCTGCAAAATAGTTTACATAGTGCAGAATTAGGTTTTGATATGTGTTGGGCTCGAGCTGGCGCTGTGCTGTGTGCTGTAGTGCTGGGCCTAGTGTTGTGCGCTGCGGTGCTGGCTGAGGGGCACCGTGGTGCACACTGGTGTCTACAAGAAGAAAACTTTATTTGTTAACAAAAGAAAGAAAAAGAAAATAAAGTTAGCCAAATAAAAAATGGTATAAAAAGTAATCCTTAAAATTTAGATTAAATTAAAAGAAAAATTAACAATTAAGATTGAATAAAACTTAATTAAAAACAAAACAAACAAATCAAAAGAAAAATAAATAAAAACGTACCTGTGTGGTAAAGTTAAGGGAAATAGATCGGATCCACAAGTGGAATGTCTTTCACTTCTGGATCTTGCCTATCGATTAAGATCTTGAGGCGCTGACCATTTACTTAAAAAATTCAACCATCTCTAGTATCCTCAATTTCTACCGCCCCATTTTCAAAAACATTTTTCACTACAAAAGGGCCGGTCCATCTCGACCGAAGTTTTCCAGGATGCTTATGGAGTCTAGATTCGTATAAGAACACCTTATCACTGGGTTTAAATGTTTTCCTCAAAATGTTTTTGTCATGAAATACTTTCATTTTGGCCTTATAGATTCTAGAATTCTCATAAGCATCGTTTCTTAATTCCTCTAATTTGGGCAACTGATATTTCTGAAGCTTACCCGCTTCTTCTATGTCAAAATTAAAAGATTTGATGGCCCAATAAGCTTGATGCTCGAGCTCTACAGGTAAGTGGCAAGGCTTTCCAAAGACAAGCCTATAAGGTGACATGCCTAAGGGGGTTTTAAAAGCTGTATGGTAAGCCCAAAGTGCATCAACTAGTCTCAAAGACCAATCCTTGCGATCCGAGTTAACCATTTTTTCTAAAATTTGTTTAATTTCCCTATTAGCAAGCTCTACTTGTCCACTAGTTTGAGGATGATAGGCAGTAGAAATTTTATGTAACACCCCATATTTTTTCATCAAAGCTTCAAAAGAACGAATGCAAAAATGTGTACCTCGATCACTAATTATAGCACGTGGTGTACCAAATCGAGATAACATATTTTCTTTAAGAAATTTAATTACCGTTCTATTATCATTGCTTCGGCAAGGTGCTGCCTCTACCCACTTAGATACATAATCTATTTCCATGATGATATATTGGTATCCGAAGGAAGGAGGAAAGGGTTCCATAAAATCGATGCCCTAACAATCCAAGATTTCAATTACTAAAATAGGGTTTAAGGGCATCATATTTCGATGAGACACAGCTCCTAACTTTTGACACTTTTCACATGAGTGACAATAGGTGTTTACATCTTTAAACAAGGTAGGCCAATAAAATCCACACTACAAAATTTTTACAATGGTTTTTTTTCATTGAAAAGTGGCCCCCACAAGCTTGGGAGTGGCAAAATTCCAAGACACTGGCAATCTCTTCATTAGGGATGCAATGCCTTAAAATTTGGTCAGGGCAGTACTTGAAAAGATAGGGGTTATCCCAATAAAAATTATGTGCCTCATATAAGAATTTCCTCTTGTCTTGAGCGCTCCAATCCATAGGTATCTCACCTGTAGCCAAATAATTCACGATGTGAGCAAACCATGGTAAAGAAATAATGGAGAGTAATTGCTCATCGGGAAAATCAATCCTTGATTGGCATGTCATCACAAGTGTCCTCAAATGTGAGTCTCGATAGGTGGTCGACTACTACGTTCTCCACTCCTTTCTTGTCCTTGATGGTGCTATCAAATTCTTGCAAGAGGAGGATCCATCGGATTAGTCGTGCCTTAGCATCCTTCTTTGTAAGAAGATACTTGAAGGCTACATGATCTGTAAAAATAAGGATAGGAGAACCAGTTAAATAAGCATGAAATTTATCTAAAGCAAATACTACAGCTAGCAATTCTTTTTCAGTAGTGGAGTAATTCATTTAAGCACTATTTAAAGTCTTACTGGCACAGTAGATGACAAAAGGTTTTCCCTCTCTTCGTTGTCCAAGAACAGCATCTACAACGTAGTCACTAGCATCGCACATGATTTCAAAAGGTAAAGTCCAATCCGGTGACTACATTATAGGTGCAAAAGTAAGCCTGCCAATCAATGTTTTAAAGGTCTCTTGACAAGCTTGAGTCCACTCAAATGGGGTGTCTTTAACTAGGAGGGCACTTAGAGGTCTAGATATGTTCGAAAATTTTTGTATGAACCTCCTATAAAAACCAGCATGACCAAGGAAAGATCTTGCATCCTTTATTGTCTTGGGTGTGGGCAATTTAGAGATTAATTCAATTTTAGATTGATCAACCTCTATTCCCTTAGAAGAGACAATATGCCCTAAGACGATACCGGATGGTACCATGAAATGGCAATTTTCCCAATTTAAGACTAATTCTTTCTCCTCACAGTGAATCAACACTCTTTCTAAATTCATTAAGCATGCATCAAATGAAGATCCAAAAATAGTTAGGTCATCCATAAAAACCTCCATGCAATTTTCAATCATGTCACTAAAAATACTCATCATGCAACGTTGAAAAGTTACAGGGGCATTACACAATCCAAATGGCATTCTACGAAAAGCATAGGTGCCAAAGGGATAAGTGAAAGTGGTTTTTTCTTGGTCTTCTAATGCAATTGCAATTTGATAGTAACCAGAATAACCATCTAAGAAACAATAAAAAGGATGACCAGCCACACGCTCAAGAATTTGATCGATAAAGGGGAGTGGGAAGTGGTCTTTCCGGGTGGCGGCATTTAATTTTCTGTAATCAATGCACATACGCCACCCGGTCACAAGTTCGGTAGGGACTAGCTCTCCTAGGTCATTCTTTACCACGGTGACACCAGACATTTTAGGAACGACTTGTGTAGGACTTACCCATTTACTATCAACTATGGGATATTTAATACCCGCATCTAACAGTTTCAGCACTTCATTTTTCACTAATTCTTTCATAGTGGGGTTAAGTCTACGTTGAGGGTCTCTACGAGGACTAGTTCCTTCATCCAAATTTATTTTATGGGAGCATATTAGAGGACTAACTCCCTTCAAATCAGCTATGCTCCATCCTAAGGCGGATTTATATGCATTTAAAGTTTGAATTAATTTCTCACCTTGGGTCTCAGATAATTCAGATGAAATAATAACAGGAAAGGTATCACCTGGACTGAGAAAGGTATGCTTTAAACCCTTAGGTAGTGGCTTCAATTTGACTTTAGGTGCTTCCACACTTAAGGGGACTTGTTTCTCACTTCTTTCGGGCAGCTCCTCAAACTTCGATTGCCATGCCCGAGTGCCATAATCTTGGGATTTATCAAAAACATCACAAATATCAATTATATAAGTTTTATCATCAAATAAATCAATCTCAGAATTAACAAGAAAATTTTCAAGAGGATCATTATCATGAGCTATGGAAACTCCCTCGTTGATGAGTGACTCGATCATGTAAAGCTAGTGGTTTTTGTCCTCATCTTCGGGTTGTTTTGCAACATTGAAAAAATTCACTTCAAGGGTCATGTTTCCAAAGGATAGCTTCATGAGTCCATTCCTACAATTTATTAGAGAATTTGCAGTAGCAAGAAAGGGTCTACCCAAAATTAAAGGAATTTTAGAGTTAGTGTCAACAGCAAAAGTAGTATCTAGGATTAAGAAATCAACAGGATAATAGAATTTATCAATTTTAATTAACACGTCCTCTACCACACCCTGGGGTACTTTGACTGAACGGTCAGCCAATTGCAATACCACGTTGGTTGGTTTGATTTCTCCCAATCCTAACTATAAATATATAGAAAATGGCATCAGGTTTACACTAGCTCCTAAATCTAGCAAGGTTTGTCCCACCTCATGATTTCCAATGCTACAAGCAATGGTAGGACAGCCCGGATCCTTATATTTTGGGGGAATTCTTTGCTCAATTAACGCACTAACTTTCTCAGTTAGGAATGCTGTTTTCTTGACATGGTGCTTCCTCTTAATTGTGCATAAATCTTTGAGAACTTTTGCATAGGTAGGAACTTGTTTAATCACATGCAAAAGAGGAAGATTAAGTTTCACTTGCCTTAAGTTCTCTAGGATTTCATTGTTCAAGTCCAGATTTTTCTTGTTTGATTTTAAGGCTTAGGGGAATGGTTCCTTAATAGTACTTTTGGTCACTTCAGGGTCTCTGGACAGCTCGGTATTACTACTAGCTTGACCCTTTTCCACATCTTCGGATTTATTCATTGGTGGGATGTGTAGTGACTTACCACTTCGGGTCACAATGGCATTTACATCTTTCAAATTATCTTGTTCCATATGTTGACCGTGAGGTATGGACTGAGCTTGGGAAGGGAACTTACCTCGCTCAGTCACACTTAAGGAGCCCATTAATTTGGACACTTGACTCCAAATTTCTTTGTTCTCTTCAACAACCTGCGTAATTAATGCCTCACACCTTTGGTTTGTCTTACCTTATGCCTCTATAAAAGTATGTAAGGTGTCTTCTAAAGAGTTCCTGGAGGATGAGGGCGCATGATAAGGTGCCGGGTATGATCTAGGGAGCTGTGCATGCTGCTGATTTTCAGATTTCCAGCTAATGTTAGGGTGATTTCGCCACCCCGAATTATAAGTGTTAGAGTAGGGTGCTAGAGGCTTCTTATACATGCCTAAGGCATTACATTGTTCCTCATACAACCCTCTCATATCAACAAATGTGGGACACTCTTGGGCGAGATGATCCACCCTGCCACACACAAGGCATGGCTCCAAAGACTCGGCATGATTAGCCATATGTGTTTGCTTTGAGTCTTTGGTTTTTAATGCATCTAACTCCCTAGTGAGCATTTCGACCTTAGGTTTCAGGTTGTCTTCTTCCCTAAGATGGTATATTCCTCCACCACTAGGGTTTGCTATAAGTCGTGACCTATTCGTGCTTTCAGTAGCACTAGGTCCAGTCCATGTATGAGCTTTTTCAGCAAGCTCATTGAGGTATTCTATAGCCTCATCAGGGTCTTTTTGCAGAAATTCACCATTTCACATCATTTCTACAAATTGGCGTTCTTTATAGGTAAGACCCTCATAGAAATAGCTCACTAAACGCCAATTTTCATACCTATGATGTGGACACATACTTAACAGCTTTTTAAATTTCTCCCAAGACTGATACAAAGTCTTGTTTTCCTTTTGTGCAAAAGTGGAGATTTGTCTTTTCAAAGCATTAGTCTTATGTTGAGGGTAGTATTTGTTAAAAAAGACTTGGGTCATCTCATTCCATGACCCAATAGATCGTGGTCTCAGCGAGTATAACCAACTCTTAGCTTTATCCTTCAAAGAGAAAGGAAAAAACTTGAGTCTCACGATATCATCCATTGCATCTTGACTACGAAAAGTCGCAACTACTTCCTCAAACTCTCTAATGTGCACATATGGGTTTTCGTTTTCCAAGCCATGAAAAGTAGGGAGTAACTATATCATCCTTGTTTTAAAGTCTTGATGGCGAGTGTTGGCTGGAAACATAATGCATTATAGTGTGGTTGTTCTGCTAGGATATAGGTAATCTTTAAGTGTCCTAGCAACATTTTCATTAGGATTTTCAGCCATGTTATCAAAATTTTCTAAATTTTCAGTTGGGTGTACACTAGGGTTTGATCTAGGCGAGGTTTCACTAACGGACGTGGAAGGAAAGGGTATCTCTAATTCGGATCCCTTAATGAATCTCCCTCGCGAATCTTTGGGTCTAAACATACACCAACTGAGCTTTTAAAAGTAATAATTAAAATAGAACCAAATAGAATAATAAATAAAAAAAATCAAAAAATCAAAACTAATAGAAAGGAACAATAGCACCGTCTTGTCTTAGAGTTGACAAAATTCTTGTAAGTAAGCGCGTTTCCCCGGCAACGGTGCCAAAATTTGATTATGCCCAAACATAACGCGGTTGTTGTAGCATAGCTTTGGGGTGTCAATTCCACAGAGAAACAAGTTAACTACAAAAGAAGGTGTGAACCATAACACAAACGATAAAGATTTAAGTGAGAAAATATGAACTTTTGGTAATGAAGTAATTGTGTAAAATAGATTGTAAAATATAATAGGGAAACAACAAGGATCCAGGAATCCTCCCTAGGTTCGTTACCCTATTCCTAACTTGATTCAGCTGTTTTAATCTTGATTGCGAGTTTCACATCCCAAACAAGCAATCGGTAAATATTCATTGAGCACATATATAAACCCTAATATGATTGTTATGAAATACTTTTTATTTTCGATTTATGCACACATGATCTATCTTATTGGTTTATCAAGAAACGATAATATATCTTTGTTGACAATATTGCAGTAATGGACAAACCTAAAGGCTAAATCTATCGGACTCAGTTATATTCAAACAATCTTGACATAAGAAAAGCATGACTAATTTATATCAAGGAGAAAGATACAATCACCAGAATAGATAAAATCTTATAATTAGATTAAAAAGTAAATCATAACAATGTTTTGACAATAAATTCCTATTACAACTAAATCAAATAAGGGAAGATAGGAACAACTACACCTAGGGATTCATCCCTTCGCCTTGCTTGGAGATTAGTTCGCCATGGGGCTCATGGTTAAACACTTTGATGGTGAAGAATTAGTTGCTTCCTTGAGTTTTCCAGGCTTCCAAAAGATCCTCTTCTTAAACCCTAAGTGATCTATTTTATAGTACAAAGGTCCAAGGGTGTTTTCGGGTTTAATCTATTGTTTAAAACCCTAATTAAGTTCTAACTTGGAGATATAATATCGTGTGCGCGCTGCGGTGCTCCTTTATGGGCGCTGCGGTGTTGGCTTTAGCTTTGATTGGGTGTACTTCTAGGCACCGTGGTGCTGGCTGAGGAGCACCGCAGTCAACATTGATGGTTCAAGATGTGGAGGTTTCTGGGCACCGCGGTGCTGACTGAGGGGCACCGCGGTGCACACTGATGACTTGATTTTTTTCTTTATGTTTGCTTTTCCACTCCGACACTCCGTTATGTATGGAATCTTGGCACTTTAAGCAAAGATCGCTTTTTCTTCTCTTTTGGACCCAAAGTACCTGAAAATGCAAAGAAATAAGTCAGTGGTCCAATAATATCACTTTAGAGTTATTAAAATATAAAAGTGCAATAAAGAACGAGATTAATCCTAAAATGCTAACAATTAAACACTGTTAAGATGCATTTTATGGCTCTCATCAATGCTTCAAACCTTTGGTTTGTCTTACCCTGTGCCGCAATAAAAGCATGTAAAATGTCTTCTAAAGAACTCCTAGAGGATGAGGGTGCATGATATGGTGCAGGGTATGATCTAGGGGGTTGTGCAAGCTGCTGATTTTCAGACTTCCAACTTAAGTTGGGGTAATTTCACCATCCCAGAATATAGGTGTTAGAGAAGGGTGCTAGAGGCTTCTTGTACATGCCTAAAGCAATACATTGTTCCACATACATTCCTCTCATATCTATGAATGTGGGGAACTCTTGAGCGGGATGATCTACCCCACCACACACAAAACATTGTTCTGACGTGTGTTGGCTTTGAGCCTTTAGTCTTTAACGCATCTAACTCCCTAGTGAGCATTTCGACCTTAGCTTTAGGTTGTCTTCTTCCTTAAGATGGTATATTCCACCACTACTTGGGTTTCCTACAGGTCGTGACCTATTTGTGCTTTCAGTAGCACTAGATCCAGTCCAAGTGTGAGTTTTTTCAACAAGCTCATTGAGGTACTCTATGGCCTCATCAGGATCTTTTTGCAGAAATTCACCATTACACACCATCTCTACAAATTGGCGCTCTCTATAGGTAAGTCCCACATAAAAGTAGCTCACTAGGTGCCAACTCTCATACCCATGGTGATGACATATACTTAATAGCTCCTTAAATTTCTCCCAAGACTGGTACAAAGTCTCATTATCCTTTTGTGCAAAGGTGGAGATTTGCCTTTTTAAAGCATTGGTCTTATGTTGAGGGAAGTATTTATTGAAGAAGACCTGAGTCATCTCATTCCATGTCCCAATAGATCGTGGTCTCAGCGAGTATAGCTAACTCTTAGCTTTATCCTTCAAAGAGAAAGGAAAAAACTTGAGTCTCATAATATCATTAGTTGCATCTTGACAATGAAAATTCGCAACTACTTCCTCAAACTCCCTAATGTGTACATATGGGTTTTCATTTTCTAAGTCATAAAATGTAGGGAGTAATTGTATCATCCCTGTTTTGAAATCTTGATGACGAGTATTGGCTGGAAACATGATGCATGATGGTGTGATTGTTCGGCTAGGATGCAAGTAATCTTTAAGTGTCCTAGCTACATTCTCATTAGGGTTTTCAGCCATGTTAACAAAGTCTTCTAAATTCTCGTTTAGGTGTACACCAGGGTTTGATCTAGGCGAGGTTTCACTAACGGATGTGGAAGGAAAGGGTAGCTCTACTTCGGGTCCTTTAATGAATCTACTTCGCGAATCTCTTAGTCTAAGCATACACCAAATGAGTTAAAAGGAAATAATTAAAACATAACAAATAAAAGAGATGAGAAAACTTAAGGAAAGGAACAATGGTGCCGTCTTGTCTTAGAGTTGACAATCTTCCTTGTACTTAAGCGCGTTTCCCCAGCAACGGCGCCAAAATTTGATTACGCTCAAACTAATACGCTGTTATTGTGTATAGTTGAGGTGTCGATCCCACGAGGAAAAATGATCTATAAAGGAAAAGTGCAAACCTTAACACAAACGATAACAATCAAGTGAGAAAATATGAATTTTGATAATGAAGTAATTATGAGAAAATTGTGTAAATAGATTGAAGAATATAATAAAGGAACAACAAGGTTCTGGGAATCCACCCCAGGTTTGTTGCCTTATTCCGATCTTGATTCAGTTGTTTTTATCTCGATTGCAAGTTTCACATCCCAAACAGGCAATTGGCAAATATTCAATCAAAGCATATGTAAACCCTAATGTAATTGATATGAATTACTCTTTACTTTTGAATTAAGCACACATGACCTATCCTTTAGATTTATCAAGAAACGACAATATATCTTAATGACAATATCGCAGTAATGGACAAACCTAAAAGATAAATCTACCGGACTCAATCACATCCAAACAATCTTGACATAAGAAGAGCATGACTAGACTTATATCAAGGAGAAAGATATAATCACCGGATTAACAGAAAATCTTCTAATTAAATTAAAGAGTAAATCATAACAATGTTTTAACAATAAATCCCAACTACAACTAAATCAATAAAGGAAAACAAGAACAACTACACCTAGGGATTCATCCCTTCGCCTTGCTTGGAGATTAGTTGGCCATGGAGTTCATACTTGAACACTTCAATGGAGAATGTGGTAGCCTTATTGGGTTTTCCAGTCTTAACGATGTTTTCCTTATCAAACCCTAAGTGATCTATTTATAACACAAAAGGTCCAAGGGTGTTTTTTGGTTTAAACCATCATTAAAGTCCTAATTAGGCCATGACACGGAGCAGGGGATCGTGTGCGCGCCGCAGCTCTGCCTTACATGTGTCGCTGCTCTGCCTGATCTTTGGTGAGGTAAACTTCTGGGCGCCGCGGCCCTGCCTGGTCCAGGCCGCGGCTCTACCTGATGCTCATACTAGTGGAGACTCTGGGCACCGCGGCCCTGCCTGGTCCAGGCCGCAGTGCACGCTGAAGACTTCCTTGCTCTTTTGGGCTTGGTTCTGGAGGCTGAGACTTCGACTTCTTCAGGCCACAGCTCCCATACTTTAAGACTTGGTTTCTCTTCATTTTGTTCTTCCGCAACCATGCCCTCACTCGAATGTACATCAAAGCATCGTGCTTTAAGATATGTTAGCTTTCCATCTCTTTTGAACTCAAAGTACCTGAAAATGCATTGAAATAAATCAATGATCCAAGAATATCAATTTAGAGTTATTAAGGTATAAAAGTGTAATTCAAACCTCGATCAACCCTACAATGCTAACAAATAAGTACTGTTATGATACATTTTATGACTCTCATCAAGCACCTAGTCGGAGAACCATGAATCTGATCTCGAGGAAGCCTTCGGGATACTTAGGTGATACTAAATAAAGCTAAACTTTGGGAAATGCTCGTTTGGAATCATCTCAAGCAAAGTCCTCGGATTTATGGTTACCCAAAGAGGGATCGAGGCCAACTGAGAGAAAATAAAGGAAATCCTAGATATGAGCCCTCCCAGAAACATCAGAGAAGTTCAATGACTGATTGGATGCATCGCTGTCCATAACCTCTTTATGTCAAAATCCACTGAGAAATGTTTGCCCTTTTTCAGGGTGTTGAAGAAAGTAAAAGACTTTGTGTGGACTAAAGAGTGTCAAAAAGCTTTTGAAGAAATCAAAGATTATTTAAGCTCACCCCCACTCCTAACCAAGCCTATTGGAGGAGAAGAGCTTTTTTGTTTCATTGCCATAAGCCTAGATGTGATTGCCTCAATATTGATTCAAGAAGAAGGTGGGGCACAAAAACCTATCTATTATGTTAGCAAAGTCCTCCATGATGTAGAAACACGACACCTCCCTAATGAGAAACTAGTTTATGCCCTCATAGTCTTGGCTCAGAAACTGAGGCCCTACTTCCAATCCCATATTATTACAGTGCTGACTAATCAGCCTTTAAGGCAAGTACTCTACAAACCTGATATTTCTAAGAGGCTAGTAAAATGGTCCATAGACTTGGACGAATTTGACATTCACTATAAGCATCTGATTATGCTCAAACTAACATGCGATTATTGTGTATAGCTGAGGTGTCGATCCCACGAGGAAAGCGAACTACAAGAGAAGGTGTAAACCTTAACACAAAACGATAAAATTCGAATAAGAAAATCTGAGTTTTACGAATGAAATTATATAAGAGAGTTGTGAAAATATGATGAAGAATTCAATAAAGAAATAACAAGGTTCTAGGAATCCTTCCTAAGTTCGTTGCCTTATTCTTATCTTGACTCAATTGTTTTATCTCAATTGCTAGTTTCACATCCCAAACAAGCAATTGGTAAATATTCAATCAAAGCACATAAACACTAATGTAATTGCTACAAATTACTCTTTAATACCAATTCAAACACATATGGCCTATCTTATAAATTATCAAGAAGCGACAATATATTTCAATAACAATACCGCAGTAATAGACAAACCTATAAGATAAATCTACCAAAATCAATCACATCTAATAGCTTGACATAAGAAGAGCTTGACTAGACTTATATGGAGGAAAAAGATGCAATCACCGGATTAAGAGTAAATCCTCTCCTTCTTACTTAATCAAAGAGTAAATCATAAACAAGGTTTAATAATCAATCCATACAACTGAATCAAGGATAGAAATAAGAACAACTACACCTAGGAATTCATCCTTTTGCCTTGCTTGAAGTTTAGTTGGACATTAGGCTCATGCTTGATCACCTTAATGAAGAAGAATATGGTAGCTCTCCTAATTCCAGTCTCCTTTTGAGCAAATTCTAAGTGTTCTATTAATACCCCAGAAGGTTCAAGGGTATTTTCGGGTCAAGAAATGTCATTAAAGCCCTAATAAGGTCATGAAACAAAAACAGAGCAATCGCGCTCTCGCCGCGGCACAGAAAAGGGAAGCCGCGGCACGGCTGTAAAAATGTTCCTGTGTCATGGCGCAAGCCTTGCTTCTCCGCGGTGCACTGCCTGATCCCAGCTTCTTAATGCTTTTGGTGGCCACGACACAAACCTTGCCTCGCTGCGGTGTGGAACCTTAAAAATGGGTTTCTCTTCATTTTGTCCTTTCGAAACCACTCCTTCACTCCGATATGCATAGAATCTTCGTGCTTTAAGCAACGTTAGCTTTTCCGTCTCTTTTAAACCCAAAATATCTGAAAGTGCATAAGAATAAATCAATGAATCAAGAATGACACTTTAGAATTATTAAGGCATAAATGTGTAATTTAGCCCTAAATCAACCCTAAAATACAAACAAATAAATACTATGAAGATGCATTTTATGACTCTCATTATAACCCCCAACTAGCTTATTGCTAGTCCCAAGCAATTCAAGTGAAAAAATATGAAATGAATTCTATATTAGAAATCAAAACAAAATAAAGCAATGTTAGCGTTAATCCAAGAGTAATTCAACTTTTTGTCTCAAAAATCGCACATAACACACAACACATAGAATCATTAAATACCACCCAAGTCCAAAAACAATCCAAACATCAACCTCAAATTCGTTACCGACTCTTAACATCCATCTTCCCACAAACCATTAATCCAAACACCTGAATGATTTTATGCACAACATTCATGAATACAAGTCTTGACCTTTAACGACATATTAAATCAAACTCCATAGGCTCACTTTTAAAATCACTCTCCACTAATGTAGAAAAATCACACTATATCGGATCAATAAGTCTTTTAATAGGCTTGTAACGTCAGGCTAGGGTAAAGGTTAAGAAAGAACAGGAAGAATTAAACAAGTAAAAGAACTCAGTCTCTTAATTTTAAATACAACCTCTTTAAGCACTAAATAAACTTACTTCAACACCCAACTCATTCAACCATTTTTCGAGCATTTCTCTCAATAATTCACCAATTGTTTTCTTCTTTCTTTTTTTTTCTTAACACATGACCATTCACCTCCGTTTTTATTTTTTAATCTTTTCCACAACCCCCAACTTATCTCCTTTAATATACTTAGGTTATGGTAGTAATATTTTTTCATATTTCCATCCTTATTCCTCTTAAGTGCTTCTCAACAAATATGTATAAACTAAGTTCTCTTAAAAGAAAGGTACGAATAAAATATTTTTAGGCTCATAAAGGTAAGTAAATGGGCTATCGAAAGAAACAAGGCTCAAAATCTATTTTTTTCAAGAAAAAGGCTCAAACAGGTAACTAGCAATAAATATAACAAGGGTAAGGTTGAAGGTCTCAAACGGTCCAAAAATGGCCTACATCATATCCTAAGTAGTGTGCATTCTAGGATTTCCCCTCAAGTGATTATCAAATAAGTTCTAGAGCTTGCCGAGACCGCAAAAGTATTCACAAAACATTTGCACATAAAATTTCTCTACATGTATTAGACTAATCATGTAATCTTACCACAAACCAGAGTCTCAAACCAATTGAAGATCGACACTTAAAATTATTCTCAAACCGAAGCAAGATTTAACTTTTTCTAAACACTATATGCTATCTCAATTAAACTCATATCATTGACATGTAAATTAACTCCAAAGCTAACACAAAGCATACTAAGAATATACAATATATATATATATATATATATATATATATATATATATATATTTATTTATTTAATAATTTATCCTAACAAACGAAAGTGACACCAAACAATTCAATGATATGGAATAAGAAATGCGTTTCTTCCACCCCCAACTTAAGATTTACATTGTCCTCAATGTGAAATAAAAAGTAAAGGAAACTTCCTTATTAACCAAAAGTGCGAGGAAGTCGAAAATTGTGCACCACCATTCAAACTCTATACTGTTCCTCTTTTTGAAATTTCAATCTCTAACATAAAACAAAACAAACAAAAAGAAGGAAACTACGGTGTAACATTAAGATTCCCACCGAATGTTAGGTTAGCACATCAAAACTAAATAAATAATTAAAAATGAAAAATAAAGTACGAAAAATAAAGATAACAAAAAAAGACTACGAAATAAAGGTTAATACAGTCATCCGAAAATAAAATAAAATAAATTAAAACAAACAAGAGACAACCCAAAAATTAACCTGCCATGTCATCGTCCTCCTTTGGAGCGGGATCAAAGGATGAACTCGGATAGGGTGGCAAGGTGGGAAAGTGATCCATATCACAACCGGTGGTGGAAGCAAGGTATTGGTACATCTGACCAAAAGAAGAGTAAACCGCCACGTGATAGTCTGCTTGTCTGGCCTAGAATCGATCCTGACGATCAAACCTATCCTGTAAGAATTGCTGATGCTCATCAAATCGAATCTCTAAATGCTCAAGTCGCTTTGCAATAGTCAAAGACCTAGGAGGTGGAGGTGGGACAGCAACCGTTGCTCCCTTTTTGGAGCTTGCAATCTCGTTGTCTTAATCACGTTGAGCATTCCGTCATCGATAAGCTTCTTGGGGTGCGGTGCTTCCACATCACTACTGTACTGGACGCCGGCTCGAATGCATAACTGGGTAATCAAGGAAGGGAAGTATAGACCAAGCTTTTGTCTCACAGTATGGATGATAGAATTAAATATAATTAGGCCCACATCAATAGTCATACCCATCAAAATAGCATAAATAAGAACACCCATCTCAACAGTAACATCGCTATAGTGCGTAGCGGGCATCATCTTCTGACACACAAAGTATTGCCAAGCCCGAGCATTCACAGTCAAAGAAGTACCTGGCAAGGTCTTAGGATTACCACCCGACATCTTCCAAGTTGTGCCTGGAATACAAAGTGTATTACAAACCTCATCATAGTCAACATTAGACAAATAAGCAATATATTCGCTATTCTTAATGTCGGGTAGCCCATAAAATCTGTTAATAGATGCACTGTCAAAGGAAACTGTTTTTCCTCTAACCATCACTTTTCCATTCCTATGCTTTTCCACATTAGCATAAAATTCTCTAACCACATTAATAATGGAATTAGGTGGTTGTCCCCCAAATGCACCCTAATTCCTATCAGCAATCATCTTAAACAAAGTTGGGTTTCCCCTCTCTATGATAGTGAAACCTCTTTCAGGAATGGGTCTCCTAGCATGCATTAAACTAACATACCTCTCACTAGCATTAAAACTGACAAATTTACTATCATCAAACTCTTGAGGCTGTTTCCCCCTTTGTCTCTTAGTTTTAGGGGCCATTTGAAACAAATTGTTCTAAGACAAGAGAACTAATTCAAATGCAACCACTCAAATATCACAAATCCACAACAAAAGAGAAGGAAATCGACCTTACTTGATAAATAATCTGCCCAAAGTTGGAGAGAACACCCACAAACTCGAAATCCTCTTGAAACCAAAGCTTTGTGGACAAATTTGCAGCAAAATCTTCAATCTAAGTGAAAAATTCCTTAAGGAATGTGTTAGAATCAAGAAAGAATGAGAAAAAAATGGATGGTTAAGGATGGATATGGAGAGAAGTTGAGAGAGAGAGTAGAAGAGTTGTTGTTTTCTTTCAAAAAGAATGAAGAACAAAGAGGGAAAATTGGGTTTTTAAAAAGCTGGTTGTGACCTCGCGTTGCGGCGCACATTTACCTGTGCCATGGCACTAAAACGTAACCCCCAATTTTGATGCATTACGTGCCGCAGCGCACACTGGAGAACTTGAAATCTGGTGGGCGAGGTGCAAGGACTTTGGGCCGCGACGCACACTAGGCCTTCTTGTTTGTGCTGAAAAGTAACAAATAAAAGGTATAAAAATATAAACTAAAATTAATAAAAATAAACCTAAAAATAAAATTAAATTAAATCAAAATTAAAATTAAAATAGACTTAACTAAAAACAAAAATTCTAAAATTAACAAAGACTTAACAAAATTAAAACTAATGTACAATGGAACGAAATTACCCGATTAAGAAGGATAAACAGGGGCCACCAAAGAGATCTCTTCGGGCCAGTCTTTAACATGTTCATGTTCCAAGTAGAGCTTCAACCTTTGGCCATTAACTCGAAATGCACGACCGTCAGAAGGATCTTCAACCTCTACTACTCCATTAGGAAAAACACTCTTCACAACATAAGGTCCCTTCCATAGTGATCGCAATTTTCTCGGATGGAAGTGTAACCGCGAGTCATAAAGAAAAACTTTATTACCTTGTTTAAAATTTTTCTGGAGTATTTTCTGATCATGCACCGCTTTCATTCTTGACTTTAAGTTCTTAGGATTATCATATGCATCATCCCTCAACTCCACAAGTTCATAAAGTTGCATTTTCCTATCCTCACCGGACATCTTCAAGTCAGAGTTAAAATTTCGAATAGTCCAATATACTCTGTGCTTAAGTTCTACCAGCAAGTGACATGCTTTGTCGAATACCAACCGATAAGGAGATGCTCCAAGAACCATCTTGTATGCTGTTCGGTATGCCCAAAGTGCATCTGATAGGCGCAAAGACCAATCTTTTCAATTAGGATTTACCCTTTTTTTCAAGTATTCGCTTAATCTCCCTATTTGCTAGTTCCGCTTGGCCATTGGTTTGTGGATGATAAGCTGTAGAAACCTTATGGGTGACTCCATACTTGCGCATTAAAGCCTCAAAAGAACGGTTACAAAAATGTGACCCTTGATCACTAATTATAACATGTGGAGTACCGTACCTAGATAAAATATGATCTTTAATAAATTTAACAACAAATGTATAGTCATTAGTGCGGCAAGGTATTGCTTCAACCCATTTAGAAACATAATCAATGGCAAGCAATATGTAAAGATACCCAAAAGAAGGTGGGAATGGTCCATAAAATTGATCCCATAACAATTAAAGATTTCCACCACTAAGATCGGGTTGAGAGGCATCATATGACGGCAGGACAGTGAACCTAACTTTTGACATCTTTCACATGATCGACAAAACTCATTAGCATCCTTAAATAAATTAGGCCAATAAAAATCGCATTGCAAAATTTTTGCGGCTGTCTTTTTAATAGAAAAGTGGCCACCACAAGCATAGGTATGACAAAAAGTTAACACACTATCAACTTCCATATTCGGAATGCATCTTCTTATTATTTGATCGGGGCAATATTTAAAAAGATAAGGATCATTCCAATAAAAATTCTTTACCTTAGCCAAAAACTTACGCTTATCTTGTGCACTCTATATAGATGGAACTTGACGGGAAACCAAGTAGTTTACAATGCCAGCATACCATGGTGTGTGACCAAGGATAGAAAATAAATTTTCATCCCGAAAGGCTTCCTGAATGGGCAAAATGTCAGTATCATTCTTAAATTCCAAGCGAGATAGATGGTCTGCTACAACATTTTCTACCCCTTTCTTGTCTTTGATGCTCAAGTCAAATTTCTGCAAAAGAAAAATCCAACGTATCAAACGGGTCTTAGCATCCATTTTTGAGAAAAGAAATTTAAGGGCGGAGTGATCTATGAATATAGTGATAGGTGAACCAATTAAGAAAGAGTGAAATTTATCCAATGCAAATATTACTGCTAGTAATTCTTTCTCGGTTGTGGTGTACATCATTTGAGAATGATTCAAGGTTCTACTAGCATAATAAACAACAAATGGTTTTCCTTCTCTTCTTTGTCCTAAAACAGCCCCTACAGCATAGTCACTAGCATCACACATAATCTCAAAAGGCAAGGTAAAATCCGGTGATTGCATAATAGGGCCGGTTGTAAGCTTAGAGACAAGTGTCCTAAAGGCTTTCTCACATTCGGGGCTCCACTTAAACACAGTATCCTTCATTAAAAGGTTACATAAGGGTCTAAAGATAGCACTAAAATTTTGAATAAACCTTCTATAAAACCCAACATGCCCTAAGAGAGACCTAACATCTTTAATATTCTTAGGAGTGGGTAGTTTAGAGATTAATTCGATTTTTCCACTTTTATCCCCTTTTCAGACACTATATGGCCCAAAAACTATTTCGGAAAACACCATAAAATGGCACTTCTTCTAAATAAGCACAAGTCCCTTCTCTTCACACCTACACAGAACATTTTTCAAATTAGATAAACATGAATCAAAAGAAGTCCTAAACACGGTTAAATCATCCATAAACACTTCCACACATTTTTTAACCATGTCTCTGAAAATACTCATCATATATCTTTAAAAAGTAGCCGATGCATTGTACAAACCAAAGGGCATTCTACGAAAAGCAAAAGTACCAAAATAACAAGTAAAGGTGGTCTTCTCTTGATCCTCTAAGGCAATTCCTATTTGGTAGTATCCCGAATACCCATCTAAAAAGCAATAGAAAGGATGACCAGCCACCCATTCTAAAATTTGATCTATAAATAGAAGGGAAAAATGGTCTTTTCGAGTAGCTGAATTAAGTTTCCTATAATCAATGCACATACACCACCCGGTCACTACCTTAGTTGGTACTAACACCCCTTCTTCATTTTCTACCACGGTCACCTCGGCTTTCTTAGGAACTACTTGGGTTGGACTAACTCACTTACTATCAGATATTGGATATATAATTCCTGCATCCAACAGTTTTAAGACTTCTTTCTTAACTACCTCTTTCATAGTTAGATTTAGCCTTCTTTGTGGGTCTCTACGAGGGTTAGCTCTTTCTTCTAGATAAATCCTATGTGAAAAAATTAAGGGGCTAATACCTTTTATGTCGTCCATGGTCCAACCTAATGCAGATTTATGCTATCTTAACAAATTTAACAATTTATCACATTGCACATCACTAAGTTCGGTGGAAATAATAACCGAAAAGGTATCACCTGGGCCTAAAAAAACATATTTGAGTCCTTTGGGCAACGAAGCTAAATTAAGCGTTTGTATCTCCTCAGAAGAGGGTTTGGGTGCCTCCCTTTCTTTAGGCAACTCCTCAAAGCATGGTTGCCATGATTTCTTAATAAGTCCCTATGACTTATCAAAAACATCAACAACATTAACGGCATGGGGATAAATGAAAGAATCATCAAAATCAAAATTATCAAAATTATTAAGAAGGAATTCCAAAGAGTTAGAATTATCTTTAATGTACTCAGCCTCCAAAATAAGCTCATCGATCATGTAAGTGTCAAAACACACATCCTCTTCATGTGGCTGCCTTGAGACTCGAAAAACATTCACCTCTAGAGTCATATTTCCAAATGATAATGTCATTAGGCCATTCCTATATTAATGAGGGTATTGGCGGTGGCAAGGAATGGTCTTCCAAGTATCAAAGGAATTTTTGAATCCGTATTCATAATAAAAATGGTATCTAACACCAAAAAGTCAACGGGATAATAGAATTTGTCAATTTGCAATAAAATGTCTTCCACAATACCTCTTGGTTTTCTTACTGATCGATCTGCTAGTTGAAGTACCACGGAAGTGGGTTTGATCTCACCTAGGCCGAGTTGCAAGTAAATGGAGTATGGCATGAGGTTCACACTAGCCCCCAAATCTAGCAATACTTGGCCACAAGCTTTGTTTCCAATTTGGCAAGCCTTCGTAGGATAACCCGGATCTTTATACTTAGGTGGTGTCTTGCTATCAATTACCGCACTTGCTTGCTCCATTAAGAATATTATTTTCTTCACATTGTGTCTTCTTTTGAGTGTGCATAGATCTTTAATGACTTTAGCATAGTTAGGAACCTGTTTTATGACATGAAGAAGAGGAAGGTTAATTTTAACTTGCTGAAGTTGTTCAAGAATCTCACCTTTTAATGCTGAATTTCTCTGTTTAGGTTTAAGGTGTGCTTAAGGGAAAGGCACCAGTAAATAATCACTATGGGCATCTTATTCCTTGGGGGCTTCATCCTTGTTGCTCACAGTGTTAGGAATCAAGTTTGATGGTAGAGTGGGTCCATCAATTTTCTTACCGTTGCGAGTAATCATGGCATTAACCTTTTTAACATTTTGATTGTCAGGATTGGAGGTTTGTGCCATATGTTGTCCCCTTGGATTAGGTTGTGGCTGCAAAGGAAAACAACATTGCTCTTGAACCATCAAGAAACTAGTTAACTTGGTGAGTTGGGTCTTTATCACCTTTTTTTCCTCTTTGATCCCTTGTTGCTCCTCTAGCAACCATTGATTTATCTTGCCTTACTCTTCCACACTCTTGGCATGTACCTGCATAAATGACTTAAAAACATCTTCCAATGGTAAGGTTTGTTATGGTGCATTAGATAAAGTTACTTCCAGTCTCCATTGGGTACTAGAGTGGGTAGAAGGTTGTGTATTGGATCTCCAACTAAAATTAGGGTGATTCTTCCAACCGGGATTGAAGGTGTTAGAGTAGGGTGAGTAAGTTTTCCTAAAGGGTATACCTAAAGCATTACACTCATCCTTCATCTCAAAATAGGTTAGAAAATCCCTAGGTGCATGATCTACCCCATTACACATGAAACAAGGTTCGTAGGACTCTGCCCTAGCAACCGGTTCGGAGGCTTTAACATCCTTGGTTTCTAAAATTCAATTTCCTTAGTTAGGACCTCTAAACGGGCTTTAAAGCTACCTCTTCCTTAAGTTGATAAATTCCAGCGGTTTAATTTCTCTTAGTATTTTCCATGGTATTCGGTCCTATGCAAGTGTGAGCTTTTTCCAATAGGTCATCTAAAAAATCTATGGCTTGGTCGGGATCTTTCTGAAGAAAATCTCCATTACACATAATTTCTATGAATTGCCTTTCCCTATTTAGAAGTCCATCATAGAAATAGCTAACTACCTACCAACTCTCATACCCGTGGTGTGGACAAGAATTCAAAAGGTCTTTGAAACGTTCCCAAACTTGATATAAGGTTTCACTCTCCTTTTGTGCAAAGTTTGAGATTTGTCTCTTGAGGTTATTGGTCTTATGGGTTGGGAAATGCTTTTGGAAGAAGGCTTGGGTCATTTCATTCCAACTACCTATAGACCTACGCCTTAACGAGTACTGCCAAACCTTGGCCTTTTCCTTAAGTGAAAAGGGGAAAAACCTAAGTTTAACGGTGTCTACCATATCAGCCCTACTTTGAAAGGTTGCTACTACTTCCTCAAATTCCCTAATATGGACATATAGACTTTCATTCTTAAACCCATGGAAGGTTGGTAGCAATTGGATCATGCCTGACTTAAACTCAAGTTGTTGAACATTAGGGGGGAACATGATACAAGATGGTGTGGCTGTTCGGCTAGGGTGCAAGTAGTCCTTAAGTGTCCTAGCAACATTCTCATTGTGATTTTCAGCCATGTTAACAGAATTCTCTGAATTCTTGTTTGGGTGTGCACTATGATTTGATCTAGGCGAGCTTTCACTATCGAACATGGAAGGAGAGGGTAACTCTATTTCGGGTCTTTTAATGAATCTACCTCGCGCATCTCTCAGTCTACGCATACACCAAAGGAATTAGAGGGAAACGAATAAAACAAAAAAAATTAGAAAATCAAAACAAAGAGCAAAGAACAATATTACCGTCTTGTCTCAAAGTTGACAATCTTCCTTGTACTTAAGCATGTTTCCCCAACAATGACAACAAAATTTGATTGCGCTCAAACTAACATGCGATTATTGTGTATAGCTAAGGTGTCGATCCCATGAGGAAAGCGAACTACATGAGAAGGTGTAAACCTTAACACAAAACGACAAAATTCAAATAAGAAAATCTGAGTTTTACAAATGAAATTATATAAGAGAGTTGTGAAAATATGATGAAGAATTCAATAAAGAAATAACAAGGTTCCAGGAATCCTTCCTAAGTTCATTTCCTTATTCTTATCTTTACTCAATTGTTTTATCTCCATTGCTAGTTTCACATCCCAAACAAGCAATTGGTAAATATTCAATCAAAGCACATAAACACTCTAATGTAATTGCTACAAATTACTCTTTAATTTCAATTCAAACATACATGACCTATCTTATAAATTATCAAGAAGCAACAATATATTTCAATAACAATACTGCAGTAATAGACAAAGCTATAAGACAAATCTACCAAAATCAATCACATCTAACAGCTTGACATAAGAAGAGCTTGACTAGACTTATATGGAGGAGAAAGATGCAATCACTGGATTAAGAGTAAATCCTCTCCTTCTTACTTAATCAAAGAGTAAATCATAAACAATGTTTAATAATCAATCCATACAACTGAATCAAGGATAGAAATAAGAACAACTACACCTAGGAATTCATCCTTTTGCCTTGCATGGAGTTTAGTTGGACATTAGGCTCATGCTTGATCATCTTAATGAAGAAGAATATGGTAGCTCTCCTAATTCCAGCCTCCTTTTAAGAAAATTCTAAGTGTTCTATTAATACCCCAGAAGGTTCAAGGGTATTTTCAGGTCAAGAAATGTCATTAAAGCCCTAATAAGATCATGAAACTGAAACAGGGAAATCACGCCCGCACCGGGCACAGAAAAGGGAAGCCACAATACGATTGTAAAATCATTCCTACGCCACGGTGCAAGCCTTAACTCACCGCGACGCATTGCCTGATCCCAGCTTCTTAATGCTTTTGGTGGCCTCGGCGCAAACCTTGCCTCGACGTGGCGTGGAACCTTAAAAATGGGTTTCTCTTCATTTTATCCTTCCAAAACCACTCATTCACTCCGATATGCATAGAATCTTCGTGCTTTATGCAACGTTAGCTTTTCCATCTCTTTTAAACCCAAAATACCTGAAAATGCATCAGAATAAATCAATGAACCATGAATGAGACTTTAGAATTATTAAGGCATAAATGTCTAATTCAGCCCTAAATCAACTTTAAAATGCTAACAAATAAATACTATTAAGATGCATTTTATGACTCTCATCAGCATCTGACAGCCATTAAAGCATAAACTTTGGCCTATTTCATCATGGAAATAACCTTTCTTGAAATGCTAGAAAAAACAGCCTGAAAATAATAAGCAGATACCAGGATGGATACTCTTTATCGATGGATCTTCCAACAGCACTAGTAGCAGAGCTAGGCTTATTCTTACTAGTCCTGGGGGTTTCACTATTGAGTATGTCCCCCTTTGCCTTGATTGAATTTGGCTTCGCTGCGCCCCCGAGCATGGGGCTCTGTCCTAATTGCATTGGCTCAACTATACTGAGGGCATCACACCATGCCCAGGTTTGCCTCCACTCCTCCAGTACTATTACGGAGTAGCTCATCGTGCACTAATGAGTTGCTTCGACGCCCGCAAGCATGGGGTTCTGTCCTAACCGTGTCCGAGAGAGGGACAAGGGCCTTGCAGCATACAAAGGTTGTTTCAAAAGTCTCTCGCACGACAACACCAGACAACACAATGGTGCCTCACATGTGCCACCACTAAAGAAACCTTTGGCTCACTCCCAGGCATGAAGTCCGGCCCCACAATGTAGGCCTCCTATACAGTCATTGGCGACACATTGTTCACATTTCCGCGCACACATATGCACATAATTTTTCCAACCAACGCACAAAGGGCATCACACCATGCCCGGGTTTGCCTCCACTCCTTATGTACTATTACGGGGTAGCCCGTCGTGCGCACATGAGTAGCTTCGACACCCCCGAGCATGGGGCTCTGTCCTAATTGCATTGGCTCAACTATACTGAGGGCATCACACCAAGCTTTCTCCATCATCGGAACAAATTATCAAAGGTTGAGGGAAAAGTCTCTAGCTTTCTCCATCATCAAAACAAATTATCAAAGGTGATGGGAGCTTAAATATTCATATTTAAGCCCTTTAATTTATATTTGTTAAGCCCTAGTTTATGTTATTTTAGTCCATTTTACTTCATTTCTATGTTTTACATGGTTTTTATAGGTCTATGAAGAAAATGAAGCATTTTGGAAGCTTTTGGAGCTTAAAAGGAAGAAAACTGGAAAACCTGGAGCAGATACTGTCTGAAGTGCGATCAAGCACAACACTGCGATCGAGCGCACTCTGCTCGTGATCGAGCACACATACACGGGCGTGAACAGTAAAAATGACAACACCTGTTTAGGAAATAAAATAGGTTTTTGTGTTTCAATAAGATTAGGATTCCAGGGTCTTCTAGGGTTATTGTACCCCTCTAAATAGACTTGTAAACACAAAAATAAGGGGGACAGAATTCCAGAGAAGAACCAAAGAGGCCGAAATTAGCCAAAGAGAGCTTAGTGGGGGATCCCTAGGGGATAATCCCAAAAAGGGGGAGGAAGCTTGAGAAGGAGACTGTGGAGACGAATTGACGACTCTTCTCCACAGTGTTTTGGGTTTCTTCTTTTCTTACTTTTATTTTATGATAATGTGTAACTAAATACTTAGTAGGGCTTGATTGAAGCCCTAATTATGTTTACTTAATATTTCAATATTGGTGCCTTTACAATGGTTATATGATGATGTTTAACTTGATTAATACATGTGTTTCTTTAAATTCCTCATATGTGTTTGGATGATCAATTTATGCATGTGGTATGGATTAGTTAGTTGAAGCAATTAGGATAACCAAGTCCTAGGTTCAACAGTAGTAACAAAAGTATTCTTATCCGGGTTTTTGGGTTAATCAACATGGGAAACCGGGAGTAGACCAAGCCCTAGGTCTCATGTGTTTATCGATCTTCACAGATCTGATTCTTTCTTAAGGAACAACTCAGTATACACCATGCTAAATCCCTTAAGAGACAAAAAAGTTAGAGTATATACCATGCCTAACTCGTTACTTAGGAAGATCAATAGCCTAAGGTGTGGGCTAAGCCCTTAGGTTGGCAAGCATTAAATATTCAGAGTATAACTAAAGCATTGACATATTTTTTTTATTATGTTAAAGCATAATTAGTGGTGGATATCAAAGCCCTACGCCTTTATCTTTATTATTTCAAACTCAATATTTATTTCTCTTGTTTCTATTTTATTATTGCGAAACTAATTCTAAAGTGAAATTTACCAATCCCTGTGGAGATGATCTTGCATTCGCACACTATGCTACTGTTGACCTTGTGCACTTGCAAGTAAAACTAGAACGGTTATTTGCATATTTATTTAAGTAAATAATCGTCCAACAAGTTTTTTGCACCGTTGCCGAGGATTGTGCTAAATTTCTTTTTGGAATTATTTTCATTAGTTTTTTTTATTATTTTATTTTATTCTGTTTCATTTTATTATTAATTTTTTTTATCAAAAATCAGATTTATTCCTTCTTTTCATTTTCTGTTTTTGTTCAGGTGTGCAGAGGAAGAGTTTCTGTTCTCACTATGATCGTGCGCACTAGTGTAGCGCTCGAGTGCAGGAAGAACAGCGATCGAGCGCAGCTCAGGGTGCGCTCAAGCGCAAAAGCTCTAGAGAGTACCCGAGCAGTAGTACTTAAACTACTGTACTGAAGCAGTTCAACTGATTCATGAAAAGGCTTCGATCCAAAAATCCAATTTTTTTTCGACTCAATATAGAGCAAGAAGTAAAGAGCAAGGGCATGTATAAAGTAAACTCAAATGGTGGATTTCCAAATTGGGTGGATGCTATGGAAAGAAAGGTAGATATGCTTGTAGAAGTCATGATTGCTCGGATTACCTCACCTAGGCCACAAGCTACACCACTCTAGGTATGTGCTATTTGTAGTCATTTTGATCACATTACTGAAACTTGCCCTTTATATTCATCTGCAGATCGAGAGCAAACAAACTACGTGGGACCAAACAACTACGATCCATATGCAATTACCTACAATCCAGAATGGCGAAACCACCCCAACTTCTCATGGAGCAACGATCAAAATGCATGGAACCTTCAAGGGCAACAAAGAAACTTCCAACAAGAAGCCCACTCAGTTCCCGAATCAAAGAAAAGCGACCTAGAGAGTCTTGTGATGCAGTTGGCAACTAAGCAACAACAATTGTTGACCTCACAAGATCAGTTTATGGTAGAAGAAAGGCAATTTCGGACTGAGATAAGACAAACCACTACACAACATGAACAAGCCATTCAAAGATTGGAAGTACAAGTGGGGCAATTGGCTAAGGAGCTAGGTAAACAAAAGCAAAGTGCTGTTGAACAAGTTTTTCATGACCATCATATTGATCCATTAGAGACCACCCTCACCCATTATTTTAAAGGATCAGATATTTAGCCAAAATCTGAAGATGTTACTGATGACATCGTTGAAACTGTGCATCTCTTAGAGGCCTATCCAAAACATCCAAGTAAGTACACTGATCCATTTGACACTCTTATGCCTTCTAATACTACTTTTTTCCCTTTTATTGTCTAGGCACCAAATTTGGAGTTGAAGCAATTGCCGAAGTATTTGACTTATGCTTATATGGGAGAGAATAAGACACTACCTGTGCTAGTTGCTGCAAATCTTAGTGTTAGGGAAGAATAAGGCTTGGTCCGGCTGAAGACGTTAAACTTAGAGCTCATGGAGGCACCCCAGACTTATCCTTTTTATTTTAGTACTTTTCTTTTGTTTGTATTTATATTTATTATAGTTCTTGTTTTCCGGAACAACATTTATTTTTCTTTGTCAGATACTTAGTGCGTGTATTTAGTTCAAGTTTGGGGGCGTGTTACAAGCAAAGCAAGCAACCTAGTTCTCCATCTCACAGGTCAGATCTTTTCATACCACACACATTGGGGACAATGTATATTTTAAGTTTGGGGGTAGTGGGAGACACTGATACGCACACACTTGAAACACATGCACACACTAAGTCCCAGTTTATTTTAGGAAGATAAATGCATGTTCTTTTGGTAAACAAAAATTTTGGTTGATTTAAAAATTTGATAACGCTTCATTAGTAAGCTTAAAAGCTAGAACACATAGTCTTGCATTGAGAATTTTACAAAACTTTAGTTACCTACCTCAAGGCACCTAAGAATTCACGAGTTTGATCCAAATTTGCACGAGCACATTTAACACGCATTTGTGTGGGGTATGACATATATTTCTCTTGTATATGTTTCAATAATCTAACTGTAATCAGATAACTCGTTGAAAAGAACACTTTGGCATAAGAAAAATAAAGAAGAAAAAAAATAAAGAAAAATGTTCATCAGGTAAAAAGTGATGAAAAAGCTTCTAATGATCAGTAAAAACTTTCCACTGAGTAACTGGGCCTCTTGCCTCAGTAGGCATTGAGTGTTCATGTCAAAAGGTGGAAAGTAAGCCTTTAAGGATCATAATAAATATTCCCACTGAGTAACTGGGCCTCTTGCCTCAGTAAACATTGAGTGTTCACGTCAAAAGGTGGGAATTCCATTTAGAAGCATTAAAACCTGTTAGTTCTGTAGCCTTTTTGACTCGAGTTAATAGGTCCTTAGGGGTGTCTTTACACCTAATGACCTAAAACCATCTGGTTTGAGAGTCATTGGCGAAACACTCATTACAAGGGTCAAATAGAAAGCTCGATGGAACTCAACATGGTAAAGATCGCATGATAAAAAGAAGAAGAAAAAAGAAGTAAGTATTATGGCTTTTTTGTTCTCTTTGATAAGGAATTCGATAAAAGTTTGGGCATCGAAACCTTATATGCTAAAATTATGTGGAAGCCCCATCTTATATGTGCTAACTCATCACACACAAATCAAACTTGCGATGGCTTAAGCCAACCTTTGGTAAAGTAACTTAAAACTTTTGAAAGTCCTTTTGCAATCCAAAATGTGTTTTTATTTTAAGCTTACTCATGAACGGTTATCATAGTTTTATGTGCAACCCAAATCTTTGAGTATCATAGAAATAAATTTATCTTTAATTTTTGTTCTAACATAGTCTTTAATTTTGTATTGCTAAGGAACTAGCAATATATAAGTTTGGGGGTGTGATAGAAGCTTAAATATTCATATTTAAGCCCTTTAATTTACATTTGTTAAGCCCTAGTTTATGTTATTTTAGTCCATTTTACTTCATTTCTGTGTTTTACATGGTTTTTATAGGTTTATGAAGAAAAGGAAGCATTTTGGAAGCTTTTGGAGCTTAAAAGGAAGAAAACTGAAAAACCTGGAGCAGATACTATCTGAAGTGCGATCAAGCGCACCAAGAAGGGCGATCGAGTGCAACATTGCGATCGAGCACACATATATGGAAATGAACAGTAAAAACGACAACACCTATTTAGGAAATAAAATAGGTTTTTGTGTTTCAATAAGATCAAGATTCCATGGTCTTCTAGGGTTATTGTACCCCTATAAATAGACTTGTAAACACAAAAATAAGGGGGACAAAATTCCAGAGAAGAATCAAAGAGGCCGAAATTGGTCAATGAGAGCTTAATGGGGGATCCCTAAGGGATAATCCCAAAAAGGGGGAGGAAGCTTGAGAAGGAGACTGTGGAGACGAATTGACAACTCTTCTCCATAGTGTTTTGGGTTTCTTCTTTCCTTACTTTTATTTTATGATAATGTGTAACTAAATACTTAGTAGGGCTTGATTGAAGCCCTAATTATGTTTACTTAATATTGGCCTTTGCAATGGTTATATGATGATGTTTAACTTGATTAATACCTGTGTTTATTTAAATTCCTCATATGTGTTTGTATGATCAACTTATGCATGTGGTATGGATTAGTTAGTTGAATCAATTTGGATGATCGAGTCTTGGTTTCAACAGTAGTAACAAAAGTAATCTTATCCGGGTTCTTGGGTTAATCAACATGGGAAACCGGGAGTGGACCAAGCCCTAGGTCTCATGTGTTTGTCGATCTTCACAGATCTGATGCTCTCTTAAGGAACAACTCAGTATACACCATGCTGAATCCCTTAAGAGAGAAAAGAGTTAAAGTATATACCATGCCTAACTCGTTACTTAGGAAGATCAATAGCCTAAGGTGTGGGCCAAGCCCTTAGGTTGGCAAGCATTAAATATTCAGAGTATAACTAAAGCATTGATATATTGTTTTATTATTTTAAAGCATAATTAGTAGCGGATATCAAAGCCTTACGCTTTTATCTTTATTATTTCAAACTCAATATTTATTTCTCTTGTTTCTATTTTATTATTGCGAAACTAATTCTAAAGTGAAATTTACCAATCCCTGTGGAGATGATCTTGCATTCGCACACTATGCTACTATTGACCTTGTGCACTTGCAAGTAAAACTAAAACGGTTATTTGCATATTTATTTAAGTAAATAATCGCTCAACAAAAGGCCGAGGGGAAAGCCCCGAGATTTCACCATCCTCGGAATAGATTATCAAAGGCTAAGGAGAAAGTCTCAAGCTTTCTCCATCCTCGAAACAAATTATCAAAGGCTGAGAGGAGAGCCCGAGCTTTCTCCATCATTAGAACAGATCATCAAGGTCGATAGGAGAGCCTCGAGCTTTCTCCATCCTCATAAAGGATTATCAAAGACTAAGAGGAAAGCCCCAAGCCTTTTTCCCCCTTAAAAATTTATCAAGGGGAAAGCCCTGAGCTTTTTCATTCCTTGAATCTCCTCCTCAAACCACCACCACTAAAGAGAAAGCCCAAGGCTTCCTCTCCCCCGAAGAGTCGAAGAAAATGACCCGAGCTCTCTTTCTCTTCTTAGTACAAAGAAAAATTGTGAGCTCCCTTTAATTTGCAAATTAAAAAGAAAGAAAACGTGATTACACCCAAAGAGTAATGCGATAGTTGTAGCACGGCTTTGGGGTGTCGATTCCACAGGTAGACAAACTAACTACAAGAGAAAGTGCAAACCTTAAAACGAACGATAAAAGTTAAACGAGAAAATCTGAGTTTGAAGTAGTGTGAAATAATTGTATAAATATAATAGAGAACAACAAGGGTCCGAGAATCCTCTCTAGGTTCGTTGCCTTATTCTAATCATGATTCAGTTGTTTTTATCTCGGTTGCAAGTTTCACATCCCAAATAAGCAATTGACAAATATTGAATTAAAGCACATATATAAACTCTAATGTAATTGTTATGAAATACTCTTTGCTTGCAAGCACACATGACCTAACTTATAGATTATCAAGAAACGAAAATATATCATAATGACAATACCACAGTAGTGGACAAATATATAAGAGAAATCTACCGAACTCAATCACACCTCAACAACATCACATAAGAAGAGCATGACTAGACTTATATAGGGGAGAAAGATGCAATCACCGGATTAATGGGAAATCTTCTAATTAGATTAAAAAGTAAATCATAAAAATGTTTAATGATAATAAATCCAAACTACAGTGAATCAAGACCAGAAAATAAGAACAATTACACCTAAGGATTCATCCTTCCGGCTTGCTTGGAGATTAGTTGGCCATACGGGAGAGTGTGCCAGCCTTCATGATGTTTTCCCCAGCCTTTGACCTCCCAAAAAGATGTTCTCTTCACAAACCCTAAGTGGTCTATTTATAATTACAAAGTCCAAGGGTGTTTTAGGGTTTAAAAAGTCATTAAAAGCCCTAATTAAGTTGTAACTCGGAGACAGGGTATCGGGGTCGCGCCTAGGCTCATATTAGGTCAGGCCATGGCTCAGATTGTGCTGATTTCCTCTCCTTCTGTGGGCCACGGCCCAACTTGATCCAGGCCTATGTTCAGCCCTCCAGGCCTAGGCTCACCTTGATCCAGGCGTAGGCTCACCTTGATCCAGGCCTAGGCCTGACCTGATGCTTCTTCCTTGCTCTTTTGATGCACTTTCTGGAGGCCGAGTCTTATATAATTCTTGGTTGCAGTGCACACTCTATAAACTTGATTTCTCTTCATTTACCCTTCCGCAACCACGTCTTTACTTCGGTGTGCCTTGAGTCTTTGTGCTTCATTCAACGATAGCTTTTCCATCTCTTTTAGACTCAAAATACCTGAAAATGCATCAAAACAAATCAATGATCCAAAAATGACACTTTAGAGTTATTAAAATATAAAAGTGCAATTAAAACTTAAATCAACCCTAAAATGCTAACAATTAAGTACTATTAAGACGCATTTTATAGCTCTCATCACAACCCCCAACTAGCTTATTGCTAGTCCCTAGCAATTCAAGCGAAAATAAGAGATGAATTCTAAAGTAGGAATCAAAACAAAGTAAAGCAATGTTAGCATTAAACCAAGAGTAATTCATTTTTTGTCTCAAAAATTGCACATAACACACAACATATAGAATCATTAAATTTCACCCCAAATTCAAAAGTAATTCAAGCATCAATCTTGAGATCGCTGTTAACTCTTTACATCCATCTTACCACAATCTATTAATCCGAACATCCGGATGATTTTATGCATAACTTTCATGAATACAAGTCTTGGCCTCTAAAACATGATAAATTATGTGACATCAATCACAAAAACAAGCTCCATAGGCTTACATTTCAAACCTCTCTCCACTATTGTAGAAAAATCACATTACATTGGATCAATAGGTCTTTAATAAGCTTGTAACGTTAGGCTAAGGTAAAGGTTAAGAAAGAATGGGAAGGATTCACAAGTAAAAGAACTCAATCTCTTAGCTTTAAACACAACCACTTTTAAGCACTAGATAACCTTACTTCAACACCCAACTTTTTAAACCATTTTTCGAGCATTTTTCTCAAATCAACACTTTTCTTTTCTTTTCTTCGTTCTTTGCCATAATTTACTTCTCTTTTCTTTTCTTTTCTTTTGTATTTTGGCATAAGACCATTCACCTCCTTTTTCATTTTTCTTTTCTTTTTCATAACCCCCAACTTATCTCCTTTAATGTACTTGGGTTATGGTAGTGATATTTTCTCATATTCCCATCCTTACTTCTTTTAAGTGCTCCTCAACAAATGTGTATAACTAAGTTCTTTTAAGAGAAAGGTAAGGATAAAATATTTTCTTAGGCTCATAAGGGTGAGAAAATGGGCTATTGAAAGAAATAAGGCTCAAATTCTTTTTCAAGAAAAAGGGCTCAAATAGGTGACTAGTGGTAAATATAGCAATGGTAGGTTTGATAGGCTCAAACGGTTCAAAAATGGCCTATATCATATCCTAAGTAATGTGCATTCTAGGAATTCGCCTCAAGTGGTTATCAAGTAAGTTCTAGAGCTTGTCGAGACCGTAAAAATATTCACAAAATAATCACACATAAAACTTCTCTAAATGTCTAGTAGAGTTATAGACCTTCTTAATGCACAGATCATCCTGAACCCTCCATTCCATAAGTCTGTCCCTAGCCTACAGGGTGGAGGATGATTGAGCAATTAGATCATCTCTGATTTCCAAGATTCTCTTCCACAGAGGGGAGTCTTCCTTGTACTTAAGCACATCTCCCCAGCAATGGCACCAAAATTTGATTACACCCAAAGAGTAACGCGGTAGTGGTAGCACGGCTTTGGGGTGTCGATTCCACAAGGAGACAAACTAACTACAAGAGAAAGTGAAAACCTTAAAATGAACGATAAAAGTTAAACGAGAAGATCTGAGTTTGAAGTAGTGTGAAATAATTGTATAAATATAATAGAGAACAACAGGGGTCCGGGAATCCTCCTTAGATTCGTTGCCTTATTCTAATCTTGATTCAGTTGTTTTTATCTCGATTGCAAGTTTCACATCCCAAACAAGCAATCGGCAAATATTCAATTAAAGCACATATATAAACCCTAATGTAATTGTTATGAAATACTCTTTGCTTTCAAGCACACATGACCAAACTTATAGATTATCAAGAAATGACAATATATCACAATGACAATACTGCAGTAATGGACAAATCTATAAGAGAAATCTACCGAACTCAATCACACCTCAACAACATCACATAAGAAGAGCATGATTAGACTTATATGGGGGAGAAAGATGCAATCACCGGATTAAGGAGAAATCTTCTAATTAGATTAAAAAGTAGATCATAACAATGTTTAATGATAATAAATCCAAACTACAGTGAATCAAGACTAGAAAATAAGAACAACTACACCTAGGGATTCTTCCCTTCGCCTTGCTTGGAGATTAGTTGGCCATAGGGGAGAGTGTGGCAGCCTTTATAATGTTTTCCCCAGCCTCCAGCCTCTCAAAAAGATGTTCTCTTCACAAACCCTAAGTGGTCTATTTATAATCACAAAGTCTAAGGGTGTTTTAGGGTTTAAAAAGTCATTAAAAGCCCTAATTAAGTTGTAACTCGGAGACAGGGTATCGGGGTCGCGCCTAGGCTCAGATTGGGTCAGGCTGCGGCTCAGATTGTGCTGATTTCCTCTCCTTCTGTGGGCTGCGGCCCAGCTTGATCCAGGCCTAGGCTCACCTTGATCCAGGCCTAGGCCTGACTTGATGCTTCTTCCTTGCTCTTTTGATGCACTTTCTGAAGGTCGAGGCTTGGATAATTCTTGGCCACAACGCACACTCTATAAACTTGATTTCTCTTCATTTGCCCTTCCGCAATCATGTCTTTACTTCAATGTGCCTCGAGTCTTGTGCTTCATTCAACGATAGCTTTTCCATCTCTTTTAGACTCAAAATACCTGAAAATGCATCAAAACAAATCAATGATAAAAAAATGACACTTTAGAGTTTTTAACATATAAATGTGCAATTAAAACCTAGATCAACCCTAAAATGCTAACAATTAAGTACTATTAAGATGCATTTTATGGCTCTCATCAAAACATCACAAGATAAAATGCAAAAGATCCTTCACCCATTCCATTATTAATAAAAAAAGTTTTACATAAAGGCATTGTTAGACTAGCATACAAACATAAAGCATAAAAGAAAATGGTAACAAGCACCTACCTTTTCCCCCCTAAAACATCAACCTCCTCCTCATCTCCCTTATTTTTGATCTTGACCTCCTCTCATACCTAGATGTCCTGATCGTCCTCAATCACTATGGTGGCCTCATCCTCAGAAATCTCGACCACCAAGAAGTCCAAATTGCGGTAGGTCGGAATTTCTTTAGCCTTGGTATCCTCGATGCCGTTGAAGTAGAACACTCATCCTTCCTTAGTGACCAAAGCATCAAATTCCTTAAAAATCTTGAAGTCCTTCACTGCCCTTCTCCTTGCAGCCTCTTACTTCGTAGCTATAGCCTCTGACATTTGATACTCCTTCACAACATCATTCCGAGTCTCAACAACTTGGGCACTCAAGGTAGAGTAATCCTCTTGGGAGCTGGTCAATTAAATTTCTGGAGCTCGATATCATCATCCTTCAACCGAAGGGAAGACTGTAGATCGACTACAATGGATTTGTGCTTTTCTAACTTGTTGTTGACATTAATAGAACGCTGAGTCAGCACTCTTGAGGCTACACTAGCATGAAAAGTAAAATAAGCATCAAGTCAGAAAGCTTGGAAGGATTAATAAATAAAGTTAGAAGGAAGGAGGGCTATATCTTAGTAACCAACTCCTCAACAGTGTTCGCCAGGACCTCTGGAGCCTGGAAACCCAACTCCACTTTGTCTCAAGGGGGATACCCTTTACTAGGTATTCATAGGAGATCTGACATTTCTCCATGACTGGGTCCTCTCACTTGATGAACCAGTTGGGCCAGTGGACATCTGTGTTCGAGGGTCTTCTAGGAGAAGACTATAGTCCCAAAATCAAAGAGGCAGGAGAGGTAGGCACAAGTTCTTCAATGAAAAAATTCAAGATCCTAGGTGGAAGAGAAGACTTGCTCTCGAGTCGCCGAAGACTCAGTCTCATCTTCTCCACAGGCTAACCGCCAAACTCCTCATCGGAATGCCTCATATTCTTGGCCCTCTTAATTTCTTTCAGAATCTAGGATCTGCTAGGAGGTATATCTGCACAGTTAAAGAAAAAAAAAGAAAATTAAAACTCAGACTATATCCCTTATAGTCTTCATGGTATACTCTTATGAAGACAGAGGCCAAGTTTAGCCAAGCTAATGTTACTCACTAACTCCGAAGCCTCTATGGCCCCGAAAACTATATTCCTTATAGTCTTCTTAGTTCTCTAACTAAGAACTACCCAGGCATACTCCACATGACAGTTCATCGAGAAAATACTTTTAAACACATCTAAAGTAAGACAACCATTGATCTTCTAACAGACGTATATGAACCCTACCAACAAGCATATTGAATTGAGCACTAGTTAAGGGAGAGCTATGTTGTAGTAATTTAACACTAAACGAATAAATGGGTGCAAAGAGAATATAAGATTGACCTTCTGGGAGTGAGTATATACACAGAACTTGTAGGGGGGATCCTTTTAGGGACTATTACAAGCCCTGTTCCCCCACTTCGGCTATTATGAGGGAATACTTAGCTGGGATCTTATACTTTTTTGTTAATTTCTCTAATTCCTAATCTCCTAGCTTATTTGGCTCCCCCGTGACACTATACTTAATATCTCGAGTATCTTGGGCCAGATCGTCTTAAACGTCATTTAACATATGCTCGGCCTCGGAAGATAAAAGGGTGGCTTCCTCCTTAATTTCCACCTCAAAGTCAAACACTACCTTTTCTATATGCAACTCTCCCGAAGAGCTACTCACCTCGGCCTCAAAAGAGCTAGACTCACTACTTCGAAAATAAGACATAACTAAAGAAAATGAGCGAATAACTCACCGAAATACAGAGAAAGTCTGAAGGCTGAAAAATTGAAGGAGAAACTCTGAAACACTAATTCCGAATGCTCTCCACTGCTCCGAGGGCTCTCTAAACACTCTTTGAGAAGAAGTTTACAAAGTGAAGTGAGAATGGATTGGGGACCCCTCCCCCTGTTAAAGAAAAATAAACGGCTAATATCAATGAAATAGAGGGCCAAGATCATAATGTTTCGTTAACCGAGGAGGCACGACATTCCGACGCACCTCTAAAAAGTTCTAGAAGCCTGACAAAGCCTAGCTAAAGGGTTATACACCCACCATATGTGCCTCAAAATAATAATTTGGGCTTATATCTCCCTTGTTGGGCCAAATGCCCACAACTACATTTAAAACTTACAACAAAACAAAGGCTGTTGGTATTTGTCTAAGGTTTAAACATGGTTAAGGTTTAAACAAGAGATGGAAGAATGAATTTCAGTATGCTAAAGGAGTGCACACAAGTGTGCGCCTCACTTTGGGTGTGTGCACACCTCTCCTTTGGGCAAGACAAAGAAGTGTGCACAACTTTGAAGGGTCCAGCATCAGTGTGCGCTGCAGCCCTGCTCCTCCCAGGCTGCAGCACCCAGTAAGTGAGGATGCTGGAGGAAGGCCAAGGCCATAGGGCCCCTTATCCAAGCCCGCGGCGCCCAAAAAGTGGTGAAAAGGTGTTTTGCCCAAGGCCACAACGCGCCCTGTTGGAGGCCTAGGCGCTAGGCACACTGATGCACACATGATTAACTTGATTCAACCTTTTGTTAAGTGCGTGGGTGCAAGTCCAAAACACATAGCATCACTTAGGATTGATGGAGGGCCATGGTTGATTGGTCATCAAGATCTAAGGGTGGAGAATGACACTCAAGATTGGTCAAGAAGTTGGTGCACTATATAAAGGGTCACCTAGCTTCATTCTATAAGACATATAATCAATTGAGTGATTACAAATTGTGACATACAAGTGATCAAGAGATACAAGAGAGAATTGTGTGAGAGTGCAAAGACACAAAACACAAGAGAGACTCATTGTAGTGAGGCTAGTTGTAAAGAGAGAGTAGCATAGATTTGATAGAGAGCATTGTAATAAGTTCTTATCATCTTCTTTCTTCTCTTCGTGGTTTCTTCAAGAACTAGAGCTTCTTGGAGAGGGGTTGCTGTGATTGTAAAAGAACCATTGATTTAGTGCAGAGAATTCAGAGGAACTCACGGGGAGGTAGGCTATTGCCGAACCTCGATGACAAATCGCTTGTCTTCTTTCTTTCTTTGATTTCTGTTCGTGTTTTCGATTCCTAATCTTTACAAGTCATTCTAGACTTGAGTGTTTGGAAGATCACCACCTGGGCATCTTGTCAAGGTGATTTCCAACAAAGGCTTCATTGAAGCCAAACACTTGCACATAGTCTAAAAGTACCCATATTTAAATCTAATTTCTATATACTCATAGTACCTAGAGGTCAACCGAAAGAGATAAAAATGCTCAGCACAGAAGCACAGTTTGAAGAGAACAAAGATCCGAAGAGATAACTCCGAGCTGTTTCACTCCTCGAACCTATATTTCATCAAGCTCTAAGGAAATAGCCTCTAGTTGTTTCAATCCTAGGACCTATATTTCATCAAACTCCGAGGAGATAACCCCGAGCTGTTTCACTCATCAGACCTACATTTCATCACTCTCGAAGGAGATAGCCCCGAGTTGTTTCACTTATCGGACTTACATTTCATCAAACTCTAAGGAGATAGCCCTGAGTTATTTCACTCCTTGGACCTACATTTTATCAAACTCTTAGGAGATAACCCCGAGTTATTTCACTCCTTTGTATATTTCATAAAACTACGGGGAGATAGCCCTATGCTGTTTCACTCATCGGACCTACATTTCATCAAAATCCTAGGAGATAGCTACGAGCTGTTTCAATACTTGGACATATATGTCATTAAACTCTGAGGAGATAACCCCGAGCTATTTCACTCCTCGGACCTGTTTCACATCAAAATCAGATGAGAGAACATCAAGCTATTTCAGTCATTTGACTTACATTTCACATACAACTCTGATGAGACAACATCAAGTTGTTTTACTCCTCGGACCTATTTCACACTCAAGTATAAGGAGACAACACCGAGTTACCCTCCTCATCGGACTCGAATCACTCATAACTCTACTCAAAATATGATCCACAGTCCTCGACCTTTCTAGCACTTAGGTATCCTGAAAACCTCAGACCTTTCCTTATTTATGCATCAAAGAAAAGAACAGTTCCAAAACTTACTACAACTTATATCTCAAACAATTTACTTCCTCTACCATATAATTACACTCAAGCAAGTGGGGGGCATATGATGTAGGGGAAAATTCTCATTCTAATGATATAACGACACATGGAACCGTACTAGGTAAAAAGGGAAACTTCACAAGCCAAACAGATTTATCATTCAAATATTGACATGTGGCAAAAGAGGTGAGATAATAATCTCACACCAGAAACCCAAATTCTACTAAAACTCTCCAGCTTATGGAAACCCAAAATTGAATCCTTCTAGAACACTCAAGCCCATGAAAACCCTAATCAAACATTAATTACTTTCCTACTAGGATTCTACCTCTAACACTATATAAAGGGGTTCTCACCATCAAAGGTAATCATTCACAATTCATTCTAAAAACTCTCTAGCTTTCTCATTATTTAATGCTCTATACTAACTTAGCCATCAGAGAGTCCCTCCGGAGGCATAACCCCTCAAGTAACATTTTAGGTTTTCTTCAATCTTTATATGCGCAGATATCATATCCCAGCAGACTGTTTGCCTAGTAGATTTTTTGTATCAACACCACACTGCAATAAACATGGTTTAAGTGAGTTGAAGACATATAACACTTGCTAGACACATCGACGATGCTGCTCTAATACAAAGAGGTGATAAAAACCAGAGATAAGATGTTAGAGAAATAGAGAACATTAGCTAAGGAGAAAAAGAACAAGGGTTTTTATGACTAGTTTAACGAGGGTATTTTAGTCAAAGTAATAATAATGTTAACATTTTGAATTTTTTTTTGTAAATTCTAACAAAATGAACTTAATAATCACTATCGTAACCTTCAAAATGGAGTAAAGATGAGGATGGTGTTGAAATTGAGTGGAACAATGCAGATTTGCGTTTGTGCTTGTTAAGTGTTTTGGGATGTTCAATGTTAAAGAGAGATTTTGGATTCACTAATTTTAAATTATCAGTTATTCCTACTAGTACAATTGGTACAGAGGTGGGAATTTTGGCTTAGATATGTTATCTGAACAATTAAAACCTGGGTATAGACATAAGTCTGATGACTCACAAAAACTTTGCCCATATTCAGTCTGACCTATTAAATTGAGGGCCAGGTTGGATTTACTCGCAGCTTCACAAATTGACTTGTGAAAAAGAAATAATTGGGACTATTAAGCATATATTTGGGGGGAAAAGTTCGTACAATAGTTTATGTTATGCGTTCTGATGTTGACACTAGTTGAGAAATCTGTTGGGAAATCACCTTGGAGATGCCTAGGTGTTGATCTTTCAAACACCCAAGTCTAGAATGACTTGTAAAGATGAATCGAAAACAGAAACAGAAACAGAAATCAGAGAAAGGAAAGGACACAGCAATTGTTATCGAGGTTCGACAATAGCCTACGTCCCCGTGAGTTTCTCTGAACTCTCTGCATTAAATCAATGGTTCTTTACAAATACAGCAACCCTGTCCAAGAACCTCAAGTTCTTGAAGAACCAAAGAAGAAGAAGTAAAAGAAAGTGATAAGAACTAACCCTAGAATTTTCCCAAGAAAATTCCCCTTACAAGCCCTTGAATCCTCTTTCTATTCTACTCTCTCTTTCTAAACAACTAGCCTTTACAATGAGTCTCTCTTGTTTTGTGTCTTTGCACTCTTACAATTGATCTCACTTTCAATCACAAGTTATTCCTCACACTTATGGAGATTGAAGCTAGGTGACCCTTTATATAGTGCACCAACTTCTTGACCCATCTTGAGAATCAATATCCACCCTTAGATCTTGAGGACCAATCAACCTTAGCCCTCAATCAATTCTAAGTGATCCTATGCATTTTTGACATGTCTCACGCACTTAATAAAAGGTTGAACCAAAAGGCATTAGTGTGCCTTTAGGCTGCGGCCTAGAACAGGGCATGTTGCGGCCTTGAGTGTGCTGAAACTTCACCATGTTGCATCCATTTTGGGCACTGTAGCCTTGGGGAGGCTGAGCAGTGGCGTACACCTCCTCCAGGTCTTTTCTTTTGTTGGGCGCCGCACCTTGGAAGAGCTGAGCCACGGCACACACTAGTGTGCACTTGATGTTGACTTTTCCTTGTTTAAACCTTAGACAAACACCAACAATCTCTACCTTTGTCTAAGCATTTAAACCCGAACCCATTGTGTAGAGAACTCAGGATCCAAACTCATATTGAGTCATCATATCAACCGACTCCATTCCTAAGTAGTCCAAGGTAATGATTGAACTTACTTAGAGGTAGAACCTTGATGCCTAAATCTGTAGGATTTTCCATCGTGGCTATCTTGTCCACATGAATGCATCCTTTCGTAACATTTTCCAGAATGAAATGATACCGAACATCAATGTGCTTTGTCCTCTCATGGAACACTAGATTCTTGCACAAGTGCAACATACTTTAACTATCCGAATACACCACCACCTACTCTTTCAGGACCTTCAACTCTTTCAACAACCCTTTACACCACACAGCCTCCTTAATGGCTTCCATTGCCGCTATGTACTCAGCCTCAGTTGTTGAAAGTGCTACCACCGGCTGCAACTGAGCCTTCCAACTTATACAGCATCCATTTAAGTTGAAGAAGTAGGAGGTAATCGATCTTCTTTTATCTTGGTCTGCTCCATAGTCTGAATCCGCATAACCCTCAAGACAGATGGACTTACCCCTCTTCTCATAAATCAGCTCTACTTCTGGGCTTCTCTTCAAGTACCTTAGCAACCACTTCATCTCAAGCCAATGCTCCTTTCTGAGATTACTCATAAACCTACTGAGGATACTTATTATAGGAGCAATATCAGGTCTAGTGCTTACCATAGTGAACATAACTGAACCAACTGCACTAGAGTAAGGGACCTTTTCCATTTCCTTCTTCTCCACCTCCGATCTCGGACATTGATCGTTGGAGAACTTGAAATGACCAGCAAAGGGAACCTTCACTGGTTCGTTATCTTCCATAGAGAACTTAGATATCATGTTCTCTATGTAGGAAGTCTGAGAAATCTTCAATCTGTTTCTCTCTCTTTCTCGGATTATATTCATCCCAAGGATCTTCTGTTCATGGCAAAGATCCTTCATCTAAAACTCTGAACTGAGTTGAGACTTCATTTCTTCTATCCTCTCGATGCTACTCCTAACCAGCAACATATCATCAACATAGATAAGGATGATCACCACTTCCTCCACCTTATGCCCCTTATAGTACAAGCATGAATCATAATAGCTCCTCATGAAACCCAAGCTAGTTACAAAGGAATCAAACCTCTTCTTCCATTGCTGAGGTGATTGCTTCAGGCCATAGAGAGATTTCTTCAATTGGCACACCAACTCTCCCTACCTTCTTTCCTCACAGCCTTTAGGTTACCTCAAATAGATGGTCTTATCAAGCCCTCCATGTAAGAACGCTATCTTCACATCCATTTGCTTGATTTCCCAATTGAATTGGGCCACCATTGTCAATACTATCCGTATCGTCTTGTAATTTACAACTGGTGAGAATATTTCGGTGAAATCTATGCCTTCTCTTTGTGTGAACCCCTTCGCCACCAGCCTAGCTTTATACCGAACTTCATCCCCTGGAGTGTTCCCTTCTTTGATCTTGTAGATCCACCTACAATCCACAACTCTCTGTTTTTCTGGTTTGGGTACCAATTCCCAAGAGTTGTTCTTCGTCAAAGAATCCATTTTTTCCTCCATAGCTAGCTGCCATTTTGATGATGATTCAAGAACGGAATAAAGATCAAGATCTGATCTTGTTCTTGAGGATGATTCAAGAACGGTATTAAGATCCATCTTAGATCTGTGTTCTTGAGGTTTAGAAGAAGTTGGAAAGCATTTTTGGGTGCTGCATAAATTAAGGGATCTTCTCCGCAAGATGAGTTCAAATTTCGGTATTGAGAAGTTTGATGGAAAGGGAGCTTTTTCCCTATCGAAGCAGAAGATCATGGTGGTTTTAGTGCAACAAAAAGTGGACTTGGCTATTGGAGAAGATGATGTTTTTCCAGCAAGTGTCACGGAGGACCAGCAGAATGAAATGAAGAAGATGGCATAAAACACCATCTTCTTGCACATGTCGGATAATGTCATAAGGGAGTGCGGAGACTCGGAAGATCAAGCTGTAATTTGGAAGAAACTAGATGAGTTGTTTCTTGCCAAGACTCTCCCGGATAAGAAGTATCTTCGTAAACGAATCTTTGCTTTTAAATTTGATCCTAATAAAGAGTTGCAAGATAATGTTGATGGCAAGATAAGGAGTGCATCAAGTGGAAGAAGGCTGTTCATTAAAAGAAAGCCAGCAACTCGGTATGGCAGCAACATGCATGGCTACTACCGGGACAGAGGTAGAGGAGAGAGCCATAGGAGAGTGCACAGCAACATGTATGGCTACTACCAAGACAGAGGTAGAGGAAAGAGCCATGGAAGAATTCATAAAAATATGCATGGTTACTACCGGGACAGAGGTATAGGAGAGAGCCATGGGAGAGTGCACAACAATAAACATGGCTACTATCGGGACAGAGGTAGAGGAAAGAGCCATGGAAGAATGCATAGCAACATACATGGCTACTACCGGGATAGAGGTAGAGGAGAGAGCCATGGGAGAGAGCACTCCAAACCGAGATTTGGAGGGAAGAGTTGCTACTGCTACTATAAGGAGGGTCATATCAAGAAAGATTGCAAGAAGATGACAAGGGATAGAGGAAGAAACCATACCAAGAATGGAGAGGCTTCGGTTGCCAAGATAGAACAACAAGATGGGGATGTTCTTGTTGTGTGCTGGGATGTGAGCAAAGGGCAAGAAGGCAACGGGAAATGGATCTTGGATACTGGGTGCACTCATCACATGTGCCCTCACCGGGATTGATTCAAGAATTTCAAGAAAACTAATGATGAAAGGGTTTTCTTGGGGAATGATATTTCTTACCAAGTGAGGGGCACGGGAGACATCCAGGTGAGGATGTTTGATGGAATGACAAGGCTACTGAAAGATGTGAGATATCTCCCAGATTTGAGGAGGAATTTGATCTCATTGGGGCAGCTGGATTCTATGGGATACACATGCAAGATAGAGGGAGGAAAGATCAAGGTAGCCAAGGGATCTTTGGTAATGATCAAAGCAGCAATGAAGGATGGACTCTATGAGATGATCAGAGACATGGAGATCAAGGATCAAGTAGCAAGCTTGATGGTTGAGATGGATGAGGTAGCCCTTTGGCACACTCGCTTAAGACATACGAGCGAAGAGGGCCTGCAAGTTCTTAGCAAGGATGGCCTACTTAGTGGAAACAAAGTAGAGGAACTTGATTTCAGCGAGTGTTGTGTTCTTGAGAAGCAACACCGGGTCAGCTTCAACACCTGAGTGCACAAGTCTAAAGGCATTCTTGACTACATTCATGCGGATCTTTGGGGACCAACAAGGACACCAACACAGGGAGGTAACATTTACTTTCTATCTTTAATTGATGATTATTCAAGAAAGTTTTGGGTTTATTTGGTTAAAAATAAATCAGATGCTTTGAATAAATTAATGGTGTGGAAAGGGCTGGTAGAGACTTAAATGGGTAGAGTAGTTAAGGGGATAAGAACCGATAATGGCTTAGAAATTTTTAACCAAGAACTTGATCAATTCTGTAGGTTAAATGGGATTCTAAGACATAGGATAGTTGTGGAAACCCCTCAGCAAAGTGGAGTTGCTGAGTGGATGAATAAGACCCTTATGGAAAAGGTTAGGTACATATTAAATGGATCTGAATTACCCAAATGTTTTTGGGGGGAAGCTGTGTCTACTGTTGCGTATTTGGTTAATAGATCACCCTTTAGGGTTGTGTACCATAAGACTCCCGAAGAGATGTGGAGTGGAAAACCCCCTGAGTTGGACAACCTTAAAACTTTTAGGTGTGCTGCGTATACACAACAAAAGGATGATAGACTTAGCCAAGGATCTAGAAAATGTGTGTTTCTAGGATATGGGGAAGGGGCTAAGGGATATAGGTTGTGGTCCTTAGAGAAAGAAGGATTGAAACTCACTATAAGTAGGGATGTTAATTTTAATGAATTGTTATTTCCCTACTTGGAGAAAACTAACCCTGCAGGGGCTAGTGAGCAAACTAGTTTGGTTCTTGTGGAGCATAGCATCAAGGAGAATTCAGTTCAGGTAGAGAAAGGAAGGAAAGAGGGTTCAGACTAGGTAGAGCCCATTGATGAATGCCAAGCTCAGGACACTGTGAGGTTGAACTAGAAGTTGATGATGAAGGGAGTCGGAAGGACTATCAGCTCACAAGAGACCGGGAAAGAAGGCTGGTCGGACCACCTTCAAGATATGGTTTTGCGGATGCTGTGGATGCAGCAGCTCCTTAGACAGAAGGAGAGATGAGTAACAAGATACTTATATTGATGCCATGGGACGTAAGGATTCGCCAAGATGGAAGCTAGCTATGGAGGAAGAAATGGATTCTTTGAGGAAGAACAACTTTTGGGAATTGGTGCACATTCCGGGAAAACAAAGAGTTGTGGATTGTAAGTGGACTTACAAGATTAAAGAAGGGTACCCTCCAGGAGATGAAGTCTGGAACAAGGCTAGGCTGGTGGCAAATGGGTTTACAAGAAGAAAAGACATAGATTTCACAGAAACTTTCTCACTTGGACACAAGGTGGAGAAGATGGTGAGTATCCTCATCTATGTCATTGATGTGCTATTGGTTCGAAACAGCAGGAAGAGGATGGAAAGGTTTATATCTTAACTCAGTGAGGAGTTTGAGAGGAAGGATCTCAGCCTTGCATAAAAGATCCTTGGGATGAGAATCATCCGGGAAAGGAAGAGAAACAAGTTAAGGGTTTCTCGGGCAATTGGTGTTCTCAGCAAATTTGTGAGTAATCCCGAAAAAGAGCGTTGTCTTGGGATGAAGTGGATGGTGAGGTACTTGAAGGCTCAGTGGCAGCCGATGGTAGCACTCATAACAACCGGGGCAGAATGCATAGCGGCTATGGAAGCCATAAAGGAGGCTATGGGGTGCAAAGGGTTGTTGGACGAGTGGGAGCTCTTAAAAGAGCAGGTGGTGGTGTCTTCAGATAGTTAATGTGTGTGGCACTTGTGGAGGAATCTGGTGTTCCATGAGGGGACGAAGCATATGGATGTTCGGTATCATTATATTCCAAAAAATGGTACGAAAGAATGCATTCATGTTGACAAGAAGACCACGGAGGAAAGTCCTAGAGATTTAGGCACCAAGGTTCTACCTCTAAGAAGGTCTAATCATTGCCTTGGACTTCTTAGTATTGGAGTTGGTTAATTGATGACTCAAGATGAGTTTGGATCCTGAAGCTCTCTGCACAATGGTTCGGGTTTAAACACTTAGACAAAGGTAGAGATTGTTGGTATTTTTCTAAGGTTTAATCATAGTTAAAGTCTAAATCAAGGTTGGAAGATTAAAATACAGCATGTTAAAGGAGTGCACACATGTGTGTGCATCACTTTGGGTGTGTGTGAACACCCCTAATCAACAAGGCAAAGGAGTGCGCTGCACCGTGTGAAGGGCAGCATCAGTGTGCGCTGTACCGCCCCTTCACCAGCGCCGCACCGCCCCTCCCCTCCACCAGCGCCGCACCATCCAGAATGTGGTGCAAAGGGGCTTTGCCTAGTGCCTCACCGCCCCCTGTTCAGCGCCTAGGTGTTAGGCACACTGAGGAACACACATACAACTTGGTTAAACCTCTTCTTAGGTGCGTGGAAGCAAGGATAAAATGCACAGCATCACTTAGGATTGATGGAGGGCCATGGTTGATTGGTAATCAAGATCTAAGAGTGGAGAATGACACACAAGATTGGATAAGAAGTGGTGCACTATATAAAGGGTCACCTAGGTTCAATCTCAAGGGGGGGATAACACAAAAACAATGTGGTGTAACTTGTGAGACATGTGTGTGAATGAGATAATTGTGTGAGAGTGCAAAGACACAGACATACAAGAGGGACTCATTGTAGAGAGGCTGGTTGTAAAGAAGAGAGAGTAGTATAGAATTGATAGAAAACATTGTAATAGGTCTATCACTTTCTTGTTCTCTTCTTGGTTTCTTCAAGAACTTGAGGTTTCTTGGACAGGATTACTGAATTGTAAAGAACCATTGGTTGAGTGCAGAGAGTTTAGAGGAACTCACGGGGACGTAGGCTATTGCCAAACCTCGATAACAATTGCTTGTCTTCTTTCTTTGCTTCGTTTGCTGTATCTTTTCTTTACAAGTCATTCTAGATTTGGGTGTTTGGAAGATCAACCCTGGGCATCTTGTCAAGGTGATTTCCAACAGATACCACTACTGAAAATCACCCTCAAGATTCCCGGGTGGTGATCTTCCAAACACCCAAGTCTTGAATGACTTGTAATAACACTGAAACAAAACAGGAATCAAACCAATCAAAGAAAGAACACAAGCTATTGTTATCGAGGTTCGGCAATGTGCCTACGTCCCTGTGAGCTCCTCTGACCTCTCTACACTAAATCAATGAGTTCTTACAATTACAGCAACACCTCTTCAAGAACACGATCTAATCTTGATCTTAACACCGTTCTTGAAGAATGAAAGAAGAGAAAAAGAAAGTGATAAGGTCATGAGTTTCCCTGGAATTTTCCCCAAGAAAATTCCACTTACAAGGCCCTTGAATCCCCAATCTATACTACTCTCTCTCTAAATAACCAGCCTCTCTACAATGAGTCTCTCCTGTGCTTAGTGTCTTTGCACTCTCACACACCATGTGTTCTATTTCACACACATTCACATGTTCTGTTTCACACATGTTCTGCACATTCACATCACCTAGATGCTCACCTCACGTCATCCTTGAATGGCTCCTAGATGACCCTTTATAAGGTGTGGCACACACCTGGGCAGAAGACTCCTCCTTACTGGGAGGTGAGGCGCACACTTTCTGGGATGCGGCGCACACCTGAGGTTGAACACTTCTCCTTGCTGGGGGATGAGGCGCACACCTCCTGGGGTGAGGCACCAAGGCCTGATGAAACTTCATTCTTCAACCTGTTTAATCCTTAGACAAATACCAATAGTAAAACTATTTACTAAATGGGCTGTCGACATCAATCCTCACACATATGCAAATTTGAAATTGAACCACTCTAACACTGAGGTTAGAAATGAGGAAACATAAGATTTTTTATTCTTATTGAAGGAATGAGAAAATTGTGCCAAAAATTTGCATTAATTGGCTTAAATAAACAAAATTGAACCAAACATTAACTTAGTAAGTGAAGATAATGAGGATGATGACATTGATGATGATGGCTTAGAAGTTCTTTCAAAAGAATTTGAAGTGGAAAAGTTATTAGTTATTTGCTTTGGGGATCCTAATGAAGTTAAAAAAAAACACTTGGATTAGATAAGGTGCGTTGGAAGGGCTACGATTCAAGTGAAAGTACTTGGGCTAATTGAAGGATTGCGTGAATTGAAAGCAAAATTGAAAGACTTTTTGATAAAAGGATATAGATAAAAAAATTTGCCTCCTCTGGTATTGTTAATTTTATATGTGGGGGTCCACTGTGCCAACGTGTTAGTGGCTTTAATCGTTTCAAAAATTAAGAAACTCTATTTGATAATATAAAGAGCGTCACCTAATGATGTACATGGATATAATTGAGTAATGTTATTGACATTTTGAAATTCAATCGAGGGCTTTTAGGATGTTATGCCATAAGTTTCATTGTTTCCATGAACTATCAAACAATATTAGGGATAATGGTTGCGAGTTCTTATGGTGTACCATAGTTTAGATTGCAAATTTTATCATGGGGTACTCATGTGGTTCTTTCCAAGGGTATTATTGTAATGAAATGACCTCCCACTTGTCATAATATTGTCATCTTTGGCACACAAGACCTCACGGCTTTTAAAATGCATTGTATAAGTAGAGGTGACAATCACTTATAAACAGCCTACTCACACGCATCACCAAGCGATGTGGGATTTCGAGGGCTCACAGGATCACAACGATGCTACCACCGTCCTCTGTGTTATACTTCCTCGCCGAACCAAGGGTAACCAGACACTAAATTTTTAGTCTGTCCCAGGTGATCCAACATTTCTGATTGGTGCAGGCTCTAATACCATTTGAAATGAACCAACCTCCCACTTGACAAAATTTGTCCGCTTTGTTTTAAGGGAGAGGACTTGATTTTGTTTTTAAGAGGGAGAGAAGGATTTCATTTTGGAGATAGACCTATTGTGTTTCTTATGAAAGATGAGCTGCACTTTTCTTTTTTGGGAGGAAAGAAGTTGCGTTCTTGAAAGGAAGAAGGGATTATAGGTTTTTGGTCTTTCTTTTTAAAGGGCTGATGTGGTTTTTTTTTCTATTTATTTGTGAATGGTTCAAAACTGCAAATGCACAATATTGTAGTTTTATACTAAAGTGATAAGAAGAGTATCATCCTTGGGGATTGGTAACTTACTTCTGACAAGTACTGAAATTATACTAATCCTGATTTTATATAGAAAAATCTCTTTTTGTTGTTTGTAATTGCAAAATTTAAATGAAATCAATTTAAAGGAAATAATCAACGAAAAAGAAATATGTTTTTCGAATATCAAATTTATATGAGAAAGAACTTCTAGGAAACCGATTTCACTTAATTCCTCACTATGCTTAACTTATCTAACGAATTAAAATTAATCCTCTCTGTTTGTTAGCAAAATCTCCAACTTATCCAAAAGACTCTTTCGACAGTGAATTGGAAATATTCTTGTTCATCATTCTACACAAGAGTATGCAAATTAATAAAATAATAAAGCAGACCAACGATTTTTTTTAGACTACATAGGTTCATATAAGTATTTCTATCTCTATATTTACCTATGCTAAAATATCCAATTTATATCCTATAATTCCTTCTTTCGACAGCAAATCACACGATCAAGATCATCTAATTAATGGCCAGTCAATTAGAAGCAATACATTCAAAATAAATCAGCTAAACATGGAAGATAATTACTGCAAATCAGCATAGAAAAGCCAGCATAGTTTGAAATTAAATTACATCGTTTTCCTAGAATAAAGAAAGTTTAGTTCATGCTAAAAATCAAATTTAACAGCAATGAATTCACCATAATTCAGTAAATCAGTGTGCGTTCAGCTACTGCTGCTGCTGTGGAGGACCACCCTGCAATGAATCAGCTACTGGAACCGGAAAAGAGGCTGCTGCAATCAGCGCTGGTGTGGGGGGGGGGGGGAGAGGTGGTTACAGGCTATAAGAAAGTGCTGAAGACGGCAGCTGCTGGTTACAGCAAGGAGGCGAGCAGGGGGCTGCTATGCAATCAGCTGCTGTAGGCGGCAGTAGCTGGTGCCGGATGAGGAGGAGAGGAGGGAGGCTGTTATGTGATCACTCTAGGGTTTTGTCTCCAATGCTACAAACTACCTCTAATTAGGGTTTCTCTCTTTCCTTTATAGGGGCTCTCAGTCTTTAAAATTTCCTTTTTGATAAGCTCCAAAGTCTTCAATTAAAATTTCCTTTTTTGATAGGCTCCAAAATCTTCAACTAAAATTTCTTTTTTGATAGGAGAAAGAGTCCCTTGACGATATGACATTAAAATTTGTCCCTTGACGATAGGACATTAAAATTTGGATCTTTCCCATCTTCTAAACTTCCTTTTCTAGCAGTGCAAATCCCAAAAAAAATCAGAATTTAATAGCTCTTTCACATCTGCCACATTGAAATCACAGACAGCCTTACCTTTGTCTACTAAAACTGCCATAACTTTCTCTAGAAAAATTATTTTTATGAGCTGTAAAATTCTCCAGAAAATAGATGTTCGGATCCTTCCAAGAATAAATGGCTCATCTCCTGGTTCTTCTTGAATCAATACAGTTTAATCCGTAAATATGACTGATCTGTACAGGCGATTCTGGCAATTTAGTGAAGCTCCTTTTCACCCTTTGCTAATGACAACATGACTTAGCAAAATGCTCAATTTATCTTTAACAGTCTAGAAATGATGGGTTTTGTTGCACTCGTCTTAGGAAACTTGAAAGCATATAAAACACTACAAAAGATCAAATTATAACAAAGCTAAACAATTAACGTATGGAAATTAAGGGGCTTGAATGTGTGGCATTCAACACTTATCACACCCCCAAACTTAAAACTTTATTTGTTCTCAAATAAAAATAAAATGAACCAATAGAAAAATCTCATCACTCACCAAGCCATGATCTGAATTTAGATTTCATTACTAGCATCTTACTCTTTCAATATCAAGGATAATATGAAAAGCAATAAAAAATTTAGCACTTTGTCAAGCAAGAGTGAAGAGACTACGTCAACCTAAAGCTAAGTCCTTGAGTGTGTGTGTGTGATATAGTCAATTTAACTCCGAACCACCTGCTAACTTAGATAAAAGTAGAACAACTGAATCCAGAGGATTTCTCTCAAAACTTAACCCCATAAGTCCAATTTTCAGTAATCCTCTCCACTAATGTAGTACACAACAAAATCAAAGATCAAAAGATCTTTAATCAGGTTGTAATGATAGGCCACAAGGTGAGGGCTAAGAAAGAACTAGAGAAGGAAAAATTAAAGCAAATTGGGAAAATACTTGGTGGAAAGAATAATGAAAGAAATAGCCATAGGATGCAAACAATAGCTCTTTCTCGACTATATACTTATATTGGTGACATTATTGTTGTTGTAATCAATGAAGTAATTCCAAGTACACCTTTAACCAAATCTGAAGTGATCTACACTCAACTTATTGAGTTTTCTCTATTTTATACTTCCTTCCATAATGGTTAAATCACCTCTGGGCAAAAGAAAAACTAGCAAAAATACTTCCCTATTTTTTTTTTCAACCAACCATCTTTTTCGTTCAGCCACCTCGGTTCTTGTAGCCTTTTTAATTTTCAACCACTTCAGCCGTTAATCAAACATAGCATAATTTCCTTTGAACTCACTTTTTCTTTAAATGTAGATTTTCACCAAAGTATTTTCTCAAAATGTAAAATGTAATTCATGGTTTTTCAGGCTTAGAACGGGAATGGTTAATGTAGTTAAAAGAATAAATAAAGGCTTAAGTAACATAAGGCTCAAGGGGGTTGACTATGGAAATACACCATGCAATGATGGCGTGATAACTAGGACGGCTGGGAAAGCTTTTTGGTTATGGAAAAAAAATTGCCTAGATCATTTCTCAAATATTTGGTATCAACTAGGATTTCGCCTTAAGGATCCATCAACGGATTCTAGAGTAAAGCAAGATTGAACTCCCCTGACCCCGTTAATTCTACTCATTCTCTTCATCAGCAAAATGGAATAAAAAAAATGATTATGTGCTCAATTATGTTCAAAGACAAAGATTTAAAACAAAGTATCCACAAAACTCAACCTGACATAAAAGAAATTTTCAAAAAAATTTCTTTGTCCTATCCTCAATCACAAATTTCAAATTCATAGAGAATTCAATCATACTTAAACGCATTCTTGGTAAGAAAAATTCAAAAACTCAGGACTTATAAAATCACAAGTAAAGTAAAATAACCAGCAATCAAGAGGACACAAATGACTATAGGAGTTTAAAGCCCCAAAATTAACTAAACAATGTCTTCATTGTGATTCAAAGGAGAGAAAGATTGAAGAAATGGAAGGAACTTCCCTAGTTTCATGGTGAATCCGTTGTAGTTTACAGTTTCCAGCTCTTTATTCTTGCTAAACAAACCTGTATCAAAATCCAAATTATTCAAAATAAGAATAATAAAAGAAAGTTCTATGGGCTACCTCTCAGAAGCGCTTGTTTTTAAGTCTACAACCAAACTTTTCAATTTTCCTCAATTAGGGTCTCCCAGAGGAATAAGTGAACAGTTCCTCTCAACTTGCTCTCTATAATAGTGCTTTAATCTTTGACCATTAACTCTGAATATATTCCCTATCTTGTCCTTTAAGTCTATTGCTCCAAAAGAGGAAACATTGTTAATTGTATAATGACCTGTCCATCTTGATTTTAACTCGCCCGGGAAGAGTTTGAGTCTTGAATTGAAGAGTAAAACTTGCTGTCTTGAGGCAAACTCATGCCTAAGAACCTATATGTCATGCCACTTTTTTGTTCGTTCTTTGTAGATCTTCGCATTTTCATTAGCATCTTTCTGAAGCTCATCCATCTCATTCAATTGTAAGAGTCGCTTTTCAGCTGCTGCTTTTAAATCAAAATTAAACTTCTTTCCATCTACCCGAAAACAAGTGCTTGGATCTTCTGGAAATCTCATGGCTTAGTAGATGTTGAACATAACCTCTTCCTTGTTTACTGTCAATGTTAATTCACCTTTTTTAACATCAATTAAAGCCCTTCCCGTAGCTAAGAATGGTCGGCCAAGAATCAGTGGGACGTCTTGGTCTTCATCCATATCTAACACCACAAAATCAGCAGAAAAAATGAATTTATCCACTTCTACCAGTACATCTTCTATGATTCTACGTGGGTACTTGATGGATCGATCTGCTAGTTGCAAAGAAATGGTTGTTGGTTTTAGCTCTCCAAGTCCTAATTTTCTGCAAACAAAAAGTTGCATAAGATTAATGCTAGCACCAAGATCACATAAAACTTTATCAAAAAATGAATTTCCAATGGTATAAGGTAAAGTGAAACTCTCTGGATCTTTTAATTTTTGAGGCAATTTCTTTTAAAGGATGGCACTGCATTCTTCAAAAAGCTTTACTATTTCAAACTCCTCTAACCTTATCTTCTTGGAAATGATGTCCTTTAAGAATTTGACATAATTTGGCATTTGTTTCAAATCATCGGCAAAAGGAAAATTTATTTTAATTTTCTTAAAGATGTCCAAAAACTTAGAAAATTGATGATCTAATTTTTGTTTCTGAAAACATTGAGGATGAGGGAGTGGAGTATGGAGAATAGGTGGATTTTTAGGAAATGTAATTTCTAGAGGCTTTTCAGTTTCTCTTAATGTATCATCCACAATCTCCTCTTCGTCTACTTTATTCTGCCATTGGCCATTAGTTGGAGCTGTAGGGGTGGACTTAGTTTCCTTTGATGGTGACCTCTCAATTTCTCTTCCACTCCTAAGTGTGATGGCCTTGCATTATTCTTTTGGATTCACTTTTGTGTTGCTAGCAAATGTTCTTCTTTGTTTAGCAATGATGGTTGTGGCTAGTTGCCCAATTTGCACTTCAAGCTTCTTTATAGTGACTTCCATGTTGCTACAATGAGTCTCAATGTTGTCTAACTGTGAATCATTCTTTTTGAACCTTGCTTTTGTCTCCTCAACAAAGGAAACCATGGCATCCTCAATTGATATCTTCTTCTCGCTTGGTTGATTAACAAATCTTGGAGAAGGTTGCAGCACATTCTTTATGTTTCTATAAGACAAATTCTCATGATTTTGAAGCCCTGGATGGTAGTAATTTGGCATAGGATTACCACGATAGTTATAGCTCCGATTGTTGATGTATTGAACTTGTTCTTGACTTGATTCATTACTTGAGATGTCATACTTGGGACTACAACATATTCTATAATTTGCGGTATTCCTTGTGTTCTCAAAGATGAAATTTGATGAGATAGAGAAGCAATTTGGTTTGAAAGGGTTGCTAACGGATTCAATTCATAAATTCCAGTAACTTTCCTAACCATAGTTCTTTCAGTTGGCCATCGATAGTTATTTGCGGCCATTTTTTCCAAAAGAGAAGTAGCGCATTCAGCTATCTTTGACATCAAAGTTCCACCAGACGCAACATCAACTATGGTCCGAGTTTGCCCATTTAACTCATTGTAGAACATCCGAACTTGCAACCAGTCTAGCAATCCATGTTGAGAGCAGTGTCAAATCAAATCTTTATACCTTTCCCATGCTTCATAGAGTGACTTGAAATCATGTTGCGTGAATTGACCAATCTCACTCCTGAGTGGAGCTATTTTTGCAAGTGGGAAGAATTTAACAAGATACTTTTCAGCCATTTCCTACCAGATAGTGATACTTCCCAGTTGTAGAGCTTGTAGCTAACCTCTTGCCTTGTCCCTTAAGGAAAAAGGAAACAATCTCAGTCTAATGGTGTCTTTAGTAACATCATTAATCTTTACAATGTCACAAATCTCCAAGAATATCGCCAAATGAATATTGGGATCATCCAATGGCGATCCACTAAACTGGGCTTGTTGGACCATGCTGGTTAAGGCTGGTTTGAGCTCAAAATTGTTAGCACGAATGGGTTGATGTCGTATACCTGAGTAATTATCATACACAAATGGCCGTATATAATCCTTCAAGGTGCGTGGTTGTGCACCATGTTGTTTGTTAGCCATGACTAGTACTCGATTTTTCTTTGTGATCTAAAGGTTTTTTCAATCTCCGGATCAAAAGGAGTAATGTCAAGATCTCTAGCACGGCGCATCCAACATCAAAAACAAGCCTGTAGAAAGAAAGAAAAATAATAATAATAAAGAAAAATAAAAATAAAAGTAAAATTCTAAATTAAAACCAAGATTGATTTGTATTGATATTGGCAAAAATAAGAAGAAATCAATCTTCGGTAATGGCGCCAAAAACTTGATCGGTGCAAAACTGTAAGTGCACAGTATCGTAGTTCTATAGTAAAGTGATAAAAAGAGTACCCTTCTCAAGGATTGGTAACTTACTTTTGACAGTACCGAAATTATACTAATCCTGATTTTATTTAGAAAAATCTCTTTTTGTTGTTTGTAATTGCAAAATTTAAATGAAATCTATTTAAAGGAAATATCAACGAAAAAGGAAGTTGTTTTTCGAATATCAAATTAATATGAGAAAGAACTTCTAGGAAACCAATTTCACTTAATTCCTCACTATGCTTAACTTATCTAACTTATTAAAATTAATCCTCTTTGTTCGTTAGCAAAATCTCTAACTTATCCAAAAGCCTCTTTCGACAGTCAATTGGAAATATTCTTGTTCATCATTCTACACAAGAGTATTCAAATTAATAAAACAAGAAAGCATTAAGACCAGCAATTTTTTTAGACTACATAGGTTCATATAAGTCTTTCGATCTCTATATTTACCTATGCTGAAATATCAAAGTTCTATCTTGTAATTTTTTCTTTTGACAGCGAATCACAAGATCAAGATCATCTGATTAATTGCCAGTCAATCAGAAGCAATACGTTCAAAATAAATTAGGTAAACATGGAAGATAATTACTGTAAATCAACATAGAAAAGCAAGCATAGTTTGAAATTAAATTACATCATTTTCCTAGAATAAAGAAAGTTTAGTTAATGCTGTAAATCAAATTTAACAACAACGAATTCACCATAATTCGGTAAATCAGTGTGAATTCAGCTGCTGCTGCTGTGGAGGACTGATGTCTGATGAATCAGCTGCTGGAACCGGTAAGGAGGCTAATTCAATCAGTGCTGGTGTGTAGAGGAGAGGTGGTTGCAGGCTGTGAGAAAGTGCTGAGGATGGTAGCTGCTGGTTACAGCAAGGGTGTGAGCAGGGGACTGTTGTGCAATCAATTGTTGTAGGCGGCAGCAGTTGGTGCTAGATGAGGAGGAGAGGAGGGAGGCTACTGTGTGATCACTCTAGGGTTTTGTCTCCAGGGCTGTAGGCTGCCTCTAATTAGGGTTTTGTGTCTTTCCTTTATACAGGCTCTCAGTCTTTAAATTTTCTTTTTGGTAGGCTCTAAAGTCTTCAATTAAAATTTCCTTTTTTGATAGGCTCCAAAGTCTTCAATTAAAATTTCCTTTTTGATAGGAGAAAGAGTCTCTGAAAGATAGGACACTAAAATTTGGATCTATCCCTTCTTCTAAACTTCATTTTCCAGCCGTGCAAATCTCAAAAAAATCAGAATTTAATAGCTCGTTCACGTTTGCCATGTTGAAATCACAGACAACCTGACCTTATATTTACGAGCTGTTAAATTCTCCAAAAAATAGACTTCTGGATATTACCAAGAATATATGCTTCATGTCCTGGTTCTTCCTGAATCAATACAGTTTAATCTGAAAAAATGACTGATCTGTACGGGCAATTCTATCAATTTAGTGAAGCTCCTTTTCACCATTTGCTAGTGACAACATTATTGAGCAAAATGCTCAATTTATCTTTAACAGTCTTGAAATGATGGGTTTTGTTACACTCCTCTTGGGAAACCTGAAAGCATGTAAAACACTACAAAAGATCAAATTGTAACAAGGCTAAAGGATTAATGTATGCAAATTAAGGGGCTTGAATGTGTGACATTTAGTGCTTATCACACCCCAGAACTTAAAACTTTATTTGTCCTCAAATAAAAATAAAACAAACCCATAGAAAAATTTCATCACTCTCCAAGCCATGATTTAAATTTAGATTTCATTACTAGCCTCTTACTATTTTAATATCAAGGATAGCAGGAAAATCAATCAAAAATTTAGCAATTTGTCAAGCAAGAGTTAAGAGACTACTTCAACCTAAAGCTATGTCCTTGAGTGTGTGTGTGATACAGTCAATTTAACTCCAAATCTACTAACTTAAATAAAAGTAGAACAACTGAAACCAGAGGATTTCTCCCAAAACTTAACCCCATAAATCCAATTTTTAGAAATCCTCTCCATTAATGTAGTCAACAACAAAATCAGAGATCAAAAGGTCTTTAATCAGGTTGTAATGACAGGACACAAGGTGAGGCCTAAGAAAGAACTGGATAAGGAAAATTAAAGTAAACTGGGAAAATACTTGGTGGAAAGAACAATGAAAGAAATAGCCATAGGATTCAAACCATAGCTCTTTCTCGACTATATGCTCATATTGGTGACATTATTGTTGCTGTAATCAATGAAGCAATACCAAGTACACCTTTAACAAAATCTGAAGTGATCTACACTCCACTTATTGAGTTTTCTCAATTTTATGCTTCCTTCTATGATGAATAAATCACTTCTGGGCAAAAGACAAACCCAACAAAAATACTTCCCTTTTTTTTTCAACCAACCACCTTTTTCGTTCAGCCACCTCGGTTCTTGTAGCCTTTTTATAAATTTTTAACCATTTCAGTCGTTGATCAAACAGAGCATAATTTCCTTTGAACTCACTTTCTCTTTAAATGTAGATTTTCACCAAAGTATTTTCTCAAAATGTAAAAGGTAAATTCATGGTTTTTCTGGCTTAGAATGGGAATGATTAATGTAGTTAAAAGAATAAATAAAGGCTTATGTAACATAAGGCTCAAGGGGGTTGACTATGAAAATACACCATGCAATGATGGCATGATAACTAGGACGGCTGGGAAAGCTTTTTGGTTATGACAAAAAAATTGCTAAGATCATTTCTCAAATATTTTGTATCAACTAGGATTTTGCATTAACATCAACGGATTCTAGAGTAAAGCAAGATTGAACTCCCTCGACCCCGTTAATTCTACTCATTCTCTTCATCAAATTGAAACAGGCTAAAAGATTAACGTATGCAAATTAAGGGGCTTGAATGTGTGACATTCAATGCTTATCAATTTGAATAACTCCCTTAATTAATAATTAATATAATTATTACATGGAGTAAAATATAAATATCTTTCTCTTTTGTGCTAGGTAATAATTAAATGATAAATTTTTGGGCCAGTGTATTATATCCTTCCTCCCTTATATTAAGTTTAGTCCTCTAAACTTGACATGACTATGGGGTCGAATAAGTGAAATACTTCTCTATCATTTCTTTGCTCTAATACTATTTGTAATGATTCGACCTCCCACTTGGCACAATATTGTGCGCTTTGGCACACCAGACTTCCAACTAAGTAAGTTATAATAGTAAACTTTCCAAACCAATGAGATAAGATTCCCATTTTATTACTCCTAAAGATAATGTTTATTACCCACAACGTTTTTTTCATCATTGATATCATTTACACATACTTTTTTTTAACAATGTTGCAAGTTTCCTTCACATACTCCTAAAATAAATAATAATGAGACTCACTATCAATAAACTCCATATAAAGAAATCACCAGATCTTGACAAATCAAGAAATTTCATTCAACCCCATCTAATTATTTAAAATCATTGGTGTCACTAACATTCAGTCCTTTCAACAATCAATCATTCTAACACTTTACAAATTCATAAAAATTTTGTTGATACATATGAATGCTAATAACTCCCGTTTAGAAAAGTATAAATTATCTTAAACATCCCTTGATATCTTCAAACATAGACTTTAGTAGTAATATGGTTAAGCACTATAACCTCAAAGACCTTAATTATAAGATAAACTTAAGCTCCTCAAATCAAGTAATTGGATCAAGTACATCAATATCCTTTCAAACCGCACTTCCAAACCATCAAAAAGTCTACAAAATCTTTAACCATGCTCTAATACCATTTGTAATGACCCAACCTCCCATTTGGCACAATATTATCCACTTTGGCACACCAGACCTCACGGCTTTAAAATGTGTTGTACAAGTAGAGGTGACAATCACTTATAAATAGCCTAGTCACATGCATCACTAGGTGATGTGGGATTCCTTGGGCTCACAGGCCCACCACGCTGCTGCCACCATCCTCAATGTTACACTCTCTCGCCAGACCGAGCGTAACAGAGCACCGGGATGCACAGTCTGTCCCAGGTGGCCTCACATTTTTGGTCGGTGTAAGCTCTGGTACCATTTGTAACAACCCAACCTCTCAATTGGCACAATATTGTCTGCTTCGGCACACCCAAAGTAGGAGGTTGGATCGTTACAATTATTCCAACTGAGTTTGAGAAAATTATTAGGTAATATGATAATAGTCAACCTTATAAATTCGAAAAAGCTCTTGATCTTGATGATACAATATCGGACCACCAGTGACAAATGATGGGAGCCATGACCAAAGAAAGTATGTGACAATTGCTCGGATAGAATTCCAAAGATTTATTAAAGGTTGATGATTATGAGCGTATTGTATGATCACTAACCTTTAAAATTAAATGATGATGATTATTAGCCTATTTGTTGTATTCCTATAAAGAACTATGCAAATTTTAGGGACCTACTCAGTGCACTAGTTCGTGCACATAATAGGTTAGAGTGGGACTAATCAATTGAAAGGATATTGCTTCAATATGGAAAATCATTGGTCCCTGATTATGCAATGAAGTTTGTCAAAGGGTGTTCAACTAAAACACTTAATCGTTTATGGTGGACGAAATTATCAATACGGTTGTGACAAGGGAATAATCCCACAATCAAAATATCCTTCACTCTGCACATAATTGTGTAATCACGATCCATGAAAATGCAAGAATATAAGGGTTCCTGATAGCTAGAAGAGATACATTCAGGTTTGAAATGTTGTTGCTATTCCTGTAACTCTTGCATGGGGCCACATATTTGGTTTGGCATGTAAAAAATTATCAGATGATTGGCCTTTAGCGACATCACTTTTTAAATTTTCTAATTGCTTTGCACAGCCTTATGATTTAGAAGAATATTCATATTGAAAAATTTGTAAGAAAATACAGTTGTATTCCACTTTTATCTAAGATAATTATACATTTTATTTGCTCAAAAAATAATATTAATAATAATATTATTATTTCTAATAATAATACAAATAATGAATTATTATCATTATTAATACTATTATTATTAATCAAAATAAAATGTAATTATTATTAATAATATTATTGAATGGTTAAGATTAATGGACAATTTTGTCATTTCATTTATTATCTTACTTCAATACATGTATGTGCTAATCCAATCAACAATGATTCAAGTGAGTTAAATTTAGTCAATCCTTTGACCAAATAAAGACAAAGTACCCTTAATTCTATCCTAATCCAATCCAACTTTAATTTCATATTAATTCTTTTTATGAACCAAATTGACTCTAAAGTTTAAAAACATAATTAAGTAACCATAAAGAATCTATGCATATAGTTTAAATGCATATTTTATATGCATTCTCTTTATGGAAGCTTTACCTTAATGGGGGGGCATGTGATTTTTTATGTGGGCTATTCATGCTACTTTGTGTGGAATGTGAATTAAAAAAATAAAATCAATACATGATAGGAAATTTGAACTTTAAATTGGAAAGTACCACATGTTTCTTTGCATGAGTTTGGAACATGTGTACACTTGAGTGAAAGGTGAGCTAAAAATATATAATCATACATGCATAGCCCTTTAAAAGTAAAATTTAATGGGTGCCATTATTTATTTATTTATTGCATGAATCATGAATCCACATGTTTACTTGTATTTGATTAAATAATAAAATAAAACAAGATGAGCAGGTCAGGAATTGTGTTGTTTGAAAGATGCATGTAATTGATTGCGCGTGCTTGATTATATTGAACTAAATGAAAAGATAAAACAAGGTGCATAAATTGTGTGTTACTAAAACTTTCAAGCTTAGGATCCTTCCCTTGTGCATGAAAGACAACACTTACATATATTAATGAACTTTGATGAGATGATGCAACTTCATTCTTTTGATTCCATTATTTCTCATATTTGGCTCAATTGTTTTCTAAAATCAAAACTACATTCTCTAATGGGCTGCCAAATATCTTTTTTCCTTGAAAATTAGTTATATGAAAGAAAAAAAATTAAAATTGTGTGTTACTCTTCATGCTTGGCTTGAAAAGTTAGTCAATTGATCATTTTTTGTATGGTGTGTTAAAATTTCATTCTACACATCATCACATCATTTTAGAATTGCCTAGAATGTTATTAGTTTTTATAAAACCAAAAATTATTTTTCTTTCATGGGCCAACAAACCATTCTTTTTTCATTAAAAAAATTAATAGGGTTAAGAATTGAAATTGTACTACTCATGCTTAGTTTAAATAATCATGTTGATTATTCATTTGTACATGAATTAAATTTGTAGTTCTTGGATTTTTTTACTAAAAAATTATGTTGAGTGTCACTTTTTAGGCTTGAAGTGAGGATCATATTACTTGACCATGTTTTGCATGATTTAAATAAAATGTTCTCAAATTTTGCACACATTCTTAATGATTAGATTAGAATGAGAATGATCTTGCATTATAGAAAGAAAGCATCATTCATCTTTGAATTCATGTTTGGTTTGCATAACTTTGAGTCTTGAGTTCATGCATGTTTGAATCATCATGTAGACTCTATAGAATGCATGTTTAGAATTTTCATACATTCATGAATGTAAAGCTCCCAAAAGAAAAATTAACACTTTAAAATTTTGGTGTTTGGCATGTTTTCTTTGTTTGGTGTTATTGCCTTGCGTTTTAATTTTCATTACTCTGGCCTAGAAAAATAGTGTGTTTGAATCTTTCATGAGTTTTCTTTATTCTTTATTCTTCATTCTTGGAAAAAAAAAAAGAAAAAAAAGAGGACATTTTCATTAAAAAAAAAAGAGAAAAAAAATTCTCAAAATTTGACTTTAGATTTCGATTGCTGAAAATTCTTTCGAGTTTTCTGAAAATTTACATTGATCCATGCTTCTCTTCCACTTTTTTTTTTCATGTATCAAAAAGTGATCATAATTCCCTGGAAGTTGAAAGCATGAATGCCATGACCTGAAACCAACTGGATTCACTCAAGCAATTAAAAAAATTGCCGACATTTGTGATAAATCAGCAAAGAGATTTAATGAAACTAGAAAAAGATTTGATAAAGCAAGAAAAGGACATGATATAAGGAAATGATTAAGAGATTGACAATTGCACAATTAACTTAAAACTTGTCATAGGAAATGCCAAAAACTAAAACCACTAGAGAAATGGCCTTTGAAATTTTTAAACACTACACCCGTCATGTTAAATCGGATGTAACTCTTCGTGACCTTGAAACCGTCAAGCAATGTCTAATGAAATTTTCTTCGAGTTCATCACTCATTTGTAGACACTAGATTTTGACTCTATATTTAAAAATAAATCGCATGTGGGTCTAATGATGAATTAAGCATCAATTCCTTCAGAAACACACTAAAAAGCTAGAAAAAGTTGAAGAATTGATCAAAACAAACTCAATTGTCAAAACCGAACACGAGGGTCCAATATTGGTCCAAACCTGACCATAATACAAAAATTCAATTGAAACCTAAACCAAAGAGTCTAAAACAAGTGCAATAGACCCACCATATGAAAACAAAGGTCTAAATCCATCAAAACCTAGTCTAAGGGATGAAAATGGGCCAAAATGACGAAGATGGTGAAGGAAATCAATGTAGAAAACACAAAGAAAATAAATATAAAAAAAAATCATTGATTCACATAAACCCTTAATCACCTTATGATTTATGTACATCATCAAGAACATTTAAGGGTAGAAATATTACCTTTGATTTGTTGTGTTCTTGAATCTCTTAATTTGTTGTGCCATGATTCTATAATATGCCTGATCTCTCCAAGATTCTTGAACCCAAATTGTTGCGTTCTTGAATCCAAAATAATCACAAAAGTATGTGATATCTAAAGAAAGTCCACACAAGGCAAATCTTGAATTAGAATTTCTCTCTATGATTTTTTTCTTTGGGAATAGAAGAGTCTGAAATCTCTTAGGAGAAACTTGTGTGTAGAATGATGTGCTAGCAAAAATCTACATAGTAATAAACTATTTATAGTGTTAGAGTTAAGAGCAACTAACCATTAATTGCAACCTAAACTCCTGCAATTATTTTCTAATTTCACACTACCCCTTTTATGTGTGACTGTTTAGGTTCAAACTAATCTGGTTATATGCCATAACATTTATGTAATTACAATTGGAACCCTTTCCCATTAATTAGAACACCTTATAATTTATTTTGAATCAAAACTCCTTTTTGATTCCTCATTTTGTAAGAATTTATTAATTGTCCATTAAATTAATTCTTGAGGCTTCTACAATCATTAGTGACACCAAGCAGCATATGATGACTACCCAAGTAGTGTGAATTTGGTTGTCAAACTTTGTACCTTTCTGTTATCAGTTATTGTGCAATTTAATCATTCCATCATCCAATGTCTCGATTATGCTAATTAAGGTACGAAATTACTGTAAAACCCCTTATCATTAATTCAATGTGTCTAGATCTCAAGAATATAATTCTTATAGTAGAATTAGAAACTTATTTCTAATTCTCACTCTGCCTTGGCCAAAGAACTTGCCAAATTATATCTTAGTAGATCACATAGGACATTCTCTCCTTTTACTTAGGAGTGATAAATCCCTTATTGTACACAAACATACCTCCATATGAAACCCATTATACCCAATTACTACCAATTAATGATCAATGAATAAAACCATATTAAATAGCATCAAAGTATAATAAGTCGAATACAAGATAACCATAGTGCCTCAGGTTTAAGGACCACATGTATAATTGTAACATAAGAACTACCTACTGATAGACAAGTAAAACTCAATTAGGTTTTGCTAAGTCGAGTCATGTTTAGTGAACTCATTTTCCAATGAGCACTTACATACTTGTTTTAGTGTCTACTATACAAGTGACATTGAGATCAATCACCCTCCCAATTGAGAAAACATAATATGTACTAGTCTAACCGGATTACTAACATCCATTTAGTATGCCACAACTAGGAACATTTAAGATAAAAGCTTTAGGGAAGACTAGGTCTCAAAATTGTGGTCTTATCATAATTCTATTTCCATTAGTCTTACTCTATGGACATCATGACAATGTAATTAAACAAATATTCATGATAAATAAATTTGCCATAAATTATGATAACAATTTGAATAAGATTTTTTACAAATAATATTGTAGATATCAAATGTCATTGGTTTATAGGTCATACTACTAACAATCTCCCACTTACATTAAAGCCAATCATTCATGTATCTAATACCCATCTTCTCAAAATGATGATTAAAGTGGTGTTGTGCCAACGCCGTAGTTAGTGGATATATTGTATTCTTTGCTAACAAAAACTTTTGTATCCTTGCGTCTCTTTTTTCAATGATTACGCTAATCAAGTGGATGAGCTACTTAATGTTCTTGGATTTCTGATGAGACCTTGTTTCTTGGGCTTGACCTATTACCCATTGCTATCACAGTATAAGGTTCTTTGAATTCAATGTTAGGAACAACACCAAGCTTGGTGATGAACTTTTCATCCAAATCGTGTCATTTTTTGCCCTAGACGCAATAATATACATTCAACCCCAGTGGTGGAATCTCTAGCTGTAACTTGCTCACAACGTTTTCATATCACTGCTCCACCATTCAAGGTGAACACAAACCCAAAAGTGGACTTTCTATCATCCACATCAGACTGGAAGCCTAAATCAAAATATCCTTCCAATTTGAAGTCACCTCTTCCATATATGATGAACAAAATCTTTTGTCCTTATTAAGTACTTAAGAATGTTTTTCACAGCAACCCAATGTTCCAAACTTGGATTAGTCTGATATCTAATTGTAACACTTATAACATGATTGATATCAAACTTAGTACATAACATAGAATACATGAGGCTTCCTATCGCCGAAGCATAGGGGATGTGACTCATATTTTCTCTCTTTAGGAGTCTTTGGGGACATCAGCTTAGAAAGATATATTCAATGCCAAAAAATTAACAATCTTTTCTTGGAGTTTTCTATGTTGAACATTTCAACATTTTATTTATATATATAGATTGGGACAAGCTAGGCATCCTTCTAGATCGAATGCTCCCAAATCTTTCATGTAGACTTTTATTCCCAGAATATAGGATTCTTTTCCCAAATCTTTCATATAGAAGTTTCTTAAAAGCTAAATTTTGACTGATTGTAACATACCTATATCATTCCCAATGAATAGTATGTCATCAATATACAATATTATAAATGTAAATTAACTCCTACTAGTCTTCTTGTACACACACGATTCTTCCACATTTTTTAGAAAACCAAACATTTTGATTGCCTCATCAAATCGAATGTTCCAGCTTCGAGAAGCTTACTTTAATCCATAAATTGATCTTTGCAACTTGCACACTTTATGGTCATTACCACTAGATGAAAAACCTTTTGGTTGCTCCATGTGAATTTCTTCCCTTATGTTACCATTAAGGAAGACAGTTTTAACATCCATTTGCCATATCTCATAACCATAGTGTGCAACTATTGCGAGCAAGATCCTAATAGACTTCAACATGGCTATAGGAGAAAAGTTTCATCAAAGTCAACTCCTTATCTTTGTTTGTAACCTTTCGCTACTAGCCTTGCTTTAAATGTTTCTACCTTTCCATCAGCATGCATATATTTTTTTTATAGACCTATTTGCAACCAATAGGTACAATACCTTCATGAGGATTAACCAAGGTCCAAACTTGGTTAGAATACATGGATTCCATTTCAGATTTCATAGCTTTAAGCTATTTTCTATAATTGATGTCTTACATCACTTAATCGTAGTTAGTAGGATCGTTATTCCTAATAAGGTATACCTCTTTGTCACCGTCGATGAAATACTCATATCTCTTTGGTGCTCTAGGTATCTTACCTGATTTTTGAGGAGGTAATGTGATAGGAGACTCTGTTACAATAGGCTCCTAAGGTTGATTATTGTTTATTTATGGTTCTTGAGACACCTCTTCAAGTTCTATTTTACACTCAATGCTCCATTCTAGAACAAAATCTTTCTTTCAGAAAGGTAGCAAATTTCGAGACAAACACATTTTGCCCATTAGGGAGATAACACTAATATCCCAAACTTTCTTTGGGAGACCCCACAAATATATACTTATCAGATGTTGCTTCTAACTTGTCTGTGACTAGTCTTTTGACGCATGCAGGACAACTCCAGATCTTAGCATACTTAAGACTATGTGTCTTAGACACAGACTTAAAATGAACTCTATTTAATAGGTATGTGACAGTTTCTAAGGCATTAGCCTAAAAGTAAATTGAAAGATCAATGTAACTTATCATCGATCGCACCATATTCAATAAAGTACGATTTCTCCTTTTGGACAAACTATTTAGCTAAGGTGTTCCAAGAGGAGTCCACTGTGAAAGAATCTTATTCTCTTTAAGATGATCCAAAAATTCATTGGTCAAGTATTCACCTTGTCGATCAAATCGAAGAACTTTGATGCTTTTTCTAGTTTTTTTTTTCCAACACATATCTAAATTCCTTGAAATTTTTAAAGGATTCAGATTTTTACTTCATTAGATACACATACCCTAACCTCGAATAGTCATCGGTGAAGGTAATGAAGTAAGAATAACCTTTAGCAATTGAGCTTATTGGCCCACAAATATCTGTGTGGATTAATCTTAATATGTTAGTAGCTCTTTCTTCACATCTACTTAATTGAGTCTTTGTCATTTTACCCATGAGATAAGATTTACGTATTAGGTATGACTCGAAAGTTAATTAATCAAAGTATCAATCTTTAGCGAACTTGCTAATCTTACTCTCATTGATATGACCAAGTTTGAGATGCTATGCATATGAAGGATTAATTTCATCTCTTTTTCTTTTATTACCAAGTTGATTAACATCAAATATTTAACCATTTAATTCAAGATGGTAAAGTTAAGTAAAAAATTTCTTTGACTAATGCAACAACACTTGCTACATTTCCAAGGCGAAGTTTAACTTCTTTTACTTTTCTTTCTGCTTCTTCTCGGCATTTGCAACCCTTTGCAAATGTGAGTACCACAATTGGTATCTAATACCCTAGTAGAAGCTTCATAATTAATAAGTTAATTTCAACAAGTAATAAATCGAACATTCCTTAAAAAGGTTTCTCCTTTTAATCTTGCAAGGTGCTCTTTGAGATTCACTTTCAGTATCCATGTTTGCTACAATGGAAGCACTTGTTCATTTTCTTATTGGTTTTTGAAGAACTAGCCTTGTTGACACCTCCCTTTGGTTTTAATGGTTTATTCTTCTTCTTTGAGATTTTCTTACCCTTGGGTTTAGAAGAAGTAGCCCCATCAACAAGCATAGTGGGTGCCTTACCTTTCTTGATTGTTGCCTCCATAGTTTTTAACATGTTAACAATATCTTGAAGCATAGCTTCTATCTTTTTCATGTTATAGTTCATAACAAACTATGAGAATGATCTGGAAGGGACTGTTGGATCAAGCCATTACATAATTCTGCGTCCATACTAATATCGAGTTTGTCTAATTGCTCAACGTAGTTGATTATTTTCAATCAATGCTCATGGACTGATGATAATTCAAGCATCCTAACCCTAAAAAGGTCCTTTGAAATCTGAATCCCATAGTACGACTGTGCTCACCATATAACTCTTACAAGTGAACTCGTAGTACGACTATGCTCACCTTACAATTCTTACAAGTGAAGCAACATCATATAAGCGCTTTCCATCTTCTTATGTTTCTTCTGAAGCTCATTAGACATCAATGCTCGCATGTAGCATCTAGTCTTCATGTCATTGTAGACACCCATTTTCGTTCCAAAATTTTTGAAAAGACTACACGTGAGTTCCTATGATGAATCTTTGATCCTAGTATGCTCGAACTTGGTAAAAGTGGAAGTTTGAATTTGATTGAGGAGCAAGACTAATTGCAAGCCCATTTAGATCAATTTATTTAATCCACTTTGGATTCAAATGAATTGAGCCTTATTTGACTAAACCAAAACCAGGACCAAGTCTTCATTTTAATTTTGGTCCAATCTGAAACACACTAAAGCCCATTGATCTTTCCCAAGCCCAAACACTTTTAGCCCAAATTTCAAGCCCAAGAAGATTTTTAATTTTTTTAAAGGTGAATTCCCAATTTCACCCTCACTTGGTACTCCTTGATTGGTTCATTTTTCTCAAAGTAAAAGTTATTTTTTTGCAACAAAAAAGGTGGTTTCTCTCCTCTCTCTATGTGGCTAGACATAAGGAGGAATTTTCCATCCTATTTTCTTTTGGAACTCACCTCTCCCTCCTAGGCTCCCTCACATTCCTTTGTACCAAATGCCACCTTTTTTCTACATATAATAAAACCTTTTTTCACCTAAAAAACAACAATTATTCATTTTAAAAGCAGTTGATTTTTCTCCCTCTTTGGACAGTCATATATACCAAGAAATGGGAGTTTCTTTTATTTTCTTTTTGTTTAATTAATTTGAAATTACCTTATTAAGCTTCCACCCTCAACTACATGCCAAATACAACATTTTTCTACCTAAAAAATAATATTTTATACCCAAAAAACAACACATAGAAAACAACAGTTTTTTTATAGTGTGAAGCCTTATTTTCCCCTTCTTTTGCTTTGTAATTGCACACATTTTTTCATTAAGATTTCCAAATTTATTATATTTCAAAAACACAATAAAAATTATGTCTTTTCACCCCCAATGGTTAACCACACCAATGAGAGTTTCTTCTCACTTTTTTTTTTTTTTTGCTTTATTGAAAACAATCCAAATTATACTTTCTTGTTCACCTTTTTGCAAATCTTCTTCTTCACTATTTTTTTTTCACTTTAAAGATATTCCTTCCTTTTCCCCAAGGCCAACCACCTAAAATTCTTTTTTTCCTCTCACTTTTCACTTGGCTTACCATACCTCAACTTCTCTGGCCCCACTTTTACACCCCAAAAGTGAAACACCTTTTCACATCAAAAGTTGAAACTCATTTTTCCCCTCCCTATATGGCCAGCCATGCACCTTATTTTCACCCACTAATTTTATTTTTTAATCCGTTGTCTAGCCCTTACTCCTCCTATAAATACCCCATATTTTTCTAACACAAAACACATCAACACAATACTAAGGCAAAGTAATGCAAAAAAAGAGTGAAAGTTTAGAGAGAAAGAAAGAAGTGAGAAAAGAGGGAAAAAGAGAAAAGAATAGGAGAATCAAAGAGATAACTATAACAAAAGAGAAGAATGTTCAAGAAAAGTGAGAAAAGAGCAAAGAGTGAAGCACAAAAGAAGAACTAGTGAGAGTTCTTCATTACTTTCGACCACCCTTTTGTTTTGGTTTCTCTACTCTTTAATCAAACCATTCCTCTAACTTCACTAAGTCTACAAGAGCACTTGAATCTCCGAGGATAATCCCCAGACTTGAGAATTTTCTTTAGCTAAAAGGTTAGTTAAAACTCATTTGTTTGCAAACTAAATTGCTAGCATGATTTATGTGTTTAAACCACCTTGAAAATGGATTAGATTAATTTTGCTCACTTAAAATTTTTCACCTTAATATACTTACTAGTTTCTTAACATTTTATTTTTCACTAGTTATATGTATTTTTTTAGTTGCCTACTACTCATAATGTAGTCTCTCTTCGTTAAATGCAATACTGAGTTAATGGTAGTTTTCAGGTTCTTTCCTTTAGTTTAGTACCTTAAGAATTTTTATGTCCTCTAAGTTAAATGTTTTATTTGAATTTTTCATTAATTACATGTAAACTTTGGATCTTTAAGAATAAATTTGGGCCCCTTGGTCTTAGTTAATTTTGGGCCCCCTTTAGTCCATTAAAAATGTTACTAATTACTGTTTATTTTGACTCTCATCTTTAAGGTAGTTTAGTTTAAATCTACTTAACTTAATTTCTATTTCTAACTAGTCTAGTTCAAAGTAATTTAGTCTTAATTCATTTAGTTTAATGCACCTAATTAATCTACCTAGTTTAAAGTAGTCTAGTTTTAATCCGTTTAGTTAATCTTGATGTTTAACCTATCTAGTTTAAAGTAGCTTAGTTTAATTTATTTTATTTAATCTTAAAGTTTAATTAATTTATTTTTAAACAACTCAGTCATAATCCACTTAGCTTAGCTCACATAATTAATCCACTTAGTTTAAATGCACACATTTTAATTTACTTTCCATCATTAATCCATACTTTGCAAGTAGTTTTAAATTTTTTTTCGCTTCATAGTCAAAGTAATTTCTTTCCTTTACATGCTTACTTTTACCACATTACTTTAAAGTTAATATTCAGTCCCGCTTTATTTGAATAAAAATTGCAAAATGTGTGCTGGACTTTATTAGTTATGTATGATAATAATACTTGAATTAAAATTTCAATTAATTTCCTTGAAACACAAAGGGCTAGACTTCGATCTAGGTAAGAGAGGGAGCTTTAAATCCTCACTCTTTTGCATCCAAATCTCTTAAGTCTTGGAATTTCTCATGTAGACCAATGACAAGTGATTTGGTACCTCCTCGACAAGGCCTTGCATGCCTCTTAAGCGAGACCTTCCACTCCCTTTTCAACGGAACCCTTATTCATCCTTTAAGAAGCAGAGGAGAAAAGAACATAGTTTCAATGAGAAAAGAAGAGGACCAATGACAAGTGATTTGGCCCCCTTCAAGGTCAAATGACGACTCCTTACTGATCATCCTTGCTTTGTGCTTGGATGACAAACGACCCCTTGTCTAATACATTAAGAGCACACCCATCATAGGAGCCTCCTTACTGCTTATAAAGGGTTTGTATTAGACTTGGTAGGTTTAACTCATTTCCATATACCTACTCATCATAATCCGTACACTCGCCATATCCAACTTCTTTAAGGGGAGTTGATGAGCGCCAAATATTGCATATTTTGGCCCCTTAATTTACATTTGTTAGCTTAGGAATTTATTACTTTGAGTTATTTTCGTTGTTTTACAGGTTCACAAGCACTTGGAAAGGAGTTTCACTAAATTACCAGAATTGCCCGTACAGATCAATCATTTTTGTAAATTAAACTGTATTGATTTAGGAAGAACAATAAGATGCGCCATATATGCTTAGAAAGATCCAGAAGTTTATTTTCTGGAGAATTTTAGGGCTCATAAAAATGATTTTTCTAGAGAAAGTTATGTCAGTTTTAGTAAACAAAGGTTAGGCAGTGCACCACGCCGCACTCAAGCGCACAAGATTGTGATCGAGCGCACTCGCGACATCCCACATCAATTCAAAACACTTTACAGTGCACCTCTCCTTGAGCGCACCAGGCTGTGATCGAGTGCACTCGCACAATATCCTAAATCGGATTAGAAACACATTGCACTCGTGGTGTTTCCCTAAAAGAAGCCCACTCCACTTCAGCTTTGAGGATCATCTGGGAGGAGATCTGGAGGAATTTTGGAGGGCAACCTGGGGAATCTCCAAGGCTTTGCTACTGATGAGTCTTAAATATTGCATATTTAAGCCCTTTAATTTATATTTTTTAGGTTCTTAATTTGTATTATTTCACTTTATTTTATGTGTTTTCTGTATTTTTATAGGTTTGTGGAGAAAATGAAGCATTTCGGGAAATATCAAGCTTCAAGAGCATTAGTGATCGATCGGACCGTGCTGCGATCGAGCGCATGGTCAATATCCCACATCGAAATCTTTGCAGTGCAGTGTTCTTACGATCGATCGCACCTGACTCACGATCGAGTGCACAGGCGATCGTGCGCACAAGACCTGCGATCGAGCGCACATGCGATCGATCGCAATGTTCTGCAATCGAGCGCACTTGGGGCAGTATCCCACATCGATTATGAAACCTATACTGTTTCGAGACTCCCCCTATATAAATGCCATCTGACTTCATCATTCGGTGTGCAATTCCTGAGCCATTTGGTGTAATCTGGTGGATGTTTTCTAGCATTCTGGTGGATCCCGAAGGCTTTGCTACCACGAGGGGAAGCGCCGCCCAACAACGAGTGGAATTTCTCCCTTGTATAGTAAATATTTCTTTTCATTTTGTTTTATTTAGTTTAAATATTTAGCACTTTTATTATGAACTGTAGTTTCATAACTATGAGTGGCTAGAATCTTTAACTAAGGTTGAAGATGAAGCCTCGCCGTTGTTTGGCATATTAGTTTCAATTTTGTTTATACAATTCTGATGTTTTTTTTAGTATAAATGTTCTGTCAATTATTTGAGTAAAATCTTATGATTGATTGCGTTTAAATTGTTCTGTTGGATATTCCGTGTGTTTCATCTGATGGATACATCAAATTGCTTTTGATTAAATTGGATTTCCTTTGTGATTTGTTAAAAGCGGATACATTGGATGCTTTTGGTTTAATTGGGATATTTGTTTTTTTTTTTTTTGTTTTAAGTTGGATTCATGGAATGTTTTGATAGGCTATTTTTACATGAAGATATATGCTTAGCTTTGGTGGGGTGGATTCAGATACCTTAGTGTTTTTATCATTAGTTTTTAAATCAATTTAATTTAAGTTTATATTTCTTTTGCAAAAATACAACTCAAAATTCTAAACTAGGTTAAAATAAGGTTAGTTTAGATAAAATTATATTTTCACAACGCAATTCCCTGTGGATTCGACCTCGCACTTGCACACACTATATTGCAAACGATTCGTGCGCTTGCGAGTAATTTAAAACTCACAACAAGTTTTTGGCGCCGTTGCCTGGGAGTTGTTTGGTTTATGAAATTTTTGTCTGAATTAATTTTATTTTTCTACTAGTTAGTTAGCATTGTTTGTTTGATTTTTCTTTTTGGAAATTTTATTTTATTTTATTTGTTTCTATTTACATTGTTAAATAAAAAAATATATATTAAAAAAAATATTTTTGCAAATTTATGCTGTTTAGGTTATTTTAGTGCTTTTTGTGCGGTATATGCTTGGTCGGAGATCCTTGAATTTAGATTTGATACATTTAGATCCCGACTTAGAAAGAACTTTTAGGAGGCAGAAAAGAGCACCAGTTGAAAGAGAGACAGTTGACATGGGAGAAAATTTTAGGAACGCAAATCATCCTGAACATGTAGAGCAACCTAGAGCTTGGAACGTGGACTCCACTACATCCCTTAGGGATTTGTTCGCACCCGTTGCGACTAATTTATCCTCTTGCATAGTGTTGCCACCTACCAATCCCACCCATTTTGATTTAAAGCCTCATGTCATCCAACTCCTACCCTAATTTCATGGCTTAGATCTTGAGAACCCTTATAGTCATGTGAAGAAGTTCAAAGATATTTGTGCTATATTCAAATTCCAGAACTTCTCTGAGGAGTCTGTCCATCTTCGACTCTTCCCTTTTTCTCTTCACGATAGAGCTAGGGCGTGGTTGGATTCCAACACGCCCGGGTCTATCACATCTTGGGAAAACCTGCTTAGTAAATTTTATCATATGTTTTTCCCAATGTTTAGAGTGAATGAGTGCCGAAAGGAGATTAGTTCTTTCACTCAGGATGAGGATGAGAAGTTCTCTAAGAGCTGGGAGCGCTTCAAAGAGTTAACTTTCTTGGAGATTAAGCTTGTCTCGAATCAAGTCATTCCACACTAAGTTTGGGAAGGAATCATTGGTGCTTTCAATGACTCTATTATATTCTCCACCATTCATTTCCCATCACACTTTCAAAAATTCCATTAAATCTTTACCATATTTATCCCTATTTTCTCAAACATGACAGATGATCGATATAACAAATTGGTTACCCAAATCTATTACATCCAATACCATAACCATATGATCCACCCATCCCATAAATTTAATATGAAATTGCCAAAGAGATGGAAAAAATATATTACAATATTCCTTTTAAAATAGATCCAGAAATGGCATCGGTACAAGTTGCTGATGAACTAAAAATTCTAGAAATTGAAGCAAAAAATTGCCAACCATATGGCATCGGTACAATATTTTCTCAAACATGATAGTTGATCGATATAACAAATTGGTTACCCAAATCTATTACATCCAATACCACAATAATATGATCCACCCATCCCAGAAAATTGAATATGAAATTGCTAAAGAGATGGAAAAAATATATTACAACATTCCTTTTAAAACAAATCCAGAAATGGCATCAGTACAAGTTGTTGATGAACTAAAAATTATAGAAATTGAAGCAAAAAATTACAAAGACAAGGAACAATAAATTCCTACTGAGGGAAATCAAGAAGATGAAGAAACGAGATAAAAAAAGAAATGGTATTACATAGGACAAAGTTCTTCAAATCTATAAGCTAATGATAGAGGACAACTGGGCTTCAAACCAACAACTAAACCGTAGCATGATCGAGTCTATGAATGGGGCAGCATTCTTGAGTCTAACGAGGTAGGAAGCATGCAAGGCATTGGAAAAGTTGTCCAATAACTCGCAACAGTGGGATTTTTCAAGCTGTCGAGATAAATCCACTCGTGCTCCCAAGAGAGGAGGCATCTATGAAGTAAAGGAGGACATTGACCTGAGGATGAAGTTAGGTGCTCTCACTAAGAGGATTGACGCTCTCACTGTGGGCCAGTCCATCAATGCTGCCAACATATTCAATGTTGATAGTTGTTCCATCTATGCTAGTCCCATGCATCTAGCACAGAATTGTCCATCAATGCCGGCTTTTGCCGAGTATCCTATGGAACAAGTAAATGCTTTCAATGACTATCAGAGGCAGTCGAATGGATCGTACTTCGAGACGCACAATCTAGGGTGGCGGAACCACTCAAATTTTTCATGGAAGCAGAACCAACCAATGAATTAGGGAGGAGCCCCTCATCATGCTCACAATCAGTATCCTCTCGGATTTTCCCCACAAATTCCTAGTCATGGTCGTTCTACCCATCCAGCACCATCACCTGCTTATCAAGCACCCACTCAAACACCAGCGCCAGTTTCACAGTCGCTAGAGGACACCCTTAAGGAGTTCATGAAGACGACTAGCCAAAATATAAGTGATGTGAGGAGTGCAACAGTGGTAAACACCTAAGCAATTGCCATGCTGGAGAGTCAAATAGGGCAAATTGCAAGTCACTTGGGTGAGAGAGAGAAAGGAATGTTCCCCAGTCAACCCGTGCTTAACCCGAAGGGACAATTTATGGTTGAAAATTCTTCACATCTTACGCATGGGGAGGAACAAGTGCAATCGATTGTTACACTAAGGTCTGGGGGACAAGTGGACAATCGAGTAGAAGAGACCCCTGTTGTGCAGCAAGGGGAAGAAGGTGGCAATAAGGAGAAGAGAGATGCTGAGCCATCTACAGCCACACCTAATGTGAAGGACCCTCCTAGGTCGTTAATACCTAAAGCGCCCTACCCCGAGAGATTATAGGCGCCCAAGAAAGGAGGGAAGTATGAGCAAATTTTGGAGGTATTCAAGCAAGTCCAAATCAATATCCCATTTTTGGATGCTATCCATCAAGTACCGTCATATGCCAAGTTTTTAAAGAACTTGGTCCCTATCAAGAGGAGGACGAATGTCCCGAAGAAGGCATTTTTGACCGAGTAGGTTAACTCAATCCTTCAGTGCAAGCTACCCATCAAATATAAGGACCCGGGGAGTCCTACCATCTCTTGCACGATAGGAGTCAGCCAGATCGAGAGGGCTCTATTGGATCTAGGAGCAAGTGTGAATCTTCTGCCTTACTCAGTCTATCTGCAGTTAGGGTTAGGAGAATTGAAGCCCACATACACAACGCTTCAATTGGCTGACATGTCAGTGAAAATACCATGGGGAATAGTTGAGGACGTTTTGATAAAAGTATATAAGTTCTATTTCCTCGTGGATATTATTGTGCTTGACATAGAGCCGGTTCAGAATGTAGGGATTCAGATACCAGTTATTCTAGGGCGACCATTCTTAGCCACGGCTAACGCCCTGATCAATTGTAGGACAGGGGTGATGAAGATTTCCTTCGGAAATATGACAGTGGAGTTAAACATCTTTGATATCACTAGGCAACCATTGGAGTATGATGAAGTGAGAAATGTATGCTTGATAGAGGAGATTCTTGAGGAGACTGTGAACGAATCAAGCATTGAGGATCCCCTAGAGGCATGCTTTGCTCACTTTGGAGAGGACTTGGGCTTAGATAAGTTACTCGAGGAAGTGAATGCCATTTTGGAGTCTGACCCTCGAGAAAGTAATGAGAAGGAGGAGATGATAGCACCTGAACCCTACAAGAAGGAACTTAAGCCTTTACCGGATAATCTTAAGTATAAGTTCCTAGGTCTAGCAGATTGTTTGCCTGTGATTATAGCCTCAAAATTGGGTGAGGCTCAAGAGGAGAAATTATTAGATGTTTTGAGAGAGCACAAGGAATCTATTGGCTAGACTATAGAAGATATTAAGGGAATCAGCCCCTCATTGGTAATGCATAAGATACATTTGGAGGAGAATGCCAAGCCATCGAGGGAGCCACATAGAAGGCTTAACCCAGCTATGCAAGAGGTTGTGAGGGCAGAAGTAATGAAGTTGTTAGATGCAGGGATCATTTATCCCATCTCTGATAGCAAGTGGGTGAGCCCAATTCACGTCATGCCCAAGCGAGCTTGATTAACGGTAGTGAAGAATAAGGACGACGAGTTGGTGCCAACTCGTGTTCAGTCAAGATGGAGAGTGTGTATAGACTACCGTAAACTAAACGCTGCCACAAGGAAATATCATTTTCCACTCCCATTTATTGATCAGATGGTGGAGCGTTTGGTTGGGCACGAGTATTATTGCTTTTTGGAAGGTTATTCTGGATATAACCAGGTCCCCATGGGCGAAGATCAGGAGAAGATGACGTTTACATGTCCTTTTGGGACATTCGCCTACCAGCGCATGCCCTTTGGGTTATGCAATGCACCCACTACTTTTTAGCGGTGCATGGTCAGCATATTCTCTGACATGGTAGAGCGGATCTTAGAAATTTTCATGGATGACTTCTCTGTCTTCAGTTCATCATTTTAGGAGTGCCTGCACCATCTCACTTTGGTTTTAGTGCGGTGCAAGGAGAAGAACCTGGTGCTTAATTGGGAGAAGTGCCATTTTATGGTCAAGCAAGGAATTGTACTGGGGCATGTCATATCTCATCGAGGGATTGAGGTCGACAAAGTGAAGGTGGACTTGAATTCCAACCTTCCACCCCCACGTACGGTGAAGGAGGTTCGTTCTTTTCTGGGCCATGCAGGTTTCTACAGGCGATTTATCCAGAATTTCAGCAAATTTGCCAGGCCCTTGTGCAAGTTATTGTTGAAGGATGCCCCATTTATATTTGATGAGGACTGTAAGAAAGCATTTGGGGATCTGAAGAAGATTCTGACGTCCACACTCATTATTCAGCCACCCAACTGGGGTGTGCCTTTTGAGATTATGTGTGACGCATTAGACTATGTTGTTGGAGCTATTTTGGGGTAGTGTGTTGATAAATTTCCCCATGTTATCAATTATGCAAGTCAAACTCTAAACGACGCACAACTCAATTACTCTACCACTGAAAAGGAGTTGCTAGCAGTCATTTTTGCATTAGACAAGTTCAGATCCTACTCGTTAGGGTCTAAGGTCATTATCTACTCGGATCATGCAGCCTTGAAGTAGCTTTTCTCTAAAAAAGATGCTAAATCTCATCTTATCCGATGGATCTTGGTACTTCAAGAGTTCGACATCGAGATTCGGGATAAGAAAGGTTCAGAAAATGTGGTGGTAGACCATTTGTCTAGATTGATTATGGATTTCACTGAGGCCGCCACTTCCATTTCTGAGACCTTTCCTGATGAGCAATTGATGCAAATTGCTCACAGTTCCGTGCCATGGTTTACTAATTGTTGTGAGTTTTAAATTACTCGCATGTGCACGAATCGTTTGCACTATAGTGTTGTGCAAGTGCGAGGTCGAATCCAGAGGGAGTGCGTTGTGAAAATAGCTTTTTATCTAAACTAACCTTATTTTAACCTAGTTCCGAATTGTGAATTATATTTTTGCTAAACAAATATAAACTAAACTAAATTGATTTAATAACTAATGATGAAAACACTAAGGTTTCTGAATCCACCCAACCAAAGTAAAGCATATATCTTCATGTTCTATATAAAAATAATCTATCAAAACATTCCATGAATCCAACTTAAACAAAAAACAACGAATATCCCAATTAAACCAAAAGCATCCAATGTATCCGCGTTTAACAAATCACAAAGGAAATCCAATTTAATCGAAAAGGATTCGATGTATCTATCGGATGAATCACGCAGAATATCCAACAGAACAATTAAAAACTATCAATCGCAAGAATTTACTCAAACAATTGAAATAGAACATTTAAACTAAACATATAAGAATTGTATGAACATATCTGAAAATATAATGCTAAAAAATGGCGAGGCTTCATCTTCAACCTTAGCTGAAGATTTTAGCCACTTATAATCATGAAATTAAATTTCACAATAAAAAGTGCTAAGCATTAAAAACTTGAAAAGAATTAAAACTGACTGTACATTGGGAGAAATTCCACACACTGTTGGGCAGCACTTCCCCCGGTAGTGGCAAAAGCCCTTAGGAGATCTACTAGAATGCTAGTAGAAATCCATAAGACTGCACACTGAATAATGAAGTGAGGTAGTGTTTATATAAGGGAATTCTCGGAGTACAATGAGCTGTAAACTCGATGTGGGATACTGGTCCTTTGCGATCGATCGCAAGTCTGGTGAGATCGATTGCAGTATAGTACGATGCAATGTGTTTGGCGCGCTGTAAGTGCTTCCTATCCGATGTGGGATGTGCGAGTCACTTGCGATCGATCGCAACCCTTTTGCACTTGAGCGCATCACAATACGCTGCAATATATATGATACTGCTGTTGTTTCCTCTCCAATGTGGGATGTGTGAGTCACTTGCGATCGATCGCAACCCTTTTGCACTTGAGCGCATCACAATGCGCTGCAATATATATGATACTGCTGTTGTTTCCTCTCCAATGTGGGATGTGTGAGTCACTTGCGATCGATCGCAAGTCTGGTGAGCTCGAACGCAAGTGTGATTGATTCATGCCTTGTGCGCACGATCGCAGGTGCGATCGATCGCATGTGCTGTGCACTCGATCGCACTAGGCATCCTCAGCTTTTGCTCTTTAAGCCCTTAATTTTCCACATTGCTTCATTTTATTCCAAAACCTATAAAAACACAGAAAACACAGAAAACAGATAAAATAGCACGAAATAACATAACTAAGAACTCGACAAATGTAAACTAAGGGGCTAAAACATGTAATATTTAACACTCATCAAATAGCCCCAAACTTACATATTGCTAGTCCCATAGCAATATGAAACTAAAAACTAAATGAAAAACAAAGAATATAAAGATAAGTTCATAACTCATGGTATCCAAAGATTTTAGGAGCACACACCACCATGATAATGATTCATGAGCAAGCTTAAAAAGATAAACCCATCTTTGCAATGAATAGAAATGTTAAAATATAATTACTTACAAAAGGCAGGCTAATGCATCATAAGTCTGACTTAGTATGAAGTGAATTAGCAAATAAAAATGAAGCTTCCGAATGAGTCCAATGTGTAAGGTCTCTATGTCTCAAGATTCACTGCATTTCCCATCAAAATGAACGAAAAATGCATAGTTTTTATTTTCTTCTCTTTTTTGTAAGGCTCTGTTATTTTTAGTTTCCTTAAGCTTTCTAATTAACCCATGTAGCGAGTGTTGAGTCAATGACTCCCAAACCATATGGTTTTAGGGCATTAGGTGTACAGACACCCCTTAGGACTTACTAATTCGAGTAAAAAAGGCTATGAAATTAAACTGGCCTTAATACTATTAAACGAAATTCCAACCTTTTGATGTGAACACTCACTGCTTACTAAGGCAAGAGGTCCAGTTACTCAGTGGAAAGTTTATTTATGATTATCATTTTAATTTTTTATTTATTTATTTATTTTTACATGCCAAAGTGTTAATCCAACAAGTCATCCCATTTCAGTTAAGACAGAAACATACACATTAAAATCACATGTCATACCTCACATAATGCGTACTAATGTGCTCGTGTTAGATTAGAGATCAAACATGTGAATTCTCAAATGCCTCAAGTAAGTAACTAAATTTTAAAACTTTATCAACAGATCATATGTTCCAAAATTTAAGCTCACCAATGAATCACATCACAAAAATAGTTTAGATCAACCAAAATTTCAAAATAACATGAGCATGCATTAAAAAAAACAACAACAAATTAAGACAAAGTGTGTGTAATATGTCTCCCATACCCCCAAACTTAAATTACACATTGACCCCAATGTGTGAATAATATGGAAAGAGTTGACCTGGGATATGGAGAACTATCTGGACTGGTATGGCTCATAGCATACCCCCAAACTTGATCTGAAGTACGCGTTGTCCCTGTAAAATGAAGACTGGAAAACAAAAAATATTGGAAACAAACATTAATCATAAATATGTAAAATAATAAACAAACAAAAAGGATAAGCTGTGGGGTGCCTCCCATGAGCGCTAAGTTTAAAGTCTTCAGCCAGACTCTCCTTAGTAGATGACCCTCAATCAGAGTAAATAGGATCCGTCAACAATATTGTCTCAATGTCCGGACTCCTCAACTCCAAGAATGGTTTTAGTCTCTGTCCATTTACCTCGAAAGTGCTACCATTCTTTGGATCCTCAATCTCGATGGCCCCATGAGGAAAAACTGACCGAATAATAAAGGGGCCGGTCCATCGAGACTTGAGCTTGCTTGGGAAAATATGCAGGCGTGAGTTGTAAAGAAGAACTTTTTGACCCGGCTCAAAAGCTCATCTCAAAATGCTTTGGTCATGAGTCTTCTTCATTTGTGATTTGTATGACCATGCACACTCATATGCATTATTTCGCAACTCCTCTAATTCATTGAGTTGGAGGTTCAATTGTGAGCCAACCTTCAAAAGATTAAAGTTCAGTTGTTTGATAGCCCAATAGGCTCTATGCTTTAATTCGACTAGAAGGTGACAAGCTTTTCCATACACAATGCGATATGGAGACATGCCAATTGGCGTCTTGAATGCTATGCGATATGCCCACAGTGTATAAGTCAATCGTAGAGACCAGTCCTTTCTATTAGGGTTCACAGTTTTCTCCAAAATGTGCTTAATCTCGCGATTGGAAATTTCCACTTGTCCACTCGTCTGTGGGTGATACGGGGTGGCAACTTTGTGTGTGATGAAATACTTCTTCATCAACTGCTCAAAAATCTTGTTGCAAAAGTGCTTACCTCCATCACTTATAATTGCTCGAGGTGTACCAAAACGAGCAAAGATATTGTTCTTCGAAAACTGGACCACAATTCTATGGTCATTGGTCTTGCATGCAACTGCTTCCACCCATTTGGACAGATAGTCAACAGCAACTAGAATGTATAGATAGCTAAAGGAGTTTGGGAAAGGTCCCATAAAATCAATACCCCACACGTCAAAAATCTCAACAATCATAATGGGGTTGAGGGGCATCATATTCCTCCTAGAAATACTTCCTAGCTTTTGGCAATGCTCATAAGATACACAGTAAGTGTGAGAGTCTCAGAACAGGGTAGGCCAATAGAATCCGCACTGCAAAATCTTCGCAGCGGTCTTTTTAGCACTAAAATAGCCTCCACAAGCATGATTATGACAAAAAGTGATGACATTAGATTGGTCATGCTCAAGAATACACGTTCTGATGATCTAATCGGGACAATACTTAAACAGGTATGGATCATCCCAGAAAAAATGTTTTACCATGGCAAAAAAAATTTGATTTATCTTGTCGCCCCCAATGTAAAGGCATTTGACCGGTGACAAGATAGTTCACTATATTAGCAAACCATGGCTCGGGATTGTGAGTAATGTGCATCAATTGCTCATCAGGAAAGGTCTCAGAAATGGGAGTGGTGGCCTCAGTGAAATCCATTATCAACCAAGACAAATGGTCCACCACCACATTTTTGGAACCTTTCTTATCCCGAATCTCTATATCGAACTCTTGAAGTAGCAAGATCCATCGGATAAGATGAGATTTTGCATCTTTTTTAGAGAAAATATACTTTAATGCTACATGGTCCGAGTAGATAATGACTTTAGATCCTAACAAGTAGGATCTGAACTTGTCTAATGCAAAAATGAATGCTAGCAACTCCTTCTCAATGGTAGAGTAATTGAGTTGTGCGTCGTTTAGAGTTCGACTTGCATAATAGATAACATGGGGAAGTTTATTAACACACTGCCCCAGAACAACTCCAACAGCATAGTCTGATGCGTCACACATAATTTCAAAAGGCATACCCCAGTTAGGTGGCTGAATAATTGGTGTGGACGTCAAAATCTTCTTCAGATCCCCAAATGCTTTCTTACAATCTTCATCAAATACAAATAGGGCATCCTTCATTAATAACTTGCACACGAGCCGGGCGATCTTGCTGAAATTCTTGATAAATCGCCTATAGAATCCTCCATGGCCCAGAAAAGAATGAACCTCATTCACTGTACGTGGGGGTGGAAGGTTGGAAATCAGGTCCACCTTCGCTTTGTCGACCTCAATCCCCCGATGGGATATGACATGCCCTAGTACAATACCTTACTTGACCATAAAATGGCACTTCTCCCAATTAAGCACCAGGTTCTTCTCCTTGCACCGCACTAAAACCAAAGTGAGATGGTGCAGACACTCCTCAAATGATGAACCAAAGACGGAGAAGTCATCCATGAAAATTTCTAAAGAACACTCCACCATGTCAGAGAATATGCTAACCATGCACCGCTGAAAAGTAGCAGGTGCATTGCATAACCCAAAGGGCATGCGACGGTAGGCGAATGTCCCAAAAGGACTGGTAAATGTTGTCATCTCCTGATCTTCGGGGTCCACGGGGACCTAGTTATATCCAGAATAACCATCCAAAAAGCAATAATACTCGTGCCCAGCCAAACGCTCCACCATCTGATCAATAAATGGGAGTGGAAAATGATCCTTCCTTGTGGCAGCGTTTAGTTTGTAGTAGTCTATACACACTCTCCATCCTGACTGAACACGAGTTGGCACCAACTTGTCGTCCTTATTCTTTATTACCGTTAGTCCAGCTCGCTTGGGCACGACATGAATCGAGCTCACCCACTTGCTATCAGAGATAGGATAAATGATCTCTGCATCTAACAGCTTAATTACTTCTGCCCTCACAACCTCTTGTATAGCTGGGTTGAGCCTTCTTTGTGGCTCCCTCGATGGCTTGGCATTCTCCTCCAAATTTATCTTGTGCATTACCAACGAGGGGCTGATTCCCCTAATATCCTCAATAGTCTAGCCTATAGCTTCCTTGTGCTCTCTTAACACATCTAATAATTTCTCCTCTTGAGCCTCAACCAAATATGAAGCTATAATCACAGGTAAAGACTCTGCTGGACCTAGGAACTTATACTGAAGATTGTCCGGTAAAGGTTTAAGTTCCTTCTTAGGAGGCTCAAGTTCTTCAGTCTCTTCTTTCTCACTACTCTTCGTAGTAGTAGACTTTAAAATGGCATTTGCTTGCTCAAGTAACTTATCCAAATCCAGATCCTCTCCAAACTGAGCAAAGCATGCCTCCAGGGGGTCCTCCATGCTTGATTCATCCACCGTCTCTTTAATAATCTCCTCTATCAAGCATATATTTCTCACTGCAGCATATTCCAGTGGTTGCTTAGTGATATAAAAAATATTCAACTCAACTGTCATATTTCCGAAGGAAATCTTCATCACCCCTATCCTACAATTGATTAGGGCGTTAGCTGTGGCTAAGAATGGTCGCCCTAGAATCACCGGTATCTGAATCCCTATATTCTGGACCGGCTCTATATCTAGCACAATAAAATCCACGGGGAAGTAAAACTGATCTACCTTTATCAAAACATCCTCAACTACTCCCCGTGGTATTTTCACTGACCTGTCAGCCAATTGAAATGTTGTGGATGTGGGCTTCAATTCTCCTAACCCCAACTGCAAATAGACTGAATAGGGCAGAAGATTCACACTGGCTCCTAAATCCAATAGAGCCCTCTCAATCTGGCTGACTCCTATCATGCAAGAGATGGTAGGACACCTTGGGTCCTTATACTTGATCTGCAGCTTGCACTAAAGGATTGGGCTAACCTACTCGGTCAAAAACGCCTTCTTCGGGACATTCGTCCTCCTTTTGATAGTGATCAAGTCCTTTAAGAATTTGGCATATGATGGCACTTGCTCGATGGCGTCCAAAAGTGGAATATTGATTTGGACTTGCTTGAACACCTCCAAAATTTCTTCAAACTTCCCTCCTTTCTTGGGTGCTTGTAATCTCTCAGGGTAAGGTGCTTTAGGTACAAATGACCTAGGAGGGTCATTCACAGTAGGAGTGGCTGTAGATGGCTCAGCATCTCTCTTCTCCTTGTTGCCACTTTCTTGCCCTTGTTGGATAGCAGGGCTCTCTTCCACTCGATTGTCCACTGGTCTCCCAGACCTTAATGTGATAATCGATCGCCCTTGTTCCTGCCCGTGCATAGGATTTCATGAATTTTCAACCGCAAACTGTCTCTTCAGGTTGGTCACGGGCTAACTAGGGAATTTTCCCTTTTCTCTTTCACCCAAGTGACTTGCGATTTGCCCTATTTGACTCTCTAGATTGGCAATTGCTTGGGTGTTTACTATTGTCGCACTCCTCACTTCGCTAATGGATTGGCCAGTCATCTTCATGAACTCCTTGAAGGTGTCCTCCGATGACTGTGAAACCGGCGTTGGCACTTGAGTAGGAGTATGGTAAGCAAATGTTGGTGTTGGATGGACTGAGCGACCATGACTTGGAATTGGTGGAGCCAATCCAGGAGGGTATTGATTGTAAGCATGATGAGGGGCTCCTCCCTGATTCAGTGATTGGTTCTGCTTCCATGAAAAATTAGGGTGGTTTCGCCACCCTGGATTGTAAGTCTCAGAGTAGGATCCACTTGAAAGCCTCCGATAGTCATTGAAAGCATTTACATGTTCTGTGGGATACTCGACAAAAGCCGACATAGATGGACAATTCTATGCTAAATGCATAGGACTAGCACAGATGGAACAGCAATCGTTATTAATTGTATTGGCAGCATTGATGGACTTGCCCATAGTGAGAGCGTCAATTTTCTTGGTGAGAGCATCCATCTTTATCTTCAATTCGGTCTCCTCCTTAATCTTGTACATGCTTCTTTTCCTAGGAGCACGAATGGACTTATCCTGACAGCTTGAAAAATCCCACTGCTGCGAGTTGTCGGATAGTTTGTCCAATGCCTTGTATGCTTCATCCCCTGTCAGACTTAAGAATGCCCCCCATTCATAGACTAGATCATGCTACGGTTGGGTTAAGTAAACCCTTGATAGAAGAACTGAACAAGTCTCCACTTCTCATATCCATGTGGAAGGCATCTAATCAATAACTTTTTAAAACGCTCCCAACTCTCAGAAAACTCCTAAGTGAAAGAACTAATCTCCTTTCGGTACTCATTCACTCTAGAAATTGCGAAAAATTTATTATAGAATTTACTCAGCATATTTTCCCAAGATGTAATAGACTCGGACGTGTTGGAATCCAACCATGCCCTAGCTCTATCATGAAGAGAAAAAGGGAAAAGTCTAAGATGGACTGACTCCTCAGAAAAGTTTTGGAACTTGAATGTGGCACAAATATCTTTGAACTTCTTTACACAGTTGTAAGGATTTTCAAGATCTAAGCCATGAAATGAGGGTAGGAGTTGGATGACATGTGGCTTTAAATCAAAATGGGTAGCATTGGTGGGTGGCAACACGATGCAGGAAGATGAGTTAATCACAACTAGTGCGAACAAATCTCTTAGGGATGTGGTAGAGTCCACGTTCCACGCTCCAGGTTGCTCTTGGTTCCTCAAGTTTTCTGCCATCTCAATTGTCTCTTGTTTAGCAAGTGACTTATTCTGTCTCCTAAGAGTTCTTTCTAAATCGGGATCTAAAAGTGTCAATTCTAAATTCAGGGATCTCCGACCAAACATACACCAAACAGAAAACAGTAAAACAAACTAACTAGCAGAAGCAGCAAAATAAAATAAAACAAAAAGAAAAATAAAACAAAAATGCTAACTAAACTAGTAGAAAAATAAAATCAATTTAGACAAAAATTTCACAAACAAAAACAACATCCCCTGCAACGACGCCAAAAACTTGTTGTGAGTTTTAAATTACTCGCAAGCACACGAATTGTTTGCAATATAGTGTTGTGCAAGTGCGAGGTCGAATCCACAAGGAGTGCGTTGTGAAAATAGCTTTTTATCTAAACTAACCTTATTTTAACCTAGTTGCGAATTGTGAATTATATTTTTGCAAAACAAATATAAACTAAACTAAATTGATTTAATAACTAATGATGAAAACACTAAGGTTTCTGAATCCACTCAACCAAAGTAAAGCATATATCTTCATGTTCTATATAAAAAAAATCTATCAAAACATTCCATGAATCCAACTTAAACAAAAAACAACGAATATCCCAATTAAACTAAAAGCATCTAATGTATCCGCTTTTAACATATCACAAAGGAAATCCAATTTAATCGAAAAAGATTTGATGTATCCATCGGATGAATCATGTAGAATATCCAACAGAACAATTAAAAACTATCAATCGTAAGAATTTACTCAAACAATTGAAATAGAACATTTAAACTAAACATATCTGAATTGTATGAACATATCTGAAGATATAATGCTAAACAATGGCGAGGCTTCATCTTCAACCTTAGCTGAAGATTTTAGCCACTCATGATCATGAAATTATATTTCACAATAAAAAGTGCTAAGCATTAAAAACTTGAAAAGAATTAAATATGACTGCACATTGGGAGAAATTCCACACGCTGTTGGGCAGCACTTCCCCCAGTAGTGGCAAAAGCCCTTAGGAGATCTACTAGAATGCTAGTAGAAATCCACCAGACTGCACACTGAATAATGAAGTGAGGTAGTGTTTATATAAGGGAATTCCCGGAGTACAATGAGCTGTAAATTCGATGTGGGATACTGGTCCTTTGCGATCAATCGCAGCATGGTATGATGCAATATGTCTGGCGCACTGTAAGTGCTTCCTATCCGATGTGGGATGTGCGAGTCACTTGCGATCGATCGCAACCCTTTTGCACACGAGCGCATCATAATGTGCTGCAATATATATGATACTGCTGTTGTTTCCTCTCCAATGTGGGATGTGTGAGTCACTTGCGATCGATCGCAAGTCTAGTGCGCTCGAACGCAGGTACGATTGATCTTATGCCATGTGCGCACGATCGCAGATGCGATCGATCGCATGTACTGTGCGCTCAATCGCACTAGGCATCCTCAGCTTTTGCTCCTTAAGCCCTGAAGTTTCCACATTGCTTCATTTTATTCCAAAACCTATAAAACGCAGAAAACACAGAAAATAGATAAAATAACAAGAAATAACATAACTAAGAACTCAACAAATGTAAACTAAGGGGCTAAAACATGTAATGTTTAGCACTCATCACTGATATAGTGAACTATCTTGTCACCATATACATGCCTTTGCATTGGGGGCGGCAAAATAAATCAAAGTTTTTGGCCATGGTAAAACACTTTTTCTGGGATGATCCTTACCTGTTCAAGTATTATCCCGATCAGATCATCAGAAGGTGTATTCCTGAGTATGACCAATCTAATGTCATCGCCTTTTGTCATGATCATGCCTGTGGAGGCCATTTCAGTGCTAAAAAGACCACTGTAAAGATTTTGCAGTGTGGATTTTATTGGCCTACCCCGTTTCGAGACTCTCACACCTACTGTATATCTTGTGAGCGTTGCCAAAAGCTAGGGAGTCTTTCTAGGAGGAATATGATGCCCCTCAACCCTATTATAATTGTTGAGATTTTTGACGTGTGGGGCATTGATTTCATGGGACAATTCCCAAACTCCTTTGGCTACTTGTACATTCTTGTTGTTGTGGACTATCTGTCCAAATGGGTGGAGGCTGTTGCATGCAAGACCAACGACCACAGAGTTATGGTCCAGTTTTTGAAGGACACTATTTTTGCTCGATTTGGTACATCTCGAGCAATCATAAGTGATGGAGGTAAGCACTTTTGCAACCGGATTTTTGAGCAGTTGATGAAGAAGTATTTCATCACACACAAAGTTGTCACCCTATACACCTGCAGACGAGTGGACAAGTGGAAATTTCTAATCGCGGGATCAAACACATTTTAGAGAAAACTGTGAACCCTAGTAGAAAGGATTGGTCTCTGCGATTGACTGATGCACTGTGGTCATATCGGACAGCCTTCAAGATGCCAATTGGCATGTCTCCCTATCGTATTGTGTATGGAAAGGCATGTCACCTTCCGGTTGAATTAGAGCATAGAGCCTATTAGGCTATCAAGCAGTTGAACTTCAATCTTTCGAAGGCTGGCACACAAAGAAAGCTCCAACTCAATGAATTAGTGGAGCTACGGAATGATGCATACGATTGTGCACGGTCCTACAAGGCAGAAATGAAGAAGACTCATGACCAACACATTTTGAGACGAGCTTTTTAGACGAGCTTTTGAGCCGGGTCAAAAAGTTCTTCTTTACAATTCACATTTGCATCTTTTTCCAGGCAAGCTCAAATCTCGTTGGACAGGCCCATTTATTATTCGGTCGATTTTTCCTCATGGGGCCATCGAGATTGAGGATCCAAAGAATGGTAACACTTTCAAGGTAAATGGACAGAGGCTAAAACCATTCTTGGAGTTGAGGAGTCCAGACATTGAGACGATATTGTTGGAGGATCCTATTTACTTATATTGAATATCGTCCACTAGGGAGAGTCTGGCTGAAGACGTTAAACTTAGCGCTTATGGGAGGCACCCCACAGCTTATCCTTTCTGTTTATTTATTAGTTTACATATTTATGATTAATGTTTGTTTCCAGTATTTTTTGTTTTTCAGTCTTTATTTTTCAGGGACAACGCGTACTTCAGTTCAAGTTTGGGGGTATACTACGAGCCATACCAGTCCAGATAGTTCTCCATATCCCAGGTGAGCTCTTTCCATATTATTCACACATTGGGGTCAATGTGTAATTTAAGTTTGGGGGTATGGGAGACACATTTCACACAGTTTATCCTAATTTACTGTTGTTTTTTTTTCTTCGTGAAGATAAATACATGTTCATGTTCGTTTGAAAATTTTGGTTGATCTGAAAAATTGTGATGTGATTTCATTGGTGAGTTTAAAACTTTGAACACATGATCTGATGATAGATTTTAAACTTTAGTTACTTACTTTAGGCATTTGAGAATTCACATGTTTGAGCCAATCTAACACGTACACATTAGCACATATTTGTGTGAGGTACGACATGTGATGTTAATGTGTATGTTTCTTATCTTAACTGAAATAGGATGACTTGTGGGATTAACACTTGGGCATAAAAAAGAAAAAAAAATTATAATCATCATCAATAAACTTTCCACTGAGTAACTGGACCTCTTGCCTCAGTAAGCAGTGAGTGTTCACATCAAAAAGTGGGAATTTTATTCATAATGATCATTGTGAAATTTTCCGCTGAGTAACTAGACCTCTTGCCTCAGTAAGCAGTGAGTGTTCACGTCAAAAGGTGGAAATTTTGTAGTATTAAGGACAGTTTAGTTTCGTAGCCTTTTTTACTCGAGTTAGTAAGTCCTTAGGGGTATCTTTACACCTAATGCCCTAAAACCATTTGGTTTGGGAGTCATTGACTCAACACTCGTTACATGGGTCAATTAGAAAGCTTAAGGGAACTAAACATAGCAGAGCCTTATAAAAAAAAAAGAGAAAAAAATGAATAAAATAAAATAAAATAAAACTATGCCATCGTTGTCCATTCTGATGAGAAATTTTGTGAATCTTGAGATGTGGAAACATGGTACATTGAACTTATTTGGAAACCTCATCAGTATATGCTACTTCACTTTACATTGATTCAAGCTTGTGATGTCTTAGCATACCTCTTGTAAGTAATTAGGTTTTAAATTATTATTCGTTGTGAAAATGGGTTAGATTTTTTAAGCTTGCACATGAACGAATTTCATGATTTTGAGTGCTCCTTAAATTTTTGGATAACATGAGTGATGAACTTATCTTTATGTTCTTTGTTTTTCATTTAGTTTTTTATTTTGTTTTGCTAAGGGACTAGCAAAATATAAATTTGGGGGTATTTGATGAGTCTTAAATATTGCATATTTAAGCCCTTTAATTTATACTTGTTAGGTTCTTGATTTGTATTATTTCACTTTATTTTATGTGTTTTTTGTATTTTTATAGGTTTGTGGCGAAAATGAAGCATTTCGGGAAATGTCAAGCTTCAAGAGCATTAGCGATCGATCGCACCGTGCTGTGATCGAGTGCATGGTCAATATCCCACATCGAAATCTTTGCAGTGCAGTGTTCTTACGATCAATCACACCTGACTCACGATCGAGCGCACAGGCGATCGTGCGCACAAGACCTGCGATCGAGCGCACATGTGATTGATTGCAATGTTCTGCGATCGAGCGCATTCAGGGCAGTATCCCACATCGATTCTGAAACCTATAGTGCTTCGAGACTCCCCCTATATAAACACCATCTGACTTCATCATTCGGTGTGCAATTCCTGAGCCATTTGGTGTAATCTGGTGGACATCTGCTAGCATTCTGGTGGATCCCAAAGGTTTTGCTACCACGAGGGGAAGCGCCGCCCAACAACGAGTGGAATTTCTCCCTTGTATAGTAAATATTTCTTTTAATTTTGCTTTGTTTATTTTAAATGTTTAGCACTTTTATTATGAACCGTAGTTTCATAACTATGAGTGGCTAGAATCTTTAACTAAGGTTGAAGATGAAGCCTCGCCGTTGTTTGGCATATTAGTTTCAGTTTTGTTTATAAAATTCTGATAATTTTTTTAGTATAAATATTCTGTCAATTATTTGAGTAAAATCTTATGATTGATTGCGTTTAAATTGTTCTGATATTCTGTGTGTTTCATCTAATGGATACATCAAATTGTTTTTGATTAAATTGGATTTCCTTTGTGATTTGTTAAAAGCGGATACATTGGATGCTTTTGGTTTAATTTGGGATATTTGTTTTTTTTTTTGTTTTAAGCTAGATTCATGGAATGTTTTGATAGGCTATTTTTACATGAAGATATATGCTTAGCTTTGGTGGAGTGGATTCAGATACCTTAGTGTTTTTATCATTAGTTTTTAAATCAATTTAATTTAAGTTTATATTTCTTTTGCAAACATACAACTCAAAATTCGGAACTAGGTTAAGATAAGGTTAGTTTAGATAAAATTATATTTTCACAACGCAATTCCCTGTGGATTCGACCACGCACTTGCACACACTATATTGCAAACGATTCGTGCGCTTGCGAGTAATTTAAAACTCACAACAGCTACCAAGGAGGGATGCTCACGGCGAGATCAAATCTTTCCCTTGAGATTTTTGTTGTCCATTATATTTTTGGGTAGCTAAATTCTCAAGTGGGGCTAGGGATGAACTTGCACGGTTAATGACATTTTTGTTTATTTTTAATTTATGTATGTGAGTTTCAATTACTAAAACTCTTTTGTTTTATCATTTGCAATTCATTGCTGATGTTTTATTTTCTGAATAATCTTAGAATTTATTATGTTTATGGATTCAGTCATGCTTTTTCTATTGAATGGTTTAGCTCTTTGATTATGTTGGGATTAAATATTTATCTTTATTGATATAGTTTTTGCTGCAATATCGCTTCCTGAGTATATTGTCGTCGTTGGATTTTCTCAATAGTGATAATCATTGACGTATTTTAAAAGCGGTAAATGATTTTTCAAAGGGTTACATTTGGTTTAATCTTGGTTATAAATCTATATATTCTGATTGTGAATTTTGGAAATTGAGTTCCCAATTGAGTTATTCAATGAATTAAGAGTAATTAAAATACCGAATTTGTGAAAGGGATTCCCAACGCTTTACTATTTATCAAATTCACTTTAGTTTGTTTTAAATTTGCATTTACAATCAATCTTTGTTCTCTATTAATCACTTCATATTTTTCTTTAGTTTCTTTGTACCAAATCGCCGAAGTTATATACATGACCTTTCTTATTCCAGCTACATGCTGCTAAGCATGCACCAACGTCGAATTACTGGAGTGGAGATGGATCATCTCAATATTTCATAGCCCAACTATAAGACTCCTGTAGTCCAAATCAATATATTAGGTAGATAAATTAGATCACTGACAAGTAAATGAAAGGAATTTAATAAAAAAAAATAAAAAAGTAGATAAATTGAAGGACCTTAGTAATTAAGCTGCTTCACATAATTTTTTTTATAGACAACCTAAAATTTAATTAAAAGGCTACTTGTACTTATGCTCACTACTTTTGACTTTCGATCAATGTATTACCTTATGCTATTGGCTATGTGGGTCTTATCGAAAACCTCTTTAACATATGGTGTCTGCCCAACTCTGTCTCCTACACATGGTAATGAAATTTGCATTAAATATGAAACAAATATTATACTAATAGACCTATTAAAAAACTAGTATATTGTAAATCACACATATTCATCTATTAAAAAACAAATAAGCATCATGTTGATAATTGACATTAGAATTATGTTTACCAGCTTATCACTGTGCTCCTAGGTACTTATGGACCCTCCAACGTGGTGCACAAGCTTATCCCCTGATCACCTATTAGATGATGTAGCCTATTGCAGCCTCCCCCAATCTTTAGTGACCCACACACGACAAAATGCATCCCAAATTGGCTACCTTATCCAATGCCTTTTCCACCCAATCAAATCCAGCTTATTTGGCCCACACTCTCATTCCACTCTTTCTCGAGCTTTGTTTAGGTGGTCAATCAAGAACCTCTAAGCGATATAGTTAAAAACAACTTGGACGCGGAGGTCTTGTCCTCGGTGGAGAACCTATGAAATTTCTGAAATGAAAAGGAAAAAGGATTACTTTCAACATACAAAAATACTTATGGAGCACACATATATATAATCAACATACATATAGAGCACACAAATTAAATTATACCAAAAATTCATTGAAGAAACTGTTCATCATTATGGGATTAAATTGTCTATATGAATTGAAAGGCTCCTCATAATGACTCCTTGCTATTGATGATAAAATCCTCACGATGCCCTTCGCCCTAGCAAATGCATTACAAGAATCAAAAGCTTCAAGTAAAATGCAAAAAATTGGCTTCTGTTTTACTAATACATAAATGTTGTCACCATAAGTATATTAACCAAGTGGTTCTAATGCGAATCAGAGGTCGGTTCACTGGATTATCAGGAGGAGATGGGAGTTTGCTAGCCCCTCTCCTTCTATGAGGTACCTTCTCCTCCTCCTCCTTGTTTTCCTCCTCATCTTCCTTGCTTTCATCCTCATCATGCTCCATGGGCTTTGCAAGTTAAAGGAAAAGATATTGTAAACAAAATTGAAAAACAATACAACTGGGAGAAGGGGTTTATGTACCATGTAAAAGTAATTACATAGTTACCTAAAGCCAAGGAATATGAAGTTAAGGCCTCATCTCTACCAGGGTTGCATCCCCCCCCCCCCCCCCCCCGCCGCTCTCTGCCTCGTGCTCAACCCCTTGTCATCTTGTTTTGGAGAAAAACTATAAGTATAAAGAAAATACATACACAATGTTTAAGAGTTATATAAGATACGAAAAGGAACAAAAACAAAAATATACTTAGAAGTTAATTTTAATTTTCTTGCAATGATTATGCAAAACTAATAGAGATATACTTACAAGTTATTCTTCTTCTTCATCTTCCTCTCCCTTTTGGTCTTCTTATTCTTAATCCTCTTCCTCATCCTGGTCTTCTTCTTCTTCTTCTTCTTTTTCTTCTCCTTCTCTTTTTTCTCCTTCTTTTCCTTCTACTTCTTCTCCTTCTTTATTCGGTCAGTCTACTTCTTCCATTATACTAATGGGATCATGAAGAATACCCTACATATCAAGTTCATGGTCTGCATCAATTAGGATTGGACAAGGACTTTCATCCACTTGGAAGTACTCTGGAATGATAGGCACTATATCCTGATTTGCATCTTCGTTTGAAGGAACATACACATTTCCCTTCGCTCTATCTTTATAAACAGCCCACCAGTTTAGTCTTTCTTTCTTCTTTGATGGGTACAGTGAGTAGTACACTTGTGTTGCTTGCTCCGTGAATAGCTCATTTGATTGAAGGCTTGATGTATGCTTTATCAAATAGCTCATAAGACCTTGTTTCGGGTGTACTGTGAGTCCTCCCTCATAATCATATTAGTGGCACTTAATCAATACAATCATGTTACTTTTCCCTATATATTGTATGGTTGTAATTTCTTTCAACATACTGTAAAAGTCACACTCGTATAAGTTATAACAAGTAACTTTCATACATACACCACTACTCATCATTTTCTTGATTTTTCAATACTCTTCAGTGTGAAATTTGAATCCATTTACATGATAGCGACTATAATAGGTCACATGTTTACACAAACTAAGTCCTAGCTCTCGTATGCGGTTGTCATTTGAATCATCCCTCAGAACCTATTAAAATCACAATATACATGTTTATATAGTTCTAGTTATAATATTGAAGCAATTATCTCATTCAATGTTTACTTAAAAGGTCATGAAGCCATTTCGTGAAACACTTCTCGCGAAGTTTTTCAATTTGTTCGTTGGTGATACGAGGTTGCTTACGCCTCAACATTTCATCATATTGCCTTCAATATTGATAAAATGATAGTTTAAAATCAATTAATACTATAAAAAATAAGTTTAATACGAGGTATAAGGACTCACTCCATATAAGGCTCGATCTCTATGCAATTTAGTCGAACATATATATCTACAGCCTTCATGTCATTTTCATCAAAATCTCTTCTAGTCTCATGACCAAATGCATGACCTGGATAAAAAAAATTGGATAGGCACCCATTTGGATCCACATATCCCCTATCGTCATTTCGATGTACCCGATTCAACTTTGTGCAGAAGTTAGAAGTTTCGTCTATATGATGTACACCTCAACAATGGAGCCTACAATGTGTGCTTTGTTACAGACCGTTTTCTTTAGGTTATTCATACACCTATTTTGCATATCCATATTATGAAATAATTATACAATGGTAAAACACACGATTTAATTTATACAAATAAATATTAATTAAAGATGTCACCTCTCGAAGGGATAAATCCATCAGTACTGCACAAAGCCCCCAACCTTAGCTTCATAAGGTAAATGGATAGGCAAATGCTCCATAGAGTCAAAGAATGATGGGGGAAATATATTTTCCAACTTGTATAAGGTCGCCACAATATTTCTCTCAAGTAACTCCATATACTCAAACCGCACCTCAGTTGAACATATGTCTCTAAAGAAGTTACTGAGTTATGTTAACGGATCCCATATCGCACCACGCAAAAAGTCATAGAATGCCAATGGTATTAATCTCTCCATGAGCATATAGCAATCGTGACTCTTCATCCTATAGAACTTGCAGTTGTTCACATTGACACACCAGGCTATATTTTATGTAAACCTATCTGGGAACTTTAATTTCTTCACCTATTTACACACATCCTTTATCTGAGACTTATTCAAAGTGTAGGATGCTTTAGGTTTTCTAGACTTTCCATTTACTTGAACAAACTTCAAATATGGATAGTTACAAAGGGTTTTAATATCCTCATGAGCATTTGAATTATCTTTGATTTTACCCTTGATATCTATAACTATGTGGAAGACATTGTCAAACACATTCTTCTCCATATGGATAAGATCCAAATTGTATCTAATGAGATCTGTTTTCTAGTATGGTAATTCCCAGAAGATACTCCTTTTCAACCAGTTATACTCCACACTGAATCTTGGAATCTCTTGTTTCTTTTTCATGTTACAAAATATGATATAATCGAAGGACATAACTTTAGCAAACACTTCTTGCCCTAAACAACCGTGGTGGAGGAAAATCTCTTTTAATTGTCCCCTTTTTTAAATTGTCCCTCTTCTTTCGAAAAGTACGATTCTGAGGTAGAAACTCGCGAGAACAGTCAAACTAACAAGGCTTGCTACCATTAGGCAATTGAAATGAATTGGTACACTCCATACAGTAAGGACAAGTTAGTTGGCCATGAGTACCCTACCCAGAAAGTATACCATAAACTGGAGAGTTGTTGATCATCTATAGAAGTTCAACTTTTATATTAAAATTTTTTTCTTACTTGCATCATATGTAGGAACTTCATCCATCCACAACATCTTCAACTCATCCAACAGCGGCCATAGATAGACATCTAGATTCTTATCGGGGTGGTTTGGATCTGGAATGATCAATAATAAGGAAAAATTATGTTCGTTCATGCACATACCAAGAGGTAAATTGTACGAAGTGACAAAGACCGACCAACAAGAGTAAGGGGAATCTGAATGACCAAATGGAGTGAACCCGTCAATCGATAGTCCCAGCCTAACATTCAATGGTTCGAAAGCAAACAATAGGTGCTCAACATCAAAGCGTTTTCATGCCTTAGCATCCACAAGATGATTGAGAAAGTAAAGCTTTCTACAATTTTCTTCCTTATGCCATCTCATGTGTTTGGCACGGTTTTCTGACATGTAAATTCTTTGAAGTCTTAGTGTGATTGGAAGGTAACATAACACTTTGAATGGTATGTCTTTTTGTTTCTTATTAGCCATTTGTTTAATTTGAAATCTAGCATGGTCACAGATGTCACAGTTTTCCTTTTGCATGTCTTCCTAAGGGTACAATATACAATCATTCGGGCATGCTTGTATCTTCTTATAACTAAGTCCTAACACCTTCACCATCTTCTTGCACTGGTAAAACTTTTTCGATAACTTTTCACCCTCCAACAGCATACTCTTAATTATTGACAGTAGTCGGTCATAACAACTTTCAAACATGTTAAAATCTGACTTACAATTCAATAGCTAAGTGACCGTCGATAACTTGCTATGCTGTTGGACGATTATTTACTTAAATAAATACGCAAATAATCGTTCTAGATTTACTTGCATGTGCACAAGGTCTGTGGTAGCATAGTGTGCAAGTGCAAGATCATTTCCACAGGGATTGGTGAATTTCATTTTAAAATTAGTTTTTTCAAGTTAAAAAGAGAAATAGTAATTTGATTGTGAGTAAATAACAATAATGAGATCATAGGGCCACGATATCCACCACTAATTATGCTTTCCCACTAACTAAGGTTTCAGTGCTTCTAGCCTTATCATGAATATCTAATGGTTGCTAACCTAAGGGCTTGGCCCACACCTTAGGCTATTGATCTCCCTATGCAACGAGTTAGGCATGGTGTATATTGTAACTCCTTTCTCTCTTAAGGGATTCAGCATGGGTGTATACTGATTTGTTCCTTAAGAGAGCATGAGGGCTGTGGAGATCGACAAGCACACGGGACCTAGGGCTTGGTTCACTCTCGGTTTCCCATGTTGATTAACCCAGGAATCCGATGTGGATATCCCTTGTTACTAATGTCGAACCCAGGACTCGGTCCTCCAAATTGATTTGACTAACCTATCCATACCACATGCATAAGTTGATCAGGCACATACATATGAGGAATGTAAATACAAACAGGTATTAATCGAGTTAAATATTCTGACAAGGCTATAGCAAAGATATCAATGAATGAATATGTGGTAAAGCATAATTAGGGCTTCAATCAAGCCCTATAGGAGTTTAGTTACACATACTAAGTAAAGTAAACATGCTAGACATAATTAAATAAAAAACAAAAAACTAAAACCGAAGAAGACTCGGGAGATGAGTCATCAATTCCTCTCCTAAGCTCTCTACTTCGAATTTAGAACAAAAGGTGTGTGTTATGTGTTTTTACAGGGCTATTTATAGGGTCTTCATGATGTCTCGAAACCCTAATTCCTTTTTAGAGTCGGAAGACTTCTTTCCAATTCTGGCTCTATCACCTCTAGAGTGATTACACTCGAGCGTATGCCATATGCGCTCGAACGCATGTGTGCGCTCGAGCCTTCTTCAAGTGCGCTCATGCTCTTGCGCGCTCGATCTCAAGGGAGTGGCACTCGAGCGCACCTTGCTAGATGGCAAAACTTGACTTTTGCTTCAAAAAGCTCCAAATTATTACCTTTTTGTCCAAGTCTTGTGAAAAACACATAAAACACGAAAATGAAGTAAAATCCATAGAAATAGATAAATAAGTTACTTAACAAATGTAAATTAAGGTGCTTAAATATGACTATTTAAGCACTTATCACACCCCCAAACTTACATATTACTGGTCCCTTAGCAATACAAAATTAAAGACTTGTTAGAACAAAATTTAAAGATAAATTCATTTCCATGATACTCAAAGACTTGGGTTGCACATAAAACTATGATAACCATTCATGAGTAAGCTTAGAATAAAAACACATTTTGAATTGCAAGAGGACTTTCAAAAGTTTTAAGTTACTTACCTAAGGTTGGCTTAAGGCATCGCAAGTTTGATTTTGTGTGATGAGTAAGCACATATAAGATGAGGCTTCCACATAATTTTAGCGTATAGGGTTTTGCTGCCCAAACTTTTATCGAATTCCTTATCAAAGAGAGCAAAAATGGCATAATATTTACTTCTTTTTTCTTTTTCTTTTTATCATGCGATCTTTACCATGTTGAGTTACATCGAGTTTTCTATTTAACCTTTGTAACGAGTGTTTAGCCAATGACTCCCAAACCAGATGGTTTTAGGGCATTAGGTGTAAAGACACCCCTAAGGACTTACTAACTTGAATCAAAAAGGCTATGGAACTAACTGGCTTTAATGCTTCTAAATGACTCCCATGCTGCCATGTTGAGTTCCCTCGAGCTTTCTAGTTGACCCTTGTAACGAGTGTTTGGCCAATGACTCCCAAACCAGATGGTTTTAGGGCATTAGGTGTAAAGACACCCCTAAGGACTTACTAACTCGAGTCAAAAAGGCTACGGAACTAACAGGTTTTTTTATACTTCTTAATGAATTTCCCACCTTTTGACGTGAACACTCAATGCTTACTAGAGGCCCAGTTACTTAGTGGGAAAATTTATTATGATCATTAAAGGTTTACTTTCCACCTTTTGACATGAACACTCAATGCTTACTGAGGCAAGAGGCCTAGTTACTCAGTGAAAAGTTTTTACTGATCATTAGAAGTTTTTTTATCATTTTTTGCATGATGAACATATTATTATTTTTTTTCTTCTTTATTTTTATTATGCCAAAGTATTCTTTTCAACAAGTTATCCGATTATAGTTCGATTATGGAAACATATACAAGAGAATTATATGTCATACCCCACACAAATGCGTGTTAAATGTGCTCGTGCAAATTTGGATCAAACTCGTGAATTCTTAGGTGCCTTGAGGTAGGTAACTAAACTTTGTAAAATTTCTATTATAAGACTATGTGTTCTAGCTTTTAAGCTTACTAATGAAGTGTTATCAAATTTTTAAATCAACAAAATTTTTGTTTTACCAAAAGAACATGCATTTATCTTTTCTAGAAAAAAAAACTGGGACTTAGTGCGTGCATGTATTTCAAGTGCGTGTGTGATAGTATCTAGTATCTCCCACTACCCCCAAACTTACAACACACATTGTCCCCAATGTGTGTGTGGCATGGAAAGATATGACTTGGGAGATGGAGAACTCGGTTGCTTGCTTCCTTGTCCACGCCCCCAAACTTGAACTGGATGCACGTACTGAGTACCTGTCAAAGCAAAATAAACATTGTTCTGAAAAACAAAATATGCAAACTAAACATGTAAATATAATTATAACTAAAAGAAAAGTACTAAAATGAAAAGGATATGCCTGGGGTGCCTCCCATGAGCTCAAAGTTTAACGTCTTCAGCCAGATGGGGTATCCTCTCACTGCTGATCATCTGTGGGTGCAGTCGAGGAGGTGCCGGGTGCAAGAGTGTAGCTTCTGGGGTAACTGCGCTCGATTACAAGGGTATATGCGCTCGATCGCACACACATCAAATAGTGTCGTTATGTACTGTAGAAACTGTAATTTAAAATGGGTCAAGTGTCCCAGGATCAGCTATATATTGTATAGTTTGAAGTGTTAAGTCCTCGTCCCTAGGAGGTATGGTGAGATCAAGGTAAGGCTTGACTCAGTGTCCATTGACTGTAAATGTCTAGTTGCTATTGGAGTTATGAAATTTCTAATGCCCCATGTGGAAAGACCTTGGTAACCACATACGGTCCAGCCCAACGGAACTTGAGTTTTCCTGGAAATAGTCTTAATCTTGAATTGTAGAGCATCACCTTTTATCCAACTTGAAACTCTTTTCGCACTAGTAGTTTGTCATGATAGGCCTTTGCTCTTTCTTTGTAAAGTTTGGCATTCTCATAAGCGTCATACAGTAATTCTTTTAGCTCATTTAAGTGCAGCCTTCTCTTTTCACCCGCTTGTTTCATATCAAAGTTGAATTGTTTAATTGGCCAATATGCCCGATGCTCTATCTCTACTGGTAGATGGCATGCTTTTCCAAAGACTAAGCGGTAAGGGGACATCCCAATTGGTGTCTTGTACGCTGTCTTGTATGCTCATAAAGCATCATTGAGTCGTAAAGGCCAATCCTTTCGACTAGGATTCACGGTTCTCTCCAGGATGCTTTTAATTTCTCGATTACTGATCTCCACTTGGGCACTAGTTTGGGGGTGATATGGGGTGCCAACCTTATAGGTGATTCAATATTTTCTTATGAGTGCGGCAAAAGAATGATGATGGAAGTGGCTGCTTCCGTCACTGATGATTGCTCTTGGTGTGCCAAATCGGGTAAAAATATTATCTTGTAGAAACTTCAACACCACTTTCTGATCATTAGCCTTTGAGGGGACTGCCTCGACCCATTTAGACACATAATCCACACCCACAAGAATATATAAATTACCAAAGGAATTGGGGAAGGGACCCATGAAATCAATGCCCTATACATCAAAAAGTTCTACTATGTGGATATTTTGTAGGGGCATTTGATTTCGAGATGATATGTTACCTGTCCGTTGGCATCTATCACATGAGCTACAGAATGTGAAGGCCTTTTTAAAACAGATTAGGCCAATAAAAACTGGATTGTAGTACCTTAAGTGTTGTTTTCTTGGCCCTAAAATGTCCTCCACAAGCAAACTGGTGGCAGTGTTGTAATAAGCTCAAATGCTCCTCTTCCGAGACACACCACCGAATGATCTGATCTGGACAGAATTTGAAAAGGTAGGGATCGTCCCAATGGTAGTGTCGAGACATGGATATTAACTACTTCTCTCCTTGTGTTATCATACCTGGGGGAAAAACTTTAGCAGTTAGATAATTGACAATATCAGCATACCATGGGATTTTTACCTCTAGTGCAAACAATTATTCATCAGGGAAGTTCTCATTTAAGGGCAACTCATTTGTATCATTCTCATAAGGTAGCCTTGATAACTGATCTGCAACCACATTCTCACTGCCCTTCTTGTCTTTGATTTCCAAATCAAATTCTTGCAATAGGAGCACCCATCTGATTAACCTAGGCTTTGCATCTTTCTTAGAAAACAGATATCTCAAAGCAGCATGGTCAGTGTATACAATGACTTTAGAGCCAATAAGGTATGATCTAAACTTTCTTAAAGCAAAAATAACAGCTAAAAATTCTTTTTCAGTGATAGAGTAGTTAAGTTGAGCATCATTTAAAGTTCTAGAAGCATAGTAAATAGTATGAGGTACCTTATTGACTCTTTGACCTAGGACAGCTCCCAAGGCAAAATCACTAGCATCACACATTAACTTGAATGGAAGGCTCCAATCTGGTGCCATCATTATTGGAGTGGAGGCTAGAACATCCTTCAGTGTGTTGAAAGCTGTCATACAATTATCAATCCACTCGAATTTGGTATCTTTAGCTAACAATGCACACAGAGGTCTTGAAATCTTGGAGAAGTCCTTGATAAATTTTCTATAAAAACCGGCATGCTCGAGGAAGCTTTTAACACCCTTGACTGTGAGAGGGGGAGGTAGCTTTGAAATAATGTCGATTTTTACCTTGTCTACCTCAATACCTCTGTTGGAGATGGAGTGACCCCACACAATGCCTTGTTGAACCATGAAATGACATTTCTCCCAATTTAGCACCAAGTTACTTTCTTCACATCTCTTTAGGACGCTCTCTAAATGATTTAGGCATTCATCAAAATTGGACCCAAAGACACTGAAGTCATCTATGAATACCTCAATGTATTTCTCCACCATATCAGAAAATATGCTAATCATACATTTTTAAAAAGTGGCTGGTGCGTTGCATAATCCAAATGGCATCCTCCGATAAGCGAATGTACCGAAAGGGCATGTGAAGGTAGTCTTTTCTTGATCTTCAGGTGCTATGGCAATCTGGTTGTATCCATTGTACCCATCCAAAAAGCAATAGTAGCTGTGGCCAGCTAATCTTTCTAACATTTGATCAATGAATGGCAAGGGGAAGTGATCTTTTCGAGTAACCTTGTTTAATCTTCAATAGTCAATACATACTCTCCAACCAGTTGTTTTTCTTGTGGGTATGAGCTCTTCATTTTCATTTTTCATTACTGTGATCCCACTCTTTTTAGGAACAACTTGAACCGGGCTTACCCACTTATTGTCGGAAGTAGGGTAGATAATGCCAACATCTAAGAGTTTTAATATCTCAGCCTTTACTACCTCTTTCATGTGTGGGTTAAGTCTTCTTTAAGGGTCTCGAGTGGGCCTTGTTTCATCCTCAAGGTATATATTATGCATGCACTTGGACGGACTTATTCCCATAATGTTAGCAATGGTCCATCAAATGGCGGATCTGTGCTCCCTTAGAACTCTTAATAATTTATCTTCCTCTCCAATACTCAAATTAGCAACCACAATTACCGGTAATGTTTTCTTCTCTCCCAAGTAAGCATAAGTTAAATGTTCTGGCAGTTGCTTTAATTCCAAAGTTGGTGCCTGGACAATAGAAGGAAAAAGAGTGGTATTAGTAGGGACGAGAGTTTCAAATGGAGGAGCATACTTACTTGAATATTTTGGAGAAGCCTCAAGAAGATGCACAGCTCTCATGATGCTACTAGTGATATCTTCCGATTCTTGCCCAATATTCACAGTTGTAAGGCTGTGAGTAAGAGTTGTCTCTAACAGATCAACGTGCTGGACCTGAAAAGCTTGCTCAAAAAGATTGTGTATCATACATACATTAAAGCATTCCATATCATCTTGAGGTAATCTTAGTGCATCAAATATTTTGAATTCTGTTTTCTCTCCATTTATTTTCATACTTACTGTACCCTTTTTCACACAAATTTTTGTATCAGCGGTTCTCATGAAGGGTCTTCCTAAAATGATGGGCAATGGTAACGGCATAGGGCATTCTTCCATATCTAACACAATGAAATCTGCAGGTAGAATGAACTCACCTACCTTCACTAGGACGTCCTCAAGAATACCCCTAGGTCTTTTTATACTTCTATCTGCTAACTGTAAGGTAATGGAAGTCGGTTGTAGCTCCCCCAATCCTAGGGCTTCAAATACTGTGTAAGGTAGCAAATTTACACCCGCTCCCAAATCTAATAATGCTCGCTTAAATAATTGATCAACTATCCTACAGGGAATAGTAAAACTACCCGGATCTTTTAGTTTCGGTGGGAGTTTTCTTAATAGTACGACACTTACCACTTCAGTTAAGGCTACAGTTTCATGTTCTTAAAATTTTCTTTTATGAGTGCAACAATCCTTTAGAAATTTAGCATAATCTGGTATCTGTTGAATTTCATCTAACAAAGGAATGTTTATTTCAACTTTTCGTAAGGTTTCAAAAATATCAAGCAATTTATTCTCTTTCTTTTGTTTCGCTAACCTTTGCGGGAAGAGTGGGGCATTCACCTTCTCCGTTTCACTCACCTTTGATGCTGTTGCAGATTCATCGGACCCTATCACTTTACCATTTCTGAGAGTTGTGACCGCTTTGAGTTGTTGATGGCTTGTTCATGCTTTGCTGTCGTTTACCTTAGTTCAGTTTGGAATTACCTTTCTTCTGCCATGAACTGGTCTTGGGAAGTCATTAGTTATTGCTGTTGATTCGCTAGTTGCCTTATAAGACTTTTAAGGTCATTCTTCTTTGGTTCAGGAGCAGTTTGCGCTGCTGGTTGGAAGTTTCTTTGCTGCCCTTGATTGTGTTGGTTGTTGCTCCATGAGAAGTTCGGGTGATTCCACCATCCGGGGTTGTATGTGTTGGCATAGGGATTGTTCTTCGGTGGATGATTGTTTGGTCCCACAAAGTTGGCTTGCTCATGATCTTTACCTTTGGTTATATGTCTTCCTCGAGAGGAGAACTGCTGCGTGTGTTCGCTCAGGGTTTCGAAAAGTTCCATTGCCTCTTCGCTACTCTTCTCCATCAGCACCCCTCCACAACCTGAATCAACAATGTTTTTGTTATAATCATTTAAACCTTCATAAAAGGCTTGTACCAGTTCGTCTTGGGGTACGTTATGGTGTGGACACTTGAGTAGTAGCTCGTTGAAGCGTCCCCAGGCCTCGAAGAACAGATCTCCATCCTTTTGTTGGAAGGATTGTATTTCTTTCCACATTTGCCTTGTCTTCTGGGCTGGGAAGAACTTCCTTAGAAATTTGGTCGCCAACTCCTCCCAAGTGTGGATGGAAACTATAGGCAAAGAATTATGCCATAATTTAGCATTATCTTTCAAGGAAAAAGGGAAAAAAATTAACCTTATTCCTTCTTGGTCTAAGCCTCGGATGTGCTGGAATTTGCAGAGGTCGAAGAACTCTCGAAGGTGCAAATGTTGATCCTCACTAGGTGTACCCCTAAAGTGAGTTAGTGCACTGAGTATCTACGGGGATATGTAATAATTTCCTTCCGCCTCAGGTTGATACTCAATGCACGAAGGTTGTTCGAGATTCTACGGGATGAAGGATTGCTTCATCGGCCTCCGTTCAGGTGGTTGTTGTTCAGCTATCTGTTCTGCCATTAGTATCTCTTCCTCAACTCCTTCTTCTATCTCTTCCGAGTTATCTCTAAAATTTTGTCGGATAGACCTCTCAAGCTCGGGATCAAAGGGAAGGACTACTGGATTCTTGGACCGTTGTCCGTGTATGAATCAGCGGCAGATATGTGAGTGCAACAGTCAAATACTGCTGATCGGATGACTCTCTACCTCAATTGCGCACGATCACAAATGGTATAGAGGGCTCTCCTGGTGTACCTGAAACAGAGAAAGAGAAATTGATTAGGGTTTTTAATGAAGCGCAAAATAAGATAAACACAATGATAAAGAATTGAATAAAAAGGAAATAACAATAATTAAATTAAATGAGGAGTTTAATTCTGAAAACAAATTTAGCGCAATCCCCGGCAACGGCGGCAAAAACTTTTTGGATGATTATTTACTTAAATAAATATTCAAATAACCGTTCTAGTTTTACTTGCAAGTGCACAAGGTCTGTGGTAGCATAGTGTGCAAGTACGAGATCATTTCCACAAGGATTGGTGAATTTCTTTTTAGAATTAGTTTCTTCAAGTTAAAAAGAGAAATAATAATTTGATTGTGAGTCAATAACAATAATGAGATCATAGGGCCATGATTTCCACCACTAATTATGCTTTCCCACTAACTAAGGTTTCAGTGCTCTAGCCTTATCATGAATATCTAATGGTTGCCAACCTAAGGGCTTGGCCCACACCTTAGGCTATTGATCTCCCTATGGAACGAGTTAGGCATGGCATATATTCTAACTCTTTTCTCTCTTAAGGGATTTAGCATGGGTGTATACTGAGTTGTTCCTTAAGAGAGCGTGAGGCTGTGGAGATCGGCAACCACACGGGACCTAAGGCTTGGTCCACTCCCGGTTTCCCATGTTGATTAACCCGGCAATCCGGTGTGGATATCCCTTGTTACTAATGTCGAACCCATGACTCGGTCATCCAAATTGATTTGACTAACCTATCCATACCACATGCATAAGTTGATCAGGCACATACATATGAGGAATGTAAATACAAACAGGTATTAATTAAGTTAAATATTCTGACAAGGCTATAGCAAAGATATCAATGAATGAATATGTGGTAAAGCATAACTAGGGCTTCAATTGAGCCCTATAGGAGTTTAGTTACACATACTAAGTAAAGTAAATATGCTAGACATAATTAAATAAAAAACATAAAACTAAAACCGAAGAAGACTTGGGAGACAAGTCATCCATTCCTCTCCTAAGCTCTCTACTTCGAATCTAGAACAAAAGGTGTGTGTTATGTGCTTTTACAGGGCTATTTATAGGGTCCTCATGATGTCCTGAAACCCTAATTCCTTTTTGGAATCGGAAGACTTCTTTCCAATTCTGGCTCTGCCGCCTCTAGAGTGATTGCGCTCGAGCATATGCGGTATGCGCTCGAGCGCATTTGTGCGCTCAAGCCTTCTTCAAGTGCACTCAATCTCAAGGGAGGTGCACTTGAGCGCACCTTGCTAGATAGCAGAACTTGACTATCGCTTCTAAAAGCTCAAAATTATTACCTTTTTGTCAAGTCCTGTGAAAAACATATAAAACATGAAAATGAAGTAAAATCCATAGAAATAGATAAATAAGTTACTTAACAAATGTAAATTAAGGGGCTTAAATATGACTATTTAAGCACTTATCATATAGTTCTTGCAACCTTCCCATAAGGACTCTTGAGCATCTCTTAATAAATAGTAAAACTTAGTAGCATCACGATTTAGGTCCTTCTTAACATCCCAATTAAATTCAGGACCAGTATTATCCATTACGATGTCCCCCATTCGATTTCTTCCTCTGAATCCTCTCTCAACATCCTCAATTCGGCTTGTTGAACACCCCACAGACAAATAGACCTCTCCATATCGAGTCCATCTCTTATAATTCCTAATAAAACCCTTCTTGTATAGGTGCACGGTAATCACATCTCTCCTTAGAAACTTAGTATCACTACAAATAGAGCAAGGACATCTAATAGTTCCCATATACATGTAGTGTTTATTAGAATATACGAATATAAGGAATTGTTCAACTATATTCCTAAACTCTTTTGATACAGCATTACGCACAACTCGATGGTCCATCTAACTCCGATCAACTAACATCATTCCAGATACTATAAAACAATTTGGCCCTTAATTCAAAGTTATTCTGATTTACAATTATCTGACAGATATAAGTCAAAATAAATAAATCAAATTAAGATTTGTGAGATAAACTAATTTAAAAGCCTTGCTTTTAGTGGATGTATTCTTTGAGCACATTATTATACATCTTATACATAAATCATATACTAATTTCTATGATCTCTCCTCATTTATCATTCAAGAGTGCAAGGTAAGATTTACATATCGAATTATATTGTCTAGTTATAAAAACAATCTATTCAGACTTAAGTAATTGAAAACTAATTAAATTAATAGCATACACAAGTTATAGTTAGCATACCTAATCAACAAGAGTAGTACTATAGCACAAAAGAAACAAGCGTAGTACTGGAGCACAAAAGACACAAGAGTAATGTTGGATCATGTAATCCTATTAGAGAAAAGTATAAAGTATTAGCGAATATGAATTTAGAAACTACAAAAAAAAAACTGATTATATATGAACATTATGCATGCTGATGCTTTCTAGCCATATCATTCCATTCGCTAAAAGGTAAGGGTCCTAACCTATTTAGGAATGTGTAATCCTTAGTGCATTTAATAACTCCTATACTGTTTCATTTTGAAAAATTTTTGGCGGCACTTCCCCTTAGTTCTCCAAGTATATGACTTAAATTTGGTGCTATCACCGAAAAGATATAACCATGAATTTAGTATCTACCCAGAGAACAAGGAGAAGTACTACCTAAACATTATCGAAACGAAACAAGCAAGAAATTATTAACTGTGATACGGATCAAGCATTTCTAAACTATCCACACTAGACAATCCAAGGATTATTTGAACACAAACACTCTCATTGCAAACATATTAATTAGTAAGCAACAAGTGCATTTGTGTCACTCAATAATCCTTGGACAGGTGATCTAAGGTAAGATGCCATGCATGAGGACAAATTAACATATTAATGCATGATTGATGACTTGTCTTAAGGGAGAAGAGTGAGGTGGAGGAAGCGGGATATATATGAGAAGAAATAGGAAACAATAAGGAGATTCATAAACTTCCATTTCACTACAAGTTTTCACATGATGATAATTACTGAATTTGACCACACTCAAGGCTTTATGCTTCAGTAGTAAAAAATACCAAATAGAGTCTTTAACTTCCAACCTCCATTAAAAATGTGTCTCCCTTGTCCTTCATTTTCCTCAAATTACTTCACTTTTGCCTATTTTTCTTTCTACTCACGGTGGTAATTGGAGAAAATTTGACCTGCAAGATTTGAGGTATGTCCTGATTTGTCACGTAAGAAAGAGTTGTCAGTTTATTTTTGGAACAAAAAAATTTATTTGTTAACTTTTCAAGCTCTCTTAAGAAGTCTCTTTGGATCCACCTTTCGTTACGAGTCTCAATCTTGAAAAATACCATTTTTTTTTCAGTCTCAATCAAGAATATCAATTCATACTCTGTTCCAACATATCATTCTGTTCTAAATAGTAATTTTTTACATGCTTCCAATTTTTTCTGTTTGAACCAGGCTTCCCTAGGCTCACTCTTTTTTTTTTTCATTTTCAAAGGTAGTGTGGTGGTGGCTATATTTTGGTCATTTTCTTGATTACTATTTCTATTTTTTTTATTTTTTGTTTTTCTTTAGATTTTGATCTAGAATAATTACTTCAATCTTAAACAAGAATTGAATAATGAAATTACATGTACCCAAAAAAAATAAATTACCTTAAGTGGTGGAGGAGGCGTGGCGGCTGGAGATGAACGGTGGCTTGGGAGGCATGATGACTGGGGTAGCACACGAAAATGGATGTGCAGTGTAGGGGAGGCGCATGGAAGGGGAGGCACGATGGTGGAGGAGACATGTACGGAGGAGAAAGAATCAATTTATTTCAAAGTGTAAAAAATAAATAAATTTGTTGATGAATAAGTAAAATAAAGTAAGGATTTGTGGATTAGGAAAAATAAAGATTAAAAAATTAACTATTGGTATTTGTCTAAGGTTTAAACAAGATTGGAAGAGGTTCAAGCACTTGTCCTAGGCACCTCAGCACACTAGGAGTGTGCCTCAGCCCAAAGCAGCAAAGTTGGGTGTGCATTAGGTCAGGCCGCGGCCCAGACTACCCCAGGCCACGGTGCCTAGAAGGTGGAGGTTTGCTGAGGAGGTACAGGCTGCGGTGCAGCCTACCCTAGGCCACAGCGCCTAGAGGGATAGCAAGTGTGCCCTGCTCTAGGTCGCACCTTGAAGGCACACATAGTCCATTTGATTCAGCCTTTGTTAAGTGCATGGAGACATGTCCAAAATGCATAGGATCACTAAGGATTGATCAAGGGCCATGGTTGATTGGTCATCAAGATCTAAGGGTGGAGAATGACACTCAAGATTGGATAAGAAGTCGGTGCACTATATAAAGGGTCACCTAGCTTCATTCTCAACAACAATGTGACATAACTTATGATCAAAAGTGAGAGAATTGTAAAGAGTGCAAAGACACAAAACAAGAGAGATTTATTTGTAAGGCTGGTTGTTTAGAAGAGTGAGTAGAATAGAAAGGGGATTGAAGGGCTTGTAAAGGGAATTTTCTTGGGAAAATTCCAGGGTTAGTTCTTATCACTTTCTGTTTCTTCTTCTTTTTTGTTTCTTCAAGAACTTAGGCTTCTTGGAGAGGGGTTGCTGTGATTGTAAAAGAACCATTGATTAGTGCAGAGAGTTCAGAGGAACTCACGGGGATGTAGGCTATTGCCGAACCTCGATAACAAATCGCTTATCTTCTTTTCTTTCTTGCTTTCTTTTGCTGTTTCATTTCATTACAAGTCATTCTAGACTTGGGTGTTTGGAAGATCACCACCTGGGCATCTTGTCAAGGTGATTTCCAACATAAACATTGACAAAAGTCTCAAGCTTAAGGAAATAAAAATAGAGAAAAAATGGTGCAGCGGGCAAAATGAGGATGGAGGGAAAAGGAAAGGATATTTTACAGATTGAGTATATGTGACGGCCTAGGGCGCATGCATTATTTCGGTCACCAAATGCGACGGCCGCTCTGTCGCAAGTCACTATATAATTTCGGTCACCAAGGGAAATATCAAATGCGATGGACAATTGGTCGAAAGTGACTATGGAATTTTGGTCTCAATTAAAATTTATAAATATAATATCATATTAAATTTATTAAAAAAACGATAAGTAAGGTTTTTGTCTAAAACATAAAGCACAACAGCTCACTCAATCACAAATACCAATTTTAGTTCAGTTGCAATTGATGTTTTAAAATAAAATATTATATTAAATTGATTAAAATATAAAACAATTTTGAAACATCAAAAGCGATGATACACTCAGTAGCAAATAATAATTTCATTTTGGTCGCAATTGAAAGTTTTAAATATAATATTATATTAAATTGATTAAAATAAAATAAAAAATTAATATTATATGCTCATCATATTTGTCACTGTACAAATCCATCGCATTAAAGTTTCAAAACCACAAAAGTGATCGAAATATTCCACATTTGTGAGGGTAGGTCAGTTGAAATTATAAGTAGCGTGGGATTTTTGTGGTCGTCACATATACTATATAAATGCGACTGAAAAATTGCCATCGCTTCCAAATCTCTCGTAGATGTGTGGTTTTCTAGTAGTGACCATTTGGCATTAAAGGGGGTCATATCCCTTTTCATCACTCTACATGAGAAATTCCAAGGCTTGGGAGATTTGGGTGAAAAGGAGTGAGGATTTAAAACTCCCTCTTACCTAGACCAAAGTCTAGTCCTTTGTGTTACAAGGAAATTAATCAAAATTTTAATCTAATTATTAATACCATACACTAATAATAAAGCCTATCACACATTTCGTAATTTATATTCAACCAAAACGACGCCGAGTATCAACTTTAAAGTAAAGTGGTAAAAGTAAGTGTGGTAAAAGTAAGCATATAAAGGAAAGAAATTACTTTAACTATAAAATAAAGAAAATATTAAAACTAATTGCAAAGAGTGGATTAAAAAAGGGAAGTAGATTAAAGTGCATGCCTTTAAACTCAATGGATTAATTATGTAAGTTAAACTAGACGGATTAGGTATAAATTATTTTAAACTAGATGAATTCGCCTTGAAGATTAAATTAAGTATATGCTTCATGCGTGCAGATGTGTGTGAGGGTGTCTGAGTGCATGCATGTGTGTGCTAAATGCTTGTAAGTGTGTGCATGTATGTGCAAGTGTATAGGTTTAAACTAGATGGATTGAGACTAAGCTAATTAAATTAGATAGATTAAACTATCATGTGATTAAAATGAAGACTCAAAATGACTAGTAACATATAAATATGTAACATTTTTAATGAACTAAAAGGGGTCAAAATGTTCTCTAAAGAATTAAAGTATACATATAGTTAATAACAGCTTAAAATAACATATTTAACTTAGAAGACATGAAATTAAAAAAAAAAATCTTAAAGGACTAGATGAAAGGAAAGAACTTTAAAACTACCATTGACAAAAATTTACATTTATCATAAGGGGACTACATTATGACTAGTAGCTAATTGAAGAAAACATATAACTAGTAAAGAGAAAATAAGTTTTAAGAAACTAGTGAATACCTAAAGATAAGATGGATTTTTTCAAGTGTAGAGTCTGTCTCCTTCTTTTAATTTAATTATTTAGTGACCAAGTAAATTTAAATGTTGTGTGCGTATTTTTGAGAACTTAATAATTAGTGATGAGTTAATTGGTTAGGGGACTTGTGAGAAAAGAGTCTAATTAGAAAAATTAGAGACTTCAAGGAGTGAAGCCAAACCTAGCATTTTTCTTTGGTAAGTGGTATAAATAGGTAAGGATGAAAGAGTCTTCATTTTTAACTCTTCTCTTTTTCCTTTCAAGACAAACCTAGCTTTCTCTTTTCTCTTTTTCCTTTGATTTTGGGGGAGTTCAGGTGCAAAGATCTCAAGTAAGTTGTCTTCCTTTCATATATCTCAAAATTATTTAGGTTTTGTTTCATGATTTTGGATTTAAATTGTGTTCAAGAAAAGATTTAAGAAAAAGTTAGGTTTTTGCTTTTGAAGAAAAGAGTTTTGTGATTTATTGTGGATTTAAAGATTTTAACTTGAAAGATTTGATATTGGTAACATAGAAAATTGGTTTAAGGTTTGGAAAACTTGTGTGTCAAAAGGATTTGGGGCTTTATGGGTTTGACTTGGTTTTCAAAAGGAAAGAGTGAGATTTTCGCCCATTTCAAAGCTTCAGACCTCAGGACAGTCGACTATCATGATTGCACAGTTGACCGTGGAAGAGTCAGAGAGTTTAGGTTCTTAACATAGTCTACTACGAAAATTAGATAGTTGATTGTGCTCTTCTTTTCGAGAGCCTACAATCGACTATGTAGTTAAACAGTCGATTGTGAAACTCTCTAGAGGTCCCACAGTCGACTATAGAGTTAAACAGTTGACTGTGAAAGGAAAACAGTCGACTGTGCAACCCTGTTTTCAGATTTTTACATCAACTTTGTCCGTTTCTTTTATGTCACAAGTCCTTGAGGATAATTATAGGAATTAAATACTTGATCTTGATTTCCTAACTTGAGTAATTAGTGTGTAACTGTATACACCTCGAAGGTTGATTTTAATCGATGAAATCTTTAGGTGTGTTTGAGGAACGTTCTAAGAGTAAGGAGGTGATTCGAGAGTGAAGCTTAGCCTCCAAGGTGAGTATCACCTTACTCTTAGTAACCATGAGAATCTTTAATGAAATTAAAACCTTAGATTATACACATTAGTAAGGACTTAAGCATTTTATGTATTAGAAAATAAAAGACTTAAGGAGTATGAGATGCATGTAGAGAATACTTATGCAATAAAAACGTATACGTTTGGGAGATGTTGAATATAATTAGTTCATGAAATGTGTATTGAAAGATTATATTACCAAGAATGCTTTGTATATGCTGTATTACTTTTGTTATTATTTTGCAATGTAGAATGAATGGATTTACTGAGTAGCTATGTAAATCTCACCCAATAAAGGAGTAAGGAGAAGGTATTAGTGTGTTAAATGTTATAACTTCGCTAGCTAAGGGGTAGGGAGGAGATCCTTGTTCTTAGAAGTAGAGACCTCGTTCAGTAAGGGGTAGAAAGAGGATCTAATTTATTTAAATGGGAGACGTCCTAATATTCGTGAACTACCTGATTAAAAGGGTAAATAATTGAAATAATTGAAATGATTGAAGGAGTGTTTTAAGTTGTATCATATATCATGCTTGAGTTGTATATTTAGAATCCACAAGCCTTATAAATTATAATATATTGTATTAAGTGATAATTATATAAAATCTGATTATGTACTAAACTACTCGTAAGAGGTTTTATAAATGGATTTCTTGATTACTCCAAGTAATGTGATTACTCACTGAGCTTTTTAGCTCACCCCCTCTCTCTTACTATTTTAGGAAGATTATTCGAGGGTCTTGAACCCTAAGTGAAGAACCAAGGAAGAGAAATCTCTAGGTGGGTCCATGTGCTTGTATCCTCGTCCAATCCTTTTTGTAATAGCAGTCTAGTATTTTTGTACTAAGTTGAATACTTGAAGCTTACGTCTCATGAGATGTCTTTTCGTAAAGTTAAAATATTTTATAATGGATCAAGTTGCACTTATTTACTATGACATACATATAATATTCTACATCTATGTTAGACTCTATTCATATTATAATTATCCAGCTGCTCAGTTCTGAAAAGTAAGGATGTCGTCTTGAGTAGGGCCCGCTTGGGATGGGTCATTACATTAAGTGAGTTAAATTAATCTAATCCGTTTTCAAGGTGGTTTAAACACAAAAGTCATAGCAAAAATTTATTTTACAAACACATAGATTTAACTAACCTTTTTAGCCAAAGAAAATCCCCACGTACAGGGATTATCGTCGGAGATTCGCGTGCCCTTGTGGACTTAGTGAAGTTGGAAGAATGGTTTGATTAAAGATTAGAAAACTAAAACAAAAGGGTGGCCAAAAATGGTGAAGAACTCTCACTAGTTTTTATTTTATTTTTTGGTTTCACTCTTTGCTCTTTTCTCACTTTTTTTTTATCTTTTGTTGTTTTTCTCTCCTTAATCTTCCTACTCTTCTCTCTCTTTTCTCACTTCTTTCTTTTTTTCTAAACTTTCTCTCTTTTCTTGCTTTTTTGCATTACTTTGCCTTTGCTTGTGTCTGTGTGTTGTGTTACAAAGGGGAGAGTATTTATAAGAAGAGCAAAAGATGTCCAACGGATTAAAAAAAACAAAATAAAAGGAAAAAAAGGCATGGCCGGCTATAGGGAAGAGAGGGGGAAATGTTTGTATCTTTTCAGATGAAAATGTGGGGCTAATAAAGGTGAGGTGTGGTAAACCAAGTAAAAAGTAAGAGGAAAAAAACTTTTTAGATGGCTGACCATGGGAAAGAGAAAGGGATTTTCTGAGGTGAAAAAGTGAAGAAGGAGGGTGGTTTCACTAATGCAAAAAGGTGAGCAAGAAAGTATAAGTTGTGGTGTTTTCAATAAAGCAAAAAGTGAAGAGGAGTTCTTGCTTGGTGTGGCCAGCCATGGAGGGAGGGAAATGACTCAAATTTTTTGGGGTTTTGACACATAGGAAAGTGGGAGAGCTTAAGGATAAAATTTTGCAATTAACAAAGTAAAAGAAAGGGGAAAGAAGGCTTCCAATTTGCACAGTCACGTAAAAAATAATATAGTTTTTTTAAGTAATTTAGATGTTTTTTTTTTTAAGTAGAAAATGTGTTCTTTTTAGGTAGAAAAATGTGGTATTTGGCATATAGGAAAGTAGGGGAGCTTAAAGAGATGATGTCTAATCAACCAAGTAAAAAGGTAAGAAGAGAAACAATTTATTTTTGGCACACTTGGTTTTTCATAAAGGGAGAAAAAACAAATGTTTTTTAGGTGAATAATTGATTTTTTTTTTAGGTGAAAAATGTGCTGTTTCTTATGTACAAAATTTGGTATTTGGTAAGTAGGAAGGTGGGGGAACCTAGGAGGGAAAGGTGGGTTCAAAAAGCAAAATAGAAGAGGAAAATTTCTTCCTCCTTACATTACATGGCTGACCACATAAGGAGGTAAGAGAGACAATTTTTTTTGGTTGTAAAAAGGGTGAGTTTACCTTGAGAAAAGTGAACCAATCAAAAGGTACCAAGTGGGGCTGAAAGTGGAAATTCACCCTTAAAAATTGAATGTCTTCTTTGGCTTGAAATTTGGGCCAAAAGTGTATGGGCTTAGCAAAAATAAATGGGCTTTAGTGGGTTTTGGATTAGACAAAATTTAATTGAAGACTTTGGTCTTGAATTTGGTTAAATCAAATAAGGCCCAATTGATTTAAACTCAAAGTGGATTTAATTTATTGAACAAAATGGGTTTGCAATTCGTTCTATTCCTCAATTAAATTCAAACCTCCATATTTACCAAGGTCGAGTGTACTAGGATCAAACATTCATCATAGGAACCCGCACGTGGTATGTTCAAAAATTTTGGAATGAAACTGAGTGTATACAGTTTGCCTCCCTTTGATTGGGTCTCCTTCGAGATTTTCAATCAAAGGTTATAAGGAACCACTGTTTCATTTCAAAATTTTGGAATGACAAACATGCGATATGCGCATAAAAATAAACATGTTGTTGGGAAAATTTGGTGTCACGGGAACACCCATAAGACTGATACATACCTATAGTGACAAAGCTTACCGTCTATTCATTCGTGCGATACTTTCGGGTTAACTAGTTCCTATTTTAAGGACTTTGGCTAGCCTGGTAATGAGGACTGGTTTGTTTGCTAATGAGGACTTTGGTTTGTGATTCTGTTTGCTAATTAGGGCTTTTGGTTTACGTGCTAATAAAGACTTTAGGTTTGCCTGCTAATGAGGACTTTGGGTTTACCTGCTGACGAGAACTTTGATTTGCCTGTTGATGTAGACTTTGGTTTGTGATTTTTCCTACTAATAGGGCTTCATGGTTATTTTTCTTGTTATGAGGGATTTTTGGTAATTTTGCCTACTATGAGAGCTTTTACCTTTTGTGAAGGCTTTTACCAATTGGTTCTATAGAGTATTTTCATTAAAATTTGTTAAATTCTCAAAAAATTTGGGCGTGAGCCGAGTCGTGGCACTTATAATTCTTCTTTATTCAATTATAAGGTTTTGAAAAAAAAAAAACAAAGTGTGCCAGAGATGTCATTTTACTTTGAAATTTGATGATGAGTTCATGTGATAGTTAAGACTTTTTGTTATTTAAAAAAAAAAAATTTGTATCTAAAAACAAACTTTTGCAAAGCCTTAGAAAGTAGCCATTGATTTTTCACACCCTAGCCTACTTTCGCTTTCAGTGGCCTATTCTTTGACCATTCAATTTTATTTGACTCAAAACTTGCATTCAAACCCAATCTTTCCTCTCATTTGGTACACATCCTTTAGTATCTCTAAGAGCGAAGCTTAACAACTTATCCACAATCTTTCTTTCCTACTTATTTAAACGAAATGGCCATTGAATCTATCTCAGCTCAATTTATACACTTGATTGGCAATGTGAAAGGCATCAAGCTCTACAATTTCTCTTATTATGGCATCAACGCGATTTTTCTGCTTAAGAGCATTGAAATCGACAAGGCCTTCACCCACGTCTTTTAGTTTGGCCTTAATGAACTATATCCGATTTACAAGGAGTTTTGTGTGATCATCCATCGAAAATTGTCCAACAGAATTTTCCTTCCAACACACATGAAAGCCGTCTTGATGGGTGATTATTTTGATGTTGTGCCTTTAGCATCCAAAATTCATGGAACTAAAGTAAAAGATCTCATCGCCGATCCCTGAAATATACAATTCCTCTCCCTGTTTGTCATATTTTTTTATGAAGGGACACGATTTGAGATTCCACAAACACTGTTTAATGTGATCAAATAAACCGGAGAAGTATCTTATTCGATTGGTGCAATTTTAACTACCACTCTGAATGGCCTTGATGCTTTTCTTCATTGTGAGGCCTCTTGTCTTACCAGAAGCACCTTATTACTCTAGGTAAAAACTTAATGCTTTACTGGCTCCATTCAACTCTTTAAATGATGTCTGATGTTTCCTTCTTCAGATGTGACTATTTGAAAAATTGTCAATATTGGCTTCTCCTAATAATTCTGACGCTGAATACAAGCCAAAACACTTTTGGTAGCAACTGGCTCAACTGTTTTCACACACCCGGTGTTTTGCAAATCCACCAAGTATGCCCCTGGTAGAAGATCATTGTGGCTACCCTGTTTACATTTAAAAAAGGGTGTCTGGTGCTTACTGGTAACATCCATTGCTCATATTGTTCCCTAGTATGGATTCTCAAAAAATACAAGCAACCGCAAACTATTCAGTTGGGAAATCGAGCAAATGGATGTGAAGTCAACATTCATACATAGAGAGCTTGATAAGACCATTTACATGAGGCAACCCAAATGCTATGAGAAAGGAAGGTAGGGAGATTTGGTGTGCTAACTGAAGAAATCTCTATATGGCCTAAAGCAATCACCTCGGCAATGGAATAAGAGGTTCGATTCCTTTATAACCAGCCTGGGTTTCATGAGGAGCTACTATGATTCATGCTTGTATTACAAGGGCCACAAGGTCAAGGAAGTGGTGATCATCCTGATCTATGTTGATGATATATTGCTAATTGAGAGTAGCATGGAGAGGATAAGAAAATTGAAGACTCAACTCAGTGAGGAGCTTGAGATGAAGGATCTTGGTCATGCATAGAAGATCCTTGGGATGTGTATCATCCAGGAAAGGGAGAGAAACAGATTGAAGATCCCTCAAACTTCCTACATAGAGAAGATGATATTTATGTTCTCTATGGAAGATAGTAAACTAGTGAAGGTTCCTTTTGCTGGTTATTTCAAGTTCTCCAGCGATCAATGTCCAAGATCGAATGAGGAGAAGAAGGAAATGGAAAAGGTCCTCTACTCTAGTGCGGCTGGTTCTGTAATGTTCAATATGTTAAGCACTGATTAGTGCTTAAATAGTAATATTTAAGCCCTTTAATTTACATTTGTTACGTTCCTTATTTATCTATTTGTATGGATTTTACTTCATTTTTGTGTTTTATTTGTTTTTCACAGGACTTGGACAAAAAGGTAATAATTTGGAGATTTTAGGAGCAAAAGTCAAGTTTTGCCATTCAGCAAGGTGCGCTCGAGCGCACCTCCCTTGAGATCAAGCGCACAAGAGCACGAGCGCACTTGAAGAATGCTCAAGCGCACACATGTGCTCTAATGCATACCGCATACGCTCGAGCACAATCACTCCAGAGGCGGCAGAGCCAGAATTGGAAAGAAGTCTTCCGACTCCAAAAAGGAATTAGGGTTTCGGGACACCATAAGGACCCTATAAATAGCCCTGTAAAACACATAACCCACACCTTTCGTTCTAGATTCAAAGTAGAGAGCTTAGGAGAGCAATTGACGACTCGTCTCCCGAGTCTTCTTGGGTTTTAGTTTTATGTTTTTATTTAATTATGTTTAGCATGTTTACTTTACTTAGTATGTGTAACTAAACTACTATTGGGCTCGATTGAAGCCCTAGTTATGCTTTACCACATATTCATTCATTGATTATCTTTGTGTAGCCTTGTTAGAATATTTAATCTTTGCTATAGCCTTGTTAGAATATTTAACTTTATTAATACCTGTTTATATTTACATTCCTCATATGTATATGCCTGATCAACGTATGCAAGTGGTATGGATAAGTTAGTCAAATCAATTTGGATGACTGAGTCCTGGGTTCGACATTAGTAACAAGGGATATCCACACTGGATTCCCGAGTTAATCAACATGGGAAACCGGGAGCGGACCAAGCCCTAGGTCCCGTGTGGTTGCCGATCTCCATAGCCCTTATGCTCTCTTAAGGAACAACTCAGTATACACCCATGCTAAATCCCTTAAGAGAGAAAAGAGTTAGAGTATACACCATGCCTAACTCGTTGCATAGGGAGATCAATAGCCTAAGGTGTGGACCAAGCCCTTAGGTTGGCAACCATTAGATATTCATGATAAGGCTAGAGCACTGAAACCTTAGTTAGTGGGAAAGTATAATTAGTGGTGGATATCGTAGCCCTATGATCTCATTATTGTTATTTACTCACAATCAAATTGTTGTTTCTCTTTTTAACTTGAAGAAACTAATTCTAAAACGAAATTCACCAATCCCTGTGGAAATGATCTCACACTTGCACACTATGCTACCACAGACCTTGTGCACTTGCAAGTAAAACTAGAACGGTTATTTGCATATTTATTTAAGTAGATAATCGTAACAACAAGTTTTTGGTGTTGTTGCCGGGGATTGTGCTAAATTTCTTTTTGGAATTATTTTTGTTAGTTTTATTTTATTTTATTTTATTATGTTCCGTTTTATTTTTAGTTTTATCAAAAATCATATTTATTCCTTCTTTTCGTTTTCTTTTGTTCAAGTGTACAGCAGAGGAGTTTCCGTCCTCATTGCAATCGAGCATAGTGCCTTGTGCAATCGAGCGCACATCTGTGATCGAGCACAGTTCAGTGTGCACTCGAGCGCAAAACCTCCAGAGAGTACCCGAGCAGTAATACTGAAACTATTGCACTAAAGCTTTTCAACTAATTCATTCGCGGGGAGAAGCACCAATGGTGGAAGCTAGATATTCTTGTCTAGATGCTATGGAGAGGAAGCTAGATATGCTCATAAATGCCATGACTACTCAAAACATCTTACCTAGTCCGCGAGCCAAACCACTCCAGGTATGTGCTATATGTTGTCGTTTTGATCACACTATTGACGCTTGCCCTTTGTATTCATCTGCAGATTAAGAGCAAGCAAATTATGCGGGACCGAACAACTACAATATATATGCAAATACCTATAATCCTGGATGGCGGAACCACCCCAACCTCTCATGGAGCAACAATCAAAATGCCTTGAACCTTCAAGGATAGGAAAGGAACTCCCACTCAGCAGCCCAAACAGTTTCGGAATCAAAGCAGAGTGACCTAGAGAATTTTGTGAGGCAATTGGCAACTCAGCAACAACAATTGATGGCCTCACAAGAACAGTTCATGGCAGAGGAAGGACAATTTCGGACTGAACAAAGACAAATCAATGCAAAGCATGAGTAAGCTCTTTAAAGACTAGAAGTACAAGTGGGGAAAATAGCTAAGGAACTAAGTGGAATAAAGCAAAGTGTTGTAGAGCAAGCTTTTCAGGTCCATCACGTTGATCCATTAGAAACTGCTCTTACCTATAGTGTCAAAAGATCGGATATCAAGCCTGAATTTAAGGATGTTACTGATGACATCATCAAAACTATGCATTTCCTATAGGCCTCTCAAAAGCATCCAAGTAAGTACACCGATCCATTTGAAATTCTTGGGCCTACTAATACTAGTCTTCTGCCTTTTATTGTACAGGCACCTAACTTGGAATTCAAGTAGTTGCCAGAGCACTTAACTTATGATTATCTAGGAGAGAATAAGACACTACCTGTGCTAGTTGCTGCCAATCTTAGTTTTGGGGAAAAATAAGGCTTGGTCCGGCTGAAGATGTTAAACTTAGTGCTCATGGGAGGCACCCTAGACATATCATTTTCATTTGTTTATAATTATATTTACATGTCTATCATTCATATTTTGTTTTCCGGAAGAACGTTTATTTCTCTTTGTCAGGTACTTAGTGCGTGCATCTATTTTAAGTTTGGGGGCGTGTATAAGCAAGCAAGCAACCTAGTTCTCCATCTCCCAGGTCAAATCTTTCCATGCCACACACACATTGGGGACAATGTGTATTTTAAGTTTGGGGGTAGTGGGAGATACTAGATACAATCACACATGCACACACTAAGTCCCACTCTTTTTAGGAAGATAAATGCATGTTCTTTGGGTAAACAAAATTTTTGGTCGATTTAAAAATTTGATAACACTTCATTAGTAAGCTTAAAAGCTAGAACACATAGTCTTGCAATGGGAATTTTACAAAGTTTAGTTACCTACCTCAAGGCACCTAAGAATTCACGAGTTTGATCCAAATTTGCACGAGCACATTTAACACGCATTTATGTGGGGTATGACATATAATTCTCTTGTATATGTTTCGATAATCTAACTGTAATCGGATAACTTGTTGAAAAGAATACTTTGGCATAAGAAAAATAAAGAAGAAAAAATAAAGAAAAATGTTCATCATGCAAAAAGTGATCAAAAAGCTTCTAATGATCAGTAAAAACTTTCCACTGAGTAACTGGGCCTCTTGCCTCAGTAAGCATTGAGTATTCACGTCAAAAGGTGGAAAGTAAGCCTTTAATGATCATAATAAATATTCCCACTGAGTAACTGGGCCTCTTGCCTTAGTTAGCATTGAGTGTTCACGTCAAAAGGTGGGAATTTCATTAAGAAGTATAAAAAACTAGTTAGTTCCATAGCCTTTTTTATTCGAGTTAGTAAGTCCTTAGGGATGTCTTTACACCTAATGCTCTAAAACTATCTTGTTTGGGAGTCATTGGCTAAACACTCGTTACAAGGGTCAAATAGAAAGCTCAATGGAACTCAACATGGCAAAGATCGCGTGATAAAAAGAAAAAGAAAAAAGAAGCAAGTATTATGCCATTTTTGTTCTCTTTGATAAGGAATTCAATAAAAGTTTGGGCATCGAAACCCTATACGCTAAAATTATGTGGAAGCCCCATCTTATATGTACTAACTCATCACACACAAATCAAACTTGCAATGCCTTAAGCCAGCCTTAGGTAAGTAACTTAAAACTTTTGAAAGTCCTTTTGCAATCCAAAATGTGTTTTTATTTTAAGCTTACTCATGAACGATTATCATAGTTTTATGTGCACCCCAAATCTTTGAGTATCATGGAAATGAATTTATCTTTAATTTTTATTCTAACATAGTCTTTAATTTTGTATTGCTAAGGGACTAGCAATATATAATTTTGAGGGTATGATAAGTGCTTAAATAGTCATATTTAAGCCCCTTAATTTACATTTGTTAAGTTCCTTATTTATCTATTTCTATAGATTTTACTTCATTCTCGTGTTTTATGTGTTTTTCACAGGACTTGGACAAAAAAGTAATAATTTGGAGCTTTTAGGAGCAAAAGTCAAGTTCTACCATCTAGCAAGGTGCACTCGAGTGCACCTCCCTTGAGATCGAGTGCACAAGAGCACGAGCGCACTCGAGCGCATACCGCATACACTTGAGCGCAATCACTCTAGAGGCGGCAGAGCTAGAATTGGAAAGAAGTCTTCTGACTCCAAAAAGGAATAAGAGTTTTGGGACGCCATAAGGACCCTATAAATAGCCCTGTAAAACACATAACCCACACTTTTCGTTCTAGATTCGAAGTAGAGAGCTTAGGAGAGGAATTGACGACTCGTCTCCCGAGTCTTCTTCAGTTTTAGTTTTCTTTTTTTATTTAATTATGTTTAGCATGTTTACTTTACTTAGTATGTGTAACTAAACTCCTATAGGGCTTGATTGAAGCCCTAGTTATGCTTTACCACATATTCATTCATTGATTATCTTTGCTATAGCCTTGTTAGAATATTTAACTTGATTAATACCTGTTTATATTTACATTCCTCATATGTATATGCCAGATCAATATATGCATATGGTATGGATAAGTTAGTCGAATCAATTTGGATGACCGAGTCCTGGGTTCGACATCAGTAACAAGGGATATCCACACCGAATTCCCAGGTTAATCAACATGGGAAACTGGGAGCGGACCAAGCCCTAGGTCCCGTGTGGTTGCCGATCTCCACAGCCCTCATGCTCTCTTAAGGAACAACTCAGTATACACCTATGCTGAATCCCTTAAGACAAAAAAAGAGTTAGAGTATACACCATGCCTAACTCATTGCATAGGGAGATCAATAGCCTAAGGTGTGGACCAAGCCCTTAGGTTGGCAACCATTAGATATTCATGATAAGGCTAGAGCACTGAAACCTTAGTTAGTGGGAAAGTATAATTAGTGGTGGATATCGTAGCCCTATGATCTCATTATTGTTATTTACTCACAATCAAATTGCTATTTATCTTTTTAACTTGAAGAAACTAATTCTAAAATGAAATTCACCAATCCATGTGGAAATGATCTCACACTTGCACACTATGCTACAACAGACCTTGTGCACTTGCAAGTAAAACTAGAATGGTTATTTGCATATTTATTTAAGTAGATAATTGTAACAACAAGCACTAGACCTGATATTGCTCATGCAATAAGTGTCCTCAGTAGGTTTATAAGTAAGCTCAGAAAGGAGCATTGGCTTGGGATGAAGTGGTTGCTGAAGTACTTGAAGGGAAGCCCAGATGTGGGGCTGGTTTATAAGAAGAGGGGTAAGTCCATCTGCCTTGAGGGTTATGCTAATTCGGACTACGGAGCAGACCAGGATAAAAAGAGATCAATTACTTCCTACTTCTTCAACTTAAATGGATATTGTGTAAGTTAGAAGGCTCAGTTGTAGCCGGTGATAGCACTCTCAACAACCGAGGCTGAGTACATAGCGGCTACGGAAGCCATCAAGGAGGCTATGTGGTGCAAAGGGTTGTTGGAAGAGTTGAAGGTACTAGAGGAGTAGGTTGTGGTGTATTCGGATAGCCAAAGCGCATTACATTTATGCAAGAATCCGGTGTTCCATGAGAGGACAAAGCACATGGATGTTCGGTACCATTTCATTCGGGAAAATGTTACGAAAGGATGCATCCATGTGGACAAGGTAGCCACGGATGAAAACCCTGCGGATTTAGGTACTAAAGTTCTACCTCTAAGTAAGTTCAATCATTGCCTTGGACTACTTAAGATTGGAGTCGGTTGATATAATGACTCAAGGTGAGTTTGGATCCTGAGTTCTCTACACAATGGGTTCGGGTTTAATCGCTTAGACAAAGGTAGAGATTGTTGGAGTTTTGTCCAACGATTAAACAAAGAAGAAGAATGGAGTTTAGCATGTACAAAGTATGCACACCAGTGTGCGCTATCGCGGTGCCCAGCAAAGGAGGTAGCCTGGAGGAGGTGGTCACCGCGGCTCAGCCTCCCCCAGGCTGTGGCGCCCAGAATGGAAGCAAGGTGTGGTGGTTCAGCCCTGCCTTGAGCCGCGGCCTACCCTGTTTTATGCCACAGCTTGAAGGCACACTAATGCACACTGATTCAGCAATTCAAAGGGTGTGTGAGGCATGTTAAAAATGCATAGCTTTACAAAGGATTGATGAAGGGTCATGGATGATTAGTCTTCTAGATCTAAGGGTGGATATTGACCCTCAAGATTGGACAAGAAGTTGGGGCACTATAAAAAGGGTAGCCTAGCTTCATTGTGACATAACTTGTAATTAAAATTGAGATCAATTATAATAGTGCAAAGACACTAAACTCAAGAGAGATTCTTAAGAGAGGCTGGTTATTTAGAAAGAGATAGTAGAATAGAAAGGGACTCAAGGGCTTCTAAGGGGAATTTTCTTGGGAAAATTCCAGGGTTAGTTCTTATCACTTTCTTCTTCTCTTCTTCTTCTTTTATTCTTCAAGAACCTGTGAGTTCTTGGAAGGGTGTTACTGATTGTAAAGAACACCATTGATAAGATAGTGCAGAGAGCTTGAAGGGGCTCACTGGGACATAGGCACATTGTCGAACCTCGTCAACAAATTTCTTGTGTTCTTTTCTTTCTTGCTTTGATTGATTGTTGTCTCTTTTCTTTATACAAATCACTCTAAACTTGGGTGTTTGAAAGATCACCTCCTGGGCATCATCTAAGGTGGTTTCTCAACAAGTGGAGCACCATGTTTAGGTGGGACCACACTAGGGGGTTTTTGAGATAGTCTTTTATCTTCTCAAAGGCTTCGTGACATAGTTCATTCCACACTATTGGGAAATCACCTTAGAGATGCCCAGGCGGTGATCTTCCAAACACCCAAGTCTAGAATGACTTGTAATGAATCGGAAATAGAAACATAAATAAAAGAAAAGAAAGAACACAACAATTGTTATCGAAGTTTGGAAATGTGCCTACATCCCCGTGAGTTCCTCTGAACTCTCTGCACTAAATCAATGAGTTCTTACAAGTTACAACAACACCTCTCCAAGAAACCCAAGTTCTTGAAAAACCAAAGAAGAGAAGAAAGAAAGTGATAAGAACTATTACAAAGCACTCTATCCACTCTATGCTACTCTCTCTTTACAATCAGCCTCTCTTTTGAGATCTATTCTAGTGCCTCTCCTTTGTTTTGTGTCTTTGCACTCTCACACTTGCACTTGAATTCTCTTGATCACTTCTGTTTGTTGTGTTATTATGTTGAGATTGAAGCTAGGTGACCCCTTATATAGTGCACCACTTCTTGAGCCAATCTTTGAAGTCAATCTCCACCCTTGGATCTTGAGGACCATTCAATCATAGCCCTTCATCAATCCTTAGTGATCCTGTGCTTTTTTTTTTATGCATCCACACACCTCTCAAAAGGTTGAAGAAACTAATCTCAGTCTGCCTGGCACCGTAACCCAGAACAGGGCTTACCGTGGCTTAAGCCAGGGCACACATGCATCACTCTCTAGGCGTCGCGGCCTGGGGGAGGCTGAGCCATGGAGCACACCTCCTCCAGACTTCCTCCATGCTGGGCGCCACGGCCTGGGAAGGCTGGGCTGTGGCTTGACCTGATGCTGCACTCATCTTGACTTGCTGTGCGCTAAGGCTAAGGCGCCAAGGTCTTATGAAGAACCTTTTTAAACTATGTTTAAACCTTAGACAAACACCAACAATCTCTACCTTTGTCTAAGCGATTAAACCCGAACCTATTTTACAGAGAACTCAGGATCCAAACTCATCTTGAGTCATCATATCAACCGACTCCAATCCTAAGTAGTCCAAGGCAATGATTGAACTTACTTAGAGGTAAAATCTTGGTGCCTAAATCTACATTATTTTCCTCTGTGGTTACCTTGTCCACATGAATGCATCCTTCCATAACATTTTCCTGAATGAAATGATACCGAACATCTATATGCTTTGTCCTCTCATGGAACATTGGATTCTTACACAAGTGCAACGCACTTTGGCTATCCGAATACACCACCACTTGCTCTTTCAGGACCTTCAACTCTTCCAACAACCCTTTGCACCACATAGCCTCCTTAATGGCTTCCGTAGCAGCTATGTACTCAGGCTTGGTTGTTGAGAGTGCTGCCACTGGCTGTAACTCAGCCTTCCAACTTATACAACATTCGTTTAAGTTGAAGAAGTAGGAAGTAATAGATCTTCACTTATCTCGGTCTGCTCCATAGTCTGAATCAGCATAACCCTCAAGATAGATAGACTTACCCCTCTTCTCATACACCAACCCCACATTTGGGCTTCCCTTCAAGTACATCAGCAACCACTTCATCCCAAACCAATGCTCCTTTTTTAGATTACTCATAAACCTGCTGAGAACACTTATTGTATGAGCAATATTTGGTCTAGTGCTTACCATGGTGAACATAACTAAACCAACCACACTAGAGTAAGAGACCTTTTCCATTTCCTTCTTCTTCGCCTCCGATCTCGAACATTGATCGCTGGAGAACTTGAAATGACCAGCAAGAGGAACCTTCGCTGGTTTGCTATCTTCCATAAAGAACTTAGATATCATCTTCTCTATGTAGAAAGTCTAAGAAATCTTCAATCTGTTTCTCTCCCTTTCCCAGATTATATTCATCCTAAGGATCTTCTGTGCATGGCCAAGATCCTTCATCTTAAACTCTGAACTGAGTTAAGACTTCAATTCTTCTATCTTCTCCATGTTGCTCCCAACCAGCAACATATCATCAACATAGATGATGATGATCACCACTTCCTTCGCCTTGTGCCCCTTATAGTACAAGCACGAATCATAGTAGCTCCTCATGAAACCCAACCTAGTTACAAATGAATCAAACCTCTTATTCCATTGTCGAGGTGAATGCTTCAGGCCATAGAGAGATTTCTTCAATTGGCACACCAACTCTCCCTGCCTTCCTTCCTCATAGCCTTTGGGTTGCCTCATGTAGATGGTCTTATCAAGCCCTCCATGTAAGAACACTGTCTTCACATCCATTTGCTCGATTTCCCAATTGAATTGGACCACTATTGCCAATACTATCCGTATCGTCTTGTATTTCACAACCGATGAGAATATTTCAATGAAATATATGCCTTCTCTTTGTGTGAACCCCTTTGCCACCAACCTAGCTTTATACCGGACTTCATCCCCTGGAGTGTTCCTTTCTTTGATCGTGTAAACCCATTTACAATCCAAAACTCTCTATTTTTCTGGTTTAGGCACCAATTCCTAAGAGTTGTTCTTCCTCAAATAATCCATTTCTTCCTCCATAACTAGCTGCCATTTTGACTACTCCTTACATTCCATGGCTTCTAGGTATGTTTCTGGTTCAACCATCCCTTCTTCTGAGCAAGGAGCTGCTACATTAGCATCCGTAAACCCATATCTCAAAGGTGGTCTGACCACCCTCTTTTCCCGATCCCTTGTGAGCTGGTAGTCATTCTGACTTACTACATCATCCCCTTCTAGTTAAGCCTCCTCTTGAGTATCCTGAGCTTGGCCATCATTAATGGGCTCTACCTAGTCCAAACCCTCTTGCCTTCCTTGCTCTACCTAAACTGAATTTTCCTTGATGCGATGCTCTACAAATTCCGGACTAGTTTGCTCACTAGCCCCTACAGGGTTAGTTTTCTCCAAATAGAGAAATAACAATTCATTAAAAATAACATCCCTACTTATTATGAGTTTCATTCCTTTTGGTTCTAAGGACCACAACCTATACCCCTTCACCCCATCACCATACCCTATAAATACACATTTTCTAGACCTTAAGTTAAGTTTATCATCCTTTTGATTTGCAAACGTAGCACACCCAAAAGTCCTAAGGTTGCTCAACTCAGGGGGTTTCCCACTCCATATTTCCTTGGGAGTCTTGAGATCTAAAGCTCTAGAGGGTGATCTATTTACCAAGTATGCAGCAGTAGACACAACTTCCCCCCAAAAATATTTTGGTAATCCAGATCCTATTAACATGCACCTAACTTTTTCCATAAGGGTCCTGTTCATCCTCTCAGCAACTCCATTTTGCTGAGGTGTTTTTACAACCTTTCTATGTCTTAGAATGCCATTTAACTCACAAAATTTATCAAAATCCTTATTGCAAAATTCAAAGCCATTATCGGTTCGTAAAGCCTTAACAACCCTACCCGTTTAAGTTTCCAGCAACTTTTTCCACACCACAAATTTATTCAAAGCATCTGATTTATTTTTAAGCAAATAAACCCAAACCTTTCTTGAATAATCATCAATTAAAGACAGAAAGTAAAAGTTACCTCCCTGTGTTGGTGTTCTTGCTGGTCCCCAAAGGTCCGAATGAATGTAGTCAAGAATCCCCTTAGACTTGTGCACTCCGGTGTTGAAGTTGACCTGGTGTTACTTCCCAAGAATGCAACACTCGCAGAAATCCAATTTCTTTACTTTGTCGCCACCAAGTAGACCATTTTTGCTGAGAAATTGTAGGCCCTTTTCGCTCACATGTCCCAAGTGAGTGTGCCAAAGGGTTGCCTTATCTATCTCAGCTATCAAGCTTGCTGCTTGATACTTGATTTTTGTCTCTTCGATCATCTCATAGAGTCCATCCTTTATTGCTGCTTTGATCACTATAAAAGATTCTTTGGTTACCTGGATCTTTCCTCCCTCTGCCTTGTATGTATACCCTATGGAATCCAGCTGCCTCAATAAGATCAAATTCCTTTTCAAATACAGAAGATACCTCACATTTCGCTGCAGCCTTGTGACTCCATCAAACATCCTCAACTTGATGTCTCCTATCACCCTCACTTGGCAAGAAGTGTCATTCCCCAAGAAAACCTTTCCATTGCTTTCCTGGAAATTCTTGAACCAATCCTTGTGAGGGCACATATAATAAGTGCACCCGAAAATCCAGGATCCATTTCTCGCTGCCTTGCCTCTTACTCACATTTGAGCACACAATAAGAACATCATCTTGTTGTTCTCCTTTGGCAATCGAAGCCTCTCCATTGTTGGTATGGCTTCTTTCTCTCTCATCCCACATCTTCTTCTTGCAATCTTTCCTAAAATGGCCCTCCTTGTTGCAGTAGAAGCATCTTTTTCCTCCAAATCTCAATTTGGAATGAGATCTCCCATGGCTCTGCCCTCTACCTCTTGATTTCTCCTAGTAGTTGTGATGAATGCTACTGCCATTAGGAGTTGCTGGCCTTCCTCTAACGAACAGCCCTTCTCCACTTGATGCTTCCCTTATCTTGGCTTTGAAATCATGAGCCCTTATGGCATTGATCACAATCTCCTTGGTTAAAGTATCTCTTCCATATTCAATTGCATTAATTAAATTGTCAAAACAATCAGGAAGAGAATTCAACAAAATAACAGCCAATTGTTCATCCAGGAATGTTATGCTATAGCTATCCAAATCTTGAACTAGCTTATTAAACACATCAAGATTATCTTACAACTCTTTATTAGGATCCATTTTAAAAGCAAAGATTCTTTTAAGAAGATAAATCTTATTAGGGAGAGTTTTGGTAAGAAATAACTCATCTAGTTTCTTCCATATGACAGCAGGATCTTCTGAGTCTCCGCACTCCCTTGTCACGCTATCTAACATGTGTAAGAAAATGGTGGTGTATGCCATCTTCTTCATCTCAATCTGCTGGTCCTCTGTGATACTTACTGGAAAAGCATTATCTTCTCCAATAGCCAAGTCCACCTTCTGTTGCATAAGAACAGCCTTGATCTTCTTCTTTCAAAGGGCAAAGTCTCCCTTTCTATCAAACTTCTCAACAATGAAATTTGAAGCCATCTTGCGGAGAAAATCCTAGGTTTATGCAGCACCCACAATTGCTTTCCCAAACTTCTAAATCATAAGAACTCGATCAAAGATAGATCTCAATACCGTTCTTGAATCACCCTCAAGAACACGATCAGATCTTGATCCCAGCACCATTCTTGAATCACCTAAGAAGTTTGCCTTTGATTCTTGTAGTCTTGCTCCGATACCTTCTGTTCCAGCTCCGATACTCGCTGTTCTTGGACTACCACTCTGATACCACTGTTGGGAAATCACCTTAGAGATGCCCAGGTGGTGATCTTCCAAAACCCAAGTCTAGAATGACTTGTAATGAATTAGAAACAAAAACAAAAATCAAAGAAAAGAAATAACACATCAATTGTTATCGAGGTTCGGCAATGTGCCTACGTCCCCGTGAGTTCCTCCGAACTCTCTGCACTAAATCAATGAGTTCTTACAAGTTACAACAACACTTCTCCAAGAAACCCAAGTTCTTGAAGAACCAAAGAAGAGAAGAAAGAAAGTGATTAGAACTATTACAAAGCCCTCTATCCACTCTATGCTACTCTCTCTTTACAACCAGTCTCTCTTTTGAGATCTATTCTAGTGCCTCTCTGTTGTGCGTTTATCTACCTAAATTAATAAGCAAATAATTGTACAGTTTTACTCGCAAGTGCACAAGGTCTATAGTAGTATAGTATGCAAATGTGAGATCATTTCCACAGGGATTGGTGAATTTCGCTTTAGAATTAATTTCACAAAGTAAAAATAGATGATGGGAATAAATATTAAGTTTAGATGATAATGATAAAGGCGTAGGGACTTGGTATCCACTACTAATCATACTACCCCAACAAAACAATATGTCAATGCTCTACTCATGTTATGAATACCTACTGGTTGTCAATCTAAGGGCTTGGTCCACTCCTTATGCTATGGATTTCCCAAAGCAACGAGTTAGGCATGGTGTATACTCTAACTCTTTTCTCTCTTAAGGGATTTAGCATGGCGTATACTGAGTTGTTCCTTAAGAGAGCATAAGGTCTATGGAAATCGACAACCACACGGGGCCTAGGGCTTGGTCAACTCTCGATTTCCCATATTGATTAATCCAAGAATCTGGATAAGATATCTTATGTTACTATTGTTGAACCCAGGACTCGGTCATCCAAATTGATTCAACTAACTAATCCATACCACATGCATATGTTGATCAGACACATACATATGAGGAATTTAAATAAACACAAGCATTAATCAAATTAAGAATCACCGCATAAATATTGCAAAGGCGCCAATACTAAATTGTTGGTTAAACATAATTAGGGCTTCAACCAAGCCATTACTAGGTTTTAGTTGCACATAATATATTAAAGGAAAGAAGAAACCCGAGAGAGCTCCATTGAAGAGTCGTCAATTCTTCGTAGAATCCCCTCTGGCCTCCAACCTCCCAACCTAAAGCTAAAGCTAAAAAGGAGATACTGTTTCTGTGTTTTACAAGTCTATTTATAGGGTTCTAAAGACACCTCGAAACCCTAATTTCCACCGAACCATTATTTTCAAAACAGGTTCTGCCGGTTTACTGTACATGTGCTCTCGATCGCACACTATTACGCTCGAGTGCATCTGCGCTCGAGCCTTCCTCTTGCGCGTGAGCACAGGCTATGCTTGATCTTGGGATGGGCTTTGGGTGCTTGTGCGCTCGATCGCACCTATCTGGTTCCAAATCTTCAGTTTTCTTCTTAGAGCTCCAAAATGCTATCTTTTCTTCAAAAACCTATAAAAAAACACATAAAACACAAAAATGAAGTAGAATATACTAAAATACATAAACAAAGAGCCTAAGAACTGTAAATTAAGGGGCTCAAATATGAATATTTAAGCACTTATCACACCCTAAAACTTACATATTGCTAGTCCCTTAGCAAAACAAAACGAAAAAACTAACTGAAAAACAAAATCAAAGATAAATTCATCATTTATGTTATTTAAAATTTGGGTTGCACATAAAACCATGATATTTGTTCATGAGTAAGCTTTAAAATATAAACACATCGTCACAATGGATAAGGGATTTTAATTCTAATTACTTACACAAGGATAGTTTAAGGCATCATAAATTTGACTTAGTGTGTGGTGGATTAGCACATAAAAGATGAAGTTTCTGAATAATTTCGATGTATAGTGTTTCGGTGTCTTAACATTAATTGAATTCCCTATTAGAATGAACAATAATGGCATAGTTTTATTTCTTTTCTTTTTATTTTATCATGAGCTCTTTGCCATGTTGACTTCCATTAAGCTATCTAATTAACCCTTGTAGCGAGTGTTTAGCTAATAACTCCCAAACCAGATGGTTTTAAGGCTTTGGTGTAAAGACACCTCTAAGAACTTACTAACTCGAGTCAAAAAGGCTACGAAGCTAACTGGTCTTAATGCTTCCAAGCAAAGTCCCCACCTTTTGACGTGAACACTCACTGCTTACGGAGCCAAGTGGTCCAGTTACTCAGTGGAAACTTTATTTAATGATCATTATATGCATTATTCCCACCTTTTGACATGAACACTCAATGTTTATTGAGGTAGGAGGTCCAGTTACTCAGTGGAGAGTTTATTTAATGATCATTAGGAGCATTTTATTTTCTCTTTTTGCATAATAAATATTTTTCTCTATTTTTCTATACCAAAGTATTATTCTAACAAGTTATCTTATTACAGTTAGGTCATGGAAACATATACATCATACCTCACACCATTATGTGCTAATGTGCTCGTGTCAGATTTAGATCAAACTTATGAATTCTTAAGTGCCTTGAGGTAGGTAATTTAGACTTTTAAAACTTTATTATTTAGACTGTATGTTCTAGATTTTAAGCTTACTGATGAAGTTTTATCATAGTATTTGTTTTAAATCAACCAAAATTTTTAAAACAATATGAACATGCATTTATCTTTTCAAAAATACTAAAAAAAAACTGGGACAAAGTGTGTTAATGTGTCTCCCATACCCCCAAACTTAAATTACACATTGTCCTCAATGTGTGAATAACATGGAAAGATCTGACTTAGGAGATAGAGAACTAGCTGGGCCGGCAGGGCTCATAGCACACCCCAAACTTGAACGGATGCATACATTGTCCCTAAAAAAGAAAAACTAACGTAATACGGGAAAACAAGAAGTACTAAAAATAAATAAATAACAATAAATATGTAAAACAATAAAAATAAAAGGATAAGCTATGGGGTACCTCCCATGAGCACTAAGTTTAACGTCTTCAGTCGGACCGTGCCTTATTCTTCCCCAAAACTAAGATTTGCAGCAACTAGCACAGGTAGTGTCTTATTCTCTCCCATATAAACATAAGTCAAATATTTCGGCAATTGCTTCAACTCCAAATTTGGTGCCTAGACAATAAAAAGGAAAAAAGTAGTATTAGAAGGCACAAGAGTGTCAAATGGATCGGTGTACTTACTTCGATGCTTTGGAGGGGCCTCAAGAAGGTGTATAGTTTCAATGATGTCATCAGTAACATCCTCACATTCGGGCTCAAAATCAGATCTTGTGACACTATAAGTAAGAGCAGTTTCTAATGGATCAACATGATGGGCGGGAAATTCTCCCTGTTTTCTTTCACTTAGCTCCTTAGCCAATTGCCCCATTTGCACCTCTAGTCTTTGAATAGCTTGCTCATGCTTGGCATTGATTTGTCTTTGCTCAGTCAGAAATTATATTTCCTCTGCTATGAACTGTTCTTATAAAGTTATCAGTTGTTGTTGCTGAGCTGCCAGTTGCCTCACAATGCTCTCTAGGTCAATATCCCTTGATTCCAGAACTGATTGGGCTACTGGTTGGGAGTTCCTTTGCTGCCCTTGAAGGTTCATGGCATTTTGATCATTGTTCCATGAGAAGTTGGGGTGGTTTCGCCATCCAGGATTGTAGGTATTTGCATATGCATTGTTTTTGGAATGATAGTTGTTTGGTCCCACATAGTTTGCTTGCTCTGGATCTGCAAAATAATACATAGGGCAAGTTTCAGAAGTGTGATTAACATTAAAACATATACCACATACCTGGAGTTGTGTAGCTTATTGGCGAGGAGGGATGTTCTGCGTAGTCGTGCATTTTACAAGCATATCTATCTTTCTTTCCATAGCATCCAACCAATTTGGAAATCCACCATTTAAGTTCACTTCATACATGCCCTTACTCTTTGCTTCTTGCTCTGTATTGAGTGGAAAGAAGATTGGATTTTGGGATCGAAGCCCTTGCATGAATCAGTTGAACTGCTTCAGTGCAGCAGTTTCAGTACTGCTGCTCGGGTACTCTCTGGACCTTTTGCGCTCGTGTGCACCTTGAATTGTGCTCGATCGTTGTTCTTCCTGCGCTCGAGCACTACACTAGTGTGCTCGGTCGCAATGAGGATCGAAACTCCTTTGCTGCACACATGAAAAAAAACAGAATAACAGAAAATGAAAAAATGAAAAAAATAAAATCAAAATTACTAATGAAAATAATTCTAAAATGAAATTTAGCGCAATCCCCGGCAACGGCACCAAAAACTTGTTGTGTATTTATCTACCTAAATTAATAAGCAAATAATCGTACAATTTTACTTGCAAGTGCACAAGGTCTATAGTAGCATAGTGTGCAAGTGCGAGATCATTTCCACAGGGATAGGTGAATTTGGATTTTGAATTAATTTTACAAAGTAAAAATAGATGATGGGAATAAATATTGAGTTTAGATGATAATGATAAAGGCGTAGGGACTTGGTATCCACCACTAATCATGCTACCCCTACAAAACAATATGCCAATCCTCTACTCATGCTATAAATACCTACTGGTTGTCAACCTAAGGGCTTGGTCCACTCCTTAGGCTATGGATTTCCCTAAGCAACGAGTTAGGCATAGTGTATACTCTAACTCTTTTCTCTCTTATGGGATTCAACATGGTGTATATTGAGTTGTTCCTTAAGAGAGCATAAGGTCTATGCAAATCGACAACCACACGGGGCCTAGGGCTTGGTCCACTCCCAGTTTCCCATGTTGATTAACCCAAGAATCCGGATAAGATAACTTTTGTTATTGTTGTTGAACCTAGGACTCAGTCATCCAAATTGATTCAACTAACTAATCCATACCATATGCATACGTTGATAAGACACACACATATGAGGAATTTAAATAAACACAGGTGCTAATCAAATTAAGAATCACCGCATAAATATTGCAAAGGTGCCAATACTGAATTATTGGTTAAACATAATTAGGGCTTCAACCAAGCCCTTACTAGGTTTTAGTTACACATAATAAAATAAAGAAAAGAAGAAACTCGAGAGAGCTCCATTAAAGAGTCGTCAAATCTTTGTAGAATCCCCTCTAGCCTCCGGCCTCCCGACCTAAAGCTAAAGCTAAAAGGGGGATATTGTTTATGTGTTTTACAAGTCTATTTATAGGGTTCTAAGGACACCTCGAAACCCTAATTTCCAAAATAAGACCGAAACCATTATTTCCAAAACAAGTTCTGCCGGTTTACTGTACGTGTGCGCTCGATCGCACACTATTACGCTCGAGCGCATCTGCGCTCAAGCCTTCTTTTTGCGTGCGAGCGCAGGCTATGCTCAATCTTGGCATGGGCGTTGGATGCTTGTGCGCTCGATCGCACTCTTCTGTGCGCTTGATTGCACCTATTTGGTTCTAGATCTTCAGTTTTCTTCTTTAGAGCTCCAAAATGGTATCTTTTCTTCAAAAACCTATAAAAAACACAGAAAACACAAAAATGAAGTAGAATATACTAAAATACATAAACAAAAAGCCTTATAACTGTAAATTAAGGGGCTTAAATATGAATAATTAAGCACTTATCACTCTCCTGTGTTTTGTGTTTTTGCACTCTCATACTTGCACTTGAATTCTCTTGTATGATGATCACTTGTGTTTGTTGTGTTATTATGTTGAGATTGAAGCTAGGTGACCCTTTATATAGTGCACCACTTCTTGAGCCAATCTTTGAAGTCAATCTCCACCCTTGGATCTTGAGGACCATTCAATCATAGCCCTTCATCAATCCTTAGTGATCTTATACGTTTTGTTCATGCATCCACGCACCTCTCAAAAGGCTAAAGAAACTAGTCTCAGTTTTCCTGGTGTCGCAGCCCAGAATAGGGCAGGTAGCGGCTCAAGCCAGGGCACACATGTAATTATGCTCAAACTAACACGCGGTTATTGTGTATAGCTGATATGTCGATCCCACAAGGAAAAGCGAACTACAAGAGAAGATGTAAACTTTAGTACGAAACGATAAAATCCAAATGAGCAAATTTGAGTTTGATAATGAAATAGTGTGAAGGAGTTGTGTAATTATAATGAAGAATATAAATGAGAAACAACAAGGGTCCAGGAATACCCCCTAGGTTCGTTGCCTTATTTCGATCTTGATTCAATTGTTTTTATCTCGATTGCTAGTTTCACATCCCAAACAGGCAATCGGCAAATATTCTATCAAAGCATATGCAAACCCTAATGCAATTGCTATGAAATACTCTTCATTTTCGATTCAAGCACACATGACCTATCCTATAGATTTATCAAGAAACGACAATATATCTCAATGAAAATATCGCAGTAATGGAAAAACCTAAAAGATAAATCTACGGGAATCAATCACATCCAAACAACTTGGCATAAGAAGAGCTTGACTAGACTTATATGGAGGAGAAGAGTGCAATCACCGGATTAAGAAAATCTAAGATAAGAAGAACATAAATTGTAGTTGTCACATGAACCTAAATTCTTTTTGTTTAATCAAAGAGTAACTCATAAACAATGTTTTAACAATAAATCCTTACAACTGAATCAAGAATGAAAATAAGAACAACTACACCTAGGGATTCATCCCTTTGCCTAGCTTAGAGATTAGTTGGCCATAGGGCTCATTCTTGAACACTGTAATGTTAAGCTCTCTCTTTCGTTCTCAGCCTTCATTGATGCCCCATTATCAAACCCTAAGTGATCTATTTATAATACAAAAGTTCAAGGGTATTTTCAGCTAAAAAATATCATTAAAAACTCTAATTAGGTTTGGTGCGAAAACAGGGGTTCGTGTGCGCGCCGCGGCTCACACTTGTTCAGGCCGTAGCTTGGCTTTTGGCTGGCTTTGTGGTGTTGCTAGAGGCTACGGCCTAGCTGGTACAGGCCACAGCTCAGAGTGCTAGGCCGCGGCTCAGATTGGTCCAGGCCGCGGCTCAACCTGATGGTCTTCTTGGCTCTTTTAGACAGGGTTCTGGAGGCCGTGGTGCACAACCTTAGATCTCTTCATTTTGTCCTTCCACGATAATGCCTTCACTCTAGTATGCATTGAATCATCGTGCTTTAAGCTATGATAGCTTTCCATCTCTTTTGAACTCAAAGTACCTGAAAATGCACCGAAATAGATCAATGATCCAAGAATGACACTTTAGAGTTGTAAAGGTATAAAAGTGTAATTCAAACCTAGATCAACCATAAAATGCCAACAAATAAGTACTCTTAAGATGCATTTTATGACTCACATCATAACCCCCAACTAGCTTATTGCTAGTCCCTAGAAATTCAAGCGGAAACAAGACAATATGAAATGAATCCTATGGTAGAAATCAAAACAAAGTAAAGCAATGTTAGCGTTAAACCAAGAGTAATTTAGCTTTTTGTCTCAAAAATCACACATAACACATAGCACATAGAATCATTAAATATCACTCAAGTCCAAAAATAATCTGAATATCAATCTCAAAATCGTTATCGACTCTTAACATCCATCTTACCACAAACCATTAATCCAAATACCCGGATGATTTTATGCACAACATTCATGAATACAAGTCTTGGCCTCTAAAAATTTATTAATTTGCGTGACATCAATTACAAAAACAAACTCCATAGGCTCACTTTTCAAATCACTCTCCACTAATGTAGAAAAATCACACTACATCGGATCAATGGGTCTTTAATAAGCTTGTAACGTTAGGCTAAGGTAAAGGTCAATAAAGAACAGGAAGGATTAAACAAGTAAAAGAACCCAGTCTCTTCAGTTAAACACAACCACTATAAGCACTAGATAACCTTACTTCAACATCTAACTCTTTTAACTATTTTTCGAGCATTTCTCCCAATAAATCACCACTTTTTTTTTCTTTTCTTCTTTCTTTGCCATAATTCGCTTCCTTTTTTATTTTTTTTATTTATTTTGGCACATAACCATTCACCTCATTTTCTCGTTTTTTTTACTCTTTTCCACAACCCCCAACTTATCTTCTTTAATATACTTGGGTTATGGTAGTAATATATTTTTTTTGCATATTTTTATCCTTAATCCTCTTGAGTGCTTCTCAACAATTGTGTATAACTAAGTTCTTTTAAAAGAAAGGTAAGGATAAAATATTTTTAGGCTCATAAAGTTAAATAACTGGGTTATTGAAAGAAACAAATTCTTTTTCAAGAAAAAGGCTCAAACAGGTGACTAGCGATAGATATAGCAAGGGTAAGTTTGAAAGGCTAAAATGGTCCAAAAATGGCCTACATCATATCCTAAGTAGTGTGCATTCTAGGATTTCACCTCAAGTGATTATTAAATAAGTTCTAGAGCTTTTCGAGACCACAAAAGTATTCACAAAACAATCACATATAAACCTTCTCTAAATGTTTTTAGACTAATCATGCAATCTTACCACAGTCCAGAGTCACAAACCAAGTGAAGATTGACACTTAAATTATTCTTAAACCGAAGCAAGATTTAACTTCTTCTAAACATTATATACTATCTCTATTAAGCTCATATCATTGACATGTGAATTAACTCCAATGCTAACACAAAGCATGCTAAGAACAAACAAAAAGGGAAAGTAACACCAAGTAGTTCAATGAAAAAAAAAAAATATGTTTCCTCCACCCCCAACTTAAAAATTGCCTTGACCTCAATGTGAAAGAAAAAGTGAAGGAAACTCCCTTTGTAACCAAAAGTGCACAGAAGCTGAAAATTGTGCACCACCATTTGAACTGCTGTGCATATTTGTCCCTAAAAAAGAAATACGAAGGTAATACTGGAAAAAACCAAAATACTAATAATAAACAAGAAAATGAAATATGAAAAACAATAAAAATAAAAGGATATGCTGTGGGGTGCCTCCTATGAACGCTAAGTTTTACGTCTTTAGCCAGTCACTGCACCACTCTCACTGCTGGCCTTATTGTGGTGCTGAAGATGAGGCTCCATACTCGGTAGCCTCAATGCTAGTCTTTTGGCAAGGAATACTTAAAGTCCACCACATACGGCTCAAGTGTTCTTGGTGTAGCCCATTTACTATCAGCAGTATGGTATTTGATTCTCGCATCCATGTGACTTCTCTCAAGCAACTCCTCAAAGCATGGTTGCCATGATTTCTTAATAAGTCCCTATGACTTATCAAAAGCATCAAAAACAGTAATGACATGGGGATAAATTGAAGATTATCGAGCTTAAAATTATTAGAAATGAATTCCAAAGAGTTAGAATTATCTTTAATGTACTCATCCTCTTCATGTGGCTGCTTTGAGACTCGAAAAAAATTTACCTCTAGAATAATATTTCCAAATGATAATGTCATTAGGCCATTTCTACAATTAACGATGGAATTTGCGATGGCGATGAATGGTCTTCCAAGTATCAAAGGAATTTTTGACTCCATGTTCACAGTAGAAACGGTATCTAAAACAAAAAAGTCAACGGGATAGCAGAAATTATTAATTTGCAACAAAACATCTTCCATAATACCTCTTGGTTTTCTTACCGATCTATCTGCTAATTGAAGTACCACAGAGGTTGGTTTGATCTCACCTAGACTGAGCTGCAAGTACATGGAGTATGGCATGAGGTTCACACTAACACCCAAATCTAGCAATGCTTGGCCACAAGAATTGTTTCCAATTTGGCAAGCCACCGTTGGACAGCTCGGATCTTTATATTTGGGCAGTGTCTTGCTATCAACTACTGCACTTGCTTGCTCCGTTAAGAATGTCATCTTCTTCATATCGTGTCTCCTCTTGAGTGTGTATAGATCCTTGATGACTTTAGCATAGTTGGCAACCTATTTTATAACATGAAGAAGAGGGAGGTTAATTTTAACATGCTGAAGAATCACCGGTGGAGAATAATCATCATGGGCCTCTTGTTCCTTGGGGGCTTCATTCTTTTTGCTCACGGTATTAGGAATCAAGTGTGATGGTAGAGTGGGTCTATCAATTTTCTTACCACTGCGGGTGATTATGGCATTAACCTTTCTAACATTTTGATTTTCAAGTTCAGAGGTTTATGCTATATGTTGTCCCCTTAGATTAGGTTGTGGATATGAAGGAAAACGACCTGGCTCTTGAACCGTCAAGAAACTAGTCAACTTGGTGAATTAACTCTTTATCACCTTTTGTTCCACTTTGATCGCTTGTTGCTCCTCTAGAAACCGTTGATTTATCTTACCTTGCTCTTCAACACTCTTGGCATGTACCTGCATAAATGACTTAAATATATCTTCCAAAGGTAAAGATTGTTGAGGTGCATTAGATGAGGTTGCTTTCGGTTGCCATTGGGAACTTGAGCGGGGATGAGGTTGTGTATCGGATCTCCAACTAAAATTAGGGTGATTCTTTCAACCAGGATTGTAGGTGTTAGAGTAGGGTGAGTCTGGTTTCTTAAAGGGTATACCTAAAGCATTACACTCTCCCTTCATCTCAAAATAAACTGGACAATCTCTAGGTAAATATCTACCCCATTACACATGAAACAAGGCTCGTGGGACTCTTCCCTAGCAACTGGTTCGGGGGCTCTAACATCCTTGGTTTTTAAGGCTTCAATTTCCTTAGTTAGGGCCTCTAAACGGTCTTTAAGTTTGTCCTCTTCCTTAAGTTGATAAATCCTAGCGGGTTGATTTCTCCTAGTGCTTTCTATGGCATTTAGTCTTGTCCAAGTGTGGGCTTTTCTCGATAGGTCATCTAGGAAATCTATGGCTTGGTCGGGATCTTTTTGAAGAAAATCCCTATTGCACATCATTTCTATGAACTGCCTTTCCTTACTTAGGAGTCCATCATAGAAATAGCTAACTACTCGCCAACTCTAATACCCATGGTGTGGACAAGAATTCAAAAGGTCCTTGAAACATTCCCAAAATTGATATAAGGTTTAACTCTCCTTTTGTGCAAAGTTTGAGATTTGTCTCTTGAGGTTGTTGGTCTTATGGGTTGGGAAGTGCTTTTGGAAGAAAACTCGTGTCATCTTATCCCAACTACCTATGGACCTAGGCTTTAACGAGTATAGCCAAACCTTGGCCTTTTCCTTAAGTGAAAAAAGGAAAAACCTAAGTTTGACGGTGTCTACCATATCAGCCCTACCGTGAAAGGTAGCTACTACTTCCTCAAATTCCATAATATGGATATAGGGGTTTTAATTCTCAAACCCATGGAACGTTGCTAGTAATTGGATCATGCCCGGCTTAAACTTAGGTCATTGAATATTAGGGGGGGAACATGATACAAGATGGTGTGGCCGTTCGGCTCTAGGGTGAAAGTAGTCTTTAAGTGTCCTGATGAGAGCCATAAAATGCATCTTAATAGTTCTTAATCGTTAGCATTTTAGGGTTGATCTAGATCTTAATTGCACTTTTATACATTAGTAACTCTAAAGTAGCATTCTTGGATCATTAACTTATTTCGGTGTATTTTCAGGTAATTTAAGTTCAAAAGAAGAGAAAAAGCTATTGTTGTTTGAAGCACAAAGACTCGAGGCACACTGAAGTAAAGACATGGTTGCGGAAGGGCAAATTAAGAGAAATATAGTTTATAGAGTGTGCGATGCGGCCTAGAATTATCCAAGCCTTGGCCTCCAGAAAGTGCATCAAAAGAGCAAGGAAGAAGCATCAGGTCAGGCTGTGGCCTGGATCAAGGTGAGTTATGGCCTGGGTCAAGCTGGGCTGCGGCCCACAGAAGGAGAGGAAATCAGCACAATCTGAGCCCCGGCCTGACCCAATCTGAGCCTAAGCGAGACCCCGATACCCTGTCTCTAAGTTACAACTTAATTAGGTTTTTTTATAATTGTTTAAACCCTAAAAACACCTTTGACCTCTTGTATTATAAATAGCCCACTTAGAGTTTGATAAAGGACATTCAAAAAACCTGGAAAACTCAAGGAAGCAACCAATTCTCCTCCATCAAAGTGTTCAACCATGAGCTGCATGGCTAACTAATCTCCAAGCAAGGCGAAGGCATGAATCCCTAGGTGTAGCTGTTCCTATTTTCCTTTCTTTGATTCAGTTGTAGTAGGGATTTAATGTTAAAACATTGTTATGATTTACTTTGCTATCTAATTATAAGATTTTCTCTAATTCGGTGATTGTATCTTTCTCCTTGATATAAATCTAGTCTTGCTTTTCTTATATCAAGATTGTTTGGGTATGATTGAGTCCAGTAGACTTATTCTTTAGGTTTATCCCTTACTGCAATATTGTCATAAAAGATATATTGTCGTTTCTTGATAAACCTATAGGATAGATCATGTGTGCATGAAGCAAAAGTAAAGTATTTCATAACAATTACATTAGGGTTTTTATACATGCTCTTATTGAATATCTTCTGATTGCTTGTTTGGGATGTGAAACTTGCAATCGAGAGAAAAACAACTGAATCAAGTTAGGATTAGGGCAACGAGCCTAGGGAAGATTCCCGGAACCTTGTTATTCCTCTATTATATTTTACAATCTATTTTACACAATTACTTCATTATCAAAAGTTCATACTTTCTCACTTAAATCTTTATCGTTTGTGTTATGGTTCACACCTTCTTTTGTAGTTAACTTGTTTCCTTGTGGAATTGACACCACAAAGCTGTGCTACAACTACCGCGTTATGTTTTGGGCGTAATCAAATTTTGGTGCCGTTGCCGAGGAGATGCGCTTACTTACAAAGAAGTCTGTCAACTTTAAGACAAGACGGTACTATCGTTCCTTTCTATTAGTTTTGATTTTTTTTATTTTGTTCTGTTTTATTTATCACTTTTTAAACTCAGTTGGTGTATGCTTAGACTGAGAGATTTGCAAGGGAGATTCATTAAAGGACCAAAATAGAAATACTCTTCCCTTCCACGTCCGTTAGTGAAACCTCGCCTACATCAAATCCTAGTGTACACCCAACAAAAAATTTAGAAAACTTTGTTAACATGGCTGAAATCCCTAATGAGAACGTTGCTAAGACACTTAGAGATTACCTACATCCTAGCCGGACAGCCACACCATCATGCATTATGTTTTCAGCCAATAGTCGCCATCAAGATTTTAAAATAGGGATGATACGATTACCCTCTACCTTTCATGGCTTGGAAAACGAGAACCTATATGTGCACATTAGAGAGTTTGAGGAAGTAATTGTGACTTTTCATAGTCAAGATCTGATGAGAGTCATAAAATGCATCTAAACAATACTTAATTGTTAGCATTTTAGGGTTGATTGAGGTTGGAATTACACTTTTATACCATAATAACTCTAAAGTGTTATTCTTGAATCGTTGACTTATTTCAGTGCAATTTCAGGTACTTCAAGCTTAAAAAAGAGATAGAAAAGCTATCATCATTTTAAACATGAAGCTTCAATGAATACTCGAGTGAGATAATGGTCGCGGAAGAGCCAAGATGAAGAGAAACCAAGAAAAGAGATTTACTAAATTGCCAAAATTACCCGTACAGACCAATCATCTTTGAAAATTAAACTGTATTGATGCAAGAAGAACCATGAGATGAGCCATACATGCTTAGAAATATCCGGAAGTCTATTTTCTGGAGAATTTTACGGCTTGTAAAAATGATTTTTCTAGGGAAAGTTATGGCAGTTTTAGTAGACAAAGGTCAGACTGTGCGGCTGTGCGGGATTTCATCGTGATTTTGGGCTTAAATCCCACATCCCACATCAGTTGGAGAACATATTTCTATATCCCACATCCCGCATCCCACATTGGATTGGAAATACATTGCACTCATGTTATTTCCCTATAAAAGGCCTACTTCACTTCAGCTTTGAGGAATCAATCGGAGCTCATCTGAAATCATCAGAGAGTGAATCTAGAGGGCCTTTAGGAGCAATCCCGAGGGCCTTTAGGACGAATCCGAAGTATAATTTTGGAGGGCAAGCTGAGGAATCGCCGAAGCTTTCGTTACTAAGGAGGAGATGATCGTTGAGAGGCTGGAGGCAACTCAAGAAAGCATGACCTCCATGGCCGGCTAGTCTCCAAGCAAGGCGAAGGGATGAATCCCTAGGTGTAGTTGTTCTTATTTTTCTTTATTTGATTCGGTTGTAGTTGGATATTATTTTTGTTAAAAATTATTATGTTTGATTCTTAATTTAATAAGTAGATTTATTATTACTCTGATGATTGCATGCTTCTTTTCCATATAAGTTCAGTCATACTTTTCTTATGTGTTCTTGTTTGAGTGTGATTGAGTCCGGTAGATCGATTTTATAGATTTTTCCATTGCTGTGGTATTGTCGTTTAGATATATCGTCGTCTCTTGATAATTTATAAGTTAGTTCATGTGTGCTTGAAAGTAAAGAAGATTTCATAACAATTACATTATGGTTTATAAATGCGCTTTAATTGAATATTTGCCGATTGCCTGTTTGGGATGTGAAACTTGTAATCGAGATAAAAACAACTGAATCAAGGTAGGATTAGAGCAACGAACCTATGGAGGATTTCTAGAACCTTGTCGTTTCTTTATTTTATTATTCAATCATTTCACACAATTTTCATAAACTAAACAATTCAGATTCTTTCAATAAATCTTTTATCGTTTTTGTTCAAGTTTACACATTCTTTTGTAATTAACTTGTTTCCCTGTGGAATCGACACCCCAAAGCTGTACTACAATTACCGTGTTATATTTTGGGTGTAATCAAATTTTGGCGCCGTTGCTGGGGAAACGCACTTAAGTGCAAGGAAGCTTGTCAACTTTGAGTGTGACGGTAGAAGAATTGTAAATATTTTTCTTTTCAGCAGTTTGTAAATACGGTAATATTGTTCCTTTACCTTAGTTTTAATTTTCTAATTATTTATTTATTTCCCCTCTTATTCATTTGGTGTATGTTTAGACCGAGAGATTTGCGAGGTAGATTAATTAGAGGACCCGAACTAGAATTACCCTCTCCTTTCGAGTCTGATAGTTAAACCTCGCCTAGATTAACCAATAGTGGAAACCCAAGTGAGAATTTAGAGGATTCTGTTAACATGGCCGATAACCATAATGAGAATGTTGTTAGGACACTTCAGGATTACCTCCACCCTACACGTACAGCCACACCATCATGCATCATGTTTCCAGCCAATACTCGCCAATTAGATCTTAAACCAGGGATGATTCAATTACTCCCTACATTTCATGGCTTGGATAATGAAAACTTATATGTGCACATTAGAGAGTTTGAGGAAGTAGTCGCTACTTTTCATAGTCAAGATGAAACCGATGACAATGTGAGGCTTAAGTTCTTTCCTTTCGCTTTGAAGGATAGAGCTAAGAGTTGGCTATACTCACTAAGACCACGATCTATTGGGTCGTGGACTGAGATGACTCGGGCTTTCTTTAACAAATACTTTCCCCAACATAAGACCAACGCTTTGAAAAGGAAAATCTCCACCTTTGCACAAAAGGATAGTGAGACCTTATATCAGTCTTGGGAAAGATTTAAGGAGTTATTAAGTATGTGCCCTCACCATGGGTATGAGAGTTAGCGCTTGGTGAGCTATTTTTATGAGGGACTTACATATAAGGAGCGCCAATTCGTAGAGATGATGTGTAATGGTGGGTTCTTGTAGAAAGATCCTGATGAGGCCACAAAGTACCTCAATGAGCTTGCTGAAAAAGCTCACACTTGGACTGAACCTAGTGCTACTGAAAGCACAAATAGGTCACGACCTATAGGGAACCCAAATGGTGGTGGAATTTACCATCTTAGGGAAGAAGATAACCTTAAGGCCAAGGTCGAGATGCTCACTAGGGAACTAGAGGCATTAAAGACCAAAAGTTCAAAGCCAAAACACGTGGTCAATTATGCAAAATCTTTTGAACCATGTTTTGTGTGTGGCGGGGTAGCCTATCTTGCCCAAGAGTGTCCCACATTTGCTGATATGAGAGGGATGTATAAGAAACAATGTAATGCCTTAGGCATTTACACGAAGCCTTTTACACCCTTCTCTAATACCTATAATTCGGGATGGCGCGATAACCCCACCTTCAGCTGGAAATCTGAAAATCAGCAGCTTACACAACCCCCTAGCTCATATTCTGCAACATATCATGCACCTGTGTCTTCTAGGAGTTCTTTAGAAGACACTTTACATGCTTTATTGAGACACAGGGTAAGACTAATAAAAGACTTGAATCTTTAATTGTGCAGGTTGTTGAAGAACATAAGGAGATAAAGAGCCAAATGTCCAAGTTGATGAGCTACTTGAGTGTGACTGAGCGAGGTAAGTTCCCTGCTCAAGCTCAGTCCACATCCCATGGTCAGCACCTGGCGCAACAAAATTTGAAGGAGGTGAATGCCATTAAGACAATAAGTGGTAAGTCCTTACACATCCCAACAATGAAGAAATCAGAGGATGTGGACGAAAGCCACCAAGCATACACGATGGACTCATTCATGGAAAAGGTCCAGCATCTTAATCCATTGGAGTCCACCCCCACCCATGGCTTCACCAGAGCACATATCGAGCCAAAATTTGTGGATGTTACTGATGACACACTTGAGGCCCCTCCCAAGCATAGAAGCACCAAATTTGGCAATGAAGCAGTGGCAGATGCATTCAACCTATGTTTTTCAAGGAGGGAATAAGAGTGTCTAGCTGAAGATGTAAAACTTAGCGCTTATGGGAGGCACCCCACAACATATCCTTTTATTTTTTTATTTTTCATATTTTTTTTCTTGTTTATTATTATTATTTTGCTGTTTTCCAATTTTACTTTAGTATTTATTTTTCATGGAAAAATATACGAAGCAGTCCAAATGGTGGAGCACAATTTTTAGCTTCTGTGCACCTTTCGCTACAAGAGGAGTCTCCTTTACTCTTTCTTTTACATTGAGGTCAATGAAATTTTTAAGTTGGGGGTGGAGGAAACACATCTCTTTGTTTCCATATTCTTTATTTCCATACATTTTTTTTTTCTTTTTCCATTGAACCGCTTGGTGTCATTTTCCTTTTTGTTTGTTTCTAGCATGCTTGGTGTTAGCCTTAGAGTTAATTCACATGTCAATGATATGAGCTTAATTGAGATAGCAGATAGCATGTAGAAGAAGTTAAATCTTGCTTCTGTTTGAAATTAATTTAAACATCAATCTTCATTTGGTTAGAGACTTTAGTTTGTGGTAAGATTGTATGATTAGTCTTAAACATTTAGAGAAATTTTATGTGTGATTGTTTTATGAATACTTTTGCGGTCTTGACAAGCTCTAGAACTTACTTGATAATCACTTGAGGTGAATTCCTAGAATGCACACTACTTAAGATATGATATAGGCCATTTTTGAACCGTTTGAGCCTTTCAAACTTACCATTGCTATATTTATCACTAGTCACCTATTTGAGCATTTTTCTTGAAAAGAAAAATTGAGCCTTGTTTCTTTCGATAAACCATTTACTTACCTTTATGAGCCTAAAAATATTTTTATCCTTACCTTTCTTTTAAAAGAACTTAGTTATACATATGATGTGAGAAGCACTTAAAAGGAGTAAGGGTGGAAATATGAAAAAATATCACTACCACAACCCAAGTACATTAAAGGAGATAAGTTGGGGGTTGTGGAAAAGAAAAGAAAAAAAATGAAAAAGAAGGTGAATGGTTATGTGCCAAAAATTAAAAAAAAAAGAATTATGGCAAAGAAAGAAGAAAGAAAGAAAAGAAAAAAATGGTGATTTGTTGAAAGAAATGCCCAAAAAATGGTTGAAAGAGTTGGGCGTTGAAGTAAGGTTATCCAGTGCTTAAAGAGTTGTGTTCAAAACTAAGAGATTAAGTTCTTCTACTTGTTGAATCCTTCCCGTTCTTTCTTAACCTTTACCTTAGCCTAACATTACAAGCTTATTAAAGACCTTTTGATCCAATATAGTGTGATTTTTCTATAATAGTGGAGAGTGATTTGAAAAGTGAGCCTATGGAGCTTGTTTTTGTGATTGATATCACGCAATTTATTATATTTTTAGAGGCCAAGACTTGTATTCATGAATGTTATGCATAAAATCATCCCGGTGTTTGGATTAATGGTTTGTGGTAATATGGATGTTAAGAGTCAATAACGATTTTAAGATTGATGTTTGGATTACTTTTGGACTTAGGTGAAATTTAATGATTCTATATGCCGTATGTTATGTGCAATTTTTTAGACAAAAAGTGAATTACTCTTGGTTCAACGCTAGCATTGCTTTACCTTGTTTTTAACTCCTACCATAGAATTCATCTCTTATTTTCACTTCAATTGCTAGGGACTCGCAATAAGCTAGTTGGGGGTTGTGATGAGAGTCATAAAATGCATCTAAACAATACTTAATTGTTAGCATTTTAGGGTTGATCGAGGTTGGAATTACACTTTTATACCTTAATAACTCTAAAGTGTTATTCTTGAATCGTTGACTTATTTCAGTGCATTTTCAGGTACTTCGAGCTTAAAAAAGAGATAAAAAAGCTATCATCATTTTAAACATGAAGCTTCAATGAATACTCGAGTGAGATAATGGTCGCGAAAGAGCTAAGATGAAGAGAAACCAAGAAAGGAGATTTACTAAATTGCCATAATTGCCTATACAGATCAATCATCTTTGAAAATTAAACTGTATTGATGCAAGAAGAACCAAGAGATAAGCCATATATTCTTAGAAAGATCCGGAAGTCTATTTTCTGGAGAATTTTACGGCTTGTAAATATGATTTTTCTAGAGAACTTTATGGCAGTTTTAGTAGACAAAGGTCAGACTGTGCGGGATTTCAGCGTGATTTTGGGCTTAAATCCCACATCCCACATCGGTTGGAGAAAATATTTCTATATCCCACATCCCACATCAGATCGGAAACACATTGCATTCGTGGTATTTCCCTATAAAAGGCCTACTCCACTTTAGCTTTGAAGAATCAATCGGAGCTCATCTGAAATCATCAGAGAGTGAATCCAGAGGGCCTTTAGGATGAATCCGAAGTACAATTTTGGAGGGCAAGCTGAGGAATCGCCGAAGCTTTCACTACCAAGGAGGAGATGATCGTTGAGAGGTCGGAGGCAACTCAAGGAGGCATGAGCTCCATGGCCAGCTAGTCTCCAAGCAAGGCGAAGGGATGAATCCCTAGGTGTAGTTGTTCTTATTTTTCTTTATTTGATTCGGTTGTAGTTGGATATTATTTTTGTTAAACATTGTTATGTTTTATTCTTAATTTAATCAGTAGATTTATTATTACTCCGGTGATTGCATGCTTCTTTTCCATATAAGTTCAGTCATGCTTTTCTTATGTGTACCTGTTTGGGTGTGATTGAGTCCGGTAGATCTATTTTATAGATTTTTCCATTGTTGCGGTATTGTCGTTTAGATATATCATCATCTCTTGATAGTTTATAAGTTAGGTCATGTGTGCTTGAAAGTAAAGAAGATTTCATAACAATTACATTAGGGTTTATAAATGCACTTTAATTGAATATTTTCCGATTGCCTGTTTGGGATGTGAAACTTGCAATCGAGATAAAAACAACTGAATCAAGTTAGGATTAGGGCAATGAACCTAGGGAGGATTCTCGGATCCTTGTTATTTCCCTTATTATATTTCAAATTCTACTTTACACAATTGTTTCACTATCAATTTGAAATTCTCTTACTCATTTGGATTTATCATTTTAGATTAAAGTTTACACCTTCCTTTGTAGTTAACTTGTTTCCCTGTGGAATCGACACCCCAAAGCTGTGCTACAAAAACCACGTTACTCTTTGGGCGTAATCAAATTTTGGTGCCGTTGTCAGGGAAACGCACTTAAGTACAAAGAAGATTGTCAACTTTTGACATGATGGTAGAAGAGTTGTAAATAGTTTTTCTTTTCGGTAGTTGTAAAGGCGGTAACTTCGTTCCTTCTTTTACCTTGCTGTATTAATTTTTTATTTTTTATTTTATTTGACTCTTTTTTTTATATAGTATTTTTATTATTTTGTTACCTCACATGCACAGACATAGAGACACTGTGGGTAGATTTGGTTATAGGCCTGTGTTAGAGTCAAAATTTAATTCTTTTTTAAATCTTTTATTTGACAATCCATCTAGTCCCGAAGAAATGAGTGAACACAAAGATCAAACCCCTAGGACACTTAAGGATTACTTGAACCCTAACCGTACGGCCACACCATCGTGTATCATGTTCCCCCCTAATGTTCAACAACCTGATTTTAAGCCGAGTATGATCCAATTGCTATCAACTTTCCATGGGTTTGAGAATGAAAACCTCTATATCCATATTAGACAAATTTGAGGAAGTAGTAGCTGCTTTTCATAGTAGGGCTGATATGATAGACACCGTCAAACTTTGGTTTTTCCCTTATTCACTTAAGGAAAAAGCCAAGGCTTGGTTGTACTCGTTAAGGCCTAGGTCCATAGGTAGTTGGGATGAGATGACCCGAGTTTTCTTCTAAAAACACTTCCCAATCCATAAGACCAACAACCTCAAGAGACAAATCTCAAACTTTGCACAAAAGGAGAGTGAAACCTTATATCAAGTTTGGGAACGTTTCAAGGACCTTTTGAATTCTTGTCCACACCATGGATATGAGAGTTGGCGGGTAGTTAGCTATTTCTATGATGGACTCCTAAGTAGGGAAAGGCAGTTCATAGAAATGATGTGCAATGGGAATTTTCTTCAAAAAGATCCCGACCAAGCCATAGATTTCCTAGATGATCTATCCGAAAAAGCCCACACTTAGACTAAACCAAATGCCATGGAAGGCACAGAGGAGAAACCAACCCACTGGGATTTACCAACTTAAGGAAGAGGACAGCCTTAAAGCCCGTTTAGAGGTCCTAACTAAGGAAATTGAAGCCTTAAAAACCAAGGATACTAGAACCCCTAAACTGGTTGCTAGGGTAGAGTCCTGTGAGCCTTGTTTCATGTATAATGGGGTAGATCATTTACCTAAGGATTGTCTAGTTTATTTTGAGATGAAGGATGAGTGTAACGCTATAGGTATACCCTTTGGGAAACCACACTCACCCTACTCTAACACCTACAATCCTGGTTGGAAGAATCACCCTAATTTCAGTTGGAAATCCGACATACAACCCCCTGCCCACTCTAGTACCCAATGGCAACCGGAAGCAACTTCATATAATGCACCTCAACAATCTTTACCTTTGGAAGATATGTTTAAGTCATTTATGCAGGTACATGCCAAGAATGTGGAAGATCAAGGCAAAATAAATCAACAGCTGTTAGAGGAGCAACAAGGGATCAAAGCGGAACAAAAGGAGATAAAGAGCCAACTCACTAAGTTGACTAGTTTCTTGGCGATTCAAGAGTAAGGATGGTTTCCTTCGCAGCCACAAAAAAATCCAAGGGGACAACATATGGCACAAACCTCCAATCCTGGAAATCAAAATGTTAAAGAGGTTAATGCCATAATCACCCGTAGTGGTAAGAAAATTGATGGTCCCACTCTACCATCAAACTTGAGCAACAAGGATGAAACCCCTAAGGAATAAGAGGCCCATTATGATTATTCTCCACTGGTGCCTTTCCCTCAAGCACTCCTTAAACCTAAGAAGATAAATTCAGCATTAAAAGGTGAGATTCTTGAACAACTTCAGCATTTTAAAATTAACCTCCCTCTTCTTCATGTTATAAAACAGATTCCCAACTATGCTAAAGTCATCAAGGATCTGTGCACACTCAAGAAGAGGCACCATGTGGAGAAGATGACATTCCTAATGGAGCAAGCAAGTGCAGCAATTGACTACAAGACATCGCCCAAATATAAAGATCCGGGATGTCCAACAGTGGCTTGTCAAATTGGAAACAAATCTTGTGGCCAAGCATTGTTAGATTTGGGTGCTAGTGTGAACCTCATGCTATACTCCATGTACTTGCAGCTCAGTCTAGGTGAGATCAAGCCAACCTCCGTGGTACTTCAATTAGCGGATAGATCGATAAGAAAACCAAGAGGTATTGTAGAAGATATTTTTTTGCAAATTGATAATTTCTACTATCCTGTTGATTTTTTGGTTTTAGATACTGTTTCTACTGTAAACACGGAGTCCAAAATTCCTTTGATACTTGGAAGACCATTCCTTGACACTGCCAATGCCCTCATTAATTGTAGGAATGACCTAATGACATTATCATTTGGAAATAGAACTTTAGTGGTAAATGTTTTCCGAGTCTCAAAACAGCCGCATGAAGAGGATGAGTGTGTCGATACTTACATGGTTGATAAGCTCAATTTGGAGGATGAGCACACTAAAGATAATTCTAACTCTTTGGAATTCCCTCCTAATAATTTTAAGTTCGATGATTCTTTAATTTATTCCCATGTCGTTAATGTTATTGATATTTTTGATAAGTCACAGGAATTTATTAAGAAATCATGGCAACCATGCTTTGAGAAGTCACTTGAGAGAAGTCATATGGATGCGAAAATCAAATACCCTACTGCTGATAATGAGTGGGCAACACCAAGAACACTTGAGCCATATGCGGTGGAATTTAAGTATTCCTTGCCAAAAGATTAGCATTAAGGCCATTAAAATGGAGCCTCATCTTCAGCACCACAATGAGGCCAGCAGTGAGAGTGGTGCAGCGTCTGGCTGAAGACGTAAAACTTAGCGCTCATGGGAGGTAACCCACAACATATCCTTTTATTTTTTTTGTTTTTTATATTTCTTTTTCTTGTTTATTTTGCTGTTTTCCAGTTTTACTTTCGTATTTCTTTTTCAGGGATAAATATATGAAGCAGTTCAAATGGTGGTGCACAATTTTCAACTTCTGTGCACTTTTGGCTACAAAGGGAGTTTCCTTAACTTTTGCTTTCACATTGAGGACAATGCTTATTTTAAGTTGGGGATGGAGGAAACATATTCCTGTTTTTCATGTTCTTCATTGAACTACTTGGTGTCATTTTCCTTTTTTTATTTGTGTTTAGCTTGCTTGGTGATTAGCCTTAGAGTTAATTCACATGTCAATGATATGAACTTGATTGAGATATCAGATTGCAATTAGGAGAAGTCAAATTTTACTTCGGTTTGAAATTAATTTAAGTATCAATCTTCATTTGGTTAGAGACTCTAGTTTGTGGTAAGATAGTATGTTTAGTCTTAAACATTTAGAGAAATTTTATGTGTGATTACTTTGTGAATACTTTTGTGGTCTCGACAAGCTTTAGAACTTATTTGATAATCACTTTAGGCGAATTCCTAGGATGTACACTGCTTAGGATATGATATAGGCCATTTTTGAACCGTTTGAGCCTTTCAAACCTACCCTTGCAATATATATCACTAGTCACCTATTTGAGCTTTTTTCTTGAAAAAGAATTTGAGCCTTGTTTCTTTCAAAAACCCATCTACTTACCATCATGAGCCTAAAAATATTTTATCCTTACCTTTCTTTTAAAAGAACTTAGTTGTACACATTGTTGAGAAGCACTTAAGAGGAGTAAGGATGGAAATATGAAAAACCATAACCCAAGTATATTAAAGAAGATAAGTTGGGAGTTGTGGAAAAGAAAAGAAAAAGGAAATGAGGAAAAAAGAGGAGGTGAATGGTCTTATGCCAAAATAGAAAAGAAAAAAAAAAGAAGAAGTGAAGGATGGCAAAGAAAAGAAGAAAAGAAAGGAAAAGTGGTGACTTATCAAAGATATGCTCTTATAAAAAAATAATGATTTGTTGAAAGAAATGCTCGGAAAATGGTTGGAAGAGTTGAGCATTGAAGTAAAGTTATCTGGTGCTTAAAAGTGGTTGTGTTTAAAGCTAAGAGATTAAGTTCTTTTACTTGCAAATCTTTTCCGTTCTTCCTTAACCTTTACCTTGGCCTAACATTACAAGGTTATTAAAGACCTACTCATCCAATAAAGTGTGATTTTTCTACAATAGTGGAGAATGATTTGAAAAATAAGCCTATGGAGCTTGTTTATGTGATTGATGTCACACAATTTGTTATGTTTTTAGAGGCCAAGACTTGTATTCATAAATGTTGTGCATAAAATCATCCGGGTGTTCGGATTAATGGATTGTGGTAAGATAGATGTTAAGAGTCAATAACGATTTTAAGATTGATGTTTGGATTACTTTTGGCTTTGAGTGAAATTTAATGATTCTTTGTGCCGTGTGTTATGTGCAATTTTTTTAGACAAAATATGAATTACTCTTGGTTAACACTAATATTGCTTTTCATTTACTTTGATTCCCACCGTAGAATTCATCTCTTGTTTTTGCTTGAATTGCTAGGGACTAGCAATAAGCTAGCTGGGGGCTATGATGAGAGCTATAAAATACATCTTAATCGTACTTATTTGTTACCACTTAAGGGTCGATTTAGGTTTTAATTGCATTTTTATTTGTTAACAACTCTAAAGTGGTATTCTTGGAGTATTAACTTATTTCGATGCATTTTCAGGTGTCTTGAGTTAAAAAAGATGAGAAAGCTATCATCATTTTAAACACGAAGCTTCACTGAATATTCAAGTGAGAGAATGGTCACGGAAGAGCCAAGATGAAGAGAAACCAAGAAAGGAGTTTCACTAAATTGCCAGAATTGCCATACAAATCAATCATCTTTGCAAATTAAACTGTATTGATGCAGGAAGAACCAAGCGATATGTCATATATTCTTAGAAAGATCTGGAAGTCTATTTTCTGCAAAATTTTACGGTTCGTAAAAATGATTTTTCTTGAGAAAGTTATGGTAGTTTTAGTAGACAGAGGTCAGACCTTAAGAACAGCATCAGCTCAAGGTGCACCTTGGAGAAGCTGAGGCACACCCTTTAGAAGGAAGACCAAAAGAAGCTTAAAGAGCCATCAGGCTGAGGTGCACCTTGGATCAACTGAGATGCACCTTGAGGGGCTGAGGCGCACCCTGGAGAAGCTGAAGCACACCTCACCGCACACACAAGAAACTTGACAAAAGCCAAGGTGCAGCGGGACTAAGCCAAGGTGCAGCGCCCGCACAGCCCCAGTTCTCCGAGTTAGACCCTAATTAGGTCTTTAATGATTTGTTCAAACCCTAAAACACCATTAGGCCTTGTACACTATAAATAGGCCACTTAGGGTTTGTAATTGGGCATTCAAAAACCTAGAAAACTCAAGGGAGGCTGCCACACTCTCCCCCATGGCTAACTAATCTCCAAGTAAGGCGAAGGGATGAATCCCTAGGTGTAGTTGTTTCTATTTCCCTTACTTGATTTAGTTGTAATAGAGCTTTAGCATTCAAACATTGTTATCATTTACTTTTTAATCTAATTATAAAGATTCATCTAATCCGGTGATTGTATCTTTTTCTTTAATATAGATTTAGTCATGCTTTCTTTATGTCAAGATTGTTTGGGTGTGATTGAGTCCGATAGATCTCTTTTATAGATTTGTCCATTGCTGCGGTATCGTCATTTAGATATATCGCCATCTTTTGATAATTTATTAGTTAGGTCATATGTGCTTGAAAGTAAACAATAATTCATATCAATTACATTAGGGTTTATATATGCGCTTTAATTGAATATTTGTCGATTGCTTGTTTGGGATGTTAAACTTGCAATCGAGATAAAAACAACTTAATCAAGTTAGGATTAGGGCAATGAACCTAGGGAGGATTCCCAGATCCTTGTTATTTCCCTTATTATATTTCACATTGTACTTTACACAATTGTTTCACTATCAATTTCAGATTCTCTTACTCATTTGGATTTATCGTTTTAGATTAAAGTTTACACCTTCCTTTGTAGTTAACTTGTTTCCCTGTGGAATCAACACCCCAAAGCTGTGCTACAATAACCGCGTTAGTCTTTGGGCGTAATCAATCATCTCACCCAAGAGTGTCCCACATTTGCGGAGATGAGAGGGATGTATGAGGAACAATGTAATGCCTTAGGTATGTACAAGAAGCTTTTTTCACCCTTCTCTAATACCTATAGTCCGGAGTGGCGTAATCACCCCAATCTTAGCTGGAAATCTGAAAACTAGCCGCCTAGACAAACCCCTAGCTCATATCCAGCACATTCTAGGAGTACTTTAGAAGAAACTTTGCATGCGTTTATTGAGGCACAAGATAAGACTAATCAAAGGCTTGAATCTTTAATTACGCAGGTTGTTGAACAACATAATGATTTAAAGAGACAAGTGTCCAAGTTGATGAGCTCCTTGAGTGTGAATGAGCGAGGTAAGTTCCCTTCCCAAGCCCAGTCCACACACCATGGACAACACCTGGCGCGAAAGAATTTGAAGGAGGTGAATGCCATTCTGACACTTAGTGGTAAGTCATTACACATCCCAACACCGAACAAATCAAAGGCTATGGACGAAAGCCACCAAGTATATATGATTGACTCACCCATGGAAAAGGCCCACCAGCTTAATCCATTGGAGTCAATCCACACCCATGGGTTCACAAGAGCATATATTGAGCCAAAATCTGCAGATGTTACTGATGACATCCTTGAGGCCTCTTTAAATCATACAAGTACAAAATTTGACAGTGAAGTAATTGCTGGTGCATTCAATTCATGTTTGTCTAGGAGGGAATAACAGCGTATGGCTGAAGATGTAAAACTTAGCTCTCATGGGAGGCACCCGACAGCTTATCCTTTTTACTTTTATTATTTTCATATTTCTTTTCTTGTTTATTGTTTGTATTTTTTTTTGTTCTGTTTTCCAGTATTAACTTAATATTTCTTTTTCAGGGACAAATATACGAAGCAGTTCAAATGGTGGAGCACAATTTTCAGCTTCTGTGCACCTTTGGCTATAAAGGGAGTTTCTTTCACTCTTTCTTTTACATTGAGATCAATGCAATTTTTAAGTTGGAGGTGGAGAAAATGCATCTCTTTGTTTCCATGTTCTTTATTTCCATACATTTTTTTTTCCATTGAACTGCTTGGTGTTGTTCTCCCTTTTTGTTTGTTTTTAGCATGCTTTGTGTTTGCCTTGGAGTTAATTCACATGTAAATGATATGAACTTAATTGAGATAGCATATAGCATTTAGAAGAAGTTAAATCTTGCTTCAGTTGAAATTAATTTAAGTATCAATCTTCATTTGGTTTGAGACTCTAGTTTGTGGTAAGATTGTATGATTAGTCTTAAACATTTAGAGAAGTTTTATGTGCGATTATTTTGTGAATATTTTTGCTATCTCGACAAGCCCTAGAACTTACTTGATAACCACTTGAGGTGAATTCTTAGAATGCACATTACTTAGGAAATGATATAGACCATTTTTGGACCGTTTGAGCCTGTCAATCCTACCATTGCTATATTTACCACTAGTCGCCTATTTGAGCCCTTTTCTTGAAAAAGAATTTGAGCCTTGTTTCTTTCAATAGCTCATTTACTCACCCCTATGAGCCTAAGAAAATATTTTATCCTTACCTTTCTCTTAAAAGAACTTAGCTATACACATTTGTTGAGAAGCACTTAACAAGAGTAAAGATGGAAATATGAGAAAATATCACTACCATAACCCAAGTACATTAAAGGAGATAAGTTGGGGGTTATGAAAAACAAAAGAAAAATGAAAAAAAAAGAAGAAGAGGAGAATGGTCTTATGCCAAAATACAAAATAAAAGAAAAGAGAAGTGAATTATGGCAAAGAAAGAAGAAAAGAAAAGAAAAGTGGTGATTTGAGAAAAATACTCGAAAAAAGGTTTAAAAAGTTGGGTGTTGAAGAAAGGTTATCTAGTGCTTAAAAGTGGTTGTGTTTAAAGCTAAGAGATGGAATTCTTTTACTTGTGAATCCTTCCCATTCTTTCTTAACCTTTACCTTAGCCTAACGTTACAAGCTTATTAAAGACCTATTGATCCAATGTAATGTGATTTTTCTACAATAGTGGAGAGATTTTGAAATGTAAGCCTATGGAGCTTGTTTTTGTGATTGATGTCACGCAATTTATCATGTTTTAGAGGCCAAGACTTGTATTCACGAATGTTATGCATAAAATCATCGGGATGTTCGGATTAATGGATTGTGGTAAGATGGATGTAAAGAGTCAATAACGATCTCAAGATTGATGCTTGGATTACTTTTGAACTTGGGGTGAAATTTAATGATTCTATGTGCTGTGTGTTATGTGAAATTTTTGAGACAAAATGTGAATTACTCTTGGTTAACACTGAAATTTCTTTACTTTGTTGTGATTCTCACCGTAGAATTTATCTCTTATTTTCGCTTGAATTGCTAGGGACTAACAATAAGATAGTTGGGGGTTGTGATGAGAGCCATAGAATGCATCTTAATAGTTCTTAATCGTTAGCATTTTAGGGTTGATCTAGATCTTAATTGCACTTTTATACGTTAATAACTCTAAAGTAGTATTCTTGGATCATTAACTTATTTTGGTGCATTTTCAGGTAATTTAAGTTCAAAAGAGGAGAAAAAGCTATTGTTGTTTGAAGCACAAAGACTCGAGGCACACCGAAGTAAAGACATGGTTGCAGAAGGGCAAATGAAGAGAAATCAAGTTTATAGAGTGTGCGCTGCGGCCTAGAATTATCCAAGCCTCGGCCTCCAAAAAGTGCATCAAAAAAGCAAAGAAGAAGAATCAGGTCAGGCTGCGGCTTGGATCAAGGTGAGCCGCAGCCTGGATGGCTGAGCCGTGGCCTGGATCAAGCTGGGCGGGGCCCATAGAAAGAGAGGAAATCAGCACAATTTGAGTCACGGCTTGACCCAATCTAAGCCTAGGCGCGATCCCTATATCTTGTCTCCGAGTTACAACTTAATTAGGTTTTTTTTTATGATTGTTTAAACCCTAAAAACACCTTTGACCTCTTGTATTATAAATAGCCACATTCAGAAAACCTGGAAAACTTAAGGAAGCAACAAATTCTCCTCCATCAAAGTGTTCAACCATGAGCCCCATGGCTAACTAATCTCCAAGCAAGGTGAAGGGATGAATCCCTAGGTGTAGTTGTTCCTATTTTCTTTTCTTTGATTCAGTTGTAGTAGGGATTTAATGTCAAAACATTGTTATGATTTACTTTGCTATCTAATTATAAGATTTTCTCTAATCCGGTGATTGTATCTTTCTCCTTGATATAAATCTAGTCTTGCTTTTCTTATATCAAGATTATTTGGGTATGATTGAGTCTGGTAGACTTATTCTTTAGGTGTGTCCATTACTGCAATATTGTCATAGAAGATATATTGTCATTTCTTGATAAACCTATAGGATAGATCATGTGTGTATGAAGCAAAAGTAAAGTATTTCATAACAATTACATTAGGGTTTTTATACATGCTTTTATTGAATATCTTACGATTGCTTGTTTGGGATGTGAAACTCGCAATTGAGATAAAAACAACTAAATCAAGTTAGGATTAGAGAAACAAACCTAGGGAGGATTCTCGGAACCTTGTTGTTCATCTATTATATTTTACAATCTATTTTACACAATTACTTCATTATCAAAAGTTCATACTTTCTCACTTAAATCTTTATCGTTTGTGTTATGGTTCACACTTTCTTTTGTAGTTAACTTGTTTTTCTATGGAATTGACACCCCAAAGCTGTGCTACAACTACCACGTTATGTTTTGGGCATAATCAGGTCCTAGCAACATTTTCATTGTGATTTTCGGCCATGTTAACAAAATCCTCTAAATTCTCACTTGGGTGTGCACTATGGTTTGATCTAGGCAAGGTTTCACTAACGTACTTGGAAGGAGAGGGTAACTCTAATTCAGGTCTTTTAATGAATCTACCTCGCGAATCTCTCAGTCTATGCATACACCAAAGTGATTAGAGGGAAACAAATAAAACAGAAAAATCAAAATTAGAAAATCAAAACAAAGAGCAAAGAACGATATTACTGTCTTGTCTCAACGTTGACAATCTTCTTTGTACTTTAAGCGCGTGTATAGCTGAGGTTTCGATCCCACGAGGAAAAGTGAACTACAAGAGAAGATGTAAACTTTAATACGAAACGATAAAATCCAAATGAGTAAATCTGAGTTTGATAATGAAATAGTGTGAAGGAGTTGTGTAATTATAATGAAGAATATAAATGAGAAACAACAAGGGTCTAGGAATCCCCCTTAGGTTTGTTGCCTTATTCCGATCTTGATTCAATTGTTTTTATCTCGATTACTAGTTTCACATCCCAAACTGGCAATTGGCAAATATTCAATCAAAGCATATGTAAACCCTAATGAAATTGCTATGAAATACTCTTCACTTTCGATTCAAGCACACATGACATGTCCTATAGATTTATCAAGAAACGACAATATATCTCAATGACAATATCGCAGTAATGGACAAACCTAAAAGATAAATCTACCGGAATCAATCACGTCAAACATCTTGACTTAAGAAGAGTTTCTCTAGACTTATATGGAGGAGAAGGATGCAATCATCGGATTAAGAAAATATAGGATAAGAAGAACAAAAATTACAACTGTCACATGAACCTAAATTCTTCTTATTTAATCAAAGAGTAACTCATAAACAATGTTTTAACAATAAATCCTTACAACTGAATCAAGAATGAAAATAAGAACAACTATACCTAGGGATTCATCCCTTTTCCTTGCTTAGAGATTAGTTGGCCATGGGGCTCATGCTTGAACACCGTAATGTCGAGCTTTCTCTTCCGTTCTCAGCCTTCATGGATGCCCCTTTATCAAACCCTAAGTGATCTATTTATAATACAAAAGTTCAAGGGTATTTTCGGCTAAAATATATCATTAAAAACCCTAATTAGGTCATGTGCGAAAACAGGGGTCCGTGTGTGCGCCACGGCTCACCCTTGTCCAGGCTGCAGCTTGGCTTTATGGTGTTGCTGGAGGCTGTGGCTCAGAGTGCCAGGCAGCGGTTCAAATTAGTCCGGGCTGCGGTGCACAGACTTGGATCTCTTCGTTCTTTCCTTCTGCGATCATGCCTTCACTCTGGTATGCATTGAATCATCATGCTTTAAGCTATGATAGCTTTCAATCTCTTTTGAACTCAAAATACCTGAAAATGCACTGAAATAGATCAATGATCCCAGAATGACACTTTTGAGCTGTTAAAGTATAAAAGTGTAATTCAAACCTAGATCAACCATAAAATGCCAATAAATAAGTACTGTTAAGATGCATTTTATGACTCTCATCATCATCACTTCCTGGGCACCGCGGCTTGGGGAAGGCTGAGCCGCGGCACCCACCTCCTCCAGGCTTCCTCCATGCTGGGCGCCGCGGCTTGGGATGGCTGGGCCGCGGCTTGACCTGACACTACACTCCTCTTGACTTGTTGTGCACTGAGGCACACACTTTGTGTGCTGAGGTGCCTTTAAACCTTAAGCAAACACCAACACACATTATTGGTTAGTCTTTTCTGAACACCTTGAAGATGGGCCTACATATATGGGAAAACTTGGCAATAAATCTACTGATATACTGAAACCTTATCCAAAATCCTCTAATCTCTTTCTTTGTTTTTTGTGCTTATATTTCTATAATTGCTGCCACCTTTTTATAGTCTACCTCAATCCCTCTTTCACTGACTATAAATCCTAGAAGATTACTAACAATGACTCCAAAAGTGCATTTTTTTTACGATTCAAACATAGCTTATATTTCTGAATTTTGTCAAAGAACTTCCAAAGGGAATCTTACCATCCTTTTATCCTTTCGGACTTGACAATCATATCATCCATATGTACATCCACTTCCTTATAGATCATATCATGTAATATAGTGGTGAACATCATTTGATGGGTTGCCCAAACATTTTTGAGTTTGAATGGCATGACTCGATAGCAAAAGATCCCCTACTGAGTATTGAAAGTAGCCCTTTCCCTATCTTTAAGAGCTATAAGAATATGTTTATACCTGGAATAGCCACCCATAAATGACAAAATAACATTGTCAGTAGCATTACCTACAAGGGTATATATGTGAGGTAGAGGGAATATGCCTTTAAGGCTAGCCCGATTAAAGTCCTTGTAATCCACACATACCTTAACTTGACCATCTTTCTTTGCCACTGCTACAACATATTCTACCCACTAAAGATACTCAAAAGCCATCAAGAAACTAGCTTACAACTGCTTGAGGATCTCTTCTTTGATTTTAACCACCTAATCCGCTCTCATTTTTCTCAACTTCTACTTGACTGGCTTAGCATCTGGGTTCAAAAGGATCTTATGTTGTACAATCATTGGATCGATATCAGGAATATCCTCATGCAACCAAGTAAATACATCTTTGTACTCAAGAAAAAGTTTTGTTAAATTTTCACTTTCTTTCAAAGATAATGTTGAGCTAATGCGAATTTATTGTGGATTTTCATCAGGGCATATATTAATGACTCGAGTTTCTTCCATTTTAGGTTGGGCCATATTTTATTTTTCATTTTCATCTAGCTTAACAATCGTCTTTGACTAAAGGGACTCTTGGCTAATTTGACTCAAGGTTTTGCCATCACATAAAGAAGACTCAAAGAACTCAAAATCATTCATCATTTCATTCAGTTTTTTGATAAGTACATCACTGGACTCAGAAAAGGGGTTAAAGACATCAATTCCCTATTCACTCTGGACTCTGTTACAAAATGGGAAAGAAACGAATGCTTATCTAGGTCCTTAACAGCTGTTGGTGCACTTGTCAACTAGACTGATCAACACACTTAGATTAAAACCACTTGCCCGACCTTCTTTTATCATTAAAATACCTATAGCTTCACAATTTTGGTTCTCGATCCAATCACTTGTCGATAGTGCTTTATTTTACTCTTTCGCTGCTTTCTTCTTAGAGAAATAATGATTGAAGAAAACCTTAATATTGGCTACCTATTCTGAGTCAGTTTATTCATCCACTACTAAGGGAATCCATAGTAAGAGATTCTCCCCTTCCTTCACAAACTGCCCATTCAGAGTCAAGCAAAACTTACCCCTTCAGTCCTTGCCCATACTGACCTAAACCTATCCCTAAGAAGTAGTTCATCTCTTTCATTAAATGAAAATTTACCGGGTTAATGCAAGGGTCGACTTCTACTATGTCAATCAATGCCACTCCCTTAAAAGTCAAGCTATGTAGATCATTTTCTTCTACTTGAATTCTGAACACGGAAGCAATACTGACTTCTTCCATTTATAAGGTTATGACTTGGTTCCTAGCTCTATATTTTACCTTTGATGGAAGGTAAAAGGCACTGTCTCTGAGCCATTGAACTATGGTCTGTCCAGCAGTATATTGAAGGATGCAACGATGCCTATGCCATAGAAGTCAGTTATTATATCATCCATACCCAGCTTGTACCTCAAGCACACTTTCCTGACTATCATGCACTTTGTATTATCATAAGCTTGGACTATCTGACTACTTGACTAGAAATCATATGGCTCAAGCCCTAGTATTCGGATTATTTGTAGGGGAACACATTTAGAGTCGACCCATTATTTACCAACTCCATGGGTATCTTTTTCTCTCAAAATTTTACTGTCAGATATAATGCAATGTTACAAGTTCTCCTGCACGGTAGGATATCCTTGTCACCAAAAGTTATTTATGGTTCTTCATTTTATGATAGGCCAGGCAGTGCTAAAAGATCATCGGGGTAAGTGCTTGTGGGAATATGCACTTCACCTAAATGATCCAGCATGACCTGCCATTTTTTTAGGACGTGAATAACCCCCAGATAGATATATTGGAGTCTGTTTTCTTTAGTTGTCTCAACACTAGGTGTTCTTCCTGTTCTTTCTCTTCTTCTTTTTCTTTCTCTATTGTTAGATTTTCTTTATTTATTATTCCTCTTCCTAGATTGTCAGCTTCGAGGTGAAGTGGCTTAAAATTTCGGCCACCTCAAGTCAAGTTACTTATTTATTCTTCATTTTAACTACCATTATCCCACACGGTTTTACCACTTTGTTTCACCATTTTTGCTGCTTTGTCACTACTACCCTCGTTGGCCAACCTATTCTCAACCTTGATTATTGCTTTCTCCATACTGTGTTTCCTCAACAAATCTTTTAGTTCTTTTCCCATCATTGTTCCTGCCAATGTCTTTTTATAAACTTCGTTATCATAGTCCCAAATACCATTGACCGAGACTCCACTATGTTTGAAATTCTTGAGGTAATCCAGGGTAAGGATAGGTTTATATTTAGGGTAGTGTTTGAGGTCATGTTTGGGGTTGTGATTGGCTATTGTGGCAATTAGGGTGGATAGGTAAAAGGTGGTAGATGATTCCTTAATCATATTTAGGAAGTTTGGTGAGGCTACATTACGATAATTTGGCATGGGGTTTTTGGCTACTTGGGGTGCCTCTATACCATTATCAATGAGGTCTTGGATTTCATTTTTCAGTCTTTGACAGTCATTGGTATCATGGTCAGCTAACTAGTGGAAATGGTAGTATTTGGAAAGATCCCAATGTAGTAGAACTGGGTTGGTCAAAGGTCTTGCTGGCAATGGGCGAAGATTATCTTTCTTAGTGAGCTTTGTAGGCTTGAGATAAATTCATCCTAAGAGGTGTGAAATCTTCAGTGCATTTTAGTTTTCTCTTAGGTTGACTCATGTATTAAGTGGTGTTTTGGATCCAGTTAGGCTGGCTATATCCATGTGAAGTCTACCAATACACTTGATTAGACGTCATGTATTTGGGCAAAACTCACTCACTGTTCTTTGTTGTGCGATTATCTACCTAAATTAATGAGTAAATAATCGAACTTGTTTTACTTGCAAGTACACAAGGTCAACTTAGTAGTATAGTGTGCGAAAGCAAGATCATCTCCACAAGGATTGGTGAATTTCGTTTTAGAATTATATTCACAATGTAAAAAGATATAAATAATAAAAGAGTTGACTTAGATAAAGATAAAATAATAAGGATAAAGGCGTAGGGACTTGATATCCACCACTAATTATGCTACCACAACAAAACAGTATGCCAATGCTTTACTCATGTCATGAATACCTAATGTTTGTCAACCTAAGGGCATGGTATCTACTCCTTAAGCTATTGATCTTCCTAAGCAATGAGTTAGGCATGGTATCTACTCTAACTCTTTTCTCTCTCAAGGGATTCAACCTGGTGTATGCTGAGTTGTTCCTTAAGAGAGCATAGGATCTGTGGAAATCGATAACCACACGGGACCTAGGGCATGGTATCTACTCCTGGTTTCTCATTTTAATTAACCCAAGAATCCAGTGTGGATATCTTTTGTTACTAATGTCAAACCCAAGACTCGGTCATCCAAATTGATCTAACTAACAGTCCATACCACATGCACATATTGATCAGACATATACATATGAGGAATTTAAATAAAAGCAGGTATTAATCAAGTTAAGCAACATAACATAAATATCACAAAAGTGCCAATACTAAATTTATTGAGTAAACATAATTAGGGCTTCAACCAAGCCCTTACTAAAAGTTAAGTACACATAATAAAAATAAAGGAAAGAAGAAACCCGAGAGAAGAGTCATCAATTCTCCTCCACAGTTTCCTTCTCCAAGCTAAAAGTAAAAGATATACGTGTTCTCTAAGTTCTAATTATTCGTGTGTGCTTTACAGGTGTATTTATAGGGCTTGAGTAGTCCTAGAAGGCTCATGAGTTCCTAAACTTTCCTAAAACACAAAACTCCTTTATTTCCAAAATAGGGTTATTTCTAAAATAGAGTTATTTCCAAAATAGGGTTCTGCAGTTTACTGTTCACACCCATACATGTGCGCTCGATCGCATGCGTCTTGCGCTCGATCGCATTGCTGTGCTCGATCCTTCATGTGTGCGCACGATCGCATGTGCGCTCAATCGCATGCAGTAGTGCGATCGATTGCACTTTGACCAGAAGCTGCTCCAGGATTTCTAGGCTTCTTCCCTTAAGTGCCAAAACTGCTTCCTTTTTCTCCAAGACCTATAAAAACATGTGAAACACACAAAATGAAGTAAAACAGACTAAAACGTATAGACAAATAGCTTAACACATGTAAATTAAGGGGCTTAAATATGAATACTTAAGCACTTATCACACCCCCATACTTACATATTGCTAGTCCCTTAGCAATACAAAACTAAAAACTAAATGAAGAACAAAATTAAAGATAAATTCATTTCTATGATACTCAAAGATTTGGGTTGTACATAAAACCATGATAACCATTCATGAGTAAGCTTATAATAAAAACACATTTTTGGATTGCAAAAGGACTTTCAAAAGCTTTATGTTACTTACCTAAGGCTAGCTTAAGGCATCGCAAGTTTGATTTGTGTGTGATGAATTAGCACATATAAGATGGGGTTTTCACATAATTTTAGTGGATAGTGTTTCGGTGCCCAAACTTTTATCAAATTTCTTATCAAAGAGAACAAAATGGCATAATACTTGCTTCTTTTTCTTTTCCTTTTATCATGTGATCTTTGCCATGTTGAGTTCCATCTAGCTTTCTATTTGACCCTTGTAACGAGCGTTTGGCCAATGCCTCCCAAACCAGATGGTTTTAGGGCATTAGATGTAAAGACACCCCTAAGGACTTACTAACTCGAATAAAAAAGGCTACGGAACTAACAAGTTTTAATGCTTTTAAATGAAATTCCCACCTTTTGACGTGAACACTCAATGCTTACTGAGGTAAGAGGCCCAGTTACTCAGTGGAAATTTGTTATTATGATCATTAAAGGCTTACTTCCCACTTTTTGACGTGAACACTCAATGCTTACTAAGGCAAGAGGCCCAGTTACTTAGTGAAAAGCTTTTTGATCATTTTTTGCATGATGAACATATTTCTTTATTTTTTTTTCTTCTTTATTTTTCTTATGCCAAAGTGTTCTTTTCAACAAGTTATCTGATTATAGTTAGATTATGGAAACATATACAAGATAATTATATGTCATACCCCACACAAATGCATGTAAAATGTGCTCATGCAAATTTGGATCAAACTCGTGAATTCTTGGGTGCCTCGAGATAGGAAACTAAACTTTGTAAAATTCCCATTACAAGACTATGTGTTCTAGCTTTTAAGCTTACTAATGAAGTGTTATCAAATTTTTAAATCAACGAAAATTTTTGTTTACCAAAAGAACATGCATTTATCTTCCTAAAAAAAAAAAAAAACTGGGACTTAGTGTGTTCATGTGTTTCAAGTGCGTGTGTGATAGTATCTAGTATCTCCCACTACCCCCAAACTTAAAATACACATTGTCCCCAATGTGTGTGGCATGGAAAGATCTGACCTGGGAGATGGAGAACTAGGTTGCTTGCTTTGCTTGTAATATGCCCCCAAACTTGAACTAGATGCATGCACTAAGTACCGAACAAAAAAAAATAAACATTATTTCGGAAAACAAGAAATATAAATACTAGATATGTAAATATAAATATAAATAAAAGAAAAATATTAAAATGAAAAGGATAAGTCTGGGGTGCCTCCCGTGAGCGCTAAGTTTAACATCTTCAGCCAGACCAAGCCTTATTTTTTCCCAAAAGTAAGAGTGGTAGCAGCTAGCATAGGAAGTGTCTTATTCTCTCCCATATAAGCATAAGGTAAGTGTTTTGGTAACTGATTGAATTCCAAGTCAGGTTCCTGTACAATAAAAGGGAAAATAATATTAGTAGGCACATGAATATCAAATGGATCAGTGTACTTACTTTGATGCTTTGGAGAGGCTTCAATGAGGTGCATAGTGTCAATGATGTCATCAGTCACATCCTTGCATTTGGGCTCAATATCTGATCTTGGGACACTATAGGTAAGAGCAGTTTCTACTGGATCAATGTGATGGACCTGAAAAGCTTCCTCAACAACACTTTGCATCATGCATACATTAAAACATTTATATTATCTGGGGGTAATTTTAATGCATTATATCTTTTGATTTCAACCTTCTCACCATTTACCTTCTCCATCTCACTTACCTTGGATGTGGATGCTTGTGCAGGCTTATCAGCTTCTATGATCTTACCATTTGTTAGAGTTGTCACGGCATTTAGTTGTTGGTGTCCTCTTGGAGTAGGTAGTGGTTGGACTGCAAGTTCACCCAACTTTCTTTCACTTAGCTCCTTAGCCAATTTCCTCATTTGTTCCTCGAGTCTTTGAATGACTTGCTCATGTTTCGTAGTGGTTTGTCTTTGCTCAGTCATAAACTATTCTTGTGAAGTCATCAATTGCCTCATAAGACTCTTTAGGTCACTATTTTCTGATTTCGGCACTGGTTGGGCTGCTGGTTGGAAGTGTCGCTGCCGTCCTTGAAGATTCAAAGCATTTTGAGTGTTACTCCATGAGAGGTTGGGGTGGTTTTGCCATCTAGGATTGTAGGTATTTGTATATGTGTTGTTCAGTCCCTTATAATTTGCTTTCTCTTGATCTGTAGTTGAATATAGAGGACAAGTATAAGTATTATGATCAAAATGAGAGCATATAGCACATACCTGGCGTTGTGTAGCCTGTGGACTAGGTGAGTTGTTCTGATCAGCCATGGCTTTTATGAGCATGTCTAGCTTTCTTTCCATAGCAGCCATCTGATTCGAAGATCCATCATTGAAGCTCACCTCATACATACCCTTGCTTTTAATTCCTTGTCTACCTCTCGAGGAGAATTGTTGGGTGTGCTCACTTAATGTCTCAAACAGCTCCATGGCTTCTTCATTAATCTTCTCCATCAGCACACCTCCACAACCGGAATCCACTATACCTTGATTTATGCCACTCAAACCTTCATAGAAAGCTAGGACCAGCTCATCTTGAGGTAAGTTGTGATGTGGACATTTGAGTAGTAGCTCATTAAAGTGTCCCTATGCCTCGAAGAAAAGGTCTCCATCCCTCTGTTAGAATGATTGAATCTCCTTCCTCATCTGCCTTGCCTTTTGGGCTAGAAAAAATTTCCTTAGAAATCTACTGGATAGCTCTTCTCAAGTATGGATGGAATCTACAGGCAATGAATGATACCACATTTTAACATTATCTTTTAATGAAAAAGGGAAAAGAATTAACCTGATTCCCTCTTGATCTAGGCCCCGAATATACTGGAACTTGCAGAGATCACAGAATTCTTGAAGGTGCAAGTGTGGATCCTCAGCAAGTGTACCCCTAAAATGAGTCAAGGCACTGAGTATCTGTGGAGATATGTAATAATTTTCTTCTATCTTAGGTTGATATGCAATGCATAAAGGATGGTTGAGGTTCTGTGGAATGAAGGATTGCTTCATAGGTCTCCGTTCTGGTGGCAGTTGGTTGTAAAGCTGTTCCATTGGTGCTTCACCCTCAAATGAATTAGTTGAAAAGCTTCAGGTCAGCAGTTTCAGTACTACTGCTCGGGTACTTTCTGGAGCTTTTGCGCTCGAGCGCACACTGAACTTGTGCTCGATCGCACAAGGCACTGCGATCGATCGTAATGAGGACAGAAACTCCTCTGCTATATACCTGAACAAAAGAAAATGAAAAGAAGGAATAAATTTGATTTTTGATAAAACTAGAAATAAAACCGAACATAATAAAATAAAATAAAAATTAACGAAAATAATTCGAAAAAGAAATTTAGCGCAATCCCCGGCAACGACGCCAAAAACTTATTGCGCGATTATCTACCTAAATTAATGAGTAAATAATCGAACTTGTTTTACTTGCAAGTGCACAAGGTCAACTTAGTAGTATAGTGTGCCAAAGCAAGATCATCTCCACAAGGATTGGTGAATTTCGTTTTAGAATTATATTTGCAATGTAAAAAGATATAAATAATAAAAGAGTTGACTTAGATAAAGATAAAATAATAAGGATAAAGGCGTAGGGACTTTATATCCACCACTAATTATGCTACCACAACAAAACAGTATGCCAATGCTTTACTCATGTCATGAATACCTAATGTTTGTCAACCTAAGGGCATGGTATCTACTCCTTAAGCTATTGATCTCCCTAAGCAATTAGTTAGGCATGGTATCTACTCTAACTATTTTCTCTCTCAAGGGATTCAACCTGGTGTATGCTGAGTTGTTCCTTAAGAGAGCATAGGATCGATGGAAATTGACAACCACACGGGACCTAGGGCATGGTATCTACTCCTGGTTTCCCATGTTGATTAATCCATGAATCCGGTGTGGATATCTTTTGTTACTAATGTCAGACCCAGGACTCGGTCATCCAAATTGATCTAACTAACTAGTCTATACCATATGCACATATTGATCAGACATATACATATGAGGAATTTAAATAAAAGCAGGTATTAATCAAGTTAAGCAACATAACATAAATATCGCAAAGGTGCTAATACTAAATTTATTAAGTAAACATAATTATGGCTTCAACCAAGCCCTTACTAAAAGTTAAGTACACATAATAAAAATAAAGGAAAGAAGAAACCCGAGAGAAGAGTCGTCAATTCTCCTCCACAGTTTCCTTCTCCAAGCTAAAAGTAAAAGATAGAAGTGTTCTCTAAGTTCTGATTATTTGTGTGTGCTTTACAGGTGTATTTATAGGGCTCGAGTAGTCCTAGAAGGCTCATGAGTTCCTAAACTTTCCTAAAACAAAAAACTCCTTTATTTCCAAAATAGGGTTATTTCCAAAATAGAGTTATTTCTAAAATAGAGTTATTTCCAAAATAGGGTTCTGCGGTTTACTGTTCACGCTCGTACACGTGCGCTCGATCGCATGCGTCTTGCGCTTGATCGCATTGCTGTGCTCGATCCTTCATGTGTGCGAACGATCACATATGCACTCGATCGCATGCAGTAGTGCGATCGATCGCACTTTGACCAGAAGCTGCTCCAGGATTTCTAGGCTTCTTCCCTTAAGTGCCAAAACTGCTTTCGTTTTCTCCAAGACCTATAAAAACATGTGAAACACACAAAATGAAGTAAAACAGACTAAAACGTATAGACAAAGAGCTTAACACATGTAAATTAAGGGGCTTAAATATGAATATTTGAGCACTTATCATTCTTGGAGACACTGTTGCTGGCAACATTTTTCTTCACAAATCTTCCAATAATCTTTTCAATCTTTCTCTCGAAAATGGTATCTTCCACTTGAGTGCTTGAGTCAATCAATTGCTCAAAATTGGCAATGGGAATGGCAAACAATCTTTTACTATACACTGGCTATAAATTCCTCATCACGATTCTGACCTGGTCCTCCTCCATAGGTCTAGAGGCCATCTTAGCTGCCTTGCTTTACCAACAAGAGAAGAATTCTGAGTCCTCGGTCATATCTTTCTATTCTCTCAAAGTAGTGAGCTATTGAGAGTAGTACCATTTCAGTGCAGCGTCAGTAAGGGAATTGGGGAAGAGTGCAACTAGCTATTTGGAATTCAAACTTGAGAGCTTTAAAGGGCCAACATATTGTCTCAAATGGGTCATGAGATCTCCGAACCCATCAAAGCGGTCCATATCAAGGATTTTGAACTTAGGTGACCGAGTTGTCTTGGGATGGAGACACAATCCATCGATGTCAAGCAAATAGCTGTCCATACCGTGGGATTTTCTCAAAGTGCACTAATTCTTTTCAAAGTTCTCACTAATGGTTTTCATTTCAAACCTAACTTTCTTTTTTTCTTCAACCAAGAGGTATTCCTTATCATATTTGAAAAAATCTTCCTTATCACCTAAAGATCTTCGGGACTCATTTTTTACTACCTTTTCCTTCAAACAATCCAATCTCTTGGCTAGATCGGATAACTTACTGTTGATGTTCTTGAGGATCTCATTGATGTTCTTCAATCCCGAACCCGGAAGCAATACCAACTTCTTCCATGTATAAGGTTATGACTTAGTTCCTAGCTTATATTTTACCTTTTGATGGAAGGTAGAAGGCACTATCTCTCGGCTATGGAACTATGGTCTATCCTACAGCATATTGAAGGATGCAGCGATGCCTATGCCATAGAAGTCAGTTATTATAACATCCATACCCAGCTTGTACCTCAAGCTCACTTTCCTGACTATCATGCACTTTGTATTATCATAAGTTTGGACTATCTAACTACTTGACTAGAAATCATCTGGCTCAAGCCCTAGTATTTGGATTATTTGTAGGGGAACACATTTAGAGTCAACCCATTATTTACCAATACCTATGGTGTCAGATACAATGCAATGTTACGAGTTCTCTTGCACGGTAAGATATCCTTGTCAACAAAAGTCATTTATGGTTCTTCATTTTATGATAGGCCAAGTAGTGCTAAAAGATCATCGGGGTAAGTGCTTATGGGAATATGCGCTTCACCTAAATGATCCAGCATGACCTGCCATTTTTTTAGGACGTGAATAACCCCAAGATAGAGATATTGGAGTCTGTATTCTTTGGTTGTCTCAACACTAAGTGTTCTTCCTGTTCTTTCTCTTCTTCTTTTTCTTTCTCTATTGTTACACTTTCTTTATCTATTATTCCTCTTCTTAGATTGTCAACTTCGAGGTGAAGTGGCTTAAAATTTCGGCCACCTCAAGTCAAGTGACTCATTTATTCTTCATCTTAACTACCACTATCCCACACAGTTTTCCCACTATGTTTCACCATTTTTGCTGCTTTGTCACCAATACCCTCGTTGACAAACCTGTTCTCGACCCTGATTGTTGCTTTCTCCATACTGTTTTTCCTCATCAAATCTGTCAATTCTTTTCCCATCATTGTTCCTGCTAATGTCTTTTTATAATCTTCATTGTCATAGTCCCAAATACCATTGACCGAGACTGCACTATGTTTGAAATTCTTGAGGTACTCCAGGGTAAAAATAGGTTTATATTTAGGGTGGTGTTTGAGGTCATGTTTGGGGTTGTGATTGGCTATTGCGGCGATTAGGGTGGACGGGTAAAAGGTGGTAGATGATTCCTTAATCATATTTAGGAAGTTTGGTGAGGCTACATTGCGATAATTTGGCATGGCGTTTTTAGTGACTTGGGGTGCGTCTATACCATTATCAATGAGGTATTGGATTTCATTTTTTAGTCTTTGACAGTCGTTGGTATCATGGTCAGCTAACTGGTGGAAGTGGCAATATTTGGAAAGATCCTAATGCAGTAGAACTGGGTTGGTCAAAGGTATTGCTGGCAATGGGCGAAGTTTATCTTTCTTGGTGAGCTTTGTAAAGGCTTGAGATAAACTCATCCTAAGAGGTGTGAAGTCTTCAGGGTATTTTTGTTTTCTCTCAGGTTAACTCATGTATTGAGTGGAGTTTTGGATCCGGTTAGGTTGGCTATATCCATGTGAAATCTGCCAATACACTTGATTGGACGTCATGTATTTGGGCAAAACTCACTTCACTGTTCTTGGTGCTATTATTGCTGGCAACATTTTTCTTCACAAATCTTCTAACAATCTTCTCAATCTTTCTCTTGAAAATGGCATCTTCCACTTGAGTGTTTAAGTCAATCAATTGTTCAAAATTGGTAATAGGAATGGCAAACAATCTTTTACTATACACTGGCTATAAATTCCTCGTCATGATTCTGACCTAGTCCTCCTCCATAGGTCTTGAGGCCATCTTAGCTGCCTTGTTTTACCAACAAGAGATGAATTCTGAGAAAGTCTCTTTGGGTTTTTGCTTTGTTATTTCTAGATCCCTGATGGCGATGTCTAGCTGATTATTGTATGCATATTGTGCCTTAAATGCCTCGGTCATATCTTTCTATTCTCTCACAGTAGTGGGCTTTTGAGAATAGTACCATTTCAGTGTAGTGTCAGTAAGGGAATTGGGGAAGAGTGCAACTAACTATTTAGAATTCAAACCTAAGAGCCTTAGAAGGCCAATATATTGTCTCAAATGGGTCTTAAGGTCTCCGAACCCATCAAAGTGGTCCATATCAAGGATTTTGAACTTAGGTGACCGAGTTGTCTTGGGATAGAGACATAATCCATCGATGTCAAGCAAATACCCATCCATGGCTTGGGATTTTCTCAAAGTTCACTAATTCTTTTCAAACTTCTCACTAATGGTTTTCATTTCAAACCTAACTTTCTCTTTTTCTTTAGCTAGGAGGTATTCCTTATCATATTTGAAAAAATCTTCTGTATCACCTCAAGACCTTTGGGACTCATTTTTGACTACCTTTTCCTTTAAACCATCCAATCTCTTGGCTAGATCGGACAACTTACTTTTGATGTTCTTGAGGATCTCCTTGGTGTCAACTACTGCTTCCTCTGTCATTACTCTGACTAAGCTCGAACTACTTTTAGAAACTGAACTCCTGGTATGCTCTTCTACTGTAAGAGAGACTAGACTTGGAGGAGGCCTTTTTTTTAGTTAAGTAAGTTCTTAATTAGCCAAATTAGGTGGAGATAGAAACGTAAAGGAAAAGATCCTTTCATTAAATTACAATAAAATTTCCTCAGTTTTCTCATGGTTAAGTATGGTGAATTTGACATCAACAAGCTTTCCAAGGGGTTTGGACTCTAATGGTGATCTAGGCTAAACCCAAGAAGCTCAAATGAAAAATGAAGGTTGCCCGTTACATGGATCATTCCAATGGATCCCTAGGCCTTCAGTCAATTGGGTTAGAGCCTAATCACCATTAGTTTCTTCTGATGGGCTTCTCAATGATGACTAACTTAACTATGGAAAATCTTCTATGTAGGCTCAATATTGGGCTCACATCATTTGGTTGTAATTTAATCAAGGGAAATTTCCTTTGGTTAAATTCCAATAAAACTTGCTTAGTTTGTGCCCTTTCAATCTCTTATGGGCTTTTTCAGAGTTAAGTATTATGGATTTAATGTCACTAAGTTTTCTAAGAGATTTGGAGCCTATTGGAGATTAGAGCTAAATCTAAGAAGCCTAAATGAATGATGAAGAGTTTCCCTGATATAGATCTTTCCACTTGATCCTTTGGCCTTCAATCACATTCATTTTAGATTTCTTGGGTTAAGGCCTAGTCGCCATTAATTTCTTTTGATGGGCTCCATAATGATGTCAAACTAATAGGACTCGACTAAAAGAAAATCTACTATTTTGGGCTAACTTAGGCCCAACATTAGGCTTAATTTATTTGGTTTTGATTTAATTAAAGGAAACACTAAATTATCAAACATGTTATCAAACAAATTGATTTTATCTTTCTTTAACATGTGAGGTGAGAGCAAACACATACAAGCAAGCAAAGAGATAGATAGGGTTCTTGTCCTAAATGGGAAGGTTCTAGGGTTTGCTAACAAAGGTAGGCTCGCCTTATAACTATAGTGTGCTCAGGTACTCTATAGCTATAAGGATGCCATTATTCTCATCTAGTGGCCTAAATGGTGGACCACAAGAGTACAAACTTGTCAGCAAACCTTTGTTACACAAAAAAGAATTAAGAGAAACTTGTTCCACACTAAGGGCTGATGATAAGCAAATGGTGGTCACACTAGAAACCAAGATGAAATGGTCCCCCCAATTTACTCTATCGAGAGCAAAAGGTAAATGATAGTGTGCAAAGTGAAGTATGAAATAATAACTTAAAATTAAAGTTTCAAAATTTTTCAAGAAACACTTTGATGTTAAATCTCCCTAGTGGAGTCGCCAACTATAGGCATTGCTCTTTTACGCCTAAGACCCATTCATTCGGCTCACTACCTAAGGTCACTCCCTTTAAAGAAGTTGGATATGGCGAGGGTGCATATTACGATGAGTAGGCATATGGAAACGAGTGAAACCTACCAATTTTAATACAAACCCTTTATAAGTAGGAAGGAGGCTCCCATGATGGGTGCTTTTTAATGTATTTGACAAGGGGTCGTTTGTCATCCAAGCACAAAGAAATGATCCACCGCTATTTGATATTGAAGGGTTCAAATCCCTTAGCATTGGTTTACATGAAAATTTCCAAGGCTCCGATGATTTAGGTGCAAAAGAGTGAGGATTCAGAGCTCCCTCTCTTACCTAGACCGAAGTCTAGCCCTTTGTGTTTCAAGAAAATTAATCAAAATTTTAATCCAACAATTATTATCATACAATAATAATAAAGCCAAGCACACATTTCGCAATTTATATTCCAACAAAACAGCACTGAATTTCAACTTTAAAGTAATGTGATAAAAGTAAGTGTAGTTAAAGTAAGCATGTAAAGGAAAGAAATTACTTTAACTATGAAACAAAGAAAATATTAAAACTACCTGCAAAGTATGGATTAAAAAATGGAAATTATATTAAATTGCATCCTTTTAAACTAAGTGGATTAATTATATAAGTTAAACTATATAGATTAAGTCTAAATTATTTTAAACTAGATGGATTAGGTCTAAATTATTATAAATTATATGAATTAGACTTGAATATTCAATTAAGTATATGTGGCATACGAGCAGATTAATTCTAAGACAATTGTCTTGGGAAAACCATAAGAACTTTGGCCATTCTTAAGGGTTATCACTCACAAAGCACCTTAAGTACTGCTCCATGGTCCTGCTGACTAAATTAGTTTGAAGATGGTAGGCACGACTTATGTTGAGAACTAATGCCTTATAGCCTAAACAACTCTGTCTAGAATGAACTCATGAACATTGAGTATTTCGTTGAGACAATTGTCTTAGAAAAACCATGCAGCTTGCAAACCAAGTTAACAAAGAGGTTTGTCACCTTAGCAACAACATAGTGTTTTGGGAGGCACCCAAAATGAGCAAATTTTGATAGTCTATCAACTACTACCAAAATTACTATGAATCCCTAAGCAGGAGGTAGATGTGTAATGAGGTCCATTGTAATATCTTCATGTATCTATTCAGATTTGGACAAAGGTTGTAAGAGACCATAAGGAGCATGGTTTATAAGCTTAATTTGTTGGCAAATCAAACATTGTTGTACAAAGTTCACTGCTTCTTTCCTCATGTGTTTCTAATAAAAATTGGACGATAACCTAGTGTATGTTTTTTGAATGCCAGCATGTCCTCCTATAGGTGAGGAATGATATTCTTGTAACAATTTGAGCTTTACTGCAGAATAAGAGCTGAGATATAGCTTTCCTCTTTAATAGATCAATCCATTTATGACTACCCATTCAGGATATTGAGTAGGTTTACTAGCAATGGTAGCTGCTAACTCTACCAACTCAAGAAGTTGAGAGTTTTCTAGTTTCAAAGTTTCTAAAAATTCAAAGGAGGGCAGAGAGAGGGTAAGATAAGATACCTTATCCTTATTTTCTAGGTGCATTCTTGATAAGCCATCAACAACTACATTGTCATTGCTTGGCTTGTATACAATTTGGAATTTGAAGCTTAGGAACTTCCTTAAAAATACTTGCTGCTCTGGTGTTCGAATTATCTGATCCATTAGTGCCTTTAGGATTCCCTAATCTATGTAAATAAGGAATTCATACCTAAGCAAGTATTGTCTCTAATGTTGCACTGTTGTAGTAATGGCAAGTATTTCTCTAATATAAGCTCACGCTAGCTGTAATTAAGGATAGAGCTTGTTACTGAAGAATGCTATAAGATATCCTTGTTGTAGAAGGACAACTCCAATACCATCTACAAAGGCATCAGTTTCAAGAAAAATAATCTTGGTGAAGTCTAGTAATTATAGGACTAGAGTTATAGTCATTGCAATCTTCAAGTTCTAAAATGCCTCAGTTCCACACGAATTCCATTGAAACCTATCTTTCTTAAGGAGGATAGTTAATGGTGAAGCAATTGAAGTATAACCTTTCACAAATTTCTTGTAATAGCTAGTAAGGACTAAATATCCCCTCAATTGTTTTACAGTAGTTGGTGTCACTCAAGCTAGCCTTGAACTTTAGAGGATCAGGTGTCATACCATTCACATAAATTATGTGTCCAAGGTAATCTATTGAAGAAATTCCAAAGCTACACTTAGACAATTTAGCATATATCGAAGATTTTTACAGAAAAGTTAACAAGTGTTAAATGCTCCAAATGTGCTTCTATGGACTGACCGTATACTAAAATGTCGTCAAAGAAAACTATGACAAATTTACTAAGATATGCTTCAAATATCTAGTTCATTGCAGCTTAAAAAGTAGAGGGAGAATTTGTTAAACCAAAAAGGCATAACTCGGAACTCACACTATTCATAATAAGTCCTAAATTTTGTTTTCTCAAAGTCTTATGGTTTCATTCTGATTTGATGATATCCAGCTCTCAAATCCAGCTTTGAGAAGACCTTAGCACCATGTAGCTCATCAATCAGTTCATCAATAGTAGGGATAGGAAAACTTTCCTTGGTAGTGACTGTATTCATCCCTCTATAATCCACACAAAACCTTCAAGTTCCATCTTTCTTTCTAAATAATAACACTGGGGAGTTATAGGGGCTTGTGTTGTGTTGAATGACTCCTATTTGCAACTCTTCTTTAACTAGTTTTTTTTTAATTTTATTTTTGTCTTCTGAAAATGGGGGTACCGGCTCAATATTGACATGAGAAGAACCAGGTAACAACTGGATCTTATGATCCACTCTTCTTGTTAGAGATAAGCCAGTATGTTCATCAAAGACTACCTGAAACCCTTGTAGGATATGCTAAATTTGAGGGTTAATTTTTTCTTTGAAAATCATATACCTTTGTTCTTGTTTTTTAGGGTCAGAAATAGACATTAACATAAAACAGAAAGATAAGGTATTAGTAATGGTCATCTTTCTAAGATTGCATTATTCCACCATATCACAATCTAGTCTTTGTTGGCCTTATAACAATACTAGTTTTCCCTCACACAAATTCCATGGTTAAATTCCTATACTCATTGATGATAAGACCTAAATTCTATAACCATTATACACCTAACACAACATCAGTTCCTTAGACATGTATGATAAAGAAATCAATACTAAATTTATGATCTTGTAGCCATATCTCTATTGCAGTACACATACCAATGTAAGACAAGTACTCGCCATTCCCTACTTATACTTTGAAATTATTAGAAAGGGTTATAGGTAATCCCAAGAAGTGTGCAATCATTTCTTGGATAAAGTTGTGTGTACTACCTCCATCAATTAGTAATTGTAATGTTTGGCCCTCAATTTTTCTTTATAATTTTAATGTTTGAGGAGATACATGACCTATCAAGGCATGAAAACTATTAGTAGGGCTAGGATCTGATAAGTGCTTAAATATTCATATTTAAGCCCTTTAATTTATATTTGTTAAGTTCTTAGTTTGTGTATTTTATTCCTTTTTGTGTTTTCTGTGTTTTTATAGGTTTTTGGAAGAAATGAAGTATTTTGGAACTCAAAGAGCAAAACTGGAATTAGGAGCTGCAGAAGAGTGTGATCGAGCGTAGTGCTTGGTGCAATCAAATGCATAAGCACTCGTGCGCACAAGGAGAAGGCTCGAGCGCAACCTTGCGCTCGAGCGCAAACTCATGCGCTCGAGCACAAACTCATGCGATCGAGCGCACACACATCAATAAAACATCAAAACGACAGTTCCTATTTTGGAAAGTAGGGTTAGAGACCTGTTTTGGAAATTAGGGTTTCCAAGTGTCTTTAGAACCCTATAAATAGACTTGTAAAACACATAAACAGTATCTCCCTTTTAGTTTAGTTTTTGTTCGGGGAGGCCGGAGGCCGGACGAGCCCAGAGGAGAGATTGTGGAGACGAATTGACGACTCTTCTCCATAGTGTTTTCGGGTTTCTTCTTTCCTTTGTATTTTATTTTATGATGTTGTTTAGCATCACAACTATGTGTAACTAATTTTCTAGTAAGGGCTTGGTTGAAGCCCTAATTATGTTTACTCAATAATTCAGTATTAGTGCCTTTGCGATATTTATGTTTTGATGCTTAACTTGATTAATGCCTGTTTTTATTTAAATTCCTCATATGTGTTTGCTGATCAACATATGCATGTGGTATGGATTAGTTAGTTGAGTCAATTTAGATGACTAAGTCCTGGGTTCAACAATAGTAACAAAAGATATCAACGCCGGATTATTGGGTTAATCAACATAGAAAACCGGGAGTAGATACCATGCCATAGGTCTCGTGTGGTTATTGATTTCTACAGATCTTATGCTCTCTTAAGGAACAACTCAGTATACACCATGCTGAATCCCTTAAGAAAGAAAAGAGTTAGAGTAGATACCATGCCTAACTCATTGCTTAGGGAAATCAATAGCTTAAGGAGTAGATACCATGCCCTTAGGTTGACAACCATTAGGTATTCATGACATGAGTAAAGCACTGGCATACTGTTTTGTTGTGGTAGCATGATTAGTGGTGGATATCAAGTCCCTAAGCCTTTATCTTTATTAAATTCTAACTCAATATTTATTTCTCTTATTTTTATTTTATTATTGTGAAACTAATTCTAAATCAAAATTTACCAATCCCTGTGGAGATGATCTTGCATTGGTACACTATATTACTAAGTTGACCTTGTGCACTTGCAAGTAAAACAAGTCCGATTATTCACTTATTTATTTAGGTAGATAATCACATAACAAGTTTTTGGCACCATTGTCGGGGATTGCGCTAAATTTCTTTTTGGAATTATTTTCGTTAGTTTTATTTTATTTCTTTACTCTGTTCTGTTTATATTTTCTTTATCAAAAACCTAATTTTTCTTCTTCTCGTTTTCTGTTTTCTTCTGTTTCAGGTCTGCAGCAGTGCTGTTTCTGGCCTTGCGATCGAGTGCAAGCTCAAGTGATATCGAACACGTTGTTACGATCGAGCGCAGTACCTTATGTGCTCGAGTGTAAATAGTCCAAAGACTACCCGAGCAACAGTACTGAAGTTGCTGCACCAAAGTCTTCCAGCTAATTCATGCAAGGGCTTTGATCTAGGAACCCTACCATCGTTCCACTCGATAGAGAGATTGAGCGGACCATTCGATAGAGGCCTAGAAACAACTTTGAGTATAACAAAGAAGAATTCGAGAGAGAAGCACCAATGGAACAGCTAGAAAACAAACAACCACCTGAGTGAAGACCTATGAAGCAATCCTTCATCCCACGGAACCTTAACCAGCCATCATACATTGTTTATCAACCAGAGGCAGAAGGAAATTATTACATATCTCCACAGATACTCAGTGCCTTGACTCATTTTAGGGGTACACCTGCTGAGGATCCACACTTGCATCTTCGGGAATTCTTTGACCTCTGCAAGTTCCAGCACATCCAGGGCCTAAATCAAAAGGGAATCAGGTTAATTCTTTTCTCTTTTTCATTAAAAGATAAAGCTAAGTTGTGGTATAATTCATTACCTGCAGATTCTATCCATACTTGGGAAGAAATATCCAGTAAGTTCCTAAGGAAATTTTTCCCAGCACAAAAGACAAGGAAGATGAGGAAGGAGATTCAATCTTTTCAACAAAGAGATGGAGACCTTTTCTTTGAAGCATGGGGACACTTTAATGACCTGCTTCTCAAATTTCCACATGATGAGAGTCATAAAATGCATCTTAACAATACTTATTCGTTAGTATTTTAGGGTTGATCTAGGTTTGAATTACACTTTTATACCTTAACAACTCTAAAGTGATATTCCGGGGTTATTGATCTATTTCGGTGCATTTTCAGGTACTTTCAGTCCAAAAGAGATGGAAAGCTATCATAGATTTAAGCACGATGCTTTGATGCACATCAAAGTGAAGGCATTGTTGCGGAAGGACAAAATCAAGAGAAACCAAGTCTTTAGTGTTCCATGTTGTGGCCCAAAACTTCAAGCCTCGACCCCTAGAAACTTCAACTTCTCGAATAGGAAAAGGAGTATGTGCACTGCGGCCTCCAGAACAAAGTCCAAAAGAGCCAAGAAATTACCAGTGTGCGTCGTGGCTTGGCAGTCTAAGCCGCGGCATGGACTGATCTGAGCTGCGGCCTCCAGAAGCATGAAGAAAACCCAAAAGACTGAGCCATGGCCTGGATTAGTATGAGCCGCGGCGCCAGCGTGATACTTTGTTTCCGAGTCACGACCTAATTAGGGTTTTAATGATAGTTTAGACCCGAAAACACCCTTGGACCTTTTTTTATTATAAATAGATCACTTAGGGTTTGAAAAAAAGATTATTCATTAAGGCTGGAAAACTCAAGAAAGCTGCGACACTCTTCTCCATTATGGTGTTCAAGCATGAGCCCCATGACCAACTAATCTTCAAGCAAGGTGAAAGGATAAATTCTTAGGTGTAGTTGTTCTTATTTTCCATTCTTGATTCAGTTATAGTTTGGATTTATTGTTAAACATTGTTATGATTTACTTTTTGATTTAATTAGAAGATTTTATCTTAATCTGGTGACTGCATCTTTCTCCTCTATATAAGTCTAGTCATGCTCTACTTATGTAAAGATTGTCGGATGTGATTGATTTTGATAGATTTATCTTTTAGGTTTGTCCATTACTGTGATATTTCCATTGAGATATATTTTCGTTTCTTGATAAATCTATAAGATAGGTCATGTGTGCTTGAATCGAAAGTAAAGAGTACTTCATAGCAATTACATTAGGGTTTACATGTGATTTGATTGAATATTTGCTGATTGCCTGTTTGGGATGTGAAACTAGCAATCGAGATTAAAATAATTGAATTGAGATTGGAATAAGGCCACGAACCTAGGGAAGATTCCTGGAACCTTGTTATCTCTCCATTATATTCTTCATTATATTTACACAATTTTTTCACATTGCTTTATTATCAAAACTCAGATTCTCACACTTGATCTTTATCGTTCATGTTAAGATTTACACTTTCCCTTATAGTTTGCTTTTCCTCGTGGGATCGACACCTCAACTATACATAATAGCTACGTATTAGTTTGAGCGTAACCAAATTTTGGCGTCGTTGCCGGGGAAACGCGCTTAAGTACAAGGAAGATTGTCAACTTTGAGACAAGACAGTAATATTGTTCCTTTCTCTAAGTTTTGATTTTCTGATTTTTTTTTTATTACTCTGTTTTATTTATTTTCCCTTCGACTCATTTGGTGTATGCTTAAACCAAGAGATTTGGGAGGTAGATTCATTAAAGGACCCGAAATAGAGTTACTCTCTTCTTCCACGTCCGTTAGTGAAACCTCGCCTAGATAAAACCATAGTGCACCCCCAAACGAGACTTTAAAGGATTTTGTTAACATGGCTGATAACCCCAATGAGAATGTTGCTAGGATACTTAAGGATTACTTGCATCCTAACCGAACAGCCACACCATCATGCATCATGTTTCCAGCCAATACTCACTATCAAGATTTTAAGACAGAGATGATACAATTACTCCCTACGTTTCATGGCTCGGAAAATAAAAACCCATATGTGCACATTAGGGAGTTTGAGGAAGTAGTTGCGACTTTTCATAGTCAAGATGCAACTGATGATATCGTGAGACTCAAGTTCTTTCCTTTCACTTTGAAGGATAGAGCTAAGAGTTGGCTATACTCGCTGAGACCACGATCTATTGAGTCATAGAATGAGATGACTCAGGTCTTCTTTAATAAATACTTCCCTTAACATAAGACCAATGCTTTAAAAAGGCAAATCTCCACCTTTGTGTAAAAGGATAATGAGACTTTGTATCAGTCTTGGGAGAAATTTAAGGAGTTGTTAAGTATGTGTCCTCACCATGGGTATGAGAATTGGCATTTAGTGTGCTATTTTTATGAGAGACTTACATATAGAGAGTGCCAATTTGTAGAGATGATGTGTAATGGTGAATTCTTACAAAAAGATCCTGATAGTGCCATAGAATACCTCAATGAGCTTGTTGAAAAAGCTCAGACTTGGACTGGACCTAGTGTTACTGAAAGCACAAATAGGTCACGACCTATAGGAAACCAAAGTGGTGGTGGAATTTACCATCTTAGAGAAGAAGACAACCTAAAAGCTAAAGTTGAGATACTCACTAGGGAGTTAGACACGTTAAAGACTAATGGCTCAAAGCCAACACATGTGGCTAATCATGCAGAGTCTTTGGAACCATCTTTTGTGTGCGGTGGGGAAGGTCATCCCGCCCAAGGGTGTCCCACATTTGCTAATATGAGAGGGATGTATGAGGAATAATGTAATGCCTTAGGCATGTACAAGAAGCTTGTGGCACCCTTCTCTAATACCTATAATCCGGGGTGGCGCAATCACCCCAATTTCAGTTGGAAGTCTGGAAAACCAGCAGCTTGTACAACCCCCTAGATCATATCCTACACCATGTCATGCACCCTCATCCTCTAGGAGTTCTTTAGAAGACAATTTGCATGCTTTTTATTGAGGCAAGACAAACCAAAGATGTGAAGCATTAATTACGCAGGTTGATGAAGAAAACAAGGAAATAAGGAGCCAAGTGTCCAAACTGATGGGCTCCTTGAGTGTGAATGAGCCAGGTAAGTTTTCCTTCTCAAGCTCAATCTACACCCCATGGTCAAACACATGGCACAAGCAAATCTGAAAGATGTGAATTCCATTATGACATGAAGTGGTAAGTCATTACACATCCCAACAACGAACAAATCAGAGGATGTGGAAAAGGGTCAAGGAGTAGTGATGCCGAGCTGCCCAAGGACCCTGAGGTTACCAAGAGCCCTGTTAAGGCACCATTCCCTCAAGCCTTAAAATCAAACAAGAAAAATCTGGACCTAAATAATGAAATCCTAAAGAATCTAAGGCATGTAAAAATTAATCTTCCTCTTTTGAATGTGATTAAACAAGTTTCTACTTATGCAAAAGTTCTCAAGGATTTATGTATAGTTAAGTGGAGACATCATGTAAAGAAAACAACATTCCTAACAGAGCAAGTTAGTGCTTTAATTGAGCAAAGGATTCCCCCCAAATACAAAGATCCTGGCTGTCCAACCATTGCATGTAGCATTGGAAATCATGAGGTCGGACAAACATTGCTAGATTTAGGAGCTAGTGTGAATCTAATGTTATTTTCTATTTATTTGCAGCTGGGGTTGGGAGAAATAAAACCAACTGTTGTGGTATTGCAATTGGATGACGGTTCAGTCAAAGTACCCCGAGGTGTGGTAGAGGATGTTATAATTCAAATTGATAAATTTTATTATCCTGTTGATTTCTTAATCCTTGACACTACCTCTGCTGTTGACACTACCTCTAAAATTCCTTTGATTTTGGGTAGACCTTTCCTTGCCACTGCAAATGCTCTTATTAATTGTAGGAATGGACTTATGAAGTTGTCCTTTGGAAACATGACCCTCGAGGTGAACATCTTCAATGTTGCAAAATAGTCAGAAGATGATGACGAGAGCCACCAATTATACATGATTGAGTCACTCATCGATAGGGGAGTTTCTATAGCTCATGATTTTGATCCTCTTGAGTATTTTCTTATTAATTTTGAGTTTGATTCTATTAATGATAAATCTGATGTAATTAATATTTGTTCTATTTTTGATAAATCTTAGGATTATGGCACTCGGGCATGGCAACCAAAGTTTGAGGAGTTGCTTGAGAGAAACGAGAAACAAATTCCCTCAAGTGTGGAAGCACCCAAAGTTGAATTGAAGCCTCTTCCTAAGGGTTTGAAGCATGTTTTCCTTGATCCAGATGATATTTTTCCTGTTATTATCTCATCTGAATTATCTTAGTCTTAAGGTGAGAATTCGGACCCTAAATGAACATAAATCAGCTTTAGGTTGGAGCATGGCTGATTTAAAAGGTGTTAGTCCCCTGGTCTGTTCTCATAAAATTAATTTGGATGAAGGAACTAGCCCTCGTAGAGACCCCCAGCGTAAGCTTAACCCTACTATGAAAGAAGTGGTAAAAAATGAAGTGTTGAAACTATTAGATGCGGGAATTATATATCCCATAGCTAAAAATTCAGGTGTCACTATGGTGAAGAATGACCTAGGAGAGTTAGTCCCTACAAAACTTGTGACTGGGTGGCGAATGTGCATTGACTACAGAAAATTAAATGCTGCCACCTGGAAAGACCGTTTTCCCCTCCCCTTTATCGAGCAAATTCTTGAGCATGTAGCTGGTCATCCTTTTTTTATTGTTTCTTGGATGGTTATTCTGGTTATTATCAAATTGAAATTGCATTAGAAGACTAAGATAAAACCACTTTCACTTGTCCTTTTGGTACTTATGCTTTTCGTAGAATGCCATTTGGATTGTGTAATGCACCTGCTACTTTTCAACGTTGCATGATGAGCAATTTTAGTGACATGATTGAAAATTGCATAGAAGTTTTTATGGATGACTTGACTTTGTTTGGATCTTCATTTGATGCATGCTTATTGAATTTAGAAATAGTATTGATTCGTTGTGAGGAGTAGGAAATTCTTTTAAATTGGGAAAAATACCATTTCATGGTACCTTCAGGTATTGTCTTAGGGCATATTGTTTCTTCTAAGGGGATAGAGGTTGATCAATCTAAGATTGAATTAATCTCTAAGTTGCCTACACTTAAGATAGTAAGGGATATGAGATCCTTTTTTGGTCATACGGGTTTTTATAGGAGGTTCATACAAAACGTTTCCACTATATCTAGACCACTATGTGCCCACCTAGTTAAAGATGCCCCATTCGAGTGGACCCAAGCTTGTCAAGAGGCCTTTAAAATGTTGATTGGCAAGCTTACTTCAACACCCATATTGCAATCACCTGATTGGACTTTACCTTTTGAGATCATGTGTGATGCCAGTGACTTTGTTGTAGGTGCTGTTCTGGGACAGCGAAGGGAGGGGAAGCCTTTTGTCATTTACTATGCTAGTAAAACTCTAAATAGTGCTCAGATGAATTACTTCACCACTGAAAAAGAATTGCTAGTTGTACTGTTAACTTTGGACACGTTTTATGCTTATTTGATTGGTTCTCCTATTCTTATTTTCACTGATCATGCAGCCCTTAAGTACCTTCTTACAAAGAAGGATCTAAGGCACGACTACTACGGTGGATCTTACTTTTGCAAGAATTTGACATCACCATCAAAGACAAGAATGGAGTAGAGAACGTAGTGGCTGACCGTCTCTCAAGGCTCACATTTGAGGACACCTCTGACGACATGCCAATCAATGATGATTTTCCCGATGAACAATTACTCTCTATTACTTCTCTACCATGGTTTGCTCATATCGTGAATTAATTGGCTGTCGATGAGGTACCAAATGTTGGAGTGCTCAAGATAAGAGAAAGTTCATGAATGAGGTATGTAATTTTTATTGGGATGACCCTTGTCTTTTCAAATACTACCGTGACCAAATTTTAAGGCGTTGCATCCCTAATGAAGATATTGCAAGCATCTTGTAATTTTGTCACTCCCAAGCTTGTGGGGGCCACTTTTCAATGAAAAAAACCACATCAAAAATTTTATAGTGTGGATTTTATTGGCCCACCTTGTTTAAAGATGCAAATATCTATTGTCGCTCATGTGAAAAGTATCAGAAGTTAGGAGCTGTGTCTCGTCGTAATATGATGCCCTTAAACCCAATTTTAGTGATTGAAATCTTTGATTGTTGGGGCATTGATTTTATGGGACCATTTCCTCCTTCTTTCGGATATCAATATATCATTGTGGCAATAGATTATGTGTCAAAATGGGTAGAAGTAGCAGCTTGCAGAAGTAATGATAATAGGACGGTAATTAAATTTCTCAAAGAAAATGTGTTATCTCGATTTGGTACACCACGTGTTATAATTAGTGATCGGGGTATGCATTTTTGCAACCGTTCTTTTGAATCTTTGATGAGAAAATACGGGGTGTTACATAAGATCTCTATTGCCTACCATCCTCAGACAAATGGACAGGTAGAACTTGCAAATAGGGAAATTAAGCAAATTTAAGTAAAAACAGTCAACCCGAATCGCAAGGATTGGTTTTTGAGACTAGTTGATGCGCTTTGGGCTTACCGTATAGCTTTCAAAACTCCCTTAGGTATGTCACCTTATAAGCTTGTTTTTGGAAAGCTTTGCCACCTACCTGTAGAGCTCAAGCATCGAGCTTATTGGGACATCAAGCATTTCAACTTTGACATGGGAGAAGCAGGTAACCTTAGGAAATTTCAGTTGACCGAGCTTGTGGAGTTGAGAAATTATGCTTATGAGAACTCTAGAATCTATAAGGCTAAAACGAAAGTGTTTCATGATAACAAAATTTTGAGGAAAACATTTAAGCCTAATGATCGGGTGTTCTTATATGATTCTAGACTCCATAAGCACCCGAAAAAACTTCGGTCAAGGTGAACCGGCCCTTTTGTAGTAATGAATGTTTTTACAAATGGGGTGGTAGAAATAGAGGATACTAGAGATGGTAAGATCTTTAAAGTAAATGGTCAACACCTTAAAATCTTAATCGATAGGCAAGATCCGAAAGTGGAAGACATTCCACTTATGGATCCGGTCTATTCACCTTAACCACACCACACAGGTATGTTTTTATTTATTTTTCTTTTGTTTTGTTTTGTTTGTTTTGTTTTTAATTAAGTTTATTTCGATTTTAATTTTTAGTTTTTTTTTCTAGTTTGATTTAATCTAATTCTTAGCTTAAAGGTTATCTTTATTAATTTTATTTGGCTAATTTTATTTTTTTTATGTTGAGCAAACAAGTTTTTTTAGCTAGAAACAGGTCTGGGCCGCTATTCGGCCCACAGCGCCCAGCATGACCTAGCGCGTAGTGCCCCGGCAGTCCCGCACCGCAGCGCACAGCACGCCCAACTTGACTTCAAGTCGTGGTGCCACCTGTTCTACCCACACGATCTGCACACTTTTAAAACCCCAATCTGCACCTTTCTTCTTCATTTCTACTTTGAGAATACAACAGCCCCTTTCTCTCTCTCTCCTCCTGTCTCCAAACCCTCACTTAACCATTCATTTTTTCTCACTATTTCTTTATTCTAACATCATTTCTAGAAGGATTTCTCACTCATATTACATATTTTTCTGAAAATTTCTCGAAAAAACTTGGTTCTAAGAAGATTTCAAGTTGGTGGGTACTCTTTCTTCTCTCCAACTTTGGGCATCAAATCGAAATTTCAACAAAAAGAGTTACATACAGTTCAAATGATGGTGCACCACTTTTAGCTTCTATGCACTTTTGATTACAAAGGGAGTTTCCTTTACTTCTTCTTTCACATTGAGGTCAATGCAGTTTTTAAGTTTGGGGGGGGGGAGGAAATATATTTTTTTCCCATTGAACTGCTAGGTGTCACTTTCCCTTTTTGTTTGTTTTTAGCATGCTTTGTGTTAGCCTTGGAGTTAATTCACATGTCAATGATATGAGCCTAATTGAGATAGCATATAGCATTTAGAAGAAGTTAAATCTTGCCTCGGTTTGAGAATAATTTAAGTGTCAATCTTCATTTGGTTTGTGACTCTGGGTTGCGGTAAGGTTGCATGATTAGTCTAAAATATTTAGAGAAGTTTTATGTGCGATTATTTTGTGAATACTTTTACGGTCTCAACAAGCTCTAGAATTTATTTGATAATCACCTGAGGTAAAATCCTAGAATGCACATTACTTAGGATATGATATAGGCCATTTTTGGACCATTTGAGCCTTTCAAACTTACCCTTGCTATATTTATCGCTAGTCGCCTGTTTGAGCCTTTTCTTGAAAAAGAATTTGAGCCTTATTTCTTTCGATAACCCATTTACTTACCTTTATGAGCCTAAAAATATTGTATCCTTACATTTCTTTTAAAAAAACTTAGTTATACACATTTGTTGAGAAGCACTTAAGAGGAGTAAGGATGGAAATATGAAAAAAATATTACTACCATAACCCAAGTGTATTAAAAGAGATAAGTTAGGGGTTTTGGAAAAGAAAAGAAATTAAAAGAATGAAAAAGGAGGTAATTAAAAGAATGAAAAAGGAGGTGAATTGTCTTATGCCAAAAAAAGAAAAAGTGAATTATGGCAAAGAAAGAAGAAAAGAAAAAAAAAGGTGATTTATTGAGAGAAATACTCGAAAAATGGTTGAAAAAGTTGGGTATTGAAGTAAGGTTATCCAGTGCTTAAAGTGGTTGTGTTTAGAACTAAGAGATTGAGTTCTTTTACTTGTTGAATACTTCCTGTTCTTTCTTGACCTTTACCTTAGCCTAACGTTACAAGCTTATTAAAGACCTATTGATCCAAGGTAGTGTGATTTTTTCTACAATAGAGGAGAGTGATTTGAAAAGTGAGCCTATGGAGCTTGTTTTTGTGATTGATGTCACTCAAATTAATATATTTTTAAAGGCCAAGACATGTATTCATGAATTTTGTGCATAAAATCATCCGGGTGTTCGGATTAATGGATTGTGGTAAGATGGATGTTAAGAGTCGATAACAATTTTAAGATTGATGTTTGGATTACTTTTAGACTTGGGTGATATATAATGATTCTATGTCTTGTGTGTTATTTGTGATTTTAGAGACAAAAAGTGAATTACTCCTGGTTTAACGCTAACATTGCTTTACTTTATTTTGATTCCTACCATAGAATTCATTTCATATTGTCATGTTTTCGCTTGAATTGCTAGGGACTAGCAATAAGCTAGTTGGGGGTTATGATGAAAGTCATACAATGCATCTTAACAGTACTTATTTGTTAGTATTTTAGGGTTGATCTAGGTTTGAATTACACTTTTATACCTTAACAACTCTAAAGTGATATTCTTGGATTGTTGATCTATTTCGGTGCATTTTCAAGTACTTTGAGTCCAAAAGAGATGGAAAGCTATCATAGCTTTAAGAACGATGCTTTGATGCACATTAGAGTGAAGGCATGGTTGCGAAAGGACAAAATGAAGAGAAACCAAGTCTTTAGTGTTCCATGCTGCGGTCTAGAACTTCAAGCCTCGGCCCCCAGAACCATAAACTCTCAGATAGGAAAAGGAGTGTGTGCGCTATAGCCTGGAAAGGCTGAGCTGCGGCCTCCAAAACCAAGTCCAAAAGAGCCAAGAAATCACTAGTGTGCGCCATGGCCTGGACAAGCCTGAGTAGTGGCCTGGCAGTCTGAGTCGTGGCCTAGACCAGTCTAAGCCGTGGCCTCCAGAAGCATGAAGAAAACCCAAAAGGCTGAGCCGCGGCACAAGCGCGATACTTTGTTTCCGAGTCACGACCTACTTAGGGTTTTAATGATAGTTTAGATCTGAAAACAACCTTGGACCTTTTGTATTATAAATAGATCACTTGGGGTTTGAGAAAGAGATTATTCATTAAGGCTGGAAAACTTAAGAAAGTTGCGACACTCTTCTCCACGGTGTTCAAGCATGAGCCCCATGGCCAACTAATCTCCAAGCAAGGCGAAGGGATGAATTTTAGGTATAGTTGTTCTTATTTTCCATTCTTGATTCAGTTGTAGTTTGGATTTATTGTTAAACATTGTTATGATTTACTTTTTGATTTAATTAGAAGATTTTCTCTTAATCCGGTGATTGCATCTTTCTCCTCTATATAAGATTAGTCATGCTCTTCTTATGTAAAGATTGTCGGATGTGATTGATTCTGGTAGATTTATCTTTTAGGTTTGTCCATTACTGCGATATTGTCATTGAGATATATTGTCGTTTCTTGATAAATCTATAAGATAGGTCATGTGTGCTTGAATCGAAGGTAAATAGTACTTCATAGCAATTACATTAGGGTTTACATATGCTTTGATTGAATATTTGTCGATTGCCTATTTGGGATGTGAAACTAGCAATCGAGATTAAAACAATTGAATCGAGATTGGAATAAGGTAACGAACCTAAGGAGGATTCTCAAAACCTTGTTATCTCTCCATTATATTCTTCATTATATTTACACAATTTTTTCACATTGCTTTATTATCAAAACTCATATTCTCTCATTTGATCTTTATCGTTCATGTTAAGGTTTACACTTTCCCTTGTAGTGCGCATTTCCTTGTGGGATCGACACCTCAACTATACACAATAACCACGTATTAGTTTGAGTGTAATCACCACATCACAACCTACCTTAAGGTGAGCTGGTACTAGCCTTTTATGAAGGTCTAAATGACATGAATAAAGGTATTGCTGATTCAGGTTGTGGAGGTGTGGTAATGGAGAAGAGCAGTGAAGAAGCTATGGAGCTGTTTGAGGCATTAAGTGAGCACACCCAGCAATTCTCCTCAAGAGGTAGACAAGGAGTTAAAAGCAAGGGTATGAGGTAACCTTAAATGGTGGATCTTCAAATCAGATGTCTGCTATGGAGAGGAAGCTAGATATGTTTATCAAAGCCATGTCTACTCAGAACATCTCACCTCGACCATAAGCTACACAATGCTAGGTATGTGCTTTATGTTCTCAATTTGATCACACTACTGAGACTTACCATTTGTATTCATCTACATATCTCAAGCAAGCAAACTATATGGGACCAAAAAAAACATATGCAAATACCTACAATCCTGGATGGAGAAACCACCCCAACTTCTCATGGAGCAATGATCAAAATGCCTTGAACTTTCAAGGACAGCAAAGGAATTCCCAACCAGCAACCCAATCAGTTCTGGAATCAAAGCAAAGTTACTTAGAGAGTCTTGTGAGGAAGTTGATGACCTCACAAGATTAGTTCATAGTAGAAACACGATAATTCCAAACTAAGCAAAGGCAAACCATTGCAAAGCATGAGCAAGCCATTCAAAGACTCGAAGTACAAATGGGGCAATTGGCCAAAAAGCTAAGTGAAAGAAAGTGGGATGAACTTCCAGGCCAAACACTACCTAATCCAAGAGGACATCAGCAACTAAATGCTGTGGCAACTCTCAAAAATGGTAAGATCATAGGCGATGATGAGCCTGCACAAGCATCCACATCAAAGGTAAGTGAAATGGAGAAGTGGAATGCACCACCCTTCCCCCAAAGTTTAGTAAAGCCAACAAAAGAAAGTAAAATGCATGATATCTTTGAAACTTTGAGAAAAGTAGAAATTAATATTCCTTTATTAGATGCAATTAAACAAATTCCTACATATTCTAAATTTTTAAAAGATAGTTGCACTAATAAAAGGAAGTTTCAGGAGCATGAAACAGTAGCTTTAACTGAAGAGGTGAGTACGGTATTGTTAAGGTAACTACCACCCAAGCTAAAAGATATGGGTAGTTTTACAATTCCCTGCAGGATAGGTAACCAGATTTTTGAGCATGCATTACTATATCTAGGGGCTAGAGTTAACTTGCTCCCATACATTGTATTCAAGACACTAGGTTTGGGGGAGCTTCAATGAACTTCCATCAACTTACAATTGGCAGACAGAAGCATCAAAAGACCTAGAGGTATTCTTGAGGATATTTGGGTAAAGGTAGGTCCATTTATTTTACCTGCTGATTTTATTATATTAGATATGGAAGAATGCCCTATGCCATTACCTCTGCCCATCCTCTTAGGAAGACCCTTTATGCGAACTGCTGATACAAAAATTTGTGTGAAGAAGGGTATTGTAAGTATGAAGGTAAATGATGAGAAGGTTGAATTCAACATATTTGATACATTAAAATTACCCTAAGATAATATGGAATGTTCTAATGTATATATGATGCAAGGTGTTATTGAGGAAGTTTTCAGGTCCATCCCATTGCTCCATTGAAGGCCACCCTCACCCATGATTTCACAAGAATGGATACTAAGCCAGAAATTGCAGATGTTATTGATAACATCACTAAAGCTGTGCACCTCCTAGAGGCCTCTCCAAAGCATCCAAGCACCAAATTTGGCATTGAAGCAGTTGCTGATGGATTCAACTTATGCTTTTCTAGGAGGGACTAAGAGCGTCTGGCTGAAGACGTTAAACTTAATGCTCATGGGAGGCACCCCACAGCTTATCTTTTAATTTTTATTGTTTTTCATATTTACTTTTACTGTCTATTTTTTCGTATTTTTTGTTTTCCCATATTACGTTAGTTTTTCTTTTTAGGGACAATGCGTGCATCCGTTCAAGTTTGGGGGTGTGCTATGAGCCATGCCGGCCAAACTGGTTCTCCATCTCACAGGTCAGATCTTTCCATGTTATTCCCATATTTGGGACAATGTGTAATTTAAGTTTGGGGGTATGGGACACATTCACACACTTTGTCCCGGTGTTTTTTGAAAAGATAAATGCATGTTCATATTGTGTTGAAAATTTTGGTTGATTTAAAACAAATCTTATAAAACTTCATTAGTAAGCTTAAAATCTAGAACACATAGCCTAGTAATAAGAATTTTAAAAGTTTAGTTGCCTACCTCAAGGCACTTAAGAATTCGCGAGTTTGATCCAGATCTAACAGGAGCACATTAACACGCATTTGTGTGGGGTATGACATATAATTTTGATGTATATGTTTCCATGACCTAACTGTAATCAAATAACTTTTTAGATAAACACTTTGGCATAGAAAAATAAAGAAAAATACCCATCATGCAAAAAGAAAAAAAATAAAATAAAATGCTCCTAATAATCATTAAACAAACTTTCCACTGAGTAACTGGACCTCTTGCCTCAGTAAGCAGTGAGTGTTCACATTAAAAGGTGGGAATTAAGCATTTGATAATCATAAAAATTTTCACTGAGTAACTGGACCTCTTACCTCAGTAAGCAGTGAGTGTTCACGTCAAAAGTTGAGAATTTCACTTGGCAGCATTAAGACCTGTTAGTTCGTAGCCTTTTTGACTCGAGTTAGTAAGTCCTTAGGTGTCTTTACATCTAATGCCCTAAAACTATCTGGTTTGGGAGTCATTGGCTAAACATTTGTTACAAGGGTCAATTAGAAAGCTTAATAGAACTCAACATGGCAAAAATCTCATGATTAAAGAAAAAGAAAAGAAGTAAAAACTATGCCATTTTTGTTCTATCTGATAACGAATTCGATGAAGGTTTGGACACCGAAACACTATACATTAAAAATATTTGGAAGCTCCATCTTCTATGTACTAATTCACCATACACCAAATCAAACTTGTGATGCCTTAAACCAACCTTGTATAAGTAACATGAACTTTTAAAATCCTTATTCATTGCAAAAATGTGTTTTTATTATAAGCTTACTCATGAACGGTCATCATGGTTTTATATGCAACCAAAATTTTTGGATATCATGAAGAATGAATTTATCTTTAATTTTGTTTTGATATAATCTTTCGTTTTGTATTGCTAAGGGACTAGCAGTATGTAAGTTTGGGGGTGTGATAAGTGCTTAAATATTCATATTTAAGCCCCTTAATTTACATTTGTTAAGCTCTTAGTTTGCGTATTTTATTCCATTTTACTTTTTTTTTTGTGTTTTCTATGTTTTTATAAGTTTTTGGAAGAAATGAAGCATTTTAGAACTCAAAGAGCAAAACTGGAACTGGGAGCTGCAGAAGAGTGCGATCGAGCGGAGTGCTTGGTACGATCGAGCGCACATGCATCAGTAAAACATCAAAACGGCAGTTCCTATTTTGAAAAGTAGGGTTAGAGACCTGTTTTGGAAATTAGGGCTTCCAAGTGTCCTTAGAACCCTATAAATAGACTTATAAAGCACAGAAACAGTATCTCCCTTTTAGTTTAGTTTTTGTTCCGGGAGGCCGGAGGCCGGACAAGCTCGGAGAAGAGATTGTGGAGACGAATTGACGACTCTTCTCCATAGTGTTTTCAGGTTTCTTTTTTCCTTTGTATTTTATTTTATGATGTTGTTTAGCAGCACAACTACGTGTAACTAATTTTCTAGTAAGGGTTTCATTGAAGCCCTAATTATGTTTACTCAATAATTCAGTATTGGTGCCTTTGCGATATTTGTGTTGTGATGCTTAACTTGATTAATACCTGTTTTTATTTAAATTCCTCATATATGTTTGCTGATTAACATATGCATGTGGTATGGATTAGTTAGTTGAATCAATTAGGATGACTGAGTCCTGGGTTCAACAATAGTAACAAAAGATATCCATGTCGGATTCTTGGGTTAATCAACATGGGAAACCGAAAGTAGATACTATGCCCTAGGTCTCGTGTGGTTGTCGATTTCCACAAATCTTATGCTCTCTTAAGGAACAACTTAGTATACACCATGCTAAATCCCTTAAGAAAGAAAAGAGTTAGAGTAGATACTATGCCTAACTCGTTGCTTAGGGAAATCAATAGCTTAAGGAGTAGATACTATGCCCTTAGGTTGAAAACCATTAGGTATTCATAACATGAGTAAAGCATTAGCATACTATTTTGTTGTGGTAGCATGATTAGTGGTGGATATCAAGTCCCTACGCTTTATCTTTATTAAATTCCAACTCAATATTTATTTCTCTTATTTTTATTTTATTATTGCGAAACTAATTCTAAATCAAAATTTACCAATCCCTGTGGAGATGATCTTGCATTCGCCCACTATACTACTAAGTTGACCTTGTGCACTTGCAAGTAAAACAAGTCCGATTATTTGTTTAGGTAGATAATCTCACAATAGGATCATTACCTTGAAGCCAATCTTCTGAATTACTAAACTCCTCGAGAATGGTATCCTCTTATATTTCTAGTCCTTTAAAAAGAAGCAGTGTGCTTTTATTCTTGCGTCTATGTCCAGGGCTATACTTTTCATCACAATTGAAGTAGAGTCCTTTCTCCTTCTTGAGTTGTTATTCTTATGGTGTAAGCCATTTGACAATGGCTTCTGGTCCTAGCAATGTTAGCATAGGCTGCTACACTGGTATAGGGCCTAGGAATGAAGGATTAGTAGTTGGCTTAGGGCCCCAACTCCTTGTGGAAAAATATCTCTCAGCCACCTCTGCCTCCATCATTCTTTCTATTTTAATGGCTTCATTTAAACTTTGGAGTCTCTACTACAAGACTTCCCTCTTAATTGAAGGTTTTAGTCTTGAAATGAAACAACTCTTCAGGAACTGCTCAGTAAGGCCAGGAAACTTGCAAGAAAGTGTTTCAAACTTGTCTTAGTAATCTTGAACTTGAACATATGTTTTTAGTGTGATCTTGGTAAGATTGCCTTGGGGATCATCAAAGAGAGATGGTCCAAACATTTCCTTCAAGGAAATAACAAATTCTTTCCAGCCTCTTAATTGATTGCTTTGGTACATCCATTGATACTAACTTGATGTTGGACCATCCAAATGGGAAAAAAAATCATAGTAAGTTTGTGAAATTCAAGAGTTTGATGATACAAGAAGAATTGCTCCACCTTGAATAAATAATCTGAGGATCTCCATAACTGAATCTTGGAAATTCCAATTTGATTTCTTTGAAAGTTTTTGCATTGTAGGCTTCACAATAGACCTCTTCTTGATTGTCATGATATGATGGTGCATGAGAATCATGTTTTCTGGCAGTGTTCTTCAATTCTTCTATGTCAAAGCTGATCTTGGCTACTTTTTATACGATAGAAGTTAGGATCTCATCCTTCATTTGTTTCTATAGTTGAAGAATTTTGTCCTATGTGCTTTCGTTACTCATTAATCTTGTTCCTTTAGCCATGGTAAGTGATTTGAAAAGAGAAAATTAAGAAGATGATAAAAGAAATGAAAGCATCGATGATGCCTTCCCTAGCTCAGAAAGGATGACTTGATTTAAGTACAAGTCTAAACTCTAGGAATGTTACAAGAATGTAACCAAAGAGAATATGAGAAATTTTTGTAATTTGATTGAATGAATCAATTTTCTCATTTCAAGTCCTATTTATACTAGTTTAGGACTACTTAGTTAGTTAAGTTGATAGTTACAGAGGTAGTTACAATTCTGTTTCGATACTAATAGCCCTTAACAACCTTGTAACAAACTAATTAACTAACTTGTCTTCTTCTTAACTCTTTCCTTTGTGCTATAAAGATTTTTGTGGTTGTAATCCTTTGAGCCTTAATGACTTTCTATACATTAGGACAGCTGCTTCAAATTCCTTTTCCCTCTTTTCTACCTTGGTAACATTTTTTCCTTCTACTAACTTCTTCAAGTCTTGTATTTGCTATCTTTTTTTAGTTTGCAGTTGTATCAGGGAGCTCAAAAAGGTAAGTCCAATGAACCAAGTAAAAGGAGAAGAAGAAAAACTCATTATTTTTTGCACACATAGTTGTCCAAAAAAGGAGAAAAACTTATTGTCTTTTTGGTGAATAGTTGTTTTTTGGTGAAAAATGTGTCATTTCTTGTGTAGAAAAGACGGTACTTGGTATATAAAAAGGTGGGGGAACCTAGGAGGGAAAGGTGGGTTCAAAAAGCAAAAAGGAGGAGGAAATTTCCTCCTTCTTACACTACATAGCCGGCAACATAGAGAGGGGAAAGAGATAATATTTTAGGTGTAAAAAATGAGAGTTTACCTTGAAAAAAGTGAACCAATCAAAAGGTACCAAGTGGAGGGTGAAATTAAAAATTCACTTTTAAAAATTTGAAGTATTATTAGGCTTGAAATTTAGGCCAAAAGTGTTTAGGCTTAGCAAAAATCAATAAGCTTTAGTGGGTTTTGGATTGGACCAAAATTTAATTGAAGAATTTGGTCTTAAATTTGGTTGATCAAATAAGGCCTAACTAATTTAAACTCAAAGTGGATTTAATGGATTGAACAAAAAGGGCTTGAAATTGGTTCTGCTCCTTACTTAAATTCAAACCTCCACATTTACCAAGTTTGAGTATACTATGATCAAAGATTCGTCATAAGAACCCGCATGTCATCCATTCAAAAAATTTGGAACGAAAATAAGTGCCTACACTTGTTAATTTTCCTGAATTTTGAATTCACCAATAATGTGACCGAATACGGAGCTTGTATCGCTGGTCTAGAAGCACTCATTGAGTTTGGGGAGAATGAGGTCACAGTGTACGAAGATTTTTCCTTTGTCATTTTTCAATCTCGTAAAGAATGGAAGACCAAAGACGAGAGGATGAAGTGTTATCAAAGTCATCTTGAGAATTTGGTAACCTTCACTTATCTACCACGGGCCTAGAATCAGTTTGTTGATGCACTGGCCACTTTAGCTTCAATGTTGGAATTGCCTAAAAGGGTTGAGGCAATTCCATTAGTGGTTTAGTAAAAGGATGAACCGGCTTATTACACAACTATCGAGATCTAAGCTAAGCTATATAACAGTTTACCTTGGTATGCTGATATACAAAACTTCCTGTAGAAGGGGAGAATTCCCAGTCAATAGTGAAAAAATAGACATGCAAACGATACAATCATTGGCCTCCCAGTTTGTTATTTGTGGCGATAGATTTTACAAGATATTGTTGAGTGGATCCAACCTTTAAGAAGTTACAGTCGATTCTAACGTTTTTTAGCAAAAAAAATCACGTTGATGCTACACCAAGAGAAATTGTGGAGCTCGATGCCTTTCATGTTATCAGTCCAACGTATCAATTGAGTTGAGATAACTTCCATGGCCTTTTTTTGTGACTAAGAAAAATTATGGAAAAGTTGTGAAACTTTGTTCTTGAATTTGTTACATAATGTGTACCAAATGGGAGGAAAGATGGGTTTAAATACAAGTTTTGAGTTAAATAAAATGAATGGTTAAAGACTAAGCTACTAAGTACCAAAGTAGATGATGGTGTGTAAATAAATGGCTAGGGCTTTAGGAAAAGTTCATTTTTAGATACAAAAGTTTTCTTAAAAATTGCAAAGTCAAAAGTAGTTAAAAGCTTGCTAGGTGCCGCAAAGGGGCTATAGTCTGCTAACCATTTTTAAGTCTTAACTTGTCATATGTTCAAAATCCGTCTCTTGCATTTATTGTTTTTCCAAAATTTATAATTAAATAAGAAAGAATCCTAAATGTCATGACTCATTCACGCCTAAGAAGTTTGAAATTTAACAAATGAAAATGAAAAGACTTCGCAAAATCAGCTCAAAAATACCAAAAGTCCTCCCAGCAGGCAAATCACCAAAAGTGCTCATAGTAGGAAAATCATCGAAAAGCCCTCAAAACAAGCAAATTACCAAAATTCCTAGTAGGCAAATCACCAAAAGTCCTCACAATAAGTAAATTATCTAAAAGCCCTAACTAAAGGCAAATCACCAAAAAGTTCTCATAGTAGGCAAATCATCCAAAAGCCCTCACAATAGGCAAATAACCAAAAGTCCTCATAGCAGGCAACCCAAGTCCTCGAGGCAAGCACCAGTCAATCCGAAAGTATTGCAAAACTGAACGATGAAAACTCTGTCACTTTAGGTACATACCATTCTCATGGGTGTTTCTGTTGGATATGTATGGAGGTGAAAGGAATTTTGATGAGGAATTGAGGGTTTTGAACAGTAAGTAAGGAAAGGATTAAGTCTTATTTTAAGCACAAGATAAGCTCCTTAGAGTTCTTATTAGTTTCTTGACATCAATTACACAATACTGAGCTATATATAGCCTTTCTTAAATGAGAACATATTAACAAGTATAGTGTGCATACCCATTAAATCAAGATTAGGCAAACTAACTTCTTAACTAACATATAACCATTCTATTAGCTACTCCTACATCCGTTTAAGTTGTCTCTTATTTCTACTATTGATGCCCTTATTTAAGCTTGTTCAATTGTTGTTTTAGTGCTCTACATATTGATGCCTTAGCTTTACTGGTCATCCTCTAAGTCTCACTGGTAACTAGGCAATTTCTGTCCTTCTAATTCTGTATAGTTGGTCCATATCTTTCTGGCTTTTTCAATAGGTTTATGTCCCTTAGTTTCATTCTTCTAACAATAATATCCCCATAAATAGACACCTTGTCCTCAAGGTGTAAATGTTGGATAGTGCTAGCATCTTCCCAAGATGCTTCTTCTAATGGGAGGTGGTCTCATTGAACCAAGTATTGGTGCACCCACTGACCCTACTGTAACACTATTCTTTCATCCAAAATGGCAATTAGATGATAGATTAGATAAGAGATAGAGCTTTCATCTGGAAAAGGAGATGGATTAATGGAGGAACCTTTTAAAGGTTTGAGAATGAGCATGTGGAAGACAGGGTAAAGTAAACATTTTTCTGGCAGTTGCAGTGTGTATGCAACCTATCCAATCTTTTCCAAGACTGGAAAAGGACCAAATACCTTCTGCTTAGTTTTTGGGACACTCTTTTAGTTGCTGAATGTTATCTATAGGGCAGGAGTTTTAAGAGGACTAAATCACCAACTTGGAACTGCATATCAATTCTTTTTTTATCCACTTATTGTTTCATTCTATGCTGAGCTTTGAGTAGATGAGCTATGACTTGTTGTAAGAGCTCTTCTCTAGTGCATAATTAAAGATCAATAGCTTCAATGGAAGAAGTTCCTCTGTTGTAGACAAGTATAGATGGTGGTAATTTTCCACACATAATCTGAAAATGAGTCAGTCCTAAGAAATAGTATAAGCTGGTGTTGTAGTGAAACTCAACACAAGCTAAGTAAGTGGACCAAAGGTTTGGTTGATCTACAACAAAAGATTTGAGATAGTGCTCCAAGCACTTGTTTACAACCTCTGTTTGGCCATCAAATTGTGGATGATATGAAGTTCTCATCCTTAATTAAGTACCGTGTAATCTAAAGAGCTCCCTCTAGAATTGATTCATGAATAAAGGATCTCTATCACTGACTATTGATTTTGGGATTCCGTGTAGCTTGTAGATAATGTTCATGAAGACATGGGAACATTACTTTTGGGAAGTTAGGACTAAGGGGAGCAAAGTGTGCAAGTTTGTTGAGTGTGTCTACTACCACATATATAGCTATGAAGCCATGAGAGGGTGGCGGATGAGTGATGAAGTCCATTGAGATGTCCTCCCAAATCTGTTTTAAAGCTGGCTAATTATGCTCAAACACAATTATTGTGTATAGATGAGGTGTCGATCCCACGAGGAAAAGCGAACTACAAGAGAAAGTGTAAACCTTAACACGAAACGATGAAATTCAAATGAGTGAATCTTTGTTTTACGAATGAAACTATATGAGAGAGTTGTGAAAATATGACAAAGGATTCAATAAAGAAATAACAAGGTTCCAAGAATCCTTCCTATGTTCGTTGCCTTATCCCTATCTTGACTCAATAGTTTTATCTCAATTGCTGGTTTCGCATCCCAAACAAGCAATCAGTAAATATTCAATCAAAGCACATAAACATCCTAATGTAATTGCTACAAATTACTCTTTAATTCTGATTCAACCACACATGACCTATCTTATAGATTATCAATAAACGACAATATATTTCAACAACAATACCGCAGTAATGGACAAACCTATAAGATGAATCTACCGAAATCAATCACATCTAACAACTTGACATAAGAAGAGCTTGACTAGACTTATATGAAGGAGAAAGATGCAATCACCGGATTAAGAGTAAATCATCTCATTCTTACTTAATCAAAGAGTAAATCATAAACAATGTTTAACAATGAATCCATACAACTGAATCAAGAATAGAAATAAGAACAACTACACCTAGGAATTCATCATTTTGCCTTGCTTAAAGATTAGTTGGACATTAGGCTCATGCTTGATGACCTAAAATGGAGAAGAATGTGGTAGCTCTCCTAATTCCAGCCTCCTTTTCAGTAAAACCTAAGTGTTCTATTAATACCCCAAAAGGTTCAAGGGTATTTTCGGGTAAAAAAATGTCATTAAAACCCTAATAAAGTCATGAAGTAGAAACAGAGGATGCGTTCGCGCCGCGGCTCAGCCTTTCCTCGCTGCGACGCCACCCTGGATCCTGGCTTTTTAGAGGCTCTGGAGGTCACGGCGCCCATTGGTCCAGGCCGCAGCTCACAGCCTAAGTCCAGCCTCTGGCTCAGAAGCTGATGGTTCTGGTGGCCACGACTCAAACCTTGGCTCACTGCAACATGGCACCCAAGAAATGGGTTTCTCTTCATTTTGTCCTTCCGAAACCATTCCTTCACTACGATATGTATAGAATCTTCTTGTTTTAAGCAACATTAGTTTTTCCATCTCTTTTAAACCCAAAATACCTGAAAATGCATCGAAATAAATCAATCAACCAAGAATGACACTTTGGATTTATTAAGGCATAAATGTGTAATTCAGCCCTAAATCAACCCTAAAATGCTAACAAATAAATACTATTAAGATGTATTTTATGACTCTCATCATAATCCCCAACTAGCTTATTGCAATTCCCTAGCAATTCAAGCGAAAAAAGATATGAAATGAATTCTATATTAGAAATCAAAACAAAATAAAGTAATGTTAGCGTTAATCCAAGAGTAATTCAACTTTTTGTCTCAAAAATTTCACATAACACACAACATATAGAATCATTAAATACCACCCAAGTCCAAAAAAATCCAAACATCAACCTCAAAATCGTTATCGACTCTTAAACAAGTAAAAGAACTCAGTCTCTTAATTTAAACACAACCACTTTAAGCACTAGATAACCTTATTTCAACACCCAACTCATTCAACCATTTTTCAAGCATTTCGCTCAATAATTCACCATTTTTTTCTTCTTTCTTTGCCAAAATTCACTTCTTTTTTTTAGCACATAACCATTCACCTCCGTTTTCATTTTTTTACTCTTTTCCACAACCCCTAACCTATCTCCTTTAATGTACTTGGGTTATGGTAGTAATAATTTTTCATATTTCCATCCTTACTCCTCTTAAGTGCTTCTCAACAAATGTGTATAAACTAAGTTCTCTTAAAAGAAAGGTAAGGATAACATATTTTTAGGCTCATAGAGGTAAGTAAATGGGCTACTGAAAGAAACAAAGCTCAAAAATAAAATTAGAAAAAGGGCTCAAACAGGTGACTAGTGATAAATATAACAAGGGTAAGGTTGAAGAGCTCAAACGGTCCAAAGATAGCCTACATCATATCCCAAGTAGTGTGCATTCTAGGATTTCGCCTCAAGCGATTATCAGATAAGTTCTAGAGCTTGTCGAGACCGCAAACATATTCACAAAACAATCGCACATAAACTTCTCTAAATGCTTTAGACTAATCATGCAATCTTACCACAAACCGAAGCAAGATTTAACTTCTTCTAAACGCTATATGCTATCTCAATTAAACTCATATCATTGACATGTAAATTAACTCCAAGGCTAACACAAAGCATATCAAGAACAAACAAATATATATATATATATATATATATATATATATATATATATATATATATATATTATCTCTCTTTTTTTAACAGTTTATCCTAACAAACGAATTAAAACAACAAAGGGAAAGTGACACCAAACAATTCAATGGTATGGAATAAGAAGGGCATTTCTTCCACCTCCAACTAAAGATATGCATTGTCCTCAATGTGAAAGAAAAAGTAAAGGAAACTCCCTTTTTAACCAAAAGTGTGAGGAAGCCGAAAACTGTTCACGACCATTCGAACTCCATGCTGTTCCTCTTTTTGAAATTTCGATCTCTAATATAGAACAAAACAAACAAAAGAAAGGAAACTACGGTGTAACATTAAGATTCCCACTGAATGTTAGGTTAGCACATCAATACTAAATAAATAACTAAAAATGAAAAATAAAGTACGAAAAATAAAGATAACGAAAGGTTAATCCGATATAAAAGTTAATACAGTCATCCAATAATAAGATAAAACAAAACAAACAAATGATAACCCAAAAGCTAATCCTCCATGTCATCGTCCTCCTCTTCCTCCTCTTCATCCTCCTTTGGAGCTGGATCGAAAGATGAACCCGGATAAAGTGGCAAGGTAGGAAAATGATCCATATCACAACTAGTGGCGGAGGCAAGGTGTTGGTACATCTAACCAAAAGAAGAGTAAACCTCCACTTGATAGTCTGCTTGCCTGGCTAAGAATCGTTCTTGATGATCAAACCTATCTTGTAAGAATTTTTTATGCTCATCAAATCAAATCTCTAAAGACTAAAGCCGCTCTGCAATAGTCAGAGACCTAGGAGATGGAGGGGGGGCAGCAACCATTGCTCCCTCTCCCGGAGCTTGCAACCTTGTTGCCTTAATCACATTGAGCTTTCCATCATCGATAGGCTTCTTTGGGTGCTATGCTTCCTCATCACTACTGTACTGAACGTTGGCTCGGATGCATAACTGGGTAATCAAGGAAGAGAAGTATAGACCCAGCTTTTGTCTCACAGTATGGATGATAGAATTAAACATTATTTGGCCCACATCAATTGTCATACCCATCAAAATAGCATATTTAAGAATAGCCCTCTCAACAATAACATTGCTATAATGCGTAGCGGGCATCATCTTCTGACACACAAAGTATTGCCAAGCCTGAGCATTCACAGTCAAAGAAGTACCTGGCAAGGTCTTAGGATTACCACCTGACATCTTCCAAGTCGTGCTCGGAATACAGAGTGTGTTACAAACCGCATCATAGTCAACATTAGACAAATGAGCATTATATTCGCTGTTCTCAATGTTGGGTAGCCAATAAAATCTATTAATAGATGCACTGTCAAAGGAAATTGTTTTTCCTCTAACCATCACTCTTCCATTTCTAGGCTGTTCCACGTTAGTATAAAACTCTCTAACCACATTAATAATTGAATTAGGTGGTTGTCTCCAAAATGCACCCCAATTCCTATCAGTAATCATCCTAAACAAAGTTAGGTTTCCCCTCTCTATGATACTGAAACCTCTTTCAGGAATGGGTCTCCTAGCATACATTAAACTAACATACCTCTCACTAGCATTGTAACTAACAAATTTACTCTCATCATACTCTTGAGGTTGTTTCCCCCTTTGTCTCTTAGTTTTAGGTGTCATTTGAAAAAAATTGTTCTAAGACAAGAGAACTAAATCAAATGCAACCACTCAAATATCACATGTCCATAACAAAGAGAAGGAAATTGACCTTACTTGATAAATAATCAGCTCAAAGTTGGAGAGAAGACCCAAAAACTTGAAATCCTCTTGAAATCCCAAAATCCTCTTAGAACCAAAGCTTTTTGGAGAAATTTGCAGCAAAATCTGCAACATAAGTGAGAAATTCCTCAAGGAATTGTGTTAGAATCAAGAAAGAATGAGAAAAAGTAGATGGGTAAGGGTGGATTTGGAGAGTGGTTGAGAGAGAGTAGAAGAAGGGCTGGTTTTTTCAAAGGGGAAATGAAGAACAAGAGGGAAAATTGCCTTTTAAAAGTGCAGATCACGAGCATGCGTCGTGGCTCACACTTACTCGCGCCACGGTGCGAAGACCTAAACCCCAAATGTGGTGTGTTGTGAGCCGCGTCGCGACATGGGTTGAGGCGCAGCGCGACCTGGTTTTGGTTCCTCTCATCGGCTGCTGGTGGGTGAGGCTTGCAGGCCTAGGCCGCGGTGCGACATGGAGAGAAAAATTTTATGGGTTGCTAGTGGGCAAGGCTTAAGGGCCTGGGCCGCGGCACCTATTGGAGACTTGAAATTTGCTAGGAAGGAACAAACAATAAAATGGGTATAAAAATGTATACCAAAATGACTAAAAATAAACCTAAAACTAAAAAATTAAATTAAATCAAAATGAAAATTAAACTTAAAATTAAGATAGATGAAACTGAAAACAAAAATTCAAAAATTAACAAAATTAAAACTAATGTATAATGGAACGAAAGTACTCGATTAAGAAGCATAAACCGGGGCCACCAAAGAGATCTCTTCGGGGCTATCTTTAACATGTTCATGTTCCAAGTAGAGCTTCAACCTTTGGCCATTAACTCAAAATGCACGACCGTCGGAAGGATCTTCAAACTTAACTACTCCATTGGGAAAAACACTCTTCACAACATAAAGTCCCTTCCATCGTGATCGCAATTTTCCCGAATAGAAATGTAACTGCGAGTCATATAGAAAAACTCTACTACCTTGTTCAAAAATTTTCCAGAGTATTTTCTGATCATGCTTCACTTTTATTCTTGACTTTAAGTCCTTAGCATTATCATATGCATCATCCCTCAACTCTCCGAGTTCACAAAGTTGCATTTTCCTCTCCTCACCGGACATCTTCAAGTCATAGTTAAAATTCCGAATAGCTGAATATGCTCTGTGCTCAAGTTGTACTGGCAAGTGACATGCTTTGCCGAATACCAACCGATAAGGAGATGCTCCAAGAACCGTCTTGTATGCTACCCGGTACGCCTAAAGTTCATCCGATAAGCGCAAAGACCAATTTTTTCGATTGGGATTTACTGTTTTCTTAAGTATTCACTTAATCTCCCTATTTGTTAGTTCAACTTGGCCATTGGTTTATGAATGATAAGCTGTAGAAACCTTATGGGTGACTCCATACCTGCACATAAAAGCCTCAAAAGAACGTTTACAAAAATGTGACCCTTGATCACTAATTATAGCACGTGGAGTACCGTACCTAGATAAAATATGATCTTTTAGAAATCTAACAACAACTGTATTATCATTAGTGCAGAAAGGTATTGCTTCAACCCATTTAGAAACATAATCAATGGCAAGCAAAATGTAAAGATACCCAAAAGAAGGTGGGAATGGTCCCATAAAATCGATCCCTCAACAATCAAAGATTTCCACCACTAAGATCGGGTTGAGAGGCATCATATGACGGCGGGACAATGAACCTACCATTTGACATCTTTTACATGATCAACAAAACTCATTAGCATCCTTGAATAAAGTAAGCCAATAAAAACCGCATCGCAAAATTTTTGTGGCTGTCTTTTTAATAGAAAAGTAGCCACCACAAGCATAGGTATGACAAAAAGTTAACACACTATCAACTTCAATATCCGGAATGCATCTTCTTATTATTTGGTCAGGGCAATATTTAAAAAGATAAGGGTCATTCCAATAAAAATTCTTTACCTCAGCCAAAAACTTACGCTTATCTTGTGCACTCCATGTAGATGGGACTTGACGGGAAACCAAGTAGTTAGCAATGTCGGCATACCATGGTGTGTGACTAAGGACAGAAAATAGTTCTCATCCGAAAAGGCTTCCCGAATGGGCAAAATGTCAGCGTCATTGTTAAATTCCAAGCGAGATAGATGATCCGCTACGACATTTTCCAACCCCTTCTTGTCTTTGATGGTCAAGTCAAGTTCCTGCAAAAGCAAAATCCAACGTATCAAACGAGCCTTAGCATCCATTTTTGAGAAAAGAAATTTAAGAGTTGAATGATCTGTGAATATAGTGATAGGTGAACCAATTAAGTAAGAGCGAAATTTATCCAATGTGAATACTATTACTAGTAATTCTTTCTCGGTTGTGGTGTACATCATTTGAGAATGATTTAAGTTTCTACTAGCATAATAAAAAACAAATGGTTTTCCCTCCCTTCTTTGTCCTAAAACAGCCCCTACAGTATAGTCACTGGCATCACACATAATCTCAAAAGGCAAGGAAAAATCCGGTGATTACATAATAAGGGCGGTTGTAAGCTTAGAGATAAGTGTCTGAAAGGCTTGCTCATATTTGGGACTCCACTTAAACTCAGTATCCTTCATCAAAAGGTTACATAAGGGTCTAGAGATAGCACTAAAATTTTGAATGAACCTTCTATAAAACCCGGCATGCCCTAAGAGAGACCTAACATCTTTAATATTCTTAGGAATGGGTAGTTTAGAGATCAATCCGATTTTTGATTTATCCACCTCTGCCCCCTTTTCAGACACTATTTAGCCCAAGACTATCCCGGAAGACACCATAAAATGGCACTTCTCCCAATTAAACACAAGCCCCTTCTCTTCACACCTGCACAAAACATTTTTCAAATTAGATAAACATGAATCAAAAGATGTTCCAAACACGGTTAAATCATCCATATACACTTCCACACATTTTTCAACCATGTCACTGAAAATATTCATAATGCATCTTTGAAAAGTAGCCGGTGCATTACACAAGGAGAAAGGCATTATCCGAAAAGCAAAAGTACCAAAAGGACAAGTAAAGGTGGTCTTCTCTTGATCCTCTAAGGCAATTCTTATTTGGTAATATCCCGAATACCCATCTAAAAAATAATAGAAAGGATGACCAGCCACCCATTCTAAAATTTGATCTATGAATGGGAGAGGAAAATGGTTTTTCCGAGTAGCCGAATTAAGTTTCCTATAATCTATACACATATACCACCCTGTCACTACCTTAGTTGGTACTAACATTCCCTTTTCATTTTCTACCACGGTCACCCCGGCTTTCTTAGGAACTACTTGGGTTGGACTAACCCACTTACTATCCAATATTGGATATATAATTCCCGTATCCAAAAGTTTTAAGAATTCTTTCTTAACTACCTCTTTCATAGTTGGATTTTGCCTTCTTTGTGGGTCTCTACGAGGGTTAGCTCCTTCTTCTAGATAAATCCTATGGGAACAAATTAAGGGGCTAACACCTTTTATGTCGGCCATGTTCCAACCTAATGTAGATTTATGTTCTCTTAACAAATTCAACAATTTATCACATTGCACATCACTAAGTTCGGAGGAAATAATAACCGGAAAGGTATCACCTGGGCCTAAAAAAACATTTTTGAGTCCTTTGGGTAACGGAGCTAAATTAAGTATTGCTGTCTCATCGGAAGAGGGTTTGGGTGGCTCCCTTTCTTTAGGCAACTCCTCCAAGCATGGTTGCCATGATTTCTTCATAAATCCCTATGACTTATCAAAAACATCAACAACATTAATTGCATGGGGATAAATTGAAGAATCATCAAAATCAAAATTATTAAGAAGGAATTCCAAAGAGTTAGAATTATCTTTAATGTACTCATCCTCCAAAATAAGCTCATCAATCATGTAAGTGTCGAAACACTTATCCTCTTAATGTGGCTGCCTTGAGACTCGAAAAAAATTCACCTCTAGAGTCATATTTCCAAATGATAATGTCATTAGGCCATTCCTACAATTAATGAGGGCATTGGCGGTGGCAAGGAATGGTCTTCTAAGTATCAAAGGAATTTTTGACTCCATATTCACAATAGAAATGGTATCTAAAACCAAAATCTTTGTTTCCATTTTGGTAAGCCACCATTGGATAGCCCGAATCTTTATACTTGGGTGGTGTCTTGCTTTCAATTATCGCACTTGCTTGCTCTATTAAGAATGCCATCTTCTTAACATTGTGCCTCCTCTTGAGTGTGCATAGATCCTTAATGACTTTAGCATAGTTGGGAACCTGTTTTATGACATGAAGAAGAGGAAAGTTAATTTTAACTTGCTGAAGTTGTTCAAGAATCTCACCTTTTAATGTTGAATTTCTCTCATTAGGTTTAAGGAGTGCTTGAGGGAAAGGCATCGATAAAGAATCACTATGGGCATCTTATTCCTTAAAGGCTTCATCCTTGTTGCTCACAGTGTTAGGAATCAAGTTTGATGGTAGAGTGGGCCCATCAATTTTCTTACCGCTGCGAGTAATCATGGCATTAACCTTTTTAACATTTTGATTATCAGGATCGAAGGTTTGCACCATATGTTGTCCCCTTGGATTAGTTTGTGGTTGCAAATAAAAACGACTTTACTCTTGAATCATCAAGAAACTAGTCAACTTGGTGAGTTGGCTCTTTATCACCTTTTGTTCCTCTTTGATCCCTTGTTGATCCTCAAGCAACCGTTGATTTATCTTGCCTTGCTCTTCCACACTCTTAGCATGTACCTGCAAAAATGACTTAAAAACATCTTCCAAAGGTAAGGTTTGTTGTGGTGCATTAGATGAAGTTGCTTCCAATTTCCGTTGGGTACTAGAATGGGCAGGAGGTTGTAGATCGAAACTCCAATTAAAATTAGGGTGATTCTTCCGACCCTAATTTGTAGGTGTTAGAGTAGAGTGAGTATGGTTTCCTAAAGGGTATACCCAAAGCATTACACTCTCCCTTCATCTCAAAATAAGCTGGACAATCCTTAGGTACATGATCTACCCCATTACACATAAAAAAAAGGTTCATGGGACTCTACCCTAGCAACCGGTTCGGGGGCTCTAGTATCCTTGGTTTTTAAAACTTCAATTTCCTTAGTTAGGACCTCTAAACGGGCTTTAAGGCTATCCTCTTCCTTAAGTTGATAAATTCCAGCGGTTTGATTTCTCATAATACTTTCCATGGCATTCGGTCCTGTCCAAGTGTGGGCTTTTTCCGATAGGTCATCTAGAAATTCTATGGCTTGGTCAGGATCTTTTTGAAGAAAATCTCCATTACATATAATTTCTATGAATTACCTTTCTCTACTTAGAAGTCCATTATAGAAATTGCTAACTACCCGCCGCCAACTCTCATACCTATGGTGTGGATAAGAATTCAAAAGGTCTTTGAAACTGATGAGAGTCATAAAATGCATCTTAACGGAACTTAATTGTTAGCATTTTAGGGTTGATCTAGGTTTTAATTGCACTTTTATACGTTAACAACTTTAAAGTGTCATTCTTGGATCATTGATCTATTTTAGTGCATTTTCAGGTACTTAAAGTTCAAAAGAAGAGGAAAAGTTATCGTTGCTTGAAGCACAAAGACTCAAGGCATACTGGAGTGAAGGCATGGCTGTGAAAGGACAAATGAAGAGAAATCAAGTCTTGAGTGTGTGCGCTGTGGCGTGAAGAAGTCCAAACCTCGGCCTCCAGAAAGAAGCACAAAAGAACAAGGAAACCAACCAGCGTGCGCCATGACTTGGACTAGGCAGGGTTACGGCACCTAGAAGCTCACCCTCAAAGGCCCTCAGGAAGAGCCGTGGCCTGGACTAGGCAAGGCCGCGGTGCCCAAAAACATACCCAACTAAGAACAGACACAGCCGTGGCTCTAGTAAGTGAGAGCTGCGGCACGCACACGATCCCCTTCTCCGAGTTATGACCTAATTAGGACTTTAATGATTGTTTAAACCCTAAAACACCCTTGGACCTTTTGTATTATAAATAGATCACTTAGGGTTAGAGAAGAGAACAACCATTAAGACTGGAGAACTCAAGAAGGCTACCACACTCTCCTCCATCAAAGTGTTCAAGCATCAACTCCATGGCCAACTAATCTCCAAGCAAGGCAAAGGGATGAATCCCTAGGTGTAGTTGTTCTTATTTCCATTATTGATTCAGTTGTAGTTCGGATTTATTTTCAAAACATTGTTATGTTTTACTCTTTGATCTAATTAAAGGAATTTCTCTTAATCCGGTGCTTGTATCTTTACTTTGATATAAGTCTAGTCATGCTCTTCTTATCTCAAGATTGTTGGATGTGATTGAGTCCGATAGATTTATCTTTAAGGTTTGTCCATTATTGCGATATTATCATTAAGATATATTGTCATTTCTTGATAAATCTATAGGATAAGTCATGTGTGCTTAAATCGAAAGTAAGAGTAATTCATATCAATTACATTAGAGTTTATATGGGCTTTAGTTGAATATTTGTCGATTGCCTGTTTGGGATGTGAAACTTGCAATCGAGATAAAACAATTGAATCAAGATTGGAATAAGGCAACGAACCTAGGGAGGATTCCCGGAACCTTGTTGTTTTCTCTATTATATTTCTCAAATCTATTTACATAATTTTCTCATATTACTTCACTATTAAAACACAAATTTTCTCACTTGATCTTCATCGTTCATGTTAAAGTTTACACTTTTCTCTGTAGTCCGCTTTTCCCTGTGGAATCGACACCCCAAAGTTATGCTATAACTACCGCGTTATACTTTGGGCGTAACTGAATTTTGGCGTTGTTGCCGAGGAAAACGCACTTACATACAAGGAAGATTGTCAACTCTAAAGTCAGTCATGGGAAAGCTAGAGAAAGAAGGTTCCAACTACTACAGTGCTTGCCCATGGTCTCCCGCCCCTCTCTCTTTCCCCTCCCCCATTTTCTGAACTCTTTTCTCTGAATTTGATAGCATGGGAAAGAAGAAAGCCAGTAGGAATCCTCTCCTCTCAGTCCAAGAGAAAAATGATCTGGAATATGTCCAGAATCATTTCAAAAGCAAAGCAGCTACAATAACAATGTTGCAAGAAGAAGACTTTGCAAGCTCCTACTAGAATGGAGCAAGGGACTCTAGTAAGGAGTCAGAAACTTCTTCCTGCTCCTTGGGAGTAGGGGAATCCAAGTCTTTGAGGCCTGAAATGGAAGGCTTAGACTCGGGCAATGAGGGAAGCAAGTTCAGAGCTTCAATGGTGAACAGTAACCAAAATCAGGAAAAGAAAAAAGAGGCAATTCAGGCTATGCAGGATGAGTCTCAGGCCCTTGGGGATGAGAATGCAAGCTCTTCTGATGAGAGTGAGGAGGAATCAGTGCAAGAAGATTCCTTTACTTCTTCTGAAGAAGATGATCCCAGCTGCTAAGCTACTGTTCATGGAGGAACAACTGCAGCTAGGATAGGAAGGAATGAGGTAAGCAGTGAGTCCAGGCTCCTCTTTCCCCAGAAGAATGGGAGTCTCTCCTTTAATCCTGGGTCCAAAATGGCTTCCCTTGGGCTGACAGATTTCGCAGGAGCCAAAGATAAATCTAATGCCAATATTAATGGCACAACTGCTCAGGAGGTGAACAAGAAAGCTCCTTGGGTCAGTCTGTTTGCTGAGAACAGAAAACAAAGTAAGGGCCTTCAACTATCTTCAATTGCAAGTGAAGGAGGAGTGGTTTGCATTGAGAATGAAGACATGGAGGAAGTGTTCAGTGGCCAAAAATTCTGCCTGGTGGGGTACTTTGCTGGGAGATTTCCAGGGAAAGCTGCATTGAAAATGCTCACAGACTTATGGAAGGTATCAGTTTCAACTCAATTTCATGATAGTGGATGAATAGTTTTCAAGTTTGATAATGCTGAGTCTAGTATGAATGTGCTGCATGATGTCCATACCAAGTCTATGGTAGACCTCCACTTTTGAAATCAATGCCTAAGCTTTTTACATTTAATAATGAAGAAATTAGTACTATTCCAGTTTGGATTCAACTAAAGGGTTTGCCCCTAGAATTATGGACAGCTAACTGCCTTAGCAAGATAGGAACCCTGCTTGGCAAGCGTCTCTATGCTGACCAATTTACTAAAAGCAAAGAAAGAATCTCCTTTTCTAGGCTGCTTATAGAGATTGATGTAGCAAAGGAGATTGTGTTCAATGTGCCACTGAGTTTCCCTAATGGTGTCACTTTTGATCAAAAAGTCACTTATGAGAACCTCCCTAGATACTGTCCTAAATGTAAGGTCTTAGGTCATGACCTCCATGCCTGCAACCTTAATACAGATAAAGATAAGGGGAGGAAGCCTAAAGGAAAGGGGAAAGAGACAATAAGGCAGGAAGAGACTGATCTCCCAAGTGCTCAAGACAAAGGGGTGATAGTTAGAGTTAGGCTAAGCAAGGCTCCTCCTGTTAAGGATAGACCAGGCCATGAACCTAGAGAAGATGTTCAAGTAGAGAATGTCCCAGTTAGTAGGGAGCCTAGCCCCAGAGAAACTAGGGTGGAGGGAGACCTGGAGAATGCAACTCCTCCATTCCAGTTGGTTGTAGGCTTGCTGTCCTCCCACCCCCTCTGATCCTCATGATACAGTACAACCTATTGATCCAGGTGTGCAGATCTCATGATATGGCTCTAGATGTTCAGGGGAGTGGATACCAGTTAGTGAAGAAAAAGAAAGAAAGATCATTCTCCAAAGATCCACAATCAACTAGGAAGGGGGGGACAGCCCCCCTACCTTCCTAATGATAGTTGCTAGCTGGAACATCAGGGGCTTTCATAAGTCCCTTAAACATAATGGGGTGGTACACTTCATGAAAAGTAACAAAGTAGATGTGATGGGTATTTTGGAATGCAAGTTGAATGAAGACAAACTGCACAGAATCTTGGGTAATAAATTCAGTATGTGGAGTCAGATCAACAACTTCTCTGATCATCCCTCAGGCTGAATTTTGGTGCTATGGGACCCTTCTAAGGTCAGTTAATCTTTCATAGAAGCTAGCTCCCAAGTTATTCACTGTAAAGCTTATTGCTTAATTTCCTCTTGTAATTTTGTAATTAGTTTTGTTTATGGCTCGAATACCATTGTTACAAGAAGACCCTTATGGGACAATCTTTGTAAATTTAGTCATGACTTATCTGCTCCCTGGATTGTAATGGGTGATTTCAATAATGTTCTTGCTCCTGATGAGAAAGTAAATGGGCTGCCTATAACTGATTATGAGATTAAGGATCCTAATTTTTGCTGTGGAGAGACTGGGCTTTCTGATGTCAGTTCTACTGGTTGCTTGTTTACTTGGACAAACAACAAATTTTGGTGCAAGCTGGACAGAGTGATGGTCAACAATGTTTGGTACCAAAAGGGGTATAGGTTCCAAGCTGCTTTCCTTCCAGCTGGTTGCCTTTCTGACCATTCTCCTTGCCTGGTAAGATTGTTGGAAGAAACTTTTTGGGGTAGGAGATCTTTCAAGTTCTTCAACATGTGGACTGAGCATGATAAGTTTTTGGATATAATTAGAACCCATTAGGGTAATCCTATGGGAGGCACTAAACAGTTCATTCTATGTTCCTACTTGAAAGGCCTCAAGCCCCACTTCGAGAAGCTTAATGAGAGATATTACAGCCACATCTCTGAGAGAGCTCTTGAGGCTTCAACCAAATTGGTTAATCTCCAATAAGAGCTTCGTGACAACCCTAGTGATACTGACCTGCAAAAAATGGTGACAAGTTTGAAGTTGAAAGCTTTCCAGCTGGCTGAAGCTGAGAGAAGCTTCCTATCTCAGTAGGCCAAATGCAAATATCTACTTAATAGTGATAGAGTGACAAAATTTTTTCATGCCTTGGTTAAAAGGAAAACTAGTAGAAACCATATTGCTGCTTTAATGTCTTCTAATGGCACACTGACTTCCTCTGAAGCTGAGGTTGCCCAGGAGTTCATTAAGTTCTACAAGGATCTTTTGTGTTCCTCTGCCAGCAGTAATCCCATTGACATGGAGGTATTAAGAGACGGTTCTATTATCCAAGATAATCAAGCTGAGTCATTGATTAAGGAAGTTTCTGAGGAAGAGATTAAGGCAACTCTATGGTGCATTGGGGAGGACAAGTCCCCTGGACCTGATGGATATTCTTCCAAATTTTTCAAGAAGGCTTGGGAAGTTATTAACAAAGACATCATAGAGGCTGTTCAGGAATTCTTTCAGAATGGGAGACTACTTAAGCAGTTCAACCATTCAACTTTAGCCCTGATCCCTAAATGCAAACAAGCTTCTAAATTGGAGGACTTTAGGCCTATAGCCTGTTGTAATGTGATCTACAAGACTATTTATAAGATTCTTGCCTCAAGACTGGCCCCATGTCTGAACCAAATTGTCAATCCAGCTCAGGCTGCCTTCATCAACGCTAAGTCTATGACTGAAAATAGCTACATGGTCCAAGAATTGCTTAGGAAATACAGCAAGAAAAGGATCTCTCCAAGGTTCATGATCAAGATTGACCTTAGGAAAGCTTATAATACTGTGGAATGGGATTTTTTGAACAGCCTAATCCAGGGGTTGGGGCTCCTTGAAAGGTTTAGATCCTGGATCATGAAGTGTGTCTCCACAACAGCATATTCTCTTTCCATCAATGGCAGTATCCATGGGTTCTTTTCAGGCAAAAGGGGTATTAGACAAGGGGATCCTCTTTCTCCTTATCTTTTTGTCATGGTCATAGAGTACTTGTCTAGGCTTCTGGGGAGATTGACTGATAGGGAGGGCTTCAGATTCCACCCTAAGTGTGACAAGCTCAAGATCACACATTTGGGCTTTGCAGATGATCTCATCCTTTTTGCTAGAGGGGAGGCTAAATCTGTGGGAATGCTTATGAAATGTGTCAATACCTTCAGTGAGTGTTCAGGGCTAAAAGCTAGTCTGGCCAAATCAAACTTGTTCCATGCTGGGGTCAAGCCTGAGGAGCTAATGGAAATTATAAGGTGTACTGGTATGATGGATGGCTGTCTCCCTTTCAAATATTTGGGGGTTCCCCTTGCCTCTACCAGATTGAATGCCACTCATTACTCCCCCCTCATTGAGAAAATTGCTGGGTATATTAATGTTTGGGCTGGCTCCTCCCTTTCCTATGCTGGTAGAACTAAACTGATCAAAGCAGTGCTCTAAGGTGTGGAGTGCTTCTGGCTTGCAATATTCCCAATCTCTGGTAACATATTGGAAAAGATTATCAGGATGTGTAGAACATTCCTTTGGAATGGGAAGAATGCTGGAATGAGGAAGGCTTTGGTTGCTTGGGCTGACATCTGTAGGCCTAAAGAAGATGGAGGTTTAGGGTTGGTTAACCTTAAAGCTTGGAACAAAGCCCTTCTTACAAGGATCCTTTGGAACATTCATATGAAGAAGGATTCTTTATAGATCCAGTGGGTCCAACATTACTACCTCTTGAACAAATCCATATGGGAAATTAAGGCATGCAAGGATGACTCCCTTTTATGGAAAAGGATTCTGGAAATCAGAGATGATCTAACTGGTCAGCCCCCTTCACCACAACTGGGCAGAACCAGGCTACTGGATTGGAGGGTGCAAGATGAGTTGAGCATAAGGAAAGCTTACAATGCAAGCAGGCAGAAAGGCAATGTGGTCAGCTGGGCTTCCCTGGTTTGGTATGGCCATTGCCCACCTAAATACTCATTCATTCTCTGGCTGGCCATCAAGAAAAGACTTCTCACTAAGGACAAACTCCAGCTAGAGGGAGATGACAAGCTGTACCCTTTGTGTTTAGAGCAGGAAGAGACCAGGGACCACCTCTTCTTCTCCTGTAGAATCAGCAAAGAAACTTGGGACACCATTAAAAAGTGGCTTGATTGTAGGAGACAAATGACTACTATTGAGAGTGCACTCAAGTGAACTCACAAAGTAAGAGGAATTGGCCCCCCTGTAATTGCCAAGAGGGTAGTCTTAGCTAGCACTGTTTACAGCATATAGTTGGCTAGAAATGCCAAACTTTTTGACAAGTCTTCTGTCCTCCCAGCCAGCCTTGTGAAGAAGATTCAGTTTGTTATTTATAAAAATTTTTATGCAGCCTGTCCAGAGATAAGGCTTTTGTTGTAAGATCCAATGTTATATTCTATCTTTGTGGCATTATTGTTTGCCCTGGGTATGCCCAGAGTAAGTGTATAGCTGCTGGCCAGCTTCTTGGCTTCTAGTGTAAGCCTTTTGTTTGTCTTTGTTTTTGCATATATTGTAAATCCCCTGGGTATGCCCAGTGACTTTTGTACATTTTGATCATTTATACAAGCTTTATTTACAGATAAAAAAAAAAGATTGTCAACTCTAAGACAAGACGGTACTATTGTTCCTTTCTTTAGGTTTTTGATTTTCTTATTTCTTTTATTTGTTCTATTTTTTTTTTATTTTCCTTTTAACTCATTTGATGTATGCTTAGACCGAGAGATTTGCGAGGAAGATTCATTAAGGGACCCGAAGTAGAGCAACTCTTTCCTTCCATGTTCATTAGTGAAACCTCGCCTAGATCAAACCCTAGTGTACACCTAAACGAGAATTTAGACGACTTTGTTAACATGGCTGAAAACCCTAATGAGAATGTTACTAGGACACTTAAAGATTACTTGCATCCTAGCCGAACAGCCACACCATCATGCATCATGTTTCCAGCCAACACTCGCCATCAAGATTTCAAAACAGGGATGATACAATTACTCCCTACATTTCATGGCTTGGAAAATGAAAACCCATATGTACACATTAGAGAGTTTGAGGAAGTAGTTGCGACTTTTCATAGTCAAGATGCAACTGATGATATCGTGAGACTCAAGTTTTTTCTTTTCTTTTTAAAGGATAAAGCTAAGAGTTGGCTATACTCGCTGAGACCATGATCTATTGGGACATGGAATAAGATGACTCAGGTCTTCTTTAATAAATACTTCCCTCAACATAAGACCAATGCTTTAAAAAGGAAAATCTCCACCTTTGCACAAAAGGATAATGAGACTTTATATCAGTCTTAGGAGAAATTTAAGGAGTTGTTAAGTATGTGTCCTCGCCATGGGTATGAGAGTTGGTGTTTAGTGAGCTACTTTTATGAGGGACTTACCTATAGAGAGCGCCAATTTGTAGAGATGATGTATAAGGGTGAATTTCTGCAAAAAGATCTTGATGAGGCCATAGAGTACCTCAATGAGCTTGCTGAAAAAGCTCATACTTGGACTGGACCTAGTGCTACTGAAAGCACAAATAGGTCATGATCTGTAGGAAACCTAAGTAGTGGTGGAATATACCATCTTAGGGAAGAAGACAACCTAAAAGCTAAGGTCTAAATGCTTACTAGGGAGTTAGATGCATTAAGGACTAAAGGCTCAAAGCCAACACACTTGGTTAATCATGCCGAATCTTTGGAACCATGTTTTGTGTGTGGCGGGGTAGATCATCTCGCTCAAGAGTGCCCTACATTCGTAGATATGAGAGGGATGTATGAGGAACAATGTAATGCCTTAGGCATGTATAAGAAGCCTCTAGCACCTTTCTCTAACACCTATAATCTGGGATGGCGCAATCACCCCAACTTCAACTGGAAGTCTGAAAACCAGCAGCATGCACAACCCCCTAGATCATACCCTACACTATATCATGCACCCTCATCCTCTAGGAGTTCTTTAGAAGACACTTTGCATGCTTTCATTGAGGCACAGGGTAAAACAAACCAAAGGTGTGAAACATTAATCACACAGGTTGTGGAAGAGAATAAGGAAATAAGGAGCCAAGTGTCCAAGTTAATGGGCTCCTTGAATGTGACTGAGCGAGGGAAGTTCCCTTCCCAAGCTCAATCCACACCCTATGGTCAACACATGGCACAAGAAAATCTGAAAGATGTAAATGCCATTGTGACAAGAAGTGGTAAGTCATTACACATCCCAATAACGAACAAATACAAGGATGTGGAAAAGGGTCAAGGTAGTAGTGATACAGAACTGCACAAAGACCCTGAGGCTACCGAGAGCCTTATTAAGGCACCATTCCCTCAAGCCTTAAAATCAAATAAGAAAAATTTGGACCTAAATAATGAAATCCTAGAGAACCTAAAGCAAGTAAAACTTAATCTCCCTCTTTTGCATGTGATTAAACAAGTTCCTACCTATGCAAAAGTTCTCAAGGATTTATGTACAATTAAGAGGAAGCACTATGTAAAGAAAACAGCATTCCTAACAGAGCAAGTTAGTGCTTTAATTGAGCAAAGGATCCCCCCCCTCCAAATACAAGGATCTTGGCTGTCTGACCATTGTATGTAGCATTGAAAATCATGAGATCGGACAAGCATTGCTAGATTTAGGAGCTAGTGTAAACTTGATGCCATTTTCTATTTATTTACAGCTAGGTTTAGGAGAAATCAAACCAATCACTGTGGTATTGCAATTGGCTCACTGATCAGTCAAAGTAGCCCAGGGAGTGGTAAAGGATGTCTTGATTCAAATTGATAAATTTTATTATCCTGTTAATTTCCTAATCCTTGATACTACTTTTGCTGTTGACACTAACTCTAAAATTCCTTTAATTTTGGGTAGACCTTTCCTTGCTACTGCAAATGCTCTTATTAATTGCAAGAATGGACTCATGAAGCTGTCCTTTGGAAACGTGACCCTCGAGGTGAACATTTTCAACGTTGCAAAAGAGCCCGAAAATGAGGACGAGAACCACCACTTAAACATTATCGAGTCACTCATCGATAAAGGAGTTTCAATAGCTCATGATTTTGATCCTCTTGAATATTTTCTTGTTAATTCTGAGATTGATTCTATTAATGATAAAATTGATATAATTGATATTTGTGCTAGTTTTGATAAATCTCAAGATTATGGCACTTAAGCATGGCAACCAAAGTTTGAGGAGTTGACTGAAAGAAGCGAGAAGAAAAATCCCTTAAGTGTGGAAGCACCTAAAGTCGAATTGAAGCCACTACTTAAGGGTTTGAAGCATGTTTTTCTCGGTCCAGGTGATACTTTTCCTGTTATTATCTCATCTGAATTGTCTGAGTCTCAAGGTGAGAAATTAATTCGGACCTTAAATGCACATAAATCACCTTTAGGTTGGAGCATGGCTGATTTAAAAGGAATTAGTCTCCTGATCTGTTCTCATAAGATAAATTTGGACGAAGGAACTAGTCCTCGTAGAGACCCTCAACGTAGCCCACTATGGAAGAAGTAGTGAAAAATGAAGTGTTGAAATTATTAGATGCAGGAATTATATATCCCATAGCTGATAGTAAATGGGTAAGTCCTACACAAGTCGTTCCTAAAAAGTCCGGTGTCACGGTGGTAAAGAATGACCTAGGAGAGTTAGTTCCTATAAAACTGTTAACCGGGTGGCGAATGTGCATTGATCACAGAAAATTGAATGCCTCCACCTGGAAAGACCATTTCCCACTCCCCGTTATTTTGGTTATTATCAAATTAAAATTGCATTAGAAGACCAGGATAAAACTACCTTCACTTGTCCTTTCGACACTTATGCTTTTCGTAGAATGCCATTTGGATTGTGTAATGCCCCTGCCACTTTTCAACGTTGCATGATGAGCATTTTTAGTGACATGATTGAAAATTGCATGGAGGTTTTTATGGATGACCTAACTATTTTTGGATCTTCATTTGATGCATGCTTAATGAATTTAGAAAGAGTGTTGATTCGTTGTGAGGAAAAAGAATTAGTCTTAAAGAGTGTTAATTCGTTGTGAGGAAAAAGAATTAGTCTTAGGGCATATTGTTTCTTCTAAGGGGATAGAGGTTGATCAATCTAAGATTGAATTAATCTCTAAATTGACCACATCTAAGACAGTAAAGGATGTAAGATCTTTCGTTGGTCATGCTAGTTTTTATAAGAGGTTCATACAAAACTTTTCCAACATATCTAGACCACTATGTGCCCTCCTAGTTAAAGATGCCCCATTCGAGTGGACACAAGCTTGTCAAGAGGTATTTAAAATGCTGATTAGCAAGCTTACTTCAGCACCTATAATGCAGTCACCTGATTGGACTTTACCCTTTGAAATCATGTGTGATGCTAGTGACTATGCTGTAGGTGCTGTTCTTGGGCAACAAAGAGAGGGGAAACCTTACATTATTTACTATGCTAGTAAAACCCTAAATAGTGCTCAAACGAATTACTCCACTACTGAAAAAGAATTGCTTGCTGTAGTATTTGCTTTGGATAAGTTTCGTGCCTATTTAATTGGTTCTCCTATATTTATCTTAACAGATCATGCAGCCCTCAAGTACCTTCTTACAAAGAAGGATGCTAAGGCACGACTAATACGGTGGATCCTACTCTTACAAGAATTTGACATCACCATCAAGGACAAGAAAGGAGTAGAGAATGTGGTGGTCGACTATCTATCAAGGCTCACATTTGAGGACACCTCTAACGATATGCCAATCAAGGATGATTTTCCCGATGAGTAATTATTCTCTATTACTTCTTTACCATTGTTTGCTCATATCATGAATTATTTGGCTACCGGTGAGATACCAATGGATTGGAGCACTCAAGACAAGAGGAAGTTCTTGAATGAGGTATGTAATTTTTATTGGGATGATCCCTATCTTTTCAAATACTGTCCTGACCAAATTTTAAGGTGTTGCATCCCTAATGAAGAGATTGCCAATGTCTTAGAATTTTGTCACTCCCAAGCTTGTAGAGGCCACTTTTCAATGAAAAAAACCGCTTCAAAAATTTTGTTGTGTGGATTTTATTGGCCTACCTTGTTTAAAGATGCAAACATCTATTGTTGCTCATGTGAAAAGTGTCAAAAGTTAGGAGCTGTGTCTCGTCGTAATATGATGCCCTTAAACCCAATTTTAGTGATTGAAATCTTTGACTATTGGGGCATTGATTTTATGGGACCATTTCCTCCTTCCTTCGGATACCAATATATCATTGTGGCAATAGATTATATGTCAAAATGGGTAGAGGCAATAGCTTGCCGAAGCAATGATAATAGAACGATAATTAAATTTCTCAAAGAAAACGTGTTATCTCGATTTGGTACTCCACGTGCTATAATTAGTGATCGAGGTACACATTTTTGCAACCGTTCCTTTAAAGCTTTGATGAGAAAATATGGGGTTTTACATAAGATCTCTACAGCTTACCATCCTCAAACAAGTGGACAAGTAGAACTTGCAAATAGAGAAATTAAACAAATTCTAGAAAGAACGGTCAACCCGGATCGTAAGGATTGGTCTTTGAGACTAGTTGATGCACTTTGGGCTTACCGTACAGCTTTCAAAACCCCCTTAGGTATGTCACCTCATAGGCTTGTTTTTGGAAAGCCTTACCATTTACCTGCGGAGCTCAAGCATTGAGCTTATTGGGCCATCAAGTCTTTCAATTTTGACATAAGAGAAGCGGGTAAGCTTAGGAAATTTTAGTTGACCGAGTTAAAGGAGTTGAGAAACGATGCTTATGAGAACTTAAGAATCTATAAAGCGAAAATGAAAGTGTTTCATGATAAAAATATTTTGAGGAAAACATTTAAACCTAATGATAAGGTGTTCTTATACGATTCTAGACTCCATAAGCACCCAGGAAAACTTCGGTCGAGATTGACCAGTCCTTTTGTAGTGAAAAATGTTTTTGCAAATGGGGCAGTAGAAATTGAGGATATTAGAGATGGTCAGATTTTTAAAGTAAATGGTCAACACTCAAAATATTAATTGATAAGCAAGATCCAGAAGTGGAAGACATTCCACTTATGGATCTGGTCTATTCACCTTTACCACACCACAAAGGTATGTTTTTTTTTTCTTTTGCTTATTTTGTTTTTTTATTAACTTCATTTTAATTTCAATTTTACTTCTTTTTCTAGTTTGATTTAATCTAATTTTTAGTTTAATATTTATTTTTGTTAATTTTATTTTGCTAATTATTTTTTATTTTTTGGCACACAAACAAGTTTTTACCAAAAAAAAATTAGGCCCAAGTCGCGCCTAAGCCCAGCCTAGTGTGCCTCGTCCACTAGGAAATGCACCAGTCCAACAGCTCAGCGCGCCTCGCCTAGCTGGCCCGTCCAGCTCACCCCAGCCCACGCCGTTCCTAGCATCTTGTGCGATGCAGTGCCTAGCAAGCCGCATCACACGCCCATCCTTCACGCCGCGGCGCGCCCTTAGTCAAGCTGAGGCGCCACCTGTTCCTGTTCACCCGAGAATTGGCCACTTAAAACCCCAAATTTGCATCTTCTTTCTTTATTTCAACTTTACAAACACATAGCACACTTCTCTCTCTCTCATCCTCTCTCCAAACTCTCACTTACCCACTCACTTTTGCTCAAAATTTCTTGATTCTAACTTCATTTCTTGAAGGATTGAGCATTAATATTGCAGATTTTGTTGGAAATTTCTCCAAAAAGCTTGGTTCTAAGAGGATTTTAGGTTCTTCAAGAAGATTTCAAATCAGTGGGTAGTCTTTCTTCTCTCCAATTGTGGCCATCAAGTAAGACCAATTTCTTATCTTTGTTGTTCATTTGTGCTATTTAGGTGGTCAGTTTTGCATTAGCTCTATTATTCTATACATTTGATTCACATGGAATCTAAGACTAAAAGACAAAGTGGGAAACAACCTCAAGAATTTGATGAGAGCGAATTTGTTAGTTTTGAGGCTAGTGAGAAATAGGTTAGGATGATGCACACTAGAAAACCCATTCCTGATAGAGGATTTAATATCACAGAGAGGAGGAACCCCACCTTGTTTAGAATTATTATTGATAGGCACTAGGGTACATTTGCTAGACAACCATCTCATTCCCTCATAAATGTGGTTAGAGAATTCTACACTAATGTAGATTAACATAGGAATTGTAAGGTGAGGGTGAGAGGCAAAACAGTTTCTTTTAACAGCACATCTGTAAATAGATTTTATGGGCTACTTGACATAAAAAATAGTGAGTATATTGCATATGTGTCTAATATTAATTATGAAGAGATTTGTAATACCTTTTGTATTCCGGGCACTACATGGAAAATGACAGGTGATACCCCGATAACCTTGCCTGGTACTTCTCTGACTGTCAATGCTCGAGCTTGGCAATATTTTGTATGTCATAGATTGATGCCTGCCACACACTATAGTGACCTTACTGTTGAGAGAGCTGTTCTAATTTATGCCATTTTGATGGGTATGACTATTAATGTGGGCTAGATCATATTTAACTCTATCATACACACTGTGCAACAAAAGCTTGGATTGTACTTCCCTTCCTTAATTACCCAATTATGCATCCAAGCTGGAGTCCAGTATAGTCCTAATGAGGACAACCAGCAACCAAAGAAGCCCATCGATGATGGCATGCTCACTCTGATTAAAGCCTCAAGAACGCTAGTTCCGGGAGAGAGAGCAGCGATTACAACCCCTCCTTCCCTTAGGCATTTCACTGTTGTAGAGCGCTTTGAGTGTTTAGAGATTCGTTTTGACGAGCATAAAAAATTCTTTCATGATAGATTTGATCGTCAAGAACGATTCTAGGCTAGGCAAGCTGATTATCAGGCGGGAGTATACCTCTTCTTTTGGTCAGATGTACCAACACCTTGCCTCTACTACTGGTTGTGACATGGATCACTTTCCCACTTTGCCACCCTATCCGAGTTTGTCTTTTGATCCAACTCCAGAGGAAGGTGAAGAGAATGAAGAGGAAGATGAAGACATAGATGATTAGTTTTGGGTTATATCTTGTTTGTCTCCTTTTCTTTTATTTTATTTATTATCGAATGACTGTACTAACATTTATTTTGTCTTCCTTTTGTTATTTTATTTTTGTACTTTCTTTTCATTTTTAATTATTTCTTTCCATTTCATATGTTAACCTAACATATGGTGGGAATCTTAATGGTACACCGCAGTTGCTTTCTTTTTGTTGTTTTGTTCTATGTTATAGATCAGAATTTCAGCAAGAAGAATGGCATGCAGTCCACATGATGGTGCACAATTTTTAGCTTATGTGCACTTTTGCTTACAAAGGGAGTTTCCTTTACTTTATCTTAAACATTGAGGACAATGCAATTTTTAAGTTGGGGGTGGAGGAAACATATTTCTTTTTTTCATTAAACTGCTTGGTGACATTTTCCCTTTTTATTTGTTCTTAGCCTGCTTTGTGTTAAGCCATAGAGTTAATTCACATGTCAATGATATGAGCTTAATTTAGATAGCATATAGCATTTAGAAGAAATTAAATCTTGCTTCGGTATGAGAATGATATAAGTGTCAATCTTCATTTGGTTTGAGACTCTAGTTTGCGGTAAGATTGTATGATTAGTCTAAAACATTTAGAGAAGTTTTATGTGATTGCTTTATGAACACTTTTGCAGTATCGACAAGCTCTAGAAATTATTTGATAATCACTTGAGGCGAATTCTTAGAATGCACACTACTTAGGATAGGACGTAGGCCATTTTTGGACCGTTTGAGCCTTTCAAACTTACCCTTGCTATATCTATCACTAGTCACCTGTTTGAGCCTTTTTCTTGAAAAAGAATTTGAGCCTTGTTTTTTCAATAGCCCATTTAATCACCTTTATGAGCCTAAAAATATTTTATCCTTACCCTTCTTTTAAAAGAACTTAGTTATACACATTTGTTGAGAAGTGCTTAAGAGGAGTAAGGATGGAAATATGAAAAAATATTACTGCCATAACCCAAGTACATTAAAGGAGATAAGTTGGGGATTGTAGAAAGATTAAAAAAATAAATTTAAAAAAAGGGAAGTGAATGGTCTTATGCCAAAATAGAAAAGAAAAGAAAAAGAAAAGTGGTGACTTATCAAGAGATATGCTCTTATAAAAAAAAACGATTGAAAGAGTTGGGTGTTGAAGTAAGGTTATCCAGTGCTTAAAACAAGGTTGTGTTTAAAACTAAGAAATCAAGTTCTTTTATTGATTGAATCCTTCCCGTTCTTTCTTAACTGTTACCTTAGCCTAACATTACAAGCTTATTAAAGACCTATTGATCCAATGTAGTGTGACTTTTCTACAATAGTGGATAGTAATTTGAAAAATAAGGCTATGGAGCTTGATTTATGATTGATGTCACGCAATTTATTATGTTTTTAGAGGCCAAGACTTGTATTCATGAAAGTTATGCATAAAATTATCCGGGTGGTCGGATTAATAGATTATGATAAGATGGATGTCAAGAGTCGATAACAATTTTAAGATTGATGTTTGGATTACTTTTGGACTTTGGTGATATTTAATGATTCTATGTGCTGTGTGTTATGTACGATTTTTGAGACAAAAAGTGAATTGCTACTAGTTTAACACTAACATTACTTTACTTTGTTTTGATTCTTACTATAGAATTCATCTGTTGTTTTCGCTTAAATTGCTAAGGACTAGCAATAAGTTAGTTGGGGGTTGTGATGAGAGTCATAAAATGCATCTTAACATAACTTAATTGTAAGCATTTTAGGGTTGATATAGGTTTTAATTGCACTTTTATACGTTAACAACTCTAAAGTGTCATTCTTGGATCATTGATCTATTTCGGTGCATTTTCAGGTACTTTAAGTTCAAAAGAAGAGGAAAAGTTATCATTGCTTGAAGCACAAAGACTCGAGCATACTGGAGTGAAGACATGGTTGTGGAAGGATAAATGAAGAGAAATCAAGTGTTGAGTGTGTGCGCTATGGCCTGAAGAAGTCCAAGCCTTGGCCTCCAGAAAGAAGCACAAAAGAACAAGGAAACCAACTAATGTGTGTCGTGGCCTGGATTAGGCAAGGTCGCGGTGCCTAGACTCTTACCCTCAAAGGCCTTTAGGTAGAGCCGCGGCCTGGATTAGGCAAGGCCGCGGTGCCCAGAAGCATACCCAACCAAGAACAGACAGAGCCGCAGCTCTAGTAAGTGAGAATCGCGGCGCACACACGATCCCCTTCTCCGAGTTATAACCTAATTAAGACTTTAATGATTGTTTAAACCCTAAAACACCCTTGGACATTTTGTATTATAAATAGATCACTTAGGTTTTGAGAAGAGAACAACCATTAAGACTGGAAAACTCAAGAAGGCTACCACACTCTCCTCCATCAAAGTGTTCAAGCATCAACTCCATGGCCAACTAATCTCCAAGCAAGGCAAAGGGATGAATCCCTAGGTGTAGTTGTTCTTATTTCCATTATTGATTCAGTTGTAGTTTGGATTTATTTTCAAAACATTGTTATGTTTTACTCTTTGATCTAATTAAAGGAATTTCTCTTAATCCGGTGCTTGTATCTTTACTTTGATATAAGTCTAGTCATGCTCTTCTTATGTCAAGATTATTGGATGTGATTGAGTCCGATAGATTTATCTTTTAGGTTTGTCAATTACTGTGATATTGTCATTAAGATATATTGTCGTTTCTTGATAAATATATAGGATAAGTCATGTGTGCTTAAATCGAAAGTAAGAGTAATTCATATCAATTACACTAGGGTTTATATGGGCTTTAGTTAAATATTTGCCGATTGTCTGTTTGGGATGTGAAACTTGCAATCGAGATAAAACAATTGAATCAAGATTGGAATAAGGCAACAAACCTAGGGAGGATTCCCGGAACCTTGTTGTTTTCTCTATTATATTTCTCAAATCTATTTACATAATTTTCTCATATTATTTCACTATCAAAACACAAATTTTCTTACTTGATCTTCATTGTTCGTGTTAAAGTTTACACTTTTCTTTGTAGTCCACTTTTCCCTGTGGAATCGACACCCAAAGCTGTGCTACAACTACCGCATTATACTTTGGGCGTAATCAGAAACGTTCCCAAACTTGATATAAGGTTTCACTCTCCTTTTGTGCAAAGTTTGAATTTGTCTCTTGAGGTTATTGGTCTTATGGGTTAGGAAATGCTCTTAAAAGAAGGCTTGAGTCATCTCATTCCAGCTACCTACAAACCTAGGCCTTAATGAGTATAGCCAAACCTTAGCCTTTTCCTTAAGTGAAAAGGGGAAAAACCTAAGTTTGACGATGTCTACCATATCAACCCTACTTTGAAAGGTTGCAACTACTTCCTCAAATTCCCTAATATAGACATAGAGGCTCTCATTCTCAAACCCATGGAAGGTTGGTAGCAATTGAATCATGCTCAGCAAAAACTCAGGTTGTTGGTCATTAGGGAGGAACATGATACAAGATGGTGTGGCCGTTCGGCTAGGATGTAAGTAGTCCTCAAGTGTCCTAGCAACATTTTCATTGTGATTATCGGCCATGTTAACAAAATCCTCTAAATTCTTGTTTGGGTGTGCACTATGGTTTGATTTAGGCGAGGTTTCACTAACGGACGTGGAAGGAGAAGGTAACTCTATTTTGGGACTTTTAATGAATCTACCTCACGAATCTCTCAATCTAAGTATACACCAAAAGAATTAGAGGGGAATTGAATAAAACAGAAAAAAAAAATAGCAAATCAAAACAAAGAGCAAAGAACAATATTACTGTCTTGTCTCAAAGTTGACAATCTTCCTTGTACTTAAGCGTGTTTCCCTGGCAACGGTGCCAAAATTTGATTACGCTCAAACTAACACACGATTATTGTGTATAGATGAGGTGTCGATCCCACGAGGAAAAGTGAACTGCAAGAGAAAGTGTAAACCTTAACACGAAACGATGAAATTCAAATGAGTGAATCTTTACTTTACGAATGAATCTATATGAGAGAGTTTTAAAAATATGACGAAGGATTCAAGAAAGAAATAACAAGGTTCTAGGAATCCTTCCTAAGTTCGTTGCTTTATCCCTATCTTGACTCAATAGTTTTATCTCAATTGCTGGTTTCACGTCCCAAACAAGCAATCAGTAACTATTCAATCAAAGCATATAAACATCCTATTGTAATTGCTACAAATTACTCTTTAATTCCGATTCAAGCACACATGAACTATCTTATAGATTATCAAGAAACGACAATATATTTCAATAACAATACAGCAATAATGGACAAACCTATAAGATGAATCGACCGAAATCAATCACATCTAACAACTTGACATAAGAAGAGCTTGACCAGACTTATATAGAAGAGAAATATGCAATCACCAGATTAAGAGTAAATCATCTCATTCTTACCTAATCAAAAAGTAAATCATAAACAATGTTTAACAATGAATCCATACAACTGAATCAAGAATAGAAATAAGAACAACTACACCTAGGAATTCATCCTTTTGCCTTGCTTGGAGATTAGTTGGATATTAGGCTCATGCGTGATCACCTAAAATGGAGAAGAATGTGGTAGCTCTCCTAATTCCAGCCTCTTTTTCAGCAAAACCTAAGTCTTCTATTAATACCTCAAAAGGTTCAAGGGTATTTTCAGGTCAAAAAATATCATTAAATCCCTAATAAAGCTGTGAAACAGAAACAAGGGATCGCCCTCGTGCCGTGGCTCAGCCTTTCCTGGCGGTGAGGAAACCCTGGATCCTAGCTTTTTAGAGGTTTTGGAGGCCGTGGCGCACAGCCTGAGTCTAGCTTCTGGCTCAGAAGCTGATGGTTCTGGTGGCCGCGGCTCAAACATTGGCTCGCCGCAGCATGGAACCCAAGAAATTGGTTTCTTTTCATTTTTTCCTTCTGAAACCATTCCTTCACTATGATATGTATAGAATCTGCGTGCTTTAAGCAACGTTAGCTTTTCCATCTCTTTTAATCCCAAAATACCTGAAAATACATCGAAATAAATCAATGAACCAAGAATGAGACTTTGGAATTATTAAGGCATAAATGTGTAATTCAGCCCTAAATCAACCCTAAAATACTAATAGATAAATACTATTAAGATGCATTTTATGGCTCTCATCACTGGAAGTGGTTGTAGTAAACCATAAGGCTTGAGATTAAGTGCCTTTACTTCTTGACACACAATGCATTGAGAGAAACTTAGTAACATCCTTTTTCATTCCCTTCTAGTGGAAGCTAACAGATAGCCTGAGAAAAGTCCTTAAAATGCCAGCATGACCACTTGATGGAGTGGCATAGTATTCAGTAATAAAAAGGATCTTAATAGTAAAGGATGCCTTCTTTCACAGTCCATTGTGGATGTTGTTGGGGTTCTATGGTGCAGGCCTATTATAAGGCAAGGATCTTAGTGTCCTCTTGGTGCTCTTTCATGAGGTCATCAAGGAATTTGAATGCAGTCATTGAGAATGCTAGATAAGTTGCCATTTTAATGGTATTTGGCATCTTGAAGAGGGCATCAGCCAGTTTGTTATTGCTGCCAGGGTTATAAAGAATTTTATAAGAGAATCCTAATAACTTGGTGAGATATTATTATTGCTCAGTAGTTTAGATTGTCTAGTCCATCAAGTACTTAAGGCTTATATGTCCTGTCTTGATGAAAAATTTACCACCAAGTAGGTACTGTCTCCACTTCTTCACAGCTGAAGTGATGACATTGAGTTCTCTGATGTAGGTAGATTGGGTTTGTATTCTTGGCCCCATCTTTTTGTTGTAAAATGCAATAAGATGAGGATGTTGGAGCAGGACATCCCCAATGGCTAAGCGACTAGCATCAGTCTCTAAGGTGAATAGTTTTGTGAAATCTGGCAGGCTAAGGACTAGGGTGGAAGTCATTGATTCTTTCAACGTCAAGAAGGCTTTTATGGCTGCAAGATTCCATTGAAAAGCATCATTTTATAAAAGGTCAGTCAATGGATTAGAAAGGCTAGCATAATTCTTGACAAACCTTTTATAGTAGCCTATTAACCCCAAGAATCCTCTTAACTATTTTGGGTGTTTAGGTTCAGGCCATTCTACCATTGCTTGTATCTTGGACAAGCTTGAGGTGTAATGTAACAATGAAAGCACCAATGTTGTAGGTGTGTAGAGGTGAAAGGAATTTTGATGAGGAATTGAGGGTTCTGAACAATAAGTAATGAAAGAATTGAGTCTTGTTTCGAGCACAAGATAAGCTCCTTAGAGTTCTTATTAGTTTCTTTCCATAATTACACAATACTGAGCTATATATAGTCTTGCTCAGATGAATACATATCAACAAGTATAGTGTGCATATACACTGAATCAAGATTAGGCTAACTAACTTCTTAACTAATATGTAACCATTTTGTTAGCTACTACATTTATTTAAGTTGTCTCTTATTGCTAGTGTTGGTGCCCTTGTTTAATCTTGTTCCCTTACTATTTTAGTAATCTATAGATTAGTCCTTAGCTCTACTGGTTATCCTCTAAGCCTCACTAGTAACCAGGCTGTTTCTATCCTTCTAATTCTGTATAGTTGCTCCATATCTTTTTGGCATTTTCAATAGGTTTTTATCCCTCAGTTTCCTTCTACTAATAGTTTCCATTACACCAACTTTCCTGAATAGAGTGTTTCTTTTTATGCGTGCATTGCATATTTTTTGTTCCAAAATTTTGAAACAAAACAACAGTTACTCATAGCCTTTGATTGGAACTCTCAAAGGAGCCTTAGTCAAAGGGGGAAAACTAGAGACACCCAATTTCATTTCAAAATTTTGGCGGGCCACATGCGGGTTCCAATGACGAATTTTTGATCCTAATGCACTCGGACTTGGTAAATGTAGAGGTTTAAATTTAATTAAGGAATAGAACTAATTGTAAGCTATTTTTATTCAGTCCACTAAATCCACCTTGAACTCAAATCAATTAGACCATACTTGATTCCACCAAATGCAAGCTTAAAAGCCATTAATCCATTTTTAGCCTAACCCAAAAACCACTAAAGCTAATTTTGCTAGCCCAAAAAACTTTTGGCCTAACCCAAAATCCAAGCCTGAGAAGTCCCCATTTTCTACATAAAAAAAATACACATTTTCTTTACCTCCTGGCCGACCAAATTGGTGCTAAAAGAAGAAGTTTTCCTCTCTGCTTTTGCTTTGATAAATGGAAATTTCCCTTTTGAGCTCACACTCTTTCCTATATATCAAACTCTCATTTTCTTCATTAAAAAAATTTCATTTTCTCTGCCCTATGTCACCGGCCATATAAGTGAAGAAATGAGAAGTTTTCTTTCCCTTTTTTGCCTTGTAAATTAAATATTTCCCCTTTAAACTCTCACATTTTGCTATGTGTCAAAGTCCCATTTTCTACATAAAAAAGTTGCACTTTCTCTCCCCCATGTAGCCAGCTATGTGATTGAAAAATGAGAAGTTTTCTTTCCCCCATTTTGCCTTGTCAATTGAACAATTCCCCTCTAAGCTCTCTCCTTTTCCCATGTGTCAAAGTCTCATTTTATACATTAAAAAATTGCACTTGCTCTCTTCCATATGGCATGCTATATGTGTGCTATAAGAAGAAGTTTTCCTCTTCCTTTTTTCTTTGATAAATGGACATTTCCCTTACAAGTGCTCACTCTTTCCTATGAGTCAAAGTCCATCATTTTCTACTTAAAAAATTGCCCCATTCTCTCTCTTCATGACCACTCACCTAAAGGAGGAAGTCTTCCTCTCCCTTTTTGCTTTGCTAAAATCATCATAACACTTTAAACTTTTTCCTTTTCCAAGAACCACCCAAATAGTAAGTCTTCCTCTCTCTTTTTCTTTGTTAACATCACCATAACACTTTAAGCTTCTACATTTTCCAAGAACCACCTAAAGGAGGAAGTCTTCTTCTCCTTTTCTTGCTTTGTAAACCACATTTTCCACTTCTAACTTTCACCTCAAAAATTTCCCTTTCTATTCCCCATGGTCGGCCACCTAAAGGAGGAAGTCTTTTTCTCCCCTTTTTTTTTTTTTATTAAACTCACCATAAAACTTTAAGCCTCCATATTTTCCAAGAACCACCAAAGAGGATGTTTTCCTCTTCCTTTTTTACTTGTTAAACTCACCTTCCACTTCTAGCTTTCACCTCAAAAATTTCCTTTCTCTTCCCTAAGACTAGCTACTTAAAGGAGAAAGTCTTCCTCTCCCTTTTTGCTTTGTTAAACTTGATATAACATTTCTAGCTTTCACTTTTTCACCTCAAAGTTGCACCTATTTTTCCTCTCTCCTCATGGCAGGCCACCCTTTTTTTTTTTAATTTGTTTATGATGTTTTTTATTCACATGGACAGTCCACCCTTATCCTATAAATACTCCCACGTTAACACAAGAAAAGGAAGAAGTATCATAATAAAAGTGAGAGAGGGGACACATCACAAAGAAAGTGGTAAGATAATAAGTGGTAGAAACAAAGAAAAGAGAGAAGTTTAGGTAGAGCAAAGAGAATACGTATAACAAAAAAGAAGAGAGCACACAAAAAGAGAGAAAAGTGTAGAAAGTGAAACAAAGAAGAAAACAAGAGAGAGCTTCTCATAGCCACCTATACACTTGCAATTGGTCTTCTAATCCAAAATCAAACCAATCTTCCAATCTTACTAAATCCACAAGGGCGCGCAGAATCTCCGAGGATTATCCCTGTACATGAAAACTTTCCTTAGCCAAAAATGTTATTTAAATTTCTTTTGATTGTGAAATAAAATTGCTAACATGCTTTATGTGCTTAAACCACATTGAAAACAGATTAACCAACCTAGCCTACTATTTATTTGAAGAATGTAATATTAAATCCATTGTAGATTTAATGTTAATTTTTTTTTATCTTACTTCCTTTATGATTTCAATGCTCATTTCATTTCTTCTAAGTTACATGCTTTCTTTCAATTTGTTATATATCACATACGTAGTTTAGTCCATTTATTCAAATCCGTATGTTGAGCTTAGTTCTAACCTGCATATGTTTAAATTTGCATGTTTAATCTACTTAGTTTAATTCCCATGCTATAATCCATTTATTTTCCTCTTAATTCCCATATCAAAATTAATTTTGACCATTCTTTTATTTCATATTTAAAGCACTTTTTTTCTCTTTTTAGTTATTTATTTATTTATTTTTACCGAACCATCTTAAATGCAATATTCATCGTTATCTTTCTTGAATATAAATTGTGAATGCGTGCTTTTGCTTTATTATTATATGGTAATAAGACTTAAATTAAAGTTTGAATAATTTTCCTTAAAACATAAAGGGCTAGACTTCTGTTTAGGTAAGAGAGGGAGCTTTAATTTGTCACTCTATTATATTCAAATCTCCCGAGCTTTGGAATCTCTCACGCGGACGAATGATAATGGATTTGAGCCCTTTCAAGGTCAAATGGCGACCTCTACGTCATCCTAGCTTTGAGATCGGATGACAATGGCTACTTGTCTAATACCTTAAAAGGCATCCGTAACGGGAGCCTCCTTACTACTTGTAAAGGGATTGTATTAGACATGATAGGTTTCACTCATTTCCATATGCCCACTCATCATAATTTGCACCCTCATCATATCATCCTTCCTCGAAGGGAGAAACCTTGGGTAATGAGCCGAATGCATGGCTAATCGGTAGAAAAGAGCGGTATCCACATATACGTCTGTCATCACAAGCCGGGTAAGTCACTGCCTAGAGGGTAGTAGTCCACGTGTCCCGTTTTTATTGGACTAAATAATTTTGATCACATCACCATTTAACCTTAAGAAATAATTTTTTTTAGTGAAGTCTGAAGAAATAAATTTTGTTAATATTAACTACTTATTTTAATATTAAGGATTTAATAAATTGATTTGAACAAAAAAATGTTTTAAAAGACTTTTGTTTTTCTAAAAAATAAATCGACGAGAGGATCCTTTGTTTATAATTCTCTTGATTCAATGGCTTTCATGAACGATGGATGGTATTTTGATTGAGTTTTAGTGTCGTTTAAGTTGGAGGGCTTGCTATTGTTGTTTTTTGAGGTGTTTTGTTATGATTTTTTGGTTTGTGAGGTGAGGACCTATGTTTGTATTTTGACATTTGGTTGTTTCATATTATTAGTAAAATACTTCAACCAAAATTCATATTGGGATGTCCCCAATCAAAAGTAAAAGACTTGTATCATCAATCTATCAACAATACCCTTCATTGTTACTCTAACTATTTAGTGATTTGCATACAATTAATGCATATTCTCAATTCCTCTAACTGGCTCTTCACATGGTTTCTTTAAATCGACAAAAGACTTTAGGCAAGGAGACCCACTATCACTTTCTTCATTTATTATTTTAGAGGATATTCTAAGTGGGAATGTAAACAAGCTAGTTATATTCATGGCTACCTTGTATGCGACTTATTATACTTTGATGTGATTTAATATGGTTATATTCATGGATCATTAATATGTAGTAATTGGGTATAATGATTTTCATATGGAGGTATGTGAGTGTACAATAAGAGAACTATAACTCCTAAGTGAAATGAGAGAATGTCCTATGTAATCCACTAAGATATAATTTAGGAAGTTTCTTGGGCAAGCTAGGGTGAGAATTAGAAAAGAGTATTTAATTTCACCATATGAAATATATTCTTGAGATCTAGACACATAATATTAATGCTAAGGGTTTGATAGTAATTCTATACACAAATTAGCTTAATTGGGACATTGCATGATGGAAAGATTGAATTGCACAATAACTGATAACAAAAAAGTTCAAGGTTTCACAACTAAATTCACACTATCTGGGTAGTCATGATACGTTGCTAGGTGTCACTTGTGATTATAGAAGCCCTAAGAATTCATTTAATATACAGTTAATTAGTTCTTACAAAAAGGAGAATCAAAAGAAGTTTTGATTCAAAATAAATTAGAATGGGTTCCAATTAATTAGAAAGGGTTTTAATTGCAATTACATAAAACTTATGGCCTGCAACCAGATTAGTTTGAACCTAAAGGGTCACACATAAAAGGGGCAAGTGTAATTAGAAAATAACTACATGGGTTTAGTTTGTAATTAATAGTTAGTTACTTTTGACCCTAACACTATAAATAGTTTATTAGTGTGTAGATTTTTGCTAGCATGTCATTCTACATACAGGTTTCTCTTAGGAGATTTTAGACTCTTTTATTCTCAAATAAAGAAATCTTAATTCAAGAATTTTCTTCTATGGACTTTCTTTAGAGATCACATACTTTTGTGATTGTTGTGGATTCAAGAACGCAAGAATTGGGATTCAGGAGTCTTGGAGAATTAAGGCATATTGTAGAATTCAGGCAAAACAAATTCAGGGAGTCAAGAACAAAGCAAATCAAAGGTAATATTTCTATCATTGAATGTTCTTGATGTTGTACATAAATCATAACGTGATTAATGGTTTATAGGAATCAGCGAAAAATTTTAAATTTTTGTTGCATTTCCTACTTTGATTCCTTCATAAAGGTTCTTAAGGGGCTATTTACAAAATTGCATTATGTTCTTTCTTCATTTCTTTAAAGTAATAAGGGTGAATCAAGGTCCCATGGGTGGCATGGCAGCAAGTTTTTGTTCCTATTGAAGAGGGGTCTTAGGCATATGCAGTCCTTATCAGATTATGGTGTCTCTTTAAGCTAGAGATGGAATATGTTGTCAGGCTCTTCTTTGTGGGTCAAAATTTATAAGGACTTAATACAATCATCTTGTAATTGCTATATAGAGTACATCACCATTGTACTCCTTATATTATTGGAAAATGATCAAAACTATTTTTCTTAGTCTATATCCTATCTCATTTTGGATGATAAGGTCATGCCCATACTAGTTCTCTCATGATAATTAGTTGCCACGTTCCCTTTCTGTAATAGATACAGTTCCTCCAAACCAAATCATAGCTTAAATGGTTCAGTCCAGTGATTTGTTGCATCAAGTTTTTTTTTGTTCTCACAAGAGCATCTTGATTATTTAAATGTTATCAGACTTGATTCCAAGCATGATGTGCTTATCTGGAAAATCACTACGTGCCCTAGCAACCAAGTCTTTCAATGGAACAATCTTATTTGGAATAAACAGCTCCCTACTAAGATCAATTTCTTCATCTGGCACTTGTTTCATAATGTTATTCTAGTTGATTCGCAAGTTTAGTCTATAGGCATTCCCTTGGCTTCAAAATGTGTTTTTAGTGCCTAACCTTATTGTGAATCTTTGTAGCACCTTCTTTTGTCAACAATGACCTTGCTTCTTGATGTAGAGTAAAATCTCCAACTAAGAACATGACGACATGTGGTGCCCTCCAAAGGCGAGAAGATGATTTCATAAACAATACAAAGTAACCTGTCAGATAGTTACGCGTGACAAAGGGTAAAATGGTAATATCATACCAAAACCCTAATTCTACAAGGATATTCCAGCCTATAGAAACCCTAGTCATATCAAAATACTCTAGCCTATGAGAGCCCTAATCCTACCATGACACTCAACATTAATCACTTTCCTAAATGGACTATGCTCCAAGACTCAATAGAAATGGGGCTTTCATTATCACAAGTACGTACAATTTTTCACAATTCAAAAACCTTTAACTTTTTTTCTCTCCATATTCAAAAACCTTAGGCCCTCGAGCGACTCCTTAAGGTTTCTTCCCTCTTTTGGCGCACATGGACCTCATTGCGTTCATTCATTCGCTAGCAGATTTTCAACATCAACAAATTGGCACAGTCCGTGAGGACCAGACCAAGAACTCATCTATTCTAGATGCTACCTAAAAATACTACGGCCACAACTGCCACCGTTGTCACTGTTGCAAACACCAGCATCATTCGAACCATAACCAATTGCGGCTTACGCACTAGTTTTGAACTCTCAGCCATCCTTCAACTTACTGCAACCAACGAAAATCCTAACGAGCCATCCGGAGAGCGATCACAGTAGGACCAACAATCTCAGTCAAATCAGTCAAACTAGCACCAAGTTCAAGTGAACTCAGACTCCCTAATCACACAAGAGCAGTTCCTAGAACTCACCCAGCTTGTGGGTAACCTAGCTGCTCAACTCAGCGAGCAAGCCCCTTCCCTTCAGCCTTAAGCATCATCACAGAGCCCTCGGCCCATGAGGCACCAAAACTCTAACCATCATGCTCTTCACCTCATACCGTAAGTCCACCACAAGGTCTTCTCTTGTCAACCATGAACCAAAAACCAGAGGCTACTCTATCTCAAAGAACCACACTGACCTGGACAAGAAGCTAGTGGAAATGGATAAAAAGATAGGGGAGGCTTTCAAGCACCGAAGGACCACTGTCTTGGATGAATTCGACTCCCAAGACCCTTCTTTCACCCAAGAAATCCTGAACACCCTTCTCTCTTGGCACTTCAGGATGCCCGTTATCAAAACATATAACGGCATCACCAACCCCATGGATTATCTCCAACTCTATAAGACCACTATGCTCCTACATCCCTACCCAGATGCAGTCTTATGCCGAGCATTCCCATTAACACTCGAAAAAGCTATCAGCACCTGGTACTGCCACCTAAAGCCCAGGACCATCAGCTCCTTTAAGAAACTTAGTTCCCGTCTTTGTCGAGCATTTCCTCAAAAATAAGAGGCCAAAGAAAACATCAGAGAGTCTCTTCAACATCATCTAGCAGAAATATGAGAACTCCATGAATACATTTTGCGCTTCAATAGAGCACCATGGGAAATCCCTTACCTTAACCTAAAATCCAGACGGTCGTATTCAAGAATGGGCTAAGGGCAGAAACTTTCAAATCTAAGCTTATCAAGCGCCCAATCAAAGATATGAACGAGATCATCGCCCTAGTTGAGGAGTACATACTCGCAGAAGAAGACTAAGTGTTCCAAAGGGAATGGGAAAACGGTCCAGAAAAGAGAAATGGAGAACAGTCTGAACTGAAAAAGCCTCGCAAAGATGAGAGCAAAAGAACCCCTCAGATCTTCTACATCTACACACCCCTCAACACTCCTAGAGCCAACATCTTAATGAACATTCAAGACTGAGACTTTATTCGTCAGCCCTCAAAACCCATGAACACTAGCGAAAATAAAGACAGGTCTAGATGACGTTGCTTCTACAAAGACCATGGGCATGACATTAAGAACCAAATAAAATGCCTTATCCACCGAGGATACCTTAAGGAATACAACTGAGCCTCTACATTCAGAGGAGATGAGTGGGAATGATGAAGACATAGTCTTCATTGTGCTCCCAGACAAGGGCCCTAGGCACAACCTCAAGTGAGGTCTTAGGCAAAGTCCCAGACCAAGCCTTAAGCATAGCCTTGAGTGAGCCTCTGGGAAAAGCCCCAGACGAAGTCCGATGAAAAATACACATGATAACAAGCGCTAAAAAGGCAATAGAGGAGAACAGGCCACCATAGTCGACACCATTAAAACCATCTTCAAGGGCCTAGTAGTTGGAGAAAATTCATTACAAGCAAAAAAAGCCCACACTAGGTTAGTCGCTTCTATCAGTGGGCCTAGCAAGAAAGAAAGAATCAATCAAGTGATATCTTTCATCGATGATGACTTGGAGGGACTACAAACACTACATGGTGATGCCATGGTCATCACCTTACTGATTAGTAATTCCAACATGGAAAGGATCTTTGTCGACCACGGAAGCTCGACCAAAATTTTGTATTATGATGCCTTCCAGAAGATGAAAATTTAGTGATGATCAGCTTAAACCAGTGGTATCTCTGCTCAACGGGTTTTCGGGAGAGCCAATACTCCCTAAAGGAAACATAGTCATGATTTTTATAGTGAACTTAGGCCCTAAGTAGACCACAATCTTAACCACTTTCCTGATTGTCAAGCATCTGTCCTCCAAAAATGCTATCCTTGGAAGACCGAGTCAGAACTCCATGAAGGTCATTGTTTGCATATATCACCTGAAAATTAAGTTCCCTATCGAAAAAGGAATCAAATAGATTCAAGAAAACCAAACAACATCTCGATCATGCTACCTCAGTTCCATAAAGTGAACCATGAGCATCGAGGCCTTGCCTCTTGAGTTTGAAGACATGAGGGATGAACTTAAAGTTTATAGGGGTCAACCCATTGAAAAGTTGATCGCCATCCCCTAAATGAGGAAAAATTCCACAAAACTATGTAGATTAGATCCAACTTACCCTAGGAACTTAGAACTTTTTCTTATCTCTTCCTCAGAGAAAATCAAGATGTTTTCACCTGGTCAGCCTTTGACTTGCCTAAAATTGATCCGTGGGTCATCACCCACAGGCTGAACGTAGATCTAAGACATAAGCTAATAGTTTAGAAGAAGATATCATTCACCCCTGAGCGAGGAAAAGAAATCGAAGAAGAGGTTAACAACTAGTCGGGGGAGCCACTATCTGGATTGTGTTTCCAATGTAGTCATGGTGAACAAAGCAAATAAAAAGTGGAGAATATATATAAACATTAATGACCTCAACAAAGCGTGCTCGAAAGATAGCTTCCTGTTATCGAGGGTAGACCAGCCCATTGATGTCACCTTAGGGTATGAATTACTTAGTTTCATGGATGCATATTCAAAGTACAACCAAATTCTCATTCAAGAGCCAAACCACTCAAAGATCACCTTCATCACTGACCAAGGCCTTTATTATTATAAGGTCATTCCTTTTGGGTTCAAAAATGTAGAGGCAAGTTATCAATGACTAGTCAACAAACTGTTCAAGGAACAGATCGGAAAAAACATAGAGGTTTATATCAATGACATGCTCATCAAGAGTGCTAAGTCCAAGAACCACATATCCAACCTTAAAGAATACTTCGAAGTATTTAGACACTGTTATATGAAGCTCAACTCAAGAAAATATGCCTTTAGAGTCACCTCAGGTAAGTTCCTCAGATTCATGGTCACGCAATGCAGAATAGAGGCTAACCCTAAGAAAATTAAAGCAATTCTAGACATGAATTCTCACTAAAATATCAAAGAGGTCTAATAGTTAATAGGACAAATTGTTGCCCTTAACCGCTTCATGTCCAAATCTGTCGAGAAATGTTTGTCCTTCTTCAAAGAACTAAAAAGGCTAAATATTTTTCATGGATTGAAAAGTGTTAATAGCCTTCGAAGAAATTAAGAACTACCTTGGCTCACCACCTCTCCTAACCAATCCTATTGAAGGAGAAAAGTTGTTCATTTACGTTGCAGCCATTGCCTCTTTACTGATTTGAGAAGAAGGTGGAGCCCAAAGACCTATCTACTATGTCAGTCGGGTTCTTCAAGACGTGAAACCTTAGTACCTCACAATCAAAATGTTGGCCTACATTATCCTCATCACAGTCAAGAAGCTATAACCATACTTCTAGTCCCATACCATCACAGTTCTTACTAACCAGCTACTAAAGCAAATATTGTATAAACCATATATCTCCAGGAGACTGGTCAACCCGTCCATAGAACTATGAGAATATGAAATCCACTACAAGCCACGAAGAACCATCGAGGTTCAGGCTTTGGTTGACTTTATTGAAGAGAGTTCATTTCATGAAGAGCCCTCTGAGAGGCAGGAGCCCAAAGATAATGATCAGGTACCCGATTGGACACTCCTCGTCAATAGGTCCTCTAACAACACTAGTAGCAGAGTTGATCTTATTCTTACAAGCCCCGAAGGTTTCATAATTGAGTACGCCCTAAGATTCGAATTCAAAGCTTCCAACAACGAGGTAGAGTATGAGGCCCTACTCACAAGAATAAAACAAGCAAAAGGATTAGATGCCCAATCCTTGGAAGTCAATAACGACTCCCAACTTGAGGTCAACCATATGACAAATGAGTATGAAGCAAAAAGAGCAAAAATCATTTAGTATCTTGAAAAAGCTCGATAGTTGGCCGCAACTTTCAAGAAATTTTAAATTTCTTAAATTCTCCACGAAAAAAATTCCAAGGCAGATTCCCTAGCTGGACTTGCCTCTTCTAGACAATTAGACCTTACTAAGATTGCTTATCTGGAAACGCTCACTGCGTCTAGCATAGACGAACAACCAATATACCAATCACTGAAGAACAAACCTGGATGGACCTAATCCTCTAGTACCTATAGAATGGAAAAATTCTCAAGCAAAGAAACGAGGCAAAGAATATTATTTCTTGCTCCTCATAGTTCACTATTATCGAGGGCTAATTGTACAAAAAGAGACTCACAACCCTCTACCTGAAATGCCTCGGTCCCACAAATACTGATTATGCCCTCCTAAAAGTTCATGAATGCATATGTGGAAATCACCTAGGGGTAGATCCTTGGCTTATAAAATCCTTCAATATTACTGGCCCAAGATGCTACAATAAGCTACCAACATAGTCAATAAGGGTAATAAGGGTAAATAGTATGCCTTGATCTCACACTGGCCCTCCAACCCTCGAACATCCATTACAAGTCCTCTTTCCTTTGTGATGCGAAGAATTAATATCCTCGTGCCATTCCTAAAAGCTCCAGGATAGAGAAAACACCTAATAGTAGCAATCGATTACTTCACCAAGTGCATAGAGGTTAAACCACTTATGAAAATCACTGACTATAAGATACGCGAGTTCATGTGGAAGATAATTCTATGCAGATTAGGGATACTAAGGATTCTTGTCACTAATAATAGGAAATAGTTTAATAGCTCTTGATTTAACTTTTTCTATCAAGATCTTAAAATCGAGCATCGATTGACCTCGATGGGTTATCCCCAAACGAATGGACAGACTGAAGTTTCAAATAAAACTCTCATACAGGGCATAAAAAAAATCGAAGATGCTGATAAGAAATGGCTCAAGTAGCTACCTAACATCCTTTGAGCCTACCAGACGACTAGCTGAACTCCTATGGGTGAAACACCATTCTTCCTTGCCTACGGGTCTGAACCACTCATCCCCCTCGAGATTGAAACCTTGTCATTAGAGTGTAATACTTAAACCCTTAGGCTAACAAATAAGCCTTAAAAATGAATGTTGACCTGGTTGATGAATCAAGGGAAAAAGTTCAAATTAGACTCGCTGCCTACCATCAGAGCATAGCCCGATATTATAACTACCGAGTCAAAGACAAAACATTCAGACTCAATGACCTGGTGCTCTGGAAGAATGAAATCTCTCATCCACGAGAAACAAAGAAACTCATCCCAAACTGGGAAAGTCCCTACCATAGTCGAAGAATCTGCCGAGCTAGTACATTTGTGTTGAAAAACCTCAACAGAACTCTAACCCCCAAACATGGAACGACAAGAGTCTTTGTAAATTTTATCAGTAGAATTTTTTCTTCTATTATATAATTCTCAAACTTTGGCATATTATCAATAATATAAGTTTATTTAAGTTCAAAGCTTAGGTCCACAACAAAATCATCAGGCTTTGACGTACAAAAATCATGAGGGAAAAACCAGAGTTGTTTTTCCCCTCAGGACCATTGAGACAAAAATCCCAATGAGGAAGCTTTGAGCTGTTCTTATCCTCAAGATCATCAGGATAAAAATCTCTGGTACGAAGCCCAAAGTTGTTCTTATCCTCAAGATCATTGAGACAAAAATCTCGAGGATGAAGCCCTGAGCGACTCTTTTCCTTGTAACCATTTAGACAAAAGCCTTGAGGAAGAAGCCCCAAGTTATTCCTCTTCTTAGGATCAATCTCACAAAAGGCTTAAGGAAGAACCCTCAAGCTATCCCCTTGCTACCTTGTTAACTGAGATGCCTTTAAGAAAAACACCCTGAGTGATCTACCTTAGGATATTTGTATCAAAAGTAGAGTGCGTCAAGTACCCCTTACTAATAAATATGATAAAATTCGAGCCCTCGGCCAATAGGGTCCTTACAATATGATCTACAAATGTTCTAAACCTGAAGACTTAGAAAACCCTAACACTTGCATAGGAACAATCAAATAATGATATAACTGTACAAACAAAACAATCGTTCCATTCAAAAAAGTTTTTACATAAATACCCCTCAGGCCAAAGCCAAAAGCAACCAAAAGAAAGAAGGAAAAATCCTAAGTTCTAAGATCTTGGGACCCTTAGTTACTCAACAAACTCCCTCACCCCTAACCTTGGTCTCCTAGCCATCATTGGTTATAGACGCCTTATCAAAAAGAACAATGCCTAATAAATCAATTTAAGGATGGATCTTAGCTATCTTGCCCTTAATATCCTCGAAACCTTGCACAGGCTAGACCCCAGCCTCATTAGCAACATAATGCTTAAACTTCTTCGAGGCTTGTAGTCTGCCAAAGTGTGCTCTTAGGCTACAACCACCATATCAATTTTCTTCTAAAACCCTGCCAGATCGACACTAACAACCTTGTTCTCCTCTTTAAGCCAAGTCACCTCTATCTTTAAGACTAAAAGCTTCTCCTCTCTAGCAGCCAAGTCAACCTCAAGCTAGGCAATGCGAAGGTCATGCTCTGTTAGCTTCTTGTTGGTATCAGCAAAACAGTGCGAGAGCACACCCTCGATAACACTAGCTTGCAAACATAAAATCTCCTTTAACCCCAACACTTCTGACTAAAAAATGGAAAAACATGTGAGGCAATAAGCTATCACCTTTGAGAACAACTTCTTCACCATATTGATGAAGATGTATGGATCCTCAAAGACCAACTTTGCCTTATCTCTCGATGGGATACCCTTTATCAAGTGCACTCTAGCCACTCGAGGGCATCCCATCATTAAATCTCTTGTGTAGATGAACCAATCATGAATAAGCACTTTAGTCCTTGAAGGTTGAGGAAGAGCATCGAGCAAGGGGAATATGATCCCCAACACGACACCACCCAAAGTAGGAGTCCCCACCAGGTCACCAAGACTAGTAAGAATCTCAAGACTTCAAGAGCCAGAAGAACCATTGGTCCCTTTCTCAGCCTTGTGAGAGGTCTCGATGATATCCTCACCTTCAGCCTGTCTCTTCTTCAACTACCACAGAACATGTTGGAAATTCGGAGGCATCATTGCAAGGACAAAAAAGATGTTATTAATACCACAGTAAAACAAAATCCGAACAAAAGTTAAGTATAAGTTCTATACCCTCACAAGGCCAAAAACCATAATGAGCCAAAGAGTCGTTATCATCCAACTTTGTGGCCATAATGGTCTTAGCCACCTTATCCTTCATTGTTTTTTTCTCTTCCTCACTCAAAAGAAAGCATCAGGCTTTCCTTTAAAAAATGAGGTCTTATTCCCTTGGAACCCCAAAACTTGAATCACTCTAAATAAAGAAAAACTTATTTTTCCATTTCTTCACTGAGTTGGTGTTCTTCTTGACCACTTTGCTTTTTGGCCTCTGACTAAAGTATACCTAACCATCATTGGTATGGTGGTTATCCATGAACAAATTCTTAAATAGGTTAATGGTCATGACCCGCCAACCTTTTATCATATATAAATAAAGCTTATAAACAAACACATTGAATTTGGAACAAGCTACGCAAGTGTGATCCCATAGTGGCTGAGGATCGTATGAAGAAAATGATGAAGTGAAAACCTCAAGCCTACCTTCATTGTGTCCAAATTGACATAATGTACATATTAAGGAACCTCAGGGGGGACGTCATAAGACTTTCTCCATTCTCAACCTTTCTTAGCACGAACTCCAAAGGGATACGAAATCTCTTCTGCAACTGATTGAAAGTACGATCAGATAAAATGCTCTCCTCGTGCTCGCATATTAAATTATATCCCGCCATATCCCTTTAGACATCTACTAGTTTGCGCTCCAGCTTAACCCCTTCTAAGACACACTGACCCCTACACTAGATTCAGTCTTGGTACTTCGAGCAGCTACCTTTGCTACTTTAGCCTCCTGAGCCTGTACTCCCACCAATTCAACCTCAGCATCCTTAATCAAAGCTTCATCCCAAGCTTGTAGGCCCATTCTCTCAAGAGAAGAACTCTCAGAATTCTCTACCTCACTATCTTAGCCCCTCGTGCTCTAACTAAACTCTCTACTATCACTACTCCTACTACAGTGGGAACTACCCAAAGATAAAAAAATGGTATTTAAGAGTATAAGAAAAGGAATACTTACCAAGTATAAGGAAAGAAATCGACCACGAAACTATCGAAGCACTCTAAAGCACCTGAGGGTTCTGAAATGGGAGTTTAAGACGGAAAGATGAAGAATGAGATGTCAATACCTCAAACCTCTCCTTCCTTATATAGGAAAATGGATAGCTAAGATCATCTTCAATCAATGGTCTCAATCATGACCCTTGCACTTTCCTATAAAGTACAGATGACAAAGGGTCTCAAAAGAACCTTCTAAAGCTCTCTTTAAGAAGAAAAAAAATGAAGAGACAAATGTTGATCAGGCCTTCCACGTCTAGTGGCCTACCACACCTGGTGGGCTTCCGACACCTAGTGGGCTTCCCACGCGTAAGTGCCTCCTATACTATGTCAACCTATAGATCCTATAGGCATAGCAAGCTTAAAATTTATAATTCAAGAAGCTCGATACCTCTCATCAAAAATAGTGCAATAAATGCACTTTGAGAAGAGCTTAAGCTTTAAGATTCCATCACCTAAGTAACTGAGCCCAAAGCCTTGAGCTTTTCAAGGGCTCGATACCTAAGGAACAAAATAATCGAGCCTAGAGCCTCTAGTTCTTCAAAAGCGTGGTACTTTAAGAGTAAAATAACCGAGCCCAAAGCCTCAAGCTCTTCAAGGGCTCGATACCTTAAGAACAAAATTTCCAAGCCCAGATCCTAGAACACTTCAAGAGCTCGGTACCTTAAGAGCAAAATAGTTGAACCTAGAGCCCCAAGCTCTTCAAGGGCTCGGTAACTCAAGAGAAAAATAGCTGAGTCCAAAGCCCCAAGCTCTTCAAGATCTTAGTACCTCAAAATCCAAATAATCGAGCCTAGAACCCCAAGCTCTTTAAGGGCTCGTTACCTTAAGAGGAAAATTACCGAGCCTAGATCCCCGAGCTCTTCAAGGGCTTGGTACCTGATGAAAGTCAGAAAATGCATCTTAATAGTGTCTATTTGTTAGCATTTAGGGTTGATTTCGGGCTGGATCACACATTTATGCCTTAATAATTCTTAAGTGTCATTATTGGTATATTGATTTATTTCGATGCATTTTCAAGTATTTTAGGTTTAAAAGAGATGGAAAAGCTAACATTGATTAAAGCACGAAGATTCTATGCATGTTCACAAGCATTTGGAAAGAAGTTTCACTAAATCGCCAGAATTACCCATACAAATTAGTCATTTTTGTGGATTAAACTGTATTGATTCAGGAAGAACGAGGAGATGAGCCATATATTTTTGGAAAGATCAAGATGTCTATTTTCTGGAGAATTTTATGGCTCATAAATATGATTTTTCTAGAGAAAGTTATGGCAGTTTTAGTAGAAAAAGGTCAGGCTGTGCGAGATTTCAGCATGACAGATTAGTTATTTTTTTGGATTAAACTGTATTGATTCAAGAAGAACCAGGAGATGAGCCATATATGCTTGGAAAGATCCAGATTTTTATTTTCTAGAGAATTTTACGGCTCATAAATGTAATTTTTTCTAGAGAAAGTTATGGTAGTTTTAGTAGACAAAGGTCAGGCAGAACTAGGCCTGGACAGCAGCAGAAGCACACGGCCTGAACAGAAACCCTAAGGAGACTTTTCTGTCTACAAATCTATCTCCATACAGCTATATATAGGATTTTAGACTCAGAGAACTAGGGGGAGGAGAGTTTTTTAATAGAGCTTCCATCTTCTTCTTCCTCAAGGTGATTAAGGATGAACTCCATGTCCAACTAAACTCCAAGCAAGGTGAAAGGATGAGTTTCTAGGTGTAGTTATTCTTATTTCTTTCTTTGATTCAGTTGAATGGATTGATTGTTAAACATTGTTTATGAATTTACTCTTTGATTAAATAAGAAGGATTTGAATTTATGTGACAACTGCAATTTATGTTCTTCTTCTCTTGGATTTTCTTAATCCAGTGATCGCATTCTTCTTTTCCATATAAGTCTAGTCAAGCTTTTCTTATGTCAAAGTTGTTAGATGCAATTAATTTTGGTAGATCTATCTTATAGGTTTGTCCATTACTATAGTATTATTATTGAAATATATTGTCGCTTCTTGATAATTTATAAGATAGATCTTGTGTGTTTGAAGTGGAATTAAGGAGTAATTTATGGCAATTACATTAGGGTATTTATGTGCTTTGATTGAATATTTACCAATTGCTTGTTTGGGATGTGAAACTAGTAATTGAGATAAAACATTTAAGTCAAGATAGGAATAAGGCAACGAACTTAGGAAGGATTCCTGGAACCTTGTTATTTTTTTATTGAATTCTTCATCATATTTTCACAACTCTCTTATATAATTTCCTTCATAAAACTTCAATTTTCTTATTTGAACTTTACCGTTTAGTGTCAAGGTTTACACTTTCTCTTGTAGTTCGCTTTCCTTGTGGGATTGACACCTCAGCTATACACAATAATCGCGTGTTAGTTTGAGCGTTATCAGTACCCTAGAGGCCAAACGGACGAGCCCTAAGCCCTGAGATCTTTAAGGGCTTGGTATCTTTAAGGCTCTACTAACTAGCCCAAAGCCCCAAGCTCTTCAAAGGATCGATACCTTGGAGGCCAAATGGTCAAGTCTAGAACCCCAAGCTATTCAAGGGCTCGATAGCTTGAAGGCCAAATGGACGAGCCCAAAGCCTCGAGATCTTCAAGGGCTTGGTACCTTGGAAGTCAAATGGTGGAGCATAGAGCCTTGTGCTCTTTAAGGGGTTGGTGTCCTGGAGGCCAAATGGCCAAGCTCAAAGACTCGAGTTTTTAGAGGGCTTCGTACCTTAGATATAGAAAAGTCGAGTCTGAAACTTTTTATTGCACGTATTCCAATAATCACTTCCTTAAAATACATAACTGCACTCAAGAAAGTGGGAGGCATATAATGTAAAGGAAAATTCTCCAACCAACAATATGACAACAGATGGCACCCTCTAAAGGTGAGAAGGTAATTTCATAAACAAGTTAAAGGAACTTATCAGTTAGTTACATATAACAAAAAGTAAAACGATAATCTCACACCAAAACTCTAATTCTACTACGACACTCCGACCTATGGAAACCCTAGTCCTATCATTACACTCCAACCTATGATAACCCTAATCCTACTTGAAACTCAACATTAAACACTTTTCTAATTAGACTCTACTCCAAAGCTCTAGCTTTCTTGCTAGCTATATTCTCAAGCTTTCACATCACTAACATAGGCATTGGAGAGTCCACCCGAAGGCACAACTCCTTTGGCCCTCCCGCAACTCCTTAGATTTTCTTCTATTTTTATGTGTGAAGGTACCTCATCATGTTCATTCATTCACCTAGTAAATTTTTGGGATCAACACTTCTTATGTCAAATTCTATTTTTGTTAGATAACAAATTTGTCGTACTAGTATTCAAGTTTATTTCATGCATGGTTTTACAACTCATGGCTTACTTCTCAAATAGGATTTGTAAAAACTCTTATTGTTTGTTTGATTTATTAGGGAATTTGTCACGTAGCAAATGTATTCATGAAGCTCATTGTTGCTTACCATTAAGCATCATCCACCGTGGTACATCCAGGATCAAGGAGATTGTTCTTTCTTTCTCTCCAGATACTAAACTGTGCTTTCTTGATTCTATTGTCTTACAAGTTCTCCACATTCCCATTCGTGCCTCATAATTGTGAAGAGGTCTTTGGGTCAATTGGAAGCATCCTAGCCAAGTTAAGCATAAGTCAAACACAAATGGTTCTACCATAAATGAATTTTGCACAAGAGGAGGATTGGTTCAAGATTATAATGGTGCAACTTTGATTGCTATCTCTTATTTCTTTGAAACATGGTCAAACATTAAGGGGGGAAGCTAAGGCAATTGACTTTAGCTTCAAGATATGCCATAGGTTAAATTTTGCTACCTCATAGGTGGAATGTGATTCCAAATTTATCTCCTCAGCAGCTTAGAATTGGAAGCTCCATTATCTCATTCATACTTGTAGGTTTTATGTTCCTCTGTGTTATAAGTTCAGATATATTTTCAGAGAAGCAAATAAACTAGTTGATCCTTAACGCACTCTTATTGCTCCATTATGCTGTATAGATTTATAGGTTCTCTATCTATAGCAGTAACCTTGCTAGCCGAGATGATTAACAGTAAGCTAAATTATAGGCCTCCATGAGAAGTTAGTAGCTGAGTATGCAAATAGGTTGTTTTGTTGACTGATCTCGTAGATGAGGTCTCTTGTTTTGTAGGAGTTTCTTCCTCCGTATGTTTATTTGATATTTTTTCATGAAAATAGTAGTAAGGGTCTGTCAAATCCTCACCAAAACAAGTAATTTTGTTTTAATAAAAGGGTGGTAAATTTTGTATTTTAATACCCATATTAAGTGGTTTGTATGTAATTGAACGAAATCAATGTAGAAAATGCAACGAAAATTTAAAATTTTTCATTGATTCCTATAAACCCATAATCACCTTTTGATTTATGTACAACATCAAGAACGTTCAAGGATAGCGATATTACATTTGATTTGTTGTTCTATTCACTCCCTTAATTTGTTGTGCTTGAATTCTTCAATATGCCTGAATTCTCCAAGATGCTTGAATCCACTAAAATCACAAAAGTTTATGATCTCTAAAAAAATCCACGCAAAGAAAATCTTGAATTAGGATTTCTCTCTATGATTTTTCTCTTAATAATATAATTCTTATGGTGGAATTAGAAACTCCTTCCTAATTCTCACCATGTTTTGGGCATGGAACTTTTCGAATTATATCTTAGTAGATCACATTGGACATTATCTCATCTACTTAGGAGTGATAGATCCCTTATTGTACACTCACATTCCTCTGTATGAAACCCATTATACCTAGTTACTACCAACCAATGATCTATAAATAGAACTGTATTAAAGAGAATCAAAATATAATAAGTTGCATACAAGATAACTATGGTGCCTAAAGTCTATGGATCACATGCACAACTGTAATATAAGAACTACCGACTGACAAGCAAGTATCCATTAAGTGTTCTTAAGTTAAGTCATGTTCAATGAACTCATTCTCCAATGAGCACCTACGTACTTGTTTTAGTGTCTACCATACAAGTGACATTGCGATCAGTCACCCTCCTACTTAAGCAAACATAGTATATACCAGTCTAACCGAATTACTAATATCTATGCAGTAACTGATGAACGAATATTTGTCCTAGTATTTTGTATGTTTTTCAAGTATTTATTTATGTGTTTAGCTTAGAAATTTGTTACTTTGAGTTGTTTTTCGTTGTTTTACAGGTTCACAAGCACATGGAAAGGAGTTTCACTAAATTGCCCGAATTGCCCGTACAAATTAGTCATTTTTTTGGATTAAACTGTATTGATTCAGGAAGAACCAGGAGATGAGCCATATATTTTTGGAAAGATCTGGATGTCTATTTTCTGGAGGATTTTATAGCTCATAAATATGATTTTTCTACAAAAAGTTCTGGCAGTTTTAGTAGACAAAGGTCAGGCTGTGCATGATTTCAGCGTGGCAGAAGTGATTTTTTTTGGATTAAACTGTATTGATTCAAGAAGAACTAGGAGATGAGCCATATATTCTTGGAAATATCTAAATGTCTATTTTCTGGAGAATTTTACGGCTCATAAATATATTTTGTGCTTTTATCTACCTAAATAAATAAGCAAATAATCGTACAGTTTTACTTGCAAGTGCACAAGGTCAATAGTAGCGTAGTGTGTAAGTGCGAGATCATCTCCATAGGGATTGGTGAATTTTGATTTAGAATTAGTTTCTCAATATAAAAATATAGAAATAAATGTTGAGTGTGAATTAATAATAATAAGAAGAACATAGGGCTTTGATATCCACCACTAATCATACTTTCCTAATAAGTAAAGTGTCAATGCTATAGCCCTATCATGAATACCTAATGGTTGTCAACCTAAGGGCTTGGTCCATTCCTTAGGCTATTGATCTCCCTAAGCAACGAGTTAGACATGGTGTATACTCTAACTCTTTACTCTCTTAAGGGATTCAGCATGGTGTATACTGAGTTATTCCTTAAGAGAGCTTAAAGGCTATGGAAATCGACAACTACCCGGGACCTAGGGCTTGGTCCGCTCCCGATTTCCCATGCTGATTAATACAAGAATCCGGCATGGATTTCTTTTGTTACTATTATCAAACCTAGGACTCGGTCATCCAAATTGATCTAACTAACTGATCCATACCACATACATACGTTGATCACACACACATATGAGGAATTTAAATAAACACAGGCATTAATCAATTAAAGCATCATAACATGGCTATTTGCAAAGGTAATCAATGATTATATATATTGGAAAGCATAATTAGGGCTTCAATCGAGCCCCATTAGGAAGTTAGTTACACATGCTAAGTGAACTAAACATCATAACCATAACTAAACTAAAATAGAAAAATAAAACCCTAAGAATGCTGAGGAGACGAGTCGTCAATTCATCTCCAAGGCTTACAACTTCAAGCTCAATCAAAAAGTATGTTTTCTATGTTTTACAAGACTATAAATAGGGCTCTAAGGGTGCCTCAAAACCCTAATTTCCAATTGAAGGTCTAGAGACTTCTTTCCAATTCTGGCTCTTCCACCTCTAGTGCGTGTGCACTCGATCCATCTAGGTGTGCGTTCGAGTGCCTGTGCACTTGATCACAAGGGAGGTGCGCTCGAGCGCACTTCGTTGGTTTTGTAGAACTTTACTTTTTATTCCTTAGAGCTCCAAAATGTCTTCTTTTTGTTAAAGCCTTATGAAAAACACATAAAACACGAAAATGAAGTAGAATCTACTAAAATAGATAAACAAATAGTCTAACAAACGTAAATTAAGGGGCTTAAATATGACTATTTAAGCACTTATCACACCCCCAAACTTACATATTGCTAGTCCCTTAGCAATACAAAACGAAAGACTATATCAAAAAAAAATTAAAGATAAATTCATTCTTCATGATATTAAAATATTTGGGTTGCACATAAAACCATGATGACTGTTCATGAGTAAACTTATAATAAAAACACAATTTTGTAATGAATAAGGATTTTAAAAGTTCATGTTACTTACACAAGGTTGGTTTAAGGCATCACAAATTTGATTTATGTGTGATGAATTAGCACATAGAAGATGGAGCTTCCAAATATTTTTAATGCATAGTGTTTCGGTGTTCAAACCTGCATTGAATTTCTTATTAGATAGGACAAAAATGGCATAGTGTTTACTTCTTTTCTTTTTCTTTCATCATGAGATTTTTGCCATGTTGAGTTCCCTTAAGCTTTCTAATTGACTCTTGTAACAAGTGTTTAGCCAATGACTCCCAAACCAGATGGGTTTAGAGCATTAGGTGTAAAGACACCCCTAGGGACTTACTAACTAGAGTCAAAAAGGCTACGAAACTAACATGTCTTAATGCTGCTAAGTGAAATTCCCACCTTTTGATGTGAACACTCATTGCTTATTGAGGTAAGAGGTCCAGTTACTCATTGAAAATTTTTATGATCATTAAATGCTTAATTCCCACCTTTTGACGTTAACACTCACTACTTACTGAGGCAAGAGGTCCAGTTACTCAGTGGAAATTTATTTCATGATTATTATGAGCATTTTATTTTTTTCTTTTTGCATGATGGACATTTTTTTTTATTTTTCTATGCTAAAGTGTTTATCTAAAAAGTTATCTGATTATAGTTAGGTCATGGAAACATATACATAAAAATTATATGTCATACCCCACACAAATGTGTGCTAATGTGCTCGTCTCAGATCTAGATCAGACTCGTGAATTCTTAAGTGTCTGGAGGTAGGTATCTAACTTTTAAAAGTCTTATTACTAGACTGTGTGTTCTAGATTTTACGCTTACTAATGAAATTTTATCATGTTTGTTTTAAATCAACCAAAATTTTCAACACAAGTTGATCATGCATTTATCTTTAAAACAAAAAATTTTGGGACTTAGTGTGTTCATGTGTGTACAAGTGTCTCTCTCTACCCCCAAACTTAACTCACACATTGTCCACAATGTGTGAGTGTCATGGAAAGATCTGACCTGGAAGTTGGAAAGCTAGAATGCTGGCATGGCTCGTAAGATGCCCCCAAACTTGAACTCGATGCACGCACTGTGTTCCTGGAAAAGAAAAACAAATGTTGTGCCGAAAAACAAGAAATATGGAAAATAAACTGCTAAATAAACATAATTAAGAAAAGAAAAATACTATAATAAAAAAGGATATGTAGTGGGGTGCCTCCCATGAGCACTAAGTTTTATATCTTCAGCTAGACAGGGTATCCTTTCACTACTGGTCATTAGGTGGTGCAAACTACTCGTTTAGGCATTGTGGTGTATTCTCTGGCTTAAATGTGCTCGATCGCAGGAAACTTAAGTGGTTCAGGTGCCATTGGATCCGCTGCATATTGAACAGTTTGAAGTGCCAAGTCCTCATCTCTAGGAGGTATGGTGAGATCAAGGTACGGTTTGACTCAGTGTCCATTGATTGTAAATGTCTGATTTCCATTGAAACTATGAATTTCCAAAGCACCATGAGGAAAAACCTTGGTGACTATATACGGACTAGACTATTGGGACTTTAGTTTGCTTGGGAACAGTCTTAATCTTGAGTGGTAGAGTAACACCCTTTAGCCCACATGAAACTCTTTCCTCACTAGTTGTTTGTCATAATAGGCTTTTGTCCTTTCTTTATAAAGCTTGGCATTCTCATATGCATCATACCTTAATTCTTCTAACTCATTTAAGTGCAACTTGCTCTTCTCACCCGCTTGTTTCATATCAAAATTGAATTGTTTAATGGCCCAATATGCTCGATGTTCTAGTTCTACCGGAAGATGACATGCTTTCCCAAAGACTAAGTGGTATGGGGACATTCTAATTGGGGTCCTATAAGCTATCCTATATGCCCATAGAGCATCATTTAGTCACAAAGACCAATCCTTCTGAGTAAGATTTATGGTCCTCTCCAAGATGCTTTTGATTTCTCGGTTACTTATCTCCACTTAGCCACTAGTTTGAGGGTGATATGGGGTACCCAAATTATGGGTGATCCTATATGTTCTGATGAGTGTAGCAAAAGAATAATGATGAAAGTGGCTACCACCATCACTGATGATTGCTCATGGCATCCCAAATCTGGTAAAAATGTTATCTTGTAAGAACTTCACAACCACTTTATGATCATTAGTCTTTGAGGGGACAACCTTGACCCATTTAGACACATAATCCACAATAATGAGAATATATAAATAACCAAAAGAATTGGGGAATGGACCCATGAAATCAATACCCCATACATCAAAAAGTTCTACTATATGAATATTTTGTAGGGGCATCTGATATTGGGATGAGATGTTACCTGTCCTCTGGCATCTATCACATAAGCTGCAGAATGAGAAGGCGTTTTTAAATAGATTAGACCAATAAAAACCGAATTGTAGTACCTTAAGTGCTGTTTTCTTAGCCCCAAAATGTCCTCCACAAGCAAACTAATGGCAATTTTGTAATAAGCTCAAATGCTCCTCTTCTGAGACACACTTTGTGACGATTTGATCGGGACAGAATTTGAAGAGGTAGAGATCATCCCAATGGTAGTGTTGAGACATAGATATTAGTCGCTTCTTTTCTTGACTGGTCATACCTGGAGGAAAAACCTTAGTAGTTAGATAATTGACAATATCAGCATACCATGAAATTGTTACCTCTAGCGCGAACAATTGTTCATCAGAGAAGTTTTCGTTCAAAGACAACTCATTTTTGTCATTCTCATAGGGTAGCCTTGATAAATGATCTGCAACCACATTCTCACTACCTTTCTTGTCCTTGATCTCCAAATCAAATTCTTGCAATAGGAGTACCCATCTGATTAACCTAGGTTTTGCATCTTTCTTAGAAAATAGATATCTCATAGAAAATAGATATCTCAAAGCAGCATGATCAGTAAATACAATAACCTTAGAGCCAATCAGATATGATCTAAACTTCTCTAAATAAAAAATAACAGCTAACAATTCCTTCTCAATCGTAGAATAGCTAAGTTAAGCATCATTTAAGGTTCTAAAAGCATAATAAATAGCATGAGGTACCTTATTAAATCTTTGACTTAAGATAGCCCCTAAAGTGAAATCACTTGCATCGCACATCAGCTCGAATGGAAGATTCCAATCTGGTGCCATCATTATTGGGGCGGAAGTGAGTACATTCTTCAATGTGTTGAAAGCTATCATGCAGTTATCAGACCATTCAAACTTGGTATCTTTAGCTAACAATGCACATAGAGGTCTAGAGATCATGGAGAAATCCTTGATGAATCGTTTATAGAATCTAGCATGTCCAAGGAAATTACCGACTCTCTTGACTGTTAAAGGAGGAGGCAGCTTTGAAATGATGTCTATTTTAGCCTTGTCTACCTCAATACCTTCGTTGGAGATGGAATGACCCAACACAATGCCTTGTTGGACCATAAAGTGACATTTCTCCCAATTCAGCACTAAGTTGCTCTCTTCACATCTCTTTAGGACACTCTCTAGATGATTTAGGTATTCATCAAAATTAGAACCAAAAACACTGAAATCATCCATGAATACCTTAATGTATTTCTCCAACATGTCGAAAAATATGCTCATCATACATCTTTGAAAGGTGGCTAGTGTGTTGCATAGACCGAATGGCATCCTTCGATACGCAAATGTACCGAAAGGACATGTGAAGGTAGTCTTTTCTTGATCCTCATGTGCTATGACTATCTGGTTATACCCATTGTACCCATCCAAGAAGCAATAATAGCAATGGCAAGCTAATCTCTCCAACATTTGATCAATGAATGGCAAGGAGAAGTGATCTTTTCGGGTCACTTTGTTTAATTGTCGATTATCAATACATACCCTCCAACCAGTTATTTTTCTTGTAGGAATGAGCTCGTCATCTTCATTCTTCACCACTGTGATCCCACTCTTTTTAGGAACAACTTGGACCAGACTTACCCATTTACTGTCTGAGATAGGGTAGATAATGCCGACATCTAGTAGTTTTAATACCTCGGCCTTTATGACCTCTTTTATGTGTGGGTTAAGTCTTGATTACACCCAAAGTATAACGTGGTTATTTTTAGTACAGCTTTGGGGTGTCGATTCCACAGGGAAACAAGCTAATTACATAAGAAGGTGTAAACTTGAACACAAACGATAAAAGATTTATTGAAAGAATCTGAATTGTTTATTTTATAGAAATTGTATGAATGATTGATGGATATAATAAAGAAACGACAAGGTTCTGGAAATCTTCCCTAGGTTCGTTGCCCTAATCCTAACTTGATTCAGTTGTTTTTATCTCGATTGCAAGTTTCACATCCCAAACAGGAAATCGACAAATATTCAATTAAAGCACATTTATAAATCCTAATGTAATTGTTATGAAATCTCCTTTACTTTCAAGCACACATGACCTAACTTATAAATTATCAAGAGACGATGATATATCTAAACGACAATACCGTAGCAATGGACAAATCTATAAAAGAGATCTATCGGACTCAATCACACCCAAACAGGTACACATAAGAAAAGCATGACTGAACTTATATGGAAAAGAAGCATGCAATCACCAGAGTAATAATAAATCTACTAATTAAATTAAGAATAAAACATAACAATGTTTAACAAAAATAATATCCAACTACAACCGAATCAAATAAAGAAAAATAAGAACAACTACACCTAGGGATTCATCCCTTCGCCTTGCTTGGAGACTAGCCAACCATGGGGCTCATGCTTCCTTGAGTTGCCTCCGGCCTCTCAACGATCATCCTCAGCTTGCCCTCCAAATTTATACTTTCGGATTCCTCCTAAAGGCCCTCTAGAGTCACTCTCTGATGATTTCAGATGAGCTCCGATTGATGCCTCAAAGCTAAAGTGGAGTAGGCCTTTTATAGGGAAATACCATGAGTGCAATGTGTTTCCAATCCGATGTGGGATGTGGGATATAGAAATGTGTTTTCCAACCGATGTGGGATGTGGGATTTAAGCCCAAAATCACGCTGAAATCCCGCACAGCCTGACCTTTGTCTACTAAAACTGCCATAACTTTCTCTAGAAAAATCATTTTTACAAGCTGTAAAATTCTCCAGAAAATAGACTTCCGGATATTTATAAGAATATATGGCTCACCTCCTGGTTCTTCTTGCATCAATACAGTTTAATTTTCAAAGATGATTGATCTGTACGGGTAATTCTGGCAATTTAGTAAATTTCATTTCTTGGTTTCTCTTCATCTTGGCTCTTCCGTGACCATTATCTCACTCGAGTATTCATTGAAACTTCATGTTTAAAATGATAATAGCTTTTCTATCTCTTTTTTTAAGCTCAAAGTACCTAAAAATGCACTGAAATAAGTCAACGATTCAAGAATAACACTTTAGAGTTATTAAGGTATAAAAATGTAATTCTAACCTCGATCAACCCTAAAATGCTAACAATTAAGTATTGTTTAGATGCGTTTTATGACTCTCATCAAGTATTCTTTGAGCATTTTGAGTGGGTTTTGCTTCATCCTCAAGGTAGATATGATGCATGCATTTAGCTGGACTTATCCCTTTTATGTCAGCAATGGTCTATCTAATGGCAGATCTATGCTCCCTTAGAACTCTCAATAGTTTCTCTTCTTTTCCCATGCTTAAATTGGTAGCCACAATCACAGGTAATGTCTTCTTTTCTCCCAAATAGGCGTAAGTTAAATGTTCTAGCAGTTGTTTCAATTCCAAGTTTGGTGCTTGGACAATAGAAAGGAGAAGAATGGTATTAGTAGGTATGAAAGATTCAAATGGAGGAGCATGCTTACTTGGATGTTTTGGAGGGGCCTCAATGAGGTGCACAGCTTTGATGATGTCATCAGTAACATCTTCAGGTTCTTGCTTAATATCCATTTTTGTGAAGCTATGGGCAATAGTGGTCTCCAAGGGATTAATGTGTTGGACCTGAAAAGCTTGTTCAACAAAACTTTGTATCATACATATATTAAAGCATTCCATGTCATCTTAAGTTAGTTTTAATGCATCAAATACTTTAAATTCTATTTTTTCACCATTTACTTTCATACTTACTATACCCTTTTTTACGTAAATCTTTGTATCGGTAGTTCTCATGAAGGGTCTTCCTTATATGATGGGCAAAAGTAATGGCATAGAGCTTTCTTTCATATCTAATACAATAAAGTCAGTAGGAAATATAAACTCACCTACCTTTACCAGGACATCCTCAAGAATACCTCTTGGTCTCTTGATGCTTCTATTTGCCAACTACAAAGTGATAGACGTCAGTTGAGGCTCCCCTAAGCCTAAGGTTTCGAATACTGTGTATGGTAGTAGATTGACACACGCTCCCAAATCTAGTAATGCCCACTCAAACAGCTGGTCACCTATATTGTAGGGAATAGTGAAACTACCCGGATCTTTTAGCTTTGGTGGTAGTTTTCTTAATAACACAACGCTTACCTCCTCAGTTAAGGCTACCGTCTCATTTTCCTGAAACTTCCTCTTATGAGTGCAACAATCTTTTAAAAACTTAGTATAAGCAGGTATTTATTGTATTGTATCTAATAAAGGAATGTTTATTTCGACTTTCTACAAGGTTTCAAAGATATTAAGCAGTTTATTCTCTTTCTTTTGTTTAACTAACCTTTGCAGGAAGGGTGGTGCATTCACCTTCTCCGTCTCACTTACCTTTGATGCCGATGGTTTCGTTATAGTTGCTGTTGCAAATTCATTGATCCCTATCACCTCACCATTCCTTAGAGTTGTGACAGCTTTTAGTTGCTGGTGTCCCCCTAAGTTTGGTAGTGTTTGAGCTGGAAACTCACTTTGCTTTCTGCCACTCAATTCTTTAGCCAGTTTCCCCATTTGTACCTCTAACCTTTGAATGGCTTGCTCATGTTTTGCAGTGGTTAGTCTTAACTCAGTCTAAAATTACCTTTCTTTTGCCATGAACTGTTCTTGTTAATTCATCAGCTGTTGGTTTTGGTACACCAACTGTTGTTGCTGAGTTGCTAGTTGCCTCACAGGGCTCTCGAGGTCACTCTTCTTTGGTTCGTGAACAAAGTGGGTTGTTGGTTGGGAGTTTCTTTGCTGCCATTGATTATTCTGATTGTTGCTCCAAGAGAAGTTTGGGTGATTCTGCCATCCAAGGTTGTAGGTGTTTGCATACGGATTGTTCTTTGGCGGGTAGTAGTTAGGTCCCACATAGTTTGCTTGCTTAGAGTCTCCAGATGAATACAAGGGACTTGTATCAGTATTATGATCAAATTGGAAACATATTGCACATACCTGGAGTGGTGTAGCTGGTGGATTAGGTGATGCATTCTGAGCAGCTATGGCTTTAACTAGCAGATCTAGTTTTCTCTCCACAACAGCTATCTGGGTAGAAGATCCTCCATTTAGGTTCACCTCATACATAGCTTTGCTCTTGGTTACATGTCTACCTCGAGAGGAGAACTGCTGGGTATGTTCACTTAAGGTCTCGAAGAGCTTCATGGCTTCTTCGCTGCCTTTCTCCATCAGCACTCCTCCACAACCTGAATCCACAATACTTTTATTAGTATCACTTAAACCTTCATAGAAAGCTTGTACCAGTTCATCCTGAGGTAGATTGTGATGTGGGCATTTGAGTAGCAGCTCGTTGAAATGTCCCCATGCCTCAAAGAATAGGTCTCCATCCTTTTGTTGGAAAGACTGAATCTCCTTCCTCATTTGCCTCGTCTTTTGGGCTGGGAAAAACTTCCTTAGGAATTTGTTGGCCAACTCCTCCTAAGTGTGGATAAAAACTGCAGGCAATGAATTGTACCAAAGTTTAGCATTATATTTTAAGGAAAAAGGGAAAAGAATTAACCTGATTCCTTCTTGGTCTAAGCCTCGGATGTGCTAGAATTTGCAGAGATTAAAGAACTCTCGAAGGTGCAAGTGTGGATCCTCATTAGGTGTACCCCTAAAGTGAGTTAATGCACTGAGTACCTGCAAAGAAATGTAGTAGTTGCCTTCCACCTCGGGTTGATAAGCAATGGAAGACAGTTGATCGAGGTTCCATGGGATGAAGGATTGCTTCATCGGTCTTTACTCAGGTGGTTGTTGATTTTCGATCTGTTCTGCCATTGGTACTTCCTCCTCGGTCTCTTCTTCTACCTCTTCGGAATTGTCTCTAAGCCTTTTTCGGATGGTCCACTCAAGCTCTATATCGAGGGGAAAGAACGTTGGATGTTTGGATCGAAGCCCGTGCATGAATCGATAATAATTGCTTTAGTGCAGTAGTTCAACACTGCTGACCGAGTAACTCTTTGCCTCAAATGTGCTCAATCGCACAGAGGGGTACGCTCGATCGTAAGTGGTACAGAGGGTTCTGTTGTAGTGCCTAAAATAGAAAACAAAAAGGAAATAGATTAGGTTTTGGATTAAACAAAAATAAGGGTAAAAATATAAACTTAAAATTTGATAGAAATAAAACAGAAAATAAATAAAAATTACTAAACTAAACGAAAATAATTCTAGAAAGAAATTTAGAGCAATCCCTAGCAACGGTGCCAAAAACTTGTTGTGCGTTTATCTATCTAAATAAATAAGCAAATAATCATACAGTTTTATTTGCAAGTGCACAAGGTCAATAGTAGCATAATGTGCAAGTGCGAGATCATCTCCACAGGGATTGGTGAATTTCGATTTAGAATTAGTTTCTCAATATAAAAAGATAGAAATAGATGTTGAGTGTGAATTAATAATAATAAGAACATAGGGCTTTGATATCCACCACTAATCATACTTTCCTAATAAGTAAAGTGTCAATGCTATAGCCCTATCCTGAATACCTAATGTTTGTCAACCTAAGGGCTTGGTCCACTCCTTAGGCTATTGATCTCCCTAAGCAACGAGTTAGGCATGGTGTATACTCTAACTTTTTTCTATCTTAAGGGATTCAGCATGGTGTATACTGAGTTGTTCTTTAAGAGAGCATAAGGGTTGTGGAAATCGACAACCACACGAGACCTAAGGCTTGATCCGCTCCCGGTTTCCCATGTTGATTAATCCAAGAATCTGGCATAGATTTCTTTTGTTACTACTGTCAGATCCAGGACTTGGTCATCCAAATTTATCTAACTAAATGATCCATACCACATGCATACGTTAATTAAATACACATATATGAGGAATTTAAATAAACACAGGCATTAATCAATTAAAGCATCATAACATGGCTATTTGCAAAGGCAATCAATGATTATATATATAGGAAAGCATAATTACGGCTTCAATCAAGCCTTATTAGGAAGTTAGTTACACATGCTAAGTGAACTAAACATCATAACCATAACTAAACTAACACAGAAAAATAGAACCCGAAGAACACTGAGAAGACAAGTCCTCAATTCCTCTCCAAGGCTTACAATTTCAGGCTCAATCAAAAGGTATGTTTTCTATGTTTTAAAAAAGTATATGTAGGGCTCTAAGGGTGCCCCGAAAACCTAATTTCCAATTTAAGGTCTGGAGACTTCTTTCCAATTCTGGCTCTGTCGCCTCTGGTGCGTGTGCGCTCGATCATATAGGTTTGCGCTCGAGCACATGTATGTGCTCGAGTGCCTGTGCGCTTGATCACAAGGGAGGTGCGCTCAAGTGAACCTTGCTGGTTTTGTAGAACTTTACTTTTTATTCCTTAGAGCTCCAAAATGTCTTCTTTTTGTCAAAGCCCTATGAAAAACACATAAAACACGAAAATGAAGTAGATCTACTAAAATAGATAAACAAAGAGCCTAACAAGCATAATTTAATGGTCTTAAATATGGCTATTTAAGCACTTATCAATATAATTTTTCTAGAGAAAGTTATGGCTATTTTAGTAGACAAAGGTCAGGCTGTGCGTGATTTCAGCGTGGCAGAAGTGAAGGAGCTATTAAATTCTGATTTTTTTTGGGATTTTTACGGGCTAGATAGCAGCACAACTGGACCAATTCTAGACAGCAGAAACCTGGCCTGGATAGCAGCAAACACACGGCCTGGACAGCAGCAGAACCGGGCCTAGACAGCAGCAGAAGCACACAACCTGAACAGAAACCCTAGGGTGACTTTTCTGTCTACAAAGCCGTCTCCATATAGCTATATATAGGAATTTTATACTCAAAGAAAGGGGGAGATGATGACAGTTCTTGGAGAGATATTATCAAGAGGAGTTTTGGGAGATTGAAGGAGGAGACGGTTTGTTTCATCAAGACGACTTATCAAGAGATTGAAGACGACAATCAATCGCTTCAAGACTTTGAGGATTCATCTTATAATTCAGTAAGAAATTCTATCTTTGTTCCTTTTGCCCTTCAATATGCTTGTAACCCTAGTATTTTAATTCTGTGATTGGGATTTAAACATGAGTGGCTGAACGCATTGTTTGGAGTTTGGCTTCGCTGCCTTGATTGTTTTGTATATTTTGGTGGATTTAGTTTTATGAAATTTTCCAGATTATTTCTTATTCAATATCCTTCATACCTTTGATTATTGCTTGTGGATTGGCCATCTATTATTAATAGCCAAGGTTAATATGTGAGATTAGGTTGACGACAAATCATCTAGACCTAATTAAGCTTTCTTGAATAGGAATTTAAATCAGGATTCAAATCAAATTGTGATTTAGGTGGTTGCATTTTCCTTATACTTAATTTAACTAATTAATTGATGAACACGATCCCTGGAATTTAATTAATTAGTTATAAATTGAGAATAAACATGATCAATGGCATTCTCTAGTCTTAGCAGAAATACCAATAATCTTGGATGTTGATTAATTCTTTATATTCACCAAATGTTCCAATTCATGATTGGATAGCAAGCTAAACTCCCAATTGTTCTCATTGATTATACTCATCTCTTCATAATTTGTTTTGTTTAATTTACTTAATTGTTTTTATTTCAATTTTTTCTTCATCAATCTTTTAATTAGAGTGTTTAGGATTTAATTTCAGAGTTTGTTTTAGTAATTTTAATAAAGTAATTTAGGATTTAAACCACTGTAATTCCTTAAGAGATCAACCTTGAGAGTAAACTTATCGCAATACTATTTGTGATTCGTGCACTTGCGAGAATTTAAAAATTTGCGCATCAAGTTTTTGGCATCGTTGCCGGGGAATTGGCATTTAGTTCTTTATTTTTATTTTTATTTTTATTTCTTTTCTTTCTTTTAGGCTTAATTTTTATTTCTTTTATTTCGTCAAATTTTCTTTCTTTACTTCTTGATTTTCTAGATTTAAATTGGCATTAATTTGTTTCTTGATTTCTCGAAGCTAAATTTTTCTTTTGTTTTCTTCAGGTACATGCACGGTAGAAGATCCCAATGGAAAAATCTGGTGCCAGCAATAGACAACATCCATAGGCTAAGGGAGACGTTACAGCCTACGAAAAAAGAAGAAGAGGTTGAGGGAATAGAAAAAGAGGAGCCTGAAAGAATGGAAAGAGCTGAAAGACAAATTATGATGAAGGAGTATGCAAGGTCAATCATCGGCACTTCCACATCTTGTATCCAATTGGGAGAAGCTGCATGAAATTATGAGATAAAAAATATCCACTTTAGCATGCTCCCTTCATTCTACGGAATTGTAAATGAAGATCCATTAACCTTCATAAGGGATTTCCATGTAACAGTGCAGACTTTTCCTCTACATGGGTTGAATGAGGATCAACTCAAGATGAGATGCATCCTCTACACATTAAAAGATAGAACAAAAGCGTGGTTAATGACTCTTCCACCCGGTTCTTTGACAACATGGGAAGGGGTCTACAATTGGTTCATGAACAAATTCTACTCCCATCAGAAGACCACATTCTAACAAATGGAGGGAGAACCCTTCCATGAAGTATGGGACATGTTCAAGATGCTTTTAATCCAGTGTCCCCATCATCATTATCCATTGCAGCTACAAAGTCAATTCTTCTATGATGGATTGACACAACAGTTTCAAAATACAGTTGATAACGCTACCGGTGGAGCCATGGGAGAAAAGACTGTTGAGGAGACATGCGAGCTATATAAGATGTTTGGTGCTAATTCCTATAAAAAAAAGTGTAAGAGGAAGGAAGAGTTAAGGTTAATGAATTGAGCTCCAACAACGATGTGGTAATGCAACTTGCATAGTTGACCAAACAAGTCAAACTTCGTACTACCACAAACACACCCAATCATAAGGTATGTGGAGCTTGTGGGGTTTTTGGACACGGTGCTAACACTTGTTCTTTTTCTTATGAACATTATGTAGGAAATGAACAAGAACAAGTTAATGTAATGGAGTCTTACCAACCTAGGCCGAGGAATGATCCATATTCTAACACCTACAATTTTGGGTGGAGAAATCATCACAATTTATCCTGGAAAACTAACAACGCTCTGACATATGCTCCAAGTTCAAGACCAGTTCAATATCAAAACCAAGTTGCACCACCAAATCAGCCTAGAAATCCAACTTTGAAGGAGAACTTGAGTGCTTTTACTCAAGTTAGCAAAGAGAACCATGAGAGACATAGCTAAAGGTTGGATTCCTTAGAGGCATCAATGAAGAGGGTAGAAGTACAAGTTGGGCAACTTGCGGAACCATTGCAAGTACGTCAAAATGGGAAGTTGCCTAGCCAACCTGAGTAAGCAAAGGCTATCACAGTGCTGTGAAATGTTAAAACTCTTAACAACAATTCTGATGATAAAATTTCTTATGACTTGCCATGTGATGCAGGAAAATCAATTGAGAAGCTAAAGATCCATAATCTTCTCAAACATCTGAGGAAATCAAGCTAAAGGAAATCAATGATGCTCCTAAAGGAAATCAAGCTAAAGATCCATAATCTTTTCAAACATCTGAGGAGAGAAAAGAGAATGAGCCATTTTCCTTCACGACACTGCACAAGGTGACCGAGTCTTACAGGCCTCCTATTCCTTATCCAAGCTGTTTGAAGGATGTTAAACAGGATAAGTAATTTTTTGATATTTTTGACATGCTTTCTAAAGTGAATATTAATTTGCCTCTTTTGGATGTTATCAAGAATGTGCCATCATATGCGAAATTCTTTAAGGAACTTAACACCAAAAAGTGGAAATATGAGAAGAATGAGAAAGTGGTGGTGTCAGAAGTTGCTAGTGCGATGCTCCAACAAAGCTTGCCACCTAAGCTGTAAGATCCCGGAAGTTTCATCATCAACATCACAATGGGAAACAAGAAGGTCGCCAAAGTAATGCTAGACTTAGGAGCAAGTATAAATCTCGTGCCATATTCGATATACATGTAACTAGGTTGGGGGAGCTTAAGTCACCAACTATGTCCTTCAACTCACTAACAGGTCAGTTAAATATCCTAAGGGAATAGTTGAGGATATATTGGTGCAGGTAGACAAAGTGATTGTGCCTGTGGATTTTATGGTATTGGAGATGGAAGGAACCCCATCTAAGGACAAGGAACACAAAATTCTTCTTGGTAGACCATTTATGGCCACAACCAAGACTATTATTGACGTCCATAATGGGAGGTTAACGATGACAGTCTTGGGAGAGACTGTACAATTTAAAGTGTTTGATTCTCTAACCACTCCTTCTTCTATTTCTACTAATGATGAGTGTTCTTTTATTGATTATATGGACTCACTTGTTTATGACACTTATTTGCAAACAGAAATAGAGGACAAGCTTGAAGTTACTCTTACAACTGAGAGAGAAGAGGAAACACTAGAAGAGGAGATTAAAAGGTATCATGAGATGTTAGATAGTGCAATACCAGTGTCACCCCAAGAAGAGTCTAGCAAACCTTTAGAATTGCCAAGTTCCCTACCTTGGGAAGATACTACTCCACCTAAGCTTGAACTTAAAGAGTTACCTAAGCACCTTAAGTACATATTTTTGGGAGAGGGAGACATATATCCTGTGATTATTTCATCTACTTTGACCCAAACCTAAGAGGAGAGAGTTGTGAAGGAGCTTAGCAGACTTAAGAGAGCCATATGATGGAGTATAAGTGACAGCCATGTGATGGAGTATAAGTGACAGCCATGTGATGGAGTATAAGTGACATAAGGGGTATTAGTCCTGCTAAATGTATGCATAAGATCATTTTAGAGGATGGTACCAAACTGGTTGAGCTTGAGCATTGGCCATATTAGGCAATCAAAGAGTTGAACATGGACATGGCAATGGTAGGAGAAAAGCGGTTACTATAACTCAATGAGTTAGAAGAGATTCGTGGTGAAGCATATGAGAATGCAAAGATCTACAAATAATGCACTAAGTGTTACCATGACCAAGGCCTTATCCGTAAGTCTCTTTATCCTGGAATGAAAGTTCTTTTATTTAACACTCATTTCAAATTATTTATAGGAAAATTGAAGTCAAGATGGTGCGGACCATTTTCGGTAGTCAACGTTTTTTCTCATGGAGCGATAGAGTTGCTGAACCCGAAGACTCAAGTGATATTCAAGGTTAACAGGCATTGTATGAAGCCTTACTTGGAAGGAGTCCATGAGAAAGGGGTTGTTGAGTGCATTGAGGTGCACGATCCTGAATAAGTTCAATTAACATCTTACTAAGACGTTAAAGAACCATTTGATAGAGTATGTTTTCTATTCTTTCATTTTCATTGTTCCCTTTTAAATGTTTTTCTAAACGCGTGTTTGATTTCATACATTGAGGACAATGTTTAGTTTAGGTTTGGGGTGCAATTAGAACTTGTTGAGACAAAATTTTCATGCTACAATTTGTTTTATGGTTAGTAATCAAGTCTTTTATGCACATTGAGTTTAGTTTCTTTAACACTGATAAGTTGTTGTGAGGATTGATGCATATTCATATTCTATAGACCGTGCTCTTGATGTTGATATTGAGATTAACCTAGATCTAATGATTGACAATCAAATAGTGGAGACTACCTAGTGAGTTATTTGAGCCATAAGCTTTTTATTCTGAGAGTTAGTTTCTTGGTACTCTTAAACACTCTTCGTTATGACCTTAATTGTTAGATGATCTCTATAGGTTTTGCATTGAATGCTAGGATTATATAACTCACTTGAAGTATCATGTTGTGTATTCTCATTATTTTAGTTGAATGACTTGAGTAAGAAGTTTGAGTATGTGCCTATCGTTATACACCCTAGTTGCCACTGTCTCTGGAGAAATATCCAAATTCCTGTTAAAAAAAAAAAAAAAAAACAAGAAAGTAAAAAAAGAAGAAAAAAAGAACTTGAGATACTTCAAGGGTATTGAAGTCTCTTTTATAAAGAGTTGAAAAGAAAGTGTTTTGGTGTAAATCAGGTTCGGTCAACCATGCCCATCTATGCATAGGTTCATACTCAATATGTTTTGCTTGAGGTGTTTGACTAGGATATGATATAGGTGATGTGATAGATTTGTAATCCTAACATTTGATTCCTTTCATGAGATCTATTTTGTGAACATATGAGTGTTCTTTGATGATATCCATATTCATATGCGAATTTATATTTGAAATTTCTTGTTTACATAACTTCTATTCACATATGCTTATTGAGTGTTTGAAACCTAGGTTCAGTGTGCTTAATAAGTGAATCCTGAGCAAATTCGGATTCTTGACATTAGGTTTGGGGGTAATTGACATGAGATGTTTTGAGCATTGGAATATGGATGTGCGATGTCTACTTAATTTGAGTAATGAATTGTGAAGTGTTGAGACTGTGAACATAATTATGCATAAGATATCTAGATATGAGTCATATTAAGAATTAAGGCATGAGGGTTTTGTTGATTTTAGTTTTTATGTTTGTTTTGTTTATGTTTTCTTTTAGTTTTGCTTGAGAACTAGCAAAATCTAGGTTTGAGGGTATTTGATGAACGAATACTTGTCCTAGCTTCAAGTATTTATTTATATGTTTAGCTTAGGAATTTGTTACTTTGAGTTGTTTTTCGTTGTTTTACAGGTTCACAAGAACTTGGAAAGGAGTATCACTAAATTACCAGAATTGGCAGTACAGATCAGTCATTTTTATGGATTAAACTATATTGATTCGGGAAGAACCAGGTGATGAGCCATATATTCTTCGAAAGATCCGATGTCTATTTTCTGGAGAATTTTATGGCTCGTAAATATGATTTTTTCTAGAGAAAGTTATGACAGTTTTAGTAGACAAAGGTCAGGTTGTGCGTGATTTCAGCGTGGCAGAAGTGATTTTGATTAAACTGTATTGATTCAGGAAGAACCATGAGATGCACCATATATGCTTGGAAAGATCCAGATGTCTATTTTTTGGAGAATTTTACGGCTCGTAAATATGATTTCTAGAGAAAGTTATGGCAGTTTTAGTAGACAAAGGTCAGGCTGTGCATCATTTCAGCGTGGCAAAAGTGAAGGAGCTATTAATTCTAATTTTTTTTGGATTTGCATGGGCTGAATAGCAACACAACCAGACCAGTTCTAGACAGAAGAAACCTGGCCTGGACAGCAGCAGCACGGGGCCTGGACAGCAGCAGAAGCGGGCCTGAACAGCAGCAGAAGCACACGGCCTGAACAGTAACCCTAGGGCGACTTTTCTATCTACAAAGTCATCTCCATATAGCTATATATAGGAGTTTTAGACTTATAGAAAGGGGGAGACGACAGTAATTCTTAGAGAGATAATATCGAGAGGAGTTTTGGGAGATTGAAGGAGGAAACGGTTTCTTTCATCAAAACGGCTTATCAAGAGATTGAAAATGACGATCAATCGCTTCAAGACTTTGAGGATTCATCTTGTAATTCGAGAAGAAATTGTATCTTTGCTCCTTTAGTCCTTTAATATGCTTGTAACCCTAGTATTTGAATTCTGTGACTGGGATTTAAACATGAGCGGCTGAACGCATTGTTGGGCGTTTGGCTTAGTTTCCTTGATTGTTTTGGATATTTTGGTGGATTTAGTTTTATGAAATTTTCCATATTATTTCTTATTCAATATCCTTCATACCTTTGATTATTGCTTATGGATTGGCCGTCTATTATTTATAGTCAAGGTTAATATTTGAGATTAGGTTGAGGACAAATCATCTAGACCTAATTAAGCTTTATTGAATAGGAATTTAAATCAGGATTCAAATCAAATTGTGATTTAGGTGGTTGTGTTTTCTTTATACTTAATTTAACTAATTAATTGATGAACACAATCCATGGAATTTAATTAATTAGTTATAAATTGAGAATAAACATGAACAATGACATTCTCTAGTCTTAGCGAAAATACCAATAATCTTGGATGTTGATTAATTCTTTATACTCACCAAATGTTCCAATTCATGACTGGATAGCAAGCTAAACTCCTAATTATTCTCATTGATTATACTCATCTCTTCATAATTCGTTTTGTTTAATTTACTTAATTGTTTTTATTTCAATTTTCTCTTCACCAATCTTTTAATTAGAATGTTTAGGATTTAATTTCAGAGTTTGTTTTAGTAATTTTAAGAAAGTAATTTAGGATTTAAACCACTGCAATTCCTTGAGAAATTGACCTCGAGAGTAAACTCATTGCAATACTATTTGTGATTCGTGCAGTTGCGAGCATTTAAAATTTTGCACATTTGTAACCTACATTTAGGAACGTTTAAGATAAAAACTTAGGAGACTAGGTCTCAAAATTATGATCTCATCATAATCCCATCTCCATTGCTCTTACTCTATGGACTTAATCATTACAATTTAATTAAACAAATATTCATAATAAATAAACTTGCTATTAATTATGATAATAATTTGAATAAGATTGTTTTACAAATGTCATTTGCTTGTAAGGTACACTACTAACAATCTCCAACTTGCACTAAAGTCAATTGTTCATGTATATAATCCCCATCTTCTTAAGATGATGATCAAAGTGCTACTGTGTCAAAGCCTTAGTTAGTGGATTTACTGTATTCTCAGCTGATGCAATCTTTTTAATGCTCACGTCCCCTCTTCTAATGATTACGCTAATCAACTAGATGAGCTACTCAATGTGCTTGGATTTTTTATTAGACCTTGGTTCTTGGGTTAGGTTATCGCCCATTACTATCACAGTATAAGGTACTATGAAGTCAATGTTAAGAACAACACCAAGCTCAGAGATAAACTTTTCTTCTAAACCGTGTCATTTATAGCCCTAGATGCAACAATATACATTCAACCTTAGTTGTAGAATCTCTTGTTGTAACTTGCTTACAACTCTTCTAGCTCACGACTCCACCATTCAAGGTGAACACAAACCCAAAAGTGGACTTTCTATCATCCACATCAGATTGAAAGTCTGAATGAGTATAACTTTTCAATTTCAAGTCGCATACTCCATATCTGATGAACAAATCTTTAGTTCTTCACAAGTACTTAAGAATGTTCTTCACAACAACCAAGTTTTTCAAACCATGAGTAGACTAGTATCTGCTAGTAACACTTATAACGTGGCTGATATCAAGCTTGGTACATAACATAGCATAGATGAGACTTTCATCACCGAAGCATAAGGAATTTGACTCATATTCTCTCTCTCTTCAGGTGTCTTTGGGGACATATTCTTACTCAATGCCAAAAAGGTAACAATCCTCTCTTGGAGTTTTCTATGTTGAACCTTTTCAACATTTTATCTATGTATGTAGATTGGGACAAGCCAAGTATCCTTCTAGATCTATTTCTATAGATCATTATTCCTAGAATATAGGATGCTTCTCCCAAATCTTTTATGGAGAAATTTCTTGAAAGCTAGACTTTGACTGATTGTAACATACCTACGTCATTCTCAATGAGTGGTATGTCATCAACGTATAATATCAAAAATATAATTGCTCTCCCACTAGTCTCCTTGTACACACACTATTCATCCACAATTTTTAGAAAACCAAACTTTTTGATTACCTCAACAAATTGAATGTTCCAACTTCGGGAAGCTTGCTTTAATCCATAAATTGATTTCTACAATTTGCACACTTTATACTCACTACCACTGGATGAAAAACCCTTTGGTTGCTCTATGTATATATCTTCCTTTATGTTACCATTGAGCAAGGCGGTTTTAAGATCTATTTATCATATCTCATAATCATAGTGTAAAGGTATTACAAGTAAGATCTTGATAGACTTCAACATGGCTATAAGAGAAAAAGTTTCAACAAAGTCAACTCCTTATCTCTATTTGTAACCTTTTTCTACTAGCCTTGCCTTAAAGGTCTCTACTTTTCCCTTAGCATCTATCTTTCTTTTATAGACCTATTTAAAACCAATAGGTACAATACCTTCAGGAGGGTCAACCAAGGTCCAAACTTTGTTAGACTACATGGATTCCATTTCACCCTCGATGAGATACTCATATCTCTCTGATGCTCTAGGTATTAACCTGATCTACGAGGAGGTTGTATAACATAAGACTCTATTACAATAGGCTCCTCAAGTTGATCATTGTTGATTTTTGGTTCTTTAGACACCTCTTCAAGTTTTATTTTACTCCCATAACTCCCTTATAGAATAAACTCTTTCTCTATGAAGGTTTAAAATTTTGAGACAAACACCTTTTGCTCATTAGGAAGATAAAAGTAATATCCCAAACCTTTTTTGCGATATCCCACAAATCTACACTTATCAGACCTTACTTCTAACTTGTCTTTCACTAATCTTTTGACATATATAGGACAACCTCAGATCTTAACATGATTAAGACTAGGTTTTCTACCATTCCACATCTCATATAGTGTCTAAGGCACAAGAAGTAACTCTATTTAACAAGCATGTGGCAGTTTCTAGGGCATAGCCCTAGAAAGAAATTGAAAGATAAGTGTAATTCATAATCGATCTCATCATATCAAATAAAGTAAGATTTCTCCTTTTTGACACACCATTCAGCTGAGGTGTTCTAGGAGGAGTCCTCTGTGAGAGAATCCCATTACCTTTTAGGTGATCCAAGAAGTCATTGGTCAAGTATTTCACCTCCTTGATCAGATCAAAGAACTTTATTACTTCTGACAGTTTTTTTTCCACTTCATATCTAAATTCCTTGAACTTTTCAAAGGATTCAAATTTATACTTCATAAGATATACATATCCTAACCTAGAATAGTCATCGATGAAGGTAATGAATTAAAAATAACCTCTCCAAGAAATTGAGCTTAATGGTCCACAAACATCTGTATAGATTAATCCAAATATGTCAACAACTCTTTCTCTATGTCCACTAAATTGAGTTTTAGTTATTTTACCCATGAGACAAGATTCACATGTTGGGTATGACTCGAAAGTCAATGAATCAAATTATTCATCTTTAGCCAACTTGCTAATCCTACTCTCGTTAATATGGCCAAGTTTGAGAAGCCATACATATGAAGGATTAATTTTATCTCTTTTCCTTTTATTTTCATGTTGATTAATATCAAATATTTAACCATCCAATTCAAGATGGTAAAGCTAAGTAAAAAGTTTTTTATACTAATGCAACAACACTTGCTGAAATTGCAAGGCAAAGCTTAACTTCTCTTTTACTTTGCTTTCTACTTCTTCTCAACACTTGCAATCTTTTGCAAATGTGAGAACCATATTTGGTATCTAATAACCTAGTAGAATTTTCTTTAACTAATGTGTTAATTTCAACAAGTAATAACTCGAACATTACTTCTAAAGTTTGTCCTTTTAATGTTGCAAGGTGATCCTTGCGATTTTTTATGAGTGCCAAATATTGCATATTTTGGCTCTTTAATTTACATTTTTTAGCTTATGAATTTTTACTTTGAGTTGTTTTCGTTGTTTTACAGGTTTACAAGCATGGAAAGAAGTTTCACTAAATTGTCAGAATTGCTCGTGCAGATCATCCATTTTTTAGGATTAAACTGTATTGATTTAGGAAGAACTAGAAGATGAGCCATATATGCTTGGAAAGATCCAGATGTTTGTTTTCTGGAGAATTTTACGGATCAATAAAATGATTTTTCTAGAGAAAGTTATGGCAGTTTTAGTAGACAAAGGTCAGGCTGTGCATGATTTCAGCGTGACAGATCAGCCATTTTTTAGGATTTAATTGTATTGATTCAGGAAGAACCACGAGATGAACCATATATGCTTGGAAATATCCTGATGTTTGTTTTCTAGGGAATTTTACAGATCAATAAAATGATTTTTCTAGAGAAAGTTATGGCAGTTTTAGTAGACAAAGGTCAAAGAGCAAAAACTGGAATCTGCAGTATCCCACATCGGATTGGAAGCATATTGCACTTGTGATATTTCCCTATATAAGCCCTTCTTCACTTCATCTTTAATGTACAATTCTTGGGCCACTTTGGTGTTAACCGGTGGACGTCTGCTAGCATTCTGGTGGATCCCGAAGGCTTTGCCACCACGAAGGGAAGCGCCGCCCGTCAGCGAGTGGAATTTCTCCCATGTAAAGTTATTTATTTATTTCTTTACATTTAGTTGTTTTAGTTTAAATGTTTAGCACTTTTATTATGAATTGTAGTTTCACAGTTATGAGTGGCTAGACTCTTCAGCTAAGGTTGAAGATGAAGCCCCGCCGTTGTTTGGCGTAGTAGTTCAGATTTGCTTGTACAAATCTGACAATTTTTAGTATAAATGTTTTGTCAATTATTTGAGTTAATCTTATAATTGATTGAGTTTAAATTGTTTGTTGGATATTCCTTGTGTTTCATCTGATGGATACATTGAATGTTTTTCGATTAAATTGGATTTCCTTTGTGATTTGTTGAGAGCGGACACATTGGGTGCTTTTGGTTTAGTTGGGATATTCTTTGTTTTTTGTCTTATAGTTGGATTCATTGAATGTTTTGATAGGCTATATTTTTAGAACATATATGCTTAACTTCAGTGGGGTGGATTTGGAAACCTTAGTGTTTTAATTATTAGTTTTTAAAAATCAATTTAGTTTAATTTTAATTTCTTTTTCAAATTATCATCTGAAATTCGGAACTAGGTTAAGATAGAGTTAGTTTAGATTGAAAATATACTTTCACAATGCAATTTCCTGTGGATTCGACCTCGCACTTACACAACGCTATACGACAAATGACTCGTACGCTTGCGAGTAAATTAAAACTCACAGCAAGTTTTTGGCGCCGTTGCCAGGGAATTGTTTGGTTTGTGAAAATTTTTTGTCTGAATTGATTTTATTTTTCTACTAGTTAGTTATCCAAAAAAAAAATTTATTTAAAAATTTTTTGTTGGCTCATTTTGTGAGTAGTGTGTTTGCTGTTTGTGCAGTTATTTTATTTTATTCTGCAAGTTTCTGCTGGTTAGTTTACTTTAGTGCTTTTTCTGTTGGTGTATGCTTGGTCGGAGATCCTTGGACTTAGATCTGATACATTTAGATCTCGACTTAGAAAGAACTCTTAGGAGACAGAAAAGAGCGCTAATTGAGAGAGAGACTGTTGAGATGGCAGAGAATTATAGGAATCCAAATCATCCTGAACATGTAGAGCAACCTAGAGCTTGGAACGTGGACTCTACTACATCCCTTAGGGACTTGTTCGCACCCGTTGCGACTAACTCATCCTCTTGCATAGTGTTGCCACCGACCAATGCCACCCACTTTGACTTGAAGCCACATGTTATCCAACTCTTACCCTCATTCTATGGCTTAGATATTGAAAATCCTTATAGCCATGTGAACAAGTTCAAAGACATTTGTGCCACATTCAAATTCCAGAACTTCTCTGAAGAGTCAGTCCATCTTTGACTCTTCCCTTTTTCTCTTCACGATAGAGCTAGGGTGTGGTTGGATTCCAACACGCCCGGGTCTATTACATCTTCGGAAAACCTGCTTAGCAAATTTTATCATAAGTTTTTCCCAATGTCTAGAGTGAATGAGTGCCGAAAGGAGATTAGTTCTTTCACTCAGGATGAGGATGAAAAATTTTCTGAGAGTTGGGAGCGCTTCAAAGAGTTACTGATCAGATGCCCTCCACATGGATATGAGTAGTGGAGACTCATTCAATTCTTCTACCAAGGCTTAACTCAACCCAACCGTAGCATGATCGAGTCTATGAATGGGGGGGCATTCTTGAGTCTGACAGGAGATGAAACATATATGGCGTTGCACAAGTTATCCGACAACTCGCAGCAGTGGGATTTTTTAAGCTGTCGAGATAAGTCCATTCGTGCTCCTAAGAGGGGAGGCATCTATAAGGTCAGGGAGGACGCTGATTTGAGGATAAAGTTAGATGCCCTCACTAAGAAGATTGACGCTCTCACTGTGAGCCAATCCATCAATGCTACCAACACATTCAATGTTGAAAGCTGTTCCATCTGTGCTAGTCCCATGCATCTAGCACAGAATTGCCCATCAATGCCTACTTGTGCCGAGTATCCTATGGAACAAGTAAATGCTTTCAATGACTTTCGAAGGCAGTCAAATGGATTGTACTCCGAGACGTACAATCCAGGGTGGCGAAACCACCCAAATTTTTCATGGAGGCAGAACCAATCAATGAATCAGGGAGGAGCCCTTCATCATGCTCAAAATCAATATCCTCCCGGATTTGCCCCACAAATTCCTAATCATGGTCGTTCTGCCCATCCAGCACCTTCACCTGCTTACCACACACCCACTCAAACACCAGCGCCAGTTTCACAGTCGCTAGAGGACACCCTTAAGGAGTTCATGAAGGCGACTAGCCAAAATATGAGTGATGTGAGGAGTGCAACAGTGGTAAACACCCAAGCAATTGCCAAGATGGAGAGTCAAATAGGGCAAATTGCAAGTCATTTGGGTGAGAGAGAGAAGGGGAAGGTCCCCAGTCAGCCCGTGCCCAACCCGAAAGGACAATATATGGTTGAGAGTTCATCAACTCCTACGCACGGGGCAGAACAAGTATAGTCGATTGTCACACCGAGGTCTGGGAGACAGGTGGACAATCGAGTGGAAGAGAGCCCTGCTATGCAGCAAGGGCAAGGAAGTGGCAACACGGAGAAGAGAGATACTGAGCCATCTACAGCCACACCTACTGAGAATGACCCTTCTAAGTCATTTGTACCTAGAGTGCCTTACCCCGAGAGACTACAGGCACCGAAGAAATGAGGGAAGTATGAGGAAATTCTGGAGGTATTCAAGCAAGTCCAAATCAATATCCCATTTTTGGATGCCATCCATCAAATGTCATCATATGCCAAGTTTCTAAAGGACTTGGTCACTATCAGAAGGAGGATGAATGTCCCAAAAAATGCATTTTTGACCGAGCAGGTCAGCTCAATCCTTCAGTGCAAGCTACCCATCAAGTATAAGGACCCGGGGTGTCCTACCATCTTTTGCACGATAGGAGTCAGCCACATTGAGAGGGCTCTCTTAGATCTAGGGGCGAGTGTGAATCTTCTACCCTACTCAGTCTATTTACAGTTGGGGTTAGGAGAATTGAAGCCCACATCAACTACGCTTCAATTGGCTGACAGTTCAGTGAAAAGACCACGGGGAATAGTTGAGGACGTTTTGATAAAAGTGGATAAGTTCTATTTCCCCGTGGATTTTATTGTGCTTGACACAGAACCTGTTCAGAATGTAGGGATTCAAATACCGGTTATTCTAGGGCGACCATTCTTAGCCACGGCTAACGCCCTAATAAATTGTAGGACAGGGGTGATGAAGATCTCCTTCGGAAATATGACAGTGGAGTTGAATATTTTTGATATCACTAGGCAACCACATGAATATGATGAAGTGAGAAATGTATGCTTGATAGAGGAGATTCTTGAGGAGACTGTGAATGAATCAAGCACTAAGGACCCCCTGGAGGCATGTTTTGCTCAATTTGGAGAGGATATGGATTTAGATAAATTACTTAAGCAAGTGAATGCCATTTTGGAGTCTCCTCCTCGGGAGAGCAATAAGACAGAGGAGACCGCCGCACCTGAAACCCCCAAGAAGGAACTTAAGCCTTTACCAGATAATCTTAAGTAAAAATTCCTAGGTTCAGTTGATAGTTTTCCTGTGATTATACCTTCAGATCTGGGTGATGCTCTAGAGGAGAAATTATTGGACGTCTTAAGAGAGCATAAGGAAGCTATAGGCTGGACCATTGAGGACATCAAGGGGATCAACCCCTCAGTGGTGACGTACAGGATACATTTGGAGGAGGATGTTGAGCCATCGAGGGAGCCACAAAGAAGGCTCAACCCTGCTATGCAAGAGGTTGTGAGGGCAGAAGATATTAAGCTGTTAGAGGCAGGGATCATTTATCCCATCTCTGATAGCAAGTGGGTGAGCCAGATTCATGTTGTGCCCAAACGTGCTGAATTAACGGTAGTGCAACATAAGGACGACGAGTTGGTTCCAACTCCTGTTCAGTCAATTTAGAGAGTGTGAATCAGCTACCGTAAATTGAATGCTGCCACTAGGCCTGATCATTTTTCATTCCCATTTATTGATCAGATGGAGGAGCGTTTCGTTGGGCACGATTACTAATGTTGGGTCTGACTGAAGACGTTAAACTTAGCTCTCATAGGAGGCACCCCACAGCTTATTGTTTCTGTTTATTTATTATTTCACATTTTTATGATTAATGTTTGTTTCCAGTATTTTTTGTTTTCCAGTTTTTATTTTATTTTTCAGGGACAATGCGTACTTCAGTTCAAGTTTGGGGGTATGCTATGAGCCATACCAGTCCAGATAGTTCTCCATATCTCAGGTCAGCTCTTTCCATATTAGTCACACAATGGGGTCAATGTTTAATTTAAGTTTGGGGGTATGGGAGACACATCACACACTTTGTCCTAATTTGTTGTCTTTTCGTCGTAGAGATAAATGCATGCTCATGTTATCGTGAAATTTTGGTTGATCTAAACATTTTCTGTGATGTGATGTCATTGGTGAGCTTAACATTTTGAACACATGATCCGGTGATAAATTTTTAAAATTTAATTACTTACTTTAGGTATTTTGAGAATTCACATGTTTGATCTAATCTAACACGAGCACATTAGCACAAATTATGTGAGGTATGACACGTGATTTTAATGTGAATTTTTTATTATCTTAACTGAAACTGGATGACTTGTTGGATGAACTCTTGGGTATAGAAAAGCATAATTAAAAAAAATAAAAAAAAATTCATTATCAATAAACTTTCCGCTGAGTAACTGACCTCTTGCCTCAGTAAGCAGTGAGTGTTCACGTCAAAAGGTGGAATTTTGTTTGGTAGTATTAAGGCTGGTTTAATTTCGTAGCCTTTTTAACTCGAGTTAGTAAGTCCTTAGGGGTGTCTTTACACCTAATGCCCTAAAACCATCTGGTTTGGGAGTCATTGACTCAACACTCGCTACATGGGTCAATTAGAAAGCTTAAGGGAATTAAACATAACAGAGACTTTTATATATATAAAAAAAAAGATAAAAATTATGTCATTTTTGTTCATTCTGATGGGAAATTTGGTGAATCTTGAGACTTGGAGACCTTACACATTGGAGTCACTTGGAAGCTTCACTTTTATATGCTAGTTCACTTTACACAGTGTCAGACTTGTGATGCCTTAACCTGCCTTTTGTAAGTAATTAGATTTTAACTTTTCTATTCATTGCGAAGATGGGTTTATTTTTTTAAGCTTTCTCATGAATGAATATCATGGTGATGTGTGCTCCTTAAATTTTTGGATACCATGAGTGATGCACTTATCTTTATGTTCTTTGTTTTTCATTTAGGTTTTTTTTTTATTATTTGGTTTTGCTAAGGGACTAGCAAATTGTAAGTTTGGGGATATTTGATGAGTGCCAAATATTGCATATTTTGGCCCTTTAATTTATATTTGTTAGCTTAGGAATTTTTTACTTTGAGTTGTTTTCGTTGTTTTACAAGTTTACAAGCTTGGAAAGAAGTTTCACTAAATTGCCATAATTGCTCGTACAGATCAGCCATTTTTGAGGATTAAATTGTATTGATTTAGGAAGAACCAGAAGATGAACCATATATACTTGGAAAGATCCGGATGTCTGTTTTCTGGGGAATTTTACGGATCAATAAAATGATTTTTCTAGAGAAAGTTATGGTAGTTTTAGTAGACAAAGGTCAGGCTGTGCATAATTTCAGCGTGATAGATCAGCCATGTTTGAGGATTTAACTGTATTGATTCAGGAAGAACCACAAGATGAGCCATATACGCTTGGAAATATCCCGATGTCTGTTTTCTGGGGAATTTTACGGATCAATAAAATGATTTTTCTAGAGAAAGTTATGGCAGTTTTAGTAGACAAAGGTCAAAGAGCAAAAACTGGAATCTTCAGTATCCCACATCGGATTGGAAGCATATTGCACTTGTGATATTTCCCTATATAAGCCCTTCTTCACTTCATCTTTAATGTACAATTCCTGGGCCACTTTAGTGTTAACCGGTGGACGTCTGTTAGCATTCTGGTGGATCCCGAAAGCTTTGCTACCACGAGGGGAAGCGTCGCCCGTCAGCGAATGGAATTTCTCCCATGTAAAGTTATTTATTTATTTCTTTACATTTAGTTGTTTTAGTTTAAATGTTTAGCACTTTTATTATGAATTGTAGTTTCATAGTTGTGAGTGACTAGACTCTTCAGCTAAGGTTGAAGATGAAGCCCCGCCGTTGTTTGGCGTAGTAGTTCAGATTTGCTTGTACAAATCTGACAATTTTTAGTATAAATGTTCTGTCAATTATTTGAGTTAATCTTATAATTGATTGAGTTTAAATTGTCTGTTGGATATTCCTTGTGTTTCATCTGATGGATACATTGAATGCTTTTCGATCAAATTGGATTTCCTTTGTGATTTGTTGAGAGCGGATACATTGGAGTTTTTGGTTTAGTTGGGATATTCTTTGTTTTTTGTCTTATAGTTGGATTCATTGAATGTTTTGATAGGCTATATTTTTAGAACATATATGCTTAACTTCGGTGGGGTGGATTTGGAAACCTTAGTGTTTTAATTATTAGTTTTTAAAAATCAATTTAGTTTAATTTTAATTTCTTTTGCAAATTATCATCTGAAATTCGGAATTAGGTTAAGATAGAGTTAGTTTAGATTGAAAATATACTTTCACAACGCAATTCCCTGTGGATTCGACCTCGCACTTGCACAACGCTATACTGCAAACGACTCGTGCACTTGCGAGTAAATTAAAACTCACAATAATTTTCTTCCAGTATCATCTTTCCTTTTTGGATTTTGAAGAAATAGCCTTGTTGACACCTCCCTTTGTTTTTAATGGTTTTTCTTCTTCTTTGAGATTTTCTTGCCCTTAGGCTTAAAAGAAGTAGCCCCATCAATAAGTATAATGGGAGCCTTACCTTTCTTGATTATTTCCTCCGCATTTTTAACATGTTAACAAGCTTTAGAAGCATAGCTTCTATCTTGTTCAAGTTATAGCTCGTAACAAACTACGAGAATGAATCCATACTAACATCGAGTCCATCTAAATGGTCGATTTAGTTGATTATTTTTAATCCATGCTCATAATATAAGTCTCACATATCTGCGGCGAAACTTATATAGAATAGTATATGCCGTATATCCCTACAATGGTGGAAGGCCATGATAAAATATTCATAATGTCTCTCTATTACAACTTAATAGCAATAACTTTCATAAAGGAGTTTAATTAGTCATTAGTCTCATCATTTAATTTAAATATGCATCACATACATATCATGTAATATCAAATAAAATATGACTCTCAGTGATTATGGACTTTTTTGCATGATTCACATGAGCCATTAAGTGAATCATTGGTCTTAATTTAGGGTTCTATAATATTTTCACCAATTATCACGTAATGCACCTTGTAATGTTCAAACGAGCCTCTATTCCTTCCATGCGTGCTCGATCATCCTCTAGCTTTACACGAAAAATTCCTATCTACTCCTATCAAATTATTCTAATTAATTACATTATATAATCAATAAGAAACCTTGATTCAAAATCAATGGGAGTTACAATAAGGAGGAGATAGAATTTTACAACCAGAGATAAAAGAGAGGCAAGGTATGCAAACCCATTTAAAATGATATATCCCAAAAATAGAGAATAAATATTACAACTCATAAAACTACAACCATACATTCAATCACATTGAATAATGATCAATCACATAGCTCAATTATTTGGTCTTAAGTTCATAATCTCCCATCCTTAAATACACATACAATCACAATGCATATTTAAATGTAATTTCATCTAGTTATGGATTTAATTATAAGATTGCTCATCCTAATCATATTAGGTTTCCTAGACTATTCTAATCTTATTCTAAATAGGATTTAAATTTATTATTCACTAGAATACATGATTCTAATGCCATAAGGATTTTGGGGTTTAATTACCAATCAAACTCCAATTTCTTAAAACTTTAACCAAAATTAAGAAGAATTTTTAATTAGCAAAAATATAATTTTGAAAACCAAAAATAATTTGTTTAATTAAAATAATGTTAGATTTAGAATTCAAAGTCAAACCAAATTTGAAATCTCAAAAACAAGTTAAATAATGAATTTCAGAAAAATTGTTTTTTGCTAATTTGAACATTGTTCCATTTTTTCCAATAGAAAAAATAATAATTGGAATTTTGAAGCATTGTCAATGGTATATGAAACTAAACTTCCATATCTTTCAAACACTTTTGAAAACTTCAAAATCCGATTTAAAATGAGTAAATTATGCCTATTTGAAATTGAACTAGAAAATTTGTTTTCCCTCAGGTTTTTTTACGCGATTTTCTTGATTTTTTATATCAAAATAATTTTTCTTTGGTGCAAAATCATATTTTCATCATAAATTTTTTTTTTCAATCCATCTCTTTTTATTTAATATGTTATAAAATAATTTTATATCATCACATGACGATAATTAATTCACGAACACTTTCTAGAATTTTCTTGAAATATTGTTTCATAAACCCTAATATAACTTTTAAATTATCAGTTTGCAATTTTTAAAATACTAAGATTAAATCTTTTACAGCCATAAAAATAAATTATCATATTCTACATAAATTACAAGGATGGTTCTGATACTACTTGAAGGAAATCAATGTAAAAAACGCAATGGAAATTTAAAATTTTTCATTGATTCCTATAAACCCTTAATCACCTTATGATTTATGTACAACATCAAGAACATTAAATGATAGAAACATTACCTTCGATTTGTTGTGCACTTGACTCCCTTAATTTGTAGTGCCTAAATTCTACAATATGTTTGAATTCTTCAATATGTTTAAATCCAAATTCTTACATTTTTGAATCCACTACAATCACAAAATTATGTGATCTCTAAAGAAAGTCTACACAAGGAAAATCTTGAATTAAGATTTATCTCTATGAGTTTCCTCTCATTGGTAATAGAATAGTCTAATAAATTTTGTAACTTGTGTGTAAAATAATATGCTAGTAAAAAATCTGTACACTAATAAACTATTTATAGTATTAGGGTTAGGAGAAACTTACCATTAATTGCAAAATAAACCATTCCAATTATTTCTTAATTACACAATACCCCTTTCGTGTGTGACCCTTTAGGTACAATTAATTAGAACTCCTAATTTATTTTGAACCAAAACTCCTTTTGATTCTCCCTTTTATAAGAATTAATTAATTATCCATTATATTAATTCTTAGGGCTTCTACAATCATGAGTGACATCTAGTAGTATATCATGACTACCTACATAGTGTGAATTTGGTTTTGAAATCTTAAACCTTTCTATTATTAGTTAAATTGAAATTCAACCATTCCATCATGCAATGTCCCGATTAAGTTAATTATGGTATGAAATTAATGTAAAACTCTTAGCATTAATTCTATTCAAGAATATATTTCTTATGGTGGAATTAGAAACTCTTTTTTAATTCTCACTATGCTTTGGCCAAGGAACCTCCTGAATTATATCTTAGTAGATCACATAAACATTATCTCCTTTTACTTAGGAGCGAAAGATCTCTTATTGTACACTCTCGTACCTTTATATAAAACCAATTATACCTAATTACTACTAATTAATGATCCATGAATAGAACCATATTAAAACAATATCAAAGTATAATAAGTCACATACAAGATAACAATGATACCTCAGATCTAAGGATCACATGCACAATTGTAACATATGAACTACCTATTGATAGGTAAGTAAAGCTCTATTAGGTGTTCTTAAGTCGAGTCATGTTCAATGAACTCATTCTCCAATGAGCACTTATATACTTGTTTTAGTGTCTACCACACTAGTGATATTGAGATCAGTCACCCTCCTAATTGGCCAAACATAGTATGTACCAGTCTAGCCGGATTACTAACGTCCATTTAGTATCCTACGACCAGGAACATTTAAGAGAAAGCTTTTGAGGAGACTAGGTCTCAAAATGATGATTTTATCATAATCTCATCTCCATTGTTTTACTTTATGGACTTAATCTTGACAATGTAATTAAACAAATATTCATGATAAATAAACTTACTATTAATTATGATAATAATTTGAACAAGAATTTTTTACAAATAATATACCAAGACAGCAAATGTTATTGGCTTGTAGGGCATACTACTAACAGTAATTAATGCACTTATTTAATCTTTGGGCTTTTCAAAAGGGATATCTATTATGTATGTATTTTCATCGTTCAAAAAGTAAGGAAGAAGAAAGTGTGAGAATGTAGGCTATATGTATATCTTTTTGTTAATGAATGGTAAGGTTTTTTTATAGGTTTTTTTAGACTTAGGAGTTACAAGCCCAGTAAATGATGATAAAGTTTTAAATTATGACAAAAAAATTGTCGATACATTAGTTTGACTAGTCATCCAATGCACACTTATATTTAATTATTTTTTTTATTAAAATATAAAACAATTAGTACATATATTTTTAAATTAACAGGATCACTCTTTTACTTAGTTGATGTATTCTCACTTTTTACATTCACTCAATAATTTTGTCTTATCAAATAAATTAATGTATGCTTATCGTTGGTATCAACAACATGTAACCTAAAACTGTACCTACAATAATAAGTAGAATTTTATTATTAGTTTTATATTGGTTATTAATCATAATAAAATAATAAAAAAAAATCTTTAACTTGTGTATCTATATCAGAACTATTGAAAATAGAAAAAGAAAAATTAATATAAATATTTCGTGATACATTAAATGGTTAAGTTGATTCGTTATTGTCAAATTTTTCTTTTGAATTTCTCATTGGCTTCCAATAGATAGTCTTGAGTGGAAATCGGGTGGTTCAGGTTCAAATCATTTCGAGTTTTGAATTATTCAAGTTTCGAATTCGGGTCATTTTGAGTCTCGAGTCAACTAGGTCACGGATTGTTTAGGTCATACCATTTCAAGACTTGAGTCACATGTCAATTCTGGTCCGATTTCGCATGGGTTTGGGTCATGTTGTCTCAATTTTTTCTTGATTTCCCTTTTTGATTTTGGTGATGCTATTTTTGCAATTTTTTATGTTTGGGTTGATTTGTTAAGTTAGCTTATTAATTGTTATTAATATGTAAGTATATTTCTCAATGATTTATGAACTTATAAATATGTAAAAAAAAATTATAATATTATACTATGTTATATCTTAAATTTTAATATGACAAACACAAAAAAAATATTGTGGAATTGCAAGCATATGAATTTTATAAATATAATTTAAGAGAAAAGAAATTAAAGCCTTAAATGAAAGGGAAATAACTGAAACTTATCACTTTAATTTGGATGTAAACTCCTATACCATCTTTCAAGATTCTCCTTGTAAATGCAAATTAATTAGTAAATTGATAAAATTATGGAAAATATTGTTTAATACTATTTAGTCTTATTTGATTTATTTAATTTCTCATAATATGACACAATATCTTCTATTTGACCATTATTAGTTTAATAAGCAATTCATTTCTAAATTAAAAAAATTGGGTTTATTCAGGTTCTTATTCAAGTTGTTTCAGGTTCAAGTCGATTCAAGTACTCTCAGATTTTAGGTCGTTTGGGTTTGAGTCATTTTAGGTTTGTATCGTTTTGAGATCAAGTCATTTTGGGTTTGAGTCATTTCAGTTTCGAATTATTTCAGATTTCAGGTGTTTTGGGTTTGAGTCGAGTCAAGTTTTAGTCTTATTAATATAATATATTTTCAAGTTTGAGAAAGTCAGAATTTGAACAAACTGAGTTAGGTTTTTTAGTTAGGTTAGATTTTGCCACCACTAATAGATGCATGTACAATCCTATGTTAGACTTGGAAGCATGGCCAAATATTGAGGATATAATTTATGCTTCAGTTTGGAAACATCAATTTAAAATGCATATATTTATATGTAAAATTAGTTTAGAAAGCTTGAATGAAATATCAAGTCTATCAATTTTGCATGTTTAAGAAGTCATTCATACCTTATAAATTTGTGAGTTTGAAATGTCATCTTTCTAAAATGTATTTTAAATTCACAAGTATTGAAAATTGAATTAATTTATCAATATAAATATTAATGTAAAAGTTCTAGTCTTTAAATTGCATTTTATCTTTTTTTAACTAATTTGAAATACAAATATATATATTTCGAATTTATGAATCCCCACATAACCTAAGAGAGAGGGAGCTATAGGCCAGTTTACTCTGTAGTGTTTCGTAATTGTGTAAAAAACTTATTTCGACATCTCCATTTTGTTTGGTCTTAAACGAACCTTGTGACATTGTGATTGACTTTGTAGACTTGTGAAGATCTTCAAAGCTTGTGATCCATGATTCAAGGAGTAATTTTACTAATTCACCCCTGAATATTTGTTTTTGAATATAGAAATAATTGGGTACAAGCGATAATCATAGTTGACAAGCAAAGCATCATTATGATTCATTGGTGATACCAAATCAAAAACATGGTTTTGCAACTGGTATCATTTGATAATGAAGAATAACCACATTTGTGCTTATCTAAGGAGCACCAACAATTTGGATATGGATTTTTAGTGATACTGTAAGAGTTGGATAAAAAAAGTGGCAGGTTGAAGTTTGGATATGTCGTGAAGATAACAGTACCAACATTAAGAGTTGTCTAGACTGTGGTTATACAAAAATGTTTTTTTTAATGAAAATTATAGTATAACTCAACTCAAAACACAATGCATAGCATCTACTACTAAAGTAGATGATAACACAATTGGCGCATCATCCCCCCAAATACATGAATCATTAAATAACTTTGCCTCTCGAGCTAAAATATGAGCAACTCCATTTGATAACCGAGGAACAAAAGAAAATTTAAAAGCTTGGAACCTTGTTTTCAAGAATTTAATATTTTCAATAATGTGGCCAGTCACTTAAAAATCTTTGCTCTTAGAATGTACTGCTTGAATTAATCGAAGGCAATCACCCTCAAGCTGGACATGTTGGAAGCCTTCCCTGATTGCAAAGACCAAAGTTGATATGGCGGCAACTGCTTCAACAACAAATGGGTCATGAACATTTGTAATCTTCCTGAAGAGGCCAGCCAAGAACTTTCCCCCACCGTCTCTAACCACAAGCCACACCTCTCTAGCCTGGCTCTCAATAAAAATAGCATCGTCCACATTTATCTTGACGAACTGCGAAGGGAGAGCAGACCATGGCACCACCACAACACTCCATGAAGCTTTCGATCCACCATTGATTTTGTATCCTAGCTTAACCTCATCATAGTAACTATTCCCACTTCTTATAATGTCAACCACACTCTTACTAGCGTTCCGAAAGACTAGTTGATTCTTATTCCCCTATATAAACTACGCTAGGACCCCTCATCTCACCACCTTGCCTATCTCCCATTCCTGTTTGCACCATACCAACCTATTTTTAAAGCACAGACCATCACATTTTAGCTTATTAAATTTTACTAGAGAACTCTCCCGAATTGCTATTGCAAGCGGACAATCTACAACCGCATGGAACTCGATCTCCTCTTCTTGGTTACAAAGCTTGCACCGGTCCTCCTCAACATCCCCACACCTTTTTAAGTTGTCGATAGTTGAGAGATACTCATTATAAAGCCGCTCAAAAAACAGTTTGTTCTTATTTAGTAACTGTAATGACCAAATAAATTTCCAACCTGTATCTATAACACTAGAATGACCACTTCCATGCGAGGATGAAACCACTATAGAAGGCAACAGACGAGCCCTAGCAGCATGTTCAACTTTGTAAGCACTTTAGATAGAGAAGCTCTTCTTTCTCTTTAAAACCCTAATCTCGGCTTTCTTTTCTCCACCGTCACCTAAAGGCCTCCATGGCCGACTAGAGTGGCCTACCTCCTCCCTCTAACCCTCTTCCTCTCACTAGTCCCCTTCTGGTACCCATTACTAGCCTTCTATCCTCTACTCCTACCCCTCCTCTCCCTACCGTCAACTCGACCCCTCCTCATTTTTCTCAAACCGCCAACCCTCCTCCTCTCCCCCGTACCTTTACAAATATTGTTTCAGGTTCTTCATTTTTTACTCTTTCTGGTTTAGAACATGTGCGTCACATTACGACCAAAAGAGCTTTGTTGGAGTTATCATGATCATCTAAACCTTTTAAGATCAATGGTGAGCCGATATTGACTCTTTCTCCTATTGAGTTGTCTATGAAGTGGTTTTGAAGTTCTATTCTGGGTTACCTCTGATGAATCTAGTTCATCAACACATTCTGTCATGGAATCTAAAGAAGTATCTTGCGGTTGGCATCCTAAACAAACGTTATCTTTTGGTTCAGCTCAAGTTTAATGAGGATTTGATAGCGGCTTGGTCACATCCTACCCATAAGATTGAGAACACCCTTTACAGGTTATTTAAATAGACCCCAGATTTCTCTACTCGTAAGAAAACCACAATGGCGGTTGTCTTGGTTCCTTTACCAGGGTTGTTGTTGCCATATTTCCATCTATTTATCTTAAAAGTTATTACTGCTTCTTTCACTCATTTTCTGAAAGCAGATAATCGTGCATTTCATCTTGAAGGTCCAAGTAGTGCTTGCATTTGTGTGGAACTCGATTTCACACAACCGCATCCTGAACAGATTTGTCTAGGTTCAAGCCGTGAGGATGGATTCTGGTAATCCATTATCTACAAGAGTAATTTGGACTTCTGTAGATGGTGTTGTTTGTAGGGCCATAGTGATGCAGATTATAGGAAGGACACGGTGGCTAGAGGCAGTGGAGGTGGAGCTCTTCCCTCTGAACCAAGCCTTAAACCTATGGGCCACTCTCAATCACAACAGAATTCGCTCAACAAGGCCCAGAATTGGGGATCCAAACATAAACAAAATAAAGTAAAGTAAGTACAGGTGTTGGAAGCAAATGATGGGCTTCTTAAGTCGGGTGGACCTATAGAGTAGGATATAATAGCCCCCTAGGCTTTATTTTCTAGGCCCAAGCTATTTCTGGTCCTGGTTCAATGTCTGCCATTAAGGATAGATTAGCTCTTGACCTAGTTGTTTTATTTAGGCCCAATGATACTATTGATGTTGGCCCAACGCATCAAATAATTACTGGGTAGGGCTTTCTGTGGCTTTATGTAAAGGTAAAACAGTTATTAGGGTAGATAGAGACAATCTACAGGCCCAAAATTTAAAGCCTGCTCCAAGTGTGGACCTACCGCCCGGTGGTGAGTGTTCAGATGGGCCTTCTGCTTTGAGCACAGATCAGAATGTTGATTCTGGGCTTTGGACTCTTACAGTTAAATTAGGCCAACCCATATTGATAACTCAATAGGGGCTAGAATCCACAGATAACTTAAGTGCTGTTGGGCCAGAGAATGATGAATCTCTAGGCCGTGCTGTAGATGGGTTGAGTTTGTTGACGATTTTGGAAGAAATAAATCGTGAAGTTTGTCTTCCATCCCGAATTCAGGCTTGACTTCTCCCATGGCTATCATTCCTAAAATTAAATCCACTCTAAGTATCCTTGACCATAGTACTGAGATAATCATGACTCTATGGATATGAGTTCAATTGACACTAAAAAGCATTAAAAACACAAGAAGACTCGTTCTAAATCTAAGAGTCTTATAGTCACTCCTCATGCACTTGTCTAATGATCAGCACGATAATTTTGAATTTAAGGGGGGTGGGAAGTCCAAATAAAGTAGGCTATCTACGTAAGTTGATTCGTGAGCACATTACGGAGTTGGTGGTGCTTATAGAACCAAAACATGACGGCTCAGATTTACCTAAGTTTGTAAGAAAATTAAAGTTTCAGCATTATTTTCATGGAAATCCTGTTAATAAAAATGTTTGGTTGCTCTGTAATGATAATATTAATGTAGAGTTTTTGCAGATTCAGGCTCAAGCTCTCTCTATTTAGATTTTGTTGAAAGCTTATTCTATTATCTGTTATGGTTCTTTGGCTCATGCGAAGAGCCAATACTATGATCGAAGGGTGCTTTGGACAGAATTATCCGAGTTTGGGTCTTCTCTCGATGGACCTTAGTTCGTTAGAGGTGATTTTAACACTGTCATTTCCCTTAAGGAGAAGTGCAGCGTGTTCCCATAGACATCTATGGAGCTAGGAAATTCAAATAGTTTATTGATAATAACAGTTTGGTGGATCCTGGTTATGAGGGCAGCTTTACTTGGTGTAATGACCACCAATCTACCTCTTGGTGTTGGGGTCGTCTGGATAAAGTCCTTGTTAATACCGAGTTTGTGGTGTCGTTTCCTCCTCCTAAGGTAATACATGCTCCTCATATGTTTTCAGACCATGCAACGCTAATTTTCTCTACTGTTTCTTCATTCACAAGTCCACGCCCATTCATATTTTTTAAGGCTTGGGCTTCGCATGCTTCGTTCCATGATGTTGTGCAGAGTTGGTGGAATGAGGTTTTTTCGGGTCTGCCAATGGAAGTCTTACACCAGATGTTGAAACTGGTGTGGAAGAATTTACGGAGTTGGAATTGGCAAGTATTTGGAGATGTACACAAGCATATCATTAGGGCAAAAGATGTGCTCCTTGCAGCTGAATTTGACTTGCAAAATGATTTCTCTTGTGATCTTATAATAGCGGTTTGCGATGCTCAAGAAGATTTGGAAAAATGACTCGCTTGTGAGGAGTCTATGGCCAGGAACAAATCATGTGTTAAATGGCTCTAGGAAGGAGACTGTATCTTCAAGTTTTCTTATGCCTCAATCAAAGAGAATCATATGTGCCCAAAACTAAAACTCAAACAAGATGATGATTAGGTTACGGATGACACTAATATTGGCTCTTTGGCTTGTGATTATTTTCGAGATCTTTTTGCTGCGTTTCCTAATTCAGATGGTGGGTATAACATATTGGAGTGTATAGAACCAGTTATCTCTTCTTAGAAGAATGACTCTCTATGCGCTATTCCTACTAAAGAGGATGTTAACGCTGCCATGATTGGGTTAGATCCAGATAGTGCACTGGGTATGGATGGTTTTTCGGGTCATTTTTTTCGGATATGCTGGGATATAATTAGAGCAGATGTGGTGTGTGCAGTCCAAGACTTTTTAAGGGCGGTTATCTACCCTGCTCTTTCTCCTCCACTAATCTGGTCCTGATTCCAAAAGTGGCTTCTCCAACTTCGCTATCTGATGTACAACCCATCAGTTTGTGTACCTTCCAGTATAAGATAATCTCTTGGGTCTTTGCAAACAGGTTAGCCCCTATATTGCCCTTTTTATTTCTGGAGAACAACAGGTTTTGTTCAGGGTAGTAGTATTCATGATAATATAAATCTGTCACATGAGATGATGCGGGACATTAACAAGAAGGTATAGGGTTCTAATATTATTCTCAAGCTTTACATGTCAAAGGCTTATGATCGGGTTGATTGGTGTTTTCTGTTGTAGGTGTTACATCATCTGGGTTTCTCAAAGGTAAGGTGCTGTAATACCTGTGTTCTTAAAGTAAGGGTAAAGAAGTAATTTGGTAGATATTATATGGAATTAAAATAATGTATACATGAAATATTTACTATTAATATTATATAAAAAAAAACGCATGGACGTCTAGATGTTGGTTACCTGAAAAGCATACTTGCATGTTAGCCAACTAATGGAAATAAGCATGAATCATGGTGGCAAGTCGATGGAAAAATGTGGAGAAATGGTGGCAAGAGTGGTTTTAATATAAATTTTTTTTTTTTTTTTTTTTTGTTTTGTTAATTCTACCAAAACCTGTTTGGTTTTCTTCTTTCTTCAATTCAAATTTCTTATCAAAAAGTTATAGAGAAAATTTCTCCAATATTAGAGATAGTACAATCATTCAATTACAATAGCAAGACTTCATGATATTTGAGGTAAATTTTCAATAAGACTCATAATTAAATAATTATATTGTTTGAATTAAGTTATGAAATAGAAAGATTTATGAAAGTTTACGATTAGGTATTGGTGATCAGCAATCTCAAGAAACTACTAAAAGGAGCAGAAAAAGCAAGGAGGTGATCCATGGTTAGCTTTAAGTGCTACATTGTCAGTTATATTTACTTTTAGTAATCGAAACCAATAAAAATATGAGTTTATAATATTTGAATAAATTGGTGAATTATAATGGTTTAATGATATATTTTCTGTTATATATGAAAATTGATTGATTTATTGATTAGAAATTAGAAAGTATGTGGATTATTTAATTATATAAGAATTTATATATTAGAAAAGGATGGATGAATGAAAAATGTGTTGAGAAGTTTTATGAAATTTCTTTAAAATAAGATTGAAAATTTGATATGATATATGGGAAGACAATTTAATAAATATGATAAAAGTAATAATTTTAAGAAAGAGTTAGATATTTGAATTGAATGTTTTCATGTATGCTCACTTGCATATTATTTCTCATATGCATAAAAGAAAAGACCAAGAAGGCATCTGGTCTAGCTAAAAAGACCAGGAAGGCAGTTGGTCTTGCTGAAAGATCAAGAAGGCAACTGATCTAGCTGAAAATACAAGGAAAGTAGCTGGTCTGCCTGAAAAGACCAGGAAGGGCTAAAAAGACCAGGAAGGTAGCTGGTCTGGATGAAACATGTCGACATGTTGGAAGACATTCCCAGATGATAATATGAAATGATATGATAAGAATGAAAGAAAGATTATTTAAATTCATGCATTACATTTGTTTTAAATATTGATTATTATTAATTGAGATGCTAAAGTATCAATCTTGATTATGAAATTATTGATAGACAAATGAGTCTCACAGAGAGACGGATATGATGAGAAACAAATATGAAAGTATGATATGATAAAAATTATTTAATTGATTGATTATATGTTGTGAACCTCATAGCGAGGTAAATAATGATGTTGAATTGATAGTCTCAAGATGATTAAATATATGAGAAGAAAAATTGGCATGTTTTATGATTAATTTAAGAAGAGATTGATAAATGGTTGGAATTATGATATGAGTAGTGATAATAGAATGTTATTATTGAATTATATGAGATCACAGATGAATGAATATTGGAAGATTATTTGAAAGATTGAATTATTATATGTGAAGAAATAGATCATTAATATTGGTGAATTAGAAACAATTGAATTATAAGATGTGACTGGAAGTATATAATCGAGTACTTTTAGTAAATATAATTCACTGAGCTTGTGAAGCTCACTCCTCCTTGTTAAATAATTTCAGGTAGAGGGCAGGACAGATAGAATTGTGAGCTGAGATTCAGATTGAATTATTATCTGTAAGCCTCGTGGTCCACATCCTCAAACTAATGGAAGAAAAAAAATTTAAATATTCATGCATAATATGTTGTATATATGGTTTCAGTTGGGATTTTAATAATGTAACTCCCTTGTTTAGGGTTGAGGACTTATGTATATATATTTTCAGTCGCTATATGTTTTTATATTGTTGCATATATTTGTCGTGCTGGGATTTCAAAACGTGATGACATCGTGGACGTGATAGACTGCATAAAAATTTAAAGAAGTGGAAGATTTAAATAAAACTACATTTTAATGCGAAGTCTGATGATGAAATGTGGACGTGATAGAGCTAGAGATAGAGTTCTGAATCAGAGAGGACGTGGTAGACCCTTAATATTTAGAAGAGTTGAAGCAGAGGGGGAGGTCGAGTCTGTGGTTCATGCAAGGGAACAGGTTGCTAGTGCAGGTGGTACTAGTAGAGGTGGTAAAGAATCTGATATTAGGAGGGATGAGTTAAGAGAAGTTCTTGATCGTGCTATAAAGAGAATGATTGTAGCAGAAGAAATGGCTGATAATTTACAAAGGATATTAAAGGAAAGGGGTATAATAGAACCTGATGTGGTAAGATAAGAGGCTTATGAGGGAGAGGGTGTGTTTGCACATGAGATGCAAGGGGATTGTTTTCTAAGATTTCATAAGTTTAAACCCCAGTCTTTTAGAGGATCTGTAAATCTTATTGAAGCTGAGCAATGGATTAAATATGTTGAGAAATATTTTGAAGTCTTACGAGCGACAGATAGGCAAAAGGGTTACTTTTGCTTCATTTAAGCTAGAAGGTGAGGCTTCTCAATGGTGGGAGGATATTCTGCTTCGATTAAGTAGATAGGTAGATCAACCCTTAACTTGGTGTAAGTTTAAGGATGAGTTCTTTGCGAAGTATTTTCCAGATACATTTCGAGCATAGCAGGAGAGAGATTTTATTCATTTAAAGTAGAATACTTTATCTGTGATTGAGTATGATAGTAGATTTATAGCCCTGTTAAGGTTTTTACTTGAGTTAGTAAATATGGAGGAGAGGAAATGTAAGAGATTTTTAGACATATTACATTATGAAATTTGGACTAAACTTTCTTATATGGGTATTGGGAATTATGCTATAATGGTGGATAAAGAATTACAGATTGAGAAAGATGTGATGGAGTTTAGATGTATGAGGGATTGGCTGAAGAGGTCTAAATTTAAGGGACCTTTAGGTGGTAGCAGTATGAGTGTGCGGGGTGGGAGGCCACCCTAGAGGGGGCATCTCTTATCACAGGGAACTGTAATACAGAGTCAGAGGCAAGCAGGATCTATTGGTTCTGTAGCTCAAAGTAATATTTGTGGGACCCCTAGATTTGGGAGACAGGCTATGGTAACTAGAAGTTATGGTAGAGGATTAAGTATGCCATCAAGGGGAAGTGGTAATCTAATGTATGATCGAGAGGCAAGAGTTTTCCATAGATGTAATCAGACAGGGCATCTGTCTCAGAATTGTCCTACTCTTATGTGCTTTGTATATGGTGAGGGAGGTTATATTAGTGTAGATTTTCCAATGGGGAAATCTTTTGAGACAGGTGCTAGGGGTGTTGGGAGAAAACAGGTGGAGAGAGGTGATGGATCAGGGAGTATGTGGGGTAGAGGCAGAGGATCAGTAGCTAAGAAAGGACGCGGTGGTCAGTTATAGCCTAGAGACATCAGAGTCTATACATTAATCCAACAAGATGCACAAGCCACTCCTGATATTGTTATGGGAATGGTATATATTCTTGATTAACCTACTAGATTATTGGTTGATCTTGGTGCAACCTATTCTTTTGCATCTAGTGTGTATATGAAATCTATTGATGCTTGTGTTAATCCTTTGATGCATGTTGTTATTGTTGAGGTTACTACTAGGTATAGGGTTATTATTAGGACAATTTATTAGGGTTGTGTGATTAGTATGGCTAGCAGAGAATTTGAATTTGATTTGTTGCCTTTGGATATGATAGATTTTGATTTAATTCTGGGGATGAATTGGTTATCTGCAAATCATGTTTGGGTAGATTGTTTTAGGAAGAATGTGCTGTTCAGGATACGAGGATAAGAGGAGTTTAACTTTCAAGGAGAACGTAAGATACTTGCTAACTGTCTTATTTCTACCCTGACTGCTAGTAGATGGTTGAAGAAGGGTTGTGAGGGGTATTTGGCATATGTGGTAGATTCCAGAAAGAAGATTAGAAAGTTAGAAGAAATCTTAGTAGTGAAAGATTTTTCTGATATGTTCCTTGAGGAGTTGTCTAGTTTGCCTCCCAATAGGGAGATTAAGTTTTCTATTGAGATGATTCCGGGATCAGCACCCATATCTATAGAACCTTATAGAATGGCACCAGTTGAGTTGAGAGATTTGAAAGTTCAACTTTAGGAAATGCTAGATAAATAATATATTCGACATAGTATATCGCCTTGAGGAGCCCCTATGTTGTTTGTGAAGAAGAAGGATTGAACGATGATGTTGTGTATTGATTATAGAGAGTTGAATAAGATCACCATCAAGAATAAATATCCTTTGCCTAGGATAGGTGATTTATTCGAGCAGTTATGGGGGCTAGGGTGTTTTCTAAGATAGACCTGAGATCGGGTTATCATCAGTTGATGATAAAGGAGGGGACGTGCTAAAACTACTTTTAGGACACGTTATGGCCATCATGAATTCCTTGTGATGCCATTTGGTTTAACTAATGCTCCTGCAACATTTATAGATCCAATGAATCGGGTGTTTAAACCATTCTTAGATAGATTTGTGATCGTATTTATTGATGATATTCTAGTATATTCCGAAAATGAAGAGGAGTATACGCAACATTTAGAGATAGTGTTAGAAATTCTAAGGAGAGAGAAATTGTATGCAAAGTTCTTGTTCTCTAAGTATCAGTTTTGGTTGAGTGAAATATCTTTCTTTAGGCGTGTTGCGTCAAGAGATGGTATAGCAGTTGACCCATAGAAAGTGGAGGCAGTGTTAAATTGGGAAAGACACACTAGTGTGATTGAAATTAGAAGCTTTTTAGGGTTGGCTGGTTATTATAGGACGATTATCCAAAAAAAATTTACTATTGTTACACCATTGACTAGATTGACTAGGAAAGAAGTGAAGTTTATGTGGTCAGAAGAATGTGAGAAGAGTTTCTAGTTGTTGAGAAAGAAATTGACTACTGCTTCAGTATTTGTGCTTTCTTCTAGTGATGAAAGATTTATGGTATATAGTAATCCGTCACATCAGGGGTTGGGATGTGTGTCGATGCAACATATGAGAGTTATAGCTTATACTTCTAGGCAATTAAATAACCATGAGAGAAATTACCCGACCCATGATTTAGAATTGGCTGCCATAGTTTTTGCTTTGAAGATTTGGAGACATCATCTGTATGGAGCCACTTAAGAAATTTTTACTTATCATAAAAGTTTGACACATTTACCTACCCAGAAAGAGTTGAATTTGAGGTAGTGGAGGTAGATGGAATTGATTAATGACTATGGCTGTACAATTCATTATCATCCAGGGAAGGCTAATGTAGTAACTGATGCATTGAGTAGAAAGTCTACAGGGAGATTAGTTGCTATTGGGAGTCATGATATTATCTTGATGATAGAACCGAGAGAAATGAGAATGTTGTTGAGTATTAGTGATAGAGGAGTATTGATGGTAAATATGTGGTACAATCTTCTATTATTGATCATTTGTTACAGATGCATAGTAGAGATGAAGGGATAGGAAAGATCATACAAGAAATATTGAGTGGAAAGCCAATTGGGTTTAGAATTAGAGAAGATGGTATGGTGGTATTGGGACATAGAGTTTATGTTCCCAATGATGTTGAGATGAGAAAGTAGATACTAAGAGAGGCTCATGATTTTGTGTATTCTATGAACCCAGGTAATAATAAGATATACAAGGGGTTGAGACAGAATTGTTGGTGGTCAGGGATGAAGAAGGATGAAGGGATAGAGAAGATCATACAAGAAATATTGAGTGGAAAGCCAATTGGGTTTAGAATTAGAGAAGATGGTATGGTGGTATTGGGACATAGAGTTTATGTTCCCAATGATGTTGAGATGAGAAAGTAGATACTAAGAGAGGCTCATGATTTTGTGTATTCTATGCACCCAGGTAATAATAAGATATACAGGGGGTTGAGACAGAATTGATTTTGTGTGTCGATGCAACATATGAGAGTTATAGCTTATACTTCTAGGCAATTAAATAACCATGAGAGAAATTACCTGACCCATGATTTAGAATTGGCTGCCATAGTTTTTGCTTTGAAGATTTGGAGACATCATCTGTATGGAGCCACTTAAGAAATTTTTACTGATCATAAAAGTTTGACACATTTACCTACCCAGAAAGAGTTGAATTTGAGGTAGTGGAGGTAGATGGAATTGATTAATGACTATGGCTGTACAATTCATTATCATCCAGGGAAGGCTAATGTAGTAACTGATGCATTGAGTAGAAAGTCTACAGGGAGATTAGTTGCTATTGGGAGTCATGATATTATCTTGATGATAGAACCGAGAGAAATGAGAATGTTGTTGAGTATTAGTGATAGAGGAGTATTGATGGTAAATATGTGGTACAATCTTCTATTATTGATCATTTGTTACAGATGCATAGTAGAGATGAAGGGATAGGAAAGATCATACAAGAAATATTGAGTGGAAAGCCAATTGGGTTTAGAATTAGAGAAGATGGTATGGTGGTATTGGGACATAGAGTTTATGTTCCCAATGATGTTGAGATGAGAAAGTAGATACTAAGAGAGGCTCATGATTTTGTGTATTCTATGAACCCAGGTAATAATAAGATATACAAGGGGTTGAGACAGAATTGTTGGTGGTCAGGGATGAAGAAGGATGTAGCAGAGTATATTTCTAGATGTTTGATTTGTCAACAATTGAAGTCTGAGAATGGACATCCAGCAAGTTTATTACAACCTCTTCCAATACCTAAATGGTCATGGGAGAATGTGAGCTAAGATTTTGTTTCTAGTTTTCCCTGTACCCAGAGAGGTCATGATGCTGTATGGGTTATAGTGGATAGACTTTCTAAGTCTTTGCATTTCCATCCTATTAAAACTACCTGGAGTCCTGAAAAGTTGGCTGAATTGTATGCAACGGAAATTATGAGATTACGTGGAGTACCTTTAAGCATTGTATCAAACAGGGATTCTAGATTAATTCTAGATTTTGGAGGGGTTTTCAATAAGCTATGGGTACGCAATTACAGTTTAGTACAGTTTTTCATCCTCAAACTGATGGACAGACAGAGAGAATCATCATAATTCTGGAAGATATGCTGAGGGCAAGTGTATTGAGTTTCTTAGTGAGTTGGGATGCTTATTTACCTTTGATCGAGTTTGCATACAATAATCAGTATCAAACTAGTATTGGGATGGTACCATTTGAGGCTTTATATGGTATAAGGTGTATAACTACAGTATGTTGGGAAGAAGTTGGAGAAAGAAAGGTATTTGGTACAGAAATGATAGATTTGACTACTAAAAGGATCAAATTGGTTAGAAAGAACCTTAGAGCAGCACAGAACAGACATAAGGGATATGCTGATAATAGAAGACGACATCTTGAGTTTTAGGTTGGTGACTGGGTGTTTTTGAAGATATCTCCGTGGAAGGGTGTATTGAGATTTAAAAAGAAAGGAAAGTTGAGTCCGAGATTTGTGGGGCCATATGAGATAATTAAAAGAGTTGAACCAGTAGCATACAGATTGGATTTGCCTCCAGAATTATAGTTATTACACAATTTGTTATATGTTTCACTTTTGAAAAAGTGTTTACAATATGAATCCCATAGTATTCGAATCAGGCTATGGAACTTCAAGATGATTTGACATTTATACAAGTACCAGTCAAAATTTTAGATAGAAAGGAACAAGTCTTGCGTAATAAAGTTATTCCTTTGATTCAAGTATTATGGAAAAACAAAGATATTGAAGAAATTACTTTGAAGCATGAGGCAAGAATGAGGAAGGAGTACCCCCAGCTTTTCCAAGAGTTAGGTAAGAAAATTTCGAGGACGAAATTTTTATAAGGTGGATAGACTTGTAATACATGTGTTCTTAAAGTAAGGGTAAATAAGTAATTTGATAGATATTACATGGAATTAAAATAATATATACATGAAAGATTTACTATTAATATTATAAAAAAAATGTTTGGACGTCCAGGTGTTGGTTGCCTCACATTCATACTTGGAAGTTAGCCAACTAATGGAAATAAGCATGAATCATGGTGACAAGTCAGATGGAAAAACGTGGAAAAACGGTGGCAGGGGCGGTTTTCATATAAAAAAGCAGTTTTTGTTTTGTTTTGTTAATTCTTACCAAATCCCGTTTGGTTTTCTTCTTTCTTCAATTCAAAATTCTTAGCAAAAAGTTACAAAGAAAATTTCTCTAATATTAGAGATAGTACAGTCATTCAATTACAATAACAAGATTTCATCATATTTAAGGTAAATTTTCAATAAGACTCATAATTAAATAATTATATTGTTTGAATTAAGTTATGAAATAGTAAGATTTATGAAAGTTTATGATTAGGTGTTGGTGATCAGCAATTTCAAGAAATTGCTGAAAGGAGCAGGAAAGGCAAGGAGGTGATCCACAGGTAGCTTTAAGTGCTACGTGGTGAGTTAGATTTACTTTTAGTAATCGAAACCAATGAAAATATGAGTTTATAAAATTTGAATAAATGGGTGAATTATAATGATTTAATGATGTATTTTCTGTTATATATGAAAATTGATTGATTTATTGATTAGGAATTAGAAAGTATGTGGAATGTTTAATTAAATAAGAATTTATATTTTATAAAGGATGGATGAATGAAAAATATATTGAGAAGTTTTATGAAATTTCTTTAAAATATGATTGAAAAATCGATATGATATATGAGATGATAATTTAATAAATATAATAAAAATAATAATTGTGAGAAAGAGCTAGATAATTGAATTGAATGTTTTGATGTATGCTTACTTGCATATTATTGCTCATATGTATAAAAGAAAAGACCGGGAAGGCAGCTGGTCTAGCTAAAAAGACCTGGAAGGCAACTAGTCTAGCCGAGAAGACCATAAAGGCAGCTAGTCTGGCTGAAAAGACCAGGAAGGCAGCTAGTCTAGCTTAAAAGACCGGGAAGGTACCTGTTCTAGCTGAAACATGTCGACATGTGCGAAGACGTCCCTAGATGATAATATGAAATGTTCTGATGAGAAAGAAAGAAAAATAATTTAAATTCATGCATTACATTTGTTTTAAATATTGATTATTATTGATTGAGATGCTAAAGTATTAGTTTTGATTGTGAAATTATTGAAAGACAAATGAGTCTCACAGAGAGACAGATATGATGAGACAGAAATATGAAAGTATGATATGATAAAAATTATTTGATTGATTGATTATATGCTGTGAACCTCATAATGAGGTAAATAATGAGGTTGAATTGATAGTCTCAAGATGATTAAATATATGAGAAGAAAAATTGATATATTTGATGATTAATTTAAGAAAAGAATGATAAATGCTTGGAATTATGATATGAGTAGTGATAATAGAATGTTATTATTGAATTATATGAGATCAAAGATGAATGAATATTAGAAGATTATTTGAAAAATTGAATTATCATATGTGAAGAAATAGATAATTAATATCGATGAATTAGAAACGATTGAATTATAAGATGTGACTGGAAGTATATAATATAGTACTTCTAGTAAATTTAATTCACTGAGCTTGTGAAGCTCACTCCTCATTGTTATATAATTTCAGGTAGTGTGCAGGACGGATAGAATTGTGAGCTAAGATTCAGACTGAATTATTATCTGTAAGCCTCGTGGTCCACATCCTCAGACTAATGGAAGAAAAAATATTGTAAATATTCATGCATAATATGTTGTATATATGGCTTCAGTTGGGATTTTAATAATATCACTCTCCTATTGAGAGTTGAGGACTTATGTATATATATTTTCAATCGATATATATTTTCACTCCAATCAAGAAGCACTGGGTAGTTTGGGATAGGCTTCGTAAGCCTTTTGATGAGGGTGGTTGGGGATTCAGCGTATAGTTGAGGTGCGTAAGGCGTTGCAGGCAAAGCTTGCTTGGAGTTTTGTTCAAGGCAACTCTTTATAGGCCTGTTTTATGCAACAAAAATATGTTTCTCCCTCTTTGTTACTGGGTGCTTCTTCATATAGTTCTCAAGGTTGGAAATGTCTCATTCCTCTTATTCACTCAGTTTTGGAGAACTCCACTTGGATGTTATGGGGGTTGCAGTGGCACCACTTACCAATACTGGTGGGAGATCTTCCTTTTCAAGAGAATTATTTTAGTGAGGTGGTTCAAGATCAGGCCAAATTGTATATTATTTGTGTGTCTTATCTAGATTTTTGTGAGGCAGCCTCCAAAGTAAGGTTACAGGAGTGTTGGGATGTTATTGTTTAGGACCATGCGAATTCTGTGATTTTTTCATCTCGAGCCTTTTGGGAATTCACATGTGTGAAAAATCCAAGTTTTCGATGGCACAAGAAATTGTGGAATAAATGGATTCCCCCTAAACTAGCTACTTTCATTTGGAAATTTTCATTAAGTGTGGTTCCTGTGGATAGCATAATTTGTTCCATTGGTATCCTAATGGTTTCTAAATGTGTGTGTTTTTTAAATTCTCAAGTGGAATAGTTAGACCATCTAATGGTTCATAGTGAGCTAGCAAAGAAGTTTTGGATTTTTTTGGCTCGCGTCTGGATATTACCGAGGCCCATTCTAGTCATGAATTACTGAACCATTGGTTTCATCTGGCCAGTTTGCATGATCAGGTTAGGTTTACCAGGATTTGTGTTCTTATCTTTAGGTTGTGGGCCATTTAGTGGGCTCGTAACAAAGTGATCTTTGAAGGAATTCCGGTTAAGGTTGATTTAGTTATCCATCGAGTCCCTGCTGGGCTTTTGGATATTACCAATATTTATATACCGAAGCGTAACATCTTGGCTAAGGGCTTACAAAGTATTTCAGATTTGGGCTTAAAAATTAATTCTGTGACACCTAGACCAGGGAAATGGATTGCCTAGACTAGGCTTCAGGACGAGTTAACTAAACTCAACACTAAGGTTGATTTCTGGTACCGGTTGTGGTGGAAGCGATATATTTCGAGCAGGTATGTCTTTTGTGCTTGCTTTTTCTTATGCCTTTACGGGTTGTACTAATATGCAGGCAGAGGCCGAAGCATTACTTATAGGCCTTCGTTTAAGCAATGATCATAATATTCATGCAGTTTAAATAGAATGTGTTTCAAAGGCCCTAGTTCAAATAATTCTTCAAGAGTGTGTCTGCCCTTGGGAGCTTACCTATCAAGTCAAGGACATTCACATGCTCATGCCCTCGGGTGCTACCATTCATCATATGTACCGTGAAGCTAATAGTGTAGCGAACATTTTAGAAAAGCTGGGTCCGTCCCTTGGTGGATCAAGTACTTTTTGGACAATGAACTCTTTGCCTAGTATGTGCAGACAAGCATTGGAGACCGATAGGTTACGCTTGAAATTTTATAGGAAAATGTAGTTTTTCTTTATGGTAAGGGCCTAGGGCCCGCAGATTTTTGTTTTCTCTGACCTGGGCCCTTTTGTCCCCCATTCTTTGTATTCTTTTTATTTATTAATAAACGGGTAGGGGTCTGCCAAACCCCCATCCACTTCAAGGAGGCTTTCTTACAAAAAACTTTGTAAGCACTTTTTACTGAGAAAACTCCATTAGGAGTAAAATGACAAATAATTTTATCTTCTCTCGCTGTAAGACTCAACAGAATTTGAGCAATCAAATCCACCTCATGTGGCAAAAACAAAATCTACAATTGGTCCTTTCTCCATGTCATATATTCGTGGTTTATCAAATTAGAGACTTTCACATGAGTTATCGCATTAATTGTTGGTGACACTAGCTTGAAAGACCAGGGTATCGAAATCCAAGGATTTTTCCAAATTTTCACATATTCCCCATTCTCAGTCCTCCATCGAATACCTTTTTCTAGTGTTGAATGCCCTTACCAAATACTACGCCATGTATACGATGGATTCCTACCAAGAGGTGCCTCTAGGAAAGAGCACTGCGGAAAGTAGTTTGCCTTCAAAACGGCATAGCATAAAGATGGTGTGTTTTGAATTAATCATCATCTCTGTCTAGAAAGCATTGCCAAATAAAAAATATGGATATCACTAAACCCCAATCCACCCTCCTATTTTGGTCAACATAATTTATCCCAGCTTACCCAATAAATTTTATGATCATCCCTCTATTTTCCCCACCAGAATCTACTCATCAATGTCCTAAGTTTATTACAAAGCAATAAAGGAAGCTTGAAATAACTCGTAGTGAATGTGGGAATCGCCTGAATGATAGCTTTAATTAATATTTTCTTACTAGCTTTTGATAATAATTTTTCTTTCCATCCCTGAATTTTGCTCTAGACCTGAACTGTAATTCTCTTGAAATCATTATTTTTTTATTGTCCCACAACCGTTGGTAGCCCCAAATATTTTTCATGGTAAACAACAACAAAAATCTGAAGTGAATTCGTCGCCAGATCTTTCATCTCTTTAGAATAATTTTTACTAAAGAACATTACTAACATATCAAAATTCACCTTTTTCCCCAAACTAAGCTCATATTATTGCAATATCTCATTTACTATTTCACACTCCGATAAAGTAGCCCTCCCAAAAATTAGACTATCGTCCGTAAAGAAAAGACGAGATATTCGCGGACCATTAAGGCTGTCTTGGATACCAACAATCTTACTCTGTCTTTCTTAATGCCAGAGCAAAGTTGATAGACTTTCTGCACATAATAAAAATAAATATGCGGAGAGTGGATCTCTTTGCCTAATTCCCCTACTAGGAACCACCCTCCCTATAGGCTCACTAGTAAAAAAAAATTGAGTACGATACTGAAGAAATACAAGCCATTACTAAACTAACCCATCGCTGGTTAAAACCCATTTTATTCATCACCCCCTCAAGAAACTTTCATTCCACTCGATCGTAGACCTTACTTGTATCTAACTTTATTGCCATAAAACCTTATTTCCCCCTTCACCGACATCTAAGAGCATGAATCAACTCATAAGTTATGAGAACATTATCAGTAATTAAATGCTCTGGTACAAAAGCACTATGTGATGGAGAAATTATTAGATCCAATACCCCTTTCAACCTATTAGACAATATTTTAGCAATGATTTTATACAGTACATTACATAAGCTGATTGGTCTAAACTAGGACATCACTTATGAAGTTTTAACTTTTGGGATGAGAACAATATAAGTATAATTGACCATGGGATTAAAATGGTTATTATTTAAAAAATCTAACACTACACGAGTAACATCATCTCCTACAATCTCCTAATATTTTTTATTAAAAAAAAGCACACATATTTTTCGATCCCGACACCTTTGTTGGATGCATTTGAAAGAGAGCCTCCTTTACTTCCTCTGCCAAGAAGGCCATGGTGAGTTTCGAATTCATGTCGTCTATTACCACCGACTCCATTGCTTGGAGGGCTTCATCAATTAGTTATGGGTTGGACGAGGTGAAAAGAGAAGTAAAAAAATTGCAACCTAAAGCACCAATCTAATCAGGTTCAGAATACTAAACTCCATTACCATCCCTCAATTGATCAATCGAATCCTTCTTGTGCCATTGAGAAGCTCGTTTATGGAAGAAAGACGTGTTTCGATCCTCCTCCCGCGGCCACTGAACCCAAGATCTCTATTTCCAATAAATTTCCTCATCAAGTAATAATTTATTTTGTTGCCGAAGAATTGATCTTTCCTCCTTAATGACCTGATCTGATATAGCCTGCTTGTGAACCCACTGTAGACGTTAGGATAGTTGGTTGCTTCTCTTCTTTGCATTTCCAAACTATACTCTATTCCCCCATCCTTTGTCCCACCACTGTAATTTTTCCACACACGAACCCCATATCCCTCTCCCAAACTACTCACACCAAGATTTTGATATTATTTATGTGCATGAATCGTATTGTATCTAATACTCCTCAAACTGAAACATTTTTGGTCTAATGCAATATCTAGCTCCCCAAGGTCTATTACCATCTAGGACAATCGATTCATGGTATGAATAACAAGAACTAGAATGGTGGACATACCCGTTAGGATTTATTTGCCTCCACTCATTTGTTTCCAAGAATCGGTTTAACCTCTCCCTAATATAACCTCCCTTCGACTAGTTCTTTGCCCATGTAAAAGGTGGTCCACGATAACCCAAATCGCTAAAACCACAGTCGTCCACCACTTTACTGAACACATCAATCTGGTAACTAGGTCTCACACCACCACCCTCTTTGTCCGGATTAACAAGGATCTCATTAAAATCCCTCTCTCCAAACCCACGCCAACTGGTCTTGCTTTGCTAAAGCCCTCAATAAAATCGAAGAATCCTCCCCCTAATTTGTAACAAGGTTGTCGTTAAACCCAGTAAATCTGCACAGCGCTTTCTCGCCTCTTCACTTATGGTAATATCAATATGTGAATCTAAGTATGAGTTTAGTTTAGTCTTCATGGAATTTTTCTAAAAAAGTATTAACCCACCACTTCGACCTCGGGCCCCAACAATAATACCCCCTTGAAATCCAAAACGATGCTTTATCCTTTCCGCGTCACTAACCCATAATTTAGTCTCACTTAAAATTACTACTTCGGGAACTTCTTGTCGGAGAACATATCCTAACACCCTTAATGCATGAGGGCTCCCAAGCCCTCGTACATTCCAGCATAAAATCCACATTTGTCCAAGTGGAGCGGCTTCTCATTAGCTTGCTCCGCTGCTATAACAATATTGAAATCACTACGAACTCTCTTCTCCCCCACCTCCAAATCGGACTCTAAGTAATCCATATTTCGTTTTCCTTTTCCTTTTCCTGTAATATTGAGATTAGATCCACCACCTCTAGATTTCGGTAACCTACACCACCCTCCACACCGGCTACTCACTACCCCTTGCATATTATTCATGAAATCTCTATTTGCCTCTCTCACATCACCCCTTTTATCTAAGCCTTCCTCAATTTCAACCTCTTTGTTTGTTACAATATTCATAGGTATATCCACAAGCTCTCCTAACGATGTAGCAACTGTTTTAACTTTAGAAGAATTCTTCCATTGATTAATCAATTTTTTGCGTTCCTCCTTTGAATTTGAAGAACTTAAAACAACTATAATCTCTCCTGGATCATCTAGTCTAGACTCAACTTGCTCTACCCTGTGATCACTAGCCTTAATAGCCGGTAACCCCTTTAATGCTTTGGAAGAAGACAAGGAACCTTCCACACCCTTTGCCCCTATTGGAGAATCCTCTTTATTCTGCTCCTCCCTATCAGCTTTTGTCCTGGGAACATCTTGGTGGAAATCTCTACCCTGGAATTTTCTCTTGCCATCGTGTGAATCAACCCTCTCTCCCTTTGTTCCTTCTCTCTTCCCACTTCTCTTCTAGGTAGATCACCCTCAAGTGTTCGCCACATACCATATTGATGATCCACCTTAAGGCATTGTTCTTTGCGTCTCTTTGCCATCTCACATCTCTGGCCAATGTGCCCTATTAATCCACGTACAAAACAAAAATGTGACAACCTTTTGATTACGCCCAAAACATAATGCGGTTATTGTAGTATATTTTTGGGGTGTCGATTCCTCTGGGAAACAAGATAAGTACAACAGAAGGTGTAAACCTCAACACAAATGATAAAAGATTAAAAGAATCTGAGTTGTTTGAGAAAAAGGGTAATTGTGTAAATATGTTTAAAATAAAAATGACAAGGTTCCGGAAATTCTCCCTAGGTTCATTGCTCTAATCCTAACTTGATTCAGTTGTTTTTATCTCGATTGCAAGTTTCACATTCCAAACAGGCAATCGGAAAATATTCAATTAAAGCGCATTTATAAATCCTAATGTAATTGTTATGAAATCTTCTTTACATTCAAGCACACATGACCTAACTTATAAATTATCAAGAGACGACGATATATCTAAACGACGATACCGCAGCAATAGACAAATCTATAAAAGAGATCTACCAGACTCAATCACACCCAAACAGGTACACATAAGAAAAGCCTGACTGAACTTTTATGGAAAAAAAGTATGCAACCACCGGAGTTATAATAAATCTACTAATTAAATTAAAGAATAAAACATAACAATATTTAACGAAAATAATTCCAACTACAACCGAATCAAATAAAGGAAAAATAAGAACAACTACACCTAGGGATTCATCCCTTCGCCTTGCTTGGAGACTAGCCAGTCATGGGGCTCATGCGTCCTCAAGTTGCCTCCGGCCTCCTGACGATCATCTTTCCCGACCTTCAAACTTTAAACTTCGGGTTCCTCCTAAAGGCCCTCTGGATTGCTTCTAAAGGCCCTCTGGATTCATCCCCGATTCATTTCCAAAGCTAAAGTGGAGTGGGTCTTATATAGGCAAATACCAAGAGTGCAATGTGTTTCCCATCCGATGTGAGATGTGGGATATAGAAATGTGTTTTCCAACCGATGTGGGATGTGGGATTTAAGCCCAAAATCACGCTGAAATCCCGCATAGTCCGCACAGCCTGACCTTTGTCTACTAAAACTGCCATAACTTTCTCTAGAAAAATCCTTTTGACGAACCGTAAAATTCTCCAGAAAATAGACTTTCGGATCTTTCTAAGCGTATATGGTCATCTCCTGGTTCTTCTTGTATCAATACAGTTTAATTTTCAAAGATGATTGATCTGTACGGGCAATTCTCGCAATTTAGTGAAACTCTTTTCTAATGCGGGCAGCAACTATTGCTCTTTTAAGCCCTCAATCTTGTCCTTCCGGAAGTATTCCTTCACTCCAGTATGCCTCGAGTCTTTGTGCTTCAAGCAATGATAACTTTTCCTCCTCTTTTGAGCTTAAAGTACCTGAAAATGCACCGAAGTAGATCAATGATCCAAGAATGATACTTTAGAGTTGTTAACATATAAAAGTGCAATTAAAACCTAGATCAACCCTAAAATGCTAACAATTAAGTACTAATAACAGGAATTTTATGACTCTCATCACCTTTCATACTTAAAACTAATTCAATTCTTTCCTCGTCTACCTAACGTGATGTACATCCCACGACGAAGAGGATGCAGCACATCTAATAAAACATGAACACATAGAAACCTTCCCTATCTGACTCTATTTGATGGAGCATCAATCTCTATGCCATGCCATATGGAGTTCCCTATCTTATTTCCCACCTACTTTGTTAATCCTGACAGTGGTAGGTCATGAATTTGAACCGAAAATGATGAGTAATGAAACTCAAAAGATGAAGGACTACGTTCACCATCATACTCCTTGAGAACCAACAAAGCTTCATCAAACAACCATGGTGCATCGCCAAAAACCCTATCTCTAACTTGCTTGTTGCGAAAATCAAATAGCCAAATATCTTGCCCTACCAGTCGAAAAAAATTGTATCATCCAACTTCCAAATTGATCTCATCGTTTTTTTCAAAGCCTCTTTGTTGTACAACGATTGGGTTAATAGTTTTCCATTGAAACAAAACTTACCTTGCTCCTGCGATACTGCATTTACTTCCTCCCCAATATCCAGTTCCACTTGCTCTAAATCAGTTAAACGAAGGAGTTCAAACAGTAAACTCTCAATACAAGCCATGGCGTTAACCGAACCTGCAATCCTGCACTGCTAACCACCTTGGTACGGCCAGCCTCTTCTTATAACTGCCTCAGAAAAGGCCAAAACCTAGAAGAAAACACCACTAAAACCCGGACTACTGTCGCCTATATACGTACAAGATTCTAAACCCTAAAACCCCTAGTAAGAGAGGACTTTCACACACTCTGGTTATACAAAAATGTTGATATATTAAAGAACCGCGACTCAAGTAGTGCAATCTTGACACTAATTGACAATCCCTTTTTCCCATGAAAGGTGTGAGATTTTTATGGTTCTAAAATGAACATGAATATACCCTTGGTGGGAGTATTGTCTTGGTAGGTCTGGTGGAAATTCAATTAAGACCTTTTGTTCAGCCTGTTTGTCTAGTATTACACTATGTGCAAAGCCGCGCTAATACCATCAAATTGTAACTTGTAAGCCCATCCAAACTCATATGATAATATGCTTCATTTAATTTATTCTTTCTTTTCTCTTTTAATTAGGATTATGATGAAGAAATGGTACTTCAACCAAAGAAAAGTCAAGTTTTTCTTTAATTCTTCAAACAAATACAGTAGGTTTTGTGAGATTCTAGTTCATTCAAGAACTTAATGAGAAAGAAAAGAATAAACAAACCATTAGTTCTGGAAGTTAAAATTATAGTACTATCGATTTTACTTCCGATTAATTGAAAGCAAAAAATCATAGCCTTTGACATTGGCTTCAACTTTGATTAATGGATTCCATCCATAAAATTATTTAATTAATTCCTTAACTATATGTAGAACTAATACATTATTATTGCAGCTCTCCCTTATTCTAAATGGGTCAATAACAAAGCAAACGAAAAAAAAAAAATCCTATAACTGATGCCTTTGGGTTTTGGTATCAGTCTAAACAAAAATTTCTCACATCTTTAGAGTTAGTTTCAAAGACTTGATGAGAGTCATAAAATGCATCATAACAAAACTTGTTTGTTAGCATTTTAGGGTTGATCAAGGTTTGAATTACACTTTTATACCTTAATAACTCTAAAGTGATATTCTTGGATCATTGACTTATTTCGGTGCATTTTCAGGTACTTTGAGTTCAAAAGAGATGGAAAGCCAGCATAGCTTAAAGCACGATGCTTCGATGCACATTCAAGTGAGGATATGGTTGTGAAAGAACAAAATGAAGAGAAACCAAGTCTTAAAGTATGGGCGTTGCGGCCTGAAGAAGTTGAAGCCTCAACCTCCAGAACCAAGCCCAAAAAAGCAAGGAAAGCATCAACCAAGGCCGCGGCACCCAGAATATGTGCAAGCATTAGCAACAGGGAGAGCCGCGGCCTGGACCAGCCAGGGCTGCGGCACCTAGAAACCCTCTAAAACCGAGACCAGACAGAGCCGCGGCCCACATAAGTAAGAGTCGCGACGCGCACACGAACCCCTATTTTCCTAATTAGGGTTTCAGTTGGTTGATTAGACCCAAACCGCCCTTGGACCTTTGTATTATAAATAGATCACTTAGGGTTTGATAAAAGGGACAACATTAAGATTGGAAAACCCAAGAAGGCTACCATACTCTCCACCAAAGTGTTCAAGCATGAACTCTATGGGTAACTAATCTCCAAGCAAGGCGAAGGGATGAATCCCTAGGTGTAGTTGTTCTTATTTTCCTTTATTGATTCAGTTGTAGATGGGATTTGTTGTTAAAACATTGTTATGATTTACTCTTTAATTTAATTAGAAGATTTTCTCTTAATCCGGTGATTATATCTTTCTCCTCGATATAAGTCTAGTCATGCTCTTCTTATGTCAAGATTGTTTGGATGTGATTGAGTCCGGTAGATTTATCTTTTAGGCTTGTCTATTACTGCAGTATTGTCATTAAGATATATTTTCAGTTCTTGATAAATCTATAGGATAGGTCATGTGTGCTTAAATCAAAAGTAAAGAGTAATTCATATCAATTACATTAGGGTTTACATATACTTTGATTAAATATTTGCTGATTGCCTGTTTGGGATGTGAAACTTGCAATCAAGATAAAAACAACTTAATCAAGATTGAATAAGGCAACGAACCTAAGGTGGATTCCTAGAACCTTGTTGTTCCTTTATTATATTCTTCAATCTATTTACACAATTTTCTCATAATTAATTCATTATCAAAATTCATATTTTCTCACTTGATTGTTATCGTTCGTGTTAAGGTTTGCACTTTTCCTTTATAGATCGCTTTTCCTTCCGGGATCGACACCTCAACTATACATAATAACTGCGTATTAGTTTGAGCGTAATCAAATTTTGGCCCCGTTTCCAGGGAAAATGCGCTTACATACAAGGAAGATTGTCAACTCTAAGACAAGACGGTACTATTGTTCCTTTCTTTAAGTTTTTTATTTTATTTTATTTCTTTAAGTTTCTTCAGGTGGTTGCTAATTGTCGATCTGTTCCGCCATTGGTACTTCTTCCTCAATTCCTTCTTCTACCTCTTCTGAGTTGTCTCTAAGCCTTTGTTGGATCGTTCGCTCAAGCTTGGTATCGAGGGGGAAGAACGTTGGATGCTTGGATCGAAGCTCGTGCATGAATCGGTGGCAGTCACTTAAGTGCAGCTGTCAAACACCGCTACTCGGATAACACTCTGCCTCAAATGCGCTCGATCGCACAAGAGGGTGCACTCAATTGCAAGGGGCACAGAAAGCACTCCTGGAGTGCTTGAGACAGAAAACAAAAAGTAATAAGATTAGGGTTTTAATGAAAAAAAATAAGATAAAAATAGAAAATTTAAAATTTTTGTGCGATAAAAATAGAATAGAATGAAAAAGAAATAACAATGATTAAACTAAACAAAAAAATTAATTTTAAAAAGAAATTTAGCGCAATCCCCTGCAACGGCGCCAAAAATTTGTTGGACGATTATCTACCTAATTAAATATGCAAATAATCGTACTTGTTTTACTTGCAAGTGCACAAGGTCAATGGTAGCATAGTGTGCAAGTGCGAGATCATTTCCACAGGGATTGGAAAACTTCAATTTAGAATTAATTTCTTCGAAGTAAAAAGAGAGATAAATGTAAAGTGTGAGTTAATAATAATAAGAACATAGGGTTGTGATATCCACCACTAATTACACTTTCCCACTAAGTAAGGTACCAATGCTCTAGCCTTATTATGAATACTTAATGGTTACCAACCTAAGGGCTTGGCCCACACCTTAGGCTATTGATCTCCCTATGCAACGAGTTAGGGATGGTGTATACTCTAACTCTTTTCTTCCTTAAGGGATTCAGCATGGGTGTATACTGAGTTGTTCCTTAAGAGAGCATAAGGGTTGTGGAGATCGGCAACCACACGGGACCTAGGGCTTGGTCCACTCCCGGTTTCCCATGTTGATTAACCCAAAAATCCGGTGTGGATATCTTTTGTTACTATTGTTGAACCCAGGACTCGGTCATCCAAATTGATTCAACTAACTAATCCATACCACATGCATACGTTGATTAGACACACACATATGAGGAATTTAAATACAAGCAGGAATTAATCAAGTTAAACATTCTAACATGGCTATAGACAAAGGTAATCAATGAATATATTTGTGGAAAAGCATAACTAGGGCTTCAATCAAGCCCTATAAGGGTTTAGTTACACATGCTAGTTGAACTAAGCATTATAACCATAATGAAACAAAAACAGAAAAATAAAACCCAAAGAAGACTCGGGAGATGAGTCGTCAATTCCTCTCCTAAGCTTGCAACTTCAAGTCTCAAACAAAAGGTCTGGTTTCTGTGTTTTACAAGGCTATATATAGGGCCCTTAGGGTGCCCCGAAACCCTAATTTCCTATTTAAGGCCCAGAAACTTCTTTCCATATCTGGCTCTGTCGCCTCTGGTGTGTTTGCGCTCGATCACAAGGGAGGTGCGCTCGAGCGCACCTTGCTGTATTTGCATAACTTTAATTTTCATCCCTTAAAGCTTCAAAATGTCATCTTTTTGTCAAAGCCCTGTGAAAAACACATAAAACACAAAAACGAAATAGAATCTACTGAAATAGATAAACAAAAAGCCTAACAAGTGTAAATTAAGGAGCTTAAATACGACTATTTAAGCACTTATCACACCCCCAAACTTACATGTTGCTAGTCCCTCAGCAATACAAAATGAAAGACTATGTTAAAACAAAATCAAAGATAAATTCATTCTTCATGATATTCAAAAATTTGGATTGCGCATAAAACCATGATAACTGTTCATGAGTAAGCTTATAATAAAAACACATTTTTGTATTGGAAAAGGATTTTAAAAGCTCATGTTACTTACCTAAGGTTGGCTTAAGGCATCGCAAGTTTGATTTGTGTGTGATGAATTAGTACATATAAGATGGGGCTTCCAAATAATTTTGATGTATAGTGTTTCGGTGCCCAAACCTTCATCGAATTTCTTATCAAAAAGAACAAAAATGGCATAATGCTTGCTTCTTTTCTTTTTTTTCTTTTATCATGTGATTTTTTCCATGTTGAGTTCCATTAAGCTTTCTAATTGACCCTTGTAATGAGTGTTTAGCCAATGACTCCCAAACCAGATGGTTTTTGGGCATTAGGTGTAAAGACACCCCTAAGGACTTACTAACTCGAGTAAAAAAGGCTACATAACTAAAGGTCTTAATGCTTCCAAGTGAAATTCCCACCTTTTGACGTGAACACTCACTACTTACTGAGGCAAGAGGCCCAGTTACTCAGTGAAAATTTTTATTATAATCATTAAATGCTTAATTCCCACCTGTTGATGTGTACACTCACTGCTTACTAAGGCAAAAAGTCCAGTTATTCAGTGGAAAGTTTTTAATGATCATTAGAAGCTTTTTATTCTCTTTTCGCATGATGGACATTTTTCTTATGCCAAAGCGTTCTTTTAACAAGTTATTCGATTACAGTTAGGTCATGGAAACATATACATAAGAATTATATGTCATACGCCACATAACTGTGTGCTAATATGCTCGTGTCAGATTTGGATCAAACTCGTGAATTCTTAAGTGCCTTGAGGTAGGTAACTAAACTTTTAAAAATTCCTATTACAGGACTATGTGTTCTAAATTTTAAGCTTACTAATGAAGTTTTATCATATTTTTAAATCAACCAAAATTTTTAACTCAAAATGAACATGCATTTATCTTTTCTAAAAAAAAAATGGGGACCTAGTGTGTGCATGTGTCAGTGTTTGTCTCCCACTACCCCCAAACTTAATTTACACATTATCCCCAATGTGTGTGTGGTATGAAAAGATCTAACCTGAGAGATAGAGAACTAGATTGCTTGCATTGCTCGTAACACGCCCCCAAACTTGAACTGTATGCACGCACTAAGGTCCTGGCAAAGAAAAATAAATGTTGTGTCGAAAAACAAGAAATATGGATAATAAACATGTAAATATAAACATAAATAAAAGAAAAATACTATAATGAAAAGGATATACTTTGGGGTGCCTCCCATGAGCGCTAAGTTGTACATCTTCAGCCAGACGGGGTATCCTCTCACTGCTGATCATCGGGTGGTGTAGTTGAAGAGGTACTAGGCACCGGAGGTAGGCGATCAAGGATGACCTGTAGCATTGCCACCTGCCATACAAACTGCGCCTCCAACCCCTCTATCCACTGATGGATCAGAAGGGTCACCTCACGATCCTCCCGACGGATGTCTGAGAGCTCGCATCGGAAGGAGGACAGCTCCTCGAGAAGGTGGTGATACTCCATGGACCCCATGTCTGGCTGGTCCTCCTCCCATGTAGGGCTCACTGGTGGGTGCTTAGCCTCCATCGGATTATCTGCCACTAGATCAACAACAGGAATCTGCACTTGGGGTCCTCGAGGCATGTGGGACTGGCTGAGGCTCCACTGGGCCTTCCCGAAGAATGGATGATCACTAACCGGGTCGTCGACGGAGGAGCCTCTGATCCCCTTCTTCTGGAAAATGTGGCTAAGCAATAAGGGGAAAGGGAGTCCCCATGCATTACCCGTGGTGGCCTGACAGCTATGCACACTATCCCAGAACTTGTGTATCTGGCTCCATATGACTGTTAGGATGGAGTACCAGTGACCCCGGTGAAAGGCATAGAGAGCCTGTAGAAACCGATCCCTCCTCTATGTCTTGTGCCCCAAAGGACACACATTACACTGGAGGACGGAGTCCACAAACCATAAACGGGGAGGCAACCTTGACCAGCTCCTCGCATTGTTGTGCCAGTTCGCATACTGGCCTGCACACATGTCTTCTATGATGTGTGGCAGAGGAAACGGGTCTGGCTGCTCCTCCATATGGCTGTCCTCCGGCGGGGACTCATCACAACAATGTAAGGAACTGGCGATGTCAATGGTGGTTAGCTCAATGAATTTGCCCTGCACTAAAGAAGATAAGATCTTTGACCGTGTGCAGTTATAGGTCAGGTTCTCGTAGAAGCTGACCACGAAACGGATGTAAGCCGTCGAATAGACTGGCTTGAACAGCCGCTTGAGACCTCAAACCTTGAACTCTTGGACCGCCCATCTTGTGGCATCCAAACTCTTGAAGTCTTCATCTATGATAAATGTAGTCTCAAACAATATTTCACGCTGCTCGAAACTAGGCCGGGTGGACTGGTGGCGGCTGCTGGAGGCTCGTGAGCTGGAAGCCATGTACTGGAGAAAAACAGTGTAGCTTCTGTCGTTTTTGCGCTCGTTCACAACTGATGGTGCGCTCGATCGCACCTAGTGATAGGCACTCGATCACGAAAACCTAGCGCTCGATCGCACTGTTTCAGACAATATATCGAACAACTTATGTGCAATGAGAACTTTGAAGTTATAGAAATTACACCAATGATAGCCCAACCTCCATATTGTAGTGGCCTCAGTACCACTAACCTCGATAGAAGCACTTGAGCTATATGTTATGCAATTGGGAATTGCTCAAGCACTCTCTATAGTAGCTTCAGTGCTATTTTCTTTGAATGAGGCACTTAGAGCCCACATCAGGTGGTTCCAGTGCCTTTGATAGCTGCTTCATCTCCAATCTTGGTACCTGGACAAGGGAAAAGGGGAAAGTAGTATTAGTAAGTTCAAGAGGTTCAATTGGAAGAATATACTTACTTGGAGGCTTTGGTGTGTTCTTGAGGGGGTGCATAGTTGTATTGATGTCTTTAATCACATCATCATCTGCGGGCCTAATATCCAATCGTGCGTCACCATGGGTGGGGATGGTCTCCAATAGAGCGGTGTGATGGACCTGAGAAACTCTCTCAACAATACCTTGCATTAAGCTTACATTAGAATATTCATTATCATTTTTGGTTGATTTCTAATGTATCAAATATTTTGAATTCCATCTCCTCATCATTTACTTTCATAGTGACAATGCCCTTTTTTACACTAATATTTGTGTCAACAGTGATCATAAATGGTCTTCCTAAGATGATGGGGAGTGGTAATGGCATATGACATTCTTCTATATCTAAGACAATAAAATCAGCAGGTAAAATAAATTTACCTACTCTTACCAAAACATCCTCAAGAATGCCTCTCGGTCGTTTGATGCTTCTGTCAGCCAATTGCAAAGTGATGGAGGTTGGTTGAAGCTCCCCTAAACCTAGTGTCTCGAATACACTGTATGGCAACAGATTAACACTTGCTCTTAGATCTAATAGTGCATGCTCGAATAGCTAGTCACCTAGCCTGTAAGGAATGGTAAAACTACCCGGATCTTTTAGTTTTGGTGGTAATTTTCTCAACAGCACAACACTTACCTCTTCAATCAGTGCAACTGTCTCATGCTCCTGAAACTTCCTTTTATTAATACAATAATCTTTCAAGAATTTAGTATATGCAGGAATTTGTTTAATTGCATCTAATAAAGGAATGTTGACTTTTACTTTTCTCAAAATTTCAAAAATATCAATCAGTTTAGTCTCTTTCTTAGGTTTTACTAACCTTTGAGGGAAGGGTGGAGGTGCATTCACCTTCTCTATTTCACTTACCTTAGATGTAGATGTATTGTTTGGAGATGCTTGTACAAGCTCATCACTGCTGATGGTCTTACCACTTCTTAAGGTTGTCACAGCATTCAGTTGTTGATGTCCTCTTGGAATAGGTAGTGGTTGGGCTGGAAGCTCTCCTTGCTTTCTGGTACTCAGTTCCTTGGCCAATTGCCCCATTTGTACTTTTAGTCCTTGAATGGCTTGATCATATTTTATAGTGATTTGTCTCATCTCAGTCCGAAATTGTCTAGTTTCTTCTATGAACTGTTTGTGTAAAGTCATTAGTTATTGCTACTAAGTTGCCAATTACCTTACAAGACTTTTGAGGTCATTCTTCTTTGGTTCGGGAATAGATTGGGCTGCTGGTTGGAAGTTTCTTTGCTGCCTTTGACTGTTCTGATTGTTGCTCCACAAAAAATTTGGGTGATTCCGCCATCCAGGGTTGTAGGTGTTTGCATAAGGATTGTTCTTTGGCGGATAATTGTTTGGTCCCACAAAGTTTGCTTGCTTATGATCTGCAGATGAATATAAGGGACATGTATTAGTATTATGATCAAATTGGGAACAAATAGCACATACCTGGAGTAATGTAGCTGGTGGGTTAGGTGAGGCATTCTTAGCAGCCATAGCTTTAACTAGCAGATCTAGTTATCCATACTTTCTTCTTTTCTTTTTTTTTTCTTTTATCACGCGATTTTTGCCATGCTGAGTTCCATTAAGCTTTCTAATTGACCCTTGTAATGAGTGTTTAGCCAATGACTCCCAAACCAGATGGTTTTAGAGCATTAGGTTTAAAGACACCCCTAAGGACTTACTAACTCGAGTCAAAAAGGTTACGGAACTAACAGGTCTTAATGCTTCCAAGTGAAATTCCCACCTTTTAACGTGAATACTCACTGCTTACTGAGGCAAGAGACCCAGTTACTTAGTAAAATTTTTTATTATGATCATTAAATGCGTAATTCCCACCTTTTGGCGTGAACACTCACTGCTTACTGAGGTAAGAGGTCCAGTTACTCAGTGAAAAGTTTTTAATGATCATTAGAAGCTTTTTATTCTCTTTTCGCATGATGGACATTTTTCTTATGCCAAAGTGTTCTTTTAACAAGTTATTCGATTACAGTTAGGTCATAGAAACATATACATAAGAATTATATATCATACCCTACACAACTATGTGCTAATGTGCTCGTGTCAGATCTGGATCAAACTCATGAATTCTTATGTGCCTTGTGGTAGGTAACTAAACTTTTAAAAATTCCTATTACAGGACTATGTGTTCTAAATTTTAAGCTTACTAATGAAGTTTTATCATATTTTTAAATCAACAAAAAATTTTAACTCAAAATGTACATGCATTTATCTTTTTTATAAAAAAAAAGGACCTGAAGTAGAGATACCATTTCCTTCCACGTCCGTTAGTGAGACCTCACCTAGATCAAACCCTAGTGTATGCCTAAACGAGAATTTAGAAGACTTTGTTAACATGGCTGAAAACTCTAATGAGAATGTTGCTAGGAAACTTAAAGATTACTTGCATCATAGCCGAACAGCCACACCATCATGCATCATGTTTCCAGCCAATACTCACCATCAAGATTTTAAAACAAGGATGATACAATTACTCCCTACGTTTCATGGCTTGGAAAATGAAAACCCATATGTACACATTAGGGAGTTTGAGGAAGTAGTTGCGACTTTCCATAGTCAAGATGCAACTGATGATATCGTGAGACTCAAGTTTTTTCCTTTCTCTTTGAAGGATAAAGCTAAGAGTTGGCTATACTCGCTGAGACCACGATCTATTGGGACATAGAATGAGATGACTTAGGTCTTCTTCAATAAATACTTTCCTCAACATAAGACCAATGCTTTAAAAAGGCAAATCTCCACCTTTGCACAAAAGGATAATGAGACTTTGTATCAGTCTTGAGAGAAATTTAAAGAGCTATTAAGTGTGTGTCCTCACCATGGGTATGAGAGTTGGCGCTTAATGAGCTACTTTTATGAGGGACTTACCTATAGAGAGTGCCAATTTGTAGAGATGATGTGTAATGGTGAATTTCTGCAAAAATATCCTGATGAGGCCATAGAATACCTCAATGAGTTTGCTAAAAAAGCTCATACTTGGACTGGACCTAGTGCTACTGAAAGCACAAATAGGTCATGACCTGTAGGAAACCCAAGCAGTGGTGGAATATACCATCTTAGGGAAGAAGACAACCTAAAAGCTAAGGTCAAAATGCTCACTAGGGAGTTAGATGCGTTAAAGACTAAAGGCTCAAAGCCAACACACGTGGTTAATCATGCTGAATCTTCGGAACCATGTTTTGTGTGTGGCAGGGTAGATCATCCTGCTCAAGAGTGCCCCACAATTGTAGATATGAGACGGATGTATGAGGAACAATGTAATGCCTTAGGCATATACAAGAAGCCTCTAGCACCCTTCTCTAACACCTATAATCCGGGATGGCGAAATCACCCCAACTTCAGCTGGAAGTCTAAAAATCAGTAGCTTGCACAATCCCCTAGATCATACCCTGCACCATATCATGCACCCTCATCCTCTAGGATTTCTTTAAAAGACACCTTGCATGCTTTCATTGAAGTACAGGTAAGACAAACCAAAGGTGTGAAGCATTAATCAAACAGGTTGTGGAAGAAAATAAGGAAATAAGGAGCCAAGTGTCCAAATTGATGGGCTCCTTGAGTGTGAATGAGCGAGGTAAGTTCCCTTCCCAAGCTCAGTCCACACCCTATGGTCAACACATGGCACAAACGAATCTGGAAAATGTGAATTCCATTGTGACAAGAATTGGTAAGACATTACACATCCTAACAACGAACAAATCCAAGTATGTGGAAAAGGGTCAAGGTAGCAATGGATTGGAGCTGCCCAAGGACCCTGAGATTACCAAAAGTCCTGTTAAGGCACCATTCCCTCAAGCCTTAAAATCGAACAAGAAAAATCTAGACCTAAACAATGAAATCCTAGAGAACCTAAGGCAAGTAAAACTTAATCTTCCCCTTTTGCATGTGATTAAACAAGTTCCTACCTATGTAAAAGTTCTCAAGGATTTTTGTACCATTAAGAGGAATCACCATGTAAAGAAAAAAATATTCCTAACAGAGCAAGTTAGTGCTTTAATTGAGCAAAGAATTCCCCCAAAATACAAGGATCCTGGCTATCCAACCATTGCATGTAGTATTGGAAATCATGAGGTTTGACAAGCCTTGCTAGATTTAGGAGCTAGTGTAAATCTGATGCTATTTTCTATTTATTTGTAGCTGGGTTTGGAAGAAATCAAACCAACTGCTGTGGTATTGCAATTAGCTAACCGTTCAGTCAAAGTACCCCGGGGTGTGGTAGAGGATGTTTTAATTCAAATTGATAAATTTTATTATCCTGTTGATTTCCTAATCCTTGATACTACTTCTGTTGTTGACACTAACTCTAAAATTCCTTTAATTTTGGGTAGACCTTTCCTTGCTACTGCAAATGCTCTAATTAATTGCAAGAATGGACTCATGAAGTTGTCCTTTGGAAACATGACCCTCGAGGTGAACATCTTTAATGTTGCAAAACAGCCCGAAGATTAGGACAAGAACCACCAGTTATATATGATCGAGTCACTCATCGATAGGGGAGTTTCCATAGCTCATGATTTTGATCCTCTTGAGTATTTTCTTGTTAATTCTGAGATTGATTATATTAATGATAAATCTGATATAATTGATATTTGTGCTATTTTTGATAAATCTCAGGATTATGGCACTCGAGCATGGCAACCAAAGTTTGAGGAGTTCCCCAAAAGAAGCAAGAAACAAATCCCCTCAAGTGTGGGAGCACCTAAAGTCGAATTGAAGCCACTACCTAAGGGTTTAAAGAATGTTTTTTCTCGGTCCAGGTGATACTTTTCCTATTATTATCTCATCTGAATTATTTGAGTCTCAAGGTGAGAAATTAATTCGGATCTTAAATGCACATAAATCAGCCTTAGGTTGGAGCATGGCTGATTTAAAAGGAATTAGTCCCCTGATCTGTTCTCATAAGATAAATTTGGATGAAGGAACTAGTCCTCGTAGAGACCCTCAACGTAGACTTAACCCCACTATGAAAGAAGTAGTGGAAAATGAAGTGTTGAAACTATTAGATGCGGGAATTATATATCCCATAGCTGATAGTAAATGGCTAAGTCCTACACAAGTAGTTCCTAAAAAGCCCAATGTCACAGTGGTAAAGAATGACCTAGGAGAGTTAGTCCCTACAAAACTTGTGACTGGGTGGCGAATGTGCATTGATTATAGAAAATTGAATGCTGCCACCCCGAAAAGACCACTTCCCACTCCCCTTTATCGATCAAATTCTTGAGTGTGTAGCTAGTCATCATTTTTACTGTTTCTAAGATGGTTATTCTAGTTATTATCAAATTGAAATTGCATTAGAAGACCAAGATAAAACCAATTTCACTTGTATTTTTGGCATTTATGCTTTTCGTAGAATGCCATTTGGATTGTGTAATGCCCCTGCCACTTTTCAACGTTGCATGATGAGCATTTTTAGTGGCACAGTTGAAAATTGCATAGAGGTTTTTATAGATGACTTAACTATTTTTGGATCTTCATTTGTTGTTGAGCCCTACAACAGTGTTCTCTTAACCCACTCACTTTCAGAACATATTGGTGTGGCTTATGGTATCTCTTTTCTTGGTTATGTGCTCAGGAGAAAAGCAATTGCAAAAATTGAAGCTATTTTCTTGTTTGACGAGGTTCCTGATGATGGCATTATTTGAACTTTGAAGACAATATTCATTTGATGGGGTTGGTCAATGATATAAATAGAATTAATATTAGAGGACATTTAATTGAATAATAAATTAGTTAGTTAGTAACTTGTTAATAGTTTGTTAATTAGTTAGCTAGTTACTCATTGTATTCATCATTCATAGTCTATATAAGACATTGTACACTCATTTGTAGAATCAAGCAATCAATCAAGAGCCTTTGGGTTTGTAATCTCATTTTTCTCTCTTTTTTTTAGGGGTTTGGTCACTAGCCATTAAATAATGTCAATTATATTCATCTCCCCGGTAATTCACCTTCAAAATCCATATTCATCTCCATTAAAATCATCCACACAAAATTAGTCCGCATCATAAAGACAATTTAAAAAAAAAAAAAAAACGGTACTCTTCTACTAGGAAAAGTTGGGGTTAATTTTTATTGTACTTATTTCTAATATTTTGCAATGGACCGGTGGTACAATATAATATTATTTTTGTTAGGATTTTACCTCTAAAATCTACTTACTCAAATTTTAGGTAAAAAACACAACCATAATAATTAATTAGGCAAAATAAATAAACAGTAAGAACACTAAGAATTAATGTGTTCAGCAACCTCTTTGCCTACGTCTACCAACAAACTCGTTGCTTTATTAATCTTTAATTACAAACTCACAACTATAAGACCTCAATACAACTAAAACTCTAAACTTAACTCTAGTTGTATGTGCTCTCTCTGCTTGATAACCTAAAACCACACTACACCCAAAACTCTCATCCTAGCTTTAGTAGTAAACTCCTCTGAGTTACATTGTGTATTGGAATTATGAGTGTACATCAAACCTTCTCTAATACCCCATTTATATAGAGGAGATTTTCCTAATACTAATAGGAAAAGAAAAATAACATAAGAGACTACTATTACTCCGACTAGAAAAGCATTCATACAATAAGAAACTACCACTATATTTCTACTAAGATAAACAACTACAAAATAGAAAACCATTTTTCTCAAACTAATTAGAAATCTTCCTTGTGAGATTTGAACCAAAATGCTAACAATTTTCTTAGAATCCGATGAAACAACAAGGACTACATATATATGAAGATACAATAACTTGGAGGGGAAGCTAAGATGCTTCTTTTTGGCCTCAAGCTATGTCACATGTTAAATTTTGCTATCTCAGAGATGGAATGTGATTCCAAAGTTGTAATTAACTATTTCTCCTCAGCTGCCTGATCTTGGAAACCCCATTATCTCATTCAAATTTGCAAGTCTTATGCTCCTTTGCATTGTGAGTTCAAACATATTTTTTCAAAGAAGCAAACAAACCAGCTGATCAGTTAGCAGCTTTGGTGCACTCTCATCGCTCCAGCAAGCTGTACTACAAATTGCTAGCTTCTCTTCCCAGAATAATAGCCCTTGCTTGCCAATATGATCACAACATCAGGCTAAATTACAGACCTCCTTGAGAGGTTTAATAGTTGATTAGGAAGATAGGCTATTTTGTACACTGATCTCATAGATGAGGTCTTTTGTTTTATAGGTGTTTCTTCTCCCTTGCGGTTGTACTCAATAATTTTTCAAGAAATAAACTGGTAAGGTCCCAACCCCACCACAAAAACAGATGGTTGTATTTAAAAGAAAATTAGTGGTAAAATTAATATTTTAATACCATATTAAATAGTTTGAATGTAATTAATGCATTTGTTTAATCTTTTGAGTTTTTTTAAAGGGACATACGTATGTTTTTTTTTTTGGCCATACAATAATCAAGCAAGAAGAAAGTGTGAGAATGTAGATTGTATGAGTATCTTTCTGTTAGTGAATTGTGAGGTCTTTTTTGGGTTTTTGGACTTGGAAATTGCAACCCAATAAATGGTGACCAAGTGTTAAATTATAAACAGTTATGGCCAATAGATTAATTTAACAAGCCATACAATGCACACTTATATTATATATTTTTTATTAAAATATACAACAGTTATTATATATATATTTAAATAATTGGATCTCTCTTTTACGTATTTGATATAATCTCACTGTGTACATTCACTCAGTAATTGTGTCTTTATCAAATATAGTAATATATGCTTGGTCATAGTTATTAAAGGCATGTAACCTTTGTTTTCTTTTAAGTAAAGGGCGGGGTGTTTCGAACCCGAGACATGTAACCTCAGTTTGAACTTACAATAACAAGTAGAATTTTATTATTAGTGTGATATTGATTATTAATAATAATGAATTAATAAAAAAACAATTGTTTTAACTTGTGTATTTATAGCATAACTATTGCAAAAAAGAACAAGAAAATTTTATATAAATATATAGTGATACATTAAAAGTGGTTAAGTTGATTCTTTATTGTCAAATTTTTCGTTGGATTTCTCACTGGCTGCCAATAGGTATCCTAGAGGGCAATCAAACTTAAAAAAAAAAAAAAAAAAAAATTAGCAACGACATAAGTTGTTGCAAAAAGTAAAAAGTCGTTGCTAAAATATTTTAGCAACACCTTTTTCTTCGTTGCAGGATCGTTGTTGTGCATCATTTAGGTAAAGTGTTTCAAAACGATAAGAAGCCGTTGCGATAGTTAATTATTAGCAACAATAATTTGTCATTGTAAAATAATTGTCATTGCCAATAATTAATATAAAAAAAATGGTTCGTACAATTAGCAAAGACAAATTGTGTCGTTGCGAACTAACTTTAAACAACAAGCTGTTGCGATGCGTCGTTGCTAAATGGATTTTATTCATTAAATCATAACAATTTATATTATTTATGCATAATTAATCATCGATATTTTGAGATTATTACAACATGTATACAAATCAAGATACATTCATGCTCAAAAATGCTTTTAAAGCATAGGTACAAAACTTTTAACAAGCTTTTACAAATGTTAAGAGACTTAATTAACCAATAAAATTATGGCATCCATATTTAGCTTTACCATTGCTAGATTAAAAGCTTTTTACAACTTTACACCATTTTAACTTACTATTTACAAAAATCACTAGACAAAACATTGAAATATTTAGTTAAATAAAATATGGGGTAGTCATGCCCCTATAATATATATCCCTGCTTTGAGATTATAAGTCATATCCCACAAAAAGGGAAAAACACGAAACAAAACAAAAAGCATGCCCACTCTCCTAGCTAGCTAGGTTCCAATCTAACAGAGGTCAACATCGCACCTACACCATAATGAAAAAACGAGGTGCTAAAATCAATAATTCATACCCAACAAGATAAGAGAAAGCACCAAATCAAATAGAATTAGAATCAATTATTTGACAACTTAGATTCTTAATTCATTTGATTGAGAATGAATTTATGTAGGCAAGCATATATAGAGAATCTTAAAAGCCATTTTATTTGACAGCACTTACTGTTTCAACTATAAGGACATAGAACAGAACTCACTGTTGAAACATGTCAAGTTTTTGTGAGAACTAAAAAACGTAAAATAAATCTATGAATTATTTTGATACCAAAACATAGAGAAGCTTAGCCGTTAGCAATGAAGGTTCTTCTATTTTTCTTACTTTCTTTCTTCTTTTTTTGAATTTTTCTTACTTCAACTGATTAAACTAGACATGTATGCGCGCAAACCACATGAAAGAGAAAGAGATACACACACACAAGACACAGAGTAAAATATATGAAATAAGCATTCCAACCTTTTCTTAATTTACTTCCTGCTCCTCTTGTGGCTTCTCACTAGTCACTTTCCACTGCAATTGCAATAAAGCTCTCTGCCTATCTTCCTGCAACATTGTGTAAGTAAATTTTATTTAAGGCAAAAAGATTCAATTTAAGGCAAAAAGATTTTATTTCGCAAGGTAAAAATCAATCCATTTATGAAAATTTTTAACTCAATATGAATATATATTCTGCATGCTTTCAACTAAAAATCAACACATTATTAGTGCGGAAAAATTCTTTGAAAGAAATGCAGCCTCATGTATTGAAGCACTAGACATGGGTAAACAACACAACAAAATGCAAACTGCACATGCCAACCAGTTGTTAGAGTTTTAGTTGCAGAAACATAACACATACATTGAAACTGCAAGGTAAAATCCATGTATCAACTTCAATTTCCAATGTTATTATCTGAATGTAAAACTGTTCAACTACAAATCAGAAGAAAAGAGGAACACTTTCTTGTTTAACCAATACATATCAAAGTAGAACTAGAATTCAGCATACCAAAATTTTCCTTTCACCTTTCTTCTTTACTCATATACCAAAATTTTCCTTTCACCTTTCTTCTTTACTCATGTCACAGAGATACATGGACAGTATAAGCAAGCTTTTTCATGTAAATAGGCACTAGCTTAGATGCGAAATCATGCTAGTGTATCACATTTACACCATCACATCACATTTGACCACCAAATATTAAAGTATGAAAAAGCAGCCCAAGTCATCAGCGCAATCACATTTTTTATGTGTATTAGTGTGAATCACATTTTCAAATAACAATAATAGACAAACATATGGAACGTTGACAGTAAACTAATTTTGTGAATCCTCTTTTGTTTTACGGATTTTCTGGTGCAAAGAAAGAGTATTATATCTCACATAACTGAAAAATAAAGGACATCACCTGTTGCTTCAAGAAACCAATGTCTACATCAAATATAATGCCAAAGATTGGTTCCATCTGCCTCCAAAATGAATTCGGAAGAGGAATAAGCTGCAGTGATGATCAAATCAATTAATACATCAAAGACGCATTTCTGGCAATAAATATGAACAAGAGATTCAATGATAGAATTACCAGTATTAATAATAGCATCTACAGCAGCCAGTAGCTAGCTCTTCATGCCCATCATCTGAACCAACTAAAAAAAAAGAACCAAATGTAAATAGAGGTCAAGAGAAAGAAAACAAAGACATTCAGGTTCCAGAAAAATTTTCGAAATTACTTTGCAGCACAACTACCAAGAAAATCCATTGTTGCAAGCGTTTTACGTATAAGCCTTGCAGTCAGAAAGTTTCCTAGTTGGAGGTCGACCTGCCTGCTGAGTAAATATATCATGAAAGTATGAGATTTTGACACCGGGCAGAATAGCGATTATTCTGCAGGCTAGTTTCAACAGAGAATTCGCAGGAAAAAAAACCACAATTTTATTCAATAATAATAATAATTTGTCTTTTCCGTATGTGGCCTCCTTATTTATAAGGTCAAAACAATAAAAAAAAAAAAAAAAAAAATCCCTGAAAACATAATCTTGGGGAAAAAATATGAAAATTACTGAAATTAAGCGATTGTATTAAGGCAGAATCAACGGCAGTCAATTCTGACTTGAATACAAAAGGAAATTGCAAATGGAAAGTTTCTTAAAACCAAAAACTGCAAAATTGAAGGCCTAAACGTCGTTTTTTGGCTTAAAAACAACTATGCTCAAGTTTTGAGTTTTGACTGGGGGCTCGTTTCCAATCAAACTAGGGTCTTCGGGGCCCGATCCGAGCCCATGGCACGCAAAACGATGTAACCGTTCTAGGTAGTCCACCTGCCATCTTTGCACTGATCTGCCAACTCAAGGTATCTCAGTGCCAATAACGTTCTATCTGACAACTCAGCATCATCTGACTCGGATCCTCCTGCATCAGTCGCCTCAGGTTGGAAAGAACTCGTCATCGAGTTCACAATAGCTTCATCGGAATCCACAAAACAAAGACTCAGGTGTTTCACATTAAAGATATCAGAAATGACTGGGGAGGCATAGTCTGTAGGCATTATCATTGATCTTCTGCAGGATCTCACAGGGTCCAATCTTCCGCTCCTTAAGCTTATTATACTCACCCACAGGAAAACGATCACGAGTTAGTACTACCCAAACAAAATCACCCATATCAAAAAGTACCTAACGACGGCGACTGTCGCCCTGAACCTTGTACTTGGCATTTCTCTCGTGAATGGCCAGCTTCACCTGCTCATGGATACCCAGAAGATGTTCTGCCATCTCATTTGCCTTGTTATTCAAACAACCCACATGTGGAATAGGGGCTAAGTCAAGCACCCCGGATGGATTCTGACCATAGACAATCTCAAATGGGCTTGTAACCGTGGTTTTGTTTTTCCACCTGTTATAGGCAAATTCTGCTTGAGGTAGCGCCAAATCCTACTACTTCGGTTTAGTTCCTGCCAAGCTCCTCAAAAGATTCCCTAAGCTCCGGTTCACCATCTCGGTCTGACTGTCTGTCTAGGGATGGTAAGCGCTACTAAAATTCAACTTCGTCCCCAGTTTCTCCCATAAACTCTTCCAGAACTGACTCATGAACTTGGTGTCACGATCTGAAGTAATGGATCGGGGAACACTATGTAAACACACAATCTCTTTGAAGTAAAGATGGGCGATCCGGGCAGCATCCATTGTTTTCCTGCAAGGTACAAAATGGGCCATCTTGGAAAACTTGTCAACCACAACCAAAATAGAATCCAAGCCCCGTTGGGTACGGGGTAAGCCCAACACAAAGTCCATACTAACATCAAATCAAAGGGCTTCAGGTACAGGTAAAGGTTTGTACAGGCCCGCATTAGTGAGAACTCCCTTGGACCGCTGATACACATAATAATGCTCCACATAATGAGCCATGCCACTGGTCAATTTGGGTCAATAATAGTTAGAAGAGATCAAGGCCAACGTCTTATCTCTCCCAAAGTGACCCTCGTTATGAAGTTCACTAATAATTTGCTGCCTTAGTGAATAATCTGGAACGCACAACTGTAATCCATGAAACAAATAACCATTATGCAAAATAAAATCATGTCGTTGACCATCAGTTACCTTCTAAATTATCCTCCCGAAGGAAGGATCTGTAGCATACATATTAGAAAAAACCTCAAATCCTATAATTCTGGTGCTTATGGTGGTAAGGAGTAATGTACGACGGCTCAGCGCATCTACGGCACGATTCAGACTTTCTGCTTGGTGCCTCAGCGCAAACGTGAACTCCTGCAAGTATGCAACCCACTTGGCATGCCGTCTACTCAGCTTGTGTTTGCCATTGATATACTTCAGGGCCTCATGATCAGTGATAAGAATGAACTCTCTCTACACTAGGTAGTGACGCCAATGCTTCAGGGATTGAACTATGGCATAAAATTTCATATCATAGGTGGAATAATTCTTCTTTAATCCTGATAGTTTCTCACTGAAAAAAGCTATCAGGCGCCCCTCCTGACTCAGAACACCACCAATACCAACCCCAGATGCATCACAGTTTACCTCAAACACCTTTTCAAAATCAAGAAATGCCAAAACTGTTGCCTTTGTCATCTTCTGCTTGACCAGTTGAAAACTGGTGTCCACCTCCTCGGACCACTAGAAATCACGTCCCTTGAGGCACTCTGTGATAGGAACAATCAGAGTACTGAAATTTCTGATGAACTGACGGTAGAAGGATGCCAATCCATGGATACTTCTGACATCGTGCAAGGTCTTCGATTTGGACCACTCCAAGACCGCATCTATCTTCGACTGATCCGTATGAACACCATCAGTAGACACAACAAAACCCATAAAAGTTACGGAAGTAGTGAAGAAAGAACACTTCTTCTGATTGACGAACAGGCGCTCCGTCCTCAACATATCAAAAACAGCACGGAGGTGATCAAAATGTGACGCCCACGTCGGGCTATAAATGAGGATGTTGTCGAAGTAAACTACAATAAATTTCCCTATGAAAGGCCGTAAAACCTGATGCATAAATCTCATAAATGTGTTGGGCGCATTGGATAGCCCAAAAGGCATGACCATTCACTCATACAACCCATACTGGGTCTTAAACGCTGTCTTCCACTCATCTCCAGGCCTTATTCTGATCTGGTGGTATCCGCTTCTAAGGTCAATTTTTGAGAAGACCCTAGAACCGGACAGCTGGTCTAACATATCATCCAGGCGGGGAATTGGAAACCTGTATTTCACTGCAATCCTGTTGATTGCTCTGCTATCAACACACATATGTTAAGAGCCATCTTTCTTTGGCACCAGTAGGGCAGGAACTGCGTATGGGCTCATACTCTCACAGACGTAGCCTCTCTCCAACAACTCTACCACTTGTCGCTGCAACTCTTCAGATTCTTTGGGACTGAGGCGATATGCCGGTCGATTAGGCAAACTGGACCTCGAAACAAGATCGATCTGATGCTGAATATCCCTTATAGACGACAACCTAGGAGGAAGATCCTCTGGCATCAGGTCAAAAAACTCTGCTAGCAGCTGTTGTACCTCTGCTGGTAAATCTAGATTCATGTCTGCTGCACTATTCCCACAAGGCAGCAGAGCATAGACCACATCTCCACGCTCAATCTCGACTAAAAACCTGGACATAGAAAGCAGATTAGTATTATTGGCTACTGGGGTAGGAGTGGTTCCTTCCCGACAAGGTGCCAGCACAATCTTCTTCCCTTTGATGCTAAGGGAATATATATTTTTTCGTCCATCATGAATAACACTGCGATCATACTGCCAAGGTTTGCCTAACAATACATGACAAGCATCCATAGACACAACATCACACTAAGCATTATCAAAATATTTCCTACCAATCGAAAAAGACACTAGGCATCGCCTATCTACAGTTACCTCACTGCCTTTATTCAGCCATGGTAATTTATACGGCTTGGGATGACGATCTGTCTTCAACTGCAATTTCTGGACAGTCTTTTCAGACACTACGTTCTCGCAACTACTACTGTCAATGATCATCTTGCAGACTTTATCTGCAACTGTGCAGGTCGTGTCGAAAATATTGGTTCTCAACCAATCATCCCCTGTATCGCCCTTGGGGGTCAGTAGACTCTTACGAATGACCAGAGTTTCATGGCCATCTCCATACAACACATCTCCATCTTCATCATCGTCATACGCAAGCTCTCCAATCTCTTCAGTTTCGTCTACCACGTCGTCCTCAATTAGGAGATTTTTACCTTTCTGACTAGCAGGCTTCCTGCACTCAGTTGCTTTATGTCCATGTTCACCACATCTGAAACATCTAATATTTGAGTTAGAGTTACCCTGGGGTAGCTGCTGGGCAGGACGGGATTCTTGAGGGTGAACTGGCTGACTGCTTTGATCGCTTCTGTTCATTGGCCTCATGTTCTGCTGTTTTTCCACCGCAAGTGCACGTTGGTATGCTTTAGAAACAGTCCATAGCGAGTGAAGGCTGAGGACATCCTACAGGGGCTATCGTAATCCCCTCAAATACTGTGCCACCATCTGCTCTTTCGTTTCAGATAAATCATTTCGGGCTATCAATTGATAGAACTCCTCTGTGTAATCATCAACCGATCTCGTGCCTTACCTCAACGAATGAAGTTGCTGGAACAAGGTTTGAGTGTAGCCGAAATGAAGGAAGTGACCCTTCATCTTCTTCTTTATCCTCTCCTAATCAGTGAGCGCCTCAACTGCTCCCACCACGCAGATGCTTTTCCTTTGAGTTTGATGGTGACCAGTTTCACTTTGACACGATCTAGGACTTCCTTATACTTGAAAATACGCTCTACTTCATTCAACCAATCGATGAATTCTTCAGCCTGTAACGTACCAGAAAACTCAAGCAGATCCACTCTAAAACTGAGGTCTCCATAACGATCCTCCCGACCATAGTGCTCCTAGAATCGAGCAGGATTGTGATACGGGTTTTCGAAACTGGAATCGGAATTGTGATTATCCATCTCACGATCATTGAAATTCTGTGCTGCTAGACGCTGGGTTAACTCTGCAACTTGCCTCTGTAAATCTTCAATCATCGCATCATGAATGTTATGATTATGGTGTGGGGCTTCCTCATTCGGAACTTGCCCGAGATGACCATGACCACGACCACTAGCCATGGAAACTGATGAAATCTCACCCCAGGAAGATGCTGAAGCTCTGATACCAACTGACACCGGGTAGAATAGCGATTATTTTGCAGACTAGTTTCAACAAAGAATTCGCAAGGAAAAAAACACAATTTTATTCAATAATAACAATAATCTATCTTTTCTGTATGTGGCCTCCTTATTTATAAGGTCAAAACAACAAAAAAAAAAAAGGAAAAAAATCCCCGAAAACATAATCTTGGGGAAAAAATATAAAAATTACTAAAATTAAGCGATTGTATTAAGGCAGAATCAACGGCAGTCAATTCTGACTTGAATACAAAAGGAAATTGCAAATGAAAAGTTTCCTAAAACCGAAAACTGCAAAATTGAAGGCCTAAACGTCGTTTTTTGGCTTAAAAACAACCACGCTCAAGTCCTGAATTTTGATCGGGGGCTCGTTTCCAATCAAACTAGGGACTTCGGGGCACGTAAAATGATGTAACCATTCTAGGTAGTCCACCTGCCATCTTTACGCTGATCTGCCAACTCAAGGTATCTCAGTGCCAATAATGTGCTATCTGACAACTTACCATCATCTGACTTGGATCCTCCTGTATCAGATTTCAACCAATTAAACATCTCTAGACTAAAAATGAGGAAGATACCAGCTAGATAACTGAAGAAAAGTTAAAGAGAAAATTTTTAACCTTTCAGTCTTATCAAAACCAAGTATGACACTTAGAAATTGTTTATCTATTCCAACAGTGCCAAGCTTCTCAACTGTTATTGGCATGAGAGACCTCGTGGAAGTGATACCACGTTGGGTCCTCCCTTACCTCCGTACACCATCTCCAAGGTCTTCCTCAGTAGCCATCTTGTTCTTTCTTGATGGCATAACCAGACCGGACACCTTGTGAACATTTTGAGCAACTTTCTCATCTGTCTCGTCAGACATTTTTCCCTTCTCTTTAGATTTAATCTCAGCAGGCCCTGATTCTTCACTTTCAGATAATGCAGCTGAAGATAAGGTGTCACCTTTTAGTTGAACTCGTTGAGGAGAATTTCTAGCCATACATTTAGGGAATCCCAACCCAATTTCATTACTAGCAACATCAGGTACAGCATCCACAGAGGGAGTTTCATCATTTTTTGAAACAATAGGAACAAAATTTGCTCTTCTTGCATATTTTACTCAGCATTATGAACTAGTGGAATTTTGTCAATATTCTGCACACATACAACAGAAAACAAAATTCCATTAATACATTTAAAAAGTTCATATATTTTTATTTACGCAGAGTAGTATGACAAGCAAACTTATAAAGAAGTATATAGCTTATAAATGTCAAACTAGTATGTACACTTGACAAGATACATGACTCTTAAACTTGAAAGTATTAGACTATGTAGAATAATAGCTTTTAACTGATTCAATCGAGCAGCAAGATCCAAAGTAGGGCCACTTCCAACAAATTAGCCATAAAAGATGATATCTTCCTGTTTCGTACCATAGCTCTCTTCAAGACACTTATATGCAGCTTCGATATCAGCTTATGTATAGCAT